>OY982541.1:21754250-23245125 GCA_963859965.1 Ceramica pisi | reverse complement strand
TGTAATTTATGAAAAGAAAACAGATTTTTGCTAATAAAACATGATTATTTTTAATTGCGCGTAGTTTATTAACACTATTTTCATTTCTAATTAAGTAATTACTTCCGATCATTTTGGAGTTGTTGTTGTTTCATTATAGTAGATCATTAAGTTAAAAAGTTATACAATTTCTTTTGCACTAGGGTCACAGTTGTAAACAAACTTTAAAAAAAATTATACAATATTAAAAAAAGGATAATATTATTAACACGTTTTTTGTCCACAGAATTATTTATAGTTTCCCTCATTTCTGTACGTGCACATTATAAAGACTCACACTGTATTAGTGTAAATTATAATCCATAGCGTAGATCGCAAATAAGGTCCATAACCAAAAAAAACCTAGCCTTGGTTTAAATACCTTTTGGTTTGAATAAATAGACGTGAACAGGTTTAATGTTCTTACGAAAGAACATCGAATAACAGGTGGTTACACGTAATGAACATCAAAATTAACATAATTACCTCTCGGTAGATGTAAAGCTCCCATTTAGTAGTCATTAGAGGAGAAGAGACACTTTTACGACACTTAAAGCTACGAAATGGATGCCACTAGCGTTGCATGAAGAGTCTGAGAAACTGTGGAGTAGTAACCTTTATAATTTGTATGTTTTGTCGAAAATTATTCCAGCTAAACGAATCACCCAAAAAGTGTCCTATCTCCATTGACTCATTTAATAAAGACTAGCTGACCCGCGCAACTTCGTCTGCGTTAAATTTTCCATGAATGCTCCGGTCCATTTTGTCTTAGCGTGATGATGTAGCCTATAGCCTTCCTCGATAATTGGGCTATCTAACACAGAAAGAATTTATCAAATCAGACCAGTAGTTCCTGAGATTAGCGTGTTCAGGCAAAGAAACAAACAAACTCTTTAGCTTTATAATATTAGTATAGATATAGGGAAAGTACGTTTCTTTTGAGGTCACAAATTGGGCCCTAATTGACCCGTATAGATTGCAACGAAGTTGGCCTGCGTTCGTCAATCTTCGGGAGCAGTCGTGTGCGGGAGACAATCAAATTATGGTGAACGCGTATAAGCAAACTATGCCTTGACCCAGGGTTTGATCTACTTATTTGCTAAGTTATACCCAACACCAATCCCTTGCTGTGGTATGAATGACGGCACTACACGACTTCTTCGGGCGTTTTTGGTTTATGTAAAACTTTGATGTTCAAAAGTGCTGGCTTTGTTTGAATAATTGACTTTGTTTTTTGACGTGACAACGTCTAATAGAATAGAATAGAATAGAATATATAAAACCGATGAACGCCGGCTGCACGCACGAAATAGGATGACTCATTGTAACGTTTAGCTTATTGTAACGTTACGCTCATTGTAACGTTACGCCCATTGAAACGTTACACTCAGTGTAACGTTACGCTCATTGTAACGTTACGCTCATTGTAACGTTACGCTCATTGTAACGTTACACTCATTGTAACGTTACGCTCATTGTAATGTTACACTCATTGTAACGTTAAGCTCATATGTTACGCTCATTGATTCAATTTTATTCATAAAAGAATCCAATCATTTCATCAATGTTTTGTTATGACGTTGTCACGTTAAACTATCGTCCGTAAACTGTCTTTACAGACAAGCAATTTCTTTTTCACTTTTTTTTTCACTAGTAAAATTACTACCGGTCTATATACTCGTATGTTTACACTTTTAATGGTTTCTACGTAACTAAACAAAAATGTTCCACTGTACTCTGTAAGGAGTAGACGAGTATCGATATAAGGCACATCGTACATCGCTACAGTTATTTTAATCCATTAAGTGCCGCGCTAATTGCTCTTTCATCGGCATTCGCCATTTTGAGTGCGTAAAAAGCAGATTAACGTAGAGCTTCGTGCTCTGGGGAAAAGTACCGTGTAATCAACGCGGACGGGTATTTATCTACTTCTATTTATTCGTAAGTAAACAACTCTTTAACCTTGAAGGATACTTGGTACGAGTATAGTACCAGTTACGGATATTACCTGTACCAGTTACTGGTATCACCTAATATTGATACCTACTCGTAACTTTACCAATATCGAGCCGTAGTTTCGAAAGTTTAGCATGAAGGACTGTTATTTTAGAAAGTAAATTGTTTTCATAATTGATACCTTTCTTCCTTCAAGCTCATCTATCCTTTTTTAGGGTTCCTAATAAAAAACGAAACCCTTATAGGATCGGTCTGTCTGTCTGTCCGTCTGTCACAGCCTGTTGAAATTTGGTACACATATGGACTTTTCGTACCACTTGCTCAAAAAAGTGACATTCAATGCCACTAAAAAGCGAACATAACAATAGTTATTTTTTTTCTGTTAAAAACAAGGAAAAAAAATGTACTGAATTTCATTCATCCTCTAGAACGGATCTTTCCGTTCTAAGAGAGTTCTGAGACTTGGCAATACATGCAAATATAAAACACACTCTGAAAATTTCAACTGCGTACCTTTTACGGTTCATGAGATACAGCCTGTTGACAGACAGACGGACGGACGGCGGCAAGGTATCCTACAAAGTTCCTGCTGATAGCCTAACTATATTTTGACAGAATCGGGACTATTCCACACACTTACCGAACGTACAGATTCCATCATTCACAAATTGCAAAACTATTTAGTCCGTCAGTTAGAGTATTGAAAAATAATGGACACGTATTTTTTGTTTTTGTAAATCAATGAATATTGACAAAGATAAAACGCATCAAAACTCGGGAGTTGGGGCTCGTGACGTCACGACTCACAAAAAATTATGCGAAGGTGTGACGTATTGAGAATTTTAAAAGCGTTGTAACTTCGTCAATTTTGGTTCCCGTAACAAAAGAAAAAACACGGGTCAAATATTTTTTGGTAATCTAACTGACGGACTAATTAGATTTTTTTAGGACACAAGCCTATTCTAGCGAAGTACTACTCTACCATTACAGAAAATGACATAATTGTATAAAAGCAGCTTTAATCCAAAATAACGAAGGCTTCATGTTTTTATCCACATGTTTATATACTTATCTACCAAAATATACCAGAATCCCTAGCGATCTCTCTCGAGATTATTATCTAATACATTACGTTAAGGGAAAAGGTATATGTTAAACACGTGTGTGGATAATCTCGCTGTTTCTTACAGGATAATGTTGATTGATGGAGTATGGAATAAACTGTAATCTTCTTGCCACATAGATATGCCAATCATAGTTAGTTCACCTTTTGTTTTAGATCCGTCAAAGTTTACGTGAGGGATATACCGGAGGGAATATCATTTTAAAAGATTACAGGTTATTGGAGTTTTCGGAAGTTGGTTGGAAGAACGTGAAATAAATAAATTGAATGTCTTAATCTTAATCGATCATTTTTATCTTGACAGTCAGTGTTTGTTACGAGGAGCTCGTGGCTAAATAACAACAGCCGCACAGGTCGATCTTCAAGGTTAAGCAACGCTTGCCGAGGTTGGCCTGTGGATGGGTGACCATCTTAACATACCGAGTTTCCTCCTTGCCTCGGAAAGCACGATAAGCTGTTGGTCCTGGCTGCCATTTGGAGATCTTTGGCAGTCGTTACGGATAGTCAGAAGCCAGAAAATCTGACACCAGTCTTGCTAAGGAGTACAGTGTTACAGTTAATGGGTTGTGGAAGTCTGGTAGGCAGCCACTCTACGTAAAATACTGGTATCCAGCTGAATCCAGTTTGACTGGAAGCCGACCCTAATATAATTGGGAAAAGGCTAGGCAGATAATGAGTCAGTGTTTGTTATAAATTCTCGGTCAAGGTTTTGCAATCAGCTAAGCCTTTTTCGAAATGTATGATGCCGGCCGGATGCAGTTCAATACCAGTATTTGACTGCTCTTCTTGCCTCCATAATAACCTAGTAACTGGCAATGTATGTGGCTGCCAATTGGCTTAATCAACCGTTTAATTAGTTGCCTTGCCTTTTCACTGAACGATGCTGTTAAATCAGAAGCCTAATGATATCGCGCTAATGCGTCTAATACGCAGAAATAAGAGGACAGAAATATTTCTGTCTGCAGGGATAAAGGAACCTTACATGAATGGTATGACGGGAGCTAAATATTTTTAAACGTCTTTTATAATGCGCACAGCAAAAGAGTGGAAGTCTCTGCCAGCGCCTGTGTTTCCGAACGCTTACAACCCTTATCTGTTCAAAGTTAGAGTGAACAGGCTCCTTCTGGGTAAGCTCACTCCATCGTAGACTTTGTCTCTGTCATCTCTGACAAGACAAGACTAGAGTCAAGAGCAAAACCCTCACAAATAAAAAAAAAATTGCACTCAGTTCGCTCGCTCACCCTAGCTCCCTTTCTCTCTCGCTCACTTCCTCTCTCGCTCACTCACCCTAGCCGCCACAAGAAAAACCAACGGAGCAAAAAATCGCAACAAAAATAACCGTGATGCCATCCATCCAACTAGCAGCGAACTAAAATCCTGGTATCAGAGTTTGCCGTGCGATTTGAACATATTACATCAGTCCGAATATCAACTATTTAGCAGTTGCCCACACCGGCACAACAACCGTCTGGTCAGAGGATCCTCCCTTTTCAATGGAGGTTTGTGGGACTTTATGTACCAAGTACCCTACATAATACCACTCGAACCTAACCTATCCGTGTCGGAGTACCCTAAGCTCGGCCCTTTTTAGGGTTCCGTAGCCAAATGGCAAAAACGGAACCCTTATAGATTCGTCATGTCTATCTGCCTGTCCGTCCGTATGTCACAGCCACTTTTCTCCGACACTATAAGAACTATGCTGTTGAAACTTGGTAAGTAGATGTATTCTGTTACCGCTGAATACATCTACTTACCAAGCTCCGTATTAAAATATTAACACAAAAGTAGAAAAACAACAATACATTTTGAGGGTCCCCATACTTATAGAACTGAAACTCAATTTTTTTTTTCATCAAACCCATACGTGTTGTGAATCTGTGGACAGGTCTTCAAAAATGATATTTTGTTTCTAATATCATTTTTTCTAAACTGAATAGTTTGCGCGAGAGACACTTCCAAAGTGGTAAAATGTGTCCCCTGTAACTTCTAAAATAAGAGAATGATAAAACTAAAAAAAAAAAATATGATGTACATTGCCATGTAAACTTCCACCGAAAATTGGTTTGAACGAGATCTAGTAATTAATTTTTTTTTAATACGTTATAAATCGTAAATCGCAACTTTTGCTTATAATATTCGCGAGTCCGACTCGCACTTGGCCGGTTTTTCCACTACTTAGATAGGCAAGTCGAAACGATAAAGATGAAGTTGTTGCTCTGCGCTACACTCCGCCATCATTTCCAAGGCACGGAAGAAACTGGGTGTTGAAAAGATTTTCACCCATCCACGGACCGTCCTTGCCTAGCGTAGCTTAACCTCAAAGTTCGGACCGTGCGGCTGTCGTTATGTAGCAACTACTCTATTTAAGCGAGGGTACGTTGTTAATCCTTGTTTGTTATTGCCAAAAAAAAACAAAAGAAAATTAATTGTTATTTCATCAACAACCTCTTATTTAAATTTTAATCAAGAGCTTTTTCTTTTTCCAATTAGTTGGACGCGTCTCTAACTAGGTACCAGGAGGACAGCACGCGGTAGGAGCTGTTTTGTTCTTATTAATCCTATCTTACCGCAGCCATGACAATTTGGAACGTAACACTGAGATCAAAAGGAAGAAAATAACTTGGCACCAATTACTTAATAGTGGAAGACTTCATTACAGCTCCCTGTTAAAGACCATTTTAACTAGATACCTCTCGACGTTATATTGTGCTTTAAGTGGAGGCGTTTAGGTCAGTTTTTATTGTCCAATCAGTTCTAGTTAGGTTGGACGTTAGTGAGGTAATCAGGAAAGGAATTAGTGTTTATAGGCGCTCGCTTTACGTGTATGATATAATTGTGTTGAATGTTGTTCCGGATTTGTGGTGTATTAAATTAGTTTGCTAACACCCTGGGTTTTTGGTGTAATCTGCGAAAATAAACGACGCCGACATCGCAGGTGGTTGTTACGACATAGATCTACCTCTATTGTTTAATTTTATGTTTTGTATATGAAAAGCCATCACTTATTTTTATGGATTTTGTAACATTAGTGAACAAGGTTTTTTTTAATACATGACTGAAGGGTGCCTTCAGTTATAATAGTCCGGTATGAGGTAGTCCTTATGCCGGAGACCTTGCGTGCATGAAAAGTCTTTTGTTATCCCAAGGCCAACTGTGTTAAATTGCTCTAATTCAGGTCACTATTATGCCAAGTTTCATCAAAATCCGTTCAGCAGTTTAGTCGTGAAACGTAACAAACAGACAGAGACACTGAAGGATTTGGAAGTATACATAATATGTATACTTGTTAGTCTATATAAGCAGAGGAAAAAAAATCCGATGCTATATGTTCAACACAGAAAACAAAAAAAAGTAATTACTTAGATCTGACCGGTCTGACCCGTATCCAATCTCTTTTGACAAGTGCGAAAAAATTGAGTCTCTTTGAGCGGTTTTAGAATATGCATGGCTCTTTAATTACGCTGGCTGTACAAGAGACGCTATTTGCATGTTCCGGGTTGGGGGCTAAATTAATCATTTTGATGTAAGGGTTGACCCACTGTCGTATTCAGAACATTGACAGTTCTAGGCAAAATAATGTTGACATACTTCAAGTAATAGTGCTGAGTAGTGAATGAATATGCAAAAAGAATGAATGATTATTTACATACATTTTTGGGACCAATCGTCCCAAGGGACTATTTACCTACGTAGCTTTGAGGTATTTCTTTGTGAGGAGCAATAGCGTTTATCATTAAGAGCGCTTTCACAAAATCGAATTGCTCAGGTTGACTAAAGGTGAATTCCGCGCGTCACATGATTTATATTGATTTTTGCATTGCATACAACAATTGTTTAAAAATATTTACTTTACTTTTAATTAGACCAATTTTTTTTCAAGCAATATGGTAACGCAACCTTAATTATTAAATATTTTTTAATTTGAATTTGGATTATAATTTCATAGATAAAAATTATAGTTTCGTACGGAAAATTGTCAATAACTCTCAGTTTTACAGAATTATTTTTGGTGTATTACTGTATGAATCGCAATAAATTGATTTGAAAATTCCAAAGTAGAAGATACAGTTGTACCGTGGACATTTTTATAAATGATTTAATTATAATATCTTCGGTGTAACAAGGCATCAAAATATTCCCAAAAGCAACATTTTGTGAAACATCCTTTGCGGAGTCAAAAATTTTACTGATGTACGTGAACAAATTAAAATATTTAGTTAAAACACTCCCAAGATAAATGATCAAACTGTCTTAGGCATATCTTTGTTTTTTTTTAAGGCTAAATCCAAAGCAAAATCACACATCAAAACTCGAATAAAACGCTAAAATTCAAGAAAAATTGTGATAGCCCTCTTAATCAACCAAAAATTGTCTATCGGTCTGACGAAACAGTATTTTACTATCTATCGTAGACTTTGTCTCTGGCATCTCTGGCCAAGACTAGAGTCAAGAGCAATCCCATAACAAATAAAAAAAGGACTGTTAACTACAAATATGTTTCAAAGATTTATTCAACAAATACAATAACTTTGCATAAGATTCAGGCACAATTTTGTTAAAAGTCAAAACCCGCCAAATGTCAGGTCATGGCACTTTAGTATAACAATTCCATTGGTTAAAATTTCTCCGTTGTATTATATTTCAGTGACTCCTATGGTGCGGAGATTTTATGCAATTCCATTGGATAAAATTTCTCCGTTTCTCCGCTCAGCTACCTCGCTTTGCGACAGTGGACAGGCAGCCTAAGGACGGCAATATTGTTTTTAATCGTTCACAGTCGTCAAGAACGACTATGACACTTACTACTCAGGTACAAATATAAAAATCGACACCTTAGGCGATTAACACACGCAGCGTAGCGCCTGAATGCGTGTCATAACGTAGCTTGTAAGTATCTCCGTTTGTGTAGAAAATACGCACAGGCCAACACTCAGAAAATGCATCCACGCGCGTTCATGCAGACCACGCGCCTACAAGCGGAGAAACATGCGCAAACGCGCGTAGGTGCGGGGCTAAACGCAAGGTATGCACACCGAGTCTCGCAGTGCCGTGAGTGATTATGGATGTGCTTGACGTGTGTTTGTACTAAAACCAAACAGTTAGTATAACTGCAGCATCTTGAATGAGTTCCACACTAATAACCATTTTTAATATCAAAACAGACGCGACGCTGTGCACTGCACTATCACCACAGCGAACGGCATTGAATGAAATGAGTCAGAACCACCGTGAATCCACAAAACGCACATACGCTCGTGAGTGCGTAAAAAACCCGCTTGATGATGCAGATCTGCATTCCCGCAAGTACGCGCGTAGGTGCGTTGACATGCAACATGCAGCGTGATGCGTGGCAGTGTGATAATCGCCTTATTGAAATAAATTGATGAAGAATAATCATTGAGGAAACTTTTCCAGTAATCATCTGCGTAGCCTTTTCCCAACTATATTGAGGTCGGCTTCCAGTCAAACCAGATTCAGCTGAATACCAAAACTTTAAACTTTTCCAGAAATATTGGAGTAAAAAATAACGGTTAGAGTTGTTTCTTTCATTTCACAAATAAACTGCAACAATTTAATCGCCGAAACACAAATGTCACTAAATAGCCACTAAACTAAATTGATTTAGCGCTAAACACTAAAACATGTTACTAGGGTAACATAAAACATAGGGGACGTTTTACGACGCCCTTGCAGGAACATTACGAGATTGCTTTTTAAACATGCTTGCTTTTCTGTAGTTCGTATGTCTCACTGGTGCGTGGTGATGTTCTGAAAAGTTTCCTCACTTAGAACAGCGGACACATGAACGTTTAATTTGTCCCAGTGAGAGATTTTCAACAAACATCTGTTCAACTAAAATTACTTCTACATTATTTTCTTGTTCTGTAAATGCTGTACGCACTATGCGAGTATGGTAACGCTCATTTTTAGGGTTCCGTATCCAAACGGTAAAGACGGGACCCTATTACTAAGACTTCGCTGTCTGTCTGTCCGTCTGTCTGTCACCAGGCTGTATTTCAAGAACCGTGATGGCTAGCCAGTTGAAATTATCACAGATGATTTCTGTTGCCGCTTAACAAATACTAAAAAACAGAATAAAATAAATATTTAAGGGGGCTCCCATACAACAAACTTGATATTTTTGCCGTTTTTAACCGAATTCCCAAAAAGGAGGAGGTTATTAATTCGGTTGTATGTTTTTTTTTATGTTTGTTACCTCATCATAACTCCGACAATTATGAACCGATTTGAAAAATTCTTGTTTTATCTGACAGGATATAGGTACTTGCAAATTGGTCCCATTTAAATTTTAAGAAAATCGGTTACGAACTTTGGATTTTAAATCGAAATAGCTGGAATTCGTTTACTTAGATGATAGTTTTATGTCATCCAAGTAATCGAAATTGCGTATTTTGCTTTTCTGCGATTTTGCAGTGGTGTTGTTAGGTGTGGGGTACCACTAAAAAGTGAAAAATAAAAAACTTTTTACAAAAAAAATACAACCGACTTCAAAAAAAAAAAAACACTACAAAGTAAAAAATAACTTTAATTTCGGAAGTCGGTGTTTTTGTTAGTTTCTTCGTATTTTGACACCGAGTTCCGAAATTAAAGTTATTTTATACTTTGTAGTGTTTTTTTTTTTTGAAGTCGGTTATATTTTTTTTATTTTGCTTGTCGTCTTTGTAAGCGAAGACACTGTCTCCTAAGATACAGGACATTCCTAATTTAGGAGGGAGGGCTCAAACTTTGTGTTTGACCATTCAATACCCATCTCACGCACATTGATTTTGTTCATTTCTACCTAAATGACAATTATAATATGTGAAAAAAGAATGTGTTTTGTCTAATAAATATTATTTATTAACCGGTTAGATCCGGAGGTGGAACCATTGACGCAATTGATTTTATACTTTATTTTTTATGACATTACGATTTATAATCAGTGACGTCAAGTGGAACCAATGGTTCGGGCGCAACCGGGAAAAGTAACAAATACACACACTCGGTTAGTGTGGGCTGGTATTTTAAACCGATGAGTCAAGTTTCTTCACGATGTTTCTTTTTTTCACCCTTTTTAGAGTTTCTCACTGTCCGTCCGTCTATCCGTCTGTCTGTCAGTAATCGTGAGCTGTATCTCAGGAACCGTAGGTAATAGGTACGCAGTTGACATTTTCACAGAGCTTCTATTTGCCGCTAATACAACAAATAATAAAAATGAAATCACTACGTATTTATAAAACAAAGTCCTCCGCCGCGTCTGTCTGTCTATTCGCGAAAAACTCAAAAACTACTGCAGCGATTTTCATGCTCTTTTCACCAATGGATACAGTGGTCCTTTTTTAACTTTTTTTTGGGATGGGAAATCATCAAATGACTTTCCCTGCTCTGGGCGGAGCGGGAGGGAGTGTCATACTCTTACTGACTAAAACCCATCCATGTTCCTTCAGTACCCTTTGTGTTCCGGAGCCACGGTATCTCTTTCGAATAGTCCCGCGACTCCGGGATACAGTGGTCCTCGAGGAAGGTTTAATATTTAAGTATATTTAAGTTTGTCAAGCGAGCGAAGCCGCAGGGATCAGCTATTTAAAAATAAACGGGGCTCCCATACAAGAACGGTACGGAACTCCTCGAGTGAGTGTCCGACACACCAATGGCCAGTTTTTTATTGATTGGCTCGCATTGAATCACAATCTCACCTGATGGAAACCGATGATGAGGTCGACGACGGAACACGCTTGCCTAGAAGTAACTTATTCACTCCTGACTTAAGAACCCATCACGTAGTAGCTTAAACCTTGCCGCTGGCTACATTGCAAATCTATAAAATAAAAATAAGTCGGGTTTTCCTTCCTGTCGCTATAACTCCAGAACGCACGAACCGATTTCCACGGTTTTGCATTCGTTGGAAAGGTCTCGGGCTCCGTGAGGTTTGTAGCAAACGAAATTCAGGGAATATGTGACGCAGACGAAGTTGCGTGGGTCAGCTAGTAAGTATTATATAAAGCTATAGATGGTAAAACCATACCCGCGACTTCGTTCGCGTCACAGTGTTCGAGTGGACGTCGGAAAATGATGTGAAGTGTCGCATAATAATATACAAAATGATGTGAAGTGTTGCATAATAATATACAAAATGATGTGAAGTGTTGCATAATAATATACAAAATGATGTGAAGTATTGCATAATAATATACAAAATCTACGTTCAGTTACGTCTCTCTAGTTGCCCCAGGGGTATAGTTGCCTCGATTTTAATTACTTTAGTTTTACGAATGAATTACATGTTATTTTATTTATCAATCGAGAGACTCTACAACCACGACTCGGTTGACCACGTTGCATGTTTCTGTGCGATTGCAGGGAAAAGCAAAGTGCGATCAAAGTTTTTGCAGGATAAAAGTCTTTTTCTAGATGGGGCATCAATCCTATATCGACATTTTGACAACTTTACCGGATGAAGATATATCTTTTTCGTCATTTTTACCGGTATTTGGTTTAGTTATAAATATATACGTGGTTTTTAAATATTTTTAGTGTGCATGTTATTAAAATCTTCCTTCGATTAAAAAAGCGTGATAGGCAACATCTTGTATTCACTGCGCGTCGAAGTTAGTACAAGTGGAATTAAATTGATTCTGTCGCCAAATTTAAACGTTTCTAAGATTAGATTTCTAGAAATGCTGCGGAGTTTTAAATAGTATTAAAAAGTGAAATCATCAGAAAATTTATTTAGGACCGTTTGCCAGTTCACAGTCGATATGTCACTTATATGGATAAGGCTGGTTGTCACGAAATTCAGAGGTCCACAAAAATCGCATATGCTCTGGAATTATCAAAGATAATGTTTTTCTCTTTTCATAAATTTGAAGAATATAAACCAAAGTACTTAGGTACCTATTTTTTAAAAAGTATTTTGCTTTTCGTACTGAGAGATATAAAGTAATTTTAAAATGTGTGGCAACTATCCTTGTTTTACCCTATAACTAGATATTGATTATTTGTGTTTCTTATCTTACCGATCTAACATAGTGACATAATTTTACTTTTCGACATAAACACGAACGAAGTCGCGGCAACAGCTAGTGTATAATTATGCAGGCTTACGTTAGGGAGGATAAAATTCTCAAGGAGGTATTTTTATAACCGATTAGAATGTCAATGTCATTAGTAGGTTCACATCAATACTGCTACAGAGCAGTGCGATTATATAAACATGTTGAAGTGAACACTAAGACGAAGTGAACGACAAGTGAGCTGCCAAACCATACAAACAAGATGGCTTGACAGCTCACTTGTCGTTCACTCCACCTAAGTGATCACGGTGAGATGTTGACAGAATCGACTGGCTTGCTATTATAAAGTCAGAGAATCTTCCACTTTTGACGAGTTACTTATGATTCGTTTGTATTTTTTATTCAGGCTTTAGTTTAATAAAGATTTTATTTACTTACTAGCTGACCCGCGCAACGTCGTCTGCATCACATTTTCCATTACTGCTCCGCTCCTATTTGTCTTAGCGTGATGATATTATACCCTATAGCCTTCCTCAATTAATGGGCTATCTAACACTGAAAAAATTTTTCAAATCGGACCAGGACTTCCCGAGATAAGCGCGTTCAACCAACCAAACAAACAAACAAACAAACTCTTCTGCTTTATAATATTAGTATAGATTTTATATTTTGTTGGTCGAGAGTGGCCCGAAAACGCCGCGAAATTCAACTAAAAGATGCATTAACTTTCCCGACTATGGTAGGTATAACGTGGTTTCTGCTCTTTTTATTAAAAACCAACTAATTTAGCCTGGAGCTCAGTAACATGTAATGAAATATTTTCTCTCATTTTATATTTGAGTACAGTTCACGTAGGTAATTGTTTGTCTCGCTCAATTTAGTTTCTACAATTTTCGAACTGCTCTTTTTACTTTGCCCTGGGTTGCAAAACTGTGGATACAGCTAGAATTCAATTAGCCGGTTTTGCGAGTTGCCAGAACAAATGAACAAATATTGAAACACGTTGAAACAATAGTTTGTGAGATTGAAATTTACAGCGAAATTGTAACTAGACTAGTGCTAAGCAGCTTACGTACAGTAAACATTAAATAAAACAAAATGGTTGAATCAATTTTTTTTTTAGCTTTTATTAAATTAAGGTTCAGGGTAAATTATTCAATTTTCCGATGATAATGAACTGAAAATATAAATAAATAGAAAAGCTGTCAATTGACGACACTGTTGGTGCGTTGGTTGTTGATCGATTGACTGCTGCGCTGCGTATCGCGGGTTCGATTCCGCACGGAATTAATATTTGTATTTATATGTTTGTGCACCCATGATACAGGAGAAATGCCTAGTGTAGAACACCGTTTAAAAAAAATCCCAAGGTGAAAGATATCAGCCGGTCGATTCTGTTAACATGTCGAAGGAAGGCATGGGTGAAGTGAGCACAAAGATAGCTGTCAATTCAAGTAATCATTGGGGATCCTGGCAAAGGTGAGACGGTTCTTCACGCCGGAACAGCTTCTTAAACTGTATCAAGCGCAAGTTCGATCGTGTATGGAGTACTGCCCGATCTGCCAGATACCAGCTTGATGCCGTCGAGTCAATTGAAAAATGAGCCAAGAGGATCATCGGCAATGATAGGTTCGTCGAATCGAAGCTACAAAGTCTTGACGCCGCCGAGTTGCTGGCCTGTCGGTTTTCTATCGGTTACATTTTGGGGAGTGTGCGACGGAATTGTATAATTTAATTCCGCCAAGCCAGTTCCACCATCGGACCACAAGACGTAAGGCGATGCGCCACCGGTACATGGTAGACATCCCACCTATACGCACAAAACGTTTTGGGAATATATTAATTGTGCGTACAGCTAAGGAGTGGAATTCCCTGCCGGAGTCTGTGTTTCCTGATAGCTACAACCTGGGAGTCTTTAAGGCAAGAGTGAATAGGTTACTTCTAGACAAGCGTGCTCCACCTTCACTTCGACATGTGACTAATGTAACATCGGCTTTAAATTATAGACATTACCTGTAAATTTTGCATAACGAGCACTTTGAGTGTTATGTTCTGAAACATACCTACGGTATGTGTGTGTGTGTGTGTGTGTGTTTTTTTTTTAATTCTAATCCCTGTGTCATTATCTGATTTTTCAGATATTAACTTTGCTTTCTAAGCCTAAATTACATTATTTAATCGTGACCCTAGTAGGGTCCTATTCTACTTTTTGTAGCTCTTTTCCGTGTCTACACTATAACATTTTTTCTACAAGCGGTCCTGTTCAACATTCCAGACATGCTTGTGCCTATTTTATCTACTGTATGTGTGTTAGAAGCATACATCTAACTCGCATGATTAAAACGGTTTAGTTATCACTTTAAAACAAAACTTCTGTGCTTTGAAAGTCTAAAACACTATTAAACATTCTGGCGTTTTCTAAATGCGGGTTGTAAGTTGTTTTACAACTTTTTGAAGCCACCAAATCATTCAGTTGTAAACGTTCGTTTTTAAAAATTGGCTAAATGGTAGGTACTCGAAATTAACATCATCTTTTTCTTGAAAAATATTGTGTTTAGCTTATTGTTATTACAGCAATGCCCATAGATGGCCAATTCTACCTAAACGGTGATATTTTTTGATTTATTTTTAACCGACTTCCCAAAAAGGAGGAGGTTATCAATTCGGTTGTATGTTTTTTTTTGTTTTATGTTTGTTACCTCATAACTCCGACAATTATGAACTGATTTGAAAAATTTTTGTTTTATCTGAAAGGATATACTTGCAGATTTGTCCCATTTAAATCATATCAAAATCGGTTACGAACTTTGGATTTAAAATCGAAATAGCTGGAATTTGACTATTTAGATGATTCTTTGATAATCGCAATTGCGTATTTTGCTTTTCTGCGATTTTGTAGTGGTGTTGTTAGGTGTAGGGGCACCACTAAAAAGTGAAAAATAAAAAAACTTTTTACAAAAAATACAACCGACTTCTAAAAAAAAACACTACAAAGTAAAAATTTTTTTTTTTAGAAGTCGGTTGTATTTTTCAGGTTAAAAATAGTCTGTGACATAAAGGGATTGTGTAGCCCCATTACAGAAATTAAAAAAAAAGTGTTTTTTTTTTAACGCTCGAATGCTTACAGGAAAATCATCCTCTACAAACAAACAAGCAAACTATTTAATTACCTCTTTAAAAAAATCGTTTGTACTACTTGTTTTAACTAGAGATTTTTTTCACAAGCGTACAGGTACGAATACGTCCGACAGACGTAATGTCCGTGCGTCTCAAAGACGTAACCCGTGACCTGTGCAGTGTGCACGTCGAGTCGGCGCACAGAATAACATACCTAACAGGTACCAAGTCGAGCCGGGGACCTTGTAGAAACCAGAATCAATTTCCGTGAGTTCAGGTGATTTTGCCATAGGTACCTATTACTGGAATCAAAAGTAGCTCACAATTTAGGACCCCTTAGTTTCAGTGTTAATATATAATCCGTGGTGCTTGACAACTGGGCCTAACCCGGTTGTATATGTCCCTTGGTTCCTATTGGCCTAGCTCTAATCTGTCTCCTGCTTGATAAGGAGGGAAGTGGAAATTATATTTATTTTTTTCCTACTCCTCCGCTGTACTCTTCTGATTAATTTCGTTGCGGGATCCAAGGCAGTTGAATCGTTTCTCCGGGACTCGTTGGGGTTCATTGCTCGGCGTTTTTCTGGTGGTCGCTTTCAGGAGTTGCAGTGGGAACGTGTGGCGGGCTTGTCCCATAAAAAAAGTAGAGCCGGGTGCCTCCAAGAATAGAACATAATTATGTTTGTGAAGTTATGTTCTGGAGTTCCTGTTTGATGTTACAGCATTTGAAGTGCGCGTCTAGTGATATTATTTTTCTTAAACTGACTTTATTTATGTACACAACAAACTTAAAAAAAGTATGAAAGAAAGAAAAAGAGTTTATTTGCGGACAGTATGACGCATATCAAAAGTACACAAAAAGAAAAAATACAATTATATCTATGAAAGATTAGGAAGATATGCGTCAAATCTGCGCAAAACGGCCATCACTCAGCATAATGCTGGGACTCGTGTACGAGACAGAGCCACAGCGCTGGGGCCCGAGTCTGCTATTACAATAGTGTCAGAATGGTCGATCACGGATTTCAAAATGGTTGATTTTGATAAGTTTGCTAATCTACTAACATAATGGCATCATAATGGCGTCATTATGACATTCCAATGATCAATCACTGACACGCCATTGAAAGAAAGTCATACGAATGGTAATCTCGTACATAATTTTCGATTGCTTAAACACTAATAAATAATATGTAAAACTAAATATAAATAAAATCTGGCATGAATAAATGCTCAAATTTAGCTCGGTTTTATAATAATGGCAATACGGCATTCCTACCGCAATTCTTTTATGAGACCATTGACGTTCCAGTGACCGGCCACTGACGTGCCAGTGATCGTGCGATTATGAATTTAACAGATTACGAACTTTTAGCAAAATGACAATGGCATGACAATGGGATCGTGTCGGAATGACAAATTTATCAAAATAGCAGACTCGGGCCCCTGGTTTTCAGTGACAGCCGGCGTTGACGGTTTGACGTCGATCGGAGCAGTATAGAAAGTAAAAATAATGAAATAAATTTAATACATAATGTCTGACATAAAAAGTAATAGTAAATTAAATAAATAAATAAACAACTAACGAATAAATAAAAACATAAGTGATAAAAATTGACGACCATTGCGCAGACGTTGCTTGGCAACCAATAGTGGCGCGCACAAAGCTAAAATACAGTCCTTTTCTTTGCGTACCACAGACAACAAAACTAAAAAATCTTTGCACTAATTAAACCAATGGCGCGCACACAATGTAGGTACCATGAAGCAAAAACAAAGGTAATCTGTGGTGCGCACGCCCACAATGGCCGCCAAACGAAGGAATGCGTGTTGACATATAATATTATGTAATGAGAAATCTTGACCTACGCAATCTACGTAATTTGTTTTGATAAGTGTTGTTGAATTGTGTGTTGGATAACGTGTTATCAAATTTTGTGAGTGATTTCCGCGTGTCAATGTGAGTAGTGCATAAATAAACAAACACGGTCCAATGAGTTTTATGAGTTCACAGAACAAGCCAAAGGGAAACAAATAAAACTAATCATCAAATTAATTAATGGAGATAAGGCAAAGGATGTAAAACTATGAAGGGTTAGTAGGTTAGTAATTATTTTTATCAAGTATACAGAAAATAGAGCACAAAGGTACTGCTTATTTCATATGCTTCCAGCAGACCTGCGACAGGAGAGTGAGAAAAGAAACAGACACAGTGTGTAGAAACAAAGAAGGAAACTAAAAATATATTCAAATAAATAAAAAAAAACTCTTAACTAACTGAAAATAAATCTAACATAAGGCGTCGAAAAATTCGCAGTATTTCTATTGTGTTCTGTACCTATTATTCAAAGTGGTTTAGTAGTTTTGTCTTCTAAGTAATTACCACTTAAACAAAACCAATATGAATATTTTCTGGTAAGTGCTTAGACAGGTACCTACCTGTCTAAGCACTTACCAGAAAACATTACATTAAATTACATTAAAATTTTTACATTTAATTTTTATCAAGATTAAACATAAGAAACCTTTCTTATGTTTAATCTTGATAAAAATTAAATGTGTCTTCTACAAAAACTCATCTAAAAAGTATGAATAATATCCATATCTCTGTAAAAAGCAATTGTCAATAATTTTTGACCTTTAAAGTTCATTTTTGCTTAATAAGCATGAACTTTATAAAAATAATTATTATGTCTAGAAATTAAAACAAATAATACTTTTTTTTGGCTAAGTATTTCACAGACGTTGCTTTAATTATGTTCCTATAGGGTACGAACCTGTAAAACTTTATTATAAAGTGAACATAATACAAAACTTACTAACATGCTTAGATACGTCCCAAATTCAGCAAGTTATCGACAGCAGCGAATTGGATAAAGTTATCCAATTCTCTAAACTCTAAAAAAAACTCGAACAGAATAAATTAATATTTGGGATTTCCAAAAAACCTTAATTGAAAAAAATATCCTTGTTTGATGTGGGCGAGACTGAATTTAATATCAATTTGGTTTTTATTGAGAGTTTCTAAGAAGCCAACATAATAATCATAATGCCGAATTAATATCCCCAATCTTCAATCCACATACTTTTGACTTCTCTGCTCAAATCGTTCTGAGTACCTAACTCCGCAATTACAGGCAGCCGGCGGCAGAGACACGCTGAGCTTACGACAGGACTGGGCATTGTGCAACTTGTAGCTGTCTTTTTGGGTCGAGAAACGTAAAAGGCGTGGCGTACCACACATGAAGTTTTAGTGTCTGCATTATGTGTTAGGGCGAGTTTTTCTGATCCGCACCTAACTCAAGCAATGTTTAAAATTGTGCTAAAAATTTCGTTACATTCCGTTTTTAGATCAATTACTAATTATTTTTAACTAAATATTGATAAAAATGGCACATTAAAGATATTCAGGTACCCAAAAGTCTAGCATCTTATCAGCCCATAAAATTAAAACCAATCACTATTCCATGACGTAAGCTAAGCATGTTTCACCAAAAAATATAAACGAACAAATATTGTTCGGAACATTATCAAAAATTAAATTTGATTATATTTTCAAAATACGTTTTCCTTGTTCTTATTTTCTCGTTTTCATGAATTTATGACGACATTTAGAATCCAATTACAAAGCGGAATGTTTTGTACTGATATCTATTTAATAGCCGTTCAGAGTGAATTAGCAGTTCGTTTAGGAGTATATAGAGAAAGAGATATATAACTAAGTAGGTAACAAGCAAATCTGTCATCTGTTCCGAAGTTTAGAGTTATGTAAAAGGGGCTTGTTGGGAATCGCACCCAACACACACGCAGGCGGCACGCGCAGGCGACGTGAGCAACCTATGCGTCATCATTGCGAGCGGCGAGCGGCGAACCGGCTGGCCGGCGCGCATTCGCTTCCACGACGACCACCGCGACGGACGACACTCTTAAACGCACTATTTCCATGTTTGTCCGGGACTATTACATTCTGTAAAATAGAACGGCAATATACCAAGCCTATTTAGTACAGTCCACTTTTACTTCTTCCCCTGCGAGCAATTCGAACATTGGTCGCACCCAACAGGGCTAAAATATTTATTTTTATTTAACGCATTATTTTTATTGATTAAACTGACTAAACGTTTCGCCTACTATATATAGGAGCTTATGGCTAAAGAATAATAGCCGCAAGGGTCGATATTTAAGGTTAAACAATGCTTGACAAGGTTGATCTGTGGATGGGCGACCATCATAACATACCGAGTTTCCTCCGTGCCTCGGAAATCACGTGAAACCGTTGGTCCCGGCTGTCATTTGTAGATCTTTGGCAGTCGGATTGTCAGAAGCCAGTAAATCTGACTCCAGTCTTGCCAAGAAGTATCGGGTTACCCAATTAATGGGATGTGGAGGTGTGGTAGGCAGCCGCTTCACGTAAAATACTGGTATTCAGTTGAATCTGGTTAACATACCAACTATAACGGAAGCCGACCAATATATATACGATAATATAGTTGGGAAAAGGCTAGGCAGATGAATGACCCCTGCAAGAAAACAAGTTCTAGGTATGTCGTGGTATATAACAGAAATAGATATTTATTAAATAGATTGGTAAGAAAAAATATCAAAGATTTCTTCTACACGGTTCAAAGTATCTATTAATTTTAGTCACCAATACCACGACCACCTAATTAAAATAGTTCCAATCGTTCTTTAACTGTCGACATAACATTATATACAAACACATACAAACTATATAACAATACTACCCACTTTCTTTTCATCACCTACTTATCCCTCACATAAAGTAACATAAAAATACGAACAATGTACGTAATAGTTAAGTTGCGGAAAGATACGGCCCGGTGAAAAGATACGGCGGTTTGGGAAAGTAAACTGAGGTCGGTGGGGCTGTATTTTTTGTGCGAACTTGGCGGGCTCTACCGTGCCTCCTAATAAATTAGAGCGAACATTTTAGTGATCCCAGAAGGGCTGTAACAGCGATAGTGGCGGTAATAACTTGCGATAGTATACTGTCATGGAGAATTTATGTTATAGATTCCGTAGCTTGGTTTTATTTTTCGATGTGTCATTAAGGTTTTCGTTATTTGTTTAACTATAAATTGTAAATAACTTCAATCTTCTCTGTCTCTCAGTAACAAGTTCTTGGTATATAAAGCCACCATAAAGCAAATTTGGACCTATAAAATAAATAAAATTTATTCAATTAAAACATTTACAAAAAGTATATATTTAGCTAACAGTAATACGTTTAACATACAATTATAGCACCTAAAAATAACTGAAACTAAGATATTATTATTATAGGAGCAAGCGATGGTTGTTCGGAATTGCAATGTTAGGTAGCGACCAGCCCGATCTAGGTTAATGTAAACCTAGTAATTTTTTACTTAGTGTTTTTTTATTTGGAAGTCGGTTGAATTTTTTTATCTATAAAGTTTTTTATTTTCACTTTTTAGTGGTACCCCACACCTAAGAACACCACTGCAAAATCGCAGAAGAGCAAAATACGCAATTTGATTACTTGGATGACAAAAAACCATCATCCAAGTAAACGAATTCCAGCTATTTCGATTTAAAAGCTAAACTTCCGAACCGATTTTGATTAAATTTTAGTGGGACCAATCGAAAAAGCATATCCTTTCAGATAAAACAATATTTTTTCAAATCGGTTCTTAATTGACGGAGTTATGAGGTAACAAACATAAAAAAACTGAATTGAAAAACTCCTCCTTTTTGGGAAGTCGGTTAAAAAACATTTAGAGCAGAGGACATAGTATCTCAATAATTGTTTTAAGAAGCATTTAAAAATGGCTAAAAGCTGGTTGTTGAGCTCCATGGCTAGAAGTCATGTTGATTTAAATGTACTCTTCTTTTAAGTAATTTAAATTATTTTAATCAAGTCCTCCTTAACAATCGAAGTGTTGTTTAGTGAATCAGCCTATGAAGTCTGACCAGTTAGCCACCAAATCTGCTGAATTACATTTCCACTACATTTAATTATATTTAAAAGACATTTTTTACAAATAGGTATATTTCATTTCTGGCGCCGAGATGGATGGACGACATTGTTGCCATCGCAGGAAGAACCTGGTTGATGCTGTCACAGGAGCGTGGGGACTGGCACAAGAAAAGAGAGGCCTAGAGTGGGCAAAGTTGGTCTGTGGATGATGATAATGATATTTCAACAAAGCTTTGGATTATTTCGCGAAATAGGCAAAAAGAACCACTGAGTGACTCCCATTATATACTAAAAGACATCCCGACAGACCAGGGCGAAGATGGCGGGACGAGCTCGACTCCTAAGGACTGGCTCGACATAGCAAATGACAGAGGTAAAGGAAGATGGAGGCTTTTGCCCAGCCCTGGGACAAAATAGACTATGTAGAAAGATATGGGTAAGGCCGTTTGCCCACCGCCAGCGTCACCGGGACGTCACCTACAACGAAATGACGGCGCCGATTTAGCGATAGATGTATTTACTATGGCCGTGTGCCCAGCGCACGCCGTCACTCGAGCGTCATCATACCGTCCGCCGATATATCGCTTACACACTTCACAGCTTGGCTCATCGCCGCAAGGTTGCCTGCTTGTCGGTCTTCTCCAGATTGTACTTCGGTGAGTGTGCCCAAGAACTCCACAACCTCATCCCACCGGCCCCCTTCTACCATCGAACATCCAGACGCACTGCAACTTACCATCCCTACCTTGTTGCTATTCCACCACTTCGCACTAAGCATATCCAAACGTCTTTAATAATGCGCCCAGCAAAGGAGTGGAACTCTGTGCCTGCTTCTGTATTTCCTAACGCTTACTACGCTAATCTCTTCAAAGTTAGAGTGAACAGGCTCCTTTTGGGTAAGCTCGCTCCATCGTAGTCTTTGTCATCTCTGACCAAGACTAGAGTCAAGAGTAAACCCTTCATAAATAATAATAAAAAGATCTACAAATGTCAGCCGGGACTAACAGCTTAAAGTGCTATGCACACACACTATAAGCTTGAAATAGGTATTAATTAACCACTTGGAGACTAAACCTGACACAATAAGCCACAGTGAAACCAGATTACCTGAAAATCCAATCTATTGTGCGTAAATTAATTAATTAAATTATCTCTATGATGGCTAATGGCGTCACTCAGTGCCACTGGAAAACAGATACTAATCAACGTAATTAGTGATTAGCTGATATTAATTGGCGATATTGTTGCGATAGGAATCATATTAAAATAGTGAATTGAAATTGGTTGGGCGTTTAGAGAAGCTTGAGGTTGCAGCTGTGATAATTATCAATTATATCTAGAAAGAGATGCCTTTTCCTGGACAGGCTGAAAGTAAACAACTTTATTCATGTCTATATTTTTTAAACTATAAACTTTAGTTTAAATTATGAAAGTATTTTCCGTTTAGTTTGTTTTCTATAGGCCTGAATGAGATTAGTTAAGTTACGTCGATAAGTTCATTTTCATAGGCACTATTCTAGGTAGGTAATATTCTTTTTAACCGACTTCCCAAAAAGGAGGAGGTTATCAATTCGGTTGTATGTTTTTTTTTAATGTTTGTTACTTCATAACTCAATTAGGAACCGATTTGAAAAATTCTTGTTTTATCTGAAAGGATATACTTGCAGATTGGTCCCATTTAAATTTTATGAAAATCAGTTACGAACTTTGGATTTTAAATCGAAATAGCTGGAATTCGTCTACTTGGATGATAGTTTTATGTAATCCAAGTAATCGAAATTGCGTATTTTGCTTTTCTGCGATCTTGCACTGGTGTTGTTAGGTGTGGGGTACCACTAAAAAGTGAAAAATAAAAAACTTTTTACAAAAAAATACAACCGACTTCCAAAAAAAAAACACTACAAAGTAAAAAATAACTTTAATTTCGGAAGTCTGTGTCAAAATACGAAGAAACTAACAAAAACACCGACTTCCGAAGTTAAAGTTATTTTTTACTTTGTAGTGTTTTTTTTATTGTGTACACAATTGCATATCAGCTCGTGGCACAGGTCGATCTTCAAGGTTAAGCAATGCTTGCCGAGGTTGGTCTGTGGGTGGGTGACCATCTTAACATACCTGGCTGTCATTTGGAGATCTTTGGCAGTCGGATTGTCAGAAGCCAGAAAATCTGACACCAGTCTTGCCAAGGAGTACCGTGATGGGTTGTGGAGGTCTGGTAGGCAACCGCTCCATGTAAAATACTGGTATTCAACTGAATCCGGTTTGAATGGAAGTCGACCCCAATATAGTTGGGAAAAGGCAGATGAATTGTATAATCATATCAACAGACTGTTCTTCTACATCTGTCACTTCCTTAAATAATATAAAAAAATGTGTATATATTTAAGGGTTGATTTTTCATTCGTCAGATAATTTATAACTGAAGAAAAAGTATGGCTGTTTTACAAATTTTTAATTCATTTGATAAAAAATTTCTGAGTATTGAAAAATCGCCCCTAATTAAAGTTAATACCCAAGTTTCAACTAAAACAGGGGAAGAGCGCTGATGTCCGAAATACAGGTATTTTATATCTAGTTCGGACACAGATGATCTATATCTGTATTTAGAATTAAGCGTATGGTTGTGTATGCTATTTAAAGGTCTGTATGTATGTTTTTTTTAACAAATAAATTATCAATAATTATATGACATCTACTTTAATTATGGCTGTAACAATGAGGCTTGTGGACGGCGAGCGTTTGGTGGCTCGCTGTCCGATCAGAACCAGTTCCGGGTCAACGGCGCGTTGTTTACCACGCGCGCCTCCAAGAGATGTCAGCATAGTAGACGGGGCCCGCTAGGGCCTGTGCCTGCTAGGGTTGCGGAATTTGTTCGAAAGAGTCACCGAGGCCCTGGAACGCAAAGGGCATTAGGAGGAACACGGATGGGTTTTAGTCAGTAAGAGTCCGACACTGCCTTCTGCTTCGCCTAAAGTGGGAGGAGTCATTTGATGATTTCCATAAAAAAGGGTGTAACAATGAACTAAATAATTCGAAAGCATTACACGTCATGACAAGGATAGAGGCTTCTGTCAGGGCAATTGATGAGCAGACAGGAAAATGACTACTCAAAGAGAGTCAGCACACGGAGGGGCCCGAAAGGGCCTACGCTTGCCGGAGTGGCGGGACTATTCGAAAGAGATACCGCGGCTCCGAAACACAAAGGGCAATGAAGGAACATGGATGGGTTTTAGTCAGTAAAAGTCTGACACTGCCTCCCGCTCCGCCCAAAGCGGGAGAAGTTATTTGATGATTTCCCATCCCTAAAAAAAAGGGTTGCAGTACAAGCAGTCACCTCCTTCTGCGAAGCAGTAAAGGTAGCGAACGAGTTGGCGGGCCACGTGAATGAGAGGCAAACCTCACGCCCCAGCTGCCGCAACTGAAGGAGTTGTCCCGGGCCTCGGAAGTCGCAGGACGATTCCCGGCCACCTTAGGTGCGGGCCTGCGGACGGTGAGAGTTTGGCGGTTCGCCACCCAATAAGAACTAGGCCCGGGTCGAGGGAGCGTTGTGTTCCACGTGCCCTGAAACAGTCACCGCGGCCCTGCAGTGCTATTCTGTAACAACATTTTCGTGTCTCGACAGCGGAATCCGAGGTGAGTTTCAAATTCGTATAAATATAAGACCTTATGATGTGTGAAATAAAGTTCACTTTATAAGCTTAGTCACTCAGGTGAAGTCGATATCGAAATGGTTATTTACAGAATAGACTAGCTGTAACGCAAAGGGCAATAAAGAACACGGATGTTTTAGTCAGTATGAGTCTGACACTCCCTTCCACTCTGCCCAGAGCGGGAGGAGTCAGTCATCTGATGATTTCGCATACTTAAAATTAAAATTGTAGCAGTAGGTAAACAGTTTTAAAATTTTACATTGTTTTCATTTATTGAGTTGAAGTTAGCAAATACGCCAGCAGGTAAGTAACATAATTGGTTTTATCAAAAGCACAAATATAATATGTAAAGAACGGTATATTTATATATCGGTATTTTTTTTTTCACTGGCAACAAAAAGCTGTAAGGGTTTATTGTCCCCTTTTTTCTAAATGTTCGTTCAAGCTAAAAAACCCTCAACAATTTTGCTAGGGACATAAAATTAAAAGGGTAAAAATTAGACGTTATAAAATATTATTAAAATGAAAAGCCTGTGTAAAATCGTTTTTGCTTCAAAAGTGGGCCAATAATGAAATACCAGGCAGCTGGTCGGTCATTATTAAGTTTAACTCAATTTTAATCAAAGAGTTAATTATCCATATTTTGAGTTAATTGTGAGTTGGAATTAGGGCCGCTGTTATTGGCTTAGGACTTAATTGTTGACACGGGTATTACAAAGTTATTAAAAGTCGGTTAATTTCAATGTTTTGGCAGCGATCGGGTGACGTTGAGTGAGATGCTGGGTATGTTTGCGAGTCAGCTGAATTGTATATGTAAATGAGCTATTTTTTGGGGTTCCGTACCTACGTAAAGGGTAACCTACGGAACCCTATTACTAAGCCTCCGCTGTCCGTCTGTATAGCTGTATGTCAAAAACTGTAATAGGTAGACAGTTGAAATTTACGCAGAGTTTGTATTTCTATTGCCGCTATAACAAAAAATTTACGCAGAGTTTGTATTTCTATTGCCGCTATAACAAAAAATTTACGCAGAGTTTGTATTTCTATTGCCGCTATAACAAAAAATTTACGCAGAGTTTGTATTTCTATTGCCGCTATAACAAAAAAATTACGCAGAGTTTGTATTTCTATTGCCGCTATAACAAAAAATTTACGCAGAGTTTGTATTTCTATTGCCGCTATAACAAAAAATTTACGCAGAGTTTGTATTTCTATTGCCGCTATAACAAAAAAATTACGCAGAGTTTGTATTTCTATTGCCGCTATAACAAAAAAATTACGCAGAGTTTGTATTTCTATTGCCGCTATAACAAAAAATTTACGCAGAGTTTGTATTTCTGTTGCCGCTATAACAAAAAATTTACGCAGAGTTTGTATTTCTATTGCCGCTATAACAAAAAATTTACGCAGAGTTTGTATTTCTATTGCCGCTATAACAAAAAAACAAGCTTGCTCCCGTACAAAGAAAAGGGTTCTTTTTCGGATATTTTTACTTCGTTGAGTGTGCCCATGAACTCCACGACCTCATCCCACTGATTCCCTTTTACCATCGGACATCCAGACGCACTGCAACTTACCATCCCTACCTTGTTGCTATTCCAACAATTCGCACTAAACCTTTCCAAACATCTTTTATAATGCGCACAGCAATGAAGTGGAACTCACTGCCTGCGTCTGTGTTTCCGAACGCTTACAGCCCTAATCTCTACAAAGTAAGAGTGAACAGGCTCCTTCTGAGTAAGCTCGCTCCATCGTAGACTATGTCTCTCTCATCTCTGAACAAGACTGGTGTAAACCCATTACAAAAAATAAAAAATATGTTACGGAATCCTTCGTGAGAGACTTGCACTTGGCCGGTTTTTTATTATAATAACTAGCTTCTGCCCGCGACTTCGTTCGCGTGAAGTTTTGATATCGCAACGCATCGCCTGCCTCTAGGCGCCAAGCAAGCCGCCTGCCTGTGCGTTCGCGACCTTATACAAAAATAATCCTTATAGCATGATTCAGTATTCACGCGCGATGGCTTATTATTAGCGTATTGCATGTATAACTTTAGTGTTTCTGTACCGATTTCTATGATTCTTTTTTATGGAATAGTTAATAATGTTAACTTTTTTAATTTGGGATGACTGTGAGGAGAGTGTTATAAATAAGAGTAGACAAATATAATCAGAAAGCTTCGAACTGCTAAGCTATCGGGAGTTACACGTGTTATTGTGAGTCAATCATAAAAGATAGAGATATGCTGTCGTGGGATATTTTTTATATAATTTTCAGGAGAATATATCCGTCATACATTATTTTTGTGTAACGTAAACCATAAAGGTTGCACACGCGACGGAAGCTTAAAAAATGGAGTAACTTCTCCCAATTTCCCAACATTTCCCTTCACTGCTCTGCTCCTATTGATTGTAGCGTGATGAAAAGTATACTATAACCAGCTCAGGAGTATGAGAAATAATTGTACCAAGTTTCGTGAAAATCCGTCGAGTAGTTTTTGTTTCTATAACGGTTATACAGACAGACAGACAGACAGACAGACAGACAGACAGACAGACAGACAAAAATTTCACTGATTGCATTTTTGGCATCAGTATCGATCCCTAATCACCCCCTGATAGTTATTTTGGAAATATATTTCATGTACAGAATTGACCTCTCTACAGATTTATTATAAGTATATAGATAGGCTTGCTTTTGACTACAGTTTCACCTGGAAAGCTAGAAGTGGTCGATGATTGAGCATGCTAGCCTAGAAGTGTGTAACGCCTAGAAGTAAGTTGTATAGACTTTAAAAGAGACTTTGACCTCTGACTTTGTTTCGGCGTTTCTTCTCAGAGCAGTCAGCTAGGAAACGGCCTCATCTAGTTTAAAATGACCAAAAAAGATTGATGTGTAAAAGTGTTATTTACAACCTACTTACAAAATAAATATCATATACTCGTCTCATAGACTCACAGGTAATTTTCGCTCTGGAACGCACTATCATTCACATACATGCCTCACATCACATATACGACTCACATCACATACTCGCCATTGTACCTCTACAGTTTTAATACTTACACATTACATGACACCACATATAACTCTTTTCATCTATTTGCTTTTTTTTTGTTTTCAATAATTGTTTAGATTTTTCTTTTTGTTTACTTTCTATTTTGTGTATTTTTGTTTAATTTTCTTTTGTTTACGATGCATCGTTGTACGCACATAAGGTAGTTTAAAAAAAAATGCTTAACTAATTTTTCTAATGCTGCGGGGGGCCCTGGTGCCCTGTACCACAGGTTTTGTTCCAAAAACCTATTTCAAGCACCAGACTCTTACAATGGTGAAATATAGTTATATAAATTAGTAATAAGCATTTTTAATTAAAGGCAACCATTGTGAAGAGAAAATAAATAACTTTGAATTGAATTGAATTGAATTTAGTAACCAGCTGGTCGATTTTGTACACATGTCAAAGTGAAGGCGTGGGTGAAGTAATCACGAAGTGAGCTGTCAAACCATACAAACAAGTTGGAATGACAGCTCACATGTTCTTCACTTCACCTAAGTGAACACAGTGAGATGTCAACAGAAAAGACCGCCTGTTCATTCTAGACTTAAAGACCCCTAGGTGGTAGCTATCAAGAAACACAGACTCCGGCAGGGAATTCCACTCCTTTTAGCTGTAAGCATAATTAAGGTATTCCCTAAACGTTTTGTGCGTGGGGGTGGGGAACTGTCCGAAACGGGTACTTATGTTGTGTTTAAACTTGGGATCAGTAGCAGTTGGGCCATTGTTTGATAAAATGCATGAACTGAACATAGTATAGTCTTTCTTTCTTTTTAATCAAAACGTCGCCCCACACTAGGAATTTCTCCTGTATCGTGGGTGCGTTTACAAACATACCAAGTCACATACAGAAACAGCCAGACCCGAAACAACTATCTGTAGTATCACAAACACAATAAAAAAAAAATAAAAAAAAAAAATTGAAATAACATGTTTACAAAAAAGTGTACATTATAGTGCAGTTGTATATATTAATCTAGGTCTACATTAGGATAATAATTATCTAAATTTAAACTATGGAAGACACATGAGTTTACAGTCAAAAATAGAACTCTGAAAGTAATGTAGTGCGTTGCCTGATCTAGGTTTACTTAAACCTGTGTTTCAGGCCACCTCTCTGCGAAAGTATTTGTTAAATGGGAAAGTCATTGAATTAAATAAAAATAAAATATTTTCAAAATCTAAGCAGATACAATATTTTGCATAACCTTATCATAAACTACGCTTATAGATCCTGATTTAAATCTACAACTAAAATACTAATTTTAGGTAACTACAGTTAAGTCAGCTACTTTAGTACAATGTCTATAATGTAAACATGAATCGCTGAAAGTGTTGCTAAGCGCAAATCTCGAGAACAGCTGAACCGATTTCGCTAATTATATAGATCACTAGCAGATCTGGCAAACGTTGTTTTGTTATATAAAAAAATAGCCTACGATCTATTCTCAGACCTAACATTTTATAAAAATTGGTCGAGCCGTTTCGGAGGAGTTAGAAAACAAACACTGTGTCATGATAATCTATTTATTAAAAGATTAGATAAGTACCTAAGGCACTAGTATAATCCGCGCGCAATCAGAATGCTATGGAACTTTGTCAAAGTAAAACCGCCAATGTACAGTTACTTGTGCATAAAGTTTTAATAAATAAATAAATCGAAAATTACAGTTTTTCTTCAAATAGCGTTAGCAAAAATGTTCTGAATATTAATAACAAATTACTTTAAATGATAGATCGCAGAAATAACTAATTTATTATCAATATTCAGAACATTTTTGCTAACGCTAATGTATTCCCAAAACTTCGAACAAATTCCGCAGCTCTAGTACCTGCCTAGGTAACACATGAAAGACGAGTTTCCTTCAAACTTGAGGTAATTTTGAGGTAAGTTCAACACAAACGGAGATAATTTCCGCTTGCACTAAACTTAAGTATCCGAGTCCCCTAAATTGCCACTTGAAAAGTTTGGCGTTCCTTAATGTGATGAAACAATTT
The DNA here is from genome assembly GCA_963859965.1 of Ceramica pisi. Classification (NCBI taxonomy): domain Eukaryota; kingdom Metazoa; phylum Arthropoda; class Insecta; order Lepidoptera; family Noctuidae; genus Ceramica; species Ceramica pisi. The sequence goes on along the minus strand of OY982541.1, from coordinate 23,215,235 downwards.
GAGCAACCGTCTTCGTGTATCTAGTGAAAATGACGTTGGTATATGCTTGTATGAGTGTATATTGTGTATTTTGTTTTATAGTATCATAGTGTGCTAGCTGTTATTTTTTTTGTTGTTTTGTGTCATGTATTAATCACTTTGCATTCTTCTCAGTGTATAAATTCTAGTTCCTAAAACGTAACAGACAGATGTGTTGCTGGGGAGTTTGTTGGCCACTTCTTCTCCACAGCTAAAACACTAGGAAGTGGTGACGGGCGGGCGTTTTGGGGGACTGTCTTTTGTAGAACTTGACGTTCAAAAAGTGCTGGCTCTCAGCCTAATTTGAATAAATGACTTTTGAATTTTTTGAAAATGTCACCTGAGTGTCAATTCTTCTAATTTTCACATTCACATCTCAATCGCAAACAGCTGTCAAAAATGTATGAAAATTAAGGCCTTTTTGACAGTTTGAGATTGACATGCAAATGCGAAAGTTGTTTAAAAATAAGTAGAATTTTCCCTCTGATTGCTACACTTTGTAACATTGTAATAAATATTTTTAAAAACATAAACTCACGATAGTTATATTGTGACTGGATCATTTAAAATAAATCCCATCCAAATTCAATAGTTTACAATTTATCTGTGTCTAATTAAGAGAACGTGTTTACAAGTTCAAGCGATTTTAAATTCTAACGCGTGTTCGTTCCAGTGGCACTTCTTTGTACTGCCAGTTTTGAGGAATAATTCCAAAGACTTACCGCGGCTCTGTGGGTCTAAAAGGCCACTTTTTTTTACTTTTGATAGGCACGCGTTTGACTATTAGCTCACCTGATGGTAAACGATGATGAGCATCATAATATTAATCATAAACACATTAATATAATCTATATACTTATAATAAATCTGTAGAGAGGTCAATTCTGTACATAAAATATATTTCCAAAATAACTATCAGGGGGTGATTAGGGATCGATACTGATGCCAAAAATGCAATCAGTACAATTTTTGTCTGTCTGTCTGTCTGTCTGTCTGTCTGTCTGTATAACCGTTATAGAAACAAAAACTACTCGACGGATTTTAACGAAACTTGGTACAATTATTATTCATACTCCTGAGCAGGTTATAGTATACTTTTCAACACGCTACAATCAATAGAAAAAATGAAAAAAAAAATGAAAATGTGAAAGTTTGGTTGTTTGTTACTCAATCACGCCAGAACGGCTTAATGGATCTTAATGAAATTTAGAACAAAGATAGATTATAGTCTGGAATAGCACATCAGCTACTTTTAATCCCGGGAACATGTTCCCTAGGGATCACGCGAGCGAAGCCGCTGGCAGAAGCTAGTTATAAAATATAATATTAGAATACTAATCATTTTAGGATCATAATTAATCTTAAAACAATCTGTCAAACTTCATTTTCATCTTTATCGCTGAAGCATTAGGTTCAATGTTGATTGGGAAAATTTTACAGTCTCGGGAAACTTGAATTGCTGGCTGATTCTGGAATATAATGTAGGTCTGCTGGAACGAATTATTCCTCTCACTGAGGAGTCATTTGATGAGTCCCCATACAAAAAAAATAGGGGAACTTCCTTGGCGTCTCCGGTCCAACTCACACTTTGCCGGTATTTTAAAGCGATGCTTAAGTAATTTCAAGGGAAGCCGAACTATAGAAACAAACTGTCTCCGTTTTTTATTCAAGTAAGTAGGCTTTTAATGGAATCTTAGGTTACTTCTAGGCAAGCGTGGTCCATCTTAGACCGCATCATCCCTTACCATCAGGTGAGATAGTGGTCTAACGCGTGCCTATCAAAAGTTAAAAAAAAAGTGGCGCTGATGGGATTTGGGAGTAATCCAAATGCCTGCTGTGGAACAGCTGCAAATGAGCTAGATGTAGGTATTTGCTTTTTACTTCACATGATAATGTGCTGAGAATTTGTTTGAAGCGCGCTGAGAAGCCACTGTATGACAAAAGATGCATAGAAATTGTTGATGAAATTAATTGGAGTATTTTTAAGTGTTGTACTATGTATTTGCACACCTTCAAAGATGGTCACCGACATTTCTATGTACATTATGTTTTAAGTAAGTTGGGATTTAAAATTTGGGGTAAATATGCATTAAGAACAAAAACCTCAAGACGAAATCAAATGTCTTGGCCTGTTCCTAAACTTTTTAGGGTTTCGTACCCAAAGGACAACCAACGGAACCTCTATTAATAAGCCTCTGCTGTCCGTCCGTCCTGCCGTCCGTCCGTCTGTCAGTTTGATGGAAGGATTTACGTGGAGCGGCTGCCTACCAGATTTCCGCAACCCATTAACTGGGTAACACGGTACTCCTTGGCAAGACTGGTGTCAGATTTTCTGGCTTCAGACTATCCGTAACGACTGCCAAAGATCTCCAAATGACAGCCGAGACCAAAAGCTTAACATGCTTTCCGAGGCACGGAGGAAACTCGGTATGTTAAGATGGTCACCCATCCACAGACCTTCGGCAAGCGTTGCTTAACCTTGAAGGTCAACCTGTGCGGCTGTTATTATTTAGCCACGAGCTCCTCATATTTATGAATATTACAAAGGCGAACAGCAAAATTAGTACAGCATACTTTTTTTGTTGTTTGGTTTTAGAATTTGTACCACTTATTAAGGCAACTCAGCCATTTATTTTCATGTAAGTAAACAATTTCTAGAACATGGAATTAATTAATACTATCAATTTAAAGATTTCAACAATTTTACCAAACAAAACAGTAAACTAAACGCAGATGTTTTTCGAAGTCGCCATAAGTAAAATATCACAAACTTCGGAATGACAATTAATTATTTAGAAATAGATTTAATAGTAAATCCCATAATTGTTGCATAAAATCATAATAGTAAACGATGTAGGTAATGATTGGAATGAATTCATCAATATTTTTTTATGTTCTGGCTATTATTTATTGACCAGTAAAGAAAATCAGTCTAGTGTCCATCAGAACTTCTGCTAGGAAATAGGTATCTCCAAATGCACCTCTCCCTCCCTCTGAGTAGGTACGATCCTCATTTCAATCTCCCTACTTATAGTAAGTAAAACACAACAAAGATGACGACAAGTAATCTAGAACATTTATTTTATCATCATAACATTGTTAATGTACCTACCTGTAATTACAACCTACATTTCTACACTAGGACATAACCGCAAAAAAAAAAAAAACTGGATATAACTTTTATGTCCCAAGTTCTAAAAATCTAAGATTACGACCTATTAAAACAAACATGATCCCAAAACTCGAAAATTTACTAGCTGTACGAAACTCCCATACAAGCCTGCCGTTCGCCTTTAAAAAATGCGAATTTACCTCTGTCTGATGAGACGCTAAACCGATCTGAGTGAACAGGCTCCTTCTGGGTAAGCTCGCTCCATCATAAACTTTGTTTCCGTCATCTCTGACCATGTCCTAGAGTCGAGAGCAAAAACATAACTAATAAAAATAAAAACTTAACATAGTTTACAGATATAGCCTAATACTTTATATCAACATACTACAAACAGGCGAAGCCCCAGGCAGAAACTACCTTCATCAAACAAGGTTAATAAGATTTTATTTAAGAATGTTAAATAAAGCCTCTTAATGTAATCTACGAATGACGTCGGGAGGCAGACGAGCGTAATCAGTGATCGGCGATTAGAGCGCGACAGAGTAAATATTGGAAAATACTCCCAAAGAGAATAAAAGGTGTTTCTCAGCCTCTGAGGACGTGTTTATTTAGTGGCGAAAGCCTGATTGTAGGAGCGAATGGATTAGTGGAATTTGTTAGTAGGTGGATAGAAATAATAAAGTAGCTACCTGTGTAAGATTTGTGAAAGGTTTTTGCAAAATAGAAAGAAATGCACAACAATACACTAAAGAGAACCATACTTAAAACGCACAAATTTTAGGCATCAAATTTAGGTGATGTTTAGAGTAAGTCACAAAAAAAATTACAGCGAATTCTTTATAACACTGAGAAAATACAATAGCAAACTTTATGTTGAGTTGTACCTTTGCTACGGCGTAGCAAGACGTCGAGCAACCGCTACGCCGTAGCAGGCCGCCGGGCAACCGCTACGCTCGGAGAGCTGCAAAACTATGCAACAGTCAAGATTGTAGATTGATAAATTTTATAGTAGTTACTAGACAGACAGTCAATCCTACTACTATTTTATTAATGTGAAAGTTTGCATGGATCGATGTTTGTTACTCAAGAACGCCAAAACGGCTAAAACTTGGTTATAATTTGTCATGGAGATAGATCATACTTTTGAATAGCACATAGCCTACTTTTAACACTGGGAGTTGGTTCCTTTTGAACACATATTTACTTTGACGCGGGCGAGAAGTCGCTGGTGAAAGCCCGTATTTCTATATTTCTTTTCCATTCTACCTCTAAACTTCCCTAGCCTGTATTTTATTGAAACAGTAGCGTTATATTGCTCGTTTCTTTGCCGGTGAAGCAAGTCGCTTTATTTTCCGTGCGGGTTCACTCGCGGTATATTTTCTTTCTTCTATTTGCAGTATTTGTGTCAACGGAGGCTGTGATCGGTGGCTCGTGAACGCTGATTACTTTCCGGACTTTTAAATATTTTTGTTCTTACGTAAGAAATTGGTTCACAAGGTTGGGGCGCAGTTATTTGAGGTTTGGTGAAGCATTAACGAAGTAAATGAATGAATTGCTTTAATTTTTATAATACTCTGAATATATATTGTCATACTTTAATAACTCATGTCTTTTCCCGTGGTTCCCGCCACATGCTACAATTATCGTAATAATTGTAAAAATATTGGGGGAAGTACTAATTCTGGGCGGATCCGCGTTAACCGGCTTTTTAATCAACTTTTACTTTGGTAACTGATTGTTTTTGCGGCTTCAAGGTTGCATCCCTGAAACCGCAAAAAAACAATGAGCTCTTTAGAACATTTTGCCGAGTCATGCACACATAAATGTATGCAGCAGTTGAGTTTTCCCGATATATGTGTTGGTCCCATAGTAAAAGTTGTTTATAATGATAAGAGAGACCTCTTTACAAAAGACATGTTCCATAATGGGGCAGGTCTATGTACACTTAAAAAAAGGAGAAATTCCATTGAATTCGGGAAAAATACAGATAATTCATTTAAATGTATACTTTTGTGGTACTTTTAGTTACTTTGTGCTTAAAAACAATGGTAGATAACTATAAGCTGCCACAACTGTGTCACTTCAATCACTATCTAAGAGAAGTAACTATTGTCAACCTTCAACTTCCGCTGAAATAAACATGTCAAACGTCATTAATCAATCAAAATGACAGCTAACTGCCATGACGGGTTTTTGTTGTGTATTGCAATTTCAAGTGTAATTTCTTATTTTTTATAAACAAACAAAGCTATTATAAAGAAATTGGACGGTTGAGATCTGTTTTAAATGTATTTCCCTATTTTTATGTATCGTGTACAAGGACCTGGCCCAGGCTCCATACATTCTGAAACATCTCCTTTGTGTTATTTCTGTAACACTTTGTACAGCTTGTTTAACAGTACGTATCTACCTACAATCAGATAGCGTAGCCTCAATTAATCAGTGTCCTCAATCAAGTGTACCGGCTTGCAAGTGTTGAGACGTGTTCCGACACGTTCCAACGTGTTTACACACGCTGCACACGCCCCACACGCCTTTGTGCGGCACTAACTAACATTGGCTCAGTAATTACTGTAGTTCGGAGATTTGTAGGTACCTGATGCTGTTAATATGACCCTATAGTACGTAACAAAGGAGTAAAAAGGGCCAACAGCAGCTGTTATCACCTATCCTTTTTTCTTAAATATGTATGTATGTGTTATTATACTTTATTGTGTTATTGTTGTGTGTTCCCTAGTAAATAGGTTGTGGAGGTGAGGTAGCCAGACTCTTCACGTTTAATACTGGTCGGATTCAACTAAATGCGGTTGACTGGAAGTCGACCGTATTAAGTTCAATTTACGGATGTAATCTCACCACTAATGAATATCTGTAGATCTTCAGTAATTTTCTTAATTCGTTGTGAACAAATGGTGGCCATATTATTTTTTTATATCTGACATAAATTATGACATGTTCTTAGTAATAGGACAGGAAGAGTAATGGTTGAGCCAGCTATTCATATACCTACACATATTGTCGTATTAGCTTAAAGGACGGCCGGTACGTCGACTCTGCTACGGCTAGGGGCGGGTGTTTCAAACGGTTGGTTAGCGTAACATATGTACGTCGAAAAGTAACGATTACGGAAGATGTTTAACGATCGTTAAATAAGAAACGTTGATTTTAAAGCAGTTCGGTATAAATTCCTGCTCATTCCAGTAGCTCCAGTTGATGGTCTACCTAAATACCTTTTTTCGCAGTCTTCCCTTCTTTTTGTGTCATCAGACGATCTGCTATTGAGGAATTGAAAAGAAAATTTATTTATTTAATTAACACTTTTAGCACAAAATAGTACAGAGGCGGACTTAATGCCATAGGCATTCTCTACCAGTCAACCTTTGGGTGATGCAGAGAATAGTGGTAGGTGCAATACGGAGAATCACACACACAAAGTTCACAGTATAGTTCTATTTGATGCAACTAAAGTAACATTAACCAGTGCTCAGACTATCCGTTAGCGTAATCGTATTTTTTGCGTGCGTTAACGCTGACATATTATGAAACAACAGATTTTTTTATTTAACGATACTTAGCACCATTATTAAACGTATACGCGTGCGTTAATTCAACGTGAAACAACCCACCCTAATCGTCGCTGCGCTTACGGCTAGCCGTCGTCTCGCTTACGGCTAGCCGTCGTCTCGCTTACGGCTAGGCGCCGCTGCATTTGTTCCGAGTCAAGGCGATTACGTTACGATTCCGATTAGTGTGCATTTTAGTAGAGCATTTCGTACAAAAAGTACTGTACGGCTCGAGTTGATACAGTTACGATCCCTTTCCTGGTTGATATGTCTGCTGTGTCCTTAAAGACCCGCCGTTTAGCTTGACGCGTTGTGAAATTGTGACAATGAAGTGTCGTTTTATATAGATTTGTTTCTACGGATAGTGTGCCTTTAATTATCTAAGACACATTCACAGCATATCAACATCACATCTTCTCTTGAAAATTTGGGCTTCTCTAATAAATTGATTCAACGTGCGGAATATCAAACGCCATTTGTGTCAACGGCCGTAGTACTAAACTGATTGTATTTACCTCCGAGCCGTCACGAGGAACGGTCCTCAATAAACAAACACACGCCTGGGTATAGGACCTTCAATAAATAAATAAAATTAACAAACATAAGATAAGATAGATTTGTGGGAGTCTATTGAACTCATCTAAACTAACATTATATTGAGGCTTTTGTTGTTGTTATACTAAATACATTTTTATTACAGTTTATCAGCCTGTCCTGGGTTTGCACGGGTGTCTCTTGATTTTTTTTCTAGTAATAAATATAGCGTACGTCACTCAGGGATAATGTAGCGTTCTAATGTTGAAATCATTTTTGCATTCGGTCTATTAGTTTTTGAGTTTATTCGTTACAAACATACAAACTAAACCGCGTGTATCTGACATCGACGCACAAACGATTTCCATGGGTCCAGGGTATGATTCTGGACACCCCAGTGTTGGAATTTTTCGTCGGTTCTTTTCTTAATTTTTTCATTTTTTTCAAGAGTACCACAAATAGGTATCAGCTCAGCTGAGCTGATATCTATTTGTGGACTTATTCAGATTGCTCTTTTTAGTGAAAGTAGTTAATTAATTATTTTTTATTAAAAATCTCATTGGGTTAGGTCAGAATAACGATTATGAGCAGTCTAAAGTAAAAAAAACCCTTCAAAAAAATGAAAAAATGAGAAAAAAGCCGACGAATAATTCTAAGTCTAGGGTGTCCAGAATCATGCCCTGGACCCATAAAAATCGTTTGTGCGTCGATGTCAGATACACGCGGTACAAAATCTGCGTAGATAGGCATTTGACCACAATCTCATTTAAAGAAAAACAATGATGTGGTTCGCGATGGAACACGCTTGCCTAGAAGTAACCTATTCAATGTTGATTTAAAGACCCCAAATTTGTGCGTACGGGTAATGTGTTTGTAAAAGAGCTACTCATCCGATCAAGAAAATACTTTCACCGATCAGATAGGCAGTTTTTTTTTTGTTTTTAAGGATGAGAAATCATCAAACACAGTCTTCCGCTCTGGGTGGAACAGAAGAAAGTGTCAGACTCTAACTGACTAAAACCCATCCGTGTTCCTCCTAATGCCCTTTGCGTTCCAGGGCTGTGGTGACTCTTTCAAACAAATAACGCAATCCTGGACTGATAGAAAGGTATACTATTGCTGAATGTAGTGTGTTATAGGTTATTTTTTATCTCGAAGAAATGCACGTTTTCTCCAAGATAGGTCTAGAAAGCAAAGTTGTGAGAATTAGCTGCTGTATTTTTGCAATTGAATCAGCTGTTCTAGAGATTACCTTTTAAAAACACACGGATAAACAATACAATTCTACTTTTTAACTGACTTCCAAAAAGGAGAAGGTTCTGTGGGTTTTTTTTTTAAATATATGTACACCGTCTTAGGTTTCTGATCGGATTTCTGATTCTTTCTTAGTTCAATGCGGCCTAGTTCCCATATGGTCATGTAAAATTTTCATTCAGTTTGGCTGAGTTTTTATTCTATGAGCGTTTTTTATATTTATATTTCTTCGTATTATTAGTTTAGTTTAAAGTAAAGGCTACGGACCTCCAAAATCCGTTTTATTTCACTAATGACCAAAATATTATGTTTCGCTCTAAAAATATGGACCGATATTTAACGAAGCACGAAAATGGTATTTTGAAACTGTTAAATAGGGACTGTTATGTCCACTGATTTTGTACAATCATATTGTGTTACGGTGATAAAATTAAAAGATGTTTCGGAGATGTTTTAATGTTCTTTTAAAATAATCAAGAGGTTGCCTATAGTTCTGAAATATGCGGAATCTATACTTTTATACTGATATATTATAATTTATACTAATATTATAAAGCTGCAGAGTTTGTTTGTTTGTTTGCTTGCTTGAACGCGCTAATCTCGGGAAATACTAGTCCGATTTGAAAAATCCTTACAGTGTTTATAGTTTAGTTTAATAGTTTATTTGAAAAAACAAACATTTTAGTCATTGTGAAGTCCTGCCTCCTGAGCTAGATATGTAATACCTGTATTTCAGGAGTCAGTTTCTTTTTCCTTATACTTCTTATTGTATGCAATTGTCCTAGACTTTTACAACATAAACATTAATTCTGAAGTTTATAGTAATACACAATATATTTAAATTAAATTATAATTGATAGTGTTAGATAGTCCATTCATCGAGAAAGGCTATATATCATCACGCTAAGACGAATAGGAGCGGAGCATTAGTGGAAATTGTGACGCAGACGACGTTGCACAGGTCAGCAAGTGCAATAATAAAATGCAAATCATATGATAATTTGTGGTGAAAATAATACCTCCAATATATATACGTACCTACAGGGTGAAATAGTCAAGAGAGCGTGGATGTCCAAACTGAAATTGCGAGAAATGGCTCTACCTATGCTGTGTATTATGTAAACTAAAATTGCATCAATGGTATCAAAAATAATAATTTTCCTAACTAAAAACCGAACCCGTTTAAGAAAAAACAACATCTCTGTATTATTACATCGTCCGAGAGCGTCATTATTCACTTTAATTCCATGCTCGTCATCATTATCTTGCTATTTGCTAACCTATTCCAAACAATATTGCAGTTAGCTTCCAGTCAAACCGGATTCAGCTGAATATCAGTATTTTACGTGGATCGGCTACCTACCAGACCTCCACGACCTATTAACTGGGTAACACGGTAGTTCTTGGCAAGACTGGAGTCAGATTTACTGGCTTCTGACTATCCGTAACTACTTCCAAAAAAAATATTGAAATAACAAGTTTACAAGAAACTGTACATTATTGTGCAGTAGTATATATTAATCTAGGTCTACATTAGTATTATAATTATCTAAATTTAAACTATGGTAGACAAATATGAGTTTACAGTCAAAAATATAATGTAATGTAGTGCGTTGCCTGATCTAGGTTTACTTAAACCTGTATTTCAGGCCACCTCTTGTTAAATGGGAAAGTCATTGAATTAAATAAAAATTTAAGCAGATACAATATTTAATTTTCAATTAAAAACTAGGGTTATAGATCCCGATTTAAATCTATAACTAAAATACTAATTTTAGGTAATTACTTTAGTTCAGCTCCTCTAGTAGTTTTTCCGTGTCCGAGTAATTTAGTTTTGCTAAATAATCTTATAACATTATACTACACTTATTAATAACTTACATTATATATCTGAAGCAATTTGTTAAATTTATTATATAAGAATGGTCCTAGAAATAAATAGAATCTTCTTGAGAAAGCATGTTTAGTTTGAGAGTTGGTGCAAACCAGATCCTTTCTTCTTTTTTCTGAAGGTACAGGTTTAAACTCTAGTTCAGTGTGTTGTAGTAAAACTATACTTAAAACAAAAAGTTGTCGAACTGTTAGCACCTTGCATGCCATATAAAGCTGGTGTGTGGGAAATTTAAATGGGCGACGGGTGGCGACTTTTAGAGTTGCTCTTTGAGCATGTTCTAGCAGGTTGATTTTGCGGGTATGTAAGAATAGATTGATCAAAGATCTACAAATGAACAGCCGGGTCGATTCCATACTCTTTATACGCTTTAAAAAGTCAAAACATACATAAATAATAAGTGTAAACACTGGTTCAAAACCAGTAGTTTGTACACAAAGTTTTCCGTGTAATATACCCAAAACTGTTAGTAATAACATGTTGAACAAAAGCGAGCGTTCAAACTTGTAAATGCGTAGACCGGAACGTTATTGTTTACTTCGAGTTCTGTGTGCGCTCGCAACTTGGATTAACTTGAACGTGAAACTACCGCTCATGTTGCGGGATTTGTTCGTAAGGGCCACTGCAGCCTTGGAATACAAAGGACATTATGAGGAACACGGATGGGTTTTAGTCAGTAGGAGTTTGACACTCCCTTCCGCTCCGCCAAGAGCGAAAAAAGTCATTTTTAACCGATTTCCCAAAAAGGAGGAGGTTATCAATTCGGTTGGATGTTTTTTTTTTTATGTTTGTTACCTCATAACTCCGACAATTATGAACCGATTTGAAAAATTTTTGTTTTATCTGAAAGGATATACTTGCAGATGGGTCCCATTTAAATCATATCAAAATCGATTACGAACTTTGGATTTTAAATCGAAATCGCTGGAATTTGACTATTTGGATGATTCTTTGATAATCGAAATTGCGTATTTTGCTTTTCTGCGATTTTGTAGTGGTGTTGTTAGGTGTGGGGCACCACTAAAAAGTGAAAAATAAAAAACATTTTACAAAAAAATACAACCGACTTCTAAAAAAAGACACTACAAAGTAAAAAATAACTTTAAATTCGGAAGTCGGTGTCAAAATACGAAGAAAGTAACAAAAACACCGACTTCGAATTTAAAGTTATTTTTTACTTTGTAGTGTCTTTTTTTAGAAGTCGGTTGTATTTTTTTGTAAAAAGTTTTTTATGATGACATACCATTCTTAAAAAAAAATGTGCCAGATTTTGTGGATTGGACTGTATAAGATCTTCTAAAGACAGACCTTCCAACGGCTTAACAAGCTTTTCAAGGCACGGAGGAATCTTGGTATGACGAGATGATCACCCACCCACGAGCATACCTCGGCAAGCGTTGCTTAACTCCGTTGATCGAAACGTGTGGCTGATGTTGTTCAGCAACGAGGTTAATACCTCTCTCTGATAATATATTGAGCCTAAAATTGCGAATTAAGGTGATAGGCACCTGTCAATGTCGACGAGTCTGTGGCTGGCAGGGCAATAACCTGGCTTCCAAGTAGATAGGTAGATATTTTATTAGATTTTTACTCTACGTTGAACATTTAATCATCTTTGAATGAAATGTTTTATTCAATTAAGCTTTAAACTTTGCAGACTCTTCAAAAATAATAATGCGATACAGTACTTATGTAATACTAGCTATCCCCCGCGGCTTCACTCCCATCAACTGCAACTTTCTCCTGACAGTAAGAAACACAACAAAAAAAGTATTAGCGAAATTTTACCAGCTGTTCATGCGTGGCCAAGGGAAGTAGGGAGTCATTTAGATTTAAGAGGTGGTAGAACATAACTTAGTAGGGAAAAGAAAACAAACACGAACACGCAAGACCAACAGAGTGAAAGCTCACAATGCATTTCTAAAATGTGAAAAAAGCGGTCTGTGTTTTTGTATTGTGCTCACACCATAATTTACACACTGTATCTTAGATACGTGAGGATTTGTTATTGGCTGTCTAGAGACTACGGTTTCCTATTTTGTTTGTCTTTATTAGCTGTAAGTCCTCCATGTACTAAATGACTAAATAAATAATAATGATGATGATTACGATTAAAGTGAAATTTTAATCAATAAAAAAAAAAACATCTAGATCACATGTTTCGGTTTACAATAAAGTGTTAAATTCTATATATTTTGATTGACATTTCAGAGAGATGAGCAAAATTGGAACTTATTTGTGCCTTGCCTTGCAGTGTGACTGAATTATTTTAGTTACATTTTTAAAATAATAATAATATAATAATATCCTTGGACATTTCACACAACGCCATATAGTCCCAAGCTAAGCAACTTAATGCTTGTGTTATGGTAACGAGATGGCTGATAAACTACAAATACACATTTTTTTTTTTGTGAATACATACATATAAACACCCAGACTCGGAACAAATACATGTAGGCCGTACAAATATTTGTTCCGTGCGGGAATCGAACCCGCGACTTGCTGCGCAGCAGTCAATCGCTCAACCACTGCGCCAACCGTGTCAAAATAATTGCCAATTCATCCTCATACCTACTTACAGTTTAACATTTCAGGTGTCTCAATCGACTATTCTCATTTACCCTCCTAGCTAGGCTTTCTATGGCTCTTCAATTATCTAAGCTCATGAAATGCCTGTCGGTAAGTTCTCAAAGCCTTTCGACCGGACTACAACCATCAACGGCTTGAAGCCGACTGATTGGAAGCTAATCACTGACAATTAGTCGGCTAACGATTGTTTGGGTATTTAGAACTTTTAGCCGATTAACTGAAAAGAGGATATAAATATTGATATTGTATTTTTTTTTTGTTCAACAAACGAAATATCGTTTCGTTTAATATTGAGCTGTTTTTTTAGGGTTCCCTAAACCTAAGAGAACTGCTTCTCTGATGCGCCGGATTCGGGGGAGCGCCAACGGAATTCTAAAAATGATTTCTGAGAGGCCAGAGTCTGAAGTGCTGGGGAGATTTATTCAGCTTCATGTGACGAGATGACAATGGATGTATGTATGCCAATGATTATTTTATTTGTTGACATAGGTTATTTTAATGTATTTTTTTTTGTTTAATTATTTTTTGACTTGGTTATTTTGGACATAGCGATTTTTATAATTTTGAATTTAATTTTTATGATTGATTTAAATTGTTTCTTTTTGATTATTTATATTGACTAATATAGTTTTTAAGACCTCTGTTACAAACAATTATGGACATTATTAGTCTAAAATAAATAAATAATAATAATAAACCGAATGTTATGAATGATGAATGAATGCAGTACCCTATTACTATGCTCTTGAGATACAACCCGCAGACAGCGGAGGCCCGCTGTCTGCGGGTTGTATCTCAAGAACAGTAATAAGCAGACAGTTGAAGTTTTTACAGTATTTATTTCTATTAAATTAAATTCTTAACATTATAGGAGGCTTTTACCAATTTGCACTAAGCGTTTCCAAACGTCTTTTATAATGCGCACAGCAAAGGAGTGGAACTCTCTGCCTTTTTTTTTTTTTTTTAGGGTTGGGAAATCCTCCAATGACTCCTCCCGCTCTGAGTGTAGCGGGAGGGAGTGTCAGACTTCTACTGACTAAAACCCATCCATGTTCCTTCATTGCCCTTTGTGTTCCGGAGCGACGGTGTCTCTTGCGAATAATCCGGCGACTCCGGCAGGCGTCGGCCCTTTCGGGCCCCTCTGTGTGCTGACTCTCTTTGAGGCGCGCGTGGAACACTAACGCGCCATCGACACGGCCTGTCGTCACTAGACGGACGGACGGCGAGCCACCCATAGCTCGCCGTCCACAGGCCCGCGCCTACGGTGGCCGGAGGTCACCAGGTGGTGTCCCCCGACGTGGAACTCTCTGCCTGCGTCTGTGTTTCCGAAAGCTGACAACCCTAACCATTCAAAGCTAAAGTGAACAGGGTAAGCTCGATCCATCGTAGATTTTGTCTTTATCATCTCTGACCAAGACTAGAGTCAAGAGAAAACCCATCACAAATAAAATAAATAAATAAATAAAAGATTTTTTTTTTTTTTGTTTATGTTGCCCTTCGTGTGAGAGTACGACTCACACTTGGCTAGTTTTTTTCAATAAAGTAGGTATTCTGATAAAATTAATGTGTAGCGAAGTGACATTGAATTTTATTCTCATCTTCTTGTTACATTACATTGAGCAATTTAATATTGTATGCAAAGAAGATCATCAAACAAAATGAGCAGTCAACCTCGAAAACTCATACACGTAAAAATGCTTGAATACACAGCACCCTGAAAGAAATTGAGGTGCTTCAATATAAAAATATAGGTGTCTCTTTAAAAGGACAGTCACAAAAGAGCTTTACGAACAACTTTGAAACTCGCCTCACAGCATGTTATTTCGAATAATGCTGTCAAGCCCTCAAAGCTGCCATCATTCGGGAAAAGTTCAGGAACGAAGACATTTAATAACTGGGTCGGAAAATTCGACCTCGAAAGTTGAAAAGGCGATACCCGTGCTCTGTATGGTCCGATTTAAGGGCATTACTGTACAAAAAAGATTATTTGTTGACACGAAACGAGAGAATGGCTTTGTACGAACACCCCGACATACCGTCTCTCGAGTATTTGCATATTAATATAACATTATATTATTAAACGACATAGGTCGGGACTGACAGGTTATTATAGGGTGCTGTGTGTTGTCATTGACGCTGGTTTTGGGTCGTCTGAACATTAATTAAAAAGTCCTGTTTTAGGACGACAGAGATCTGAAAAACACTTCAAAGACTTGTTTTTGTTTTTAATTGGAATCGAATGTCGAAAAAAACAAAGTATTGTTTTGCTAAAAGCAAACAATTCTACCTCTTTATTATTTGGAAGCTAGGTTTAGTGTATAGATCCAGGATTCTCAGGACCCTTCTAGACGTTTATTCAGAACTCAATGGGAAATATTTACACGCATTATGAATAAAATGATGGATGGTGAGTCATAGAGTGTTTGATTTAGCCTTTGATAAATTCCGATTCCATAATCGTACTGCAACTGCTGATTTGATATAAACCGAGGCTAGTATGTGATAACTAGATAATGCCACAATAAATCTATACTAATATTTTAAAGCTGAAGAGTTATTTTGTTTGAACGCGTTAAACTCAGGAACTACTGGTCCGATTTGAAAAATTGTTTCAGTATTAGACGTATTAGGAGGAAGGCTATAGGCTAGATATCGTCACGCTAAAGCAAATAGGAGCGGAACATTAATGGAAAATGTGACGCAGACGAAGTTGCGCGGGTAAGCTAGTTAATAATAAATAATAACAGGCGCAGCTCAGACTAAAATCCCAGGGTCTATGTTTTCTGATAGCTACAACTTGAGGGCAAATTCTACTAATTTTTAAACAACTTTCACATTCGCGTGTCAATCGCAAACTGTCAAAAAAGCCTTAATTTTCATTCATTTTTGACAGTTTGCGATTGAGATGCGAATGTGAAAATTAGTAGAATTGGCACATAGTCTTTGGTCAAGAGTGATTAGGTTACTTCTAGGAAAGCGTGCTCCATCTTAGACCCCATCATCGCTTAACATCGGGTGAGATAGTGGTCAAACGTATGACTACCAATAGTACAAAAATAACTACAAAATGGTCCCCTAGATGGCGCAGTGTATTGATCACTAATTACAGGGTGTCACCCAGTTATCGATAAGAGAGATGTATTATTATACGAATACAGATCGCTACTGGCAGTTAACCAAGTTAATATTAATGCAAATGAGAATAATTGGCCTATTGGATTGATACAATTTGGTGATATTGTTTTGAATGTGGGGTTATATTTTATTATTATCTATACTATATATATCCTTGGACATTTCACACAACGCCATATAGTCCCAAGCTAAGCAATCTAATGCTTGTGTTATGGTAACGACATGGTTGATAAATTACTTATATACATTTTTTTTTGTAAATACATACATATTATAGATAGAAAAACACCCAGCCTCGGAACAAATACCTGTAGGTCGTACAAATATTTGTTCCGTGCGGGAATCGAACCCGCGACATGCTGCGCAGCAGTCAATCGCTCAACCACTGCGCCGACCATGTCGTCAACTATACTAGCTGTCCCCCGCGGCTTCGCTCCCGTCAATTGTATTTATTTTTGCTTTTAAACCTTCCCTGTATTCAGGCGAACTAAACAAGAAAAGAATTACCGGAATCGGCCCAGCCGTTCTCGAGTTTTAGCGACTAACGAACAGCAATTCACTTTTAAATACTAAGAAGATTAATATAAAGCTGCAGAAATTTCGTTTGTTTGCTTGAACGGGCTAATCTCAGGAATTACTGGTCCAATTTGAAATAATATTACAGTGTTAGCCCATTTATCGAGGAAGGCTATATATTATCACGCTAAGACAAAGAGGAGCGGAGCATTAATGGAAGATTTGGGTCGGGTCAGCTAGTTATCGATATAAAGCGCTGTCCTTTTGTGATACTGGAATGCGTCTGTCTCATTGATCAAACCAGTACCAAAAAAAAATTGGATGACAGCGTTTTATACCGATTTAATATTACACAACAAAGTGAAATCGCTCGTCATTTTCATATTACATGTTACATGTATGTAACTTTGAGTTTTATTTTCATTATTTGTGATGGACTTGCTCTTTACTCTAGTCTTGGTCAGAGATGACAAAGACAAAGTCTACGATGGACCGAGCTTACCCAAAAGTAGCCTGTTAAATCTAACTTTGAAAAGATTAGGGTTGTAGGTAAGCGTTCGGAAACACAGACGCAGGTAGGGAGTTCCACTTCTTTGCTGTGCGCATTATTTGCGCATTATTGGGGGATGAGTCACCCGCGTCCGTATGAGAATACCCTTCAGCGAATCCCTACACGTGGTCCCCGGGTGGTGTTAAACAGGTGACACTAACCGCCTCCGTGGTCTAGTGGTTATACCACCTGATTCAGACCCAGAGGTCGCGGGTTCGATTCCCAGCGGGGGCAAATGTTTTGCTCGGTTTGGTTGGTAGGACTTGTTCTAAGTCCGCCTGGCAAGCTACCACCATCTTATCTAAGTCTGTCGCCATAACAACAATGTTAACAGCATTTTTGTGTTACGGCAGTTAGAGGTATGATAGCCAGTTCCTCTGTGTTAGAGGATTCCGGGTAAAGCTCGCTGCCATCTTCGGCCTAATCATCACTTTCCATCAGGTGAGATTTGGGCCAAGAGTTTACCCGTTTTGTATAAAAAAATATGAAAGACACTTGGAAACGCTTATAGTGGATTTATAGTGCGCACAACAAAGAAGTTTTCGAACGCTTGCAACCCTAATCTCTTCAAAGTCAGAGTGAACAGGCTCCTTCTGGGTAAGCTCGCTCCATCGCCCACTTTGTCTCTGTCATCTCTGACCAAGAGTAGGCTGTTCGGCTAGACAGGCTCGGTCTAGGTAGCTTAGTAGAAGTTCTTTGTTTACAAAGTTTATAGCTTTTCGTGGCGGGGGCATAGAATAAGAAAATAATAGAATAGATAAAATTTATTCGACACATACACAACAGCAAAAAAGAAGAATAATATTGCATTGCAACGATACGGCAAAATGTCGAATGCTGAAGCCGATATTCGGCAGACACCTTTCGAATAAACCTAGGTTTACACGACATTGTATTGCACATTTTTAGCAGTATAATGCTGGAATCAAACGACAATGTCCAGCTGTTGATACTTTAAAAACGTGCGTGCGGTGTAATGCCGTGAGATCCCGGTATTATGCTGCAAAGAAACCGTGCAGTACCTACATCACCTACGAACCCAGCCTAAGCGTTGATGAAAATGATAAGCAACTATAGATACTAAAAAATGTGGAACTTTTCTTCATATACATTTATTAAATTGTGTTATGAAATGAAAAACTTATTCGCACTGAAAACTGAAAAATGCTTACGAATCGCAATGTCTGCTATTGACGCTCAAATTAATGACACAATGAAATTCAAATTATAGAAATAATTTTAATTCTCTGAATATAATTTAGGTAGAGCATGTCTGTTCAAGATCTAAATATTTAAATTGAAACTCACCAACAATTTGTTTCTATGTCCGTTACAAAGACATGTACAACCTACCTACTCTATCTGGAGTATCGAATATTTATTACCCTAAATATGTCGTACATATTGCCTTTGTATCATTTCACCTTATTCATACATGAATAGTTATTGAATATTGAGAACGTTCCACTTCAAACTATGTTATTGGGTTGTTATTGAACACTTAAGTATTTTATTACTTGTTACGTTATTATTCTAGCTACGTTTTCGAAGGAGGCAGGGTAACTCTGACCTTAGGGCCAATTTCTACAAATCAAGCAATGTTCGCGGGCTGTGCGCCCGCATGCGCATGCATACTCATAGTCTATGACCATGCGTGCTTCCCGTCACAAAAACAACACGTAAGACAAAAAGAATGCCGCCCGCATCCGGATAGCACGCATATGGGCTTTGCGCCCGCAGCCATTTCGTTCAGCGCGTGCTGCCCATATGATGGAAAAACATGTTTAAAATGATAATACGCGGGCAGCCCGCATGCGGACCAAACCCGCGTGCGGACAAAAAGACGCATGACAGGAAAAGAGCCCTTAATGTTTTTACAACGGCAAGATTACCTGTACACTAGTGTGAGGTTAAAAAATAGGGATGAAATGATACTTCAGTGTGTTTGAAAATTATACAAGCTTTATTACCTACCCAATATTGCTAATCGGGTGTCTTAATACGTTCCCTGTGAACACAATGAAAGCAGAAGCCCAAATTTTGTAAGTAAAAACCGGCGAAGTGCAAAAAAATAACATGTTTCTTTTATGTAGAATTAATTGATTTAAAAGAGTGTCCGTGGAATTTCTTGAACGTTCTTCTCCATAGAGATCTACGCTTTGGAACGTGCAAATTGCTTCATCATCTTTTTGGACCGACCGACCTTGACAATTCAATTCAATTGGTCTAATTGAAATAAATGATTGAGTTTGAGTTTGAGTAGTCCCCTATTTTAATTATTGATTGTTATAACGGCAATAGAAATACACACTCTGTGAACTCTGTCAACTGTCTAACTTTTACGGTTCTTGAGATACAGCCCGCTGACAGACAGATGGGCAGTCGGTCGAATGACCGGAGGCTTATAAATAGGGTTCGCCTTCGTTCGAATTCAAGTCGCAATAGAAGAAAGAAAGAAAGAAAATACATTTATGACGCATAAACAAAAAAAAAACAAATTACAAACTAAATACAACCTATTCTATTCTATATTTGGCAAAAAAAAAGGCGATTGACACTATGTCAGGACCAGGCATATCAATAACAGCTTCAATGACAAATACCAAAAAGCTTGTCCAAATTTAAGGGAAAGTTTGCGACTGCGATGTGAATACTCCCTAAACTACTACAATTGCCCCTCTGTATTTGAAAACAGAACTTAACTATTCACAATGTCAACAGCAACACAAGTCACGTCCCAGATTCATAGCCAGTATTTTTACGAAGAAAGCATCGCATGTTTTCTATAAAACTTGTCAAAGATCACAGCGGGTCAGTGAAACTATCAAACTGAAACTTCTATTAAAATATCACTAGAGAAACAATAGGGGTACTCGTTTACTCAATATTTGGTACACAATCGATTGTGTCGACGATTCTATTAGCCCCGGCTTTTGTTCAGTGCCCGGTCGAGCGCGGCGGGGTAAGAGGAATACTCGGGGCTTCGAATAACCCCGGCACTCTTCGTTTTGTTTTAAACTTGTTTAATATTACCAGTTCAGACTTTTGAAGGTTTATGTCGTATTTATTGGTTTTTAAAAATGGGTTACATTTATGAATGGGTGTTATAAACAGCAATGATCTGAATTTTAGAAATGTAAAGATGAAGTTACTGATGTGATGACGATCTAAAACCTTCTTAAAGCTTTTTCTGTACTGTGTTGCATACTGTGTGATTACAAGAAACGAAATATACCTGTGAAATTTTCTAGTATAATAAAAACTATTAATTTTATAAATGGAAAACTAGGTTTGACACCCACGATAACTCTGATTTAATTGATACATGTTTGAAGGAAAATATTTTCATATAAATATAAATACCGAATTTGATCTAAATTAGAAACAAATTGGCTGTGTACGACAGGCAGACAGATACAAAAGTGATTCTATAAAGATCCCATTTTTCCATACGGACATTTTGAACCCTAAAATGGCGTAGCTGTACATTATGTCTGATCGGATTGCTTAAAACAGAAGTTTATAGAAACTTTCCGACATTTATAAAGGCTTTCTAGAGATAACCTACGGCGGGTCTTACTGACAGAGGTTTGACTTTACCCTACTTTACTAAGTTTTACCTTTCCAACTGAGTGACTCGCCTCAGGGCAATGTTAGTGGATTCGAAGATGAGAATTTTGAGACTAAACGAGGTAGAAAATAAGAATGTCAGAGATTTTGCAACCCTTTATGTTACATTAGCCAGGATATGGGTCTCATCAGAAGGCTTAAAGTCACTCAAAGACCGATGAAGAGAATTATGCTTGGAGTTTCCTTGCATGATCGAATCAGAAATGAAGATATCCGCAAGAGAACCGAGGTTACCGACATAGACCGAAGGATCTCCTTCTTCTTAGAAAAACGTTGCCCCACACTAGGATTTTCTCCTATATATCGTGGGTGCGTTGACAAACATACAAAGTCACATACAGCAGACAGACCCAAAACAACTATCTGTAGGTCATACAAATATTTGTTTCGTGCGGGAATCGAACCCACGACATGCGACGCAGCAGCCGATCGCTCAACCATTGTGCCAACCGTGCCGTCAAACTGAGATCAAAACAGATCGCCAAAATAAAGTGGCAGTGGTCAGGACACATTGCTCACAGAACAGATGTCGATGGGGTTGGTAAAAATTCTGGAGGGGTGCCCGCATACCGGAAGGCGCAACGTTGGATGGTCTCCCACAAGGTGGACCGAGGACTTGGTGATAGTCGCGGGTGGCCGATTGTTGTAGCAACACTTGGGGGAGGCCTATGTCCAGCAGTAGACCACTCTCTGGTGTTGTATAATGTACTACAGGAAGTTTTGTGAAAAAAGTGACGCAATAGAAAAACCGTTTGCATTTCAATCAAATTATAATTCATACCCAAAGTCACAAAAACAATATTCGCACACAATGGGTACACTTAACACGTATAAAGAACACGCGGCGGTTTCTAGACGTGTTCATTGTTCGATCGCCACCAGTAAGACTGAGCTCAGGATCGGTCGAGCACAACGATATAGACTCCGCTGGATGCCACTAGATGGCGTTGGCGTCCCGATTTTTCAAACAACTGACGTTTTTCCAAGAAGTATAATATTTTGAAAATCCAATGCAAACCAACCTGTTTCTTTACTTAAATTAATGTAACCGTAAAACCGGTTTATGTTAAAATTGAAACTGTTGACTTGGGCAGTTTGTTTTGCAGAAAATAAAACGGGTCCCTCGGTGTTATAAGGACTAAATTAGATGAGCAGTAACAATATTTTGCTTTGTAATTGCTTTGAATACACAATCAAGTTGCCAACGAGGCGTTAATGGCGAAATAACAGTTTAAACGTTTTACATTTTATTTTAATGGATGAGAATGGTGATGGAGAGACTTCCAGCCTTGGAAACAGTGAGGTCGTTTTCACAATGAGTTATTTTTTACATTAGGTAGAGATAATTAAAAGTCTTTTCTCAAACATGCTTGGAAATATGAGCATTATTTTGAAAACTTTCTTCGACATAAATCGAAATAGCTGTACTGGCCGAGCAGCGGCCGGCAAAAGTTGTACGAAAATCCATATCTGTCGTGTAATTTAAAAAGGGAATGATCTTGTATTCCGAAACATGCAAGGAGGTAACTTATCAAAGATTTTATTTAAAAATCGAACTGGCTTGCAAATAGAAAGCTGTGTGACTCTTACTATCATGACCCGAATCTACACTAAATTATTTAATTTAATTCTATTATTGGTTATATAGGTTGTTATGGGGGTAATAGAAATACACACTCTGTGAATTTTCAACTGTCTATCTATTACGGTTCTTGAGATACAGCCCGCTGACAGACAGACCGACGGATGTTCGGACGGACTGACAGCGGAGGCTTAGTAATGGGGTTCTGCTGGTTATCCTTGGGTACGGGACCCTAAAATGCTTAGCTATCGTGAGGCACCTAAGGTACAAGCCTATTGCCACAGACCATAGCTAAAACCAGACTAGGTCACTGCCTATTAGACACCGTACTGAGAAATAAGGGATATTCGTAATGGGCCTGTGGACGGTGAGCTATGGGCAGCTCGCCCTCCGTCCGTCTCCTGACGACAGGCCGTGTTCCACGCGCGCCTCAAAGAGACAAAGGGGCTCAGCACACAGAGGGGCCCGAAAGGGCCGACGCCTGCCGTAGTCGCGGAACTATTCGAAAGAGATACCGTGGCTCCGGAACACACAGGGCACTGAAGGAACATGGATGGGTTTTAGTCAGTAAGAGTCTGACACTCCCTTCTACTCCACCCAGAGCGGGACAAGTCATTTGATGATTTCCCATCCCTAAAAAAAAGGGATATTCGTAATGATAAAATTAAAAAACACCTAAACAGTATGCTCAGCAGTCAAACTTGCGGCCAAATCTCGACAACATTAATTATCAAATCCAGACAGCTTCAACTCATAACTAAATTCACGAACAATTAGTCCTTAAACACATATTAATACAGTACAAAGTTCCACGAAACTCATTTGAAGTTGCATCACAACTATCGAATTGAGTTTAGTCGTAAATTGGACAGCGGAATGAAGATTCCAACAGGCGTGACTCCCTTGGGGACAATAAAGAGAATGAACAGAAGGCACACTTTAAAGGCCACTTTGTCACATTATTTTTTTAAAAACCAGCATTAAAAAAGAAATAATATTAGCCAGAAAGGAAACTTTAATTAGTCTTAATGAAAACACGGATGCAATTTTTGTTTAAACACACTCACAGAAATCACAATTA
The DNA here is from genome assembly GCA_963859965.1 of Ceramica pisi. NCBI lineage: Eukaryota > Metazoa > Arthropoda > Insecta > Lepidoptera > Noctuidae > Ceramica > Ceramica pisi. The sequence goes on along the minus strand of OY982541.1, from coordinate 23,191,777 downwards.
TGGATAGTTCAAAAACCAAAAAAAAAAACGTCGTTTCACTGTCGGTAGAAAAGTAGAACGCCCATCTACATGCTCAACGTTTCTACGTTCATTCAAGAAAGATTCGAACTTAGGTTTGAATTTGAAGAAAATGATTCATGTGGCTAATTTATGTTTGACTTACTTTGTCGCAGAATTCGTACGCGTATGACCCGTTTTTTTCCGTTCCCGTGCGAATTTTGAAAATGCCTCTCTCAGTGCTCTCCTGCACTTCCCAAGGGACCTACATGCCAAAGAACAATGTCGAGATCTTAGTTGAATTTGATTTGAGCGTCTAAAAGTGACTTATATACTTGCATTATTTTTCTACGTTTTTTCAAATTATCACATTAACTAGTTAAAGCCGGATAAAAAAGATATTTTAAATGAAAAGTAATTTGATTTTTTTATTGACGTTTAGTGTTGCCATTTCATATTTATTCGGCCGAGTGACAGTAAGTACAGCATTATTGTAATAAAATCAGTTTTAGTTTGTTATTTTTAATTAGACGGAATAAATGTATTAACAATACCTACTGTTTATTTCTAAGTGGAAATGTACCTTACAGGGAGGTAAAAATATTGTGGTGTAATAAATCTATTACTTTCAATTAATGACGGACAAAAGACTAGTATCCCAAATCAAAAAAATAGGTATATAACTTGGTTTGACAACTGTCGATTTGTTCTTAGTGATACACATGTCACAGGGCCACGCACGCTACAGTTGTATAGTTGTGGGTATTTAGTCTGTAAGTACTGCAATGGAAACGTAAACCCACGTTGTAAAACAAATGAATCCACGTAGCTAAAATGCGCCGCGTGCACGTTCACAGCATGCACCGCGGTTGGTTTCGAATTGGATTTACCATATAGACATAATCTACAAAAGTTCATGACTGAGTTTCTATTAATCTCGGCCTTCTCGAAAAAAAATTCTTGCACAAACTAATTCAGTAGTCGACGACGAGTTAAACAAGGTATTTTTCATCAAAAGACGCAAGAATTTAATCTCAGCTAAAATAATGTATGGGTGGCTGCCATTGTCCTTTAAGCTCTCTACGACCAGTTAATTTCGGCTGTGCGTTGTCTTTCAGGTACTCAATCATTCATCAGTTACAGAAGAATGTTATATTTTAAGATTGATTGATAATACACATAAATGCGTACACTTGCTCATCGAACATTAATATACCTGTAGAACTGCTATAACCCGGAGTTGCGGGACTATTCCGGAGTTGTGGGACTATTCCGGAGTTGCGGGACTAATCCGGAGTTGTTGGACTATTCCGGAGTTGCGGGACTATTCGAAAGAAATACCGCGGCTCCGGAACACAAAGGGCTCTGAAGGAACATGGATGGGTATTAGTCAGTAGAATTCTGACACTCCCTCTCGCTCCGCCCAGAGCGGGAGAAGTCATTTGATGATTTCCCATCCCAAAAAAATAAATAAAACTGCTATAACGTTTAAGTTATAAATTTCACTGGAAATGGCAGACTCCGTAAGACTGTATGAAATATTGATAATATTATATTTTCTGGATATGTTACGGAAAAATCATTTTGTATGTAATAAATCCCATCCAAATTCAATAGTTTCCAATCTATCCGTGCCTTATTTAGAAAAAAAGTTTACAATTTCACGCGATATTTTACAATCTTACGGTGTACGACGAGCAATGAGCCTTCTGCAATATTCCTTCAATGTACACAGTACATACCCCTGGAGGTACCCCGCATTGAACGCGTCAAAGTTTCCCACAGGCAAGTTTAGTTATAATGACATTCTGATGCCTCGTGCCCTTAGGGACCAATCAGAGTGTTGCCCAAGCGATTTGGGAGAAACGGCGCGTACTTAATGTATTGACGCGTCTACGGCTTAATCTTTGACGAGTTTTGTTGAGAAACTGCCTATAAAGAAGGGTTGGGGAGGTTAAGGTGAAGATAATAAGAATAAGCGATATTGAACCTTATGAGTACGAGGTTAAGTATTTATATTATACTCACAGCGATTTTTGTCGGCTCAGGAGAAGAATTTTCAACTTTACTTGACATTTTTGCCTACAACTGTAGAAAATTTTCGCTTGCGTACTTACCTCCATATTCATCAATCTTTATTGTGTTCTAAACGTACCTGAAAATCAGAAAAACAAAATAGGTTAGTTATTAAGTTTCGGCACTTTCGACTTACAATAAATTCTAAACATGTTTAATTGGTACTTTTAGAGTTCCGTACCCAAAAGGTAACCAAGGGAACCCTATTGCTAAGAATTTGCTGTCTGTCCATTTGTCCGTCCGTCTGACTGTCAGCGGGCTGTTTCGCATAAACTGTAATAGGTATACAGTTGAAATTTTCACAGAGTGTGTACCTATTTCTGTTGCCTCTATAACAACAAATAGTAAAATGAAACAAAATGAACATTCAAAGGAAAATAAAAAACCATACAAGAAATTTTTTTTTAAGCTTATGGTACAGAACCCTTTGTTGAAGAATGCTTATTCGACTTAAACTTGGTCGATTTTTTACTAGCATAATCATCGCAACCCATTTTGTAACATCAAATACAAAAGAAAAGCAAGAATTTCTCAAAAGTTTCTTTACAAACTCTTAAAAAGGTTTTCTTAAATATTCTTAAATGTTTTAAGTCGGGCGCGACTGCTGAAAAGCTAGACGCCGACTAACGACGCTTTAAAAACGTCTCATTTAGAATTTTAATAAAGAACTATATTTTATCTGTGGTTCTATTCACACAAATGTCTAAAATTTTAACACTTGTCGTTAAAACTGTGAAGAAAAAGCAACCTTTTACAGCAGAGAGAACTTGAGACTGCTAATGGGTTTTTGTGAAAAAAAACATCGATATTTTTGCGTATAATAATAAATAATAATAATACCCTTGGACATTTCACACAACGCCATGTAGTCCCAAGCTAAGCAACCTAATGCTTGTGTTATGGTAACGAGATGGCTGATAAATTACTTATATACATTTTTTTTTTTTGTAAATATATACATAATATAGATAGAAAAACACCCAGACTCGACAGAATTACAACACATTTTTTTATTTTAGACATTTGATTTAGACTTGTATGAATGATACAAGTTTTAATGACAACGCTTGCCAAGGTTGATCTGTGGATGGGTGACCAACTTAACATTTCGAGTTTCCTCCGTGCCTCGGAAAGCACGTTAAGCCCGTCGGTCCCGGCTGTCATTTGTAGATCTTTGGCAGTCGTTACGGATTGTCAGAAGCCAGTAAATCTAACTCAATCCAGTCTTACCAAGAAGTACCGTGTTACCCAGTTAATGGGTTGTGGAGGTCTGAGGTCTGGTAGGCAACCACTCCACGTTAAATACTGGAATTCAGCTGAATCCAGTTTGACTGGGAGCCGACCCCAATGCAGTTGGGAAAAGGCTAGGCAGATGATGATAAAAGTTTTAATGAGCTTTACATGTAATTTCATCAACAAACGTAAGGTCACCTCTGGCTAGGTGGAGCGATGATCTTCTGACTTCTCAATGTAGCTGGATGAGAGTTGCCGAGAATCGAGGTGAATGGAGTGCGTTTTGAATGGTTTAATGTCTTGATGGACATAAACTATTCAAAACGCACACCTTTGTACATACAATTGAAGAACGGACTCATAAGTAAAAATAATAAGATCAAAGTCTATTTTGCAAGATTCAAAGATTCAAAGCATTTATTTCAAATAAACCATTTACAAGCACTTTAAAATTGTCAAGGTCGGTCAGTCAAATAACATGAAGCTATTTGCACATTTCAAAGCATAGATCTTTAACTCTTACGAAAACTCGAATGGAAAACAGCATTCACTTCCGATAAAATGCTGTTCTAAGAAACCATGCAGGTTATGTAGAAAAAGGCTTGTCTACCATGTTCAGGATTTTAATGAATATTTAACCCCACGCTATAAATTTACAAACTGTCATACAGTACGTAACTGTGGACTCGAGTTCATTACTGAACTTCACATAATACACCACATAAGTAGGTACACCACATTCGCGAGCGTTTTTAATAAAACCAGCATGGTGCCCCCGAATAAATTGATTAAAATGATTCACTGAAGCTACTCACCTTAAGGCCGCTATCCCACTGGCGTTTTACGAGCGTTGGCGTTTCTCCAACGTCCAAGTCTGTGGTGGTAAACGTTAATGTCGCGTCAACATGACGTTAACCTTGTGTTTCTGCCAACAGGTACAATCACGCCACCTCGCTCTATCCGTGTGGGTGAGGACAGGACGGCGTGTTTGTACTTTTTGCCAAAAACCGCAACGTCAACGTCGCAACTGCGCAGCGTTGACGCTGCATAGACGTTGGAGAAACGCCAACGCTCGTAAAACGCCAGTGGGATAGCGGTCTTATGGTGATAGCTTTTTAGGGTATATGGTTGGCTATTACAGCTACAGGACCATTTATTTATATAAGCGTGGCTTTTAACATTTTTTTCTTTCATTTGTATTAGTGATAGGTTTGCTTTTGACTCTAGTCTAGGTCAAAGATGACAGAGACAAAGTCTACGATGGAGCTTATTCAGTTCCATTCGCGTTTTGCTGAATGGTTTTGGTCACACTTATACAGTTCCACTTCTATCAGCCACGCACAGCGTCGTAAGAATGAGAAGGCGGCAACGGCAGAACAGCGGTGAACTCTATCTATAACACTCGCATGATAAAAACACAGTTGTCCTCATTTGCCGCGAAAGCTGAATACATGTTTTTTTTTAATTTGTTATGGGTCGACGTTGGAGCGGGCTTACCCAGAAGGAGCCTGTTCACTCTTACTTTGAAGAGATTACTTAGACATAGCGTAAGCGTTGTCATACAATGTGACATTGCCACCAGTCTTTTTGGCACTTCCAGTCGACAGCGATGCGGAGGAATTTTTTGAAGCCATATTTTATGGTTTACTAAAATATAAAAAATGGGTAGGTAGGGTAGCCAGCTGATGGGAGCGAAGCCGCGGGGTACAGCTGGTCTAATAGAAAAATCTCGTGTCACGGTGTTTGTTGTCGAACACCTCCGAAACGGCTTGCCCGATTTCTATGATTTTTTTGAGTATTTTTGGTAGGTCTGAGAAAAGATCGTTGGATATTTTAGTTTAATTTGGCAAAATAACGGTTGCCAAATAACTTGTAATATATAATTCCAACCCAAACTGTGGTAGGTACCAAAACCAAACCCTAAACATGCCCAAACCTTAAACTTACGTAATAAGTATAACATTCACATGTGATGTATATAGTTATGTGTATTATACGTTGGTTCATACACGTGTGGAAATGATGTCCACGAGAATCGTGTGTATTAAAGTAAACGACTCTTTCTCTAGAAACACATTTAATAGCTCAGACAAAAACCGAGGGCCGCAGAGAAAAATCCATGCGTCAGACTTGAGTCACTTTTTGACACCTCGCCCCGGCAAATAAGGATGGGCGTAGCAGTTAGTGATGTGCCGCCACACCACCTCCCTTGGAGTTTGGAAAACCTGCAGAAAGATAATTAGGAAATCTAACTACGCGTCCGGACCTTGTGGTTTGTACCGGACGATGACCATCTGGGTTTTCTATTACCGACTTTGATGCATCTTCAGATGAGTCGGACAAAATAAAGGCAGGTTTGACACGATCTATTGTGACTGTAACTGGTCCTCTTTGTAGTTCTACAGTGACGGTCTTATCTGTCCTCTCTAACACAGGATACGGACCTGAATATGGTGGTTCTAAAGATCCTCGAGGTGCACCTTTTCTAATAAAGACGTGTTTGCAAGTCTTGAGGTCCTTGTGCACAAATACAGAAGCTGGAGAATGTCGAGCTGCTTCTTGTGGCTTCAAAAATGACATGTTATGTCTCAGTTGCGAGACAAAATCTGGCGGTCTCAGCTGGTTATTATTAGTTGATTGGAAGAACTCACCCGGTATTCTCAAACGCTCACCATAAACCATTTCAGCGACGGAGCATTGCAGGTCTTCTTTCCAAGCTGTACGCACGCCGAGCAGGACGACAGGTAAAACGTCTGTCCAGCGCTGCTCGCCGTGAGCCATGATGGCAGCCTTCAAAGTGCGGTGAAACCTCTCAACCATTCCATTCGCTGCCGGGTGGTAAGCAGTCGTGTGGCGCAGCTGGACTCCACAAAAATCTGTAAGAGCTTTGAAAAGTGAGGAGGTAAATTGACGACCTCTATCTGTTGTCAATGTCTCTGGACAACCGAAACGCGAAATCCATAGCTCATAGAATGCCTTTGCTACTGTGTCAGCTGTAATATCCTGCAGCGGCTGTACTTCTGGCCAACGTGTGTATCTGTCGACAGCTGTGAGACAGTATTTGTAGTCGCGAGATGATGGCATTGGTCCGATTAAATCTATATGCACGTGACTGAATCGCGATTGTGGCAGTTTGAAATTGCCTAGAGGAGATGAAACATGACGGTGTACTTTAGTCTTTTGGCAAGCTTCACAGGTACGAACCCAATCGCGACAATCCTTTCGAGCTGAGGGCCAAATAAATCTATCAGTCACCATCTTTGTCGTCGACCTCGTTCCGGGATGGCTCATCGAGTGAATGGAGTTGAAAATCTGCCGACGCAGCTCCTTTGTAGCAAAAGGTCGAGGCCTCGGCAGAGAGACGTCGCAGAATAAAGTGACGCTTGTACCTGGTATAGACATTTGTTCCAGCTTCAATGAAGTTGAGCGATTGGAGATAATAGTCTGTAGCTCGGTGTCATGTTCTTGAGAATGAGCTAGTTGTTCTAATGTAGGAGGTGACGCTATAGCTTCGATGCGTGTCAACGTATCGGCAGGGATGTTGTCTTTACCCGAAATATGTCTTATGTCCGTTGTAAATTGCGACACGAAATCGAGATGATTAAATTGTCTAGGTGAGCATTTCTGCTTGTTCTGCAAGAAAGCGTAGGTGATTGGCTTATGATCCGTGTAAATAACAAAGTGTCTACCTTCGATCATATAGCGGAAATGTTTAACGCTTTCGTATATTGCCAACAACTCTCGGTCATAAGCGCTATATAGCTGTTGGGATTTGCTCAGCTTCTTTGAGTAAAAAGCAAGGGGTTGCCATTCCTTATCTACCAATTGCTGGAGTACCGCGCCCACGGCCGAGTTAGAAGCGTCGGTCACAAGGGCCAACGGTGCATTCATGACAGGATGTGCGAGTAAAGTGCATTTAACAATACTTGCTTTGCAGTTGTTGAAAGCTTCAAGGAGTAGTGGCGTCCAGGTGATTGGATGAGTACCCTTTATTTTGGGTCCCGAAAGCATCTCGTGCAGCGGTGCTTGATCAGAGGCAGCGTTTGGAATGAATCGGCGATAAAAATTTAGCATTCCCAAAAATCTGCGTAAACCGTTGACGGTTTTTGGTGGTGGAAACTCCTTTATGGATTTAACCTTGTCTTCCAGGGGTCGCGTGCCATACTGGGTGATGTGGAAACCAAGGAAATCTAGTTCGCGTTTGCTGAATTCACACTTCCCTTCATTGATACGGAGACCGTAGTCATGCAGACGCTTGAAAACCATTTCCAGGTGTTCCAGGTGTTCGGATTGACTTCTAGAGTACACCAAAATGTCATCAATGTAAGAGAAACAGCAGAAATCGAGGCCTCTGAGCACCTCATCAAGAAACCGCTGGAAAGTTTGTGCGGCATTGCGCAAACCGAAAGACATGAACGGAAATTCTAGCAGGCCAAATGGAGTTGTGATTGCAGTCTTTGCTATGTCCTCTGGGGCTACTGGAATTTGATGATAGGCTTTTTCTAGGTCGATTTTTGAGTATGCTGTACAACCAGCTAGTCTATGAGCGTAATCTTCTATATGCTTCATAGGGTACCTGTCAGGAATAGTGCGCGCATTTAAAGCACGGTAGTCCCCGCAAGGTCTCCAGCCGTTCTTCTTCGGAGCCAGGTGCAGTGCCGACGCCCATGATGAATCTGATGGTCTCGCAGTGCCTTCTCGAATCATATTATTAATCTCTTCTTTGGCAATCTTGAGACGATCAGGAGCTAAACGACGTGGTCTGCAAAATACAGCGGGTCCAGGTGTAGTATTTATGTAGTGTACGGTTGAGTGCTTAACTTCACGAAATACTCCAAAAGGTTTGGTCAAATTAGGGTACCGGGAAAGTAATTTGTGAAATTCAGTAGAACCCGTTAACGCTTTGATACTGGTTTGGTTACAAACCCTGAGGGTTCCAGGTGCAGTTAAAGTTGTCATACTATCAATCAGACGCCTGTGTTTACAGTCCACCAAAAGTCCGTAATGCGCGATGAAATCAGCTCCTATGATTGGCTTATCCACAGTAGCTACCACGAAATTCCACACAAAGTCTCGTCTCAAACCCAGGTCCAGGTGCAAAGTCATGGTACCGTAGGTGCTGATGATACTACCGTTTGCAGCAGTAAGACTGTAGTCCGCAGGTTGTCTGGACTGGCGCAGGAAACGACGTGGGAGCACACAAAGATCCGAACCAGTATCTATCAAAAACTGTACCTTTGTTTTCCGGTCTGTGATGAAAAGGCGACTGGTAGCACCTTGACAGTCGTTAGTCGCCTCTACGAACTGTCGCTCTAGTTTACCGACTTGTATGAACAAGGTGATGTGCATTTCGTAGCTTTATCTCCAAACCTCTTGTGGTACCAGCAAACGCCACGTGTATTGCTGCGGCTACTGCTCCTCGAACGGTATCTGCCTCTAGAGGGAGAGAGATCACGCGAACGTATGTTTAATTGAGATATTTGTTGGCTTAATTCTGAATGTATACGTGACGTAATCATTTCATCGATACGTTTCAATAAACCGTCGAAATTACTGAAGGCACTGGCGGCGTTCGTGCTTGTACTCGCTACCTGGTGGTGTAACGGCGCCGCGACCTCACAAATTTTATCCGCTAATTCCGCGACGACTTCCAGGCTACCAGAGGTTTGTGTCACAATAATTGCTTGAACATGAGGAGGTAGGCAACTCGACCACAAACTTCGCAAAAACTCGTCGGTTACCTCGTTTGCGGCAAGCGTTTTTAAAATGGCGCAGAAATTGCGACGGTTTTCTATCGCCTAATTCTTCGTGCGAAAGTAACTGAGTAATTTGGTGTTGACGAGAAATAGATAACCGTTTTGTTAGCTCTTGCTTCAACTTCTCGTACCTGTTGGTCGGTGGAGGGTTTCTCACGATGTCTTTTACTTCGCGAATGTACTTATGTTCAAGCTGAGAGATGACAAGGTAAAATTTCGTACTGTCATCTTTAATGCCGGAAATTTGAAATTGCGCCTCTGCTTGCGCGAACCATACCTCCGGGTCTTCTGGCCAGAATGGCGGCAGACGCACTGCGACTCTGTTCACTGTGGCGTCGGATGCTGCATCTACAAAATCTCCGTCGGCTTCGTCCAATCTAGGTGCGTGTTTGTCCGTCATGACGGATCACGTCGGGGTCACCAATTGTGGAAATGATGTCCACGAGAATCGTGTGTATTAAAGTAAACGACTCTTTCTCTAGAAACACATTTAATAGCTCAGACAAAAACCGAGGGCCGCAGAGAAAAATCCATGCGTCAGACTTGAGTCACTTTTTGACACCTCGCCCCGGCAAATAAGGATGGGCGTAGCAGTTAGTGATGTGCCGCCACACACGTGTATCTTTCAAAGACTTTCGTGAATAGATTTCGCTAAAATAAGAATGTTATTGTTCGAAGATTTGTTGTGCAAACAATACATTCTTTAGGTACGTGTATCAATAAAATATAAAGGTAACAAATAATTTAGGTACATATAATATGTATGTAGTTTCTTAGCTTCTGGCTACCCGTAAGAACAATCAAAGATCAAATGCTACAAATCCACTTATATTAATCTTTTTTGATGTAGCAGTTTTAAGCATATACATAGCAGTCGAAAACTTACTTTTTTAGGGTTTCCAACACCCGTAAAAAACGGAGCTTTTATTCTATCTCTTTTCTGGCAGTCTGTCCGTCTGTCACGGTCAAATTCTACTGGACCGATTATGTTAACATTTGGTACCTACTCGTAATTTTATTATGAACTTTTGAACGTTTTTCAAACTATGTATGTCGTGTGACATAGGTATCTTAATATGAAAAAAAAAAAAAATCTCGTTAGCAAGTTTTAATATTTTTTTCATTAAATAGAATAAAATAGAACAAGCACTTTGGCTCTGTCTCGCACACGAGTCCCAGCATTATGCTGAGAGATGGCCGTTTTGCGCGGATAAGACGCATAATATCTTCCCAATTTTTTATACAAATGATTGTAATTTTGTGTATTTTTGTTATGCGTCATACTGGTCGCAAATAAATTATTTTTCTTTCTAGAATACTCATTATTGTGTACACCATACAAGTTACAGAAAAGATAGATGAAGAAAACATTACATAGGGTGACACAATGGATGGCCTTATCGCTAAAAGCGATCTTTTCAAGACCAACTTTAGATGGATTCATAATCATAATTTTAAAATAAAAAGTTTTGTAGTTATTCAAGTCAATCTCCAAAACTACTGAAACAAAAATTAAAAAAGAAAATCAGTAAATAATTCTTTATTTATACATAAATGACAGGAAAACCTATATAAAATCTAGTATGGTAAAGATACATGTTGCAAAAGTGGAATTCGTCTGGAACCTTTTGCAGGCGCGTCCAATTCGCACTTGGCCAGTTTTATAAAAAAACCTCAAATACTTTTGGGATTTTTCCATTGGAATGAAGTCTCGATATTCGACACACCCCATTAATTACTTACTCGTTAACAAAAGGAACGCTGACATAAATTAATGATAACGTGTCGCGGAGATTGTGAGGCTCTTCAAATAACCAAGTTTTCGGCGAAGGTCGGGGATATTATCGCGATATGACTTGAGACGTGAGAATTGCAGGCTTCCAGTGGGTTGATGGAGGGGGTGTACGGCCCCATCCCTTCGTCACGGGGGGCGAATGGGGGTGAGTGTGAAGTTTGACAGACCAACCTATTGTTGTTTTGTTTTCTCAGTTTAATAGCGATCGAGATTTGAGTTTCTATGGTATATAACATGGTGTAGCCACAGATAATGTAATATTATCAGTGGGGGACAAAAAAAATCAGCAAAACAGCAAACCACCACATCAAACCAAAAACCCACCAAACACCACTAAATTCTAATCCTTATTTAATAACATAATGTGAAAGTGAGTTGTTACACTTTAACGCCTAAATCGCGCGAACCGATTTTGATGAATTTTGACATCCCTGTCACGGGATCTTGGAGACGGTTATAGTTTAATTAACGAACATGTTATACTGAACTTACTAAATTACCATGATAAGTGCACCTCACTATTCAGACCCCCTCCAGCAAACCCCAATTTAATTAAAGTCACAGCAGCGATATTGTCGTCATCAACAAATATCTACAGTGAACCTACCGGTTTGAACTGCTTTGAACCAATTGAAAGCGCCTGTAACTGGTGCGGACCGGAAACGAGCGACGTTTTAATTAAACTCCATGTCAAAATATTGCAATGGCAGCTTTTATTAGGGCTTTGTATCGTCGGTATGTCAGTCGGTTTGTGGATGTTTGCGTAGGAGGTGAGGTTAAATAGAAACTGTGACGGTTATTACGAGAGGAACTTGTGACTTATTACTTACAACCAAACGGGTTGATTTTTGAGGTTAAGTAACGTTTGCCGGGGTTAGTCCTTGGGTAACCATCAATTATATATCGAGGCTGCTCTGTGTCTTAGAAAGCATACTTAAGCTGTTGGTCCTGACTGTCATTTGAAGATCTTTGACAGTCGTTATGAGCAGTCAGAAGACTGAAAAACTGACACCAGTCTAGCCAAGGGGAATTGTGTTCTCAGTTAATCGCTCCACGTAAAATTTTGGTATTCAGTTTCATCCCTTTAGACTCGAAGACAACCACAAATACCATGCAGATTGGTTTTTCACTGTTTTATGGGAACAAGAAATTACTCAAAACTTCTCATCATTTAAAAAACTTTCTCTCAATGAAGAGACTTAAACAAGAATGCCAATTCTACTAATTTTTAAGCAATGATCTCACTCGCATCTCATACGCAATTTGTCAATAAAGTCTCAATTTCCATACATTTTTGGCATGATGAATGAATTGGCCCTCTGGTTTTGTCAATAAAGTCTCAATTTCCAGACATTTTTGACATGATGAATTGAATTGGCATTCTGGTTTTGTCAATAAAGTCTCAATTTCCAGACATTTTTGACATGATGAATGAATTGGCCCTCTGGTTTTGTCAATAAAGTCTCAATTTCCAGACATTTTTGACATGATGAATTGAATTGGCCCTCTGGTTTTCCAAACTAATTGCTGTAAATGTAGAAGATGAAAGAATTCTGCTCGACAATAATATTTGAAGTTAAGGGCTAGTATTAATATAATACATTTATTTGAGTCGCAATATCCAGTAAACAGTTCGCGTTTTTCCTCAAAAGTAATTATGATTTCTACCTGAAAAAATATCCTTTCATCTTTAACTTAAGTGCTTACAATTATTTTCAGTCTGAAAGTTAAAAAAATCTCTTTCTTACATCAAGAGGTGGGTAGGTTTACAAGAACTTTCCACCTAGACCACTTCAGTTTAAAAAGGCTGTATTTATCTTCGAGTAATTAAAACTTTTATCTTGTTAAATTAACTTCGAGTTCTTCATATTTACTGCTTAGACATTCATTACTGGAGGCAAAACTTTTTAGACGCTGAATATTTTTTTTTTACTGAAAAGTACCTTCCTATTATAATTAGTTTTTTTTTTTCTAAAAAGTCCTTTGTTGAGTCAGAATGAAATGTATCAATATCTACTAGATTTTGCCGCGGCTTCACGCGCGTGGTTGCTCTAGCTGTGATGTTTCCGGGAGAAAAGTAGCCTGTAGAATATAAATAACTAGACATGCCTTACTGGTGGAGTTAAGCGATGGTGGACGGTCTGGTGGCCTGCACAGACTGCACACCCTCTTCTGCCGTGCTAGTAAGATAAGCTAAGGTATTCCCAATTTTACCAATATTCCACCACTTTGAATCAATAATAAACAAACAATACTGATTTTACTAGCCAAAAATATACTTTTACTTTATGTACTTTGAAAATTTCTGGTTCAAAACAATAACAAAAACTTCATTCGTTCAAAAGAAAAAAATCCGAAGAGGAGGCTAAATTCGACTATTTTTTATGTTTTTCTTATTGTTCTTGAAGCTTATGAAAGTTATACTTCCAAAAAACCATATCTAATAGAGGTTAATAACATAATAATATAGAAGAATAATGTCTGGTTACATTTTGCCCAATGGTTTAATTCTTTTAATAATAAATTATTTATATTAATATTATAAAGCTGAAGAGTTTGTTTGCTTCAACGCGCTAATCTCAGGAAATACGGGTCCGATTTGAAAATTCTTTCATTGTTAGATAGCCTTTTTATTGAGGAAGGCTATAAGCTATATATCATCACGCTAAGACCAATAGGAGCGGAGCATTAATGGAAAATGTGACGCAGACGACGTTGCGCGGGTCAGCTACTTATATAATACAGCGGCTTCACGCCGCCGATGTGAGTGCACGCTCAAATCATATGCCTATGACTCTCAGCGGTATTATTCAATCATTATAATAATTTCGCTATCGGATCATCTTCTTCCAAAGATTTTACTTTACAAACATATTATTCATTATCTGCCTAGCCTTTGCCCAACTATATTGGGGTATATTCTCAGTCAAACCGGATTCAGCTGAACACCAGTATTTTACGTGGAGCTGCTGCCTACCAGACCTCCACTACCAATTAACTGGGTAACACGGTACTCCTCGGCAAGGCTATCCGTAACGACTGCCAAAGATCTCCAAATGACAGACGTTACAAACAGCTTAACATGCTTTCCGAGGCACGGAGGAAATTCGGTATGTTAAGATAGTCGCCCATCCACAGACCAACCTCGGCAAGCGTTGCTTAAACTTGAAGATCGACCAGTGCGGCTGTTATTATTTAGCCACAAGCTCCTCGTCCTTGACCAGTACGATTGTATGGACTTTAAAGAGACTGACCTCTGAGTTTGTTTCGTTGTTTCTTCTCAGAAACACCGGCCTCATCTAGTCTGTAGTGACCAAAAAAGGATTGACGTGAAAGTGTTATGTTTAACCTAATAAATATCATTTATCATTTCAATACAATTTAAGTCTTTTCTTTAATTCTCACATTTTATTTCTTAACCGACTTCTAAAAAAGAGGACTTCAATTCGTTGGCATCTTATTTTTGCCCAATCAACATGCGATACGCAATTCTACAGAGAGATCCCTTACAAACAAAACTTCTTTTTAATTTAAGTAAGTATACTACTACTATACGATAAAATTCCGGAGATTTTCAGCTCAATTCACACTTTGATCTACGATAAAATAAATTGGAAGGTTCCTCTCTTTCACTCGGACGTAGGGAATTAAAAAAAAAAAACCTTCCAAGTGCGAATCGGACTCGCGCACCGAGTGTTCCGTACAAACCTATAGGTATATAGTATAAGCAAAAGTTGCGATTTACGATTTTTGACGTATTAAAAAAAAAACACTTACTAGATCATGTTCAAACCAATTTTCGCTGGTAGTTTACATGGTAATATATATCATATATATTTTTTTTATTTTTATCAATTTCTTATTTTAGAAGTTACAGGGGGGGGGGGGAAACCCACATTTTACTACTTTGGAAGTGTCTCTCGCGCAAACTATTCAGTTTAGAAAAAAATTATATTACCTCAATATCATTTTATTATTATACCTCAATATCATTTTTGAAGACCTATCCATAGATACCCCACATGTATGGGTTTGATGAAAATTTTTTTTTTGAGTTCCAGGTCTAAGTAATAAGATCCCCAAAACTTATAGAAGACATCTACTTACCAAGTTTCAACAGCATAGTTCTTATAGTTTCGGAGAAAAGTGGCTGTGACATACGGACGGACAGACAGACAGACAGACAGACATGACGAATCTATAAGGGTTCCGTTTTTGCCATTTGACTACGGAACCATAAAAACCGGCGATGTGCGAGTCGAACTCGCACTCGCGGGTTCTGCACCACAATACTGCCCTATGAGCCGTCAAACTTTCACTAACTCCCTTTTCTTTGATGTCGCTCCTCACACAATACATCCATCTTTTCTTTGGTCTTCCTCTCCCTCTCCATCCATCCATTTTTTTTTTAAATTACTCTTTTAGTTAAATGAGTTTCCTCTCTCCTCTTCATACCAAGACAAGCGATTCCCTTTTAACTTTTCCGTTACTGGCGCCACTTTTAAACTACTTACCTCCAATGTAGTCATTTCTCACTTTATCCATTCTCGTAACTCCACACATCCATCTCAACATTCTCATCTCCGCCACATGCAATCTATTTTCATCCGAATTTTTCACAGCCCAACATTCTTATCCATACATAACGATAGGTCTTATCACTGACTTGTAGATTTTTTTTAAAACGTTTTTCTAGTAAATGAAACCTCTTTTATTTTATTATTTTTTTCAATTAAATTTTATTTTATTATTATTATTTTTTTTTATTTTTATTATTTCTTGTTATAGCATAAAAATTCACACTCTGTGAAAATTACAACTGTCTACCTAACTAACTATACGGCTCTTGAGATACGCTGACACACAGACGGACGAACGGAACGGTCGGACAGTAATCGGCGGTTGGTAATCGGGTTCCGTTGGTTACCTTTTGGGTACGGAACCCTAAAAACGAGCTAGCGAACCCATGGCAACATTTACTTGCCTACAATTTGCAGGTTTTATTATTTGATAGGTTAGGTACCTCCCTGTTAGAATAGGCTTGTGTCCTGAAAAAATCTAATTAGTCCGTCAGTTAGATTATCAAAAAATATTTGACCTGTGTTTTTTCTTTTGTTACGGGAACAAAAATTGACGAAGTTACGACGCTTTTAAAATTCTCAATATATCACGACGTGGCATAATTTTTTGCGGGTTGTGACGTCACGAGCCGCCACTCCCGGGTTTTGATGCGTCTTATCTTTGTCAATATTCATTGATTTACAAAAACAAAAAATACGTATCCATTATTTATCAATAATCTAACTGACGGACCAAAATAGTTTTGCAATTTGTGGATGATGGAAACTAGCCTATTGATTACCTTCTCAACCTAACTATCTTTAACCATTTTCACCTTCTGTTTATACTTTTCTCAACTATGTTGAGATTAGCTTCAGTCTAAATGATCTGGATGCAGCTACATACGCTGTGAAACTCAGTCTTTTTACCTACCTACACAGGCCTAGAGCTATTTTAAAATACTGCTAATAATATGCGGAATTTGTTCGAAAGAGTCACCGCGGCCCTGGAACTCAGCGGGCATTAGGAGGAACAAACACAGCTATTTGATGATTTTCAATCCAAGAAAATGCTCTGTCCTAGTCAAATATGTATTTAGACATACTGACAAACCTTTACACTTAACTGTTTTCTTGGGGAAAGTAAACTCTAGCACAGATTATAAATACTAGACTTTACTCAACAAAGGTAAAAAGGTTGGAAAGCGCTTATCTAACTACTGATTCGAATTGTCAAAATCTTTTAAGGTGGATGCTCCAGGGTAGCCCGCGAAATTCAAATATTTTTATGTTTTTTTGCAATTTGCAGGTCATTGTGAAGCTGTATGTTGAACAGAATACAATTCGCGATCGTAAAGAGCATTTATCTAAAGGATTATAACCATTTGAATCTAAGTTCATATAACTCAATTGTATGTCTTTAGTTTAAGATTTTCTGTACGTTTTTTAAATTTGGTGTACAATAAAGTATATATAAATAAATAAATAAATAAACTCGATTGAATGTAATTTCGTGAAAAAGTCATTCAATTGAGTTGTATGAACTTAGAGGGTTATATTGATAATTAAAATGGGTATAATTCTTTAGATAGTTATGCGTTACGGCCGCGAATCGTATTTTATTTAACATACAGCTTCACACTGACCGGCAAATTGCAAAAAAACATCAAAATATTTGAATTTCGCGGGTTACCCTGGCGCTTCCACCTTAACGTTATATAGTCCACTTATCGAGGGAGGCAATATGCTATAGAATAATCACAGACATTAAAAGAAATGAAAAGAAGTCCTATTAAGTTAGTGAAATAAATCATTTTAAAGACAGCTTTAACACTAGCATAATAAAGGTGCTTCTTCGATGTGTATTGCATGTAGCTATACTCATATTTATATAGTTTATATTGTCCAGTAATGTACAGCTTATGTTGCCCGAACGTGTGCTATTTCTGATAGCTCTTGTTTCTTCTTGTTGCCCAATCACGTCGTAGTAATTAATTTTCGAGGGTAGAGCAACAAAAGGTCGGAAATATCGTTGAAACTATAACCATGTAGGTAGGTAGATATATGTACGTTATGTAGGTGCGTCTTTTGTTTTGTTGGGATGTTGGTAATTAAAGTATATTGGTTGATAAGTAAGGTCGATTAAAAATATCAACACGTCCGTTGTTGATATTTTTAATCGACTTAGGCTGGATTTTACCAACGCCAGATAGCTTTATCGGAGGAATAATTTTGAATTTTGACAGTTCTTCCATACAAAAACTGTCAAACGTTAAATTTATTCCACGAATAAGAGTTATCTGGCGTTGGACAAATCAGCCCTTATTCAAAAAGGAGGAGGTTCTATGTTCGGAGGTATGTATTTTTTGTTATTTATGCAAGTTCACCGATATCTCCGCCAATGGTGGACCGATTCAAAAATTTTTTATTGTATTCGAAAGCCTGTAAATACTCCTGAGGTCCATTGACACTAAGTCAGAACCTGATGATGGGATCCCATAAAAATAGACCCTCAATTTTTATAGGCATATAATGTTTTACATAAACTTTCTAACGCAATTCAGACATTAATTTGTGCCTGGTAATCATCATCTCATGATTCTGAGCTGATGATGGAACGTATAAGTTAGGATTTGATGATGGGATCCCATGAAAAATATTTTTTCAGCGACATTATCGCCAATAGGGAATATGCATAAAAAAAAAAATAATCTAAACAGTTTATCTAAAAATATACAAAAATACATTACTAACAGTGGAAATAGACTCAAAATTGCTCGAAAAACAAGCGAGATATCATTAGTTTAAACAAATATGTCTGCCCCTCTCGCGAAAACGCTGTTTTCTATGGCAGCTGTATAGACGTCACGTAATGTGACGTCAAATTCCATGTCGGACTTCTCGTTCTAGTAGTAATCTTTGAAGCGTTATAACTTCATCGCTGATGAAGATATTTAAAAAATATTTTCTTGAGTGTTTACTGGAGCTTATAAGTAATTCATTTTGTAAATAAAAAAATCGCGTGCATATTCCCTATTGTCAACCGATTTGAATAATATTCTTGTTTTGTTTGGAAGAGTATTTTCTCGGACTGGTCCCATTTGAATTTAGTGAAGATCTGATCAAGAATTTCGGAGTGGATATCATCATTTCTAATTCGATCACGGAAGGAAACTCGAAGCATTGTCCTCACCATTGCCTTTTGATTGACTTCAAGTCTTCTGATGAGGTCCATTGTGAGCGACCACGTTTTATTTCATCACTTGCATGCACTGGTCATATAGACTTTCGTGTTTAGACAATGTGGAATGTGAGACGAGAAGATTAATTGATACGGATAAAATCAAAGGTAGTTTTCGTATTCGTAGATGCTCTTCTAATAGGGAATATGCATAAAAAAATATTTATTATCTAAACACTTTATCTACAAATATACAAAAATATATTACTAACAGTGGAAATAGAATCAAAATTGCTTGAAAAACAAACGAGATATAATTATTTTAAACAAATATATCTGTTCCTCTCTCGAAAACGCTGTTTCTATGGCAGATGTATAGACGTCACGTAATGTGACGTCAAATTCCATGTCGGACTTCTCGTTCTAAAAGTAATCTTTGAAGCGTTATAACTTCATCGCTGATGAAGATATTTCAAAAATATTTTCTAGAGTGTTTACTGGAGCTTAAAAGTAATTCATTTTATAAATAAAAAAATCGCGTGCATACTCCCTATTGAGGCAGTCCTGTACCCACTCGTATCAAATGCTGCCGTTTGCCACACATAGTTACGTAGAAAGCTGCAAAAACATAAGATTGGTTTCTAACATTATCGAGGCAATTTCTTGGCGGCGACGTTTTTTATCGCCATCAATCAGTTGACTCGATCTGTCTTTTTAGTACACTATATTGATTACTTCCCTTCAGGAGCACTTGATAGCCAGCTCACCGCTAAATATGGAGACTAGGGACATGGAAGATCAGTTGCCATCCTAAAGATGAAGCTGAAATGTATTATGTGCTAGTATTTCACGACTCCACTAGCACTTCTCCCTTTTTTTTTTCTGGATGAGAAATCATCAAATGACTCCTTCCGCAATGGGAGAAGCAGAAGGGAGTGTCAGACTCTTACTGACTAAAACCCATCCGTGTTCCTCCTAATGCCCTTTGCGTTCCATACCCGCGGTGACTCTTTCGAACAAATTCCGCAACCCTAGCTGACATCTCTTTGAGGCGCGCGTGGAACACAACGCGCCGTCGACCTGGGCCTGGTTCTGATCAGATGGCGAGCCACCCAATGCTCGCCATCCGCGCCCACGCCTAATTCCACCACTACCCTAGTACTACTGCCTGGAAAGTGCTCCTGTACAAATAATTGTTCCCAGAAAGTCCTGAAAGATTCTGGTAATGGCGATCAATCTCAATCTGGCTAACTTTCGATGCGGGGAGTTACTATCGTGCACATCTGTGCGCAAAAACCAACTCTCATAGTCAGATTGGACGGTAATCATCCACGACCAGGAACAATTTATGCATAGGACCAACGGCTTTACGTGCCTTTCTAGAATAGACACCTCCGTGCATCTAAAGCACGGAGGTATCACACAGCCTACTTCCAAACTCCGGTCTATCTCTAAGAAATCCAAATGAAAAACCTAAATTACACTTTGCCAGAAGCTCAGTTGTTGCAGCAGGTACACAACCATTAAATTTCCCAAATAAGCTTATCTATACTAATATTATAAAGCAGAAGAGTTTGTTTGGTTGAACGCGCTAATCTCAGGAACTACTGGTCCGATTTGACACCGAAATTCTTTCAGTGTTAGATAGCCCATTTATCGAGGAAGGCTACAAGCTATATATCATCACGCTAAGACCTATTGGAGCGGAGAAGTAATGAAAAATGTTACGCAGACGACGATGCACGGGTCAGCTAGTACTGGAATAAAATACGTCTAAGCTTCCATTTTGAAAACAGCCCGCATTTATTATACGTGGCGGAAATATCAGTAACATTCCGACGAAGTTATGGCAGGTATCAAAATGTATTTGATGTCAGTAAATCTTGGCGAGTTGTGCGGTTTAGACGCCACGACCGTGTCGGGCGGGCGGGCAACTTTGTGGTGTGCGGTGAGGACGCGGAATGCGGTAAAGTTAAGTTGAGAAGCTGGAACTCTGGAAGTTTATGAGAAGGGAGACTGGCATGTTGGAGTGTGAATGCTGACTTAATTATTTTCTCTCAGGGTCAAAATAATTAAGTTTATATTCGAAAAAGTGGCGTTGTTTGCACACTAATTACGTAGGGCTGCCGTTGAGGATGCAAAATGAAACCGAAACGAATTTACTTACGTTTAATTAAGTAATTAGTGTTACAATTAACTATTTCTAAGACGCGACAATCTGTTCGATGTCAGAACAAAAAGTGAATCTCTAAAGTCTAAATCATAATTTAATTAAATCGAACGATATAACGCAATCGGTGATTCACGGGTTGGTCCCCACGGTATGATATTTCTCGGTAGCGCTCGATGTTCGGGAGGTCCTGCGAAACAAAGCAGCGATGGTGGAAGCTTCAAGGAACGGATTGCGGTGAATCATACATGGTATGATTATTTCTTAACACACTGATCTACTCATATTCGATTCGTATTTTGTTAATATTATGTTTTCATGTTTATTTCCCTTGGTCATCGCATCACGCGTGAAGTTGAGTTTTTTGTTGTGTTTCTTAGAGTCAGAAGGATTATATGAAAGAAAAAAAAAGAAAGTTGCAGTTGACGGGAGCGGAGCCGCGGGGGACAGCTAGTCTAAATGTATCTTCTATAATATAAAAATGAATCGCTGAATGTGTTGCTAAGCGCAAATCTCAAGAACAGTTGAACCGATTTCGCTAATTCTTTTTTTGTTGTGTTTGTTATTATCAGGAGAATGTTTTTATGTAAAAAAAATAATAAGAAAGTTGCCAGTTGATGGTAGCGAAGCCGCGAGGGACACTTAGTACCTATCTATATAAAAAAGAATCTCTTTTTCCCTCGGACATCGCATCACACGTGAACGGCTGGACCAATTTTGTCAATTTTTTTTTGTTGTATTTGTTACTGTCAGGAGATGGTTCTTATGAAAAAAAAAAAAATAATTGCATTTGATGGGAGCGAAGCTGCAGGGAACAGCTAGTTCCTTATAAAAAAGGGGTCCTAATTTGTCTATACAAAATATCACGAACAGTCTGCACACAGTATAATCTTCTTGCGACGTTAAAACACAATTATTTGAACTTTACGACCTGTAGAACGGAATGCTTATCATTTACGAAAAGCAATAATCGCATCGTATCGGTCGCACGCTATAAAACAACGTTCATTTTCCGCGCGGTTACGATCCATACCTCTCCGGTCGGGTATCACTCGGCCCAATCTCCGACGATTGCCGATCGCGCGATCAAATTCACCGTCTCCCGATATTACCGTGAAACTCAAAACGTACCGTCAGTCGCACAAAACGCTACCCGTGTGACCTCTGAATCGTCTTTACTTCTTTGCAATAAGGGCGGTTTTTGTAACGGAGCGTTAGGAGTGGTGCGCGGTGACTGTACGACATTGCAGCCGAGACCCGAGTAAACTTCGTCTAAACGACTTCTTATCGCAGTTTAGGTAAGTTTTTATGTAATTGCTCTTGAACTTTGTTAGTTTGTAGGGAATGTGGATAAGATAGTGTTGGGGGATAGGGTAGGTACTCGCGTATTGTTGGTTTATGCGATGGATTTCCGAAACGAAAGGTTGAGTTTCGAATCAATTCGCATCGGAAATGTACTGAATTCCAGACGGAGTTCGGTTCTATTGTGAAAGAAAGAAAGAAAGAAAACAAATTGATTCGGCACACACAGATACACAAAATGTAGGTTTAAGTAAAAAGGAACTTAATTCTAAAACAATACCATTGTTTGCCCCGCGGCTGCGTCAAATAGGTCCAGTTCAGCAAAATGCCGGACAACTAGATGCTGACCGACGCTGGTTTTCAACTGAACCTTACGTTGGGTGTACGGATGTGAATCAGTTTCACAATGTTAAATTTACAGGTAAATAAATGTATAATAGTGTGTCGTAAACGATAACAATATGAATAATAATTTGGTGTCGCCAATAAAATAAAAAAAAAACACAGTAGGTAACAATTGAAACAACAAGCGCAGAAACAACAAGCGCAACTTAATGACCTCCAGTTTAACAAGAGCAGATGTTAATTCCAGCAAAATAAATAAATAAATAAAAACTTCAAACCAATAGAAACCGGT
Source organism: Ceramica pisi (assembly GCA_963859965.1). Classification (NCBI taxonomy): domain Eukaryota; kingdom Metazoa; phylum Arthropoda; class Insecta; order Lepidoptera; family Noctuidae; genus Ceramica; species Ceramica pisi. The sequence continues at coordinate 23,169,071 of OY982541.1, read as the reverse complement.
TTCTTTCACTATTGTACTAGCCCAGCTACTTAAGAGGGTTTAAGCGTGCCGGCATTTCATATAAATTTTCAAGTCCTTATTCTTAGATGTTTATGAACCGATTTTAATGAAACTTGGTACGCTCCAGAGCCAGGCCTAAATAGTTAGTACAGAACATTTTCGAAAAACAGTTTAGAGGAAGAGTGAGGACAATATAGAAAGTGAAAAATCACTCTGTCTTTCCCCCTGTACTCTTTTTCGAAAATGTTCTCTACTAACTATTTAGACCAGGCTTTGAAACGTATCCATACCAAGTTTCATTAAAATCGGTTCATAAACATCGAAGAATAAGGACTTGAAAATTTGTATGAAATGCCCACACGCGTAAACCCTCTTCAGACTGATATTTATTTCTCTCCCACACTTCGGGCGCTCCTAGCTTTAAAACAGGAAGCCGGTGCACTTTTATTCAAAGTGTTCTTTGAAAAATATATTAACGAGCTGTTAGCCAATCCAATGCTGTTTTTTTTTATACAAAACGGGGAAACTCTTGGCCCAAATCCCACCATGAGCTGTGATTAATAATGCTGGTTAGAATCGAGGTCGTACGTAGTACAAGGCATTGCTTAAAAACCAATACTGTTATACATTCTAGATTCTAGGTCAATGGTACAAAATATAATGTTTGAGTTTGTAGTTAAATAGTAACCTACTATGATTGTTTCGACCACTTGAACGAGGCGAACAAACATGCATGACGTTTAGAACCAATAGAATCGCTTTATTAACCTGGCCACTCTCAGCACAAGCGATTTCATTGGTTCTTAATAAACGCCTCGTTACGCATTCTTACACATTGTTGGTGTAAACGCACCCTTAGCACTCGTGCGCGTAAAAAGAAATGTGAGCGGTTTGAAGAAAATTCATGATTTGCACTGCATCTGCAAAGGATTTTGAACTTTATTTTAAGGGAGCTGACATAGCCCACCCGCCGCAATTTTGATTTTTTAGAGTTCCAAACATCTGTCAAAAAAGGAATCCTTATAGGATCAGCTCTCAGACTCGGGTGTCTGTCTGTGTGTCTGTATGTCACAGCCAGTTTCTTTCGGATTTACTGGACCGATTCTATTGAAATTTGGTATACATATGGGTTTTTGTGACCCAAACACGGACGCGTTATGTAAATAAATAGTTTTTTAGTATAGCAGTCACTTTTGGGATCAATATGGAAAAAAAAGTTTTCCAAACTGAATCAAATCAAATGGAAAGGCTTACTGTAAGGGTTCTAATCATTTTGCGAATATGACGCTCTAAGAAGTTGATATTGTGAGAAGTGGGCAATTTTTTTATCCAGTTGACATTTTGAGAAGTTGAAACGTAGGGTATGTTAAACGAACTCATTTTCGTGGAAACGGAAAATAGGACTATTTACTTATACCCTTAGCTTTCAAACAGAGCTCTAGGGACGAACACCGTAATAGCGATATCAAATAAAAAACACATAACAGAATAAAACAATTTGGCAACAAAATAAATAACCGCAAACATGTGTGAATAGGGACACAATATTGTCGTCCTGTTGGATATTCACTTACATTTTATATCGCGCGTTGAGCACAAAATTGGAGACGCAAGACGCACACAAAATCTTTTTATTTTGCCTAGCGTACATAATCCAGCGGATCCATTTACACAAAGAATATACGCGTAAGGAATATACAGAGGAATGTTTCATATAGGTGTGAAAATTGTAGTGAGAGCTACTAGCGGATTCAGGTGGGGGGCTAGAGGGTTCAAGCCTCCCCCAAAAGACCAAGTTATCTGTCGTAGTTTACAACCTAACGAAGTCTTTGTGGAATTTACGAAAAGTAATCTTATTCTTTGTGTCGCTGGTTTGACAGTATTTTTAATTGGACGACTAACGATGCTGTGGAAGTGGCAACATTTTGGGCTACCCATGGCCCAAAACATTGCCACTTCCGCAGCATTTATTTATTTATGTACCTACACACAATAAACTTAAAGAAAAAAGAAAATATTATACAGTGAAAAGAGCACAAAGGTACTGTTTATTTCGTAAGATTTTTTTTTCAGCAGAACTGCGACAGGAGATTGGGAATAGGAACGTAGAAACAGTGTGTAGGGACAAAGAAGGAAACTCAAAATAGACTGCACTAACTTAACTTAAACATAATTATTAGCTACTAATAAATATTAATCAAAATACAATAAACAAATATGCAAAAATAGATTTATACATCGTTGGTTCCAGCACATAGGTCACTAGTTCTGCGTTATGCCATATTAAATACTAGCTGACCCGTGCAACGTCGTCTGCGTAACATTTTTCATTACTGCTCCGCTCCTATTGGTCTTAACGTGATGATATATAGCCTATAACCTTCCTCGATAAATGGGCTATCTAACACTGAAAGAATTTTTCAAATCGGACCAGTAGTTCCTGAGATTAGCGCGTTCAACCAAACAAACAAACTCTTCTGCTTCATAATATTAGTATAGATTTAGTATTTGGTTGCTAAAAACCTACACTCAGCGGCGTCAAGCCCCCCAAAAACGACACACCTGGATCCGCCACTGCTAACAGCGAAAGCCTGAAGCCGAAGGTTACCATCAAAGGCGTTACACTAGGTATAACAAAACGCTTTGTACCAACCAGAGGTTTCAGTCCCAGTGTTTGGCACAAAGGGGCCGTTCCAATCGGGAATGGAGTATAAATTCCAATTATTTACACATTTTCAAGGGCTTCGCGAGCGGCGATAATTCTGTTATGGTTGAGTAATGTGATTTACATGTTTTAGATTTGGGGCGAGGACTAATGTACTTAGGTACCTATTTCCAAATAACTGTTAAAACTATTGTTTCAAATGGGGCCGTGGTTGTTTGGAACATTAAGGGGTCAAAAGAGGTGTGAATATATAGGTATATAGTTAGCTTCGTGTTTCAGGTTCCATGCCCGGTTTCTGAAGCACTTTATATGTAGGTCGTTTGTTTGTCTGTTAATCACGAGCCAACCAATGGCGTAAATAAAAATAGGGATAACGAACAGATAAAGTAATAGTAATAAAGAGATAACACTGAAATAATAACATTATGTGATAAGCCATTATTCTTTTTCTATATTATCATCTAGCCGACCTGCGCAACTTCGTCTGCGTCACATTTTCCTTTAATGCTCCGCTCCTCTTTGACTTAGCGTAATGATATATAGCCTATAGCCTTCCTCAATAAACGGGCTATCTAACATTGAACGAATTTTTCAAATCGGTCCAGTAGTTCCTGAGATTAGCGCGTGCAACCAAACAAACAAACTCTTCTGCTTTATAATATTAGTATAGATTCACTTTATATTCGACGTACCTTCCGAACAGATTTACAAGCCCGCCACACTATTTCCAACCACTACAACTCCTGAGAGCCAGAATCAACAGTGGCGACCACCAGAAAAACGCCGAGCTAATGAAGCTCGTCGAGTCCCGGAGAAACGATTCAACAGACTTAGATCCCGCAACGAAACTATATATTAACTTAACACAAAGAGATCAATGAAAACATAGAAGGGAAAAACTGGAAATTAGAGACGAACCAGAAATAAATTGACTCTGGCAAATGCACAAGATGTGCGAAGCCAAACTCCACTGAGGAGAAAAAAGTAAAAAAACAACGGGTTGCACTCCGGGAGTACTGGCAGACTTATGCATTGAATCATCCGTCTTACGAATTTTCGATCAGGTCACGTGTCCTGACGCGAGTTTAACATTTTATACCCATCCCAAGATTAAAAGAAGTTTTCACTTCAAAAAAAAGTCCGACTATAATCACAAAAGAACAGCAGAGGTGTAAGGAAAACAATCCTGCCGGAGTTGCGGGACTATTCGAAAGGGATACCGCGGCTCCGGAACACAAAGGCAATGAAGGAACATGGATTGAGCAAGCAGGCTTCCGTCCACACTACTCAACCATGGACCACATACATGCTACAGAACAAATAATAGAAAAATATAAAGAATACAATGCGCCAATGTACATAGCATTTGTAGACTATTCTAAAGCATTTTTATGCTAAAAGTGTAAGTAAAATCAAACTAGAAAGGCAAGGAAAAGAGTTTGAAATTGGGAGAGGAGTGAGACAAGGTGACCCTCTATCACCCAAACTATTTATAGCTGTTCTCGAAAACATATTCCAAAACCTTGAATGGAACAATAAAGGAATTTGGATACTAAATAAAAATCTAACACACTTAAGATTCGCAGACGACATAGCTCTTTTTAGTGAATCTGCCAGAGAACTAGAAAATATGCTACAGAGTCTCAGCATCCAAAGCCGTAAAGTAGGACTACAAATGAATGCATCCAAAACAAAAATTATGTCGAACAGCTCTAGAAAACCCATAATAATAGATGGAAATCCAATAGAATATGTGACTGACTATATATATTTAGGCAAACTCCTGTCCTTCGAAGCAAACAGTAACGAAATCGAAGTAGATAGAAGAATAAACATAGCATGGAAAAAATACTGGGCACAAAAAGAAATACTTAAAGGGCAACACAGCCTAAAGACGAAAAAGATAATAATGGACTCGTGCATCCTCCCAAGTCTGACCTATGCAAGCGAAACGTGGGTACGTGGGTATTCACTAAACGTGTAAAGGAAAAAATTCTATCCTGCCAACATGCCATGGAGAGAAGTATCCTGAAATTGAGGAAAATACATAAAACAAAAAATGTAGATATCCGCAATAAAACCAAGGTAACTGACGCACTCCATCACAGTCTAAGACAAAAATGGAAATGGGCAGGACACATAGCCAGATACAGTGATAATAGATGGACTAATCAAACAACAAAATAGAAAGGTCCAATAGGCAAAAGGAGCAGGGGACGACAGAGAAAAAGATGGGTGGATGATATCAAAACTATAGCAGGAGATGAATGGATGCAAGTTGCAACAAACCGCGATAAATGGTTCCAGTTGGAGGAGGCTTTTACCCAGGAGGGACTACACATCAACAAGAAATAACGACCATACTCTAAATTATAAGTGTTTTTGTTTTTTTATATGTACTAGGTATTGTAAATGTGTAGACAAAAAAATAAAAAATAAAAATAAAGCTAATGTAAGGAAAACAATCAATATTAATTTAGGGCAAAAATCTGTAATGACATTATTCTGTTAGGGTCCTAATTGCGCCCAATAAATGTCGATAAGGCCGGTCGCGCGGTCCTATCTCGTGGGATCAAATCAACGGTTGCGTCTGCCCTCCAGGACTTACAATCGAATTAGGAACTTAGAACTAGTCTACGCCACCCTTTCGTTTAATTCGAACTTTACCTACTTTATTATTTAACTAGGTGACCCACGCAACTTCGTCTGCGTCACATTTTCCATTAAGGCTCGGCTCCTTTTAGTCTTAGCATGATGATATGTAGCCTATAGCCTTCCTCAATAAATGGGCTATATAATACTGAAAGAATTTTTCAAATCGGACCAGTATAGTTCCTGAGATTACCCCCTACATACAAACTTACGAACAAATGTATACTTTATAATATTAATATAGAAGTATAGATATGAACGGAGCTCATGGCTAAATAACAACGACCACACAGGTCGATCTTCAAGGTTAAGCAACGCTTGGCGAGGTTGGTCTGTGGATCATCTTAACATACCGGGTTTCTCAGTGCCTCGGAAAGCAAGTTAAGCTGTAGGTCCCGGCTGTTATTTGAAGATCTTTGGCAGTTGTTACGGATAGTCAGAAGCCAGAAAATCTGACACCAGTCTTGCTAAGGAGTACCGTGTTACCCAGTTAGGAAGATGATTATTTAATATAAACACATAAAATTGTACACCTGTAAAGAAGAGCTGAAGAGATGATCTGCCTAGCCTTTTCCCAACTAAATTGGGGTCGGCTTTCAGACAAATCGGATTCGGCTGAATACCAGTATTTTACGTGGAGTGGCTGCCTACTAGACCTCCATAACCTATTAACTGGGTAACACGGTACTCCTTGACAACACTAGTGTGTGATTTAGCCGATGCATTAGCCCCCATTTTGCTGGTTTTACCCAGGTTAGAATTCCAGAAGAGTCGATTTTTCTGGCACTATTGAGAATTCCTAACCAAAAATCCCTATGACGTGTAAACACTTCGTTCGACCCTTTCTTAGAGAATTCTGCATTATTGAGCAAAAATTGGTCGACCGACGGGATTGTCACTTGTCACCTGTCACACGCCACCCGCGCCTGTAGTGTTTATTAAACAAGTACCCATTGGGGTTCTTACCCAGAATCCCACGCTCAACAATCACGTTTGCAAGCACTACAGCAGTATGTATTAGGTATTTACTTGAGTATTTCAAGGGCAGCCACCAATCCGGCCTCGTTCTAATCTTGCTCGTAATTCTGGCCGCGGCTCTCCTTAATTCGGACGCTAGACAGTACAATGTTCTACTAAAGATTATCATTCACTGAGAAAAATCATCTGTTCAGAAAATCTGTAGAATATTGTCGAATTCTGATGTAAGTAATCTTTATCATCACAATTTTTAAAAAATTTAACGTTCGAAATTTCAAATACCAACGTAGTACGTAGGTATTTGAAATTTCGAACGGCATAAAAAATGTAAAAACGATAGTTCTCACAAAATGTTGCTAACCATAAAATAAATCAGAAAACAAAATGAAACAAAAACCATTAAAAAAAAAAGAACTATTCGTGTTACTCTTATTATTTCATTATTACACCTCTAGTGATAATCACAAAGTTTAGAATCCTTAAAAAATATAACTTAGATTAAGCCTATTGAAGGTCTACAAAATAACAGAGGAAAATTACTACCTAAGCCAAGCGTTATAAATTAGATTCTGGAATAATTTCGTCCGAGAAGAACGTGATGGGCAATAAAAAGATTGTAATTTTTTGTTGGAAATCTTTCAAAGCAGTCCTAACACGATTGGGTCAACAAAATCGAAGGACCGGGAAAATGTAAATCATTGTAATCTTCATAAGCCCGTAGCACAACTAGGTAGATTCGGTGATCGATAGAGAGTACTTACCATAATCCCGAGATTTGGCAAACGTTTTTGTAATCCCAGCAGAAACCCTCTGTGTCAAAAATCTCAGTTATTTTACAGTTTTTTACATGACGTCACACTGTTTTATCACGAATTAATTTATTTCTAAATCAAATTAATTAAGCAATCAACTTGGAGCACCAAAAAGCTACTAAAAAACGCGCTCAACGCACAAACATCAACAAAAAATCCAGCGTTACGCAATAACCATATATCACAAATTACACGCGAGCAGCGACGAAATACCCAGGGAATTTCTGAACGAGGCTCGACGCGGGAAAGTACGTATAAAAAGCAATCACGCTGTATCGTCGCTCGTAGATTGATTTCATTAGTTGGCTATCGGAAGAAGTCCCTACGGAAGGTGGCAGAGTGGAGAAATACCTTTGCGCCACATGTCGGGAATATCTTGGACTATTTAAAAAGTAAAAGATAGCGCGGGAAATGTGATGTTATCTTTAGCTTGGCTTATGTGTGATGGCACCTTTCGTTCTACGTTTTAAAAACTGAATGGTTTTTGTCTATGGTTTTTATTATTTTTATCTATAGATTTTTATACTGTCGTCTAACACGTACCGTTGTTGGTAGATCGTTTAGCTATGTTGGTAGACACAATTAAGAAAGTTTTTAGGTTTTTTTGTGTATTGTTTAAGAGTTTGTATTTTATGAAAACACGCAGTTTCAAACGTTGGAATATTGAAAGTTTTCAAGGCCGTCATTAGCACCTAACCATTATTTTTCATTAAAAAAATGTTGCTCTTTGAATAAAAAATATTTCAGTTCGATTGTAAGAAGAACGTCCGCCCCTGTCTCTAGATAGTTCAACAAGTCTTCTTCACAATATATTTTTGTGAAATTCTTAAATAACTTGAATTGTATTTTTTTTTCATATCACAAAGGCTATATAAATATTATAAAATATAAAGGGTCTAGACAAGACAAGACAACCTTTCAATGCGTAAAGGTGAATTGAACCTGCGTTGCTAAAAACGGAGGACTAAGTAGGCTAGGTAGTGCCTAAGAAACTCTACAAAAAATAACTTAGTTCTAATACAAAAGTTAATTACGGAATGTTTTGTAGTTTTGTTCGTTTAATTCCTTAATTAAAATGGAATAAATAAGTTTTTTGTACCTAACTACGCTGATATCCCAGAAAATACCTACTTATCTATGGAGTAGATTACAACATATATTGCAATTGCATAGTAATATCTTTCAAAATATCAGAAGGATCACCACATCTTAGTTTTACAAATCAACAAAATAATTATTGAACTATTTGTGTTGGTTCAAAGATCGACAGCCGCTTGTCCAACAAGGACACGTAAATACACTTTTTCGTAAGTTTATTTATAAAAATAGTATTTCGGTTATTAATTTCTGAAATACTATTTATGTCACCTATGCACTAAGTGCTAGAGGGTTAATTCTTATACTTAAAAAAACTGGCCAATTGCACCATAAACCGAAAAAAACAGTTAATGTTATTTTTTTAAATTTTATTATTTATTGCTATCGCGGCAATAGAAATACTCACAATTCTCAACTATCTAACTACGCTTCCTGAGATACAGCTCGCTGACAAACAGACGGACGAACGGACAGACGACATGACAGTGGAGGCTTAGTCCTAATAGGGTTCCGTTGGTAACCCTTTGGGTACAGAACCCTAGAAACGTTAAAATTAAAATCGCAATAGCTTCTCAACGACAGTTACTGTCAAAAACTTGTTACCAGAGGGCCAATTCTAATACTTTTTAAACAACTTTCCCATTCGCATGTCAATCGCAAAACTGTCAAGAAAGCCATAATTTTCATACACTTTTGACAGTTTGCGATTGAGATGCGAATGTGAAAATTTGTAGTATTGGCACACAGACTGCCAGACGCAAAGACGGGAAATTTGTGTAAATGTTTGTGTGAAATGAGCAAACTAAAATAAATGCTACCAAATGCATCAGGCCGCTTGAAAAGTGACTTTTTCAGGGTATTCAAGTTTTTTCTTTAATTTCCTTAATTTTTGTATTGCCCCTCTGATTCTTTTGTGTTTGTTTTAATTCAGAGCGTTCCCATTCAGAATTCCCTTTCAGGCCAGGGTTACGTAGAAGTGGTGACATATGAGCAGTGTTGAGTAGGGGCACTCCACCGGGGACCGGACATGTTGCTCAATCCATGTCTCGCGGCTCACTTCGTTAGGGAGTTGTGCTGGGTTTGTAATTAAGAGGATACTTTAGAGAATTGTGGACTCGATGTAGAGTTTCATTAAAATTTTCCTTACGATTAAGTTTGTTTTGTTCATTTGCGATCAACCTTTGAATATCTATAAAGATGTTTTTTAGATGCTTCTATGACATTATTTTTTTATTTACAACAACCTATGTGTCGTAAGTAGAAAAATATTTTACATTGTTTGATTGGCGATAATTATGTTTCGGTCATTTGCGATCAACTTCTATGTATGTACTTTAAATTTTTCAATACGCCAAGATAAAGGAAATAAAGATTTATAGGATTAATAAAGATTAATAAAGATTTATTTTAAACCGCACTAATGAAAAAAAGTGTTTTTTGGTACTGCTCCCCTCGTATATAATACAGTACCTAATAATATAAAAAATATGACTGTATTAGAATTTAAAAGGGCGCTTAACGAATTCTTAATCATGAAAACTTATTATACAATTGACGATTTTCTTAATGATAATTCACTAAATAATTGAATTACTATTCCTCTGATTGACATACCTAATTATTATGATCGTCTTCTATCAGTTTGATTTTTTATTATTTTTTTATTGAATATTTAATTACGCTGACATTTTTATTATTATTTTTTATTGATGTAATCAAACTGACATTTTATAAATTTTTACCAGTAATTTTTTTTTATTTGACATTGTAAACCTTTGCATACCCATGTGACGGTAAAATATGGAGAACTTTACTATTATAAAAACAACTATGTATGTACCATACCCATGTTTGCACAGCAATGAAATGATTATTTTAAACTTTTTATTTTATGAATAGGTATATTTTTTTCCGTTATTGACAGACAGCGCACCACCGAAACTATTGGTCTTAGAAAGCTGTTTATCATGTAGGTAGGTTCCTTGAGGAATGTAGAGGAGCGCTGAATTCCTATGGGAACGGGATTTATGCGCGTACGAATTTGCGGGCAATAGTACATTACTGCAACAGCCATCAAAAGAGGCATTGATGGACGATGTGTAGGTAAACGTCCAACACATACCTACGTAAGTCCATCAATGCCTAGTTGTGGCCAAGGCTTGTATAGTGTTTTTTTTTTAAATGCGCGGAAATTAAAATACACCTACTTTACAAAATCAATGTCGGACAACCAACAACAACAATAATAATAATTCCCGCGTAAGTGTTCATGTTCATTTTTTATTTTAATACACGGCTTTCTATTTGCAAGCCAGTTCGAAATTTAAATAAAACCTTTGATAAATTGGTTGCCATGTTTCGGAATATAAGATCGTTCCGTTTTTAAATTACACGATAGATATGAGTTTAGTATGTTTTTTTTTTTATGCAAAACGGGAAAACTCTTGGCCCAAATCTCACCTGATGGAAAGTGATGATTAGGCCGAAGGTGGAAGCGAGTTTCACCCGGAATTTATTTGGCCGCATAACACGATAGATATGGATTTTTATACAACTTTTGCCGGCCACTGCTCGGCCAGTACGGCAATTTCGATTTATCTCGAAAAAGGTTGTCAAAATAATGCTCACATTTCAAAATCTATATTTTTTCGGAAATACCCTGATCCACATTAAATACCACCACCCAAAGCATTGCAAAACTTAATATGTCATAGGTGAAATGTAAGTGTGCAAACAGAACACTACCGACCCCTACCGGCGAAACTAGCTTACTGGCTCAATTACATAAATGTTGACATTATACGGTTCGTATCCGGCAACCGAGTGTCTATTTACTTAGTACGGTGACTGGTGAGCGAGTACCGGCGTATCAAACGGCGCGTTTCATGCCACCCGGATATGACCACTACCGCTCGGTATTTATTCTCATCCGGCTTGCCTGTACATTCCCTGCCGTTGCGTTTATTGTAGTTCAGTTATCTAGCAATATTTTGCTTATAGTTTAGTGTTTCTGTGTCTGTTGATAATAAATTAAATAATAATTTGGATCTAGATTAAATATTGCACAATTAGAGTTCTTTACAATATTTTGGCCATGGCAATATGGCAAAGTCAATCTCATCGGAGAATAGACGTGGGAGATTTAAGGTATAGGGTAAAAGCCAGTGTGCTTTTTGAAATTACTTAAGGTATATCTCACAGTACAAAAAACAGAATACTTTGTTTGTAAAATGTGTAGGTACTTTAGTTTATAATCATCGTGAAAGTGAAAAAACATTATCTGTACTAATCTATACTTCTATACTAATATTATAAAGAGGTAAAATTTGTTTGTAAGTTTGTATGTAGGGGGTAATCTCAGGAACTACTGGTCCGATTTCAAAAATTCTTTCAGTATTAGATAGTCCATTTATCGAGAAAGGCTATAATCTACATATCATCACGCTAAGACTAAAAGGAGCCGAGCATTAATGGAAAATGTGACGCAGACGAAGTTGCGTGGGTCAGCTTGTTTTTGATATTTCTAGAGTATTGGCGATTTTTGCGGAACTCTCAATTTTGTGACAATTATCCCTTAAAGGGTTGCCTTATCCATATAAGTAACATATAGGATAGTTGCTTCGCCGAGAAAAAGGACTTTTATCCCGCAGAAACTTTGATCGGACCTTGTATTTCCATGCAACTGCACACACATGCAACACGGTCAACTTTTTTTTTATGTAATGGGCTTGCTCTTGACCACAATATCGCCTTATTGGTAGTTGTAGAGTCTCTCGAGTGATAAATAAAATAACATGTAATTTATCCGCGAATCTAGAGAATAAAATCGAGACAATTATGCCCCTGGAGCAACTATCCTTTTATTTTATGGATGGGTCATCATCGAATGACTTCTCCTGCTCTGGGTAAAGTAGAAGGGGGTGTCAGACTCATTCTGACTAAAACCCATCCGTGTTCCTCCTAATGCCCTAAGCTTTGCGTTTTAGTGCCGCGGTGACTCTTTCGAACCAATACCGCAACTCCGGCAGGCACTAACCCTAGCGGGGCCAGTCATCTTTGCTGACAACTCTTTGAGGCGCGCGTGGAACACAGCGCGCCGTCGACCCGGGACTGGTTCTGATCAGAGCCACCCAATGCTCACCGTCCACAAGCCCGCGCCTACTGTGGGGAGAAACTATCCTGAATTTACCCCAGGGTAAATTCAGGATAGTTTCTACTACTTTGCACGGGTGTGTGCGCAAACACAGGTACACTTACACTCCCCCTTCCAAGACTCTCATAGTCGGATGGAGTGGCAATCCCTTACGACCGGGTAAAGATATGGCGCAGGATCAACGGCTTCGTTCTGCTTTTTGAGGTTGGAAAGTGTCACACGAACTAACTTCAAAACTGCTTCCTGTCACAGAGAAATTCAACATATTATAACCCTTCTACCTTTAAAGCAAGAGCAAACAGGCATCTTCTGGGCAAGCTCGCTCCATCACAGACTTCATCCATCGCTTTCCATCAGGCGTGATTGTGGTCAAGAGCAAGCCCATTACATAATAATAATTAAAAAAACAACGGTTTGCACTCTGGGCGTGCCGGCAGAAGTAAAAACTTGAACATTAACCTTGTGCATTTTTGAATCATCCGTCTTACGAATTTTTGATCAGGTCACGTGTCCTGACGCGTCATCCATCTCACGAATTTGCTATTAGGTCACGTGTCCTGGCGCGAGTTTAACATTTTATACCCATGACAAGAAAAATGCTCAACGCCGCTAAAGAAGTTTTCACTTTAAAAAAAAACTAATGGAAAACTATAACTCTTTTTCCCCGTCCTAGGAATCAAATCCAGGAGCCAAAATTTAGCAGTGCGAGTTCCTTATCTAAAAAACGAAGACGAATGGGAGGATTTTTGGAAACAACATAGAGACTATAGTACAAAAAGGGGATGACAGTTACACATTTTTGCCAATTTTGTATATTGTCCTTGTGATAGAGAGTATGACTAACCATATAATATTGTTATCATTTGTCCACCGTTCACTGCACAATTTCGTCTTGATACACTGGCTCAGTATAAAACGATTGGAGATGCTTGTACAATCTCTCATTTATCGTGTCTACGCCTGAGTAGCTTTAAAGTAATTGATGATAGTAATTCAGTAAGCTTTTTCAATAGAATTGTGTTGTTTTCACTGAGATATTACCTTCTTAATAATATAATGTAGGCACTACACTCTTGGCACTTACCAATCTTCAAACCTCCACAAAGGTTTGGCTAAACAAAGTTTTGTTTTACCATTGATTGGCATATGTACGTTTGACTATACTATCTCACCTGATGTTAGCGATGATGCGGTCTAAGATGGAGCACACTTGCCTAGAAGTGTTAAATGATAAATGATATTTATTTTGTAAGTAGGTTGTTTGATCAAACATCGCCATACACACCCTGGCACTTGGTATTTTTTGGACAGGCAAGCATCGGACATTGGGCTAGTATCGGCTATAACTAAACCTTGCGATAAAGTTCCTTTGATTTGTACCAAAAAACCGACACTCGATCGGATCAGCTGCTAGCGCTTGCAAACCTACACAAACCAACTCAAACTCCCTATGCATACGTTTGGATGTATAGTTCGGTTTGGCAAGCTTGTGGCTCGGCCATAAGAGTTATTGTGGTAATTAGCTTTCACTCTTGAAGTAAACCCCAAGGGGATAGAATATGGCTTGTTACAACCAAATCATGTCCTCCAAGTTGACTGAAGTTGATAGCAACCGCTTATGTTATTTATTGATATTGATCGAGGGTTTTTTGCGTTATCAAGGCAAGTGAGTCGTATGGTGGCCTTTCAAATGAACTTTGAATATGAGAAAATATTTTAAAGGAAGGTATGAATTTAATAACTTTTCTTAGAATAAATGGAAGTCTATTCTGATCAATTAAATAATCCACCTATATTGATCCCAAACCTAGGCCATGGGATGGATTTTGGGGCACCTATCTGTTAGAGGTTGTAATCCAACAAGCGAGAAGGTTAATTACAATCCATGGCTAAGTTCCTACTAGGAATGGAATACAGAATAAATAGCAGCTTTTAATCTAAGTTTCAAAGGCGGAAATTAAAAGCCCCTCTTTTGAGAGCAATATATTTATTTCACGGAGAATTAAACGCTTCCCTTGATGAGTTCAAACGAGAAATCCGGTAACAAATTGTAGATGTCTGCCCGGAGATCGGGGACTTTTGTCTTGTAGTGGTTGGATTACAGCAGTGCTGGAATGTAGATGATAAAGACCGGCCTATATTGGATAAATTAATCTCAAGCTTGAACGAATCCGATTTCAAATATGATCGAAGTTAGTTTGAGAAACGGGCGCATTATTATCAAGAAGGGGATTCAACGCTTTCAACGCTTGTATTCACTGAATATTAGACAGAAGTGTTTATGCACACTAGCTTCTGCAGCGGCTTGGCCCGTGTGATGGCGTAATTTATCCCAAAGGACTAAAATCCTGGGATAAAAAGTATACAATGACCTTTTCCAGGAAATAATCCAGCCGTGTGCGGAGTTGCATTTGAATCTGTACAGTCGTTAAGATATAAACACATAACAAACAGACAGAGAGACAGAGTTGTTTTCACTTTCATAAGTATGGATTTTGCCAGTTAGAGCTTTATAATAGAACGCGAGCTTATGGCAAAAATCATAGAGATTGTCCAGAAACTAAATTTAATTTGAGAATAAAAGCAATTCTCAAGTGCACTCCAACGAGAAATCTTCTGAACAGGGATTCCAGTTCAGACTCACATTGGATATCCTACTGGTCTAATAAACCCCAGTATCATAATGATAAGATATGGGGAAAATAATTAATTAGAAGTTGTGTTAATGATAGGCTCGTCGAGTCGAAGCTCCAAAGTCTTGGGCATCGACGACGAGTTGCTAGCCTGTCGGTTTTCTACCGGTTAAGCCAACCCCAACATGGCCATCATTGGTCTAAAAAGTTAGCTATTCTTTTTTTTTTTAAATATATTTTCGTCAAATTTAGCTGTACCTAAAATTCTACGATTTCAAATTTTCCATAAAAACAGATTACCAATTATCTTTTTTTAAATGAGATATTTTGGAAATGTTCTCTACTTGCCTTTTAGGTCTATATCATGTTATATGCGTAGGGGAAGTTTATTCATTTCGAAGCATAACGCTGCCCGCCAACGTCAAACTTTTGTAGGACCGATAATTGGGCCGATTCTTTGCTACGTAAAAACTACCGATTTTTTTGTAGGACATGTGCCTTACACTATTGCAAATGTAGGTTAACATTTTCAGCTACAAAAAGTCGGTCGCCGATTATCGTACGTGGACGTTCAGCATAAGGACTTGAAAGTTTGTATGAAACACCGCACGTAAACGCTCAAAAACCCATAGACTGAAAAAATAGAAGAATATATTACACTCGTTCATTCCCCATTTGCTGATAAACATTCTAGTCTTGCCAAGCGAAAATATTCTGAGAAAAGAAATATAATGAAACGTTTCATATTTGAAGGGAGGAGGCTTCCAACAACCTTCCCGAAAGCGGGAGAATGTTCGTAATAAAAATATAATAAGCTTAGGAAAGGTCGCGGCACGGTGCGAGGCGTCAGGCGACACCGCGCGCATATTTCATACTGACACCGATAAATAATGTTTGTGGTACACGAGTGTGGATTTTTGACTTCAGCTATCGGCATACATACTTTTATGCACTTATTAAAGTGGTAATTTTATTCTACCTATTTTTAAGCTACATTCGCGTTCGCTTCTCAGTTGCAATCTGTCAATAAAAAAACAAATATTAAAATTTTTGGGCGAATAAACGTTTTTAATTTTTTAGTTCATTTTTAGACATGGCAAGCGTGTTTTTAATTATTTGTTTTTGTCAAACTTTATTTCAATTTGAAAATACTGGCGCCGGGGAATAAAACCGAAGTGAATTACTTTTTAAACGTTATCTTAATTATAAAGTGTCCGTTCTATTCTAATAATTAATTAAAATGAAAATTATAAACAAAAGCTATGTACCTATTACGGTTAAAGTTTCATACGTGTTGATTCATAGGCTACTATTTACAATGTCATTTTCGTTTAGGTTTCGCCCCTTAGTAATATTTGCCACAGGCCCCGCGCTTCCGGCACTGATTAGTTTTCCTCACTTTTGACTACTTTTGAGAAAGGAAGGCCAACCGGGCCTATAAAATGCTGGGGCCGATTTCGAATCCTAGTCCGGCCCTGGTGCCAGGTGAGCATGGCACAAGAGTATTAGTTAACTAAGTTACGTACAAGCTGTTCAGACCGGAGTAAAGACTTCCCACGCAAACCAAATCTTAGTGCCCTAAAGGAATGGCTCATATTACGCACCACCTTTGTTCAAACGAAATCTGAGGAAACGCTTCGAGCTACAATTTATATACCTACTTGTATGCTTAAAACGGAATATAGCTCATATTTAAAAGGAATTCTACATTCACTTTGAGGGATAATATTATTAAGCTGAAGACTGTTTGTTCGTTTGGCACACTAATCTAAGGATCTACTAGTTCGAATTGAAAAATCTTTTAGTGTTGAATAGCCCATTTATCGTATAAATATATTACGACACGACCAATAACAGAGGAGCGTTAATGTAAAATATGAAGCAGATGAAGTTACGCGGGTCAGCTAGTTCTCAATAAAAATTATAATTAATATTTGGGAAGTAAAACTACCTGTCTATTCTGCAGTGCGATTCTGTAAACATGTCGTAGTGAAAACTCGGGCGAAGTGAACGACAAGTGAGCTATCAAACTGCAGTGCGATTCTGTAAACATGTCGCCAAGTGAACTGTCAAACCATACTAACAAGATGGAATGACAGCTCACTTGTCGTTCACTCCACCTAAGTGATCACGGTGAGATTTCGACTATATCGACCGGCTGGTACGAACAAGATAAAATGGCAGCTCACTTGTCGTTCACTTCGCCGGTGAGACGACGACAGAATAGACTGGCTGTATACAAGTCGAAGTGAAGGCCCGGGTGAAGTGAGCTGTCAAATCCAATAGATATTATGCATGCGATTTTTTTATTTGCAAAATAAAATACTTGTTAGGTCTAGTAAACATCATCATCTGCCTAGCCTTTTCCCAACTATATTGGGGTCGGCTTCCAGTCAAACCGGATTCAGCTGAATACCAGTATTTTACGTGGAGCGGCTGCCTACCAGACCTCCACAACCCATTAACTGTACTCCTTGGTAACACGGTACTCCTTGGCCAAGACTGGTGTCAGATTTTCTGGCTTCTGACTTTCCGTAACGACTGCCAAAGATCTCCAAATGACAGCCGGTACCAACAGCTTAACGTGCTTTCCGAGGCACGGAGGAAACTCGGTATGTTAAGATGGTCACCCATCCACAGACCAACCTCGGCATGCGTTGCTTAACCTTGAAGATCGACCTGTGCGGCTGTTATTATTTAGCCACGAGCTCCTCCTAGGTCTAGTAAACAATCATAAAAATATTTTTCAAATACCTTCACCATTTATGAAGTTATAAAGCTTCAAAGACTACAGTTAGAAAGAGAAGTGCGATACGAGCTGTGACGTCAAATTACACGACGACTATACAGCTGCCATAGAAAACAGCGTTTTCGCGAGAGGGACTGATATATTTGTTTAAAATAATTGTATCTAGTTCGTTTTTCGAACAATTTAGATTTTCGAAGAATAATTTCACTGTTAGTTATACCAGCTGTCCCGCGCTACTTCGTTTGCGTCACATTTTCCATTATTGCTCCGCTCCTATTTGTCTTAGCGTGATGATATATAGCCTTTAACCTTCCTCGATAAATGGGCTATCTAACACTGACAGAATTTTTCAAATCGGACCAGTAGTTCCTGAGATTAGCGCGTTCAACCAACCAAACAAACAAACTCTTCTGCTTTGTAATATTAGCATAGATTTTCGAATACACATAAAGATGGAATCTAGCTCACTATGCCATCACTTCACCCAAGCCTTCACTTTGACATGTTAAAAGAATCGACTCATTGTTGATGACTTGGGGCCGAGTCACCCGCGTCCGTAGGAGAATACCCTTCAGCGAATCCCTACACGTGGTGCTAAACAGGTGACACTAACCGCCTCCGTGGTCTAGTGGTTATACCACCTGATTCAGACCCAGAGTTCCCGGGTTCGATTCCCAGCGGAGGCAACTTTTTTGCTCAGTTAGGTTGGTGGTATGACTTGTTCTAAGTCCGCCTGGCAAGCTACCACCATCATGTCCAAGTCTGCCGCCATAACAACTATGTTAACAGCATTGTTGTGTTCCGGCAGTTAGAGGTATGATAGCCAGTTCCTCTGTGTAAGAGGATTCCGGGTGAAACTCGCTTCCATCTTCGGCCTAATCATCACTTTCCATCAGGTGAGATTTGGGCCAAGAGTTTACCAGTTCTGAATAAAAAAAAAAAATAAAAAAAAGACTTACCTATACAATTACAGTCCTCTGAGGAACCACAGATGACAGACATAAATTATATACGTGCATGTTAAAAGTTGCGTGTGCAATACATTATGTATTGCGAGCGTGTTGCTCGGAGATAAGCCGGTAATCCCGAGAAGAATTGCCGGGAAATGAACCGCGGGGTCGTGGATAGCTCACGGATATCAGTCGGTTAAAAAGCAAGTTAGTCACTTGCTTTTTAACCGACTTCCCAAAAAGGAGGAGGTTCTCAATTCGGCTGATTTTTTTTTTATGTTAGTTACCTCATAACTCCATCATTTATGAACCGATTTGAAAAATTCTTGTTTTATCTGAAAGGATACTAATAATATAAAGCAGAAGAGTTTGTTTGTTTGTTTGGTTGAACGCGCTAATCTCAGGAACTACTGGTCCGATTTGAAAAATTTTTTCAGTGTTATATAGCCCATTTATCGAGGAAGGCTATAGGCTAATATCATCACGCTAAGGGCAGGAGCGGGACAGTAATGAAAAATGTTACGCAACGACGTTTCATGGGTCAGCTAGTAGGTAAAATACTTGTCGATAGATTTAATTTGAATTTTATAAAAATTGGTTAGGAAGTTTGGATTTTAAATCGAAATAGCTGGAATTCGTTAACTTGGTTGATGGTTTTGTGTCATGCACATAAATGAAATCGCATTTTTGCTTTCCTGCGATTTTGCATTGGTGTTGTTAGGTGTGGGGTACTATCAAAAACGCCGACTTCCGAAAGTAAAGATATTTTTATTTTTTTGTAAAAAGTTTTTAATAGAACATTCTTAGTCCAAAATATGCACTAGTATTGTGAAAATGTTGACCTAGGAGAGTCAATAACAAATGAGTCGAGTAATTAAAACTGGCTAGCCTGTGGTGGCTGCTGGGTGGTACTTATTTTCGTGCAAACACAGTGGTGTGTTCCATCCTTTATTGAAGTTAAAACTTCTTGACACGTGACCTGATCGAAAATTCGTAAGACGGATGACGCGTCAGGAAACGTGACCTTATCGAAAATTCGTAAGACGTATGATTCAAAAATGCACAACGTTAATGTTCAAGTTTTCACTTGTGCCGACACTCCCGGAGTGCAACCCGTTGTTTTTTAAATAAGTATGAATTTTAAAAATTGGTCAAGTGCGTGTGGGACTAGTGCATTAAGGGTTCCATACCATCGTACAACATTTAATACTATGTACTTTTTAAATACTTTTGTATTTTTTTTTTTTATTATCGGTGTTATAGCGGCAACAGAAAAACACACTTTGGAAAAAAACGGTTCATGAGAAATAGTCCACTGCCACACAGACAGACATCGGAGCCTTAGTAATAGGGTCCCGTAGGCCTTTGGGTACGGAACCCTAAAAACTACCAGTAGCCATATAGAAGTTATGTAACGTTGTCTACGTTTGAACCACATACTAATACTATTAAACCAGACATGTTGATTATTCAGAAGAAAATAAGTACTGTCTAGCTGGAGCAATCAGTATTTACCTATCATCATCTGCCTAGCCTTTTCTAAACTATATTGGGGTTGGCTTCCAGTCAAACTGAATTCAGCTGAATACCAGTATTTTACGTGGAGCGGCTGCCTACCAGACCTTCGCATCCCATCAACTGCGTAACACGGTATTTCTTGCCAAGACTGGAGTCAGATTTACTGGCTTCAAACAATCCGTAACGACTGCCATAGATCTCAAAATCAAAATTAATCAAAAGTCATTTATTCAAATTAGGCTGAGTGCCAGTACTTTTTGAACGTCAACGTTTACAAGAAGACGACTCCCCAAAAACGCCCGCCCGTCACCAACTACAAATGACAGCCGGGAGCAACGGCTTAACGTACTCGGAAAGAGGCACGGAGGATACTCGAAATGTAAAAATGGTCACCCATCCACAGCCCAACCTTGGCAAGCGTTGCGTTGGCAGTATTTACCTATTATTTTAGGAAAATACTGATTACAAGTTGCTGTTTACACTTTTTTGATGGCAAAAAACATGCTTTTACTACATTTAATTATTTAGACATAAATATGTCATTATTTATGGTCGTGTTTAATCAATCATGGCCGCGCTCTGCGGCGTCACTCACAGTTATTATTTTCCCTGCAGTCACATTTATATAAAACCAACTTCTACCCACGGCTTCAACCGCGTTTTTTTTTCATAGGTCTTATTAATTGTAGCCTAAGTAATCCTTGTAACATTAGCTATCCATCAGTGAAAGTCCCGTCAAAATCGGTGCAGCTGCTTTGGAGATTGACTGGAAAAAACAGACGGACAAAAAAAAGTTTATTTTTTTCTTAGTGTATAAGTACTTTACATAATTATGCATTTATTAAATGCTGTTATTTTGAATTATAAACAGATACTTCAATTTTATTTATTTGTGCAGATATGTCGAAGTAAATTTTGGCTTTGTTATCTTAGAAAAAAGATTAAGGTTCCGTGCAGAACAATGAAAACCCATGAGAGGTTTAATAGACAATGTGGCGTGAAACATCTAGTCTTCTTTGATTACACTATTGTCACCGGAAAATGGCAAAATTCGGCAGATTGTAAAATATCTGTGTGTGATGTATTGGAAACTATAATTATAATCTAATCAAGATTTATTACAGTACGATTATTTTATCTTTGCCCATGCGAAGTACGTCGCAATCGATTGCGCAGAATGTCAATTTAACAAGAAACTTATAACAGCGCATGCGCGGGTAGGTCGCGTATGCAGTCTCAGTCCCTCGTATACGTTCGATGCATACTTGTGTCCCGCATACTCGATGCAATACGACTGTTGGTACGAAAAGTGTTATTGTTTTAAAACATTTATTTTGGTTTTTCTTACTAATTCATTTGTGTTTTGTGTGTTTTTGTGGTGTATATGTTTGTTGAGTTACTTTGTGACCTTGTTATTGTTACTGGTTGTGTTTCTTACTTGTTGATAATACAAAACGTATAAATCAGAAAAATATTCTACGAACGTAACACTTTTTTACGCGATGGGACCTGCGCGGTCGTCACTAAAAGCTAACTTCGCATGGGCATAGATAAAATAATCGTACTGTACAATTTTACGGTGTCTGTCATTTTCCGGTGACATAATCAAAGCTAGTCTTCAGTATAATTAGATATTACATGTATACAGAAAGAAAGAAAGAAGAAAGAAAGAAAAAGAGTTTATTTGCGGTCAATATGACGCATATCAAAAGTACACACAAATTACAATTATATCTATGAAAGATTAGATCATACCTACCTTTTTTTTTTTTTTAGGGATGGGAAATCATCCAATGAATCCTCCCGCTCTGGGTGTAGCGTGAGGGAGTTAGACTTTTACTGACTAAAACCCATCCATGTTCCTTCATTGCCCTTTGTGTTGCGGAGCCACGGTATCTCTTTCGAACAGTCCCGCGACTCCGGCAATGTATACCTACCTCATGTAGTACATTGCAGTTTCTCGTTAACATAATAGCTCTTGAATATGACATCGACGTATTTTTAACAAGGTTGTTATGCCAACACAGAATGCAAATATCTACTTGAAACTCGTACTATAGATTTATTATATTGAAGAGCTACGGAGTTCAGGATAAATATAATGAGGTATTTTTGTTTACATTGAAAATGTATTCTGGTAGACAATTTCTTCAGTATTTTAGTTGTAAGTTATATTTTTAACTGACTTCCCAAAAACGAGGAGGTTCTCAATTCGGTTGTATTTTTTTTCATGTTTGTTACCTCATTACTCCGTCAATTATGAATCAATTTGAAAAATTCTTGTTTTATCTGAAAGGATATAGGTACTTGCAGATTGGTCCCATTTAAATTCTATCAAAATCGGTTACGAAGTTTGGATTTTAAATCGAAATAGCTGGAATTCGTTTTTTTGGATGATGGGTTTTTGTCATCCAAGTAATCGAAATTGCTTATTTTGCTTTTCTGCAATTTTGCAGTGGTGTTGTTAGGTGTGAAGGTCTCATCATCTTCCTGCCCTTATCCCATGTTACTTGGGGTCGGCGCAACACGTCTTTTTCTTCCACTCTGCCCTATCAGCCGTCAAACTTTCACTAACTCCCTTTTCTTTCATATCGCTTCTTACACAATCCATCCATCTTTTCTTTGGCCTTCCTCTCCCTCTCTATCCATCCATTTTTATGTTCATTGCCCTTTTAGTTAAATGCGTTTTCTCTCTCCTCTTCACATGACCATACCAAGACAAGCGATTTCCTTTTAACTTTTCAGTCACTGGCGCCACTTTTAAACTACCTCTAATGTAGTCATTTCTCACTTTATCCATTCTTGTTACTCCACACATCCATCTCAACATTCTCATCTCCGCCACATGCAACCTATTTTCATCCGTCTTTTTCACAGCCCAACATTCTGATCCATACATTACGACAGGTCTTATCACGGTCTTGTAGATTTTGCCTTTCAACTTGAGGAGCATCCGTGGGTCACAAGTTGTCCCAGTGACCTGTCGCCATTTCATCCATCCCGAGTTGATCCGATGCGTTACGTCTCGGTCTATATCGCCATCCCCTTGAACAAGCGACCTGAGGTACCAAACTCGGAGCAGATCGGTATAGCCGTTCCGGTGAGAGCTATAGGTATAGGATTGGAGAGGCCACCGAAATCGCAGAACAGGGATATTCTGGTTTTGGTTCTGCTCAACTTCAGGCCAACACTCTCCAGCCTTTGCCACCACGTCTCCAATCTGCTCTGGACCTCAAGGCCGCTTTCGGCAACCAGCACAATTTCATCAGCAAGCAGCATACACCAGGGAGCCTCCTCCTGGATGTCCGACGTCAGAGCGTCCATTATCATCTGGAAGACATAAGGGCTGAGGGCCGACCCCTGGTGCAAACCGACTGCCACACTGAAGCTGTCAGTGGTGCCTATTGTAGACCGGACTTGAGTACTACATCGACTGAACAGGATCAACTGCACATACTTCCCAGGCACACCTTTCTCGTTAAGGGCCCACCACAAAACCTCACAAGGCACCCGGTCATATGCCTTTTCGAGGTCAATGAATACCATATGCAAGTTTTTATGTAGGTACAGCTCTATATTTCTCGCACAGCTGGCGGATAGTGAAAATGGCATCCGTTGTACCCCGACCAGGCATAAAACCAGTGGGGATACCGATGTGTAGGTACCAGTGTGGGGTACTACGTACTAAAAAGTGAAAAATAAAAATCTTTTTTTTTATTTGGAAGTCGGTTGTATTTTTTTGTAGAAAGTTTTTTGAGTTGAAAGCACACTTGTTAAAAGAGGACGAATGATCCCTCCTTAAAACCCAGCCTCATAAATCCAGCTACTATTCTTACTCTTTCTCTGTCCATGCAGTTAGGTTGTGGAACTGACTTCGGCCTAGCATTCGAGACCTTGAATCTATTTCTCTATTTAAGAAACGACCTACAGAGCACTACCTTCTTCTCTACTGTGATAGTTTCATACAGTTATTTAATATATATATTGATTTGTTTATAAGTATATTTTATAAGTATATTTTAGTATTTCTTATTTGAACTTTAGTTTTAAGGCTTTACATATAATTATTCTTCTTCTCTTGTTCTTACACACTATTGTCTACATTTCTTTGTCATTTCTCCTGTCGCAGGTCTGCTGGAAGAAATTTCGTTAGAAATAAGCAATTTCTTTGTACTCCTAATTATAATGAACTAGCTGACCCGTGCCCACTTCGTTGGGCGGTAAACATTTTAACTTGTGATGAAATTATGAGTGTGGTTCGGTTAGTACTGACTGCTATGATTTATTTCCTGACGGCCAAAAGGAGGGTTTTGTTTTTATTGCATAATACTATGTATGTAGCTAGGCTAGCGAGCCGCTGCGAGCGCTCAGCGTTAGACTCCCTGTCCCTTGTTGCAGAGACATGCTGCTTTAAATCACTGAGACGCTGTGCACGTTCAGCGCTAGATTCCCGAGCACGGACCTGCGATGTTCTCCAGCTTTGGTTTGCAAGCCGCTGTGAACGCTCGGAGCTAGATTTCCCAGCGCGTGCTTGCGAAATATTTTCTCTATTCCTCGAGAGGCTCTTCCGTGCGGCGTACTCGAGCTGCTCTTGTCTCATGTCTGGGATGTTGTGATATCCTTTTAGGCATGATAAACAATCGCTGAAACTGTCCGATATCCCAAAAACAGAAATATCACAGCTTCGAACTCGAAGAATGAGAACGAAGTAATTGTGTTTTGAGAAACCGAGCAACCAAAACAATTTTAAAGACCAACAACATTCAACCAACTACGTACAACTCACCTACCAAACGACAAAAGTTAAATAATAACTGGAGAGGGTCATTAATCCGCGGAAAATCTTAACACCACGATTAAGAAAAATGACGTAATTGCACAACGCCGTCTATGGGTAAATATGGATAAGCGTCCGTACAAAGCATGTTCTAGTGCGGTTCGTGAATGGACGGCGCGGGCGGCGTTTTGCGATTTAGTAATTTTATATTATCTTCGAAACTATTCAACCAATTAACATACTGTTGTGAGCAAATCGTATCTCTATGATGTTCTTGTGATCATAATAACATTTTTTTCGATAAGATTTAATATTTTGTTGTTTAAAAAATCGTCCAAAGATAAGTACGTCGAAAAATATTTTTTTTAACACATAAAAGCTACTATATCTGCTAAAACATAAAAGATAGAAATATGGTGCCGCGGACTTTTTTGTAGAACTATTACAGGCAGATCAGGTTGCCATACATTGTTTTCAATTATATACAACTGTTAAGGCAGCGCACGCAAATAACTCTTTTGTAAGAGCTATTTTTTTCCGCCTGGATAGACAAAAATTGAGATAGTTCGAGTAAAATGCATGATATCTTTATAATTTATAGCCTATAGCACTCACGAATAATGTAGCTTTCTACCAGTGAAACAATTTTTCAAATCGGACCAGTTTTTCCTGAGATTACCCCCTACATACAAACTTACAAACTTACAAACAATTTTACCTCTTTATAATATAACTAGCTGACCCGCGCAACTTCGTTTGCGTCACATTTTCCATTACTGCTCCGCTCCTATTTGTTTTAGCGTGATGATATATAGCCTATAACCTTCCTCAATAAATGGGCTATCTAACACTGAAAGAATTTTTCAAATCGGACCAGTAGTTCCTGAGATTACCCCCTACATACAAACTTACAAACATACAAACTTACAAACAAATTTTACCTCTTTATAATATTAGTATAGATTATAATTATAATTATAATGAATAAAAATGATTAATATTATTTATTTATGTATTTAATAAATAAATAAATAAATAATATTAATCATTTTTATTTTTCTGTGTGTACATAAATAATTAAATAAATAATGTTATATTTTTAGATAAACTGTTTAGATAACAAATACTTTTTCATTGTCTTAATCGTAATACGATTTCTAGAGTTACCTACTTATGAACCTTCTCTAAAGAGATAACCTTAGGGTTTTGTTACTCTATGGAGTAGTGACAGGCTACTCCAGACTTTTTATCGTGTGAGCTGTAAGGTCTATCGACCCCACACACTCTAGTGTCGGATTTTTTAAACTGCCTCAAGGGCTTCTGACATGTTTATTTGACGACCGCCGTTTGGCAGTCGAGCCGGCCTGCTGAGAGATGGCCGTTTTGCGCAGATTTGACGCATATCTTCCTAATTGTTTTCATATATCATATTTAGTTGTAATTTTGGTATGCGTCATGTTGACCGCAAATAAACTCTTTTTCTTTCTTTCTTTCTTTCTTTCTTATACACGTATAAGCTCTTATAAGACAATCAGGTGATTCAAGCCTGCAATGTCTTAGCCAAACTGGAAACAACTTTACAAAGTATGCTTCCCGTGGGAATCGAACCCACAACCACCGGGTCAGATGGCAAGCGCCTGAACCACTCGACTACGCAGGCACTACAGACTTGCGCACATCACACGATGCCCGGTGATGACCCTTCGACCGCCAAATACTTGTCCGCACTATGGCTTCGCTGTACTTAGATTCAGTGAGATCAGATAGTAATAAGTAATATCGCTCAGTCTGTACAGCTTCTTCTAATGGAGATAGAATACGTTTCCTCACTGTGTATTTTTGTAAATTAGGATTGTGATAAAAGGAGGTCTACAGCCGTACGATGATCTTCTAGGTTCAGCAACTCTTGCCGAGTTTGGTACCTACATAGATGCATGCTTTACCATGTACGGTTTCTGAAGGACAGGTCACTGGAGCCGTGGGAAAAGCTGGCGCACTAAAAATATCAATTTGATTAAATATGTCCAACGAGCCTTTGCAAGTGGAAATGCGACCTCCGTACCCCAAGGTCTGAGACCTCAGGGTCCCAAGATATCTAGAAATCTAATGTCAGGGGTGCCATGTCAGACCTGAGAGTGGCGGTGCGAAGGCTCAAGGCCAAGAATACCGCCCCAGGGCCCGATGGCTTGCCTGGCAAAGCCTGGGCCCTGGCCTTGGAGGCTCTCGGGCCTCGACTGGAGGGGCTCTTTAGCGCATGCTTGGAGAGAGGCCAGTTCCCGCTTCCTTGGAGGACCGGGAAGCTGGTACTCATCCGGAAGCCTGGGCGCCCTGCGGACTCTCCGTCCGCATTCCGGCCCGTGGTGTTGCTCGACGAGGTGGGCAAGCTCTTCGAGAGAGTCATTGCGGACCGCCTCGCCGGGCACCTAGCGGGAACAGGGCCGGATCTTGCGGACAACCAGTTTGGTTTCCGCAAGGGGCGCTCTACGGTGGACGCCGTCATGCGCGTCAGAGCCCTCACGACGGGGGATGCGGTCTCCCGGGGTGGTGTTGTCTTGGCGGTGTCTCTCGACATCGCTAACGCCTTCAACACCATGCCCTGGAGCTGCATTGGGGAGGCACTCCGGTATCATCGGGTGCCGACCTACCTTCGTCGTGTGGTCGGGGACTACCTGTCCGACCGGGCAGTAATCTACCCTAGTCACAGCGGTGAGTGGAACCGGCGAGAGATGTCGTGCGGTGTCCCACAGGGTTCGGTTCTGGGGCCGCCCCTGTGGAACATCGGTTACGACTGGGTGCTGCGAGCCGACCTCCCTAGCGGCGTCAGCGTCATCTGTTACGCTGACGACACGCTGGTGCTGGCACAGGGGGGGTCGTACGCGGAGGCGGCCGACGTTATGACACGCGGGGTTGCGACAGTCGTAGAGAGGATCCGGCAATTGGGTCTCGAGGTGGCACTGCACAAGTCCGAGGCCATGTGTTTTCATGGCCGAGGCAATACGCCACCGTCGGGATCCTTGCTGACGGTAGGAGGGGTTTCAATCGGCGTCGAGTTGACGCTGAAGTACCTAGGGCTCGTCCTCGACAGCCGGTGGAACTTCGTGGAACATTTCCGACGTTTGGCACCCAAACTGGAGCGGGCCGGGGCTGCTTTCAGGCGGCTCCTGCCCAACCTGGGGGGACCAAACGCCTCCTGCCGGAGGCTCTACGCGGGGGTCGTGCGGTCCATGGCCCTCTACGGGGCCCCGGTGTGGGCGCGTTCCTTGCGGCAGCGTGCTGCCAACTATCTGAACGCGCCCCAAAATGTGATGGCCCTAAGGATGGCCCGAGGGTACCGCACGATCTCGCGCGAAGCGGTGTGTCTCCTTGCCGGATTGCCGCCATGGGATCTGGAGGCGATAGTCCTCGCGCGCCTACATGATTGGCGCGTGGAGGTACTACGCCGGGGGGAAACTCCGCTGACGCGGCAATTTGTCGCGCAGCGGACTGACCTCCGGCGCGATCTCATGGCGTCATGGAGACGACGACTGTCGCAACCCAGTGCAGGGCACGCCACGATAGTGGCGATAAGTCCCCTCTTTGAGGAGTGGCTAGAGAGGCGCCACGGCGTCCTCACCTTCCGCCTGACGCAGGTCCTCACCGGACATGGATGTTTCGGGAGGTTCCTGCACCGAATCGGGCGGGAGGAAACGCCCGGGTGTCACCACTGCGAGGATCGACCGGAGGACACGGTGGAGCACACTGTGCAGGTGTGCCCCGCTTGGGCGGCGCACCGCCGTGTCCTCGAAACGGCGATCGGCGGCAACCTCTCGCGTCCGGCCCTGGTCCAAGCCATGGTCCGGAGCGAGACGGAATGGGACGCCGTTGCCTCCTTCTGCGAAGCAGTCATGCTAGCGAAGGAGGTGGCGGAGAGGGAGAGGAGACCCTCTCGTCCCGGCCGCCGTGGTAGACGCCGCGGGCGTCGGGGGACACCACCTGGTGACCTCCGGCCACCGTAGGCGCGGGCCTGTGGACGGCGAGCTATGGGTGGCTCGCCGTCCGTCCGTCTAGTGACGACAGGCCGTGTCGACGGCGCGTTAGTGTTCCACGCGCGCCTCAAAGAGAGTCAGCACACAGAGGGGCCCGAAAGGGCCGACGCCTGCCGGAGTTGCGGGATTATTCGCAAGAGACACCGTGGCTCCGGAACACAAAGGGCAATGAAGGAACATGGATGGGTTTTAGTCAGTAGAAGTCTGACACTCCCTCCCGCTACACCCAGAGCGGGAGGAGTCATTGGATGATTTCCCATCCCTAAAAAAAAAAAAAAAAAAAAAAAGGGGTGCCATGTCGCCGAATCATCTTTTGATAAGCATTAATCTTTTTGATTTAATGTCTTTATCGTAAATTTGTTTTTTTTTGAGAATTTGATTTTTGTGTTGTTTGTTATGAATTTTGAATTGATTATTATTGCTTGAGTTAATTAATTATATATTTTTTTATTACAAATTTATTTCTGTAATTTTGATTGTAGTTTTATTTTTTATTTTGGTTGTAAAGTTTGACGTTTCTTTTTTAATTTAATTTTAGTGTTGCTGATTTGTAACACATCATTAATGGGGCATGCGGTGCTAACCTTTAAGAAATTGTAATACTAACCTTAGTTATAATCTTATTTTTTAAACTGTAATGTTCCAGTATATACAACTTGTTAGTGGGTCAGAAATAATAAATAAATAACAAACTCGAGAAGACATGAGTGGCATAGGAGGCATGAGCAAGCCGTAGCCAAAAACGGGTTATCAAGATGACCGGAACGTTGATTTTTTATTTAAAATCCTGATGATGCCGAACGTATGCCGAAGGTATCTTAGGGTGGATCTTCCGCATGCGGGAAGCACCACTCTAGCAAATGATTTCGTCTACATCCATGGAGAGAGATGATATTACCTACACCTCTTAGTAGCGGCGCTCAGCCCGGCGCTCGAATTATTCGGAAATTAAAATAAATCGTAATAAACTTAAAAATGGGCTATCTAACACTGAAAGAATTTTTCAAATCGGACCAGTTTTTCCTGAGATTACCCCCTACATACAAACTTACAAACTTACAAACAATTTTACCTCTTTATAATATAACTAGCTGACCCGCGCAACTTCGTTTGCGTCACATTTTCCATTACTGCTCCGCTCCTATTTGTTTTAGCGTGATGATATATAGCCTATAACCTTCCTCAATAAATGGGCTATCTAACACTGAAAGAATTTTTCAAATCGGACCAGTAGTTCCTGAGATTACCCCCTACATACAAACTTACAAACATACAAACTTACAAACAAATTTTACCTCTTTATAATATTAGTATAGATTATAATTATAATTATAATGAATAAAAATGATTAATATTATTTATTTATGTATTTAATAAATAAATAAATAAATAATATTAATCATTTTTATTTTTCTGTGTGTACATAAATAATTAAATAAATAATGTTATATTTTTAGATAAACTGTTTAGATAACAAATACTTTTTCATTGTCTTAATCGTAATACGATTTCTAGAGTTACCTACTTATGAACCTTCTCTAAAGAGATAACCTTAGGGTTTTGTTACTCTATGGAGTAGTGACAGGCTACTCCAGACTTTTTATCGTGTGAGCTGTAAGGTCTATCGACCCCACACACTCTAGTGTCGGATTTTTTAAACTGCCTCAAGGGCTTCTGACATGTTTATTTGACGACCGCCGTTTGGCAGTCGAGCCGGCCTGCTGAGAGATGGCCGTTTTGCGCAGATTTGACGCATATCTTCCTAATTGTTTTCATATATCATATTTAGTTGTAATTTTGGTATGCGTCATGTTGACCGCAAATAAACTCTTTTTCTTTCTTTCTTTCTTTCTTTCTTATACACGTATAAGCTCTTATAAGACAATCAGGTGATTCAAGCCTGCAATGTCTTAGCCAAACTGGAAACAACTTTACAAAGTATGCTTCCCGTGGGAATCGAACCCACAACCACCGGGTCAGATGGCAAGCGCCTGAACCACTCGACTACGCAGGCACTACAGACTTGCGCACATCACACGATGCCCGGTGATGACCCTTCGACCGCCAAATACTTGTCCGCACTATGGCTTCGCTGTACTTAGATTCAGTGAGATCAGATAGTAATAAGTAATATCGCTCAGTCTGTACAGCTTCTTCTAATGGAGATAGAATACGTTTCCTCACTGTGTATTTTTGTAAATTAGGATTGTGATAAAAGGAGGTCTACAGCCGTACGATGATCTTCTAGGTTCAGCAACTCTTGCCGAGTTTGGTACCTACATAGATGCATGCTTTACCATGTACGGTTTCTGAAGGACAGGTCACTGGAGCCGTGGGAAAAGCTGGCGCACTAAAAATATCAATTTGATTAAATATGTCCAACGAGCCTTTGCAAGTGGAAATGCGACCTCCGTACGCCAAGGTCTGAGACCTCAGGGTCCCAAGATATCTAGAAATCTAATGTCAGGGGTGCCATGTCGCCGAATCATCTTTTGATTAGCATTAATCTTTTACAACTCGAAAAGGCATGAGTGGCATAAGAGGCATGAGCAAGCCGTAGTCAAAAAAGAGTTATCAAGACGATCGGAACGTTGATTTTTATTTAAAATCCTGATGATGCCGATCGTATTCCGAAGGTATCTTAGGGTGGATCTTCCGCATGCGGGACGAAATCATTTGCTGGAGTGTGCTACTCAGCAAATGATTTCGTCCACATCCATGGAGAGATATGATATTACCTACACCTCTTAGTACCGGCGCTCGAATTATTCGGGAAATAAAATAAATAAATAAAAATAAAGTACTTATAAAATCAATTGTGTCAGGTGGAATTACCAATGGTTCCACCGCCTTATCTAACCGGTTGTATACATGGTTCCATTTAAATCATCTTACAAAGGCGGCCCACTTAATGTACCCGATAAAATATAGCTATATGATATTTTTTTTTTAATAATTTTAAAAAAATAAATAATGCATTAGAATAAATTATGAATCAACCCTGTTAATAACGCTTACATATTAAATAATGTTGCAGAACTTTTCGCCGCCAGTTAAAATGTATATATCTATTTTCAATGAATGTGTGGATAGATGAAGTGACCAGCCGCTGTAAAAACTGAAATGGCACCGTTTTTAATACCGTTTAGGAGAACGATTCTACTTCTTCGTTCTTTTGACGAAATGCTGGGAAATATCGAACAAAAGTTAGTTGTACACTGTGCCACACGTATAACGACCGTATGAGTGACCTTCATGCCAGTAATACACTGATAGCCGTGCAAATCGCGCCCGCATGCAGTAGTAAAAGTAAGAAGAACAAGTACAAAATCATATGATGCGGGTGACCGCAATCAAGCCTGAGAACCTACGCACGACAGCAAACAGCCCTTATACCCTGGACTGCAAGCTGATAGCGCAATATTATGGAACTTCTACACGCTTCGGTTCTGCGACAGTCACCCACACAGTCTAAACACACGTATTGTCATGTGTCCCTAATTGGTTTAGCTCGCCACTCGGCGTATGACGCGTGACGTGAGCCTGCGTCAACAACTTTATTATTCATGACGACCAGCGATTGATACGGTGCGGCGCCGCGTCCTTGTTTATATTATTATAAGAGGCTCTGTACAAGTGACACCTTGGCAGCGTGGCGATAGTCAGGAAGGTAGATATGTATGGGGTTGAAGAGTGACATTTCAACCATTC
Source organism: Ceramica pisi (assembly GCA_963859965.1). Classification (NCBI taxonomy): domain Eukaryota; kingdom Metazoa; phylum Arthropoda; class Insecta; order Lepidoptera; family Noctuidae; genus Ceramica; species Ceramica pisi. Next base: position 23,136,350 of record OY982541.1, on the reverse strand, counting down.
GAACGCCATCGCTTGCCCGCCGTTAGAATATCGTATTTTTATAAAATAGGACACATCTTCTATACTATAAAGCAGAAGAGTTTGTTTGTTTGGTTGAACGCGTTAATCTCAGGAACTACTGGACCGATTTGAAAAATTCTTTCAATGTAAGATAGCCCATTTATCGAGGAAGGGTATAGGCTATATATCATTACGCTAAGTCAAATAGAAGCGGAGCATTAAAGGATAATGTGACGCAGACGAAGTTGCGCGGGTCAGCTAGTTTATAATAAAATATCTTACAATTTTGTTAAAGAACACAGTTGCTTATTTGCCTGAACTAGGTTAAACCTGTGTTTCAGGCTAGGTAGTGCTTATGTAAACATTAATAATAAAACAACAATTTATCAATCATTGTATATAAAAATCAATGCCACTTTTCGTTGTCATTTTATAACTCAAGAACGGCTGGGCCGATTTCGGTAATTCTTGTTTTTGTTAAGTTCGTCAGAATACAGGGAAGATTTAACAGCAAAAAAATAGGTAGGTAAGGTAGCCAGTTGACGGGAGTGAAGCCGCGGGGGACAGCTAGTTACCTACCTTTAAAACTTAAAATTAAAGGACACATCACGTTTTATTAACATACAAAAAGAAGGTCTTCTGTCTCTCCGTAAGAGATGCTTAATAAATATTGCACAATAAGTCTTTCTCAGAGTTATTTTTAGCCCGGGGTCATTATGTATGGAATATTTAATTTTGTTAATTTAACCTCATATTCGCAACTAAAAACTGGTATTGTACAGTCTGTATTTTGACGATTTACCAACGATAAAAAGGTACCTACCGCTCAGTGGGTTCAAACAATTCTAGATAAAACATGTATCTTATTCATTAACAATTAATTGATTAATTTAGTATGAATTAAATTTTGATTTAAGATTTACTGTCGAGCCGTTGAGCCGCGAACTTTCGAGAAACTTTGGTCATTAGACCTTTTTAGTAGCATCGCCTAAGGTCAAAAAGAGAGCGGGTAGCGGGAAGCTGAATTGGAGATAGGAACGTACCTCCATATTTAGAAATGAGTTTATAAAGAGCTTTTCATATTCAAGAAATGTGTTTTTCTAAAGCTTGCTTCGTTTGTAGTACTTGTTTAGTTGTAAATTAAAAATCTAGTGTTCAATCATTTTCTGACAACCGATTAAGCTTTGACGAGTCCTTATATTTTTTTTATAATTTTGCTGGTACTTTGTTTTCCAACTAAAGGTTTATAGTAGGTTAAACCCATTTCCGTTTTAGTTGTTTTACACGGCAGTCTAACCGATGACTACAGCACATTCTTTAAAAAAAAGTTATTATGAGCATTTGAATTATTAAATAAAACTGTTCATTAACATCGAGTCTGAGAGCCTGATGTTCTAAGTACAGCGTGGAATGGAACAGCGAAATTGTTTGAATAGGATAACATTATTAATAGGGTGTTTCATAATTTCTATTGTTTTCATATTTTTATTGTAATATTTTATCTTCTATATTCTAATTATTAAACAAAAATGGTCTCGTCCAGAGGTGGTTTATGATTGGCTTCGGGTACACTAAGTGGACCGCATTTATCAGACGAATAAAATGCACGGTGTTTAGAGAACAGTTGATGCCATTTTACATTAGTATGCCAAATTCGATCGACGGCAAACCGTCAACGCCGGCTGTCACTGAAAACGAGCGCTGTGGCTCTGTCTCGCACACGAGTCCCAACATTATGCTGAGAGATGGCGAGTTTTGCGCAGATCTGACGCATATCTTCCCAGTTTTTAATGTTTATAATTGTAATTTTTGGTATGCGTCATATTGGCCGCAAATAAACATTTTTTTCTTTTTCTTTTTTACAAACTCTTTCTTTCTTTCTAATTTTTGTTGAAATTAATAGGAGGTTATAATTGCTTAAATTACAATTTACTACACTCATAATTATATTATTGTACTAGCTGATTCACGGCTTCGCCCGCTTGATAAATTATATGCTACAACCTTCCTCGAGAACAACTCAATCCATTGGTTAAAACAGCCCGAAAATCGGTGCAGTAGTTTTTGAGTTTATCGCGAACAGATAGACAGACGCGGCGGAGGAATTGTTTTATAATATGTAGTGATTTACTAACACACCTTGCGTGTTTTTAGTTACGCTAACATATCCCAAATTCTACAGCTTTTGAAGCTTACATAGGTAAACTATGACTAAGCCGACCTTCAAGCAGTGCCATTCCGGCCTGGTACCAACTGGGGCCGATAAACATGTAGCTTTTGACTGCGGGTATATTACGACTAGAAGCTTGAATAGACACAAATAGTCGGGTGATTAGAATGGCTCTATTATACCGTGGAGGTTGTCAAGAGAGTTATGGCTTATTTTATTGGGAATGTATTTTTAAATGAGACATGATAGTGATCAAGTCGTTCATTCTGCTTTTCAAGCTACAAGCTTGTTGTATCACACTTAGTTGGCACTTCGCGAGACCCAAGGTCTGGCTTTTAACTCGGATAAAAGATAAGCTTTACCATCCAACGTGGCAATGCTGCCAGCCTTTTGGGCACATTGCTAGTGGCCAGCAATGGGGAAGAATTGATCAACGTCATATTTTAAATTGTTTTTAGATTTAGTTAGTTAAGTTTTTTTTAGTGTTTATTAGTAAGAAGAAATAAATGTTTATACGAGGGTAAAAATAAATGATTAAAATGATTTAATTTAAAACAGCTATCGCACTAATCGCCGCTAATCGCTGATTATGAGACCTAATCCGAATCCCATTATTCCAAGTTCTCGGCTACTTTAGAATTAAATAATGCCTCAAGCTAATACGTTCCAAGTAATATTTTTAATTAAATATTGGCTGGCATTAATATTTTAATTAAACAATCAACTTTTAATTAAATAAAAATCTTGCTTTACTGTACTGTAAGTTTTGTTTTCATATAATTAAAGTCTAATTGAATAAAGCTGTGCTCACACTAAATTGAGATAAAACTAATATATCTCTTTCTCAGTAACGATGGGATTTAGTCTTGAAACATAAGGCATTTTACAACAAATTTTCTATGAAAGCCATTATACACGTAAGTTTTCGTTTTTCGTATAACATCGAAATTAGAGAGACTTTTTAAGAAACCTGAAAATAAAAATGCAACTAAGAATAATATAATCGAAAAAAAAACTGTTTTTATTTTTTAAGAATTGGCATCATTTATCTCTTTGTTAAGTATCAAAAAGAGTGAATAAGAGTTCGTTTAAAGAGACGCGGGGCGTCGAGCGTCGCGTGCGGCGTGGCGTCGGGCGGGGCGTTGGACGTTTTTCCCTTTACGGAGAGGACACATCAGCGAGCCACATCATCACACGCGCCAACACAAACATAATTATGTATGTTTCTTTTTGCTGTAAATGGCAATGTATGAATAAAAAAAAAAAAAAAAAAAAAAAAAATGTATGAGCGTGTAAATATTATCTTTAAAAATCTCGTGTAACGGTGTTTTTTAACGAACTCCTCCGAAACGGCTTGACCGATTTTATGATTTTATTTTTGTGTATTTTTGATAGGTCTGAGAATAGGTCGTTTGCTATTTTGTTTTTTATATGTGGCAATACCACGTTTGCCGAGTCAGCTAGTACCCTATCAATTTTTCTTTAGAGTATCGAAATATGCGTTTTTTGCGGCATACGGCCGTATCTGTTTTTTAAGTAAACTGAGTATTTTATTTTTTTCACAACTTCAAGGGCCTGTAGAGCTGAGTATATGGTTTTAATTTCAACTCCATACCTCCATGCGTGCCCGAGATAAAGGGTCTTGACAGACAGACGGACGGACGGACAACAAAATGATCCTATTAGGGATCCGTTTTTAGGGTTCCGTAGCCAAATGGCAAAAACGGAACCCTTATAGATTCGTCATGTCTGTCTGTCCGTCCGGCCGTATGTCACAGCCACTTTGCTCCGAAATTATAAGAGCTATGCTGCTGAAACTTGGTTAGTAGATGTATTCTGTAAACCGCATGATTTTCACACAAAAATAGAAAAAAAACAATACATTTTGGGAGTCCCCATACTTAGAACTGAAACTCAAAAAATTTTTTTTCATCAAACCCGTACGTGTGGGGTATCTATAGATAGGACTTCAAAAATCATGTTGAGGTTATCAATATATTTTTTTTCTAAACTGAATAATTTGCGCCAGAGACACTTCCAAAGTGTTATAATGTGTGTCCCCCCCCCTTAACTTCTAAAATAAGAGAATGATAAAACTGAAAAAAATATATACCATGTAAACTACCAGCGAAAATTGGTTTGAACGAGATCTAGTACCTAAGTAGTATTTTTTTAATACGTCATAAATCGTAAATCGCAACTTTTGCTTATAAATACCTACAATTTTGTACGGAACCCTCGGTGCGCGAGTCCGACTCGCACTTGGCCGGCTTTTATTTTCTTTTGAGGTACGGAACCCTAAAATTTGACGCTGACAAAGTTGCGCGGGTCAATTAGTTTCGAATCATCATTCCAAACGTAAAATTTCCCCACTGCCTTTGAAGTAACCCCGCTTATTAACTGGCGATGCGATCCTGTAAATAACACTGATTGGCTTCTAGTGCGAACACACCCTTAAGTTTCTTTAACTGGAAGGTTAATTATGTGACAGCGTGAAGTTAAACTTAATTAACATTAGTTCGATCCCTCGGTGAGTCGTCTTTGATACGTAACTAGGTACTTACACGATTTAGATTTAAATTAACGAGGCGAAAGCTCCCCAAGGCATTAAGCATTTGATAAGTACTATTGATAACTTAGAAACCCTACGGCCTTATCGAGATAGATCAATTTTAAGTTTAGTCATTTGTTTGTTCCCACGGGTGAGCAATGTGTCGTCGATCGATTTACAATATTCACTGATACTAGAATTGAGTTTCTAAGCTTTGGTCTTATTGAAATCATGCTTGTTCGATATGTTATTAAAACCAATATTCTTAAAGGTTTTTCTGTGATCTAATTTGTGCAGAAAAGCCTACCTTTGAAGACCGCACAGTCCTACGGGACGTGTTCGGAGCCAGACCTGCGACACTTTTTTTGAAATAAGTCCATTATCTTTTGTTAGGGTTCCGTAGCCAAATGGCAAAAACGGAACCCTTATAGATTCGTCACGTCTATCTGTCTGTCCGTCCGTTTGTCACAGCTACTTTTACCTGAAACTATAGGAACTATGCTGTTCAAACTTGGTAAGTAGATGTATTCTGTGAACCGCATTCAGATTTTTATACAAAAATAGAAAAAAAACAACAAAATTTGGGGGTCCAAATACTTAGAACTGAAACTCAATTTTTTTTTTTTTTTCATCAGACCCATACGTGGATTATCACTGGATAGGTCTTCAAAAATGATATTGAGGTTTCTAATATATTTTCTTTCTAAACTGAATAGTTTGCGCGAGAGACACTTCCAAAGTGGTAAAATGTCCCCCCCCCCCTGTAACTTCTAAAATAAGAGAATGATAAAACTATAAAAATATAAGATGTACATTACTATGTAAACTTCCACCGAAAATTTTGAACGAGATCTAGTAAGTAGTTTTTTTTTATCTATACTAATATTATAAAGAGGTAAAATTTGTTTGTAAGTTTGTAAGTTTGTATGTTTGTAAGTTTGTATGTTTGTAAGTTTGTATGTTTGTAAGTTTGTATGTAGGGGGTAATCTCAGGAACTACTGGTCCGATTTGAAAAATTCTTTCAGTGTTAGATAGCCCATTTATCGAGGAAGGTTATAGGCTATATATAATCAGGCTAAGACAAATAGGAGCGGAGCATTAATTGAAAATGTGACGCAAACGAAGTTGCGCGGGTCAGCTAGTACGTCATAAATCGTAAACCGCAACCTACAGGTTTGTACGGAACCCGGTGTTACAAAAAGTAAGGTAAATTTTTTATAATTTTTTTTACTCTTCAAAATTAAAAAAACAACTACATCTTTAATTTATAGATAAAGAACGTGTAAAAGTTGTAAAGATAATATGCATAATTTCCTGTAGATTATTGTACATCTATAAATCTTAAGAGCGTGTATTCCGTCCACTAGCGCCGCCAATCGTTTTTTATTATTTGTGGTAAATTTAAGACACGTAGATAAAAAACCGCTCTGTAGTGCACTGAAGAAATGTATTTATTATGTTTTGAGAGTTATGTTTTGTACTTTAGAACATAAATAGTTGCCAAAGTCGATATTTTTGCTAAAAGTGGCCACTTTTAGCAATAATTGCCGTTTTGGCTATTTAGCCATGAGTTATGTATTAAAAATAGCTGTCAAAAAATAATAGATACATTTCTTTAGTGCACTACAGAGCGGTTTTTTATCTACGTGTCTTAAATTTACCACAATTAATAAAAAACTATTGGCGGCGCTAGTGGACGGAATACACACTCTTAATATCTCATCTAATTCAATCAGCCTACCATAGTCCACAGCTAGCGTACTTCACCTATTTAATGTGTACGAGCAGGTTTACTTCACCTATTTAATGTGTACGAATCACTATCACTACATAATATTATAAAAAAAGTCGCTTCCCGCTGTCTGTCTGTCCCTATGTATGCTTAGATTTTTAAAATTACGATACGGATTTTGATGCGGGTTTTTTTAATAGATTCAAGAGGATAGTTTATATGTATAAATCATGCATAATATAGTCTTTAAACACTGATAATTTTAAAGGTTTCTAATGTGATGTCGTAAATAAACACACCCGTGCGAAGCCGGGTTGGGTCGGTAGTATAAAATAATCGAAAAATCAATCATAATCGTTTCATCTCTATAAAGAGTAAAATACCGATCGACCTTGAAACCAGATTACCCAATTTCGTAAATAGGTCGCAAACATAAGATTAACTCTTCAAAAGGCGATTAGAAATTAGGATAACAATTTCGCGTGAAAGACTGCGTCTCGAGGAAACGTGATAAGCCTGCATTAGCGTGACATGTAACCGGTTACCATGTCTCCGTATAATCGCTGCGACTTGCGAGACACGCCGACGACGAGACGTGACGACGCATAATAGAATCTCTTTTAACGTACTTATGACTGTCTAACGTTGCCGTAAAGTTATATAAATACACGCTGATTTTGATGTTGTTCTAATGAGTTTAAATCGGCGACATTGTTGCCATCTCTGGTAGAACCTGAATGAGGTTGGCACAGGAACGTGGGGAACAAGAAAATGGCCTATGCTCAACAGAGAGGATGATGATGAGTTTAAATCTGCCGTAGCAGGAAGAGATATCAGAAGTGGGATATGTCTGATAGCAGCCTTACAAATATATCCCACTTCGGCTGTCTTTTTTATTTGCCTATAACCATATTCAAATCCTATCTATCTGTGTACCGAACTTAACTGCCTCCGTGGTCGAGTGGTTGAGGCGCTTGCCTTGTGACCCGGTGGTCGTGGGTTCGATTCCCACGGGAATAATACTTTGCTAAAAAGCTATACATAGATGTATAAAATTGGAGTGTCTGTTTGTAGTATTGAAATAACCGTTTTTTACTACATGTAAATGATATACGGTACAAACACCAAAATAACATTTTTTACAATTTTTGTCTGTCTGTCTGTCTGTTTGTTCCGGCTAATCTCTGAAATGGCTGGACCGATTTTGACGGGACTTTTATTTGCAGGTAGCTGATGTAATAAGGAGTAACTTAGGCTAATTTGATATAGAAAAAGCACCTGATCGTCTGAAAGAAAGGTGATTCCGTGATTCGGAAGCGACGTATAAGCCGGTGGTACCGCACGGCCGACCAAATGGCGGTCGTTAAACCATGTCTGAGGTCCTTGAGGTGGTTTAGAAACGCTGACACTAGGTGTGTGGGGTCGTTAGACCTTACTACCCACACGATAAGAAGAAGTTCATCAAAACACAATATTAACTTGAATATTAATTGAGTTGTTCTAAGTAGCGGGACTTCTTTGACCTCCTAAATAAGAAAGTTGATTCGTCGGGTGTTTTCACAAGCTTGTTAGTACAAGTTAGCAACTGGTTAATACTGTAAACTTGCCCGTTAATCTCTTCATCAGATTTCAAAAGGTTGGAAACTTAATGCTTGCCCAAGTCAAAATCTTGTTTAGGCCAGTTTGTTAATCGGCTATTCATTTTGAATAAAAGTTATTATTAGATACATTAAGAGAAGTGTTATATTTTTCATAAAATACTGTTCAAGTAAATATGTACCGAGTTTATTATTTATTTATTTGCTCTCATGCACACAACAAACTTTACAATTTTATTTAATGTCACTTTTTGTTCTTGAACCCTGTTAAGAGCGCTTTCACAAAATCGAATTGCTCAGGTTGACTAAAGTTGAATACCGCGCGTCACAAGATTAATATTGATTTTTGCATTGCATACAACAATTATTTAAAAATATTTACTTTACTTTTAATTAGACCAATTTTTTTTTCAAGCAATATAGCAACGCCACCTTAATTATTAAATATTTTTTATTTGAAATTGGATTATAATTTCATAGATAAAAATTATAGTTTCGTACGGAAAATTGTCAATAACTCTCAGTTTTACAGAATTATTTTTGGTGTATTACTGTATGAATCGTAATAAATTGATTTAAACATTCCAAAGTAGAAGGTACAGTTGTACCGTAAACATTTTTATAAATGATTAAATTAAAATATCTTCGGTGTACCAAGGTATCAAAAGATTCCTTAAAGCAACATTTTGTGAAACATCCTTTGCGGAGTCAAGGATTTTACTGATGTACGTGAACAAATTGAAATATTTATTTAGAACACTCCCAAGATAAATATCAAACTGTTTTAGGCATATTTTTGTTTTTTTTTTTTTAAGGCTATATCGAAAGCAAAATCACATATCAAAACTCGAATAAAACGCTAAAAATCAAGAAAAATTGTGATAGCCCTCTTATGGCACCTCAAATAAACGAACAATGCTGATTATAAATTAATTCATTAATTATTGACAAACGAAAAAAAAATTAGTAAAACATAAGATCGTCATGTACATTATGTCACTTTTTGCGAAATGTCAAAATTTGAAAAATACCAAGAAACAATAACAACACAATATTACTAAATTTAAATAACATAATAAAATAACGTTTGTAATAAAAGCAGTAAATACAAAAATACAACAAAACAGCACAGACGTGTCTACGAAGGTACATACAATCATATCAATCTGCCTCGCGTTTTCCCAACTATTTTATTTATTGAACAGTTTATGTACACACACACAAATAGATTTAAAAAAACGAAACACAACAACAGACTTCCAAATAAAAATAAAAAAACACTACAAAGTAAAAAATTTTTTTCTTTAATTTCGGAAGTCGGTGTTTTTGTTAGTTTCTTCGTATTTTGACACCGACTTCGGAAAGTAAAGTTATTTTTTACTTTGTAGTGCTTTTTTATTTTCAAAGTCGGTTGTATTTTTATGTAAAAAGTTTTTTATTTTTAACTTTTTAGTGGTAACCCACACCTAACAACAGCACTGCAAAATCGCAGAAAACCAAAATACGCAATATCGATTACTTGGATAACATAAAACCATCATACAAGTAAACGAATTCCAGCAATTTCGATTTAAAATCCAAAATTCGTAACCGATTTTGATTAAATATAAATGGGACCAATCTGCAATTATATCCTTTCAGATAAAATAATAATTTTTGAAATCGGTTCATAATTGACGGAGTTATGAGGTAACAAACATAAAAAACAGCCGAATTGAGAACCTCCTTCTTTTTGGGAAGTCGGTTAAAAATAAGTAGAAAGGTGCTGCTTGCTGCTATGCTGGGTTCAGTTTCCAGTCTCACCAGATGCAGCTGAATACCAACATTTTATTTGGAGCGTCTGCTTATCTGACCAAAGCCCAGTGACTGCGTAAAGCGATACTCCTTTCGTAAGACTGGTTGCAGAGTTCCGAGTCTGACTACCCGTAACGACTGTCAAAGGTATTCAAATGTTAGTCTGGACTCTGTGGTCTAGGTTATCCTACCTCGGAAAGCACGTTGCGTGCTTTCCTATTAGGAAAGTTCCTTTGTAGGAAAATACCTGGGTATCAAATGGTTGGTCACCCATGAACAGACGTAGCTCATCGCTTAGCTCAGCAAGCGTAGTATAGCCTCGAAGTTGGACTCGTGCGACATAAAAACGTAGTGTCGAAAAAAAATCGCAGGGATAGATAAAGAATTAAGGATTCGCCGCAGATGGTATAAAAGAATCGATTAAATAAAGTCGTAATACTCTTCCGTGGATAAACTCGTTTGCATCGATAAAATCGCACCGCTCTCGCCGAACCCATTTATTCACAAACGCGCTGTGAAGCGACTTCACTGGCGCTGTTTCTGTGGGGCGTTCGATTGCATACACTCCATGTGATCGGATGGCAGTATTGCCTGTACGCCATAGAGGTATTTGCTCAGCCATTCTATTTATTGGCTTTATGCATCGATGCTCCTAGGTATATCGTGTTCGGGGATTTGTTGGCTTTATAGGTACATTACTGCTACAACACCTGAAAGGTAATCTAATCGTGAATGAAGAAAAGCTTTTCTAAACGTCGATATAACGTGTAAGTAGCTCTTTTATTGGTATTTCAACTGATAAGCTCACCTAATGGAATTAACATAATATTTTTAATATATCGAGATACCTGTATGAATAAAATTTACTCGTTACACAAAAGTATATACAAATACTAGTTTATACTTTTGTACGATGGTACGGAACACTTCATGCGCGAGTCTGACTCTCACTTCACCGGTTTTTCTATTTAGCTTCAAAAGGGTCTTTTCGCGATAAGATTAAAGGTAGAATTAATCTAGCGGGTTATCTCTCTGGCCGCCATTTTGTCTTACACTTTGAACCAAGTTATCATGAACATCTTTATGCAAACGAGGGTTTAGAATAACTCAAATTATATAACTTTCTGCGTAATAAAGTTTTGTAGGTCGTTGTAAAGTAAGAGATATCATTTGTATTTGATATATTTAGATTTTAATCCTGATTGAGTCTGATCGGCTGGAGCCATTGGATGAAATGTTATTTGAAGTGGAACATATTTTGTAAGTAGGAAAAAAAATTATAACATAGTTCAATGTATGTAAGTTAGATTTTACTTACATACATTGAACTACCAGTTAAATTGTAATAATCATTGCCACCAATTTGTGTGAATCAATAACAAAACACTTCACGTCTTGAATGACGAACATATAAAGAAGATACATACCACTAACTCACTACGTTAAACCACTAAACATGATTTTGGTGTCCGTAAACCCAGGTTAACAATAGAATACCTCTGATATTATAAAGCTTTGCCAGCCAGTCAGCTTGTCGTGGCACTAGAACATGTTGTGACATGGCCACAAGGTAAATATCAAGCTTAAACCGCTTTAAAGCCACGTCAATCTAGGATTAAATTAAATCGTTTCATTATTGCGTAGGCGTGGCATGCAAATGATGAGGCTGTAAATACACAATATTGTTAACTGCGTGGATATGCGTAGTAACATTGGCACTAATTAAGGTGGTTTTTTTAAAAATTAATACCTAATAAGGCAGACATGCTCTGTATTTTTTTTTAACTTAATTCCCTATCTACTTTAATCTACTAATCCTAACTACGTACGTACACATTAACAAAATAAGCGTAGTTATTTATGGATTTTACAATACTAATCTTCATCTTCAATTGGCACAACATATTTAAGTATCCCTAATTATAGCGCCACTTTTACAGTACGTTTTCTGATAGGAAGAACCTATTTATATCTTGTTAGAATTTCTATTATCTGATACATCACAATTCTATCAATTACACCGTGACTCCCAATTGGGCGCCAATACCATCTGCGCTAAAGTCAGAGAATATCTGTCCTCAGGTCCGAGTCCCGTTTGGGCGCCAATAATATCTGTCTTTAGGTCCGAGTCCAATTTGGGCGCCACTATTATGTATTCACTTCGAGCACCATCTCTCTACTTCTTATGAAGTTTTCATTCTTACACTTTTATACGGTATTCACCCAATTCTAAAAAGGAAATTGCTACCTTTCTCAAAAGTGAAATAAAAGTAAAGTAGGTACTAAAACTAAGAATTGGTTGTTAAATTGGAGTCCTAAAGCTAAACGATTCAATTGGCAAATTATCTTTATTAGTTCTCATTATATTTTAGTACAATTTTCCTTGTTACAGCCTAAAATAAAATAAAATTAAGGTACTTCGACATTCGGATAAAACAACTAACAGATATCGTAAAAAACGTGATAAAAATCAAGTAGGTATTAGTATATTTAGTATCACACAAAACCATTTAAATGAAATGTTGTTTACTTTTATTTTACATTGGTTTTTGAGAAAAAACACGAAGAATTTCACTCATCAAGATGAATCGAGACGAAAATATTAAAATGCCATTCCATCTAGCACCTGAATAGTTCGTTCCACACGTTTACATTTAATACGAAAGTATACAAATCTTAGAACGTACATACATCAAATAATCTTGGTATCCTAGAAGAGAAAAAGGGACAGGCTGGCTGTGTCACGATACTAAGAATCATGGCGGAGGGGTCGAACTCAAACCCGAAATCCCAAAACTAGGCATAACTTTACAGTTTGAATTATTAATGTTCATTACAAGTATTGAGGATCGCGGGTAGCCAATGGATGCGAGACGCACATGACCGGTTGGTATGGTGACATTTGGGGGAGGCTTATGTCCCAGTGGACGTATTTCAGCTAATATGATGATGATGATTACAAGTAGGATATCCTGTAATAAAGCAAAAAGCAAATTCTCACTATTCTTGGAATGATAATGGACGTAGCAGTTGTATGCGTTGTTATAATGCGTAGAACTAAGGGCCCTTTTCCTGTCATTAGTGTTTTCTCCCACGCGTGGATCTGGTCCGCATGCAGGTGATAGAGCGCTCCTGGCCACACGCAGGAAAAAGCTTTCGTTTGCCACTGCAGCGTCATGCGGGTCGCCAGTGACTAAACACGTGACGTGGGTCGCACGCATCGTCATAGTCTATCAACATACGTGCGAGCCGCATCACAGTTCGGGGGCCGAGTCACCCGCGTCCGTAGGTGAATACCCTTCAGCGAATCCCTACACGTGGTCCCCGGGTGGTGCTAAACAGGTGACACTAACCGCCTCCGTGGTCTAGTGGTTAAACCACCCAATTCAGACCCAGAGATCCCGGATTCGACCAGCAGGGGAAATTTTTTTGCTCGGTTTGGTTGGTGGTAGGACTTGTTCTCCGCCAAGTCCGCCTGGCAAGCTACCACCATCATGTCTAAGTCTGTCGCCATAAAAACAATGTTAACAGCATTGTTGTGTTCCGGCAGGTAGAGGTATGATAGCCAGTTCCTCTGTGTAAGAGGATTCCGGGTAAAACTCGCTTCCATCTTCGGCCTTATCATCACTTTCTATCAGGTGAGATTTGGGCGAAGAGTTTCCCCGTTTTGCATTAAAAAAAAAACTAAAAACAACACTTAAGACAGAAGAACGCCGCCCGCATCCGGATAGCATGCAAGCGGGCTGTACGCCCGCAGCCAGTCTGCATTCCGTCCACGTGCTGCCCGCAAGGCAGGAAAATCATGTATGAAATGATGGGATGCGGGCAGCCCGCATGCGGACCAGACTCACGCGCGGGTGAAAGCACTTATGACATGAAAAGGGCCCTAAAGTATCTAATCAGCACGTTCTCAAGTTGCTACATAAAAAATCTCGGCTCGCCGAGCCTCCCTTACAGATGCGTTTAATTGCTTGACCGCTACAACGTTGGACTTACTTATTCACGCTTTTTCCTTTTCTTATTTTCTTAACGGTTCCTTTTTCTTGGATGAGACAGCATTAAATATCTTCACTTTAGGTGGCGGCGGCGCTCTGTAAAAGTGTTAATAAGTATTTTTTCTTTCAAATACCCTTTTCGTTCCAAGAACTTGGAACTCTAGCGAACTTTTCCACACCCCTGGCAGAATCTTTACCAGAACCTAGATCCATAAACCTGGGAATAATATTGACTCGATGAATTTCTTTTTTCTTCGTCTCTATTCGAGTACTAACACAATTTAAGTACTACTAATCTCTTCGTCTACTTTACGTTAATAATGCACAAGTACCTATCTACCTAGGTAAAAGATAAAAGATTTATTGCCATAGAACTACTCGTACTCGTACATAAGTGTATGTTCTTTTTCTTTATTTTTTGTATGATGAACATAAACCTCCAGAGCTAGAGATTAACTACCTCTGGATTTAAGTTCTTCAAAGGCCACATTGAATACACTAGGTAAGTTCAACATAAAAGGAACATCAAAGATAACAAAATAGAACATCAAAGATTTCGTAATCAAACTTCACGTAAACTTATCCAACGGTACTGTTAATTCTGTCTTATCTTTACAATTCTTGCTACCCAAACGCAAACGTGTAAGAACAACGTGTTCTATAGTAAATCCAACATAAAGCGCTTTGCAGTGCTGTAGGATATCGGGGAAAGCCATTTACTACGGCTTACATAACTGAGTGCATTTGGCGAGCCAGCTGCTGCAAAATGTGGATGCGGTTTTAATAGGGCTGCTACACAATAACGAGATAGAAAATTCACCAGTTCTCCTTTTGAAATCCAGGCATGTTGAATATGTTTCGTAAACGGATCTTAAAAGATACTGAAGTGGAAATATAAAGTTTATAGAGATAGAATCTGCTAACATTGAATAAAAATATTCCGATAGAAATCTTTTGAAACATTTTCCTAAACGTCTTTTAGGTTTTTCACTATGTTTATCGATGCGTGATATTATTTTAACTCTATGAATAAAATAGTTCATTAATGAATATTTTTGAAGTTTATTTAGAAATATACGTATAAGTTTTCGTAACTTCTAGTAAAAGATGAGGCAAAGCAAATTAATGTGACAAATCAGGAACGCCTAATAGACTTGGGAATAATTGACAGCCCTAGTCTGGTGAGAGTGTCGTGTAGGGTTGCCAATGTGCTTAAATTAACATAATGCATTAACAGTGGCAGCCTGAGCAATTAAGTGACAAAACACTCATGTTTAAAACTGCCTACAATTTATAAATTAAAACGTTCAGATCCTTTTTAGGGTTCCGTACTCAAAGGGTAACCTGACGGGACCCTATTCCTAAGCCTCCGCTGTGCATCCGTCCGTCTGTCTGTCAGCGAGCTGTATCTCAAGAACCGTAATAGGGACGGTTGAAATTTTCACGGAGTGTGTTGTGTATTTCTACTGACGCTATAACAACAAATCATAAAATTTAATTTAATTAAACATTAAAGGGGGCTTCTATACAAAACGTGTTTTTTATCGTTTTATGGTAGTGAGAAAGTTTGAAAGTCCTTCTCGCACTTGGTTTTTTTTAGATAGTGAGTAGTTCGTGTCTAATAAAATATGAGCATGGGTTGTTCTTCGAGGTTTAACAACGCTCACTGAGGTCGATCCGCTGATGGGTGACCATTACACACCGAGACTTCTAGCTGAAAAAACACAGACTGATTGATTTGAGCGTTTGTTAAAAATATTTTATAACAACTATCTTTACAAATCGGCTCAGTTAAAATTATTGTTTTTATTTTTATTTTTCGAAGTAAACATATATAGGTTGATCGTGGGAATTACAAATTCTAAAGTATATTTCAGACTACATGTATATACAATTAAATTAAATAAAATAAACAACACTTAAGGTGGATGCTCCAGGGTAGCCTGCGAAATTCAAATATTTTTATGTTTTTTGCAATTTGCTGGTCATTGTGAAGCTGTATGTTGAACAGAATACGATTCGCGATCGTAAAGAGCATCTATCTAAAGAATAATACCGTTTTAATTATCAATATAGTCCTCTAAGTTCATACAATTCGATTGAATGACTTTTTCACGAAATAACATTCAATCGAGTTCTATGAACTTAGAGGGTTATATTGATGATTCAAATGATTATAATCCTTTCGATAAATGCTTTTTACAATCGCGAACCGTATTCTGTTTAACATAAAGCTTCACACTGACCGGCGAATTGCAGAAAACATCAAAATATTTGAATTTCGCGGGCTACCCTGGCGCTTCCACCTTAACTAACTAAAAATAAAACTAACATATGGCGTCGAAAAATTCGTCCGCATCGCTAGCCACTTATAATGAGCCCAAAAGGCTGGCAGCATTGCCACGTTGTATGGCAATGCTTATCCTTTGGCCGAGGTAAAAGCCAGCCCTTGGATCACGCGAAGTGTCAACTAAGCGTCTTGACAGATCTTAAAACAAGTTATGAGCACTCGGACCCCACGAACCGAGAGTTTCAACCCCAAACGGCTCGAAAATATAATTTCCAACGAGGTTATTATATTTCCGCCGCTTGAGGTTCTCTGCAGCCATAAGCTATTCTGCCTTTTTCGAAGATAAATAGAATACGCGTGGATGTTCGCCCCCGCGGCTGATCGCTAGTGCGCACGTAAGCTTACTGATGAGTGACTGACAGTCAACACACAGCCGAAATTACTGGTAGCTGAAATTTGACATGTAATCTACATGTCAAATTACTGGTAGCTGAAATTTGACATGTAATCTACATGTCAAATTACTGGTAGCTGAAATTTGACATGTAATCTACATGTCAAATTACTGGTAGCTGAAATTTGACATGTAAGCTACATGTCAAATTACTGGTAGCTGAAATTTGACATGTAAGCTACATGTCAAATTACTGGTAGCTGAAATTTGACATGTAAGCTACATGTCAAATTACTGGTAGCTGAAATTTGACATGTAAGCTACATGTCAAATTACTGGTAGCTGAAATTTGACATGTAAGCTACATGTCAAATTACTGGTAGCTGAAATTTGACATGTAAACTACATGTCAAATTACTGGTAGCTGAAATTTGACATGTAAGCTACATGTCAAATTACTGGTAGCTGAAATTTGACATGTAAGCTACATGTCAAATTACTGGTAGCTGAAATTTGACATGTAAGCTACATGTCAAATTACTGGTAGCTGAAATTTGACATGTAAACTACATGTCAAATTACTGGTAGCTGAAATTTGACATGTAAACTACATGTCAAATTACTGGTAGCTGAAATTTGACATGTAAGCTACATGTCAAATTACTGGTAGCTGAAATTTGACATGTAAGCTACATGTCAAATTACTGGTAGCTGAAATTTGACATGTAAGCTACATGTCAAATTACTGGTAGCTGAAATTTGACATGTAAGCTACATGTCAAATTACTGGTAGCTGAAATTTGACATGTAAGCTACATGTCAAATTACTGGTAGCTGAAATTTGACATGTAAGCTACATGTCAAATTACTGGTAGCTGAAATTTGACATGTAAGCTACATGTCAAATTACTGGTAGCTGAAATTTGACATGTAAGCTACATGTCAAATTACTGGTAGCTGAAATTTGACATGTAAACTACATGTCAAATTACTGGTAGCTGAAATTTGACATGTAAACTACATGTCAAATTACTGGTAGCTGAAATTTGGCATATAAGCTACATGTCAAATTTCAGCTTTGCCTTTGCCTCAGCCTTGGGGATTGTAGGGGAGCAATAAGAAAGGATTTCCATACATTCATAAGGGTTTTTTAATTCTTTACGTCGACACGGCTAAGCGATTTAGATTAAACTAGAGGCCGCCCGCGACTTTGTCCGCGTATAAATTCTCGTTATTCCCGTGTAAATCCCGATCCCTCGGGAATTCCGGGATAAAAAGTAGCCTATGTGTTATTCTGGGTCTTCAGCTACCTACATACCAAATTTCATCGAAATCCGTCCAGTAGTTTTTTCGTGAAAGGGTAACAAACATACATACACATACACATACATCCATCCTCACAAACTTTCGCATTTATAATATTAGTAGGACATAGCACAGGATATAACGTGTTCTGGAATGGAATCCTTTTATTACGGGACTACGTTCTTTGGGATAATTGACGTAATTCAAGCAAACGAAATTGTCATTTCTAAATCTTTGGCAGTCGTATCGGATTATCAGAAGCCAGAATATCTGCCACCAGTCTTGCAAAAAATTCCGTGTCATCCAGTTAATGGGTTGTGGAGGTTTCGTAGGCATCCGCCCTTCGTAAAATACTGGTATTCAGCTGAATCCGGTTTGACTGGAAGCCGAACCCAATGTAGTGGGGAAAAGGCTACGCAGATGATGGATGTAGGTAGACATTTTGAGATTCTGCCTACCAGACCTCCACAACCCATTAACTGGGTAACACGGTATTTCTTGGCAAGACTGGAGTCAGATTTACTGGCTTCTGACAATCCGTAACGACTGCCAAAGATCTACAAATGACAGCCGGGACCAACGACTTAACGTGCTTTCCGAGGCACGGAGGAAACTTGATATGTTAAGATGGTCATCCATCCATAGACCAACCTTGGCAAGCGGTGCTTAACCTTGAAGATCGACCCGTGCGGCTGTTTTTATTTAGCCACGAGCTGAGAAATGTCTACTTACATCCACTACAGAAAAATATGAAGCACCAATGTCCCAATTGAATCTAGAATCAACGAATTCTTTACGATTTGACGTTTGCATAAATAGTTATAAATTCAATATAAAATCCATTTCTATTGGAATCGAAATCGGAACGAATGTGTGACATATGATGCGAACCGTCCCTACAAAATGATTACTTATTCATGTTTGAAATGTTTATGTTATCTGTATCGAATATTTTAGTACAACTTTACGATACATGGACTGATTCATTTTTTCTAAAAGTAACTTTTACTATCACGCACGGATACAAGGCTTTCGATTCATGAGACTCTGGTTTTAAAACTCACCCATACTAATATTCTAAAGCTGAAGAGTTTGTTTGTTTGCTTGAACGCGCTAATCTCAGGAACTACTGCTCCGATTTGAAAATTTCTTTCAGTTTTAGATAGCCCATTTATCGAGGAAGGCTATATCATTACGCTAATACAAATATGAGCAGAGTTTTAATGGAAAATGTGACGCAGACGAAGTTGCGCGGGTCAGCTAGTATTTAATACAAGTTTCTTTTTAATCACTTGTTACTACAAACAATACAAACAATAGTTGTTAGTAGCTGATGCTCGCGGCTTTGCCCGCTTGACAAATTATAAACTAAAACCTTCTTCAAGAACCACTTAATCCATCGGTGAAAACAGCATGAAAATCGGTATAGTAGTTTTTGAGTTTATCGCGAACAGATGGGCAGACAGAAGCGGAGGACTTTGTTTTATAATATGTAGTGATTATAGCGGCAATAGAAATACGCACTGTTCGAAATTTTCATCCTTCTATCTATCCTTACTTCATCGTTCTTGAGATACAGCCCGTTTCTTTTTTTTTTTTTAGGGATCTTCAAATGACTTCTCTTGCTAGCGGGAGGGAGTGTCAGATGACTAAAACCCATCCATGTTCCTTCATTGCCCTTTGTGTTCCGAAACTGCGGTATCTCTTTCGAATAGACCCGCAACTCCGGCAGAAGTAGGGTCTTTCGGGCCCTCTTTGAGATACAGCTGCCCGCTGAGATACAGATAGGTGGACGGACAGACGGATGAAAGAGAGAAAGAAAGAAAACTAATTTATTTGGCACATATTATAGATTCTCACAATGAAGATACAATAGGCTTGTGTCCTGAAAAAATCTAATTAGTCCGTCAGTTAGATTATCAAAAAATATTTGACCCGTGTTTTTTCTTTTGTTACGGGAGCCAAAATAGACGAAGTTACGACGCTTTTAAAATTCTCAATACGTCGCATAATTTTTAGTGAGTCGTGACGTCACGAGCCCTCACTCCCGAGTTTTGATGCGTTTTATCTTTGTCAATATTCACTGATTTACAAAAACATAAAATACGTGTCCATTATTTTTCAATACTCTAACTGACGGACTAAATAGTTTTGCAATTTGTGGATGATGGAATCTAGCCTTGACATTGTGTGCCCCGCGGCTGCGCCAAATAGGTCCAGTTCAGCAAAATACCGGACAACTAGGTGCTGCCTGACGCTGCCTGGATGGACGGATTGACAGATAGTGGAGGCTTACCAATAGGGTTCCTTTAGTTATCCTTTGGATAAGTACCTAGGTATTCGTTTTCCTCATCAGTATCTAATACCACTATTCGATATTATTCAGTACCTCAAACTTTTACAGTAGTAGAAACAATGTGCCTGATTTAAAATTTCAAACCGCCATCCTTGAATCTTCGACTTTGCATGTTTCTCGTACTCTGGTGGCTCTGGCTGTTTTACTCGATTTTCCTTCCGCGGGCCCCAGCTGCCGCCGCTGATACTGAATTATGAATACCACCCCTTGTTTGGGCCCTCAGTTTTTGTTGCGAGGTTTGTTTGCCATCTCCGGGTAATGTTCTATATGTGGCAGAGTTGTTAACGTTTTTGTGGTTTTAATAGGTGTTTAGCGGTCGTTGCGATGTGTCGTGTGAGATAGGTATTTAGACGATTTTGGTGGATATATTTTTGTTAAATATAAATAATCGTTTGGAAAGCTTCTCACGATGTCTGATTCTCAACCTAGCGCTAATTGCCCAGTAACTCTGGAAATGATTCTCGAATATTTAGGGCGATATCATAACGCGGGCCAAACACTCAAGTAGTTTGATTAAACAGACTAGTTCAAAACTGTTTGATCAAAGAAAAATACGATTTTGTATTACTTCATGCCATTTGACAGCTAATTTTTATCAAATTTTCCCACAGAAATTTCTGCCAAGTTGATCAAATAGACTGTTTAATTAAATTATTGGAACGTGTATGGCCCGCATAAAATAAATTTCAACAACGAAGTTACAGGTCCATAGTATCCAGAATGGATACATAAGGAGTTAAAAGGTATATATTACAAGGTATACCTACATAATTATATTAGTTTAGTATCATTTGCCTAGCTTTTTCCCAACTATATTGGGGTAGGCTTCCAGTCAAACCGGATTCACCTGAATACCAATATTTTACGTGGAGCGGCTGCCTACCAGACCTCCACTACCCATTAACTGGGTAACACGGTACTCCTTGGCAAGACTGGTGTCAGAGATTTTCTGGCTTCTGACTATCCGTAACGACTGCCAAAGATCTCCAAATGACAGCCGCAAACAACAGCTTAACGTGCTTTCCGAGGCACGGAGGAAACTCGGTATGTTAAGATGGTCACCCATCCACAGAACAACCTCGGCAAGCGTTGCTTAACCTTGAAGATTGACCTGTGCGGCTGTTAATATTTAGCCACTTGCTCGAGATATTAGTTTAGTATTATAAATCCGAAAATAAACAGTAAGAAACCCGATACTATAGCTCCGAAACTTACTAAATATCCCCTTCGTCAAAAGATCGCTTTCCTTCCCCTACAGTAGTGTACAACACACAGCGTCTCCGACTACCCTACTTCAGTGAAGCCTCACGTTTGGCGTGTTCCCTTCCGTCGAGTGTTTAGTTACGCCGAGTCAAGACCTCTTTCTGTACATTCAACGGAATGGTTGGATATACAGGCAATAATATTTGTCTTTACGCTTTACGACCAATCTCTATGAACTCGGGTTACTTTAAGGAAATTTTAGCATTTTAATTGCTTGTGTCGTTTTTTATTTGTACCTATTTTCATTTCTAAGTCTATAAATGAATTATTATAACCGACTTATAACAAACATACAAACGTCCTATTCCTGTTTTTTTTCGCAATTACTGACATCAGAACATTTATTTTCAATGACACAATTTATTTCTACACTTATCGTGTCGCAAGTTACTTTTTGGATAAAATTATTTTATAACAAAATTTTGATGAACAATCAGTAAAACATTTGTTAATTATTATGAAAGGTCAGTGATATGTTTTATCAAACAGGCTGGTTCAATGCAGGCCATATACACGTTCAAGTGTTCACTGTTTGATGATATTTTTTTTATTTGTGATGGGTTTGCTCTTGACCTTAGTCTTGGTCAAAAATGACAAAGTCTATGATGGAGCGAGCTTACCCAGAAGGAGCCTGTTTACTGGGTTGTAAGCGTTCGGAAACACAGATGCAGGCAGAGAATTCCACTCTTTTGCTGTCCGCATTAAAAAAAAAAATATTTCTCATGCCATTAACAAAAAGAGTATATCATGACAAAAACAGTTGCTACTCTTCTTGTCTAACTTTCCTACAGCCACTTTCGGGAACGTTGATTGGTTACTTAGCTATGTCGTCGTTACGGGAATCGTCAAAACAAAAATGAGTACTTGGTTCACGAAGATGGAGTTAGTTTATTAGAAACAAATTACAGAGAGCAATAATTCCGTCTATGCAAATTTTATAAAACTGTTTGAACCAGGTTGTTTGATGACTTTACTTAAACGTGTATGACCCGCATAAGTAGTTGCAGAATGCTGCATAGTGACTGATCTATTTGTTTGACTGTACCAACTTCCTAGACAGCTCTTATTTAGGTCTGTGGAATATTGTGGAACAATGGCGCTCTTTTTGTATCGAAACTTACATTTATTCGGTATTGGATAAAGTTTCTTTTAAAAGTTGTTATAAGTTTTCTTATATCTGATACATTATATGTTTACTTAGTTTGTTTATTTGAGTATACCTTTGTATTACTATGATAGATCATTTTGATGTGACTTTTACAAAGCGCGAACCTATTGCTTTCATTTGAAAGGATCTCTCTTATCTCTTGTTATTTCTTTTCCAATAACACTTTTGTCTAATCTGCTATTAAAACACGGGATCCTTAAATAATTTGAGCAATGACATAGTAAGCTGTCATCGTGTTGGACCAAGTTTGAAGCTTTTTCAAAGTTACAAGTTGAATATTTGCGTGTTATAATTTACGTTGAATTTTTAACAATTGGTATTTGCAAATGGTTGTAGGTTCATGATTTAACGTGTATATTATTTCTCCGTCAACTAACTTGATTTATGAAAAATATATTAATATCGAGAGAAATGGTTCAATTAGGTGAATAACTCACCGTGGAAATTAAGATGAAATTAAGATGATCCTTGAAGTGAGCTGTCAACACCTAGCTTTGGGATGAATGACAGGTCACATCACATCACCAACACGTTCACTGTGAGATGTTTACAGAATAGAGATGCTAGTTTCTTTGAGTTTTTCCATCAGGGTTTTACAGTAGCAGCACAGAATCTTTATTTGTACTCGATTGATGACTCGCTCCTATTATGCGCGGATTTCACCAATGAAACAGCCAATCGATTCTGTCTACATCTCACCGTGATCCCTTAGGTGGAGTGAATGACAAGTGACCTGTCATGCCTTTTTTTTTTCACAATTTAGATTTAAAGGTAAAGTTGTTCACACAGTTATGAGTACAATGAGCCCGTTTCAAATTCAAAATTCATTTATTCAAATTAGACTGAAAGCCAGCACTTTTTGAACGTCAAGTTTTACAAAAGACAGTCCCCCAAAACGTCTGCCCGTCACCACTTCCTAGGTCATTTCCTGAAAGTGACCTAGGAAGTGGTGACGGGCGGCGGACTTGCGTTTATTCTGTTGCACGTTATAAACATATCTGCCTACCTCGTCTAGGAACACAGGCGTGATAATAGTTTATGTAGAACTGACGGTGTTGCAGAGAGATAGGCAAATGAGGCGCACGTGAAGTTTGAAGTTTGTGTTGTTGAGCAAGCGAACGGTATGATTGATGTTCTCTGACTACGGCTAATGGCACATAGTGTCCACTTCCTGCTTCCTCTGATGAAATAATAACTTTCTGTATCAGAACTCAAGTGCTAAGGGTTATTTTAAGTAATGACACATAAGTTTTTTTATTTTTTTAATATTATGCTATCTATGAAATGAAAAATAGGCATCAGGTTTTCTTTTTACCCGACTGCCAAGGAAAGGTCAGGTTTTTGAGGTCATCTTGTATGTACATACATACAAGATACCCATACCATGTTTGTTTGTAAATTTCTTTATTACTTCATACCTTCCAAACGGTTTTCAACTATTAAGGTGTCGTTAGATTTATTTAAAACTAGCTGTCCCGCGCAACTTCGTCTGCGTCACATTTTCCATGCTCCGCTCCTATTTGTCTTAACGTGTATATAGCCTTCCTCGACAAATGGGCTATCTAACAGTGAAAGAATTTTTCAAGTCGTACCGCGTAGCGTTCAAGCATACAAACAAACAAAGAAGCTCTTCAGCTTTATAATATTGTAGTATAGATATCCAAGTGTCCTTAGATAGGTTATACAAAGTAATATGGCGGATTTTTGGCGCTAAATTGTAAGTCGTTAATATTCTTTACAAACCAACCCTATCAAGTAGGGTATCAAACTGAAGGAAATTAAATGGAGGTTACCAAAATATACATTATTTATATGTTTAAATTCAATTAGGAAACAGATTTCGTTCATAACAGTTTTGTAGTTGCGCTTTTTAATTTTGTCTAATTTACGACTTATTAATAGAAAATTTCACGTTAATTATACTACAGATGTCTTTTTACATGACTCCACAAAGAATATGTATATCAATGATAAGAGTTTTACTGAAAAAACAGAACAGGATTTCTGACTCATCGTAGTGATTACTTTTTATCAAAAACCTGAATAATTTACCTACGTATTTAAATTTAACGTAGTTTTGTTCACATTATTTTTTCCTGACATAAAACCTAGCATAAAAAAAACTTAGATCTACAGTTTCCTTGTACCGCATGTTAAAAATCACGTACCTATATATACCTTGTAATATATTGTTTTAAACTTTCATGGTCACTTACATTAGAATAGTTAATATCGGGATTGTTACCATGTACCTAATAAAACCACTAGTATGTTATTTAAACAGAGCTTCCGCAAACATCTAAATGATCTGGGGAAGCCAAAATCTCCCGGCTTTCATTTACAATTTTTTTTAGTGTCGTAACAGGCAGTCAGAACCCTAAATTTAACGGCAGTCTTTCCTAGGTGCGATACGCCTTGGCCAGACTGCAGACTAGTGTTATCCAGATACTGGATAGTAGAGCTCAAATAAGCTCAACATAAAATACTGGTATTCAGTTGCAACCAGTTGGACTGAAAACCGATCCTAAAATAGTTTAGAAGAGTGCGAACAGTGGCTAACACTTGTCACGTGTGGAATACCTGTGTTTTACCTCAGATCCTCAGATAGATGAACAATAATTGTGTCGACGAACTGTGCGTCACAAAAAGCCTCTAGCGACAAATAGCAGAAAAGTAACATAAATCGTGCATTGCTGAAATGTTCCATCAGCAAACTACCGAAAAATGGAGTTCTTTTACCGAACCTTCCATCGGAGGATCCAGTGTCGGACGTTTGGATATAGTCGTTTATGATTAGTGTATATCATATCTGTATATAAGATTGAAAATGATGATGTATATAACCCATATGTTTGTCCTTGCAGCTAGAATAACCACTAACATGAAGTAAAAAGTTCGACGGCCTGCCTCTCTGTGCTGCTGGCAGAGTAGTCGGAACTGGCTCAATTGCCATAAAGGAAAAAAAATAAAAAAATTGTTTCATAATCGGTTTAGAGAAGGCTGGGTTTTAGGTGTACGTAATTTAAAAATATTATTTTCCCAATGTTTGTTCATTAAAAGCCACACGACAAAATGTCCGCTGTGACCCGTGCATTATTATTGTGCTTACAACAACAACGTTTAATTAATTGTTTCATGCATTATTTACTACGGCCGCGGCAATTGTTGTTTGGCAATGCTTCAACATGGCCAAATAATAATAATTGGCTGGTGAACTGTGACTAAATAATTTGGGCACGCCCGTGTTACGTATTTAGGTAGATGTTGCTAATTACCTAGAGTAATCATTTACTTGCAACAACAGAAAACACACTTGCTTTACACTTCCTTTGCACGCGTTAACTTTTGCAGTTTTCGTAGGAATTTATTTTTTATAGAATACAAAAAACATCCTATGTTACTCAGGGATAATGTAGCAATCTAGAATTTTTGAAATCGTTCTTGTAGTTTTTGAGTTTATTCGATATAAACACATTAACAAAAATACTTATTTCGTTTGCTATATGCAGTTCAATTAAAGAGTTGCATTAATAGAATTCTGTTTTTTGGCCATAAATTATTTAAAATAAAATAAAAAAACAGTTTAGAAAAAAATAACATTAGAAACTTCAATACCATTTTTGAAGACCTATCCATAGATACCCCACACGTATAGGTTAGATGTTTTTTTTTTTTGAGTTTCAGTTCTAAGTATGGGGACCCCCAAAATGTATTGTTAATATATTGTAGTAAATGTTTTTTTTCTATTATTGTGTGAAAATCTTAATGCGGTTCACAGAATACATCTACTTATCAAGTTTCAACAGCATAGTTCTTATAGTTTCGAAGAAAAGTGGCTGTGACATACGGACAGACAGACAGACAGACATGACGAATCTATTAGGGTTCCGTTTTTGCCTTTTGGCTACGGAACCCTAAAAAGTACCTCTACCAACGAGGCAGGAGATTCTACCGTTAAAATTGAATAAATTTTATTCAGGATTCAGTATTATAAAGTCGTTCTCCAAAGACGCAAGTGTAACCGCAGGCGAGAGTTATTTCATATGCATGTAAGCAAATGTGGTTCGTAAATATTTTACTAGAAATAAATTGAGGGATTCGTAGTGTGCTGGGAATCTGAATTGATGGACGAACTCCGGGGTATCGGATATTGAAAACTTAC
Organism: Ceramica pisi; assembly: GCA_963859965.1. Taxonomy (NCBI): domain Eukaryota; kingdom Metazoa; phylum Arthropoda; class Insecta; order Lepidoptera; family Noctuidae; genus Ceramica; species Ceramica pisi. The sequence goes on along the minus strand of OY982541.1, from coordinate 23,109,571 downwards.
ACTTTACTTTTCTTAACTACTATACATACCTATTCAAAAATAGAAAATACTTTAAAGATTTGAGAGATAGATAAATAACAATAAACAGGTTTTAAATCATAACTTTAGGTACAACAAAAACCTTGCTTTTTCCAGAATAAAAGTATTCTATGGCATTCAGCGATAGCTATTCTATAAGTGACATATTTTACATAATAAACCAGCGTCCAAGTGCGACTCGGACTCAAAAAAATCAAGCTTGTTGTATTTGCCCCCTTAAATATTATAGTTTTTTAGTATAATATTTAAGGGGGCAAATATCATCTGTGAACATTTCAACAGTCTAGCTATCGCAGTTCTTGACATACAGCCTGGTGAATGACAGACAGACAGCGAAGTCTTAGTAATAGAGTCCCGTTGGTTTACCCTTTGGGTACGAAACCCTAAAACCTCCTTCCTTTTTTAAATGAATTTATCTTTTGATTATTTCTTGTTTTAGTTTAAATGGAAAGACAAAATAAAAAGATAAAAAATACATTAAAGGGCCAGTGAAATGATACGAAAAGGAAGTAAAGCTGATGGAACCGAGGGTAATCAAAAATGTGACTACGAAAAAAATGGATCTTGGTTGGAGTGAGCACTCATGGACATTCTACTTATTATATATGTGCATCCCCTGTACATCTGACATATTGATCATCATCATCAGCCTAGCCCTTTCCCAAGTATATTGTGGTCGGCTTCTGGTTAAACTGGATTCAGCTGCATACCAAAATTTCAGTGCTTTACGTGGAGCGCCTGCCTACCAGACCTCTACAACCCATTAACTGGGTAACATGGTACTCTTTGCAAGACTGGAGTCAGATTTACTGGATTCTGACGATCCGTAACGACTACCAAAGATCTACAAATAACAGCCAGGACCAACGGCTAAACGTGCTTTCCAAGGCACGGAGGAAACTATTCATTTTTATTCAATTTCAATTCATTTATTCATAAACAATTTCCATTGTGTGCGAATATTAAAGCTTAACAACTAGGTACACATGCAGTAAAACTAATAATTATTTTGCTTCTAATATGACAAATAAAAATGAAAAACAATAGAAAATAACGACAACAATGGCAAAAAAAAAATATTATTACTCAACCAGAATTTAAAACTAGTATGTCAAATTATGTCACAAGATTAAAATTAGTAATAACAATGTCAACAATTTAAAAAATAAAATAAAATAGGTAGTAACAATGTCAACAATGTAAAAATAAGTACTTAATAACAACCAGTCCAGAAAACGAGAATAAAAAAAATTAATAATAATAATCATAATTACAATGTCAATAGAAAATAACAGAAATAAGTCAATTATCAGTATAAAAATAATTTTAATCTAGTAATATTCTACATTTCATTTACAGAGTAGAGGCATTTCTCCAAAAGAAATGCCTTGAGCCTTGCTTTGAACGAGCTTGTATACAATGTGATTTTTAATTCAAGCGGTAACCTATTAAATATTTTAACTGCCTGGTACAGTGGACTGTGTTTAACAATGTTAAGTGTTGGAATGAGTTTACTATCTAAATCTTTTCTTCGTGTATCTTCCCTTATCAGTCGTTCTTCATGAGTTTCAAAGTAGTAAATGTATTTCTTTAAATTGGATAACAGAACCAATATGTACAGTCCAGGTACTGTGAGGATGCCAAGTTCTTTAAAATATGGTTGACAGCTTTCCTGTTGGGAAATACGGACAATGGTTCTAATTGCTCTTTTTTGGAGAATCAACGCCCTTTAAAAATTATAATTGTAGCTATATTACCCCAAAACTGTATGCTGTACCGTAATCTAGACTCTATTAGCGAATAGTAAACCAGTTTTAGAGCGTCTAAACTTACTTCATCCCTAAGAATTCTTAGAGCATAGTGTGACTGTTCCTAAGTTACCCTAGGCTGATAAAATTTTCGTTTTTCCTAAATAACCCTAATAGATAAGGTCGGTCCCCCCGAAGGGGGAGAAACACGCCCCAACCAACGCGTGTCCCCGTAGGACTCGACCAGACTGGACATCCTCCCGCCTTTTATGAAGTGAATTCCAAAAGTATGAAATAATCCAATGCCTTATCACATTGATAGGTCAAAGTTTGGATTGAAATATATAATAGAAGGACTTAGGAATTCATAGTTATGAAATAAAATAGGAATGGTTTCAGAAGCTCACCTTATAACAAAGGGAAAATCAATTACTCTATTTTAATTAATAATAGATCGTGTGAGAAACCTTTACGCTAGCGTAAATGGTATAAGGTCAATAGTTACTCGCACGATACCTCACGTCTGCACCCATAGCACTCAGAGCAACACTTCCTTAAGTGACACCAGCGGCTTTTCAGCGACAAAGTGTCGGCAACACGTTTATAGGAAACGCGGTCCCTAGCAGTTCGGTCGAACTGTAAACGTGACGAGGCGGCTTTCCCTGCGCCAACCGTGCGACCGTCCTTGTCTAGCAACGGAGCGACTAGTTCCAGCGGCAGAACGTCAAACATCATGCTCATAATATAGAGAAATGGTCCCTAAGTCCTTAGACTGTATAATGTAAGATAGATATGGTCAACCCAACCCCAGGAAGCGCACTCTTTGTACAACAAGTACATCTGTAAGACACAGTGTTCGTATCTGACCGAATCAGTGGTCGCAGGTAGAGAATATAAATTTCAGAATCAATAAAAATACAAATAGTTACTACAATCGAGAGTTATAAACTCAAGAAGTAAATATAGTTGAGAACTTCAACTCTTCAAGCCTATAGACAGCCCCTAAAGCGCCCACCCGTTGCCACTTCCTAGTGTTTGGGCTAGAGAGAAGAAATGGCACAACAAACTCTCTAGCAACACGTATCTGTCTGTTCTGTTATACAACCTATAGACAACTAGGATTGCCTGCGGCTCCGTTAGTGTCACTGTATATAATGAAACACAATATCAGCCCAGAGTAAATTAGAACAATAAAAGACTCACCCATTCACACCAGCACAAACACACACACATATTCAATACTAAATTCTTTCCCACTTATATTAATCTAATAAATACTACTTGCACTCGCGATACAACGGTTCTACCCAATCTCGCCATATGGCATTGACTATCATTCTGCGCACTAGCCTATCGCCTACAGTGTCTAGCGATTTCAGAGACATCGCTTCGTCCTAATCAATTCTAACTCAGCTCTCTAGCTCCGTATCCTTTCAAGCCCTAACGCTGAGTGCCGCGCTTTTCCAAAATCACGAGCGTCACCGACCGGCGTCCTGTTGGGCTTTTTGTCCAATTTCTTAATAATAGCCCAAAAGTGCCTGTGGGTTTTACCCCGGTTAAAGTGGTTTCAGGTACAAGCGCCTTAGTCGATAATATTATCCGCTAACGAATATCGACTCTAACGAATTGAGGAGAAGGTCGTATTTCCACTAACGTAAAATATTGCATTCGAATAACGTCTGGCAAATGGCGCGTTTGCTTCCCATTAAAACAAAGATTGATTGATTTCCTGAGTACCAAATCCCATGCTACATATTTCAAAAGCAGATACTTAACATATTTTGTGATTCTCGAAATTAAGTGGACGGCTGGCCCAGCAATTTATGACCCTTCAAGTATCTGGCAACATGTGAAATGTTTTGAAACGAATTAAATAAGTATTTAATTATCTAGGAGTGACGGATAGTCACATTCCCCCCTCTGAAAATCAGACGCGTGACGCAGTACAGCGGATGAGCTTTCACAATAGCTTAAACCTTGCCTCTACTAATATTGGTCTTATACCGATGTAGATAAATACTCATCTTAAATGTGAAGTGAGTCTTAAATACTAACTTTTATAGTTGGGATCCATATCCAATTAGTTGCAATGTCTGCTATAATTTCTTAATGTTTCACAAACACATCCTCAATTGATACATAATAAACTCAACCTATGTCAACTCATTCCTCCCTAAACTCTCTCGGTGCATTTTTTTTTTAATATAAAATTCCAGAGACCTAGTTGCTTATCGTTTAGGTATACACACCAGAATCTCATCTAATTTTGAACCATCACATAACTGTTGTATTTCAACTTATTTCCTTTCGTAATATCCACTCTCTTAATATTATCGTTGCAAATTTTCTGATGATCTGTGTGTGATTTGTTTTCACTTTACACAGCAGAGCCTCATTTATCCTAGAGGATTTCAAAAAAGGAGAATGATACGTAACACTTGCCTGGCTAATCATTATTTCGAATTACGTTAATAAACTACTTCACACTAGTCAAAAGTCCCAACCCAGTGACGTGAGACTATTTTACAACAGCAAACACGTCGTACGTGTGCCGTTGATCCTATTGCGCATAGGCCTAGAGAGGACCTGCTGCGGACACAACAGTACACGTTCCCTAAACTCAAGCTTGTCTTACTTAATCCTAAGGCCGAGGACTGCGAAGTATCTCTGCTATTAAGCGAGACAAGTTTCCAGTAATACTGGACGCGCGTTATGTAAATTAGCCCCTTGAATAGGCCCATCAACTCAGTTCCAAAGACAATACAATTATTAACTTAGCACAAGCGTACCGCATCGTCAGTCGTTTGCAGAATACATTACACTGATTCGCTATACGCCGAAGTGGTTTTAAAATCGTCACCTCGCACTTCCTTAATCTAACCCATTTCTGGGAAGCACATAGAGTACTGCAGCAACCGTTGCCACGTCTGGCAGCGAGCGTTCCATCTAGGCTTCCAAAATATGTATTTCGCTAAATATTATTTTTTTATATCAGTGAGAGGCCTCGGGGGCCGGTTGTGATTTAGCGAGATACGATACAGTCCCTATCGTCCATTAGGACTACTATCAATTCAGTTCAACCCGTACTTGGTGAAGCCTACCCCCCTCCAATGGAAGTGTGCATATTTCAGAAACAGTGCAAAGTATATACTGCACTCAGTCAGTCCTAGGGAGAGGCAATAATCTTACACAATTGCAAGTAAACATTATTGTTCAAGCGGGTCCTAACTGGTCACGAGTATCATTCGGTTCAGCCTTTCCTAAGCAGTGACTTGGTAGGGTTTGTCATGCGTCAGGTTATAGTCAGGTTAATAGTCATTGTTGCAGTCAGTCTGATTCTAGGTCATAAGCACACCCTATAGAAAGGCTTTCTCCGAGTCCCTAAAACCAAACACAGGTGTTGATTACCTCATTTAAGTCATAGAAGGAGATAAGGAAGGATTATGCATACACCACCCATCCCATTCGTTCACCAACACAATCACTGAGATTCACACACGCTAACACGCACTTGCTTACACTTTCCTTGCATTAATACTCAACTCACATAACCTTGTTTCGAACGACACCTATCGTTTTAAACGCATTACTTAATCATAATACTCTCGCCCTAGTAATGTGAGAAACGTAGCTTTAGCCCTAATCAGCCCTAACCTTGCCTAACATAGCCTTCGTTATTATCAACACGTCGACCGCCCTCTACCCCGGTCCAAAGCCAAGTGTCATTACTCGTTTGCTTTTCATCTACTGCACCTCATACTCTCCAATAGTTAGCCACATCAAAATATATCTTAATCTGCAACTCGATACCCAACTGCTCTATTAGAACTTATTCTCTTGAATAATGCCTACATCTGATAACAAAATCCAGGAAAATTGTGTTTATAGTTAAGTGTAACACATTAATCTCATATAATCTCTTGTTCAATCGATTCATAATTGCTGTCCTCGATCACATATATTTTGAAGTACTCTTCATATTCCAATAAGAGAAGACTGCGCATGCTTATAGTGTGAATTTACATACCAGAGTCTCATTTGAGAGTATTTCTGCTACTAGGTCACACTACCTACGGTGCTCCTTCGTTCTGGACAGAGGCCTTTCCCGAAGCGCCCCGCGCTGAGTCAGCTTCATAGACAGCTGCCCGTACTTGTATCCAGGTGTAGCTGAAATAGTTCGCACATAAACATACTATAATTTGTTCCAATAAGATGAAATAGTCTCGAGAGGTTCTGAAGTAGAATGCAGAGTACAGTAGTTACAGAGTTATATTAGATCAATACGATGAGAACAGAGCAGGTTTGCAATCCATTAAGACTTGCAGTATTATGTAAAAATCTATAGACAGATTTTCTTAAGCATGTTAGCCTTCTCGACAAGGGCCTCAATTAGAATAATGCCCCCCTCAGACTGTAACACCAGTGACAATATAGTTCATTGGTATATTAGTTTGAAGTCATAGCTTGTCATAGACCATAGCACCATAGCTTGTCACCATTGATTGTGACATGTCAAATGTCATGTTGCGCAGTAACATTATTGCAGAGTTTAATAAGAGAAACACTTAGCTTCGCAAAAGGAGCCACGCTACGTTCGAAGTTGCTGAAATCGGTCTCAGCCAATAAGATGAAACTATGGACCAGGTGCAACACACGAACCGTAGATTTAGATATCCCGTTGTCGCAGCCTAGTGATGAATCGCATATCCTGGAATTTGAAATAAGAGCACACGAGTATCTATTCCAATACATCATAGTAATGTCACACTGCCAAGTTATCGATATTGAGATCATCCTACAATGATTTCGAGTTTCCCTTTCTCGGTGATTTAATTACCATTATGAAACTACTCGTAGTTTCCACCTTTCCTGACCTTAGGTAATGAATAGGTATTATATTATATAACGCTCATCTATAAGTAAGGGTAAGCCTTTTGGTCAGCTCACCTATAACACCGCCATACCTATCTTAACCACGCAACCACATTTCATCTTCACAACCACTCTGACCCATAACTAGGATGTTTACCTAGCGCACTTATACAGCTATACAAATCTAAAAATAGCGTCTCAAATTATCAGACACACAAAACACAATTGGGAGTCGAACCCAAGATTAGCACATTAGCCTATTAATGAAACTATTACCTACATCAATTCAGTAAATTAATCCCTTATTTAACAGTTCAGTAACTCAAGCATAAAATCAGTTGTACTATTATTACGTATACACTAAAAATTGCCAAGTATAGCCCTTCCGGAGTTATTTTGCCGCTATTGTCTAAAGCTTTCTCATTGTTCTAAGGGTCTGCTTTTTTTTTTTGCTGAGCCGGACCCTTTTAGTTAACTGTTATTTGTGCAATATTACTTTTAACCGACACATGTTATTTTAAAAGGGCTCAATATTACTTTACTATTTTAGATGAAAGGAATGTTTGTTGTTAATTACGGTAACGTGTCCGGTTGCCAAGCCTTCAGACGCAATGTGTTTCTAAATAACCTGATGCAATGCGCAAGATTGGAAATAAATATAATATTCTGTTATTAGAATGTAGGTGAAAAGTGACGGATAGTCACCTTCCCCTGTAATTACAATACCATAACTTCGTGTATATGAGAATTGAACCCTCTTTTATCAACACAGTTATTCAAACAGATAGACATACAACCCACAAACTAATTTAAAAATACCTCTTACATTATTTTAGTGCGGGAATTTAACCCATAATCTTTGACACAGGAATCTTAAGAGTTAAGATTCTCTAGCCCTCCAACTGCTTGTTAGTCCTAACACATACTTAAACAGATAAATCATTCGAGATTTGAACTCGCTATTTAATTGTCGTCATCGAATTCAACTAAATTAATCAGCCGTTAACTGCTTAACATTACTTGGTGTAACTATTGTAACCTAAGTTTTCTTTGAGAGCTAAAAACCCATATATTAATATGTTGTGTAAATTTTATGTACTAAGTAGCCTCTTCTTTAACCCCTAACCGATTATTACGAAACCCTAAAATAACGCTGTGTTATTTTTATTGTAAACTAATATTGTAGCCGCTGCAACTTATTTCGTCTGTATGGGTTTACGAAACAATTTATGAAATTTTAGCCGTTATAACTATCTTTGTCCCTAGCCTCAAATTACGTTGTGTTGTTTTTGTAGTAACCCATTAATGTTCTTTCTCGTTGCACTGACGTGGATCAGTACATTTAATGACGAGAATCCTGGTCACGCGGACCAAATGTGACTGTTCCTAAGTTACCCTAGGCTGATAAAATTTTCGTTTTTCCTAAATAACCCTAATAGATAAGGTCGGTCCCCCCGAAGGGGGAGAAACACGCCCCAACCAACGCGTGTCCCCGTAGGACTCGACCAGACTGGACATCCTCCCGCCTTTTATGAAGTGAATTCCAAAAGTATGAAATAATCCAATGCCTTATCACATTGATAGGTCAAAGTTTGGATTGAAATATATAATAGAAGGACTTAGGAATTCATAGTTATGAAATAAAATAGGAATGGTTTCAGAAGCTCACCTTATAACAAAGGGAAAATCAATTACTCTATTTTAATTAATAATAGATCGTGTGAGAAACCTTTACGCTAGCTATGGTATAAGGTCAATAGTTACTCGCACGATACCTCACGTCTGCACCCATAGCACTCAGAGCAACACTTCCTTAAGTGACACCAGCGGCTTTTCAGCGACAAAGTGTCGGCAACACGTTTATAGGAAACGCGGTCCCTAGCAGTTCGGTCGAACTGTAAACGTGACGAGGCGGCTTTCCCTGCGCCAACCGTGCGACCGTCCTTGTCTAGCAACGGAGCGACTAGTTCCAGCGGCAGAACGTCAAACATCATGCTCATAATATAGAGAAATGGTCCCTAAGTCCTTAGACTGTATAATGTAAGATAGATATGGTCAACCCAACCCCAGGAAGCGCACTCTTTGTACAACAAGTACATCTGTAAGACACAGTGTTCGTATCTGACCGAATCAGTGGTCGCAGGTAGAGAATATAAATTTCAGAATCAATAAAAATACAAATAGTTACTACAATCGAGAGTTATAAACTCAAGAAGTAAATATAGTTGAGAACTTCAACTCTTCAAGCCTATAGACAGCCCCTAAAGCGCCCACCCGTTGCCACTTCCTAGTGTTTGGGCTAGAGAGAAGAAATGGCACAACAAACTCTCTAGCAACACGTATCTGTCTGTTCTGTTATACAACCTATAGACAACTAGGATTGCCTGCGGCTCCGTTAGTGTCACTGTATATAATGAAACACAATATCAGCCCAGAGTAAATTAGAACAATAAAAGACTCACCCATTCACACCAGCACAAACACACACACATATTCAATACTAAATTCTTTCCCACTTATATTAATCTAATAAATACTACTTGCACTCGCGATACAACGGTTCTACCCAATCTCGCCATATGGCATTGACTATCATTCTGCGCACTAGCCTATCGCCTACAGTGTCTAGCGATTTCAGAGACATCGCTTCGTCCTAATCAATTCTAACTCAGCTCTCTAGCTCCGTATCCTTTCAAGCCCTAACGCTGAGTGCCGCGCTTTTCCAAAATCACGAGCGTCACCGACCGGCGTCCTGTTGGGCTTTTTGTCCAATTTCTTAATAATAGCCCAAAAGTGCCTGTGGGTTTTACCCCGGTTAAAGTGGTTTCAGGTACAAGCGCCTTAGTCGATAATATTATCCGCTAACGAATATCGACTCTAACGAATTGAGGAGAAGGTCGTATTTCCACTAACGTAAAATATTGCATTCGAATAACGTCTGGCAAATGGCGCGTTTGCTTCCCATTAAAACAAAGATTGATTGATTTCCTGAGTACCAAATCCCATGCTACATATTTCAAAAGCAGATACTTAACATATTTTGTGATTCTCGAAATTAAGTGGACGGCTGGCCCAGCAATTTATGACCCTTCAAGTATCTGGCAACATGTGAAATGTTTTGAAACGAATTAAATAAGTATTTAATTATCTAGGAGTGACGGATAGTCACAATAGCACGCCGATGATATGGATGAATCAAGTGCTACTAATTCTTTTTTCCAATTCAGTAAATCATCTATATATATACCTAGAAACTTAACCTCCCTGACAAGCTGAATTCTAAACTTATTTAATTCAAATTCCATACTATCTTTATTACGAGCCGTCGTTTTAAATAACATTATATTAGTTTTTTCCGCGTTTATTAAAAGTTTATTCGCAGTAAACCATGAATGAAAGACAGCTAGAGCCACATTAACTTTATCGCTAAGCATTTGAATATCATTCGCTGATACTACTGCATTTGTGTCATCCGCAAAAACTATTAGTTTTGTGTCAGGTAATATTTTATTAAAATAATTTATGAGATCGTTAGTAAATATAATAAATAATAAGGGTCCTAAAATTGATCCTTGAGGCACACCAGCTGCAATATTAAGCAAGGATGACCTGTAACTTTTTTTACACCCATTTAAATGCGATTTTTCAACTTCGACAAACATTTTTCTATTTTTTAAATATGAAGTGAAGAGTTGTAAGGCTTTACTTCTTACACCATAGTGCTCAAGTTTTGCGATAAGTATTTCGAAGTCAATAGTATCGAAAGCAGAGCTTAAATCTAGAAAAATACCAGCTGTCACCATTTTGCGATTAATTTTGTCAACTACATCATTTATTAATGTATAAATAGCATCTCCCGTGCCTACATTCCTCTGGTATCCATATTGTCGATCGCTTATCACTTTGTTTAAATTAAGATGTTTAACCTTACTTACTTAAACGATCTTTTAAGACTTTTTCAAAAATTTTTGACAGCGTGGGTAATAAGGAAATGGGCCTGTAGTTTTTTGCATCCGTTTTTGGACCCTTTTTATAAATAGGAATTATCTTAGCTACCTTTAATTGTTCCGGAAATATGCCTTCCACTATGCACTTATTATAAAAAGTGGATAGTGGCTCTGATAAAATTTGCAAATTGTCTTTAATTACTGAAATCGGAATTTCGTCATACCCACAAGATTTCTTATCTTTCATACCGGTAACGATCTTCGAAATTTCAATAGGAGTAGTAAGTTTAATTTCCATATCATTATTTACTCTTTCCGTACTTTGCTGAAGAAAAGTTACAGCATCTTGGCCATGGTTTCCGGTAACTCGGTATGTTAAGATGGTCACCCATCCACAGACCAACCTTGGCTCCGCCCGACGACGCCTGTTGTATTTGTTCCGCGCCTTAGTATACTGAATGTGGTGAGCACTGTTCGATCTTTGCGTACATATAGCCCACAAGCTTCATGTGAATAATGAATTCGACTTTTACTGGTGAGCATCGTGCAAACCTGCGAGCCAACATGTTTCATCATCATCATCTTCCTGCCCTTATCCCATGTTACTTGAGGTCGGCGCAACACGTTTTTTTCTTCCATTCTGCCCTATCAGTCGTCAAACTTTCACTAACTCCCTTTTCTTTCATATCGCTTCTTACACAATCCATCCATCTTTTCTATGGCGTTCCTCTCCCTCTCCATCCATCCACATTTATGTTCATTACTCTTTTAGTTAAATGTTTGCTCTAACAAAAACCTATGGGCAGGCAACCGACGATTGACCGGACCAAATAATTGAAGCACAATATATTACTAACAGATAATTTCATATTGCAAGGCCAAAGCGATTTTTCAAATGACCCATCCACATTCTACGTCAATTTGTTCGAAATATAATTTCAAGCACTCCACTCACCTCAAAAAGGGCTTTATTTCTTCGTGAACTGAGCTCAAATTTCAGCTGGCAGAACATAACAGGATGAAGAACATAAAATACTTTTTTTCATCAAAATGACAAAGAATACGGCCAGTTAAAGTCTATACAAAAAATTGCTTTATACAATCTCGATGAAAGTCATTCTGAATTAGACTTTAGTGTATGGAAATAGGGTGGAATTTGTTTCGAGATGAAGTGGGTATGTATTTTTAATGTGACGTTATAATAAATTGTTTATTTGTTGTTTTGTTTGTTTGCAGCGGCTCGTTACAATGCCACATTGTTGTGTCGCAAATAGTGTTTCCATTTAGTTCATTACTGTGTATAAAAGGGGGATCGTCTTTTTTATGCCAGTCAGATAGATAGAATGCTTTATTCTTTTTTTTTAGGGTACCGTACCGAAAGAGTAACCAACGAAACCTGTAATAGCCTTGTTTCCACCGTCAAAAAATTGCAAATCTATTTATTCCGTCAGTTTAAGTATTGAAAAATAATGGACACGTTTTTTTGTTTTTATAATTCAATGAATATTGACAAAGATAAAACGCACCAAAATTCGGGAGTGGGGGCTCGTGACGTAAGAACGCACTAAAAATTAAACCAGAGCGTGACGTATTGAGAATTTTAAAAGCGTCGTAATTTCGTCAATTTTGGTTCCAGTAACAAAAGAATAAAACGGGCAAATATTTTTTGATAATCTAACTGGCGGACTAATTAGATTTTTTTCAGTTTACAAGCCTATAATGAACATCATCAGTAAAAGTGGTTCATAATGAGAACAATTATACCCCTTCTCATGTAATGCGTTTATTATGTTACAGGTTTTATATATTGGGGTTAGCTTTCAGTCAAACCGCATTCAGAAGAACTTTTTTTAACTAGTACCGAAAATAAAAAAATCGCTGTATAAACGGTTCCTGAGTTTACAAAATAAAGTCAGACGTTTAGTTAGTTACAGCCGGCTGCGGCGCTTAGGCATGAAGTGGTGGGCACACAAACACGTCGAGTGCCGCTCTACAACTCTATGGTTCTATGTCTCTATTGCTGTACAGCTCTATGGCTCGACGGCTCTACGTAGAGACTCACGAGAGCTCGTTAGTTCGCGCACCCGCTTCAATGTAGACTCACGTCGAGGAGAGATGTATATTATATACTAGTGTTTATGTACGGCATGGTTACCGATATCCAGTATGAATATCATGTAGGCTGTACATTTAATTAAAAAGGAACTAGCTTTTGAACATCGTCCCGGAATGAAATGTACTCTCTCTAATCGAGGACGCAATCTACGTGTTGTCAAGTTTCATCGAAATCCGTTAAGACGTGAAAAGTTTAAAACAAACATAATACCAGGGGAAATGGCCATTGAGCGCTTTCCTTGAAATGGAAACTCTTTGAAAACTCGGAAACGATTCAACGGGTCAAAATCGTTGCAATTTGAGGAGTCTGGTATAACACACGGTCTGGCTGAAGAGTGCCAAAAAACCATTCTTACAAACTTTCACCATGATATTTTTTTAGTTGTAGTAGCCTACATATTCATACGAGCGCATCACACGTCCGGCCGCCGTCACAGCGCGCGGCGCACTGAGCGAGTCAGCGAGCTCCGCCGGCGTGGCGCGCGCACCGAACGATTGCGATTGCGACACCACCAGCGGCCTGCGCCTGCTCTGGCGACCGGATCGAGGAGCGACAACATGCCTGCGTCGAAGACCATCGTGCACTGACTGTTGAGAGCCGATCCGCCCGTATTTACGATGGTGGCAGCCGCACGCTCACGTCATCCTCGACGCTCGACCATTAAGCTTGGATCGCTTCCATTGGTTGCTTAGCATCGCGGCACCACCACTCCTTATGATACCCTACTGTATTATAATATAAGCAGGTCTGGACAATAAATTATTCCAATTCGTATTCACTATCTAATTTTACTGAACATACCCTAAACTCCTAAATTGGTGACCCCGACGTGATTCGACAGTAATGGGTAACGATAGTCAAGAGCCGCGAGCCACGCTGTCTGAAGAAGTGGTAGAAATGATCTCCGTAAAGTCTCGGATACCTCCATTCTGGCGAGACCAACCCAGACTATGGTTCGCACAGTTTGAAACGATGGTATCGAACCAAAAACTGAGTGAAGAAGCGAAATTTGGACTTGCTGTGGCACAACTTGACAAGGTGGATGTTGAACAAATTAGCGACATCATATTGTCATCGGCCAAGACGGGGCGTTTTGAAGCGTTGAAGACCCGATTGTTATCCGTCTACGAGGAGTCTGAGAACAAGCAACTCCAAAAATTGCTGAACGAGGTTGAACTAGGCGACCAGCGTCCTTCTCAGCTGCTGCGGCGAATGCGTGACCTGGCCCGTGACAAGATGCCCGACGAAACGCTGAGAATGTTGTGGATGAGCCACCTACCCTCTTCGACGAGAGCTGTATTAGCGGTCAGCGAAGAATCCAAATTAGACTCGCTGGCAGCGATGGCAGATAAAATGAGTGAGCAGACGAAAGAGAACAACTCCGTGTGTTCGTGCAGTCGCACCAGCAGCGCGCCACAACCGTCGACACCATCGCCTGACGATAAAATTTTGAACATGATCGAGGCACTTACGAAGGAGGTCGCCGCGTTGAAGTTCGACAGATCGCGTAATTACTACCAGCGTGGGCCGCAGCGAGGAAGATACCGCTCAAGATCTCGTTCCAAGTCCGCGAATCGTGACACATCAATTTGCTATTTCCATCGCAAGTTTGGCAAGGATGCGTTTCGCTGCCGAAAACCCTGTAACTTTGCGGACAAGAAAAACACGAACCAGGAAAACTAGTCCCGACTTTGGCTGCGACGGGCGCCGAAGTTAACGACATTACCCAACACCGTCTGTTCGTGAAAGAGTTGGAAACCGGCCTGCAGTTCCTCATCGACACCGGCGCGAACGTCTCAGTGTTACCCGTCAAGAGGGTACGCAAACAAAAAACTACGCCGACCGAATATCTTTACGCCGCCAACGGTTCACGAATACCCTCCTACGGCGAACGCATAATGAAGTTGAATATAGGATTACGACGGCCGTACATGTGCAATTTCGTCGTCGCAGAAGTGACCAGACCGATATTGGGAGCCGACTTCTTACACAAGCACCAACTAACGGTAGATATTCACGGACGAAGGTTGATTGACAAAAAGACTGGCCTATCCGTTGTCGGCCACATAACTTCTACTCCGGAGTCGAGCATCAACACCGTAGATGAACAGCAGCCATACCACGATCTGCTCGCCAAATTCCCAGATATCACCCGACCGAATTTGAAGCTCTGTCACAGCGAAGTGGAACACCACATACAGACTACCGGCCCGCCACTATATGCGAAGTCACGACCGCTGCCACCGCACAAGTACAAGGCAGCCAAGGCAGAATTTGACGCGATGATTGAGCAAGGTATTTGTCGGCCGTCGAAGAGTCCTTGGGCCAGCCCAATACACCTTGTTCTCAAAAAAGATGGCAAATACAGAGTATGCGGTGATTATCGTCGTCTCAATGCAGTGACCGTGCCAGACCGGTACCCCATTCCGAGGCTGCACGACTTCACCTACAACCTGCTGGGGAAGAAATACTTCTCCATAATTGACATGAAAAAGGCCTACTACCAAGTGAGGACTCGCGAAGAGGATATTCAGAAGACAGCCGTTATCACACCTTTCGGGTTATTCGAATTCCCAAGGATGTGTTTCGGATTGCGCAACGCTGGGCAAACATTCCAACGTCACATCGACAACGTTCTACGTGGACTCCCTGTTTTTCCTTTCGTCGACGACATTCTATTGGCTTCGGAAACCGAGGAACAGCACAGAAAAGAACTTGAACAAGTATTCAGAAGGCTTAATGACCATGGATTACAACTGAATGTAGCTAAATGTTCATTTGGCCAACAAAAACTCAACTTTTTGGGCTACACTATCACCACCGAAGGAATTAAGCCAACTGACGAGAAGGTCGAAGCCATTAAATCATACCCTCGCCCAGAAACAGTCCAACAATTACGACGGTTCCTGGGGATGATCAACTTTTATCGCAAGAATATTCCACACGCCGCTATGTGTCAAAAAGAGCTCAACGCATACCTAAAAGACTCGAAGAAAAACGACAAAACGAAGATTATATGGAGCGAGACAGCGATACAGGCGTTCGAAAAATGCAAAGAAGACATCACCAGCGCCGTACTGTTATCATACCCATCGTCAACACTATCATTCGTGCTTATGACCGACGCTAGCGACACCTGCGCTGGAGGGGTACTACAACAAAAAATAAAGGGCCATTGGAGGCCACTAGGATTTTTTTCCAAGAAGTTCACCGACGCTCAAAGGAAATACAGCACGTATGACAGGGAACTTACGGCTATATACATGGCAGTACGTCACTTTCGCCAGACAATAGAAGGCCGTGACGTCACCATATTTACAGACCACAAACCCCTCACCACAGCACTGCGAGCTAACTACAAAGATGAAATCCCGAGGCGCGCAAGATATTTGGACTACATCAGCCAGTTCGTCACCGACATCAAACACGTATCGGGCAAAGATAACAGTGTCGCCGACGCCATGTCACGAGTGGACACAATTTCATGTCCAACACCGATAAACTACGACGAGTTAGCAGAATCACAAAAGCAAGATGAGGAACTCAAGCAACTCGCGAAAAGCGACCGTTTCACTTTCAAGCGAATAGCATTGCCCGGCTCAGCTACCCAAGTCAAATGCGAGATGTCAACAAAATGTCCACGCCCGTTCTTGACACCTCAATTCAGGAAGCAAGCTTATAAAGCGATTCACGACCTTAATCACCCCGGCGTGAGAGCGACGAGAAGGTTAATTACTACACGTTATTTCTGGACGAACATGAAGAAAGACGTCATGGACTGGGCGAGAGCTTGCGACCAATGTCAGCGAGCGAAAGTTCATCGCCACACCAAGGCACCAGTATCCAGTTTCATGCCAGTTGATCGCTTAAGTCATCTAAACATCGACCTAGTCGGGCCCTTACCAACGTCAAACAACTGTCGTTATATACTTACGATGATCGACAGAGCAACGAAGTGGCCTGAAGCTCAACCCATTGAGGACATAACGGCAGAGAAAGTCGCAAACACGCTATATGAAACTTGGATTGCAAGATTCGGTTGCCCAACGACTATAACAACAGACCAAGGCAGACAATTCGAGTCCGAACTGTTTAAAAAGTTGATGCACCGCATGGGAATCCAGCACGTACGAACCACGGCGTACCATCCCCAATCGAATGGTTTGGTAGAACGTTGGCACCGCTCACTCAAAGCTTCCCTCACCGCAAGATTAAACACAACGAACTGGACGTACGAACTGCCAACTGTACTACTTGGGCTCCGCGCCGCATACAAGACAGACATCGGCGCCAGTACAGCAGAACTATTAATCGGAAGAACACTACGCCTGCCTGGGGAATTCTACGGTGAAGCCATCACAACAAGCAACACGCCATCGCACTTCATGAATCAACTAAGCCAAGCAATGAAAAGGGCACAGGTGCAGCGCGAAGCCAACAAAAACACAGCTGTTTTCATTCACGGCGATCTATATAAATCAACACATGTTTATGTTCGCAATGACGCCGTCCGCAAACCGTTGACACCTACCTATAACGGCCCATATCGCGTTATCGATCGCACTGATAAGTATTTCTCCGTACAACTGGAGAATAGAAGATCGAATATATCCGTTGATCGGCTGAAGCCCGCGTTCCAGTACAGCGAAGAGACAGCAGAAGAAGCACCTGCCACCTACATCACTAAATCTGGCAGGACATCGAAGCCTCCTGTACGCTTCGCTGGGGGGGAATAATGTAGTAGCCTACATATTCATACGAGCGCATCACACGTCCGGCCGCCGTCACAGCGCGCGGCGCACTGAGCGAGTCAGCGAGCTCCGCCGGCGTGGCGCGCGCACCGAACGATTGCGATTGCGACACCACCAGCGGCCTGCGCCTGCTCTGGCGACCGGATCGAGGAGCGACAACATGCCTGCGTCGAAGACCATCGTGCACTGACTGTTGAGAGCCGATCCGCCCGTATTTACGATGGTGGCAGCCGCACGCTCACGTCATCCTCGACGCTCGACCATTAAGCTTGGATCGCTTCCATTGGTTGCTTAGCATCGCGGCACCACCACTCCTTATGATACCCTACTGTATTATAATATAAGCAGGTCTGGACAATAAATTATTCCAATTCGTATTCACTATCTAATTTTACTGAACATACCCTAAACTCCTAAATAGTAATCGATGAGGATTTTTCACACATCTACACTAATATTATAAAGAGGAAAGATTTGTTTGTTTGTCTGTTTGATTTGAATAGGCTCCGAAACTACTGGACCGATTTGGATGAAATTTTGTACAAAGATAGTTTGAGACCCGAGAAAGGACAAAGGATAGTTTTTATCCCGGAAATCCCACGGGAACGGGAACTGTGCGGGTAAAACGGGAGCGAAGCCGCGGGGGACAGCTAGTAATATTATAAAGCAGAAGAGTTTGTTTGCTTGAACGCGCTAATCTCAGGAACTACGGGTCCAATTTGAAAAAAAATAGTTAGTCAGTGTTAAATAGCCCATTTACCGAGGAAGGCTGTAGGCTATACATAATCACACTGAGACAAATAGGAGCGGAGCATTAATGGAAAATGTGACGCAGACGAAATTGCGCGGGTCAGCTAGTTTCTTACATAATGGCGTTCCCAACATTCGTAACAATTTTTAGCTCTATGCGAATTATTGTAACCTATAATATCTATCTATTTTGATTGGACTCTATATTCACCAACTATCAAAGATAATACATCTATAAAAGCTAGCATTGTTCACCGCGCCCTTGAGAACACGCGATCAGAATTAAATAACAACAATTCAATTGAGCTCAGGGAACGTCTAGAAATGCGATCTTTTTCGCACGTGCCGCCCTTCATGAGCCGACAAAGGAAACACGATCGAATCCAATCAATCTTTTATAAAAGATACAGAATCTTTCTTTCCGAGGGTGTGGAAAGGATTTCAGCTGCAAAGTTTGTTTTAAACTTAGAAAATGTTTGTCTGTTAGAACTTGATACTTTGGTAAAACGTAAAATATTTATAGAATAAAATTGAATATAAATTATCTTTAATCAGGTATCTGCCTGGAATTGCAAATAGGCTACTTTTCATCCCGGGAATATTATCCCTAGGGATTACACGGGCGAGACCACTGACAGAAGCACAAATTGACTCCATACTGAAAAAATACTGTGCTTTTTGAGCCTGAAAACAGAGTGACAGGAGTCAGTTTTTAACCGACTTCCCAAAAAGGAGGAGGTTATCAATTCGGTTTTATGTTTATTTTTTATGTTTGTTACCTCATAACTCCGACAATTATGAACCGATTTGCAAAATTCATATTTTATCTGAAAGGATATACTTGCAGACTGGTCCCATTTAAATTTTATGAAAATCGGTTACGAACTTTGGATTTTAAATCGAAATAGCTAGAATTCGTCTACTTAGATGATAGTTTAATGTCATCCAAGTAATTGAAATTGCGTATTTTGCTTTTCTGCGATTTTGCAGTGGAGTTTTTAGGTATGGGGTACCACTAATAAGTGAAAAATAAACTACTTTTTACAAAAAAAATACAACCGGCTTCCAAAAAAAAAAAACACTACAAAGTAAAAAATAACTTTAATTTCGGAAGTTGGTGTCAAAATAAGAAGAAACTAATAAAAAAACCGACTTCCGAAATTAAAGTTATTTTTTACTTTTTAGTTGTTTTTTTTTGCAAGTCGGTTGTATTTTTTTTTGTAAAAAGTTTTCGAGTAAATTATGGAGAAATAGAAGAAAATTAAAAGCCACCTATGATCAGAAACATGAAGAAAAAAAATGACGAAAGATGTTACGGAACGGTGCCCTCGAGATAGGAAAAGAAAAAAAGGGCGTCAAAAAACTAGATGGGAAGACGATGTCAAGAAAGTAACTGGAGCAACATGGCAAAGACACGCCAGAAACAGAAAATCTTGGAAAGCCCTTGGGGAGGCCTATGCCAAAGGGCAAGCGGCTAATGTTGCCGATGTCGAGGAATAGAACTATTATTATTAATATTATTTGTAATTAACCTATAGAATCAAGTATTATTGTATTGTCACTAATCGATTTAAAAATAATGCATGTAAATTTAATGTCAATAATATTGAAGAACTATGTGTAATAGTGTGATCAGAAATAACTGTAATTAAATTAATTTATCATCCGAAATAAAGGCTATTTGCATTTGTATTTGTATAGTATTTGTTGTTTTACTTTGCTATGAAATAGAACTTCAGTCAATACAAAGACAAAGACTCACGTGTAGGTCGACATTATGACGTACAAAATTGAAACGGAAAAGAACACATGACGATTTAATTCTATTTCGTGCTCTTAATAATGAAAACAAAGTTTCACAACTAATCAAGCAATTTTAACGCTCCTATAATTTCGTCTAAAATTAATCCTTTTTTGTCGTAACATAATTACTACGCCTCCTTTATGAAGCAAATCTAAAAATTGACGAAGAAACAAGATTGATATTTTCAACAAAATTTCAGAATATAATCACAAAGCGTTACTTAACAACACGTTTCAAGTCTAAAACGACGTCAAAAAGTCAATTTGTTCCCCAGAATTAGGGCCGTCTTTATTCCCAAAAGAATGCCAAAGAAACAAGCAATCACTCAATCTTCTGACGTCATCCCTTGATTGCCTCTTAGCCTTGAGTACGTCAAAATAACAGCTATTTCTACCAATTTTGAGAGAGGAGGAGGTTCGGTACATGTTTGAAGAATAACCTCCTCAGACTTCAGTTTCAACTGTTTTAGGGATCCGTAGCCGAAGAGTAACCAACGGAACCTTATTATTGAGGCACCGCTGTCCGTCCTTCTGTCCGCCTGTCTGTCAGCGGGCTGTATCTCAAGAAACAAAGTAGGTAGACAGTTGACATTTCCACAGATTGTGTATTTATATTGCCGCTATAACCAAAAATAAATCAAATTAAAAATAAAAGTAGGATCCCATAAAAGGCACGTTTTTTTGTTTATGGTACGAAACCCTTCGTGTGAGAGTCTGACTCACACTTGGCCGGTTTTTATTTTAAGATGGCCTTCAAAGACTTGCTCTGTACATTTACAAGCTCACTTATTCAAATTAAATATTTAGGCACTCACAAGCGCGACGCGAAAATATGACACCGATGCGAGGATATTTTTTCAAAGGTAGGTACAGGTGTGTTGGTTTTTTGTAAAAGAGGGTTAAGTGAAAACTTATTAAAAATTAAACATGTCCTAGAGTAAGAGAAATTCACAAGTAAGTAAGACATATAGGTATAACCTAAATCCTACTATCCCTACTAATATTATAGATAAAAAGAATGTTCGTTTGTTTGTTACGCTTTCACGCAAACACTACTGAACCGATCATCATGAAACTTTGTACACATATTCTTGGAGGTATTAGAAGTAACAAAAAAATACTTACACTTGAACGAAGTCACGGGCGTCAGCTAGTAATGTTATGGCGAAAGTTTGTGAGGATGGATGGAAGTTTGTTACTCTTTCACGTCAGAACGCCTGAAAGGATCTTCGTTAAATTTGGCACAGAGGTAGACTATAGTATGGAATAACGTCCAGGCTAATATTTATCTCGGGAGTATGGTCCCTAGGGATTACGCGGACGAAACCGCTGGCAGAATCTAGTTGCTCTATAAAGGATGTATTAAAAGCGGTCAGGAAAAGTTGATTTGAACCCTGAGTTTGTTTCAGTGTTACTTTTTAGAGTAGTTAGCTAGAAACACTGGCATCGTCAAGTTTAAAATGACCAAAAAATATTTACTATTAAGAGTGTTATTGTCAAACAACTTACAAATAAATATAGGTTACTTCTGATCCAGCTCGCTCTATCGTAGGCTTTGTCTCTTTCATCTCTGACCTAGACTAGAGTCAAGAGTAAGAGTATCAAGTAAAAAAACAAAAATCATTTTTAAAGTAAGGGACTAAATCTGTGAGTACCGTTCTCATCCGTGAACAAATATTCAAAAAGTTAAGCAGTTTATATAAAACCGTTTTCTTCTAGATACAATGATTTCCTCCCTAAATTGCTCGTTTAAAAATCTCCCTCTAAAAATATAAAATGTAAAAACAAATTTATGATTTGACGCAAAAAGGCACATCATGTCATAAGCACGGCTCGTAATACAAACACGCTCGTCCGTGATTGTGGTGGACATAACTCGATCGCATTATTTTCGCTAGAGATTTCTTCGTTTGTGTTCTTATCCCGAAGGAATAAGCTTATTCTATATTTTTATTTTAGTTTCTTGCATTGATTGATTACAATTAGTTGGTTGTTTTAGTGGTAACTAGATCGCTAGTCCATAAATAATTATAACCAGACGTGTCTATCTCCCATATTAAACAACGCTGAGATATTGCGCAAACACTGGTGTTCTCACCGTTTCTGTCGCTATTGGATATACGGAGTTTGAAATAAATTCTTTATGTTTTTAGGAAACCTTAAACATGTATAGAGTGTCAGGGATTATAATAATTGTATGTACAAGTTTGAGTTAATTACAGTAATCTAGCAGTGTTCATAATATAACAAATAATTTAGGAAATCTCTTTGAGGTTCGCGCAGCCTAATTGTCGAGTGTACAACAGGATTTACTCGAGATTGATAGCGTAACATGAGCTGTATGTGTTACATGGGCGTTATTTATTTGATACCGGAATACATTTGCTACTTTACCTTCATGGTATACAAACATGCTAACGGTATGGCCGCTACGAGAGACTAGTTACCGGCCTACGACGTAATCGCTACGAGAGATGAACATCATGCGTACAAAATAACCGCTACTAAAGTTTGTCGTAGTCGCTATGGAACTCTGCCTACGGCGTAACTGCTGCGAGTGACTAGGTAATTATGCTTATAACGTAGCCGCTACGAGAGATTAGCAACTTGCCTACGAGGTTGCCGCTACGAATGTGCATCATGCCTACGGCGTAGTCGCTACGAGACTCTAGCTGCACGCCTCCTACGGTGCCGCTACAAGAATTGCCGTATCGAATTCTGGCCTCCAACGTAGTGGGTACATGTCCACGACGTAGCTGCTAAATGCCAAGAACGTAGCCTTTACATGCTTACGAAATAGTCATTCTATTTTATTGATAGGCCGGCAGTGTATCAGGTACCTATCATAAATAACGGCTACGTCTAGTTATAAGGTAACATCTAGTACATGTTTCGTGACCTTAGTTATACGAGTTTCGAGCGACTTGACCTTGACTTGTGGCGTGACGTTGAAACAGTAACAGGTGATTTGTTCGCTTAAAGTAATAACAAACCTAACAATTATTACTTTTCAATTTTCGTGGTGCTTACTAGTATAAATTAAATAGTACATTGATTTTAAAATTAATGAGATCCTACTATTGTAATTGTGTGATTTCTGTGACCAAAATATTGTAAAACTTTTATTTGTTAAGTAATTTAAAGTTTCTCGTCCGTTATTCTCCATAACTGGTGCGAACGGACGACTAGATTAACTTTAATACTTTTATTTTTAAACTTTAAATTTGACGTTCAATAGTGCTTTTTAATGGTCGAGTTAAAATAAATTGAATTGACTTTGTGTTATTTCATTTAATGAATTGAATTAACCCCAGACCTGCTGTAAAGATCGTGCGTTCATTCACCACTCCTAATTAATCAATTAAAACATTAACATTTTATACTGTTCTAATAGTTCTACACTTCAATCAAACAACCCTTCGCTACGGAGAACCTACTCGCGTCAGAATGTGCTACGCCGAAACAGCGGTTGGTGCTACGTCGTAGCTTCATTGCTACGAAGATGCGGGGAATTTTTTTTGTAGAAACTTTTTCGGTATAAATACTTCATGATTCAGGTTGTTTTACTAAAGTACAGAGTGTCAATTCTACTAATTTTCATATTCGCATCGCATTCGCTACTCAATCGCAATCAGTCAAAACTGTATGGAAAATGAGGCTTTTTTGACAGTTTGCGATTGCCCTGTGAATGCGAAAGTTATTTAATAATAATTAGTAGAATTGAAAACTGTGTTAGCGATAAAGATGAAAATAAAATTCGACAGATTGTTGTGTGGTTAATATTATGATTCTGCTAAACAGGCCTTTTAAAATCCAGAGAGGGCCAGTTCTAAAATTTTTTAAGTACTTTTCGCATTGATGCTACGAAAATTACTTAAAAAATTTTAGAATTCAGTCAGTCAGTCTCAATCTGTCAAAAAAGCCAAATTTTTTTAAACATGTTAAGACTAATATGTGAATATTGCTTGAAAATCAGTCAAAATGGCTCCCTTTTTAATAAGCTGACCCGTGTCCACTTCGTGTATACGAGGTATTTTTTCAATAAATAAATAACTTATGACACTCACAAATAACGTGGCTTTCGATTGGTAATCTAATTTTCAAAATTGGTTCAGTAAATCCAGAGATGGACCCCCTACAACCTCACAACCTCACAAACTTTACCGTTTTATTGTTAATACTAGCTGACCCGCGCAACTTCGTCTGCGTCACATTTTCCATTATTGCTCCGCTCCTATTTGTCTTAGCGTGATGATATAACCTATAACCTTCTTCAATAAATGAGCTATCTAACACTGAAAGAATTTTTCAAAT
This sequence comes from Ceramica pisi, assembly GCA_963859965.1. Classification (NCBI taxonomy): domain Eukaryota; kingdom Metazoa; phylum Arthropoda; class Insecta; order Lepidoptera; family Noctuidae; genus Ceramica; species Ceramica pisi. The sequence continues at coordinate 23,085,231 of OY982541.1, read as the reverse complement.
CGGACCAGTAGTTCCTGAGATTACCCCCTACATACAAACTTACAAACAAATGTTACCACTTTATAATATTAGTATAGAAGTATAGACTAGCTTCTGTCAGCGGCTTCGCCCGCGTGGTCCCTAGGGAACATATTTCCGGTATAAAAAGTAGGCTATGTGCTATTCCAGACTATACTTAATCTATTTCTGTTCCAAATTTCAGTAACAAACATCCAAACTTTCGCATTTATAATATTCCTCTTCAAACCTGCTGAAAATAACTTCAGTGTGATATAATTCTGCCAACAGTCACCAACGTTACCTGCAACAAAATAGAAAAAATAAAATATTTAACAAAGTAACGCTTGCAGCGTGATGTTCACAAAATTCAATATTTCAATGTAGAAGAATAGCCGTACAATGTAATACAGCATTAAATTGTACTGTTACAAGCAATCTTGGACTCGTTACAAAAGAAAGTTTTCATTGACATAGACAATGTGCATCCATTTGTTCTGAACTGGCTGATGCCCGCGACTTCGCCTGCTTGACAAATTACATACACTAGCAACAACATTTTATTTTCCGGCATAAACGCGAACGAAGTCGCGGGCAACAGCTAGTAGTTATATACTAAAACCGGAACCACTCTATCCATTGGTAAAAACAACATGTAAATCTGTGCAGTAGTTTTTGAGTTTACCGCGAACAGACAGACAGACGCGGCAGAAGACTTGGTTTTATTATATGTAGTCATTTGGGCATTGATTGACTCGCGCGACTACAATAAGGAGGTTAGCCTTTGCCTAGCTTTTTCTTCTGGCTCGCGTAGCCGATCCAATACGAATCGTGCCTTTCAGAGTTCCGTACCCAAAGGGTAACCAACGGAACCCTATAACTAAGACTCTACTGTCTGTGGGCTGTATCTCAAGAACTATAACAGGTAGACATTTGAATTTCTTAGAGTATGTATTTCTGTTGCCCCTATAACAACGAATAAAAATATATATACCGCGTGTATCTGACATCGACGCACAAACGATTTCCATGGGTCCAGGGCATGATTCTGGACACCCCAGTGTTGGAATTTTTCGTCGGTTCTTTTCTAATTTTTTTCAAGAGTACCACAAAGTATCAGCTCAGCTGAGCTGAAATCTATTTGTGGCTTTATTCAGATTGCTCTTTTTAGTGAAAGTAGTTAATTAATTATTTTTTTATTAAAAATCTCATTGGGTTAGGTCAGAATAACGATTATGAGCAGTCTAAAGTAAAAAAAACCCTTGAAAAAAATAAAAAAATGAGAAAAAAGCCGACGAAAAATTCTTAGTCTAGGGTGACCAGAATCATGCCCCGGACCCATGGAAATCGTTTGTGCGTCGATGTCAGATACACGCGGTATATATATATTAAAAATTATAATGAATTAATTAATTATTAAGATTTAAGTTTATTGTTTGGAACCTTCTTAGTTATAAGCTCTGTTATAATAAAAAAAAAAAAACAATTTTTTGATTAAACATAATGTTATGATAAAGTCTATCTGTTCTTCCGTGGGGTGGGGACCTGGTGATTTGTAATACAGGTATTTTATGCCTAACTCAGACACCAGCTCCTCACATTGCTGATTAGACAAATATTAAATATTGTGTAACACATAAAATAAGGTTATAATTGTGAGGAGAAATAAATAATTTTGATTGATTGGTTTTGATTGATTGATTGAATAATAAAAATCAAACATAAAAGGCACCCATACAAGGAACAAGTTTTTTGCTTATGGAATGTAAACCTTCGGATGCAATTCCGACTTGCATTCGTCCGGTTTTTTTTAATATCAACTAGCCTATAGCACTAGGCTCGTATATCAATTGAATTAGTCGATCCTTTCCGTCAACATATCACAGTGTAAACTTACCTAAGCTTCCACGGTGAGAGGTTTACAGAATCGCATTACTTATAGTATTTTCAGCGATAACATCATCTGCCTAGCCTATTTTCCAACTATATTGGGGTCGGTTTCCAGTCAAACTGGATTCAGCTGAATACAAGTGTTTTACGTGGAGTGGCTGCCTCGGCAGACAGGACCTACACAACCCATTAACTGGGTAACACGGTACTTCTTGGAAAGATTAGAGTCAGATTTACTGGCTTCTAACAATCCGTAACGACTGCCAATTATCTACAAATGACAGCCGGGACCAACGGCTTAACGTGCTTTCCGAGGAACGGAGGAAACTCGGCATGTTAAAATGGTCACCCATCCACAGACCAACCTTGGCAAGTGTTGCTTAACCTTAAAGATTGACCCGTGCGGCTGTTATTATTTAGCCACGAGCTCCTCCAGCGGTAACCTTTTACAAAAAATCTTCTTGCCTCAGTCCCATGATACGTAGCGACACAGCAACACTTTTCTTCTTCCATTTGGTCCTAACAATCTTTTGCAAACACATAACTACAAATACGAGTTTAATATCAATTATGGCAACAATTTAACCTTTTATCAGAAACAAGGCTACTGAGAATGGTTCTCTAGGTTCTGTACATTACCTCTGTTGTTTAATCCAGTCATAATTTAGGCTTGTTGTTAGATTTTCGGTAGGCTTAGTGATCGTTCACAGAGACGCGGGGCGTTGGGCAGTCCCCGCTGATTGCATAAATCGCTACTCCGTGAACACTCTCACAGAACGCTGGTGATAATATGGTGTGAGCTGTGTATACCTACAATAGGCAAACATGCCAGAACGAATATTTTGATTTTTGTTTCTCGTGTGTAGTTGTGCATGTACTGCTTGTTGGTGTACCAAATAATAATAAATAAATAAATAAACGCCATATACTATCTTTTTTTAGTTCAGGCTCGCAGCGTGCGCCACGGCGAGCGTAAATCGCATCTTCGTAAACGCGCCGCGCAACGCCCCGCGTCTCCATAAACCAGCACTAAGACTTAGACTTAGAACGTAGACTTTCAGTAGAAAGTCCGAATTTGGAGCCAGTCAACAGCAATCTCTCTGCCTGCGTCTGTATTTCCGAACGTTTACAAACCTAATTTTTCAAAGTTCGAGTGAACAGGCTACTTCTTAATTCTTTATTGTACACCAAAACAACTTTTATGATACAGTCATAATAAATACATGTACAACTAGAGTCAACAGCAAACCCATCTCAAGAAAAAAAAAAGACTCCCTTCACATGGAACCGCAACATAGTCGGCGATACGGGAACAGGCGCTAATTACTCCTCTACCTAACCCGAGGAACATAAGCCTTAAATCCAGCAGTAAATTACTCCAAGGACGAAGAAATAAACATAAAACATTAAACTCCAATTAGAGTTTTGAAATAATTAATTAATTTCAACAAATCCCAATCTTGAGTACGTTTTAACATAACAATATGTTGGAACAAGCCCCACCGAGGTCGCGGCCTTGAGCCCGCTCCTAGAGCCTCCATAGAGGAGGCTCTTGCTACCTGAGCACAGCTCTACTGATAATAGTCTACCCTCTAATGTGGAGGAGGGTAAGATAAGGATCCTATGCGGTCTTGGTACATGCGCGTTTGTTATGTTAGATAACAAGCAACATAAGTATACGTTTAGGGAAATAGTTTAGATTTCCGAGCACTTGGTCTTCGTTGATATTAAATGGATAGATGCAAATGAAAACTTAAAAAAAAAAATACAACCGATTTAAAATCCAAACTTCGCAACCGATTCTGTTAAAATTCAAATGGGACTAATCTCCTTTCAGATAAAACTAGATTTTTTCAAATCGGTTCATAATTGACGCAGTTATGAGGTAAAAAACATAAATTAAAAAAAATAAAACCGAATTGAGAATCTCCTCCTTTTTGGGAAGTCGGTTGTAAAATCCTACAACCGAATTGAGAACCTCCTCCTTTTTGGGAAATCGGTTAAAAATACTCTTCATTGTAGAAGCGGTCTTATCGCTAAGAGCCATCATTTACAGACAAGTTTTGGATGGACTTATAATATTATATTTACCTGAAGAGTAACCGATGGAACCCTATAAAAAAAGCCTCCGCTGTTCGTCCGTCTGTTTGTCTGCCTGTCAGCGTGATTTATCTCAAGAACCTTACTAAGGAGGCAGTCAACATTTTCACAGTGTGTATTTTTATTGCCGCTATAACAAAAAATAATTATAATTTAAAGGAGCCCCATACAAGAACGTGTTTTTAAACCTACTTCAAAAAGGAGAAGGTTCTCAATTATTCTTCGGAATCTTTTTTTTTTAATATTTGTATTTTTTGCCTTTTCCCAGATTGCTCGAAGACGCCTGAACTGATTAAGAAAATTATTTTTTTCTATGAAAAGGTGGACTTCCCAGGTGGTCTCATGATTAGATGTTGGGATCATCAGATCCTGACCCTGACTGATCTGATCTTAACTGGAGAAATAGAGCGAACTCTTCAAATTTTATAGGCACACTTGAAGCGATGTAGGTAGTTTTGGAAGAGTATTTTCTCGGAATTGCCATTTCAATTTGGTGAACATCTGATGAAGAACTTCTAAGATAGTCAACGGAACTCTTCAATTAATGATAGCAAATGCATCGGGATGGCTGAATTCACACGTCTGTTTATTGTTTACACCAGCATCATAGTAACATCACCCCACCCGGTACGCTGTGAAAGGGTACGCAGATAATTATGTGAATGTCAATTTAGTTGTAGGACATCACCACTAAAAAGTGAAATAATTTTTTGCTGTGTTCGTATTTGTCAGGGGGATATTCGTATGAAAGAAAACTTTGAAAAAAAAAAATACATCCGGAAGAAGACGGGGCGGGCCACTAGTTTAGTCATATTGACATAATGTAAACAGGAGTTTTACTCGCCTTTCCCGTTAAGTACTGCCCACAAGGTATTACCTACTGTTCAGTAATACAATGTAAATTTTAAAACATCATGTTCAAAGATGAGGAAAACATGCAAATGATATTCAAAGACGCTGTACACATAAATATTAAAACGGTGTAGTAATTATTCACAATCATGGACTTGGTTTTGTTTTAATGAAAAATAGCAGCTGTCTTGTCTGCGTTGGAGAACAGATCTACCATATTTTATTGTGCACTAGGTTTAGACTGTAATTTCGCTCACGTGAATGTTTACAATTATCTTGATAAACATCGAAATCAGATCAAACGTTGAGGCGGGATTGTTTAACAAACATTCAAACATACAGGGTTATTTTGGGGACAGTGAGTATTTTTTCATGCACGAAATCACTATCATTAATGTAATCTAACTATTATTATAAATCCAAAAGTTTGTGAGGGTAGATGGATGTTTGTAACTCTTTCATGTCAGAACGCCTGAAAGGATCTTCATGAAATTTGGCACAGAGGTAGATTATAGTGTGGAAAAATACATAGGCTTCCTATATCCGACCAACCTCGGCTTAGATTGCATATGGCTCTGGTGACTCTTTTCTGCAGAATAGAAATAGACTCGATGTCTGCAGGCCGTCCCCTTAGTAAGATACCGTAAGACATCATACTATGAAAGTATCTAAAATTACGTTAAATGAGGACCTCATTGTAGCCTAGAGTTGAGCGTCGACCCCAACATATTTCAGATAAAATTAAAAATGCAATGAATATATCGACGTCAATTAATCCACCCATCTTAAGTTATAGGCATTCAATTCTATCCGGAGTATTTCAATTTACGTGAACATGAAAATATTCAAAGGATTTAATTAGACATTTTAATGTCGAATAAATTCTCAGCGCGCGTTTAGAATCGTCGAAATGAGGTCTTAGCTGAAGTATTTTGTACTGTGAAGAAGATGAAATGGAATTAGAAATATTAATTTCTTAATATAGGGTGTTTCAGAAATGCTTGGCCATATTTCCTGCTCCAAAGTCTGTCTTTTTATATTTTTACTAGCTGACTCGCGCAACTTCGTCTGCGTCACATTTTCCATTACTGCTCCACTCCTATTTGTCTTAGCCTGATAATATGTAGCCTATAACCTTCCTCGATAAATGGGCTATCTAACACTGAAAGAATTTTTCAAATCGGACCAGTAGTTCCTGAGATTAGCGCGTTCAACCAAACAAACAAACAGACAAACAAACAATCAATCAAACAAACAAACAAACAAACTCTTCTGCTTTATAATATTAAGTATAGATAAAATTTATCAAAATTAATTCTGAGGTGTAGGCGTGAAAGGCGTAAAATAACCAACGAACTGGGTGTATTCACTTTTGTTATATAAGTTGGATTATGGAAGTATGGATGAAAAACGGAACATATTCGCTGTTTGCGAGAACCACAAGAGACATAGAGGTCCTATGTTCAGCAGTGGAAGTTTATTTATTTATTTATTTTATTTCAATTACTCTGTGCACTCACAGTAAAAACCAACACGTGCAGAGAGTCAACAAAATCAATGGGATAATCAAAAATAATAATAAAAATGGTACAATAATTAAAATAATTAAAAATAATTAATAAAAAAACAATCAAAAATAATAAAAAAGTAATAAAAAATAATCAAAATAATAAAAAATAATCACAATATTAAAAAATAGTCACTAAAAAATAATCAAAATCATAAAAAAACAATAGAAAATAATCAAAACAATAATAAAAAAAATAAAAATCAAAATAATAAAAAATAGTCAAAATAATCTAAGTACTAAAACAATCCTTACAAATTTCCAAGAATTGACGCACGTTGGAGTGGAATACATCTACATCCGGATTCTGAGCAGTCAGTGTGTTGAGCAAAGACACCGCTTGGTTTGTTGCCGCGTGTGCGGTACGAGTCCGAACTCTGGGAGCCGCTAGCAGAGGGCGTGAGCGTAGTCGCGTGTATTGGGCTGGCGCAAATAGTCCACAACGCGACAAAGCCGCAGGATTGTCAATTTTGCCGTTTAGCAGCAGAAAGAAATGATAAAAATTTATCGTCTGAAATGATTAAATTTAATATGCAAAAGTAATCCTTTCAATTTATTTATATCTACATAATTTTTTTTGTATGTTTGTAATGAATAAATTCAAAAACTACTGGGCCTATTTAAAAATATCTTACGACAGTAGCAATATTAAACACGCGCGAACGAAGTTGCGGGTGAAGTGCTAGTATACACAAAATAAAATAGATAAGTATATGCTAAAACATTCTACGTACAAAAAGCCCATCCCCGCCAGATTGACCGTAAAAAGGTCCCTGCACATCGTTTTATACATCCACAGGATATTTTATTGAGGGTCTTAAAGATTTATTTCGAATTTCCTGCCGTCATAAATACAATATGGCGGATATTATAAGAGGTTTCATATCATGCTGTTATGTCTAGTGGTCGTAAGGACGACACCTGGGTGTGGGGTACTGGATTCTTTCGTAATGCCCGTTCTGAGGTATTTTATCGATCTGTCGATTATCCACGTAATTGCGTAATGACAAATAGTGTTAACAGACAGATAAACAACCGATAAAAACCCAATATATAGTCACAAAATATTTAAGTATATTGTGTGTACATAAATGAATAGATAAATAATATTACTATACAGGATGTTCCAGATATGAGTTTTCATTGGCCCTCATTATTTTAGAATAAGTAACCATGCTTTATAATTAGCTGTAAGTTTTCAAAATTTATGTAAGTAATAAAATAAAATGATTGAAGACGAAGAGGAACAAGAAGTGAAATTGAAGTGGGGGCCCACACCTAGTCCTTTTTTTCTGTTATTTTTATTAACAGAATGAGACGTTTCATACAACAATGGGTATTTGTGGACCTCATTTATAATTGCTTCCTTTTCATACTGTAACTTGTCAGCGCCCGCAAATTATTAAAAGAACAATAGTAAGACAATACAAATTTGGCCCAATAGGGTCTCGTTGATAGGATAAGTCTAAAAAACTCAGTTTTTCTCACAAATCATAGATGCATGCAGCGTCCTAACGTATCAAGCGCGATCTGAGGGCTAATTCACGTAATGTTATGACGCACCGATTAAGTTTTAGTGCAGTTGCAATTAAGTTTAAGTTCGAGTGATAAACGGTATTCTTGTAATCTTTGAACTGCGCGTAAACTGCGCGTGAACTGCACGTCAATTGCACGACAACCAAACTACCAAACTTACTGACGGTAGAGAGAAAAAATATTATTCACTAAATAACCGACTAGAAACGAATAAATTTCAATGAAGAAATAGACGTTATTATAATATTAAAAATTAAACTTAAGAGCGTGTATTCCGTCCACTAGCGCCGCCAATCGTTTTTTATTATTTGTGGTAAATTTAAGACACGTAGATAAAAAACCGCTCTGTAGTGCACTGAAGAAATGTATTTATTATGTTTTGAAAGTTATGTTTTGTACTTTAGAACATAAATAGTTGCCAAAGTCGATATTTTTGCTAAAAGTGGCCACTTTTAGCAATAATTGCCGTTTTGGCTATTTAGCTATGAGTTATGTATTAAAAATAGCTGTCAAAAAATAATAGATACATTTCTTTAGTGCACTACAGAGCGGTTTTTTATCTACGTTTAAATTTACCACAATTAATAAAAAACGATTGGCGGCGCTAGTGGTCGGAATACACACTCTTAAGCTTATAAGCTGTAATTTTGGGACGTCAAACAAATTGTAGAATACCGATCACGTTGCGTTCCGAAACACACACCAAAGACGCGCAACAGTAGAATGCCATTATTGCGCTCGCGTGACGCGCACTTGACGCGAGCGTGTCTGACAGCGGTAGAGAATACGAAGAGCGTTGTTTTGATCGAAACGTAACTTAAACTGCACTGCAACAGCACTTATTTAGTGTTACGTGAATTAGCCTACTGATCGCCACCGCCGCGTGCGACGCTGTGCCGGACGCCCGCGGCCGATCAGAGGACGCATCAAATGTGAACACGTCTCTACAAGTTCGTACACAACAACTGATAGCCACCATGCACGCAACCGCGGACGCGAGCTGAACGCGTTGGTTTGGCCTAGGTTGTATGTGTTTTTTAGCAAAAGGCGTTTTTTTTTAATTTGTTTATTTTTCTTTACTGTATAGCTGATACAGAACAGCACCCTTAAATACACGCGCTTCTAGAAAATCCAGTACATAGATGCCAATCCCTTCGGAAATATGCTTAGTTAAGTTACTATTTTGAAACTGAGATAATATTATTGTAACAAGTTGTTAACGCGCCTTCGAAACGATGGCGGACTCTTGCCTTTGTTGGCTCAGCACTTGAGGAGAGTGCACCATGTTTTCATTTAATTTTAGATCAATGAGGGAGTTTATGTGTTGAACATATATCCAACGTATAAAAAAATGACTGCCTTTTAGAGGGTATGCGGTATACAGAGAGTAAAGTCACGCAAACCTCCATTGAAAAGGGAGTATCCTCTGCCCAGGTGGTTGTCGTGCCTAAAAATACTGGTATTCAGCTGAATCCGGTTTAACTGGAAGCCGACTCTAATTTAGCTGGGAAAAGGCTAGGCAGATGATGATAAATGTTTGTTAAACAATCCCGTCTCAACAGCTAAATGGGCTAGTACGTTCCCATGGGACAATTCTCGGCTTTCACGCGAGTAAAATGGTAAAACCTAGTGAGTCTATATTTTCTCAATCAATTGTAACGCCTGCCCCAAAGATGTCGCCACTGTAGTGACAGCCAGCGAGCCAATCGCCGTCGCCATGACGTCACATCCTACCACGAGGCCTAAGTGGGGGGTTGTGACAGTTGCCGCCAAGCCAGCCAGCCAGCCAGCCATTATAAAAGCGACTTGCACCTTTTTCATTGATGGGGTCACTAATTTTGTAAAATCAAGGAAATAGAAGTGATTGTGTTAATTCCGATTTTTATTATTTCTACGCCTATTATAGTCTTATACAATAGTGTACCCTTAAATAAGACGTTGTCAAAGACACGAAGATGCGATAAAATATAGACGTATCGGAGTAAATGTTCCAGTTTTATGGTCTCGACGTATGTTACATCTGAGCGGCGAGCTTGGAAGTGAGGCAACCGGGAAAGGACCCGAAAGTTAATAGATATCTCTCGAATTTTGTCTATGGTACCTTGAAGGGCAATCGTCATTTAGACTTTGAATAGGTATATGTATAGCGCCGTGTTCACTTAGGTGAAGTGAACCTAACTATAGGCTGTCAATCGATGTAGCGGAATTTGTTCGAAAGAGTCTCTGCGGCCCTAGAACGCAAAGGGCATTAGGAGGAAATCGGATGGGTTATAATCAGTAAGAGTTTGACACCCTTCTGCTACCACCCAGGGCGGAAGGAGTCATTTGATGATTTCCCAACCTTAAAAAAAGGCTGTCAATCGATACAAACAAGACAGAATGACAGTTCACTTAATGCTCACAACATCTAACAGTGAATTGTTTTTATTTATATTTATATATACTTGATTGTACACCAAATGAAAAATACATAAAATGAAACCTTAAACTAACAAAACATACAATTGGCGGCCTTATAGCATTTCGCGATCTCTTCCAGGCAACCTGGAATGGATAGAGAAAGTCTGGACACTAAATGGGGTTGCACTTGGTGCAAATATACAGATAAGCCATCTGTTGCAAAGACAAAAGTAGGAAATACAATAAACCAAAATAGATACATAAATACATACATAATAAATTATTAAATATAACAGAAAAAAACACAGACAGACATATTTAGTTTATATAGGAAAATATATTATGTAACAATTAAAAAATTATAATAATATTAACATCGAAAAGTAATCACAATGACAAGTAGTGCTCCTTGAAAAGTCTTTTAAACACAGGCAGCGATTGCGCGCGCTTAATTGACACTGGCAATGCATTCCATAAACGGGCAGCTTGGACGGTAAAAGATTTGTCTAAGAATGTAGTGGAATGCATTGGCATTTTCAGTTTTAAGTTATCCGATGACCTAAGTAATTTCGTGTGAGAGTCGCAAAGAAACTGAAATCGTTTCTTTAGGTAAAGAGGAGTGGAAGGAGAAAAAAGCACATTATACAATAGGGACAGTATATGAGAATTCCGGCGAAGGCGAATTGACAACCACTTGAGTTTAACACGGAATTCGGAAACGTGGTCATATTTGCGCAAACCAAATATGAACCGGATGCAAAAATTTGAAGGCGTTCAAGTTTATCAAGTTGCACTTCAGTAAGGTCAAGATAGCTGACAGCTGCATAATCAAGGATGGGTAGAAGAAGGGATTGTGCAAGCGCAATCTTGGTGGCAGTCGGCAGAAAATTACGCAATCTTCTAAGAGATGCAGCAGATGCGAATAGCTTTCGGCTTACTTCTTGCAGCTGGGCAGTCCAAGAGAAGTTCATGTCAATAAAAATCCCCAAGTTTTTTACTTTGTCACTAAAGGGGATAACAGAGTTGTCAAAAGAAACTTGGGGTACAGTCGACCAGTCAACCCTTGAGATCGTCCTTGAACTGTCCACTACTATAATTGTTGTGAGCATGAAGCCAATGATTGGACCAGCTCTGTAGCTGGTCTGTTCTGTCAACATCTTCTAAGCAACTTCTATAGGTTGCTTCTTAGAGTAGAACATTCACAGAAATGCACCAGAGCTTTTCTGCAAACATTTCCATGCCATAAAAGCTAAGGTGAAGTGAGCTTGTAGTTCACTTCACCCAGACTTGACCTTTGTTTTCACAGTGCCACTTAACAGAATAGACTGATAGTTTATGAACTTACCTGAGTTTTACGCGAATTTCTTTGTGTTTTCACTCTTTCCAGTACACAATATTTAAATAGCGAATGTAAGTTCACTGCGCACCCCTAGACAAAAGAAGTATATTTTTAATCTTTCAACATTATATTTATGAATATTTATTCTCAACTTTATTTCAAGCGCGTCAAAATGTAAAACAGAATTTATGTTGAACATATTTCAACGAAATGATTGCTGCTGACATATTTCACAGTGAAAACTCAGAGGTTCATTGTTTTGAAGCCACAACATTAAAAAATGAACTTGTGCTTTATTCATTTTATAGTTACTAGTAGTTTGAAAACGTTAATAATATATTGTTTTAAACTTTCATGGTCATCAACATTAGAATAGTTAATATCAGGATTGCTACCATGTGTGTGTGTGTGTGTGTCATATGTTGCGTGTTGTGTAAATATCGGAAACTCGCAAATAAAAAGGTAAATGGTAGCAATCCCGATATTAACTATTCTAATGTTAAATACCTAATAAAAAATTATATTTTATTAATTTTTTTAAGAAAATATAATAGTAGCCTTTAAAATTATTTAAATCACAAATTTTTGTTACTATAACCGAAAATGTATACTCATGTTTAAATCTTGATATTTGTACCTAAGATACAGGCTTGCCTAATTAGGGACCAATGTAAAAAACTATGCAATATTGTTGGTAATAACGTTTCTATTTGTAATCAGTCAGGTGTCTATTTTGGATACCTCTTTTCTGAAAAGATCCTAGTTTTTCTACCATCTTTGGCACTGTGGCCTATCCTGAAGAAACCGTAATTTGCGTAGCTTTCTTTCACCGTTAGCGAGTTCGACCACCATTAATATCTTGGGTTATAATTGAGCCTTCTAGGCATGCGTGCTCCCAGGGTTGTGGAATTTGTTCGATAGAGTCACCGCGGCCCTGGAACGCAAAGGGCACAAGGAGGAACATGGATGGGTTGTAGTCAAGAGTCTGACACTCCCTGATGATTTCCCAGTCTTAAAAACAAAAAAAAAGCTGCCTCTCTAATCAGTGAAAGTATTTTTTTAATCGGATGAGTAACTCTTTTACAAACACATTACCCGTACGCACATACTTGGGGTCTTTAAATCAACATTGAATAGGTTACTTCTAGACAAGCGTGTTCCGCGGCCGACCACATCATTGCCTTCCGTTAAGGCCGTACCCTGACCAAATAACCTTGAGCATTTTTTCCCCTCAATAACAGCGCAAGAGATACAATAGCGAATACGCTCAGAATGTTGAAAAAAATCGTTATAAAATCTAATATAAGTCGTTTGAAAAAAATATTTCTACCAAAATGTTCATAATTAAATTGCCTATCCATTAGTGTAAGTAGAAAATCAAAATAATCGTTAGTTTTCGAGAAGATGCATGTTTTCAATAATTACTTCTCATTTCTGTAGTTTCGTTGTGAGGAGAGTACTTAAACATATACTTAGTAATAAAAATTAAAAATCTACCATTTTGAACCCAAGATTATGTAGAAATTTAATGTATTTTTTATAAGTTGATATTTCTTTTGGATAAAGAGTATATAGCTCCAAAAAACTGCACAAAAAACGGCTGGCGCTGCGTTTTGCTCGGGGACGCGCCTTAAGTGAGATTGTGGTTCACAGAAAAAAATAAGCAAAACAAATTATAGGGAAGAAATATCCCTTCGATCCCATTATAATACAGTGGGTTTGTGTCCTGAAAAAATCTAATTAGTCCGTCAGTTAGATTATCAAAAAATATTTGACCCGTGTTTTTTCTTTTATTACGGGAACCAAAATTGACGAAGTTACGACGCTTTTAAAATTCTCAATACGTCACACCTTTGCATAATTTTTAGTGAGTCGTGACGTCACGAGCCCCCCCCCTCCCGAGTTTTGATGCGTTTTATATTTTTTAATCTTCATTGATTTACAATAACAAGAAATACGTGTACATTATTTTTCAATACTCTTACTACTTAGTTTTTGCAATTTGTGGATGATAGAATCTAGCCTATTAGCTTCTACCCTCTGTTGTTTGACTTTAAAGCTGGCGCGCAAATTCTTTGTCCCATATTCTCATCCTCGGAAATTCATCTTCACGATTCTGATAGATTAGAGTGAGTCTTTTCTGTTCATACTTTCAGTCTTTGCTGTTGACATGTGCTCGGTCTCCTGGTACTGTAGCGGTCTTGTGACCGCTAAAGATTCACAAGTATCCTACTAACATAAAATAGAAATTTATGCGCGTACGAAATCGCTAGCAAAAGCTAGTTGTTTAGTAAAATTGTTTATTTTGTCGCGGGCTGTAAAAATATTGTCGTGGAACGCTGTTTGGCGTCCACTGCAAACAGTAAAACAAATTATAGAGAAGTAAAGAAATATTTCTTCGTTCCCATTATAACACAATTCTTACGGTTTGTTTCACAGATTGATTTAGATCTTTTTAATGCACATTAATAACAGTTAGTGCTTTTTCAATTTGAAAAAGGTCTCAACGTTGATTGGTTCGTCGTTGTCTTGATTGCTATGGAATTAGGGACTTGTCTGATAATTGAATAAATAAATTGTTATTTTTTAGTGTTCCAAACATCGTGTGTCTGTCTGTCTGTTTGTTAGTTTGATACGTAGAATTACACATGCAACCAAAAAAAAAACAAAAAAAATAACATACACTATACTATATATTTATTAGTATATTAGTATTATTTTATTAGTATTAAATATATTATTTGTATTTTGTGTTGTATCGATAAGATTCAATCTATACTAAGATTATAAAGCAGAAGAGTTTGTATGTTTGTTTGGTTGAACGCGCTTATCTCAGGAACTACTGGACCAATTTGAAAAATTCATTCAGTGTTAGATAGCCCATTTGTGGAGGAAGGCTATATATCACGCTACGGCTAAAAGGAGCGGGCAGACGAAGTTGCGTGGGTCAGCTAGTATTAAATATATTATTTGTTTGTTGTGCACCTACCACAGTGTAGTCTTTTTAACCCAAAGGTTGACTGGTAGAGAATGCCTTGTTGCATTAAGTCCACCCGTGTAGGCCGTGTACCACTATTGTACATAAACGACGCTTTATTTTGCCATTTCACTAAAACAGTCAGTTATTTCATGAAAACTAGAGATTAAATTCGCTTATCCGCAAAAACACTAGATTAATGTCTAAGCTTCCCACATTATTTGGCGGACACCATATACTAAACCATAACAACGAAAAAAAGCTTTGATCACAATTGCTTGTTGAATGTAAACTACATTCCCGTCACTAGTTTTATTGTAGCTCTGATTTTGGATCAAAATGAGCTTTATTCCCATCAGGTTTGTGTAACAGATAAAATGATTGTGAACTTACTGTCCACCAGCACAGTTCACAATTCAATAAGTAGGAACATACCTAAGGTTGTACACGGAAAGTCGCCAGCTGTCACTGAAAACCAGCGCTGTGGCTCTGCCTCGCACACGAGTCCCAGCATTATGCTGAGAGATGGCCGTTTTGCGCAGATTTGACGCATATCTTCCTAATTTTTCATATATATAATTGTATTTTTTGTGTATTTTTGGTATGCGTCATGTTGACCGCAAATAAACTATTTTTCTTTGTTTCTTTTCTTTCAATGTAAAAACAAGACTATCATATACAGACATGTTCAGTACAATGGCTGGTCTCATTGCTCCGGACAATTTCAGACAGACAACCTACGGAAAATCAGAACATTTTAGTAAAAAGCTTAGAGATGTGAGAGCCAGTAGTTCATGAGAAATAATGAAAAAATAAGTGAAATGATAAATGATATTTATTTTGTAAGTTGGTTGTAAATAACACTTTTACACGTCAATCTTTTGTGGTCATTTTAAAATAGATGAGGCCGGCGTTTCCTAGCTGACTGCTGTAAATAAATGTAAATAAATAAGTGTTTAATCTAAAACTTTTTTAAACCCAGCGTTTTCTTAAACTAAAATAACTAAATTCAAGTTTAAAAACTACGAGGAGACGTCATTGTCTACGCAGAAATCATATCATCCAAATTAGCAAAAATGTTCATAAAATTAAAACTACTGAGCCCAATTGAATTATTTTTTACGGGACCAAATGGGAGGTATATCTACATCGAACTAAAAAAAAATTCACAGAAATCGGAAAAGATACCTCGGAATATTACATACTTACTTACATAAAAAATATCGCCTTACATATGGTTAGAATCGATATTACAGGGTTATTTGTAAAACACCGCCAACCTCTCAGGACTAAGTTATAAAATTGAACACTCTAATGTTACGAGTGTTAATGTAAATGAGTGTTAAGAAAGCTCTTTCTTTTCTTTTGCTTCGCATTGACTTCGTAACATTTAGAGTTAGCAGTTACATTTAAATACCGCGTGTATCTGACATCGACGCACAAACGATTTCCATGGGTCCAGGGCATGATTCTGGACACCCCAGTGTTGGAATTTTTCGTCAGTTCTTTTCTCATTTTTTCATTTTTTTCAAGAGTACCACAAATAGGTATCAGCTCAGCTGAGCTGATATCTATTTGTGGTTTTATTTAGATTGTTCTTTGTAGTGAGAGTAGTTAATTAATTATTTTTTTTACTAAAAATCTCATTGGGTTATGTCAGAATAACGATTATGAGCAGTCTAAAAAATGAGAAAAAAGCCGACGAAAAATTCTAGGGTGTCCAGAATCATGCCCTGAACCCATGGAAATCGTTTGTGCGTCGATGTCAGATACACGCGGTATTTTTTCTTTTTGTATGAAAACCTGATGAACTAAAATATGATGATTTTTTAAGAGTCATAGAACAAAAGTTGTTGATTATGATGTAAGTGTCGTAGTCCTGAGAGGTTGTCGGTGTTTTACATACTAGCTGACCCACCCAACTTCGGCTGCGTCACATTTTCCATTAATGCTCGGCTCCTTTTAGTCTTAGCGTGATGATATGTAGCCTATATCCTTCCTCGATACATGGGCTATCTAATACTGAAATAATTTTTCAAATCGGATCAGTAGTTCCTGAGATTACCCCCTACATACAAACTTACAAACAAATGTTACCTCTTTATAATATTAGTTTTACAAATAATATAATAAATATAATATAATAATAAATCTTTATTTCCAAAAAATACACATATGCTACATTTTTGAGAGAAACAATATAATGTCGTAAATTATTAGCTAGTAGATAACAATGGTTCAAATATATATAATAGCATCCGCTGTCAAACTAGGTTAGAACCTGTATTTCGGCATACGGCGCAACTCCCCGAAGTATCAGAATTTAAACTAGCTTATACTATTTTACACATAAATCAAGATAGAAATAAATGTGAAATAAATGGTGTGTGAGAGGGCCTCTCTTTGTATATGGGTGTAGTATACGTGTGTGTGTGTGTGTGAGAGGGTGTGTATTGTATAAATAACCCTGCCTAAGTACTGCCAACCGAATTGAGAACCTCTTCCTTTTTTACAAGTCTGTTAAAAATGTAAAGCAATAAGCACAAGGGTGTTGTGAACCAATCCATCGTCCATAGAGATGTTCACTGAACTAGAATGCGAAGGTTGCGAGGGGTTGCCGCAAAAATCCACGAAGGGTTCAATAATTTCGAGCAAGCTATGTACTTGGGTAGGTGGAGTACATACCTCTACTTGTTGAGAGGGACGTCCGGATCAATAGAATGAAGGTGTTCTTGCAATGAGTGTTAAGTGCCAAGCTTTATTAATGTTATATTAAAATGATATTGTTTCGAGTTCCTGTTTGTGATGATGGTTTAGTTAAAAACTGGCCGAGTGCGAGTTGGATTCGCGTGCAAAGGGTTCCGAACAAATTTTATCCCAACAAAAACATTAAATGTAATGAAAAAATTCCAAGTCTCTCTATGCAATCTGTCCACCGTAAAAAGTTTTGAGATCTCATAGAAGCCCTGTTCAACTTATTTTGTAGTTAAAAATCAACATTTAGTGACTGTATAACAGCCGCAGAGGTCGATCTTCGAGGTTAAGCAAAGCTTGCCGAGATTGGTCTGTGGATGGGTGATCATCTTAACATGCCGAGTTTCCTCCGTGCCTCGGAAAGCACGTTAAGTTGTTGGTCCCGGCTGTCATTCGGAGATCTTTGGCAGTTGTCACGGATTGTCAGAAGCCAGAAAACCTGACACCAGTTTTGCCAAGGAGTACCGTGTTACCCAGTTAATGGGTTGTGGAGGTCTGGTAGGCAGTGGCTCCACGTAAAATACTAGTATTCGGCTGAATCTGGTTTGATTGGAAGCCGACCCCAATATAGTTGGGAAAAGGCTAGGCAGATGATGAGTGACTGTCTCTATAGTTTCTTTTTAATAATTATAGTTACTTGGCAATGAGCACAAGAAGAAACAATTACATATAAAACAGCTTCATAATTGTCGGAGTTATGAGGTAACAAACATAAAAAAAAAAACATACAACCGAATTGAGAACCTCCTCTTCGGGAAGTCGTTTAAAAATAGTCGTAAAACAGACACGTCAATTTTTATATCGGTATTAAATATAACGGCAGTAAAACCTGATTCAAGGTACAGACAAAGGCTTGCACAAGTGGGTCACACACAGATGTTACCGCACCTACGGTCACGACGACGTACGCGATTATCCAAGTAACTGGATCCTTATAAGATTGCTGAATCTTTTAAGCTGTGGATTATTTATCTTAGTGCAAATTCTACTCATTTTTAAGCAATAAAAATACATCCCTGTGTTCGATTCAGAAGAACCGAAAATCGAACGTCTCAAGGAATTCCGAATCTGCGAGTCTTTAATTCAAGACTGATTTTTATTTAATTTGGGATGGGTTTGCTCTTGACTCTTGTCTTAGGTTACTTCTAGGCAAGCGTGCTCCATCTTAGAACGCATCATCGCTTACCATCAGGTAAGATAGTGGTCAAACGCGTGCCTATCAACATTAAAAAAAATATATTTAGTATCATAACATTAACCACGTGTCAAATTTCCTTTTCATCTTTATCACTTACGCATTAGGTTCAAGGTTGATTTGGTAGCGTGTTTTGCTTTATGATTCTGCTCAATCGGCCTTTTTAAACCACTTCCTAATCGGGAAACCTAATCAGGAACCCGTAGCTATGAGGTTAAGGCCTAAAGTTGCCCAGTAGAACTATCATTTAACGGCACGGCGGTTTTAACGGCACGGTTGGCACAGTGGTTGAGCGATCGGCTGCTGCGTCTCGTGTCGTGGGTTCGATTCCCGCACGG
Source organism: Ceramica pisi (assembly GCA_963859965.1). Taxonomy (NCBI): domain Eukaryota; kingdom Metazoa; phylum Arthropoda; class Insecta; order Lepidoptera; family Noctuidae; genus Ceramica; species Ceramica pisi. The sequence continues at coordinate 23,066,286 of OY982541.1, read as the reverse complement.
AACAAATATTTGTATGGCCCACAGATAGTTGTTCCGGGTCTAGCTGTTTGTGTATGTGACTTTGTATGTTTGTAAACGCACCCACGATACGGGAGAAATTCCTAGTGTGGGGCTAGGAGTTTTTTTAAAAAGAAAGAAAGAAAACAATCCCGTGTGCAGGTCGCTTAACAATGCAGTCACATATAGAAGGAACATAGGTATATGTACCTGGCACGATTGGCGCAGTGGAGTGGTAATTAACTTCTGCGCTACGGGTCGCGAGGTCGATTCTAGCACGGCATATTTATTTATGCGGTTTTCTGATTGTGTTTCAGCTCCAATCTGACATTGTGCCATATATAGTGGATTGCATAAGCAATGTAAACGAACAAAAAATATTATTTGTTTTTAGGTCATCATCATTTGCCTAGCCTTTTCCCAAGTATACTGGGGTCGGCTTCCAGTCAAACCAGATTCAACTAAATACCAGTGGTTTACTTGGAGCGGCTGCCTACCAGACCTCCACAACCCATTAACTGGGTAACACGGTAGCGGTACTTCTTGGTAAGACTGGAGTCAGATTTACTGGCTTCTGACAAGCCGTAACGACTGCCAAAGAGATCTTTTTTTTTTGAGATTGTAGATACAAATGACAGCCATGGGACCAACGGCTTAACTTGCTTTCTGAGGCACGGAGGAAACTCGGTACCTATGTTATGATGGTCACCCATCCACAGACCAAGCTTGGCAAGCGCTGCTTGACCTTAAAGATAGATTCGTGCGGCTGTTATTATTTAGCCACGAGCCGTTTGTTTTAAGGTAAGCGTTGATATAGAAAGAGCAGCAAAATGCTTGAGAATGTACTTCACTGTCTGACGAGTTCCTACTTATGCTCGAACACTAGCCGCAATAACACCTAAAGCACAAGACGTTTGGAATACTTTCATTTTACATTTTGTTTGTAAGGTATATTGCGGCTTTCTGATATGGAATTCAGATAGGTCTTCCAATCTGAATTCCATATCAGAAAGCCGCACGTATGGAATGATGAATACACATGTTTGTTACAAACGACGACACGGTTGGTGCAGTGCTTGAGGGATAGACGGGTTCGATTCCCACACGGAACAAATATCTGTATGGCCTACAGATAATTATTCCAGGTCTGGCTGTTTGTACCCATGATACAAGAGAAATTCCTTGTGTGGCAAAGTATTTTAAAAAACCGGCCAAGTGCCAGTCGGACTCGCGCACAAAGGGTTCCGTACAAACTAGAAACCAAATCTTAAATAACTTAAATATTTATTTTATTTTGTTTTTAGTATTTGATTTTATAGCGGCCACAGGTATACATAATTGTGAAAATTGCAACTGTCTGGCTATCGCGGTTCTTGAGATACAGCCTGGTGACGGATACAGGCGGACGACAGACAGCGAAGTTTTAGTAATAGGGTCCCGTATTTACCCTTTGGCTACGGAACCCCAAAAAAGAACGCCCGAGCGAACGAATGCGTTAGATTGGAATAACCCGGTAAAATACTGATACTTCTGTACTAAATTTCATCGCCGCCTGACGTCTGTTGAAGGTAATCTCGGTGCTTAGTCCGACCGACCGTCTAGCGTCTTCCTTATAAATTTACTGAAGCTCACCATTTGATACCACAAATGTATTTGGTTTAAACTGTATTTCCAGGGTTTCAGATATGTATTTGACCCTTTGCGAAGCGATTCAGGAATCTGTTGGTAGTTCTATGTCATTCTACGTGATAGCCCTGATCAATGTAAACTCTTCTGTTACTGTGCGAGTGACGAACAGACAACGCATAGCCGTAACTGCTGTTTTATGTTTGTAACCTAATAACTCCGTCAATAATGAACTGATTTGAAAAATTCTTGATTTATCTCAAAGGATATTCTTGCAGATTGGCCCCAATTAAATTTTATCAGAATTGGTTACGAAGTCTGATTTTTAAATCGAAATAGCTGGAATTCGATTACTTGGATGATGGTTTTTTGTCATCCAAGTAATCGAAATTGCGTATTTTGCTTTTCTGCGATTTTGCAGTGGTGTTGTTAGGTGTGGTACCACTAAAAAGTGAAAAATATAAAACATTTTCCAAAAAAATACAACCGACTTCTAAATAGGGACCGCGGCCCGCATTCAGGTCACAGCGCCACGTCGAATGCACCCAGCGACTGCCAACTGCCACGCACTCATGTGCCATAAAAACACTAAAAAGTAAAAAATAACTATAATGTCGGAAGTCGGTGTCAAAATACGAAGAAACTTCCAAAAACACCAACACTTCCGAAATTAAAGTTGTTTTTTACTTTGTAGTATTTTTTTTATTTGGAAGTCGGCTGTACTTTTTTTTAATGTAAAAGATATAAATTAATGTAAAATAATATGCAGAGATATCATTGGTCATGAAAAATTTGTGCGCATCACTGTCAATGCTAAACGTGCCCAACGGCAGTGTTGCCACATTGAATAGCAATGCTAATTCTTTGGCCACTTGCCGCAAGCTGACCCTTACCGTACGAAAAATGTAACACGGTAAAATTGAAAATTTAAAAAAAAATTTTTTTAGATACAAATCTAATTTTCGAAAATAAAAAAAGCAAGTCGATAAGAGAAGTAGCATTTTATTATAACAGAATAGAATAGAATACTCTTTATTATGTACACCATAATTTAAGTAATAGAAAAAATATATGAAGAAAATATTACAGTGGGTGACACAATGGGCCTTATCGCTAAGAGCGATCTTTTGAACGTTTCGGTGAGTAAACATCAACAAACAAGTTATAAAAAGTTCTGAAATGAAGATTTAAGTTCTATACTTAGTGTAAAATCCTTATCACCTGGTAACTAAGAGAAGTACAGTCAACATGATCATCAGACGAATATTTCAAAACTTATAAATTTTAATTTCTTTTATTGAACTTATAAAGTACGGTAAAGGTTTTTGCATCTAATAATTGCTCAGTACCAGTCTTTAAATCAGTGGGCTAATTTTACTAATTATTAAACAACTTTCGCATTCGCATGTCAGCTGCAAACTGTCAAAAAAGCTTTAATTTTCATACATTTTAACAGATGGCGATTGAGATGCAAATGCGATGCGAATGTCAATTTTATTGCGATGTTAATTTACACATAAAATTTAAATTAAATTAAAATATTAATAAATATAATATTTTTAAATTACTTTTTACAGAATATACACATATTCTCGAACATACAACAATTTCGGGTATAGATATCAGTAACTTGTTGTGTTGACTATACAGGCCCAACTTAAACGATACCTGGGCTACAGAGTACTTACAGTCAAGCACTATAACAGCGATACACGCGGTGTGAGCACCTGCGCACCGCCTCATTATTTAGGCTATAACAACAGCTCTAGTACCAATTTCTAAAGCGACAGGCTGTAAAACGTTTTTATTTACTTTTGCAAGAGTTTCAGCTGTATTGTATTGTATCTATTTATTTATTTATTTGTTAAAATAGGTAAAGAAATACAGATTTAAAAATCTAGCTTAGGATTAATGTTAAATTAGAAAATAAATGAACAATTACATATTATTGAAAGCTCCAACTATGTCAGACGTAAATGAGAAATAATAAAAAATGTCAATAAATAAAATCTAAGTCAAAAATAATAAAAAAGTCAAAAGAAAAATTTGTTAATAGTAGTCTCGTATCAATCATAGTTATTCTAAATTAATTCATCATTTAAGTATTCGTCAATAGTATAGATAACATTGATCAATTAAGAACATTTCATATTTTGTTTAAATTGCGCAAAATTTTATTATTTTATGGCATCTGGAGTCCAGTTTGGCTGGAAGCCGACCCCAATACAGTTGGGGAAAGGCTAGGCAGATGATAATGAGAAGAGTTTAAGAGTTCCGTATCATCATGCAATGGGTCGCCCACAGCAGATTTGTGTCGGTCCATCGCAAGTGGTCAACGAGGCGTTCGATGGAGTAACTGTCCTTGTACTTCTATACTCATTAACCCTTTGAAGTACTTTTCATGGGTGAAGCCGCTGACAGCAGCATGTACATATTAATCTATACTATATAATATAGTAAAGCTGAAGAGTTTGTTTGTTTGCTTAAACGCGCTAATCTCAAGAACTACTGGTCCGATTTGAAAAATTATAATAGCTGATTTATCGAGGAGTTCGTGGTTAAATAACAACAGCCGCATGGGTCGATCTTCAAGGTTAAGCAACGCTTGCCAAGGTTGGTCTGTAGATGGGTGACCATCTTAACATATCGAGTTTCCTCCGTGCCTCGGAAAGCACGTTAAGCCGTTGGTCCCGGCTGTCATTTATAGATCTTTGGCAGTCGTTACAGATTGTCAGAAGCCAGTAAATCTGACTCCAGTCTTGCCAAGAAATATCATGTTACCCAGTTAATGGGTTGTGGAGGTCTGGTAGGCAGCCGCTCCACGTAAAATACTGGTATTCAGCTGAATCCGCTTTGACTGAAAGCCGACCCCAATGTAGTTAGGAAAAGGCTAGGGAGATAGGACTGGACGTAAAGGCTACGCCGATCTCCCAGTCCACCCCCACTAAGACGAAGTGGGAATTTCAGTGCTGGGTTGTTTTAGTGGGTATACCGGGCTTGCCCTGGGAGTCCCACATACCCCTCTCACTCCCCCGAGTGAGAGGGTATGCGTAATGCATTTTTACCCAGCCGGAAACAAAAAAAAAAAACAAAAAAAGGGAGATGATTATGTATAGCCCATTTATCGAGGAAGGCTATATCATCACGCTAAGACAAATAGGAGCGGAGCGTTCATGGAAAATGTGACGCAGATGAAGTTGCGCTGGTCAGCTAGTTAAATATATATTAAAGTAAAACATAGATAGGTTACCTAGTCGGCCTGTATACAACTTGACTAAAAATGACCCACGTCGTAGTATCCACGAGTTGCAGTTCCAGGTATTGCAACCATTCTGGGCTGTCAGCCAACTTTCCTGATTGGCTATGTTTTATCCACAACGAGGCTATTATCGTAAAGCTCATGCTGACACGAGAGGAGAATAATGCTGGCAAATTAAACAGAAAAATGTGACATCAAACCAGATCTTTGTTAGGTTCAAAGAGGTTTATATTTAGAGGGGATAGTATTTACCTCACAACCTCAGACCAAGACAAAAAGGAAGACGGGCGCACTGCGAACAAAAAATGTGAAGCCACAAAACCGTGCTCCCGCAAGTAAACATACACGCACACACCTACACTGAAACCATGCTCATTTAGTACGTCACGAGTCGTCGTCTAGAGAACAATTTTATTTTTAAATAATGCCTTCCTGTGTAGTGAAAACTTGTAAAAACAGCAGCAAACCACATAAAAAGTCTCACGGAATCATTTTTCACTTGTCTGAGCTCACAACAATCTGTCATATTTCATTTTCATCTTTATTGCTAACGCATTAGGTTTAAGGTTAATTGAGAAAATTTGCCAGTGACAGGTAGAGCAATGTGCTTTCTGATTCTGCTAAAGTGGCCTTTATAGACCCGCTGTACTAAGGAAGACGAGACGAGGCGAGCCTATTGCCATTAAAAGCTGGATAATATTTCTCCAAACAACTTACACTACTATTTACCATAATACCAACAACTTTCGCAATACACATTCATATAATTTAAATGAAAAGCGCCAGGTTCTCGCTCCAGAGTAATATTTTAAGCAATGCGGTTGCTATTAAGTCGGGAAGTCGCACGAATTTCACGAGTTATGAATATATTTTCTACTTGTTAGTCGAAGGTAAATTGTACACCTCATTACTCCGCGACACCCTCGCCTTATTAACCTGAAAATTCTTTTGCACCGAGAATTGAAAGCGTATTTTTTATTTTTCAACGTCTTGCATCTAAGGCTTACATTCTCGTATATTTGCAGCAAACGTTAGCAGTTATTACTTAAGGGGTCAAGAGTCCACTTGTACTAAGAAAGTTTTTGAAATTTATTTTTAAACTAGCCTTTACCCATGCTGCTACTAATTGCAGGGAGATTGGATGTAGATTCTTCCTTCATGGAGCATTGGACAAGACTACAGTCATGTACATGGCGCGGTCCTGATCCAATGTTTCCATTGTTCTGTGTTCTTGTGCTGTTGTAATTGTGTTTTTTTTAACCGACTTCCCAAAAAGGAGGAGGTTATCAATTCGGTTGTATGTTTTCTTTTTTTTTATGTTTGCTACCTCATAACTCCGACAATTATGAACCGATTTGAAAAATTCTTGTTTTATCTAAAAGGATATACTTGCAGATTAGTCCCATTTAAATTTTATGAAAATCGGTTACGAACTTTGGATTTTAAATCGAAATAGCTGGAATTCGTCTACTTGGATGATAGTTTTATGTCATCCAAGTAATCGACATTGCGTATTTTGCTTTTCTGCGATTTTGCAGTGGTGTTGTTAGGTGTGGGGTACCACTAAAAAGTGAAAAATAAAAAACTTTTTATAAAAAAATACAACCGACTTCCAAAAAAAAAATACGAAATAAAAAATAACTTTAATTTCGGAAGTCGGTGTCAAAATACGAAGAAACTAACAAAAACACCGACTTCCGAAATTAAAGTAATTTTTTATTTTGTATTTTTTTTTTTGGAAGTCGGTTGTATTTTTTTATTATAATTTATGGATGGTTGTAATTGCTAAATGTGATTGTGATTTATCTGAAACAAAATAAATTGAATTGATAACACTAGCTGATGCCAGCGGCTTCGCCCGCTTGACAAATCTTCTTGACAATGAAATTGGAGTACCTACATGTATATACGGTACATACACCAAAATAACATTTTTTACAATTTTTGTCTGTCTGTCTGACTGTTTGTTCCGGCTAATCTCTGAAATGGCTTGACCGATTTTGACGGGACTTTTATTGGCAGGTAGCTGATGTAATAAGGAGTAACTTAGGCTACGTTTATTTGAAAAAACAAATAAAGAATAGGCGTAACGAAGTTCGACTGTTAGGGTCAGCTAGTTATATACTAAAACCTTCCTCGAGAACCATTCTATCCATTTGTGAAAACAACATGACAATCGGTGCAGGAGTTTTTGAGTATATCGAGAACAGACAGACAGAGAAAGGCGGCGGAGGATTTTGTTTTATAATAAACTAGCAGTCCCCCGCGGCTTCGCTCCCGTCAACTGGCAACTTTTTTTACTTAAAAACCTTCTCCTGGTGATAACAAACACAACAAAAAAAGAATTGGCCAAATTGGTCCAGGCGTTGTTGAGTTATGCGCTTACCAACACATTTAGCGATTCATTTTTATAGTATAGAAGATGTAGTGATTTTCTATCTGCCAGTGAGAGCCTCGTCCCGACTCGGAGATCCCGCCTGAAAAGTATCTTCATGGGTTTTAATTTTATTTTGTACGGAATCGTAACTTATGAGTAACATAAGCTATCTGCCAGTGAAAGATCGGTCAAAATTGCTCTTGTGGTTTCGTACACAGTACAAAATGTTTCAAAAAAAATTGTCATTTGGTCACTCTTGACTTAACGACTCCCAGGTTGTAGCTATCAAGAATAGCTATTTAATGTGCTCGCAAAAAGTTTTGTGCGTGTGGGACATGGTAGACATACCACGCACAAAACTTTTTGGTGGCGTATCGCCGTACGTCTTGTGGTCCGATGATGGAACGGGCTTGGCGGAATTAAAAATGCAATTCCGTCGCTCACTCCCCAAAATGCAATCGGTTGAAAACCGACAGGCTAGCAACTTGGTGTCGATGCCCAAGACTTTGGAGCTTCGATTCGACGAGCGTATTATGACTTATAATAAAATTTGACGACTGTCTTCTTGTTAAATTCGAATGCATATTTTAGATTTTCAAAACGTTAAGTCTATCTCAGTTATTATTAAGAATGATTGGCAGTGAGAGTCAAACAATGCTTAAAACTTTGTTTTAAATATGAATTGAATGTGATCGTTCTTGTGAATTTGAGATTTGCGCCTCGTCATAATTTTCTGACATTTAAATTATTTTAGCGTAAATGCCTGCATTTTTTACTTGCATTTGGGTACACAAAGCCTAGAAAAATATACTAAGTATATATATTTGATGCGCGAAGCCACGGAAATAGCTAGTTTATTATAAACATTAAGAAAGGAAAGGAACATTAAAAAAATCTATATAGGTACCTATATAAAAATGAATTGCTGTTCGTTAGTCTCGCTAAAACTCGAGAACGGCTGGGCCGATTTCGGCTATTCTTTTTTTGTTTAGTTCGCCAGAATACAGATAAGGTTTAAAAGCAAAAAAAAAGTGGGTAGGTAGGGTAGTCAGTTGACGGGAGCGAAGCCGCGGGGGACAGCTAGGTGTTAAATATTAAAAGATATTCTACAGTTCTTTTTAATAACTATGATTTAGTATTACAGTAGATTATTATTGACAAACATTCAAAAGTTCATTAAAACTCAAAACCGACGAACACTCGTGATGACGATTCGAGTGAAGGCAGACGGTGTGTGTCGGTGGATTGAGCCAATGAATAAAGACAGTTAACTTGACAAACTTGTATTGAGAAAAAGAAAATTATGGATGTACAATATGTAGGTAATTCACGGCGATTTATATAAAAAAAAGGTTCGCGTGTGTTCGCGACGACGGTCGCAGGCAGAAGGGCGCTGGTCACGCGCCTCTCGCTCGACCGGTGTACGCCTTTGCATGTGTGCGGTGCACGCACACATAGAAGGCGTTAACAACTCGCGAACTCATCCGAAAGTTCCCGAACCACCGCGCACCGTCTTATTTGAAACGAAGTCCGGAACAGTCGTTATCCTCAACCGTTCTTACCTGTATAGCAGTCATACCAAATCCGGGAAATCTTATCCGGCCTTGAGGTGTGTCAAAGGCCGAAGAGAACTTATGCCCGGATGTAATTGCGATTTAAATTGTCTGCGTCTTATGATATTTAAAAACCGGCCAAGTGTGAAACAGACTCTCTCACGAAGAATTCCGTACTATAAAACGAAAAGAAATCATTCTTGTATAGGAGCCCCATTTAATTTTAAATTGTATTTAATTTTTATGAAATGACTTTTAAGAATGAACAACGGAAATAAAATACGCGTGAAAATTTCATCTTCTTATTTTGTTTTTTTACCAATTTTTTTTATATTTTGCAGGTATCCTAAGAATGTTATGTCTTTATTTTATATTATGTAGGAAATTGCAAAGTTGTTGTTCTCTTTTTGTAACTTTGAATATTATTGTAACTTTTTTTGGTTAAGATATGTACCTAAACTATATTAACTGATAAACTATTTTTTCACATGCCCCTGTGCCCCCCCCCCCCCAAATCCGCCCTTGAAAATATTGGGAAAACTGATAAAATAAAAAGAAAATATTTTAAGAAAACCACTAGTGGCTCTATCCAAGTCTAATATAATATGGCAGTAACGCTCCTTAAATTACCTAGAAAACGGTGTATATTTTTCCGAGAGACCTTTTCCCGATGTAAGCCCTGTTGAATTTTCAACAGGTCTGGCTAGTGATGGGCTTCCCGGGACAAAGGGTTGTCGTCTGAATCCCGTGAGAGTCGCCATGTGTTACAATTTCATCAATATTCAAGAAGGCACATTAGTCGTATTGGCCATTCATGTTATTTATAAAAGTAGCGACCTAGATGAGGTAGTTACTATGGACCTCGGTGAACCAAATGTTCCGGAAAACTTTATTTACTACTTTTTTAACTGACTACGGGAAAATTGTATATAGTTGAAACGTTTTGTAACTGTTATTTCAAAACTTTAAAGGCTTACTGCTCTATAAACTCAATAATTAACAACTTTAGTAATTTTTCAGCTACTAACGTTCCTATGTAAGAATAGGTTATTCATGTTTTGTGATGTGTATTTACCTACGTACAACACGTTAAGATTTTCCTCTCTTTTTATTATTTAAGGTTTGAATTTCCACAAGAATCATCCCTGCTTTGTTGCTCCACCAATTTGCACCAAGCGTTTCCAAGCGTCTTTCATAATGCGCACAGCAATAGAGCGGAACTCTCTGCCTACGTCTGCGTTTCCAAACGCTTTCCTAATCTTTTCAAAGTTAGAGAAAACAGGCTACTTCTGGGGAAGCTCGCTCCATCGTTGATTTTGTCTCTATCATCTATGACCAAGACTAGAGTCAAGAGCAAACCCATATCAAATAAAAATAATTAAAAAATGAACATTCTAAACTCAATTAACATTAGCACAATTAGTCGTCACCATGGCTAGAGAGAAAATAGATCAGAATGATGTATTTTTTCCAGAGTGTTACAATTTGTTTCCAATACATGTCTGGTCTGATTATTTAACAGATTGATTATTCTTGTATATTTGTAATTGTGTCAATATTAATTATTATAAACCCAACACAACTCATATTACGTACACAAATCCGCAAAAAAAAAAACAATATGCAAGTCCTGTGGGTCTAAAAAATAATTAAAGGCCTAATATTTTGATTAAATTAAATTAAATTAAATTAAATTATCTTTATTTCAGACGTAAGTCCATATTTTACAAAACACATTGTTAGTAAAGTTGTTAGTAACACACACAAAAATACAAATAAAACTAGTAGGTGTTAGTAATTTGTTAGTATCTAATATCGAAAACATGTACGTACAAAAAAAAAATATATCTACTTATTTCCTATTTCTGTGCAGGTGTACACTTGCCCAGTATACAGTAAAATAATTAATATTTTGATATTAATATCAAAATATTAATCATACAACAGTCTGTAAAAAATCAATTTTAATCTTTATCGCTGAACCATTGGGTTCAAGTTTGATTGGGAGAATTTGACAGTTTAGGGTAGTTAGATGTGCTGGCTGATTCTACCAAAGTGGCCTTTTGAGAGCCGCTTTTCTTTGATAATTCACTATTTTCACTACTGTATGACAGGTATCTTACATATCTATATCTGCTAAGTAACATTTCCGTACTTTTTGCCAATTTTTGAATGAGCTTATTTCTTATTGAATCTTAATAAATTTAGTCTTACCAAGAAGTACCGTGTTACCCAGTTAATGGGTTGTGGCGGCCTGGTAGGCAGCCGCTCCACGTAAAACACTGGTATTCAGCTGAATCCGGTTTGACTGGAAGCCGACCCCAGTATAGCTGGGAAAAGGCTAGGCAGATGATGACCCAAAATAGTAAATCGTAGATTGTTTGTTTTCAATTTGCGAGAAAACTGCTGAACGGATTTTGTTCAAATATCCCAATATGCATGCGATTTTTTACGTTCAAAATAAAATACTTGTTAGGTCTAGTAAACAATCATGAAATTATTTTTTAAATACCTTCATCATTTATGAAGTTAAAAAGCTTCAAAGACTACAGTTAGAAAGAGAAGTCCGATACGAACTGTGACGTCAAATTACACGACGACTATACAGCTGCCATAGAAAACAGCGTTTTCGCGAGAGGGACAGATATATTTGTTTAAAATAATTGTATCTCGCTCGTTTTTCGAGCAATTTAGATTCTAATGACACTGTTAGTATTATATTTTCGAATACTTTTAGATTAACTGTTCAGATCATAAATACTTTTTTCATGCATTTCCTATTGTATGTACAAACCACTCAGAAAATAAAATCAATTCTTGATAAATGACAATCCAGAACCGTCTATTCATCCAAGTAGGTACAGTCGCCAGCACATCAAGTTATCCGAGACTGTAAAATTTTCCCAATCAACCTGGAACCTAATACTTCACCGATAAAGTTGAAAATCTATTAAAGAGGCGTCTGTACAAAATTGTCCTAAATGGCTGATATAAACCGAGCGATAAAACAGTTCTCGCGTCTGGTTGTATAAGGAAGTCACGTAGATATCTCGAAATCGAAAAAATCTCCAGAGTCTTAACAAACGGCGTCGTCACTTCGAGAAATGCTCGCACTAAATAGGCATGGCACACGCTATTGTTCGCGCGAGGTGAGACCTACCTGCCGTTAGGAGTCGAAGGGAGGGGTCTCAGTAATCGCGGATAGAGGGAAATGCTCCTTCACTTCAGTGACGCATCAATTATGGGACAAACATATTTTAAAAGAAACGGTACGGGTGTCACTTCGAAAAAATGTTAATATATAAAAATGACGTATCACGGTATTTGTTTACGAACCCCTCCGAAACGGCTTGACCGACTTTTATTTGTGTATATTTTTAAGGTCTGTAAATGGTTCGTTGGCTTTTTTGTATGGCAAAACAACGTTTGCCGAGTCAGCTAGTCTATACCTACTATATACTATATTGATATTTCATAAAAGCTGAAGAGTTTGTTTGTTTGTTTGCTTGAACGCGGTTATCTCAGGAAAGGTCCGATTTGAAAAAATATTTCATTTTTAGATAGCCCATTTATCGAGGAAGGAGGAGCATTCATGGAAAATGTGACGCAGTCTAAGTTGCGCGGGTCAGCTAGTAATCTATAAAATTTGAAGCATGAAAACTACTGCTATTTTTTTTTACTTTAACACGACTTCACACAGGCTTACAAAAGTAACTAGTATGTGATGCTAATTTCAATTCAAGCAATTTTAGTTCTGTTCTTTTACTAAATTGTTACTTAGTTAGTAGGTGCATTTTAAAAAAATATAGTTTTTTAGTTAGTACACACATTTGAGTGAAAGTACACACGCAATTTGTTTTTACAATTTCTGCACTTTCCGAAAGAAATGATGTAAAAAATAGTTTACTGGCGTCAAATATAAAGCCTACAAAAAAAAGAAGTATTTTCGATAGACACTGCCGCTGCCGCAGTAAGGCTAAGCGTATGCTAAGAAGCAGGTGACGCAGCACAGCACATGCAGATTTTGCAGAGCAGACTGCAGGCGAGGCAAAAGTAGGCCACGAGCGCATGTCTGCGTCGCACGTGCCTGCGCTGCAGCGTACGCAGCTCTTAGTAGGCATGCATGCACTTCAAAATCTGCTCTGCCTTTTTTTTAACGATGGAAAATCATCAAATGACTGTCAGACTCTTAATATCATCCGTGTTCCTTCAAATGCCTTTTGTGTGCCAAGGCCGCGGTGACTCTTTCGAACAAATTCCGCAACTCTGGCAGGAATCTGCTCTACCCTGCACAACGTGAGACTGCGTTAAGCTGCTTTCAGACTACGCTATAATATAATAACATACAGTATATAGCTCATATCACAACAATATCGCGCACCATACATTTTATTTTATTATGGACACGTTCACACTGTACTGTACCATAATTATATTATTGTTATGGACACGTTCACACTGTACTGTACTATATATTTTTGACAATGTATGGTGCGCGATATTGTTGTGCTATGAGCTAATGCTATATATTATAGCGTAGTCTGAAAGCAACTTTACGCTCGGTCATGCTTACTCTAAGCGATAAGTGTGACCACACCCTGAGTCACCCCGAGCCGCCCTGGCTAGAACGTAATCTGGCGCTACCCGTCCATCGATAAAGGTTAGTTGATTTACGTGCAAGGGTCGAGGGACGGGTTCCTTTGGGAGAAGCGTGAACGTGCCACGTTGGGTACACAATGCAATTTTGTGTGAAATTACATGGTGACGAGGTTCTTGTCATTCCTACAGATTTTCATGGATTTACTTACTATATTTAAATATTTTAACATTAGGTATGCTGGTTCCATTGTAGACCTCATCTATCGCTTTCTATTAGCAGAAACTAAAGAGATCGCAACCAAAAGTAGGATCCTTTCTAAATTACTTTCTTTTATAAGATAGAGACGAATCAAAATACCTAAAGCGCCAACGTTTATCAGTTTTCTAAAGAATATACCAGCCTTTTCTCGACGCGCAACATAGACGGACACAAAGCACCGCTGTTATGATAACTTACAGGCGCGGATCCACCGTTGTGGACACGATGGGCAGACCCTCAATCCTGAGATCGAAAAGCTGAAGAAAAAGTTTTACAGAGGTGATTGTGCAAGCGGAACAGGCTGTGGCATCGAATCCCCATGAAAGATTCCAATACAAATTTACAGTTCTATCTACCAGGTGGAATCAGCAGAAGAGTGTCATCTTCTGGAGGTCAAATTACATACGCATAAATACGTGTTGCTGGGGTGTTTGTTGCGCCACTTTTTATTTCTAGATATAACACTGGGAAGTGTTGACGGGCAAGCGTTTTTTATTCTTAGTGTAAATGACGTTCAAAAAGTTTTGATTCTTAGTTTAATAAATCCCAGTGTGGTCGAATCTGGAATGATGATATCCGCAAGAGGACCAAGGTTACCGACATTGCCCGAAGGATCGCCAAACTTAAGTGGCCGTGGGCAGGCCACATTACTCACCGAACAGATGGTCGATGGGGCCGAAAAGTTCTAGAGTGGCGACCGCTTACCGGAAGACCCAACGTTGGAAGGCCTCCCACAAGGTGGACCGATGACCTGGTGAAGGTCGCGGGTAGCCGATGGATGCAAGACGCACAGGACAGGTCGTTGTGGCAACGCTTGGGGGAAGCCTTTGTCCTGCAGTGGACGTCTCTCGGCTGATGATGGAGTTGTGACTTAATAAATAATACAGAGTGATGTTTTTCGCTTATTTAGACACACATTTGAACAAATACACTTAGCGCCAGTCTCTTTCTCTCACACAACCATACACACACACACACACACATACACACAACCGCCACTCAAACACACACACACACTCACACACACACAACTACAATTGATCGTGGTTATTTTTTATGTTATTTTTTCTTTTGTTTTTTTTTAAATCTATTTTGTTATAAAACTATAAGTTAAAATGAAAGGGAAGAGCAGAACCTTAAGCTGAAATTATTTGAAATACCTAACCTTATTATTATACTACTTATATGATGATGAGATGATTTTGGTCTTTTTGAGACTAAAAATAGTTTTCGCAGGTTCTGATCTATTTGGCATGATTTTAAGGCCGTGGCCATTGCCTTTAAAGGGGCTTGGATCCGCGCCTGATAACTTAACTTAGAGAACCGAGCGGTTGAAGTTCTCCAACTATCCAGTTTAATAGACGGAACATAAACTTGTATCGTGTTCTATTACGCAGACTTGATAGAACTTCATGAAGAAGTACGCTCTTATAGATACTTTTAGATAGAGAGTATTGGTTATAATAATAACTGGACTCTGGCAAATGCACAAGATGAGCGAAGCCAAACTCCACGGAGGAGAAAAAAAAACATCGGGTTGCAGAAGTGAAAACTTGAACATTAACGTTGTGCATTTTTTAATCATCCGTCTTACGAATTTTCGATCAGGTCACGTGTCCTGAAAATCCCAAGAAAAGTGCTCAACGCCGCTAAAGACGTTTTCACTTCAAAATAATGGTTATAATGGTTATAAACTTTTAGCATTACACGATAATGAAGATTATATTTTGTTTTAGCTTTATGCAGAAACTGATTTAGAGATCGATTATTTTACTAAAAACGTAACTGTAACAAGTCCGGGGCTCTAGTCAAAGCGCCATTCTGCAAATGACTGTCGCAATGCCAAAATATTAGGAAATGACCACGTGAAATTTGAGCAGCGTTTGTCAACCCACACATTTTTGATGTTTTGACAATTGGGAACCAGACTAAAATGAAATTAGAAAAATCTAATTAGTCCGTCACATGAATTTCTAAAAAAATATTAAACACGTATTTATAAACTACTCACACTAAGGTATTCAGCTCTATTCAGCTTATGCCCATAGAAAACAACGATTTTGAATGGAGACGCGTACGCATCCGTTCAGCTACCCCCTCTATTCAGCTTTCGCGGCAAATAAGTATAAAATGAGGACAAATGTGTTATTATCATGCGAGTGCTATAGATAGAGTTCAATGCTTTTCTGCCGCTGCCACTTTCTCATTCTTACGACGCTGTACGCGGCTGATAGAAGCAGAACTGTATAAATGTGACCAAAATCGTTCAGCGAAACGTGAATGTAGCTATAGCTAATGTAGCTATAGAGCTACATTTTCAATTTCTTGACCAAAGCTTTATCAATATATACCCACAGACAAGCATCGACATAGAACATGTAGATACTACACATCAAAGCGGTTTAATCCCTAGGTCCGAAATAATTGGAGCGGCCCGAAAGGATCAGTTACTACAGACCATTAATTCGTAGGTATTAAACTGATACAGGTTTAATTCTTCATCGACCCAGGGGCCTACAATTTGTATAGACGGGGCTTGAAACCGGATTGACAGGCGTATAAGCTTTATAGACTAAACCCTTAGGGCGAGGCCACACTACACGGTGCGGCTTCGCCGCGGCGCTTGAGCGGTGTCACTGCGGCGTAATATACATAAATGTTTATGGTATGACACACTGTGCGGTGCGGCGCCGCGCCACTCGATCACCGGACAAAGACGAGAGGGGAAAAGTGTATGCGCCGGAGCGGCTCCACTGAAATCTGCTCACTGCGACGTCGCAACGCATTTACCCCTCCCCGCCTCCTCTCGGCGGTTGCAAGTCCGGTGCGACACCGCGGCGCATAGTCCGACATGCCACAGATATTTATATGTACAACGACGCAGCGACACCGCTACGGCGCCGTAACGCATTGTGTGCCCCAGCACCAACATTGTTGCGACGCTGCGTACTACGTGTGCATGCTGAATTGCTGATACGACAAAATGGTTGCAGTGTGATAAACCCGATACTTTGTCGCTTCGCACCGCATCGTGTGGCCTCCCCCTTATATGAAACTGACAGTTTATTGAAATTAATCGAGGACTTTTTCCGTTGTCCTGGCGAGTGTATCGTTGCGTTACGTTCGTTTCCATCAAGATGACTAAGCATTTTGTGTACTGGCGTAAAAGGAAGCAAACATACGACTTTCGCCCGACAATTTAAAAGAACAATAGTGAGATAACACAAGTTTGTCCCGATGGGGGCTTACGGACATTGACAGGTGCATTATAGCTCCTAAATCATAAACTAAATGACCTTCTTAAAAATAAGCAGAGATGAAATAATCGTAACAACTTTAAAAGCTGAACTGTGCCTTATCCACGGTGACTTAAAAGGTAGTACTTAAAATATTTAGCCGACCTTTTCAATCCTAACGTCTTCTTTTCACATCTGTGCGCTGTACCCGCAATTTGCGGATACCTTTGTCATCTGTTAAAGACAGCTTTGCCATTGTACGAGAGAATTTATCAGAACTTCTGAACAAGTTCCATTCTTCCAGAATTTAAAAATTTGCTCAGCCTTTAACTGTTGAATTTTGCACGTTCTCGTTTGACTTTTTCAGTTCATATTTAGGAATTTAAGCAACTAAACATTATTGTGACGAATAACTGTATAATTTTGATAATGCACAAGTCCGATACTGCATGGAGTATTGCAGCCACCTTTGGGATGGCTCAGCTAAGTATCAGCTTGCCGCGCTTGACTTGGTGGAACGCGGAGCTAAGAGGCTCATTGGCGACGTAAAACTGGTGGATGCCGAGCTACACAGCTTGGCTCATCGTCGCAAGGTTGCCTACTTGTCGTTCTTCTACAGATTGTTCTTCGGAGAGTGTGCCCAGGAACTCCACGACCTCATCCCACCAGCCCCCTTCTACCATCGGACATCCAGACGCACTGCAATTTACCATCCCTATCTTGTTGCTATTCCACCACTTCGCACTAAGCGTTTCCAAGCGTCTATCATAATGCGCACAGCAAATGAGTGTAACCCTCTACCTGCGTCTGTTTCCGAATGCTTACCACCCTAATCTTTTCAAAGTTAGAGTGAACATGCTACTTCTGGGGAAGCTCGCTTCATCGTAGACTTTGTCTCCGTCATCTCTGATCTAGACTAGTCAAGAGTAAACCCATCACAACAAGAAGTAAAATAAAAATAAAGTTTTATTTGGAACCATCTTGCCACACCACTCCCAAGGAGCAGTGCAATTCCTGTGAGCTAGGATCAACAGCGACGACCACTAGAAAAGCGCTAAGTTAATAAAGCCCAACGATCTTACAGAAATGATTCAACTGTCTTGGATCCCGCAACGTAATAAAACGGAAAAAAAACCGGACAAGTGCGAGTCGGACTAGCCCGCCGACGGTTCCGTTGGTACAAAATATTACTTTTAAAATTAGAAAAGCGCTCAGTTAATAAAGCCCAACGATCTTACAGAAATGATACAACTGTCTTGGATCCCGCGACGTAATAAAACGGAAAAAAACCGGACAAGTGCGAGTCGGACTAGCCCGCCGACGGTTCCGTTGGTTCAAAATATTACTTTTAAAATTAGAAAAGCGCTAAGTTAATAAAGCCCAACGATCTTACAGAAATGATACAACTGTCTTGGATCCCGCAACGTAATAAAACGGAAAAAAACCGGACAAGTGCGAGTCGGACTAGCCCGCCGACGGTTCCGTTGGTACTAAATATTACTTTTAAAATTAGAAAAGCGCTCAGTTAATAAAGCCCAACGATCTTACAGAAATGATACAACTGTCTTGGATCCCGCGACGTAATAAAACGGAAAAAAACCGGACAAGTGCGAGTCGGACTAGCCCGCCGACGGTTCCGTTGGTTCAAAATATTACTTTTAAAATTAGAAAAGCGCTAAGTTAATAAAGCCCAACGATCTTACAGAAATGATACAACTGTCTTGGATCCCGCAACGTAATAAAACGGAAAAAAACCGGACAAGTGCGAGTCGGACTAGCCCGCCGACGGTTCCGTTGGTACTAAATATTACTTTTAATCTAAAAGACTATAGGTATATTATGATTTAATTAGAAATGTTTAGTTTTCAAACTTTTCCCTATACTTGTCAACTGTATAACACGATATTACTTGCCAAATTTCTTAGTTCTAGTTCAACGGAAAATATACCCTATAAATTTTGATTAGGTACCTTGAGTGTGGCGAAATATAAGTTGTTTTTTGCTGCATAAACGGCCGTATCTTTTTTTATGGGACTGTAGATCTGAGTGTATGGTATTAATTTCAACTGGACACCCCCACGCGTTCAACTGGACACCCCCACGCGTTCAACTGGACACCCCCACGCGTTCAACTGGACACCCCCACGCGTTCAACTGGACACCCCCACGCGTTCCCATGATAAAGGATTTGACAGACAGAGGGACGGACAACAAAGTTTTTTCCTTCTGAGGTACGAAACAGTGAAAGAGTGAGTAAATAAATTTATTTATTTATTTAACACTTTCAGCATAAAAAGTACAGATGAAGACTTAATGCCTAGATGGCATTTTCTACCTTTGAGTAATAATTTTCTGTATAACCTTTGGGTGATACAGAAAATAGTGGTAGGGTGCAATATAGAGAATTAAAGGCGATTGATAATTATTCAAATACAATTAAAATGAATAATATACAGATACTAACATACTAACTATATTTCCACTTTCCTCATTATAAAACAATTGCATTTTTAGGTAATACATAGGGTGAGACCGGTGAGACAATGGGTCAGTCTGTGACCTTCCTAAAGATACCTATTACCCAGGCTACCTGTCTTGTCGTGTTTAATATTCGGGGCCCGACTCCTCCCGACTGGCCCCAACTCCGCCCGACTCCCGCCCGTCGAAGCGATGATATTAACCGACCAACTTTGATGTTTGTTTGTTGAAATCAAATATCTTCGGTTAACAGTGAGTGACTATATTTGGTCCGCGGAGATCGGTTCGCTATATAACATTACTATTTTGAAGGTTAAGTATTTGCTGTCTTATCTTATAAGATCGTGAAGCATCGAAATGTGAAAGATCGGATGGTTTTTTCCATTGATAGGCATATGTTTGTCCACTATCCCATGTGATGGTAAGCGATGATGCGGGAGCACGCTTGCCTAGAAGTAACCTATCACTCTTGACTTAAAGACTCCCAGGTTGTAGCAGTCAGGAAACACAGACTCAGGCAGGAAATTCCACTCCTTAGCTGTACGCACAATGAATGAGTTCCCAAAACGATGGATGTTTATTACGCAATCACAGCGGAAAGGCTGAACAGATCTGGATGAAAGTTGGCACAACGATAGATTATAGTCTATTTTTTTTCATGAGCTATTCCTTACACTGTAGCCAACTTTGGGATGACTCTGCTAAATGACAACTTGCCGCGCATGACTTGGTGGAACGCAGAGCTAAGAGACTCAATAGGAACGTAAAAATAAAAAATGCTTGTCGGTCTTCTATAGATTTTACATCGGAGAGTGTGCTCAAGAACTCCACGACCTCATCAAACCGGCCCCCTTCTACCATCGTTCAGATGTCCGATCGTAGAAGGTCTTTACACGCCCATAAACGTACTGCAACTTACCATCCCTACCTTGTTGCTGTTCCACCGATTCACACTAAGCGTTTCCGAATGTCTTCTATAATGCGTACAGCAAAGGAGTGGAACTCTACTTGCTTCTGTGTTTCCGAACACATTCAACGCTAATCTTTTCAAAGTTAGAGTGAACGGGCTTCTTCTGTGTAAGCTTACTACATCGTCGACTTTGTCTGTCACCTCTGACCTAGACTAGAGTCAAGAGCAAACCCATCCAAATAACAAAAAAAAACAACCGACTTCCAAATAAAAAAAACAACCGACTTTCAAATAATAAAAAAACACTACAAAGTAAAAAATAACTTTAATTTCGGAAGTCGGTGTCAAAATACGAAGAAACTAACAAAAAAACACCGACTTCCGAAATTAAAGTTATTTTTTACTTTGTAGTGTTTTTTTTTTATTTGGAAGTCGGTTGTATTTTTTTGTAAAAAGTTTTTTACTTTTCGCTTTTTAGTGGTACCCCACACCTAACAACACCACTGCGAAATCGCAGAAAAGCAAAATACGCAATTTCGATTACTTGGATGACATAAAACCATCATCCAAGTAGACGAATTCCAGCTATTTCGAATTAAAATCCAAAGTTCGTAACCGATTTTGATTAAATTTAAATGGGACCAATTTGCAAGTAGGTATCCTTTCAGATAAAACAAGAATTTTTCAAATCGGTTCATAATTGTCGGAGTTATGAGGTAACAAACATAAAAAAATACATACAACCGAATAGAACCTCCTCCTTAACGTACTTTCCGAGGCACGAAGAAAACTCGGTAAGTTAAGATGATTACCCATCCACAGACCAACCTTGGCAAGCGTTGCTTAACCTTAAAAATCGACCCGTGCTACTGTTATTATTTAGCAACGAACTTCTCCTTACATGCAATCATAATGTGTAATCACAGAAATATAAAAAAAGGAGAAGTGGCAAGGAGGCGTGTCGGTGTCGTCGCTATATGCGCTCGCAATGCGCAAATGGCCGTCGCCGCGAACTACGGGCTTTCGACCGCGATTGTGACATAATAAGAATGCCGTGTTATTCAGTGGTTTCTTGTAAAAACCGAAGCACAAATCAACACTTTGTTAATCATGGAATCACTTATCATATTATTATGTCAGTACAAGTATTTTACTATATTTGTCTTTAAAATCAACAACAACTGTAGCTCCTGTAGCGACGACACGAGATTCCTATACATTTTCGTCCAGCGGGCATATCTCCTTATTTATTATATCTATGTGTGTAATCTTAATACCCTACCTACTACCTGCAAAAAACCTGACTAGTGCGAATCGGACTCGCATAGGAAGGGTTCCGTACCATAAACCGAAAATAACACGTTACCCTTTAATTTTTTATTTAATTTTTATTATTTGTTGTCATAGCGGCAATAGAAATTCACACTGAAAAATTCCTTTCCTTCTTTTTATTTCTATCTATAACGGTTCTTGAGATACAGCCCGCTAACAAACTGACGGACGGACACTCAACAGAGGCTTAGTAATATGGTCCCGTTACCGCTCGGGTACGGAACTCTAAAAAATATATAATAATAATAATAATACAGCCCGCTAACAAACTGACGGACGGACACTCAACAGAGGCTTAGTAATATGGTCCCGTTACCGCTCGGGTACGGAACTCTAAAAAATATATAATAATAATAATAATATCCTTGGACATTTCACACAACGCCATATAGTCCCAAGCTAAGCAACCTAATGCTTGTGTTATGATAACGAGATGGCTGATAAACTACTTATATACATTTTTTTTTTTTTGTAAATACATACATATTATAGATAGAAAAACACCCAGACTCGGAACAAATACATGTAGGTCGTACAAATATTTGTTCCGTGCGGGAATCGAACCCGCGACAGGCTGCGCAGCAGTCAATCGCTCAACCACTGCGCCAACCGTGTCGTCAAACTTAATCAATCAATACTTGAATCCCATTGCCTTTGCTGCAATGTGGCAACAATTTGAAAAAAAAATCTTTTTATCAACTGAAATTAATATAAAACACTGACCCAAATAAACAACTGCAAATGATGCGACTGTCCTCCTTCACAGCTCTTCGATCAAACTCTAATCTCTAGAAACTACGCGATATAATGCAGAAAACCCGACTCCAAGACCAATATCGTCACAGGATAGCTAATTACTTAAGGCGCAGATACCCCTTAGTAGCTAATTATTTAATGAGAATCACGTCTAAACGACTAGTTGTAACTTATGGGAAAAATACATGTTACATTAGACTAATTTTCTAAATAATCCGGTAGGTATATAAAAATTATGAGTTTTAGTTTTTCAACACAGTGTAGGTAATTAATTTGTAAAGATATGTCTGACACAGACATATAACGAAAATCGGACCAAAACCGCCGGACGTACTTTAATCTTCGAGTAAATATTGATATACGGCTATTTTTTTTTTAAGTCAATAATAAATGATCCAGTAGTACGGGTCCAGTTTAATAACGGATTCAGGATGTTGATGGGACTGCCTCGTTTGTGCAGTGCATCAGGTATGTTTGCACAAGCACACGTCAATGGCTTTCATGCCATCGTCACACAGAAATCAGCCTCTTTGCTCGGCAGAGTGCGGGTCAGCTCCCAACACCATCCTGAAGACCATAGCGGGAACGTACGACTCTCCTTAGTAAGGGGATGTTGTTCGGAGATGTTTCTAGAACAAATCCTTGTCTCTAAATCTTTATCTTTATCTTTACTAAATACTTACAAACAAATGTTACCTCTTTATAATAATAAAGAGGTAACATTTGTTTGTAAGTTTGTATGTAGGGGGTAATCTCAGGAACTACGGGTCCGATTTGAAAAAATCTGTCAGTGTTAGATAGCCCATTTATCGAGGAAGGTTTATAGGCTATATTTCATCACGCTAAGACAAATAGGAGCGGAGCATTAATGGAAAATGTGACGCAAACGAAGTTGCGCGGGTCAGATTATAAGTTTACTAATACAGGAATAAGTTATCTTTTTGTTTACTAACCCAAGTAACCCATATGGATGTTGCTTATATCCGAAATAAAGATAATTTTTTTATTTTATTTTTTTATAAAGAAAGTACAAAAACTACAGAATTTTGGGTCGCGTGAATATTAAAAGAGTGCGCGTTTTTTTCCCTCAAGGTCGCTTGCGTATGTCGTCGCCTTAATTAGCAAACTTTGAGGCAACAGTTTACTCGGTACACTGGCTATGCCACCCACTACTTGCGCCCCGGGCCCCGATTCGCCGAGCACGTCTGAGCGTTTGACCTCCTCTCGACTATCTCTTAATTACTACGTTTCATTTGACTGGTACTATGAAAGTCCAAGTGGAGTAAATTGGGTTGATAGATGATTTTAAATAAGGGAACGGCGATGTTGAAAATCAACCAGGTGGTAACAAATTATATTAAGACGCTTACTTTAAAATGGTACTTTATATTCAATTCAAAGGTATTTCCATCGTAAGCGGCAGCTTGTAATAACCAGAAGTGCGATTCTGTAAACATTTCTGTTCTGTAAGAATCGACGGGCTGGGTATCTCGTTATTTGTACGTTTATATCACCTGTGATATCACGCAGTTATAAAAACAAATATATGTAAGGAATTAAGGTGTGTATTCTTTGGCCCGGTTAACTAACACTTTTAAACGAACGAACTTAATCTATCTATACTAATATTATTATAAAGAGGTAAAAATGTTTGTAAGTTTGTATGTAGGGGGTAATCTCAGGAACTACTGGTCCGATTTGAAAAATTCTTTCAGTGTTAGAAAGCCCATTCATCGAGGAAGGTTATAGGCTATATATCATCACGCTAAGACAAATAGGAGCGGAGCATTAATGGAAAATGTGACGAAAAACGAAGTTGCGCGGGTCAGCTAGTACAATATATATTTATACTAACGTTTGGATTTTCAGCGCCAAGAGTTGAAAAAAGTGCGTTTTTATTTAGGCTGAGCCTATCATATATATCGCCTACTGTAAGTGAAAGCGACCATGAATAATTCACTTTACATTTTTAATATTTGAGTATTTATTTATTTATTTATTTAACACTTTCAGCACAAAAAGAGTACAGAGGCGGACTTAATGCCATAGGCATTCTCTACCAGTCAACCCTTGGGTGATGCAGAGAATAGTGGTAGGTGCAATACGGAGAATTATTAAATGCGATTGATAATGATTAATATTCAAATACAAAGTATAAAAATAAAGTAAAGTACATAAAAATAAAGTATAAAATCAATTGCGTCAGGTGGAACCAGTGGATCCACCGCCGGATCTAATCGGTTAAAATGAATACTATACACAAACTAACTATACCTATAAATACATAATAAATACTCACATTAACAAGATAAATATTTAAACGAAATACTTAAACAATAAATATGAATAAGTAACTGGAAAACATTAGCGCTGTGATGATACTACTGCCAACTTCTTCCGAATGTGTTCACGAACTTTCAATTTAAAAGTTAATCGGTTGGTGGCCATCCTAATCTCCTGAGGAAGCGCATTCCACAGAGAAATAGACTGAACGAAGAAAGAAGAGTGAATAAAGTCAGTACGGTGAGTGGGACATTGAAGGAGACGGTTGTTTGATGAGCGTAGATTGAGATTGTGGCTGGTGCAAATGTATTGAAAGTGGGGGGCTAGATAACTGGGAGAGTTGGGAGAGACAAGAAATGAAAACAAGGTAGTAAAAGCCCTCAGCTCTCTACGCTCGCGTATGGGCAACCACTTTAAAAGTGACCGATGCGCAGAGACATGATCATATTTACGCAGATTGAAAACAAATCGAATGCAGTAATTCAGAAGACGGTCAAGTTTGTTGAGGAGATCTGCATTCAGGTCATAGTAACACACATCGCCATAATCGATGATAGGAAAAATTAGGGTCGGTACAAGCATTGTCTTCGTGTTTGCTGGTAAAAAGTTTTTCAAACGATACAGGGCCCGTAACGTTCCCGTAACCTTCTGACTGACACTAGCAACTTGAGCTCGCCAGTTTGAGGTACTATCAATGCGCAAACCTAGGTCCATCACATCAGTGTTAAATGGGACAATCGTATTGTCGAACAGAACATTTGGCAACGACTTTAGCGATGCTTCGAGAACTCCCAAGGATGATCGCCTGACACTTATCAGGATTTACAGCCACACCAAATTTATCCGACCATGTTTTTATGGCTATCAAGTCTCTATTTAGTTTGCTGATAGCGTCAGGTAATTCATCGAACCTCCCTTGATGGTACAATTGCAGGTCATCTGCATACAATTGATACGCACATTGAAGTTCAGAAGTTATTAGATTAATAAAAATAGAAAGTAAGAGAGAAGAAAGAATGCCGCCTTGAGGAACGCCAGTTTCCAAATCACGCCAGCAAGATCCCCAACGCGAACCGACTGCTGACGTCCCTGAAGATAAGAGGTGAACCACTCCAGTGCTTCGGGAGAGACCATAACATAGGAGAGAATGGCTAGAAGAATGTCGTAACTGACGGTATTGAAGGCATTTGAGAAATCGACCAACACAAGTACAGTTACCTTGGTGTCTTCCAGTCCTGCCCTTATATCGCCAGTCACTTTAAGGAGAGCGGAAACAGTACTGTGCCCGGGCCTGAACCCAGATTGTAGAGGGCTTATGAGGGAGTTACAATGTACAAAGTGTGAGAGCTGTTTGTGTACGCAGGCTTCGAGCACTTTGGATAGGAACGGAAGTATAGAAATTGGCCGAAAGTGGCTTAGAAGTGTGGGATTGGAAACTTTCGGTAGAGGACGAACATAGGCTTTACGCCATAAGGTCGGGAATACTCCGGAGAAAAGGGAAAAATTAACAATGTGAGTGATGGCAGGTAAGAGGTGATCTAGAATAGTAACGATCATGCCACGAGTGACATTATCACAGCCCACCGCTTTGGACTTTATGGATAGAATGATCTTTTTGATCTCTCCCGATTCAACTGGAACGAAACGAAAAGCACTGATTTGAGGACGCTTTAGACCAGAGATTAGAGACAGAGTAAGTTGTTTGGCTAGACGATCCATAGTAGGTACAGTTGAGAAATGACAATTAAGATCGTCTAAGTCAATAGCATTTGGAAAGTCTAAATATCACGGTTTGCCGATACCAAGAGTTCCTAGGAATTTCCAAATATCGGCAGCAGAAGAAGAAGAAATATTTTCGTACAACCTAGATTTACAAAACGATCTGCTAAACAGAGGCTAACTGAGTCCCGAGCACGAATATATTTGACGTTTTAACGTAACATAAAATTTTACCATATTTACAAAACTCGTTTCGCACATAATTTTTATTTGAATTAGATACCTACTATATTCATATTTTTTTAATTATATAAGTTGCGTATGTCCCATAAAATTAAACCGAAATACTATGGCGGTTGTAGTTTTTCACATTCAAAATTCACTCACGTTAACGTTACTATACGTCTAAATTTTCGTGCCATGCTTTCTGAGCGGTATGGTTTCGGTTATCGGTCAAAAAGAGTAATAAAAATACCAAAATAAAATAGTCTCACTGGTTACCGCAATGTGTCATTTCAAAGACGTGGATCTAAAAAGTTTTACCGAAACATTTTGTTCTAAAAATCTTACATTTATGTTAAATCTCGAGACCATTAAATAACGTTGTCTTCATAAAAGTTGGAACGAGACGAGCTCAATCCTCGGGCGTACAAACACGACAGCGCTCAAGTATTTGCAACTGTCTAATTCAATAAAGTAATTTTGTGTTTAAATTGAAGCTAGTTAAGCGACTTTTCAGGATTCCAAGGGAGCTTCACAACAAAATTTGCTTAGACCGTAATCGAAAAGTAGATTTATTTATGTATTATATTATATTATCTACTTTATTGTACACCTCATAACAAATCTATCTATATCTATACTTATAATAAATCTGTAGAGAGGTCAATTCTGTACATGAAATATATTTCCAAAATAACTATCAGGGGGTGATTAGGGATCGATACTGATGCCAAAAATGCAATCAGTACAATTTTTGTCTGTCTGTCTGTCTGTCTGTCTGTATAACCGTTATAGAAACAAAAACTACCCGACGGATTTTAATGAAACTTGGTACAATTATTATTCATACTCCTGAGCAGGTTATAGTATACTTTTCATCACGCTACAATCAATAGGAGCAGAGCAGTGAAGGGAAATGTTGGGAAAACGGGAGAAGTTACTCCATTTTTTAAGCTTCCGTCGCGTGTGCAACCTTAATGGTGAAAGCTACACAGAAATCATGTATGACGGAAATGTTCTCCTTAAAATTATATAAAAAATATCCAACGACAGCATATGTCTATCTTTTATGATTGACGAACAATAAAACGTGTAACTCCCGATAGCTTAGCAGTTCGAAGCTTTCTGATTGTATTTGTCTACTCTTACGTTTATAAAACTCTCAGTCGTCCCTAATTAACATTAATAAAAGTTAGCATTATTAACTATTTCATAAAAAAATAATCATAGAAATCGGTATAGAAACACCAAAGTTATACATGAAAAACGCTATAATAAGCCATCGCGCGTGAATACTGAGTCATGCTATAAGGATTATTTTTGTGGTCGCGAACGCACAGGCAGGCAGCTAGCTTGGCGCCTAGAGGCTAGCGAGTAGCTTCGGAAAACGGCTTACGACAGTTTGTAATATCTTTTGATAATTATAATGTCGAGGGGAAGATGGTTATAATTTCGCTTTACACCAAACGAGTAATATTATAAATGTGAAAGTTTGGTTGTTTGTTACTCAATCATGCCAGAACGGCTTAACGGATCTTAATGAAATTTAGAACAAAGATAGATTATAGTCTGGAATAGCACATAAGCTACTTTTCATCCCGGTAATATGTTCCCTAGGGATCACGCGGGCGAAGCCGCTGGCAGAAGCTAGTACTTATAATAAATCTGTAGAGAGGTCAATTCTGTACATGAAATATATTTCCAAAATAACTATCAGGGGGTGATTAGGGATCGATACTGATGCCAAAAATGCAATCAGTACAATTTTTGTCTGTCTGTCTGTCGGTCTGTCTGTCTGTCTGTCTGTCTGTCTTTATAACCGTTATAGAAACAAAAACTACTCGACGGATTTTAATGAAACTTGGTATAATTAATATTCATACTCCTGAGCAGGTTATAGTATACTTTTCATCACGCTACAGTCTAACAATATCCAACGAGAGCATATGTCTATCTTTTATGATTGACGAACAATAACACGTGTAACTCCCGATAGCTTAGCATTTCGAAGCTTTCTGATTGTATTTGTCTACTCTTACGTTTATAAAACTCTCAGTCGTCCCTAATTAACATCAATAAAAGCTAACATTATTAACTATGCCATAAAAAAGAATCATAGAAATCGGTATAGAAACACCAAAGTCATACATGAAATACACTAATAATAAACCATCGCGCGTGAATACTGAATCATGCTATAAGGATTATTTTTGTGGTCGCGAACGCACAGGCAGGCGGCTAGCTTGGCACCTAGAGGCTAGCGAGTAGCTTCGGAAAACGGCTTACGACAGTTTGCAATATCCTTTAATAATTATAATGTCGAGGGGAAGATGGTTCTAATTTCGCTTTACACCAAACGAGTAATACTATAAATGTGAAAGTTTGGTTGTTTGTTACTCAATCACGCCAGAACGACTTAACGAACCTTAATGAACTTTAGAACAAAGATAGATTATAGTCTGGAATAGCACATAAGTTACTTTTCATCCCGGGAATTTGTTCCCTAGGGATCACGCGGGTGAAGCCGCTAGCAGAAGCTAGTACAAAATAAACTTTTATCAATACAAGTGTACAATGGGCGGTCTTATTGCACAAGGCAATCTCTTACAGACAGACAACCTTTGTATGGATTTAACGAAAGAAGTTAGATTTAGGGCAGTCAGTGTACAAACATCATAAATATTATTAATTAGACACAATAATAATGTGAAACAACAAAACAAAAAAAAAAAAACAAAATATATATTTGTACCTACATATATTTATATTTTATATAATAATAAATATCAAATATACAATATGGAGAGAAGAAAAAAAAAATTATAGTGAGAGATAATGCTCCTACACCATTTTTTTAACGTTGGTAGTGTTTGAGCACGTCTCACATCTATAGGTAAGGCATCCCACAAACGAGCTGCTTGAATAGTAAACGATTTATCAAATAATGATTTAGTGTTGTAGGCAATGATATATAAAACTATAGATACGTTGTCCGCACTCTAAAATGACAACATGAAATGAAGCCAATTGGCCACATCGCGCTTAGTTACGCACCAACCTGTCGCGCGACACTACGTTTGTTTTGATGTCAATTTGACTATTACTTATCCTGTGACGTAACTGACGATGTATATTTATCTCCCTCTAGCAACAGGCATCCCGCCGTACGGTGACATATTTTCTTTCCCTTTCTTCATGCGTATTAGTAGCTATCTAGTATTTTCGCCGTTTTTAAGCGCCGCTATGTTGGTTTATGACGTGTCTATATATAATACGTCATTGGTAGTAGGTATGTTAGGTACTGTCTCTACTTGTAGTCTGTGTGCCAAATCTACTAATTTTCACATTCACATCTCAATCGCAAACTGTCAAAAATGTATGAAAATTAAGGCTTTTTTGGCAGTTTGCGATTGATATGCGAATGCGAAAATTGTTTAAAAATTAGTCGAATTGGCCCTCTGTTCAAGGTTAATGGAGATGGCAATGCTTTGAGTTTCTTTGAGTGATCGAATCAGGAAATATGATGTCTATAATAAGAGAACCAAGGTTACCGACATAGCCCGAAGAATCGCTTATCTGAATGAGCAGGCAACAAAAATAAGGGTTATTTATCATTCAGTTAAGGATTGACTATACTGACATTGGATAAACTAGCTTTTGGAAAAATCTACACTAATATTATATCGTTTGTTTGGTTGAACGCGCTAATCTCAGGAACTACTGGTCCTAATCAGACCAAAAAATTATTTCATTGTTAGATAGCCCATTTATCGAGGAAGGTTATAGGCTATATATCATCACGGCAATAATGGAAAATGTGACGCAGAAGAAGTTGCGCGGGTCAGCTTTTGGAGAAATCTACACTGTTATTATAAAGCAGAAGAGTTCGTTTGTTTGTTTTTTTGTTTGTTTGTTAGGTTGAACGCGGTAATCTCAGGAACTACTGGTCTAATCAGACCAGAAAAATTATTTCATTGTTAGATAGCCCATTTATCGAGGAAGGTTATAGGCTATTTATCATCACGGCAATAATGGAAAATGTGACGCAGAAGAAGTTGCGCGGGTCAGCTAGGCTTTATTAAAATACGACTTCACTCGCGTGGTCCTTAGGGAATATACTTCCGAGATAAAAAGTAGCCTATGTTCTTTCTCAGCATCTGTACCAAATTTCATTTAAATCGTTTCAGTAGATTAGGCGTGACACACTGACAGACAAGAGTTACTCTCGCATTTATAATATCAGTATGAATCCTTTTTTTTTTTGGTCATTGTGCGTCACTGCGGTGCAATGTTTCGTCGAGGACGCAGTGCTGTGCGGGCGCTAAAAAGCTTCGTGCCTACATGCCTGTGATAGATAAGCTATCTGGGTGCGACGTGGGACCAATTGAAGGAGCATTCCAAGGTCAAATTCCTACTCGTCAAGTATTATGCGGCTACCCTCATCAACCTGAGCAGACCACGCGTCGATTTTAGGTTTATTGGATCGATTTTCACGGCACACATCGATTTTTTTAGCGTCTGGATAAACACACGTGTTTCGAACACAAACCACAATTCACACTATAACTTTCACTGCGTATTTTTCGTTTGAAAACTAACCCGCCACGTATTTCACTAGCATCTCCACGAATCTTCATGTGGGCCACTTGAGTTGGATCACACTTCTGATGAAGGCGTCAGCGACGGCTGAGCGATAGCGCCATCATCGTTTGGGTTCGGTGGTATCAGGATCATTGTAGAATAAAACACTCATTACAGTACTAAGCTCTCTTTATTAACTGTGGCTGAGTGCTAGTACTTTACAAATAGACAGTCCCCCAAAACGCCCGCCCGTTACCACATCCTAGTGTTTTACCTATGGAGAAGACGTGGCCAACAAACTCCATAGCAGAACATCTGTCTTTTGAGTTAGAAGAATCGCATTTATAACATTATTAAAGAAGTCTGTTTAATTTAATTAAAATAGGTAAACCGACAGTTTCGTTCTGGACGAGTGTCCTAGTCGGTGTCTCGAGCCAAAGTGCGCTCGGCAAAGTCCCCACTCTCCAATACGACTCTGTCCACGTGCCGCCATTACAACTGTCAACTGACGTCACGGCGTTTACTACTACCCACTACTACAATACTCAAATCAGCAACTAATTATAAAATGATATCTTTATCCACGACACATACACACATATCCGTTGTCTGTCATGTTGTCATGTGTGCCAAATAACCAAGTTTTATTTATTTTCTTTCATTAAACATAACCCCCAGCTACATCACCTTTAATAAAACTTCAGACTATCAGTAGCCCCAAATCGCTGGATCGAAACTTCAGAGATTTGATTTAATTCTGTTTGAGTTTCTGAATAATTTAATTTTCTGAATAATTTTGATCCGTGACAAGAACTAAAGCGTGGTCACTAGAAAAAGATGCGCTATGATTATAGCAATTAAGATATTGCGAATTTTAACTCAATGACAACAAATTTAAAACAATTAAGTTACCTTCCGATCACGATTCGATTTATTTTTATTAAACTACGTATATGTATATCAACCCAATGCTGGGCGAAGTTTTCCGCAATTCTTTTTTAACGATCAGCTGTTGTTTGCTTTCTTTGGTCTTTCAATAACTAGTTACCATTTGTTATTGTTATATGGCAAGTATCGATACTGGGTGACCATCTTAACATACCGAGTTTCCTCCGTGCCTCGGAAAGCACGTTAAGCTGTTGGTCCCGGCTGTCATTTGTGGATCTTTGGCAGTCGTTACGGATAGTCAGAAGCCAGTAAATCTGATTCCAGTCTTGCCAAAAAATACCGTGTTACCCAAGTTGTGGTTGTGGAGGTCTGGTAGGCAGCCGCTCCACGTGATATACTGGTTTTCAGCTGAATCCGGTCTGACTGGAAGCCGACCCCAATGTAGTTGGGGAAAGGCCCAAAGGCATCTGCCATGATGGCAAATATCGATACTAATATATAAGATGAGAAATACATAAGACGAGTGTGACTATATAATCAAATCAAATAAATGTTTATTTATCGCTACAAAATAACTATTTCAGTTGACAGACAGTTTGGCAAAACATTGTAATTTTTGGGAGACCGGCTTCTTTTCATGCGAATGACCTTGTGCATATGGACGAGTGCAGGGGTGGTAGAAACTCGTGGTATAGACTCTTCAGCAAGCGCCGCATCCGCACCGTTCGCATTTTAATTTATATTAATAACAATAATACAGGTTTAAGATACATTTTTTTTACTCTATTGATTAAAATTGTAGAATTTATTCGTTAAATAGTTTCATCTAAACGATTTGAAGGTTGGTGTTTTTTTTTTCTTATTATATAATCCAGATAGAAAAAAATATGGCTAAACCAAATTACGTATCATATCGTTTAGATTACTTACTATTTTTTTTTTTCGATGTAATTTTTCCGTAAGTGCCGACGAAAAATTCGATAGTATCAGGCCACACATACCTACAAGTTAGTTTTGAATCTTTTATTTATTTATTATAAAATTAAAGTAGAGCTATAATTAAAATAAATTATACAAAAATGTACCCTCACAAAATTTGGCACCTACTTACGTTTAAATGAGGCACTAGACTAAGTACCTATTACTCAATTCAATTTAGATAAAAAATATTTAATTCGGATAAAAGTGATTCATGTGTTAGTATAACAAATATCTTATCTTCTATTCTATATACATATAATAAAACTGTAGAAAAGTGGTTTTTGTACATGAAAAAAAAATCAAAATAAAATAGCTAGGGTGTTAAAGAACAACCAATAGAACCCATTTCCAGCATTTTTAGAATTTGTGTCTGTTTGTCTGTTTGTCTGTTTATTTGTTCGGGCATCACGTAAAATCTGCGAAAGCAATGTAGATAACTTTTACACACAAGGATTGAGCGTGACTTGGAGTAACATTTAGTTTTTGTTTCATTGCAATCGGTTCAGTCTATCAAAAGATATTTGAATTTCAAGTTTTCCAGAAGTAAAATTAGGGTTATGTGCACTTAGTCTCATTATTACTTCACGTATATATAATAAACTGTGATAAACCTTATAATAAAAAATGTGAATTAATAAAATTATAATTATCATAGTCTTTCCGAAGTAAAATATTGAAATAGCGCCATCTATCAAACTTAGACTGGACTTTACCTAGAGATCAACTGCGTGCAGTATTCGATAGATGGCGTTGGCGTATGACGTCAATTTTCTGAATCGCGGGCCCATGTCTGCATTTGAGTCAAGTTGATTTATCTATTTTTCATGTATGCTAATCTATACTATTATTATAAAGTAGAAGAGTTCGTTTGTTTGTTTGGTTGAACGCGCTAATGTCAGGAACTACTGGTCCGAATTGATCAATTCTTTCAGTGTTATATAGCCCATTTATCGAGGAAGGTTATAGGCTATAATATATTATCAAGACAAACAGGAGCGGAGCAATAATGGAAAATGTGACGCAGACGGAGTTGCGCGTGTCAGCTAGTATTATATAAAATGTGAGTAACATTGATATAAAAGATAAAAGCATAAATTAAGTACACTGCGTGCCGAGAATGACCAGGCAGGAAAATATATTTCCTAACTTTTCCTATCCTATAATTTCCTACCCTTGCTTTCATTATTTTATTATATAGTGTGAGTCTTTATAATGTGCTCATATGAAAATGAGGGAAACATACCTAATTTTATCGACGGAAAACGTATCTATTCAGCCTCCGCACAAAATGTCTCGCATTTAGAGTATAGCTCTGCGCCACAGCTCTCTGGATATAGTTGCAACAACTCCGAGCTCTGCACAGCAACGACGCAGATTTATTGCGAATAGGGAATATGCATGAAAAAAGTATTTATGATCGGTGATATTTATGATAGTTTATCTAAAAGTATTCGAAAATATAATACTAACAGTGAAATTAGAATCTAAATTGCTCGAAAAACGAACGAGATGCAATTATTTTAATCAAATAAATCTTCCCTCTCGCGAAAACGCTGTTTTCTATGGCAGCTGTGTAGTCGTCGTGTAATTTGACGTCACATTTCATATCGGACTTCTCTTTCTAACCGTAGTCTTTGAAGCTTTATAACTTCATAAATGCTGAAGTTTTTTAAAAAATAATTTCATGATTGTTTACTAGACTAAGTACCTATTACTCAATTCAATTTAGATAAAAAATATTTAATTCGGATAAAAGTGATTCATGTGTTAGTATAACAAATATCTTATCTTCTATTCTATATACATATAATAAAACTGTAGAAAAGTGGTTTTTGTACATGAAAAAAAAATCAAAATAAAATAGCTAGGGTGTTAAAGAACAACCAATAGAACCCATTTCCAGCATTTTTAGAATTTGTGTCTGTTTGTCTGTTTGTCTGTTTATTTGTTCGGGCATCACGTAAAATCTGCGAAAGCAATGTAGATAACTTTTACACACAAGGATTGAGCGTGACTTGGAGTAACATTTAGTTTTTGTTTCATTGCAATCGGTTCAGTCTATCAAAAGATATTTGAATTTCAAGTTTTCCAGAAGTAAAATTAGGGTTATGTGCACTTAGTCTCATTATTACTTCACGTATATATAATAAACTGTGATAAACCTTATAATAAAAAATGTGAATTAATAAAATTATAATTATCATAGTCTTTCCGAAGTAAAATATTGAAATAGCGCCATCTATCAAACTTAGACTGGACTTTACCTAGAGATCAACTGCGTGCAGTATTCGATAGATGGCGTTGGCGTATGACGTCAATTTTCTGAATCGCGGGCCCATGTCTGCATTTGAGTCAAGTTGATTTATCTATTTTTCATGTATGCTAATCTATACTATTATTATAAAGTAGAAGAGTTCGTTTGTTTGTTTGGTTGAACGCGCTAATGTCAGGAACTACTGGTCCGAATTGATCAATTCTTTCAGTGTTATATAGCCCATTTATCGAGGAAGGTTATAGGCTATAATATATTATCAAGACAAACAGGAGCGGAGCAATAATGGAAAATGTGACGCAGACGGAGTTGCGCGTGTCAGCTAGTATTATATAAAATGTGAGTAACATTGATATAAAAGATAAAAGCATAAATTAAGTACACTGCGTGCCGAGAATGACCAGGCAGGAAAATATATTTCCTAACTTTTCCTATCCTATAATTTCCTACCCTTGCTTTCATTATTTTATTATATAGTGTGAGTCTTTATAATGTGCTCATATGAAAATGAGGGAAACATACCTAATTTTATCGACGGAAAACGTATCTATTCAGCCTCCGCACAAAATGTCTCGCATTTAGAGTATAGCTCTG
The DNA here is from genome assembly GCA_963859965.1 of Ceramica pisi. Lineage (NCBI taxonomy): Eukaryota > Metazoa > Arthropoda > Insecta > Lepidoptera > Noctuidae > Ceramica > Ceramica pisi. The sequence goes on along the minus strand of OY982541.1, from coordinate 23,030,364 downwards.
CGCCACAGCTCTCTGGATATAGTTGCAACAACTCCGAGCTCTGCACAGCAACGACGCAGATTTATTGCGAATAGGGAATATGCATGAAAAAAGTATTTATGATCGGTGATATTTATGATAGTTTATCTAAAAGTATTCGAAAATATAATACTAACAGTGAAATTAGAATCTAAATTGCTCGAAAAACGAACGAGATGCAATTATTTTAATCAAATAAATCTTCCCTCTCGCGAAAACGCTGTTTTCTATGGCAGCTGTGTAGTCGTCGTGTAATTTGACGTCACATTTCATATCGGACTTCTCTTTCTAACCGTAGTCTTTGAAGCTTTATAACTTCATAAATGCTGAAGTTTTTTAAAAAATAATTTCATGATTGTTTACTAGACCTAATATTTTATTGTGCACATAAAAAAATCCCATGCATATTCCCTATTATGGCTTGAATGCCATCTGTCTGGGTCTCAGGTCTCAGCAAACATTATATCTCAGTGAAAAAAACTGTTTATTATACATTTTCAAAAAGCCAGTCCTTCAATTCATAAGGGTCTACTTATACAACGTTAATTACAATTGGAACAAAGCTGAAGTCCTTAAGATTCAAAAGTCATCCGGGGCCATTGTTCGACAAGAGAACTCAGTGAGAAACCAAATTAATTACATAATAGAGTCGTGGAAGAATTAAATAAGATAAAACGACCCACAGGGGACGCTCCAAAGTACATGATAACAGTTTTTGACGGATTTCAGTGTATTCGAACTCTGCTAAACTTATAAAGGAACACTGGCGCAAGATTCACAGATGTACCTACGTCGATGCCTTTAGTTTGAAAACTTTGTTTCGTAATAATTTGAACCTTATTGTTATGAAGTACATAACTAAAGGGTTTTCCAATAAGAATTGTTATTTTGATATTATAAAAATGCCATTATTTTTGATCGGATGTTTATTTCAATATAAAGCGTATATACTACTAGCTGACCCGCGCAACTTCGTCTGCGTCACATTTTTCATTCCTGCTCCGCTCCTATTGGTCTTAGCGTAATGATATATAGCCTATAGCCTTCCTCGATAAATGGGCTATCTAATGCTGAAAGAATTTTTCAAATCGAACCAGTGGTTCCTGAGATTAGCGCGTTCAACCAAACAAACAAACAAACTCTTCTGCTTTATAATATTACTAGCTGACCCGCGCAACTTCGTCTGCGTCACATTTTCCATTTCTGCTCCACTCCTATTTGTCTTAGCGTGATGATATATAGCCTATAACCTTCCTCGGTAAATGGGCTATCTAACACTGAAAGAATTTTTCAAATCGGACCAGTAGTTCCTGAGAACGCGCCAGCGTTCAACCAAACAAACAAACAAACAAACAAACAAACAAACAAACAAACAAACAAACAAACTCTTCTGCTTTATAATATTAGTATAGATTAATAATAATATTATTAATAATATTATAAATATAATAATAAATATAATAATTGAATCGACGCTGGGCTGTTGGCGTAGACCTTCTCTTTCACGTGGCCCCAAAAGAAGAAGTCGCAAGTTGTTAAATCACAAGATCTCGGTGGCCTCAGATACTCATCATCTGCGAACTACAAAACAATATTTCACTGCATATGAAATGTGAATTTCATGTTTCGTTATATGTTACGGGAACTATTAGAGTTCAAAATTCAAAGTAGAAAAATTCCATCGCGTGTAGATTTTGTGTTTATCATACACCTAGCACGGCTTTTGGAGAAATCATATTCAGGGCCAAAAGTTGATAGGTGAGCAGATGCAGCATGTCGGCAGGACCCAGAGAATATAATATGTCAAGAGTTACAAATAGGAGCCCTCTGGTCTTATAGAGCCCACTTTCAGATTCCAAAAAGGAAAACTTTTCAACGTTTTCTTCGGAGTCGTTCATTTTAATTTGATTGGAGAAGTATTAGAGAAATTATTTAAAAATTACATAAAATATGAATTAGTAGGTAACTCCTGTTATCAATGTTCTAATTAGACGAAAAAGGAACGTAACGGTTTTTTGGCCCGATAAAACATAAAAGCACAATAGGCACCAAATCTATTGTGATGATTTTAATTAACGGAGAAGTGCGAGCGTGTTTAGCACACTAATGGTCCCGTATAGTGCACAACAACTGACAACAAGCCCATCGAGCGGGAAGCTGCGACGTTGGCGCCACCACCAAATCAAATCTTGTCAATTTCTAATCATTTTGTTAAGTTCCATTGACGGTTTTCAGGAAAATTTACTCCACCAGTTGACGCAACATAGGCAAGACCTCTTCATTGAATAAAAAAATTTTTACAAAAAAATAGAACCGACATCCAAAAAAAAAACACTACAAGGTAAAAAATAACTTTATTTTCGGAAGTCGGTGTTTTTGTTAGTTTCTTCGTATTTTGACACCGACTTCCGAAATTATAGTTATTTTTAACTTTGCAGTGTATTTTTTTTGGAAGTCGGTACAATTTTTTTGTATAAAGTTTTTTATTTTTCACTTTTTAGTGGTACCCCACACCTAACAACACCACTGCAAAATCGCAGAAAAGCAAAATACGCAATTTCGATTACTTGGATGACATAAAACTATCATCCAAGTAGACGAATTCCAGCTATTTCGATTTAAAATCCAAAGTTCGTAACCGATTTTCATAAAATTTAAATGAAACCAATCAGCAAGTATATCCTTTCAGATAAAATAAGAATTTTTCAAATCGGTTCATAATTGTCGGAGTTATGAGGTAACAAACATAAAAAAAAACATACAACCGAAATAATAACCTCCTCCTTTTTGGGAAGTCGGTTAAAAAGTGACTTTGACATGTAACATAACGGTGACGTCAACTTAACAAATGTCAGAAAACAATCGATTTGATAGGTGTTTGGGACTGACGTCTCAGTACTACCACCTGGTGCTTGACATTTCAGAAAACCCTCATTGTAGCTACCGTAATCATAATCATGGTGCTGATTACGTTTCCTACTAAGCTTTGTTTTTGTTTGTCGGAATATAATTATAACAAACTGAGATATTTAATAAAAAAATCTTAAGAATCGATTTTCGAGCGGTACCGCGCGTCACGCCGTCCGTCCGTCTAGTGACGACAGGCCGTGTCGACGGCACGTTAGTGTTCCACGCGCGCCTCAAAGAGAATCAGCACACAGAGGGGCCCGAAAGGGCCGACGCCTGCCGGAGTCGCGGGATTATTCGCAAGAGACACCGTGGCTCCGGAACACAGAGGGCAATGAAGGAACATGGATGGGTTTTAGTCAGTAGAAGTCTGACACTCCCTCCCGCTACACCCAGAGCGGGAGGAGTCATTGGATGATTTCCTATCCCTAAAAAAAAAAAAAAACCGCCCGTCACAACATGTACCTATATCTAGTAGGTATTCCACTCGTTACTGTGACATTGACTGTGTATTAGTTTTTTCACCTTGTCTTCTGTAATTAAATCGACGCGTAGGTAGTCGGTAGCGTTTTAATAAATACGGAACCCCAAAAATACTAATTTTAAAATTCTTATCGTATAGGCATGCACGTGTCAATTAACGGTGAGAACAATAAGTTCTATCCAAAGCAGGAAAAAAAGGAGTTTTTTATAATACTAGCTTAGTAGAAGCACAGTGGCTGACCTGTTTAGTAAAAATTGTGGAACACTCGTAATTCAACAGACATCTTTAAAATGTTTTTGGGACGATTTCTGTTATTTTCGATATTGGTAAGTGATTTTTTAAAATTTGAATTTATGATAGTTAATGCAGTTATTGTGGCGACACTTGGTGGAAGCCTATGTTCAGCAATTGACTTCTTTTGGCTGATATGATGGTTATTGCAGTTCCTTAATTAGGTACTTCAGTAAAACTAGATATTTTGTTAACCATTAACGGCTTTTGTAAAAGAATCGCGATGCGCCAACGGTACATGGCGGACATCCCACCTATACGCACAAAGTTTTGGGAATACATTCATTGTGCGTACAGCTAAGAAGTGGAATTCCCTGCCTGAGTCTGTGTTTCCTGATAGCTACAACTTGGGAGTCTTTAAGTCAAGAGTGAATAGGTTATTTCTAGACAAGCGTGCTCCACCTTAGACCGCATCATTGCTTAACATCAGGTGAGCGTAGCGGTCAAACGTATATACGTAGCCTAACAATAGTAAAAAAAAAAAATGAAAGGATATTGTTAGGTTGCAAAAGTAAGCTGAGTTTGTTTTTTTTTAATTTTTGTTTAAATCGTGTCTATAAATAATAATTAAATTGTGGTGATATGTGATAACTAAAATCTTTTAATATAGATTGAAAAAGAGGAGGTTCTCAATTCAGTTGTATTTTTTGTCTTTGATACCTCAAAACTTCGTCATTTATAAAATGATTAAAAAAAAAATTGTTTATATTTGAAACTAGCTGCCCCTGCGGCTTCGTTTCCGCAATTTTTTTTTCTTTCGTAAGAACCTACTCCTAATAACAAACACAACAAAAAGAATTAGTGAAATCGGCCCAGCCGTTCGCGCGTGATGCCGGGACCAAGGGAAAAAGGGATGCATTTTTTTACTTTCCGATTGATCCCATTAAAATTTCGTCAAAATCAATTTATTAGTTTGGTTATAATCAAAATAGCTGGAAAAAATTATGTCGTCCAGGTAAATGACAGGAAACGTTTCCTGGCTACCAGTGCTACCACTAAAAAGTAGAAACGGCAAAAACGGCCATATATTTTTTTTAACTTTAACTTAGATGTTAGATTTTTCCACAGCTTCAATGGGCTGTAGACTTGAGTATACATTTTTAATTTCAACTCGATACCACTACGTGTTCCCGAGATAAGGGAACTTGACAGACGGACGGACGGACGGACAGCAAAGTGATCCTATTAGGGTACCTTTTTCGTTTTGAGGTACGGGACCCTAAATATAGGTAATACGAATATTTGAAATTCTTACTTGTTTTTTTTTTTTTCAGTTATACAACACAGAAGCTGGGACTTTTGATGACAAGGACCCAACAGCACGAAAGTATCCAGATTTTTCGAGAATGTAAGTAATCTAAGAAGGTTATTATCTGATGGTAATTAGACTACTATACAGTATAATTAAACGTTGTTTTGTCGCGATCTTGTTTGATGAAATGAGATATGTAGCCCAGTGGAAATTAACATTAAAATCGCAAGGCACGATGTAGTTCTGCATTATTTCACCATCGGCCTAATTTGTTTATGAGCTAGGGTGTACCCACCTCTTTCTTGTTACTTCGAAAACCATTCTGCTTAAACTCTTTTTGCAAAATTTTATACTTAAATAAAAACAGGTATGGATGTAACTAAAATTATCTTTAAAAACACTTTTTACAAAAAAATACAACCGACTTCCAAAAAAAAAAACAGTAAAAAATAACTTTATTTTCGGAAGTCGGTGTTTTTGTTAGTTTCTTCGTATTTTGACACCGACTTCCGAAATAAAAGTTATTTTTTACTTTGTAGTTTTTTTTTTTTTTTTGGAAGTCGGTTGTATTTTTTTGTGAAAAGTTTTTTATTTTTCACTTTTTTGTGGTACCCCACACCTAACAACACCACTGCAAAATCACAGAAAAGCAAAATACGCAATTTCGATTACTTGGATGACATAAAACTATCATCCAAGTAGACGAATTCCAGCTATTTCGATTTAAAATCCAAAGTTCGTAACCGATTTTGATAAAATTTAAATGGGACCAATCTGCAGGTATATCCTTTCAGATAAAACAAGAATTTTTGAAATCGGTTCATAATTGTTAGAGTTATGAGGTAACAAACATTAAAAAAAAACATACAACCGAATTGAGAACCTCCTCCTTCTTGGGAAGTCGGTTAAAAACAAATTCCAACCTTTTTTTTCTTTTTACAGTAAAACCCTTCCAGATAAAAAGCCAGACTCATCAACCAATCTTAAAGAACCTAACGACGGATCACGTTCATCAAATAATGAAACGCGGTACTACAAACTGCTAACAGGCGTTTATAAAAGGAACCAATCAGGTACAAGTGAAAATAAAGCTCTATTAACAGACTATGACTACTGGTCCGTTAATGCACCTTATAAAGTACTATATAACGTCACAGATAACGAATCAGAGACACTTACTCGTAAAAGAACACCATACTATTCGTACTGGGACAGGAATAAGAGCTCCAGAAATACAACTGCTCTTATAGAAGACTTTAAAACTACTACTAATACTACAAGGACACCATATTATTCGTACTGGGGCTTCAGAAATGAAAGCCCCAGAAATACAACTGCTCTTACAGAAGACTCTGACTCACTAGATTATTCGTACTGGGATAAAAAAGTTGCTCGTCCAGAAGACTCTGAAACTACTACTAGTACTACAAGAACACCATATTATTCGTACTGGGGCAACAGAAATGAAAGCCCCAGAAATACAACTGCTCTTACAGAAGACTCTGACACACAAAATTATTCGTACTGGGATAAAAAAGTTGCTCGTCCAGAAGACTCTGAAACTACAGAAAGCTCTGAAACTACTTCTACAAGAAGATCATATTACTCGTACTGGGGCAACAAAAGTAAATCTGAATCTTCAGCCTCAAAATCATATCACAACTGGTACAACAGAACAAATACTGACACAGCTAAACAACCAACCAAAGTTACAGAGATACCAAAAGACGTTGACGTTGGATACAAATACCGAACTGTAGAAAATCGTACACACACAGCTCATTTTCCCGAGAGTCTTGAAAAAATAAATAATACAAGTAACTTTTTCGGTGAAACAATCGAAAAAAGTACGACTGCAAGAACACCATATAACCCTTTGAACAGCCGTGATTCAGAAACTACGACTACAAGAAAACCATATTATTATTATAGACCTTTCTGGGGCACTGTATCTAATGCATCTAAAATTAGGACTACAATAAAACCATATTGGGGAAATTGGCGCACCGTACGTGAATATGAAACTACGACTAAAACAAGAAGACCATTTTATTATACGGTTACGATACCAATTTTTTGGAAAAACGGGACCTCAAGTTACGCGGGTGGCACTGAATACAACCAAACTACTACAAAATTTTATGACACTATGCAAACTACCACTACTCGAGTTATTATTGACCCTTAATTGTCAACCAGCTCCCGTAGCCCTGTTGAGGTACCACCTAATCCCTCAGTAAATACGAATGAAACAAGAGACTGCGGAGCACTAGCAGATTTTCTTAAAAAACTGACAGGGACGGTACTACCAAGTACTAGTAATAAAGTGCCTAAATCAAATATTACAAATATAGCTATAACTAATGAAAACGGTAATATGTTTTTGTATATGAATAACTACTTTTAAATTATTGATAAAAACATATTACTAAAAGTTTAATATCACCAAAATGAAGTTAAAGAAATGAAATAGTTACACTTAATTTTAAATATTTGTTTTATTTCGGACCCACCAAGTTTTCTTTCTAGAGTACTAATACTTCACTATGTATCTCATTCTAAGTGAACTGTTATTTAAGTTCTTATGAGAATAAAATTCTTCTTCTTTAAACCTAAATGTTAAGATCATCTTTGAAGTAACAACGAAGTTTCGAAACTGCTGTTTTCATGTAAAGCATTTCGTCGTTAAGCTTAGAATAGGCTACGACACTATTAACTGTACATATATGTCACTGGAAAATAAGAAAATCCGTAAGATTGTAATCAATCTTACTCAGCTTATATTTTCTTGATATATTATGAAAAAATCGTTTTTTTATGTATTATACTCGTAAATCCCATCCCAATTCAATAGTTTCCAACTTATCCGTGTCTTATTTAGAAAAAAAGTTTACAATTTCCCGGGATTTTTGCCAGTTTCCGGTGACATACACCGAGTGTCTATGAGTGAGCAGGTATACCTGTAAAAACTAAAAAAGAAAAAATATAGTCGAATCAGCGAGTTTTTTGTACAAACACAAGTGTGCAGGAGGGCAATCGCGCTAATAAAATTCGGTTGGAACGCAACTGAACTGTAGCCATTTCACAACTTTTTTAAACATTCCGTATCGCGCTAAACGTTTGACAGAAACTAGGAACGCAACTGCATCACAACTGTAACGTTACCGCTGTCAAACAAAAAGTTGAAACAGTGCTACTTTTTCGTGACTTTTTCTCAATCGTTCGCGTTGTGTTGTTTGGATTTTGAAGGAAAATACGAAAATATTTGTAAAGGTTACGATATAGTTTTGACGCAACTTTGGTTGAAGTTTAATTAAACTTTAGCGCGATACCAAATTCCTTACAGGTGAATCGAAATTAGATCATAACTAAAACTGAATTGGAAACGAATTGCAAGCGGACCTAAACTTTTAAAATTAGCGCGATTGCCCTCCTGTACTGTTACAGAAGTGTTTGTGTGACGCTTGTGTTGCAATTTATGTTGTACTTCTAAACTTATCCTTACTATTCTGCTCGTGTTTAAGAAGAAAAAAACTCGCCAAGTGCGATTCGGACTCGCGTGCAAAGGGTTCCGAACCAATTATTTTTTAACATGTTATTTTTACACTCCAAGACTTCTTATAGGGTTTTCCGTAATCTTTAGGTATAAGAGCTATGATCTGTATTTTCTTTTTCAAAATTAAAGGCTCAGCCGTTTCGGAGATAAGTAATGGTTTTTTTTTTGTCTTATATCTTGAATAACTTCAAAAGTGTTTATTTCAAAATAAAATAAAAACATACCGGCAACCTCTCAGGACTATGTTATTAACATCATAACCAACAACTTTTGATCTATGACTTTTAAAAATTCATAATATTTTAGTTCATCGGGATTTCATACAAAAATAAAAAATGTTTTAAATTGAATGCTGTAAGTGTTACAATTTTTTTAATTTTCATATTCATATACATAGTCCTGAGTGGTTGCTGGTGTTTTACAAATAACCCTGTATAATTAAAGCCCTCACAGTGAGCCCTATTAGGTATTTGATATGTTCTAGTATAGCTTGACCCCCAAAAGTGACCCCAAAAGTAATTAAAATTTATTAATTTACGTAACGCGTCCGATTTTGGGTCACAGAAGTTAAATGTGTAGCAAATTTCAACAGAATGGGTCTAGTAGATCCGGAGAAAACTGGCTGGGACAGACAGACACACGAGTGATCCTATAAGGGTTCCGTTTTTTACAGAAGTTTTTTTTTATCTATTTTTTTTAGGGACTTTTGTTCTTTGAATAGGTCAGCCCCGTTGAGTCACAACTGAGCAATACAGCAACAATATAATACAATAACAAAAAAAACTTTTTACAAAAAAATACAACCGACTTCCAAAAAAAAGACACTACAAAGTAAAAATAACTTTAATTTCGGAAGTCGGTGTCAAAATACGAAGAAACTAACAAAAACACCGACTTCCGAAATTAAAGTTATTTTTTACTTTGTAGTGTTTTTTTTTGGAAGTCGGTTGTATTTTTTTGTAAAAAGTTTTTTATTTTTCACTTTTTAGTGGTGCCCCACACCTAACAACACCACTGCAAAATCGCAGAAAAGCAAAATACGCAATTTCGATTATCAAAGAATCATCTAAATAGTCAAATTCCAGCTATTTCGATTTAAATTCCAAAGTTCGAAACCGATTTTGATATGATTTAAATGGGACCAATCTGCATGTATATCCTTTCAGATAAAACAAGAAATTTTCAAATCGGTTCATAATTGTCGGAGTTATGAGGTAACAAACATAAAAAAATTAAAAAAAAACATACAACCGAATTGATAACCTCCTCCTTTTTGGGAAGTCGGTTAAAAATAACAAGACCTCACTGACGCGTGTACATCTTAAATAGGTTGAGAGCCGCAGACGAAAGGGGATTTGCTAATATTACTAAAAAAAATCCACGCATCCGTTTAAATTCACGCATCAGAGATTCCCTGTCTCTCATATGCTTAGTACAATCCATTAATAAGTACTGAACTACTGAAATTTGGATCCCTAAAAACGTATTTAACTTGTTAGTAGGTGATCAATTCAATTTGATCCTGTGCTCGGACGTTCTCGGGTAGTCTCCGGCCAGCGCTTCCTGACCGATGTCTCAGAGAGATTTAGAGCCAACCTACTTTGCATAAAGAATCCCCTATTCAGATTTCTGGGTAAATCCAATAATAGGGTTAACCCTACTGGGCTTTTACTATTCAAACTGTATTTTCTATTAAATACGGTATCAACAAAAGAGGAGAGTAACTAATTTTGAATTAAGCTCGCGTTTGTGGTTGACGTCTCGAAGTTTTGTAGTAATTTATTTGAGCAGTTTAGTTTAAGTAGTTGTCCATACCAAAATGTAAGATTGGATGAAATTAGATATTATTTGGTACTTTTCTGGAATGTATGTATGTTAAAATATTTTTACTAAATTTATAATGTACGAGCTCAAAAGAAAAAGTTCTTATTACCTAACACAGTTTTTAAATCTGTGTTTTCTTCATCCATTACAAAACCTTTCTTCAGGTTTGTATTTTTTTTTTGTACTTCAGCCTAGGTGTGTATTGTAGTTTTGCCGAAAACCGAAAGTTATTAGTGCAGTGTAGGGTACCTACATAGTGAATGAATAATAGTAACTATGTCGTGCTATACATATAACACATGAACATAGTGTTTTGTAAATTATATCAGACTCAAAGAAAGTGCTACAGACTTTTTTTTGGGACAAGCCCGCCACACATTCCCAACCACTGCAACTCCAGAAAGCCAGAATCAACAGTGGTGACCACCAGAAAAACGACGAGCTAATGAAGCCCGACGAGTCCCGGAGAAACGATTCAACTGTCTTGGATCCCGCCTCGAAATTAATCAGAAGAGTACAGCGGAGGAGTAGGAAAAAATAAATATGATTTCCACTTTTCTCCTTATCAAGCAGGAGACAGATTTGAGTTAGGCCAATAGGCACAAAGGGACATATACAACTGGGTTAAGCCCAGTTGCCAAGCACCACGGATTATATATATTAACACTGAAATTATTGGGTCCTAAATTGTGAGCTACTTTTGATTCCAGTAATAGGTGCTACGGACTTGTTAAAACTGCAAATGTGCACAATTCTTAGTTTTAACATAATGCGCCCTGCAAAGGAGTGGAACTAACTAAACTCTCTGCCTGCGTCTGTGTTTCCGAACGCTTACAACCCTAATCTTTTCAAAGTTAGAATGAACAGGCTCCTTCTCAGTAAGCTCACTCCATCGTAGACTTTGTCTCTGTCATCTCTGACCAATACAAGAGTCAAGAGCAGACCCATCTCAATTAAAAAAATGTGTTATTTTTTTCCAAAATTAATGGATTCCAATCCTGATTAAGAATGTTGATTTTTCAAGAATCTATTGATGATGTTTTAGTTTTCATTAAAATCGGGTCCAAGACTTACATATTTTGAGAGTTTTTCGCCATTCCTCCATAAACCAAAATTGGCTCAGCAGTACGTCACGCTGTGGTATAATTTTTTGTGCATTCTCTCGCGCAAACTATTTATTCAGTTTAGAAAAAAATGATTTTACAAACCTCAATATCATTTTTGAAGTCAAGTTTGATGAAAAAATTTTTTGAGCTTCAGTTCTAAGTACGGGGACCCCCAAAATTTATTGTTTTTTTATCTATTTTTGTGTGAAAATCTTAATGCGGTTCACAGAATACATCTACTTACCAAGTTTCAACAGCATAGTTCTTATAGTTTCGGAAATAAGTGCTAGCTGTGATATACGGACGGACAGACAGACAGACATGACGAATCTATAAGGGTTCCGTTTTTTGCCATTTGGCTACGAAACCCTAACAAGCACAGCATACAAAACTAGCTGACCCGCTTCGTCTACTTCACATTTTTCTTATATAACTACTCCACTCCTATTAGTCGTGGCGTGATGTTGTAACCTATTATTGTTATTGTAAAACTTTATTTCGGGTAGCCAAATTGTTCAATTCGAACCAGTAGTTCCTGAGATTAGGGCGTTCAAACTAACTAACAAAGAAAAAAAATGCAAATAAAAATGCCTAAGGCATTAAATGCGCCTCTGGACATGTGTGTGCGAAAAGTATTAAAAAAACAAAATGTATTAAAGAAATTCTTTAGCTTTATAAGTATATGACCCGCGCAACTTCGTCTGCATCACATTTTCCATTATTGCTCCGCTCCTATTTGTCTTAGCGTGATGATAAATAGCCTATAACCTTCCTCGATAAATGGGCTATCTAACACTGAAAGAATTTTTCAAATCGGTCCAGAAGTTTCGGAGCCTACTCAATTGAAACAAACAAACAAACAAATCTTTCCTCTATATAATATTAGTGTAGAAGTGTAGATATACAAAAGCTACAGCGCAGGGTCTAACAACAGGTACCTTGACCGATCAATACCTACGTAATTTGTGGCTAAAACCATTTGGTCGAGCCGAGAACCCATGGGAACCATCCCACGCAGAGAGCCACTGACATGGAAATCGAATAACTACAAGGAGTAGGTACAAGGTCTCTCGCTTAGTAGACAAGATTCCAGAGTTGCCAGACCTCTCATTTTCTCAGTAACAAAATATAAAAAATCACCTTCCACCAGGATAAAGTTGTCTTAGTTTGTACTTTTTAACCGACTTCTTCAACTAAAGACGAGGTTCTATACGTTTGTCTGGTATGTTTTTTTTATGTATGTTCACCGATTTCTACGCCAATTATTGTGGATCGATTTCAAAAATTGTTTTTGTTTTCGAAAGCCCTATACTCTTGAGGTAGTCCCATTGTCACCAAGTCAGAATCTGATGATAGAATCCCATTAAAATCGAGGGAAACCCTTAATTTTTTATAGGCACATACAACGTTTTACAAAATCTTTCTAACGCAATTCAGGTATTTGTGCTTGGTAATCATCATCTCATGTTGCTGAGCTGATGATGGAAGGTATGAGTTAGGATCTGATGATGGTATCCCATGAAAAATGTTTGTTCAGCGATATTTTCGCCAATTTTCAACCAATTCAGTTAATTGTTGTTTTGTCTGGAAGAATAGGACTGGTCCCATTTCAACTTGGTGACGATCTGACGAAGAACTTCGGAGGTAGGGAACGGTTTTTTCAATAAGTGAAAGGAAATGGATTGAAATTGCGGAAATCGCATGTCTGTTTATTGTTTACACCAGTTCATAACACAATATTACGCCGGTTCGCTGTGAATGGCTACGCAGGTACAACTAAATAGTGAAAAATAAAAACTTTATACAACAGACTTTCAAATAAAAAAAAAACACTTAAAAGTATAAAATCACTTTAACTTTGGAAGTCGGTGTTTATGGTCGTTTGTTTTTTTTTGTGTTTTTAATTTTTGTCATTTTGGTATCCACACCTAACAACACCAATGGAAAGCCGCAGGAAAGCTAATACGCAATTTCATTTATATGGATGACAATCAAAATATGTCATCCAAAGAAACGAATTCCAGCTATTTTGATTTAATAGCAAAACTACAAAACCGATTTTGATTCAATTTATACGAGACCACTTCTGAAGACTTCTGAACACTTATGATCTAACAAAAAAAAAAGAAACCGTCAAAATTAGTGATCGATGGTCAAAATCGAATCATAATTTTATTGACGGAATAATCCCGTAACATACGTACAAAAAAAAAACATACAATCGAATTGAGAACATCCTCCTTTTTTGAAATCGGTCAGAGTGCAGAATTTTGCTAAAGTCAATGGTATATTTGTTAAAAATTACCAAATTACTAATACATACTACGATAAACAACACGTCTTATCATCAAATGCATCGTTTTGACTGACACGTGGCGTGTGACACATAGAAAGGTGTCATTAGAAAATAATGAAAAACTCGAAAAATCAGAAAAAAAAACGGTTTTTCGGTTTTCGGTGTACCCGGGTTTGCATTCACTAGTTTTGTTTCTTCAAATGCCCTTTGTGTTCCAGAGCGGTAACTCTAGTCTTGGTCAGAGATGACAGAGACAAAGTCTACGATGGAGCGAGCTTACCCAGAAGGAGCCTGTTCACTCTAACTTTGAAGCGATTAGGGTTGCAGCAGTTCTCTTAAACAAATAGATTGAAGTGAAAACACTACTATAAAAAAATTAAACAGCTACATCTAGATAGCTAGAAGTAGATACCAACCAAACTGTCTAATATTTACTACCTCTTGAGATATTCAAGCAGTAACAAAGAGACGACCTTTTTTTTTTTTATTTTTTTTTTTTTTTAAACGGGGAAACTCTTGGCCCAAATCTCGCCTGATGGAAAGTGATGATTAGGCCGAAGATGGAAGCGAGTTTCACCCGGAATCCTCTTACATAGAGGAACTGGCTATCATAATTATCTCTAATTGCCGGAACACAACAATGCTGTTAACATTGTTGTTATGGCGACTGACTTAGACATGATAGTGGTAGCTTGCCAGGCGGACTTAGAAGTCCTACCACCAACCAAACCGAGCAAAAAATTTGCCCCCACTTGGAATTGAACCCGGGACCTCTGGGTCTGAATCGAGTGGTATAACCACTAGACCACGGAGGCGGTTAGTGTCACCTGTTTAGCACCACCCGGGGACCACGTGTAGGGATTCGCTGAAGGGTATTCTCCTACGGACGCGGGTGACTCGGCCCCCAAAATTCACAAATGAAGCCCTACTCTAGTCAAATTAGGTTGTTAGATGGCGTCGTGCGGCTAACCCACGTTATCTCAATGTGGATGAGGGTCGCATTACAGCAAGGCACTGAATACTGACCGCGGCCTACGAACGTTTATACCCACAGATGTTTAAAAGGAGTAAGTTAAAACGTGTGGAGAGAACTTACTCGGTTGTGATCCATCTTTATTTAGGCTTTTTAACCGACTTCCCAAAAATGAGGAGATTATCAATTCGGTTGTACGTTTTTTTTTGTTTGTTACCTCATAACTCCGTCAATTATGAACCGATTTGAAAAATATATATTTTTTTTATTTTTTATCTGAAAGGATATACTTGCAGATTGGTCCCATTTAAATTTGTTCAAAATCGGTTACGAATTTTGGATTTTAAATCGAAATAGCTGGAATTCGTTTACTTGGATGATGGTTTTATGTTATCCAAGTAATCGAAATTGCGTACATATTGCTTTTCTGCGATTTTGTAGTGGTGTTGTTAGGTGTGGGGTAGCCACTAAAAAGTGAAAAATAAAAAACTTTTTACAAAAAAATACAACCGACTTCCAAAAAAAAACCACTACAAAGTAAAAAATAACTTTAATTTCGGAAATCGGTGTCAAAATACGAAGAAACTAACAAAAACACCGACGACCGGAATTATACTTTTTTTTTGCTTTACAAAACCTTTGCCTTTTCTCGTTGTTTATAGGAGAAAGGGAAGCAGGTATCGTTCCAAAGTCTTGTTGCAGAGTTTCTTCGAAAAAGTCACCTTTGCCCTGGCTCGCAAATGGCATTAGGAGGAATACGGATGGGTTTTCGTCATTAAGAATCTGACCCTTGCGTTCCAAGCGGAAGGAGTCATTTGATGATTTGCCATCCCCAAAAAAAGGTAAAGGTAGTCTTGCGTTGTTACCTAATACCACTCTGCGCTGGCCATCTAGAGCTCTCGAGTCATCCCTACTAATAATATTATAAATGCGAAAGTAACTCTGTATGTCTGTCTGTCTTTTCTTCGTGCCTAAACCACTGAACCGATTTGGCTGAAATTTAGTACAAAGATAGTTTTTGTCCCAGAAATCTTACCGTTTCCGTAAGATTTCTGGCATAAAAACTATTCTTTGTCCTTTAATTAAGAGTTTAAATAGGTTAAATATATTCCGAGAGTATGTGTCCAAGGGATCACGCAGGCGAAGCCGCTAGCACACGCTAGTTATTAATATGTCCTGTCTATCAACAGTAAAGGCGCACACCCACCGCGGTGCACGGTTAGTAAATGCGTGGCTTGCTTGAATATGGCGCTTACATAGCTCAACGCTGCTTACGCCATGCACGCTGTGCATGTGGTACACGAATATTAACCCACATCTATGAACATCTGTGTTGCAGCACAGTTTTGAGATACGCCATGTGTCACGGAGGCGTGTGTAGTGTGTACTGCAGTGGAAACGTAGAACCACGTTGTCAAACAAATGAATCCACGCAGCTAAAATGCGGCGCGTGCTCGTGCACAGCATACGCTGCGGTGGATTTCCGCCTTAAAAAATCCTTAGCACTTGCCATACCTCGTCAAACCGAGTCCCAGGATGTTTGAACCCACAAGGAGTCACTAATTCAATAGATTGCGCGAAAGTTTATAATACACTTCTAGTTTTATTTCTATCAGTTTACGTGACACGACTTCCTAAGTAGGTACGTTCGGTAGGGGCAATTTCAATATTTTCTTATTTTTTTTTGGAAAGTTTTTCTTGCTTGAGGAGTTCGTGGTTAAGTAATAACAGGCGTACGGGTCAATTTTCAAGGCTAAGCAACGCTTGCTGATGTTGTTCTGTGGATGGGTGAACATCTTAACATACCTAGACCTGCCTCGGAAAGCACGTTAAGCCGTTGGTCCCGTTCATGACGGACTGATAGGAGAGAGCAACACACCGAGAAGAGCTTGAGGCTGTGGAGGAAACCTTTGCCCAGCAGTGGGGCCATGTATGGTAAGAAAAAAAAAACGTATATATTATTATTATATATATTATATTATTTTTATTATTTTTTATTTATTTTTTTTACTTTCTCGGTCCCCTGGAGACCTGGTCCTTTGGTAGGCGTACGAGGGGCCGAAACCAACTCGCAGAGGCCCCGTTAGACATTTCATTATATTATTATTATTATATAATATTATTATTAAAAAATGCACAACGTTAATGCCGCTAAAGAAGTTTTCACTTCGAAAATAAGAGTTGTGTGACTATTTTTGATGTTTAATATTCAATCTGTCTACTACTCCTTCGGCTTCGCTAAAGGTGCCTATGCCAAGAGACCTGCGCATTTTTTCTAGGATTATAAGTAGCCAATCATGTAGCTTTCAATCAGAGAACGAACCCTCTTAATCAGCCTGTCGATTCTATAAACATGTCGAAGTGAAGGCTTGGGTGAAGTGATCACAAAGTGAGCTGTTAATCTATATGATATGGATCACTTTACTTCACTTCACAAACGGCTGTAAATATGTCAAAGTGAAAACTTAGGTGAAGTGAACGATAAGTGAGCTGTTAACCATACAAACAAGATGGAATGACAGCTCACTGGTCGTTCACTCCACCTAAGTGTACACTGTGAGATGTCGACAGAATAGACCCGGCGGATCTGTATCTTCTAGAGACAATCAAACAATTTTCAGCTTTATACGCGGTGTCATTTTAACCGTCTTACAAAGGCAGCCCCCTCAATATATCCGACATAAACTACCTCTAAGCGCGATTTTTTTAAATAATTCATTAAGATGATGAGGCTAAATAATAACAGCCGCATCTGTCGATCTTTAAGGTTAAGCAATGCTTGTCAAGATTGGTCTGTGGATGGGTGACCAGCTTAACATGCCGAGTTTCCTCCGTGCCTCGGAATGCACAGTCATTTGTAGATCTTTGGCAGTCATTACGGATTGTCAGAAGCCATTAAATCTGACTCCAGTCTTCCCAAGAAGCACCGTGTTACCCAGTTAATGGGTTGTGCAGGTCTGGTAGGCAGCCGCTCCACGTAAAACACTGGTAGGTATTCAGCTGAATCCGGTTTGACTAGAAGCCAACCCCAATATACTTGGGAAAAGGCTAGGCAGGTGATGATTAAAATTATAGGTACAATACAAATAAATAGTGCATTCAAAATGTAAAACACCCTGTTAATAATGTTTACGTATCAAAACAGTGTCAACGTTCCATTCCGCGCCGGCCTTGGAACACAAGGCTCGAACTGCGCTCTCTCCTGGATATTTCAAACTATGTCATGCGTCATGATAATGAATAAAATATTTTAATAATTCAAATGTTCATGCATATCAATTTTTTTAATGAATGTTTAGTAATTATTACATAGGTGAAGTATGCCATTGTAAGACTTCTAAAATAGCACCGTGTATAATAAAGATAAAATAATTATTTACGCTAGCAACCCTGAAGCCGAAAACGTGACAAAGTCCGCTCCCGGCTATTTGATCATTTTGTTCCAAGTTTGACTCTACATAAATATGTAAGCTAACTCATTCAGTCAATAAGTACGCTATTTGCTTTACCGCTGCCTGTACCATCGGGGAAAACTGGCGTCATAATGCTACGTTATTTTTTTTTTCCTAATGGGATTAGCCGTGACCGTCAAGTGGCTGGACCAACTCGATAATATATGTAAATGAGACTATGTGCACTATTTAATACCTATTTGTTACTATTTACTACCTATAATTAAATATTTAAGAAATGGTTTAGAAAAATATCACAGAAATAAAGTAGTCAGCCATTTTGACGTCAGGTTGGCTGATTACTTCCAATTCTCATAGTTTTAGCGTTGTATTGACCCCGTTGTTAATGTAAATATTTAGTAGGTACCTTTTTGCTGCCTTCACTACATATCATAAAACAAAATCCTCCGCCGCGCCTGTCTGTCTGTCTGTCTGTCTATCTGTTCGCGATAAACTCAAAAACTACTGCACCGATTTTCATGTTGTTTTCACCAGATATAGAGGGGTTCTTGAGAAAGGTTTTAGTATATAATTTGTCAAGCGGGTGAAGCCGCAGCCATCAGATAGTAACATACATTGTTACACAATTTTAAGAAGCTAGTAATAAATGTAAGTACTAAAAGCCATTAAATTCAGTAATTATTTGCGTCCTTTTACTCAGAATAATTGTTATTAAATGTTTTTGCAGGCGCTTACTGGCTTATGAACAACTTTAGATCTGGATTTCCATGCTAAAGTTTTAACCATTTCTAAAATTTAAAAATCAACAGTGCCGATCGCCACAAAAACGCTAAGTCAATGAACGACGAATTCCTGTAACGATTCAGCTGTCTGGTATCCCACAACAAAATTAAAAAAAGAAGGAACAGCTGAGGTTTAAGAAAATTATAGTTTCCTGTTTCCTCATTACCAACAGAGCTAGGGCATTAAGCACCATTGTCCGCTGGCTACATAATAAGGGCATTTTATGTTAGCAAACCACAAGTCTTCCTTCAACTACACCTGCGTGCAACGGTATCGACCCATGCCGTAGTAAGGAGCCCTGATCTTAAACCTTTTGAACACTTGTGTTAAGAATCAGTTACAAAATAGTAAGTTATAGATTTAATCGTATTTTTTTTTATACAAAACGGGGAAACTCTTGGCCCAAATCTCACCTGATTGAAAGTGATGATTAGGCCGAAGATAGAAGCGAGTTTTACCCGGAATCCTCTTACACAGAGCAACTGGCTATCATACCTCTAACTGCCGGAACACAACAATGCTGTTAACATTGTTGTTATGGCGACAGACTTAGACATCATGGTGGTAGCTTACCAGGTGGACTAAGAACAAGTCCTACCACCAACCAAACCGAGCAAAAAATTTGCTTCCGCTGGGAATCGAACCCGGGACCTCTGGGTCTGAATCAGTTGGTATAACCACTAGACCACGGAGGCGGTTATTGTCACCTGTTTATCACCACCCGGGGACCACGTGTAGGGATTCGCTGAAGGGTATTCTCCTACTGGGGACCTCGGGGGTGACTCGGCCCCCTCGACGTTAGAAACAATTTTAGAAAAATGTTAGTTATTTTATTGATTTTTGTTTTCATCCTGGCAACACGGACTTGCTCGCCATCCAGTTGCGCGCCACCCCGTTGCCAGGGGAAGCGTGGGAGCAATGGGCCAGCTAGTCCGGTCAGTCTTGCTGCAGAAGCCGAGTCGAAAGGACGACAAGAGTCGAGAGAGTAGTTACACGGCTGTATAAATTGGTAATTTAGGTATAAGTACCTACTGTTTAGAATAAATTCAGGTATGTACACTGTTAAAATACGGGTAATGAAAGTGACATTTAAAGATATCAGTGTTTTGATTATTCCATATTTTCAATAACGTTAAATGTCTGATGATCGATTTGGAGTTCCCTTTCACAAGGTTCAAGGTTCCTCACATTATTTGTCGTGTTTTTTTTTATGATAGCCTATTGTGTATCACTGCTGGGCTGGGCAAAGGCTTGCCCCATATCCTACCAGTCACTCTTTTCTTGCGCCAACGTGACCAGCCTTCGCAGTGTGCATCCATATCGTCTCACCATCGCTCTGTAGGCCGGCCTCGGCGATGTTGTCCATCCTCTGGCACCTATTCCGTGGAGAATTTTCGGACTTAAGCTCGGAAAAAATATATTTTGTTCACTAATTTCACCATTTAAAGATAATTTTAAAAAGGCCAAAATTCGAATAACACCCCGTTAAAATATAAAGACATACCTTCTTTCTGTTGACAATTTATTACCTGCAAGAAATCAAAACAAAACTTCAATATAATAGGCTAGATTCCATCATCCACAAATTGCAAAACTATTTAGTCCGTCAGTTAGAGTATTGAAAAATTAAACATTTCATTAACATTTCACTGTAAAGGCACTGATATATTTAGTTTTTTACCTACGAATTTTTTTTTTGACAAGCCCGCCACATATTCCCATCCACTGCCACTACTGAAAGCCAGCAGTGCAATTCTGTAAACATGTCGAACTGAACACTTAGACGAAGTGAACGACAAGTCAACTGTCAAACCATACAAAATGTCGACAGAATCGAGGTGGAGTGAACGACAAGTGAGCTGTCATTCCATCTTGTTTGTATGGTTTGACAGCTCACTTCACCCACGCCTTCACTTCGACTTGGTTAAAAGCTGGTCGATTCTGTTAACATGTCAAAGTGAAGGCTTGGGTGAACTGATCACGAAGTGAGCTGTCATTACATGTTGATTACATGAATTGACAGCTCACTTCGTGATCAGTTCACCCAAGCCTTTACTTTGTCATGTTAACAGAATCGCACTGCAAAATCGACCGGCTGTAAACATGTCGAAGTGAACACTTAGGCGAAGTGAGCACGTGAGCTGTCAAACCATATAAATAAGATGGAATGACAGCTCACTTGTCATTCACTCCACCTATGTGTAAACGGTGAGATTTCAACAGAATAAGCCGTCAGTATGTTCGCTCCCTAGCAAGCAGGTTTAATTTACATTATGGCATTATGGTGCATAAAGGGATAATCGCCGGTCAGTGCCCCATTACATTTGAAATGTCTAACGGGGCCTCTGCGAGTTGGTTTCGGCCCCTCGTACGCCTACCAAAGGACCGGGTCTCCAGCGAGACGACAAAGACAAAAAAAAAAAAAATGAATTAATGTGACAACCAATATTGAATGCATGGTAAAAATTAATGAATATTATGGTCTATTGTTAAGTATCTACATTGTTAAATTTTGCATGTCAAATGTCTGACTATGTATTCGGAACTTAATTACTAACTTGAAGACCCATACTGTACCAATACTTATTGCAAATAAATGATTATGATTGCATAACAAATATAACAGACCTAGCAGTACCTAATCGTATAACGCGGGGCAGACAATATAATTCAGTTTAACATTGTTAGGCGTCTGTCGCTCTCCGATATTTATCACAATTTATTACAACTTCACGTTGACCACAGTCGACAAACAGACAGAAGGACAACTACCTGTTTATCAGGGTTCCGTACCAAAATGGTAAAAAGGAACCCTTATGGTGTGAAAAAGTCCACCCGTCAGTCACAGCTGGATATCTCAAAAACTACTAATGCTATCAATTTAAATTTTGGAATAGTTTTAGATATTATTATATTTTGCAAATAAGAAAGAAATTAAAATGTTTATATATTTTTTGCAACAGCGACTGAAAGGGGTTCTTAAAAAATCAAATTGGGGCTACTAAAGCGTATGAGGTATATGAAAAAACGCGATTTGCCCATTCTAAAACATTAGTTTCTTATACTGTTCAATGTCAAAATGACCAGAATAAGTGTGTGATCGATCCCAACGCTATCCTACAAACGTCACCAATATTTTGTTAAAAGCTACCAGGTAGCTCGATAGATGGCGTTGAGATCGAATTAGATCGCGGTATGGTTTCGTTACCGGGCAGGATACATAAAGCACTGGTTAAATATAAATTGGCTTGCTCCGAGGTACTGCGTTTTTTAATCTGCAACCCCGTCCAGGGTTACCATCCCATCTACAAGGTCTCTAAGATCTGTAGTATGGAAGGGTTTAAGATCGAGAACCCACACCGTAGCGGCATCGTTGGCCAGTGCCATAGATGTCAGCTTTACGGCCACTCCCAGCGTCATTGCCACGGCAAACCACGCTGTGTTAAGTGCCTGGGCGACCATGGCACTAAGGACTGTCCTCGTCCGAAGGATCGCACAAAATGCACTGATCCCCCCAGCTGCGTGTTGTGCGGAGAGTCTGGGCACCCGGCCAACTACCGTGGTTGTCCCAAGGCGCCCAAATCCTCCGCACCGAAGCTGGCGAAGCGTGACAGTGCTCGCCAACAAAGGGAGACCCCTTCCGTCCCCAACAACAAGACTCTTCAACGTTCCAATCCCTGGAACGCCCAAAATCACCAAAAGCATTTCCCGGCGTTACAAAAGACGTCATCCCAGGCCGCAACGACCGTTTCGGTCCCTGCGGCCCAAAAGGGTACCCCGGCAGTGCCGGCCCTTTTGGACGTCTCCATCCCGCCGTTTACCGTGCCTACGACTAGCCGAGCAATGGCTCAGAAGGAGGCGAGGCCAGTGCAGCCCCCACCAATGGTGAAGTCTGCCCCTATGGCGATCACTGCGACTGCTTTCTCGCAGAACATTCATGTTCTGGCATACTATGCCTTCAGCTCTCCGAGAGCTCTGGAAATGAAACAGGCCTTAGAGTCCTGCCACGCCACCGAGGCTGGTTCAGTTGCGCTGGAATACAGCGATGTCATGAGATACGTAGAAATGTTTTTAACTTTTAAATCTTAATGGATAAAGGCCCAAATACGTGTAGGATCAAACCGAAGGCCCTCCGGATAGGGCTCTTCAACGCTAATGGCCTCCAGGGCCAACGTGATGAGATCGCCACGTTTCTTCGCGACCATCACTTAGATATTCTGTTACTTCAAGAGTCCTTCCTCAAACCATGTCATCGGGATCCTAAAATCGCCAACTATCGTTTAGTTCGCAATGATAGGACCCGGAGTCATCTAGGAGGCACTCTTATCTACTACAAAATGTCTCTTCACTGCATCCCTATGGATCCTCCCACCCTTTCCTCGATTGAGGTCTCCGTCTGTCGGCTAGGCATGACTGGCCATCAGCCCATCACGATCATCTCGGCTTACATTCCTCCTTCCATCTCGGATGCTTCATCCGTCAAGGACGACCTAACAACTCTTCTTGGTATGAGTGACTCTGTCCTTCTGGCGGGGGATCTCAACGCCAAACATCCCTCGTGGAATAGCCACTCAACCAATCTTAAAGGTAGAGCCGTTTTCGAACTGTGCAATACCTTGAACTTCGACGTCATCGCACCAATGCATCCGACGCATTACCCTCATGACCCGAATCTTCGACCCGATGTACTCGACATCGCTCTCCTCAAGAATGTCAACCTACGGTTACATGCTGTGGAGGCGTTTGACGAGCTCAACTCAGATCATCGGCCAGTTATTCTGGAGCTCGCTCCTAGACTCGGTCCTATGGACCCCGGTCAACCCCTTCCTCCCCAAGTGGTCACTGACTGGAGGAGAGTAAGCGAAATGCTGAAAAACTCCACGTCATCTCACTTGGACAACATTCCGGATAACATCGAGACTGTGGATGACGCGAAATCCGCGATCAGCTCTCTCACGGAGCACGTTCAATCTGTCCTGAACAGCTGTTCAAGGGAGGCACCGTCGATGAGAGATCATCGCTGGAAACTCCCTGACGATGTGCGTGCGCTCGTGACTGAGAAGAACGCGGCCGTCCGTGCCTACAGATCTTTCCCCTGTGCTAATAACAAAAGCTTTATGCGTTACTTACAGCGTAAATTAAGTAAACGCGTCAAAGAGCTACGTAACCAGCAATGGGAAAAGATGCTCGGTGAACTCGAACCGACTCACCTCGCATTCTGGGAACTTCAGAGGAAGTTGCGCACTTCTGAGGTTTCTTCCATGCCCCCGCTCACTCGTCCTGACAATACCATCGCCTTTGATGACGATGAGAAAGCCGAGTGCCTGGCTGACAGCCTGGAGTCTCAATGCTCCCCCAGCACCGAACCAGTAGACCCGGCTCACCTCGCTGAGGTTGATGCTGAGGTTGAACGTAGGACTTCCCTTCCACCTGTCGAGGACCCCGATGATCCTCTCCCCCCCGTCACTCCAGACGAGGTGAAGGAGATCATTGGCAGACTCAAACCCAGGAAAGCACCTGGGTCAGATGGAATCACCAACAGGGTGTTCCGTCTCTTTCCTGACACTCTTATCCTGTTGCTGACCGCCATTTTCAATGGTGCTCTAGCAAACAACATGTTTCCACAAGAGTGGAAAGAGGCTACTGTCATCGGTATTCCCAAGCCGGGCAAGCCAAAATCATCTCCTTCTTCCTACCGTCCTATCAGTCTGCTCAAAGCGCTCGGCAAGATCTACGAGAGGCTTATTTATAAGCGTCTCAAGGATTATGCGGAGCGCAAGAGTCTTATTCCTAAAGAGCAGTTTGGCTTCAGATCCAATCACTCTTGTGTCCAACAGGTGTACCGCATCACTGAGCACATCAATGACCGTTTTCAGCGCGGCATGATGACGGGAAGCCTTTTCTTTGACATTGCGAAAGCCTTCGACAAGGTCTGGCACAACGGCCTGATATACAAGTTGTATCGCCTCGGTGTGCCAGATCGTCTCGTGCTCATCTTACGAGACTATTTGTCGAACCGCACCTTTCGGTATCGCATCGAAGGGGCGCTTTCTTCCCCTCGTCCTATCCGAGCAGGCGTACCGCAAGGTGGCGTGCTCTCGCCTCTTATCTTCACGCTATTCACCAGCGACATTCCCAAGTCCCCCAAGACGCAGTTAGCGCTATTTGCCGATGATACGGCCATTTACTGCAGCGGCAGGAGCCCTACGGTCATTGCCCGGAACCTCCAGAAATCCGCCACTGACTTAGCCCTGTGGTTTCGGAGGTGGAGGATTGAGGTAAACCCGGAAAAAAGTCAGGCGGTCTTGTTCCGTAGAACTTGGACGAGAATCTCCCATCATCCTGATCCTATCACCATGTTTGGTAAGCCGATCCCTTGGGAAAAGCGAGCTAAATATCTTGGTGTCATACTAGATCAACGCCTGAATTTTGCAGAGCACATAAGGTCGGTACGCTCGCGTGCCGCCTTCGCTCTCGGTAGGCTCCATTCCATGCTGAATGCACGCAGCAAGTTATCTCTCAAATGCAAACTGCGCATTTACACTACGTGCATACGTCCGATTATGACTTATGCGTGTGCCACTTTCGCACACACTAAGCCACGTCATATCCATAGGATGCAGTCACTTCAGAACCGCTTTCTCCGTCGGGCCACGGGTGCCCCGTGGTTCGTTAGGAACGATCGGCTTCATATCGATCTCAAAATTCCGACTATCCAGCAATTCATGAAACGACTTACTAAGCGTTTCATCGAATCTGCGGACAAGCATTCAAACTTTCTTATTGCATCGGCTTCCCGATACACTCCCTCTCAGATTAGTAGGATTCGCCGGCCACGGCACACCCTTACAGATCCCGATGATCCCATCACCCTCCTCCAAGAAAGTTGTAGGGAAACGAGTACTTTAAATAAACACAAGCACAGACCGCGATCCGTATTCCGACCTCGCCGTCGAGGTCCAGCGCGACGACCCTGTAATTCTCCCCCCCGTCTTTTGCCAAATGAGCCAGCCCGCGAAGCTGAGCCTATAGCTTTAAACTCCCCAAATAATGGAAATATGACCCAGCCAGTCCCTTGCTACCCTCCCCCAAACGATGCCGCTGAGTCGAGGTCCGTACCCCACAGGGGGTGCCCTCAGCGAGCGGAGTTTTAGTATATTTTATATAGCCTTGGCTGGGGGCCTTAAATTCACCTAGGCCACCACAGGCAAGTCCGGTTAAGTAGCTGAGGCTCTCTAGAGTCGTTAGCTGCGAGAGGCCACTATCAAAAAAAAAAAAAAAAAAAAAAAAAGTACTGCGTTTTATTCGAGTATCACTGGCTTCAAGGGATCTTGTACCAACACTGTACATATACTTTAGTCCGCACGGTGTTTGATCTAGGAGTGGGTTGGAACAGATAAAATTAGAAACCTGTTTCACCTGTTTCAGTTCCAAGAAGAAAACAGTTCCAAAAACCTGTTCCAAAAAAACAGCCTGTTCCACTGGAACTAAAGACTCGTTGATTGCAACAGATACAAAAACAGTACCTGCTACCATAGATAATCCTGCTACTGAAAACAGGTTCTATCTCTTTCTATTACAATGAACCAGAGTAGCAAAGAGCTTGTTCCAAAGAACAGATGTTGTCTCTTTCTATTATAATAAGTCAGAAGAGAATGGAGCATGTTCCATTTGAAACTGTTTCTCAAAGCTGTTCCAGGTCGTTTCGTTTGTATGTCGAGTTACGGCTACTACGGTTGTTTGAGGAACAGGCGAAATAGGTGGGAGCTGTTATTTCGGTTCTGAGATACCTGTTTCATGTTGTTACTTTAAAATACCTGTTTTTTTTAACTGTTTCGATAAATACGCCTCACTCCTAGTTTGAACATCCTCCTCCCCGCTCCCCTTATCTCCAAAGTTTGCATAGAGAAAAATAATAAATTATTTTATGTGATAAAAGTTTATGTTAAGATTACAGGAAAAATAAAACAATGTCTACAAACAGCACACTTTTTCAGAAATCATCGTCAAAATTTACACTAGGCCCAATATGCATACGGCGCTGAATTAAACCTGCAATATTCACTGCAGTGTTAAAATTCTCTGAGGAAAATAGGCCTCACCGATAAAAACAAAACATTTCACTTTTTATATGATGGTACGGAGCCCGTGCCTCGGTGCGCAAGTCCGACTCGCTTTTGTCCCTTTTAAATTGGAAGTCATCGAATATCCCGCTCTAGTCGAAGCGAAAGAAAGTTTCAGTAGTGCTATTTGTAATAACATTTTCGTGTCTCGACAGCGGAATCCGAGGTGAGTTTCAAATTCGTTTAAATATAAGACCTTATGTTGTGTGAAATAAAGTTCACTTTGTAAGCTTAGTCACTCAGGTGAAGTCGATATGGTTATTTACAGAATAGACTAGCTGATTCTTACTGACTAAAACTCACGCGTCCTTCGCTTTCCGGGGCCGCGGAAATTCTTTTCCCACAATACCGCAACCGTACAAAAGCTTTCGTTTAGAAGCTACGATGCTACAGACAGATTTACAGATACACGGACACTCACATACACACGTCAACCACAAAATATAACACACCTCTTTCTGGACGGCGATTCAAACGACAGCTCTAGTAAGTATCACTCTAGTAAATGCCATAAATATTAAAAAAAGAAACTAAAAACCAGTTGTTTCGAAAATCAAGCGACGTGGCGGAGCGGGAGAGGAGACCCTGTCGTCCCGGCCGCCGTGGTGGACGCCGCGGGCGTCGGGGGCCACCTGGTGACCTCCGGCCACCGTAGGCGCGGGCCTGTGGACGGCGAGCTATGGGTGGCTCGCCGTCCGTCCGTCTAGTGACGACAGGCCGTGTCGACGGCGCGTTAGTGTTCCACGCGCGCCTCAAAGAGAGTCAGCAACACAGAGGGGCACGAAAGGGCCGACGCCTGCCGGAGTCGCGGGATTATTCGCAAGAGACACCGTGGCTCCGGAACACAAAGGGCAATGAAGGAACATGGATGGGTATTAGTCAGTAGAAGTCTGACACTCCCTCCCGCTACACCCAGAGCGGGAGGAGTCATTGGATGATTTCCCATCCCTAAAAAAAAAAAAATAAAAAAAAAAAGCGATTAGGTATTATTATCTAAGCATTTCTTCTTCTCTTGCGTTATACTTTTTTTTATTTGAGATGGGTTTGCTCTTGACTCTAGTCTTGGTCAGAGATGACAGAGACAAAGTCTACGATGGAGCGAGCTTGACCAGAAGGAGCCTGTTCACTCTAACTTTGAAGAGATTAGGGTTGTAAGCGTTCGGAAACACAGACGCAGGCAGAAAGTTCCAGTCCTTTGTTGTGTGCATTATGAAAGACGTTTGGAAACGTTGTGCGAATTGGTGGAATACCAACAAGGTAGGGATGGTAAGTTGCAACTTACTACCTTGACGCTTCACTCAATTCAGCTTTTTGTCTGCAGTTTGGGCTTTGTTGTGGCGCCGAAGTTCAGACTGAATGTCAACTCCATGCCTAGGAGCTCGAGCCGATCAGTCTAACACTCTTGACAGAGTGGTCGTGGTCATATCTCCAGGGGTAGTGGCTCGCTTCACAATCCTTCGCCACTCGTCGCGCATCGCCGCCTTTCTGGAACATTCTTGGAGAGTTCCACCCAGTGGCGATTTAATCTGGTCCCTCCACCTCGCGCGTGACTTGCAATTCGTCCTTATACCACCAGGCGCTCAATTGATGCCTCGTTACGGCGCGATACGTATCCAAAAAGGTGAGTATACGAGATTGCACAATAGACGATAGACGCTGTTTGAGTTCCTAGAGTATGGATGGTTTGGTACGGAACTCTGTCCACTGTACTCCAAGGATTCTTCTCCAACACCACATCTCTAGAGCATCTATGCTCTTTTTCTCACTCTCTCGTAGAGTTCACGTCTCTGCAGCGTAGATAAAAATCGGGATCACTAACCCTCGCACAAGCCGGGTTTTTTTGTGATTTTTCCGGATCTTTCTCATCGTTTCTTGATACAACACAACACAATTGCACATTTTTTTTAGTTTTCTTTGTACCTAATTGCTTTTTTATGTTTTTGACACTTTTTTTACAATGTTTTTTTTTTGCTGTGTCTGTGTCGAATAAATGTTTTCTATTCTATTCTATATAGCCATGCGTGGCCTAAACTCATCAGCACATCCTCCATTTTTGGTAATCAACGCTCCCAAGTACGATAATACGATTAGTATATGAACGATTGTATTTACTTCTATAAAAACAAAATAGAATAATCTATACTAATATTATAAAGCAGAAGAGTTTGTTTGTTTGGTTGAACGCGCTAATCTCAGGAACTATCGATAGCCCATTTATCGAGGAAGGCTATAGGCTATATATCATCACGCTAAGACCAAAAGGGGCGGAGCAGTAATGATAAATGTTACGCAGACGACGTTGCACGGGACAGCTAGTTCTAAATATAAATTGTGAGCTGTGTTCTCGCAAACTGTTCCGAGTTGTCCTTTTCAATTGTTTCCTTGCGCACAATAAACACTGAAAGTTGTGCTGGGACTGAAAAAACGGACGAAGTTGCTGTAAAGTTTCCTTTGTCTGCAGGCTCCTGGTGGCCTGCTTGGTTCAGCAAGAGATTGTGATAGATTAAACTTTAATTTCCTACTTAGGGTTCGACCTGTGAAGTTAATGGGCGTTATGAGAAAAGTTTGTGGATATCGGTCGCTGTGTTTTGTTCGGTCAATGTTTGAACAGAATTCGTGTACGCAAAAGATTTTTATAATATTATATTATACTAGCTGATACCCCCAGCTTCGTCCGCTTGACAAATTATATACTAAAAACTTTCCTCGAGAATCACTTCATCCCTCGTGAAAACAGCATGAAAATCAGTGCAGTAGTTTTTGAGTTTATCGCGAACAGACTGACGATCGCGGCGGATAACTTTGATTTATAATATGTACTGATAGAGAAGCTTGCATGCTGTCCTGGAAAGGCCACAGGAACACATTCGGTCGGGGTAAAGACCCTCGATTAATGCCGATAAATATCCAACTAGAACTGTAAATTTGATTATTCCAAGTGAAGACAAGCTGGACGACATCAATACAATAGGAATTTAGGACCCATTAGTTTAAATGTTAATATATAATCCGTGGTGCTTGGCAACTGGGCCTAACCCAGTTGTATATGTCCCTTGGTGCCTATTGGCCTAGCTCTAATCTGTCTCCTGCTTGATATGGAGGGAAGTGGAAATTATATTTATTTTTCCTACTCCTCCGCTGTACTCTTCTGATTAATTTCGTTGCGGGATCCAAGACAGTTGAATCGTTTCTCCGGGACTCGTCGGGTTTCATTAACTCGGCGTTTTTCTGGTGGTCGCCACTGTTGATTCTGGCTTTCAGGAGTTGCAGTGGTTGGGAATGTGTGGCGGGCTTGTCCCACTAAAAAAATACAATAGGAATAGGGAAGGTTTAAGTATCCCAGTGGAAGAGAGCGTCTGCCTGGCCCATACTCTATGTTTCTGAGGTTCCGAACATGCGTAAAAACGGAACCATTATAGGATCGCTCGTGTCACAGCCGTGTCTGTCTGTCCGTCTGTTACAGCTAATTTCCTCGGAAACTACTGGACAATCTACATACACTTCTACACTTAATATAATAAAGAGGAAAGATTTGTTTGTTTGTTTGAATTGAATACGCTCCGAAACTACTGGACCGATTTGAAAAATCTTTCAATGTTAGATAGCCCATTTATCGAGGAAGGTTATATGCTATATATTATCACGCTAAGACAAAGATGAGCGGAGCATTAATGGAAAATGTGACGTAGACGAAGTTGCTCGGGTCAGCTAGTTTTGTTATATTTTGATACACATTTAATTTGATACAAATATGTTTTAGGGTTCCTTACCAAAATGGTTAAAAGCAACCCTAATGGTGTGACTCAGTCTGTTCGTCTGTCACAGCTGGATATCTTAAGAACTACTAACGCTAGGTATCAACTTGAAACTTGGAATAGTTTTAGATGACATTAGCTCAACTATTTTGCAAATAGGAAAGAAAAAGATATTTATAACTATTTTGCAACAGCGACTGAAAGGGGTTCTTAAAAAATCGAAGTGAGGCTGCCACGGCATGTGGGGTAGCACTAGGCCGCATGGTTATATCAACTTATGACGAAAAATTAAAAAAAAAAATAACCATTCCCCCCTTATCTCCGAAAATGCAAAGAGAAAAATCTGAAATTATTCTGTTATAGAAATTGATGTATAAATTATAGGAAAAATAAAATGACTCTCTAAATAGCACACTTTTTCAGAAATCATCGAAAGAAATTATGATGGTACGGAACCCTCGTTGCGCGAGTTTGAGTCGCTCTTGACCGGTTTTTTAGTATGGAGATCGCTTTTAATACATTCATTAAATTTTAATATATCAAATGCAATTCTTAGTGTGTGGGTTACAAATATATCTATATCTATACTAATATTATAAAGACGTAACATTTGTTTGTAAGTTTGTATGTAGGGGGTAATCTCAAGAACTACTGGTCCGATTTGAAAAATTCTTTCAGTGTTGGATAGCCCATTTATCGAGGAAGGTTATAGGCTATATATCATCACGCTAAGACAAATAGGAGCGGAGCAGTAATGGAAAATGTGACGCAGACGAAGTTGCGCGGGTCAGCTAGTGTTGAATAAAATCGTTATGAAATCTAATTTTGGTCGTTTGAAAAAAATATTTCTACCAAAATATTCATAATTAAATTGCCTATCCATTAGTGTACGTACAAAATCAAAATAATCGTTATTTTTCGGGAAGATGCATGTTTTCAGTAATGTTTTCTCATTTCTGTAGTTTCGTTGTGAGGAGATTACTTAAACATTATACTTAGTAATAAAAAAATAAATATCTACCATTTTGAAGCCAAGATTATGTAGAAATTTAATGTATTTTTTATAAGTTGATATTTTTTTTTGGATAAAGTGTACATAGCTCCAAAAAACTGCACAAAAAACGGCTAGCGCTGCGTTTTGCTCGGGGACGCGCCTTAAGTGAACATAAAAATTTGGTTACCTAATGCTAAGCATTATCTGCATCTGCATCCTGGACTATCGACAAATTATTAATAACCGTTGTCTCTTTATTTCCGAAAACGAACCGGCCAATTGACGCTCTTCGTTTATAAAGTATCTCATATATTATAAAAGAAAAATTAATGAAATAACTTCTACATCAGAGCTGAAGTGGCAAATTAGCGGTCTTTAAGAGCGAAAACGTTAAGCCAACTCTAAAAAAGTTCTAAAGAGATGAGAGTCTCACAATTTCCGAAAACATTCTGAACAAGAAGTTCGTCGTTAGCCGCCATTTTTCTTTTGAATATCTTATGACAGCGGCAGCGCCAAGTTTTTTATTTGAGATTTAAGGCGTATTTTATTTATTCATCTGTTTTATGAGTTCTTAATGGGTCGCTTTAATAAAGGTGGCTTTAAAACTTTGTTCTGGCTTACCAATGTACTACTACAGGTAGGTACTTTGTAGGATTCCTGAAAACAGATCAGGGAGGCTACTCTCTAAGCCCGAAGTCCGTAGTTTAGTCCCGAATGGACTTACGATTAGTCCCGAACCCGAACAAGAAATTAATGACTAAACGAAGCCACAGTAGGTAACTGTGAAATCGTGTTGTCATTTATTCTTAGTGGTTAGGTGATCCGAACGCCCGCAACAATGACTCAAACTAAGGACTTCGGGCTTATAGAGTAGCCCCCAGATATTCTTGTGATAGGATAACTGGTAAGGAGGAGCTCGTGGCTAAATAATAACAGCCGCACGGGTCGATCTATAAGGTTAAGCAACGCTTTCCAAGGTTGGTCTGTGGATGGGTGACCATCTTAACATACCGAATTTCATCCGTGCCTAGGAAAGCACGTAAAGCCGTTGGTCCCGGCTGTCATTTGTAGATCTATGGCAGTCGTTACGGATTGTCAGAAGCCAGTAAATCTGACTCCAGTCTTGCCAAGAGGTACCGTGTTACCCAGTTAATGGGTTGTGGAGATTTGGTAGGCAGCCGCTCCACGTAAAATACTGGTATTTAGTTGAATCCGGTTTGACTGGAAGCTGACCCCAAAGTAGTTGGGAAAAGGCTAGGCAGATGATGAAGATAACTGGTAAGATTTGAAATGCCAACTCGAACCCAGTCACGAGATTATGCTGATAAAAGAAGAAATTCCATTTCAAAATAGTCAACAGGATTGCCTGACTGATGCCCAAATGGATTAAATGGAAATAAGAACTTTTCAGCGTACCAATCAATTACAACTCTATTACGGTTCTTGAGATACATTCCATTGACAGACGGACAGATGGACAGTGGAGGCTTAGTAATATGGTTCTGCTGGTTACCTTTTAGGTTTACAGAAGGGTTCTGTAAACCTAAAAGGTAAAAAAATGGGAGTGAACTCAAAAAATGGGGACTGTTCTCCCCTGAACTTTGTGGTACAGAGCGACACATGATCACTGTTCCACCGTTTTCCCTGGAAACACTCTCTGACTGAGTGAGGGCTGAGTGTGACTTACCCAGGTAGGTCTAGGTACCTACTGTGACCGGTAAAACCTGTGTGGTTGCATGCATATAGTAGCAGGCATGTTATTTATCGATGGTACTTTAGAAGCTTAGAGATAAAATCAAGAGTGAAAAAATTCGAATGAAAACAAAATTAATAGACGCAGAACGTCACGCACAACAGCTGAAATGGAGATGGGCTGGTCTCATCGCCCGCGGTACAGACAAAAATGGACTTAACGAGTCACTAAATGGAAGGGACCCAGTGGAAAAAGGAACCGAGGAAGACCTAAAGATCGATGGATCGATGAAATTAAAACACAGCCGGCGAAGACTGGATGACGAAGGCGGCAACTAGAAAACTATGGAAACAGTTGAAGGAGGCCTATATCCTGAGAAGAGCCATACCCTAATCACACCTTTTTATAAATTTGTAGTATTATATTAGGGGGCCGAGTCACCCGCGTCCGTAGGAGAATACCCTTCAGCGAATCCCTACACGTGGTCCCTGGGTGGTTCTAAACAGGTGACACTAACCGCCTCCGTGGTCTAGTGGTTATACCACCTGATTCAGACCCAGAGGTCCCGGGTTCAATTCCCAGCGGGGGCAAATTTTTTGCTCGGTTTGGTTGGTGGTAGGACTTGTTCTAAGTCCGCCTGGCAAGCTACCACCATCATGTCTAAGTCTGTCGCCATAACAACAATGTTAACAGCATTGTTGTGTTCCGGCAGTTAGAGGTATGATAGCCAGTTCCTCTGTGTAAGAGGATTCCGGGTGAAACTCGCTTCCATCTTCGGCCTAATCATCACTTTCCATCAGGTGAGATTTGGGCCAAGAGATTCCCCGTTTTGCATAAAAAAAAAAATAAAAATAAAAAAATTATTTAAATTCAATTTAAAGTGCATGGAAATAAAAGGCTTTATAATTATTATTACTTTAGAAGCGGCGCGATAAATATGGAAAAGTATTTTTTTTTTAAGAAAACTATTGTTTTAGTCTGTCAGATTGATTGCTCTCGGTAAAGATCGAGATAAAAGTGTTAGTTTTCTAAACACGTGACACATTAGGCGAATATTTACTCGAGAATGCGCGCGGATGCGTGAGTATGCGCTAGCTAGACTATATACTTGATACACCGTCGTTATTTGTTTTGCAAGTTATCCAGAGTCCAAGTGTGTACAGCCAGAAGCGAATGCGCGCGAAGTAGCGAGCATGCTCGCGCAGTCCCGTTCCTGCGCGCTACTTTTCGCATGTAGTCGCTTCGATGCTCTTCATGAATGTTTTTTTGTGTGAATTGATTTTAAATAGGTATTATTTCAGTGAGGCAAATCTCGACAATAATTTGTCAGTGAATATTATCGCATATCGTAACCAGCTCCACAAGCTCAGTGAGACAGTACCTATTCACCTACGAAAAAGCTTTCCCTAAATCAAACATCATCTTTTCTAAAATTACTTAAGTATGCAAATTTCATTCTAGAAATTTTGTAAATACTAACAGGCTACGTTTTGTAACTAAAACAGCAATCTTAATTTTTAGCAGTCGAATTAATTTGCGTTTCACAGAATTCGAACCAATTATTGTCAAGCAGATTGTATGGACTGATCTAAGTACAACAGGTACTTGCAAATAATGTAGATTTAGACTACAATATTCTATTTGCCTAGGCATCTCTCAGCCCTTTGTTTTCAATAGCTTATAAAAGATCACTTTACAACACTCAATTAAAATAGCGTTGGGAATATTCGAGGACGAAATTAAAGCTTATTTCCAATTAAAATCCACGACATATAGGTGTATTCATTGGAGGTGATTTTAATACGTTGCGAAATGAATCCAAACGTTCCTAAAACTATGGGACTCAACAAGTTTGCATACAAGTTGTGTAGTTGCATTACATTGCGTGCTACCGAGGTATAACGTGACCAAACACGCGACCGTGCCCGGCAATGTGATACAATTTGCATACGCGTTCCTCGCAAGAAGAAACGCTCCCTATGGTCTATTGTGCATCCCTCATTGAGTATAGAAGTAATCTGATGACGCGGTTGGCGCAATAGTTTAGCGACTGGCTGCTGTGCTGCGTGTCGCGGGTTCGATTCCCGCACGGAACAAATATTAATTTGTATGGCCTGCAGATAGTTGTTCCAGGTCTGGCTGTGTTTTTGTGACTTTATATGTTTGTACACGCACCCACGTTACAGGAGAAATTCCTAGCATGGGAAATTGTTGAAAAAAAATTTTCGAGTCCAAGAGATACCTACTAGACTCGCATTATTTTACACACAATTTTTTATCAACAAAATTATATGTGTTCCTAGATTGCGACGTAAAACGGTGAGATTAGATGTCATCTGAATATGAGGAGAGTGTTTACGAGTCCCTTCGGGGGACGTCTCGTTTCACATGACCTTTCCGTCGAACAC
The DNA here is from genome assembly GCA_963859965.1 of Ceramica pisi. Classification (NCBI taxonomy): domain Eukaryota; kingdom Metazoa; phylum Arthropoda; class Insecta; order Lepidoptera; family Noctuidae; genus Ceramica; species Ceramica pisi. Next base: position 22,994,488 of record OY982541.1, on the reverse strand, counting down.
CTACCAACCTTAACAAGATTCGACCTCGCCACCAGCCCACAAGGCTTACATGATATAAGCCAAATCACCTTATTTTTATGGAGATGTGTTCTTCACCAAAAGAGGTTTATTCGCAAGGGGATCAGTGGGTGACTTACTATCCTGTTTTATGTAGCACTTAGGACTAAGACCCGTAAACGGCGCCCTTTACGTTGCGAGGCCCCGGGCGATCAGCACGAGGCCCCGGGCGGCAGATCTTTGCGAGGATCTTGTTCTTTCGGAAAGGACAGTGGGCTAATTTGTATGGAAACTGGACCAGTAGCGATCAAATCTATCCAATACGAAAACTTAAAGGGTATTATTCATTTCTTATGATGGCAGCTACTTCGATCGATATGGTGTACATAATAAAGAGCCTACTTCCGTAGTTACGGGCTTTGTTGCGGGCTTATTCTACTCCGTATCACCTATCGACACAATTACTCCCGAATCCGAATTAAGAAGGAAAGACAATTAATTCTTGACACGGAGTAGAATACGCCCGCAACTAAGCCCGAACCTATAGACTTCGGGCTTAGAGAGTAACCCTTCGTTCTAACAGGGCGGCGATCTTCTAGCAGGTTCTATAGTAAAAGTACACATACTAACACTACACACATTTTGTTGGTGAGAAAATAAGAGAGGTCTGGCAGCTCTGGGATGGGATCTTAGACCATTGCAGAGACCGCTTACACCTATCCAATAGTAAAACTTTCACTGAAAATCAGCCAACCGCTTCATAATGCTCCCTTTTCAAATGTAGCTCGTAGGCAGGAAACCGAAAGCCAGTCAGGTATCAAATTATCATGTGAAAAAATGCGAGCGCCTCTGAATTCCCGGCAACGTCAACGACGGAGATTGCAGTGGGCTATGCTTTTAGCAAAATGAAGAAGAAAACATTTGGCAAAACTGTCTCTTCGTTGATGGATCGCGAATAAGTACTCATCCAGACGTGTCCGTGTCTGGAGAAGACCGTGAAAGGCAAAGAACTGCCACTGGAACAGTTCAGCAAGGCGGGAAAACGGTGTCCTTCTGAGGTGGTATTATGATTAAAGCTAGAACGCCTTTGATCCCGTATCAAGGCTTCATGACAGCAGACACGTATAAAGCAGTTGCTATTGATGGCATTGTCAGTCCATTCCGAATAAACCATGGGCACCAATTTGTACTGGTCGATGATAATGCGCCCGCACATCGAGCTCAACAAGTCAATGCTGCTCACCAAGAATACAACATCACAAGATTAGACTGGCCTGCCGGCTCGCCCGACTTAAACTCAATAGAGCACGCGTGGGATGCTCTTAAGCGAGCTATTTGGAACCGTCAGCCACGTCTCCAGACAGTGTCAGAGCTCAGGGAAGCTGCTTTTCAAGAATGGGACAGGTTGCCCCAAGAAATGCTGGATAACTTGACTCTCAGCATGCCCAGGAGGATCTCCACACATATTCGAGCCAGGGGAGGAGGTATACTATAGTGAATGTTAACCTTTTTAACCGACTTCCCAAAAAGGAGGAGGTTATCAATTCGGTTGTATGTTTTTTTTATGTTTGTTACCTCATAACTCCGACAATTATGAACCGATTTGAAAAATTCTTCTCCTAGTTTTATCTGAAAGGATATACTTGTAGATTGGTCCCATTTAAATTTTATGAAAATCGGTTACGAACTTTGGATTTTAAATCGTCATAGCTGGAATTCGCCTACTTGAATGATAGTTATATGTTTATGTCATCCAAGTAATCGAAATTGCGTGTTTTGCTTTTCTGCGATTTTGCAGTGGTGTTGTTAGGTGTGAGGTACTACTAAAAAGTGAAAAATAAAAAACTTTTTTACCGACTTCCAAAAAAAACACTACAAAGTAAAAAATAACTTTAATTTCGGAAGTCGGTGTCAAAATACGAAGAAACTAACAAAAACACCGACTTCCGAAATTAAAGTTATTTTTTACTTTGTAGTGTTTTTTTTTTGGAAGTCGGTTGTATTTTTTGGTAAAAAGTTTTTTTATTAATAAATTGTTGTTCAAGTTTGGTTTAACAGTATTTTTCTGTCTATCAAATTCCTGTTACAATTACATTCGGATTCATTACTCAATTTTTATTAATGAACTTAGTTTAATTTTTTTAATTTCAAACAGGGTTATTCTATTGAAAGAAAACACACAAAGAATTTTTGTTGATAAAGTTATATTTAAAAAATATATCTGTATTTGCTAGTGATCGCAATTTTTTTATGATGTGTTTACGTGTCTATAAAATTTGAGGGTTTCGCTCGATTTTCATGGGATTCCATCATCAGATTCTGACTTGGTGACAATGGGACCACCTCAGAAGTATAGACTTTCGAAAACAAAAAGATTTTTTTAACGTTCCACGCCTGGCGAAGATATCGGTGAACATACATAAAAAAAGCACAAACAGCCGAAAATGGAACACCCTCCTTTTTGAAAAAAAGTAAAAAAAAAGTTAAACAATTTAATAACCTACCTAAATTTGCGTTGGATTTGGTCTGATAAAATTATTCGTACCTTTTAATATGTAGTCAAAATACCACTTAATTAGTTACCCTTGTCATATGTGTCGACATAAATAAATCTGTTTTATCAGGAAAATGTATATTTCGAACAATATCCTGTTGGGACAGTTTTTAGAGTACCCTAAGGGTAACCAACGGAACCCTACTACCACACTAAGCTTCCGCTGGCCGTCCGTCGTCGGTCCATGCGTCTGTCCTGTCTGTTAGCGAACTGTGTCTCAAGAACCATAATAGGGAGACAGTTGAAATTTTCACAATGTGTGCAGGTATTTCATTTGCCGCTATAACAACAAGTAATAAACATTAATGTCTCCAATACAAGAAACACGTTTTTTTTTCGGTTTTGTGATACGGAACCCTTCGTGTGAGAGTACGACTCGCACTTAACCGGTTTATCATGAATACCTTCTATGTAAAGTATCAGAGGGCCAATTCTATTAATTTTAAACAACTTTCGCATTCTATCGCAAACTGTCAAAAAAGCCTTAATTTTCAGACATTCTTGACAGACTGCGATTGAGACGCGAATGTAAAAATTAGTACCATATGCACGTGATTTTTTTATTTACAAAATGTAATACTTAGAAGGTCCAGTAAACACTCAGGAAAATATTTTTTGTCCTTGTTCTTTAACCATTTTAAACCATCTATGTAATACACATGGAATGCAATAAATTATTGAGTATTGAAATTTTTCAAATCGGACCTTCTCCTCCTCCTGATCCTGAGATTAACGCGTTCAACCAAACTCTTCAACTTTATAATAGTATTCGTATAGGTTAATAAATAATCTTCTATGTAAAATACATATCATAAATCTTCTTCTATATCTATACTTATAATAAATCTGTAGAGAGGTCAATTCTGTACATGAAATATATTTACAAAATAACTATCAGGGGGTGATTAGGGATCGATACTGATGCCAAAAATGCAGTCAGTAAATTTTTTGTCTGTCTGTCTGTCTGTCTGTCTGTCTGTCTGTCTGTCTGTATAACCGTTATAGAAACAAAAACTACTGGACGGATTCTAACGAAACTTGGTACAATTATTCTTCATACTCCTGAGCTGGTTATAGCATACTTTTCATCACGCTACAATCAATAGGGGCACAGCAGTGAAGGGAAATGTTAGGAAAACGGGAGGAGTTACTCCATTATTTAAGCTTCCGTCGCGTGTGCAACCTTAATGGTTAAAGCTACTCAGAAATCATGTATGACGGAAATGTTCTCCTTAAAATTATATAAAAAATATCCCACGACAGCATAAGTCTATCTTTTATGATTGACTCACAATAACACGTGTAACTCCCGATAGCTTAGCAGTTCGAAGCTTTCTGATTATTTTGTCTACTCTTATAATCTAATAAAAAAAGTTAACATTATTAACTATTCCATAAAAAAGAATCATAGAAATCGGTATACAACACCAAAGTTATACATGAAATACGCTAATAATAAGCCATCGCGCGTGAATACTGGGTCATGCTTTAAGGATATTATTTTTGTATAAGGTCGCGAACGCACAGGCAGGCAGCTTGCTTGGCGCCTAGAGGCTCGCGAGTCACCTAGCGAGTAGCTTCTTAAAACGAACATTCTCGAACGTTCGCGACCGGCCTAGCAGCTAGGCGCCAAGTGCGCAGTGCGGCCGGTCGCGAACGTTCGAGAATCGGTCGCCGCCTGTGGTCGCCGCGCTCGAGGAGGCTCGCGGCCGAAGGTATAAAAAGGCGGGGCGTCCGAGCGCGAGCTTCAAAGCCTGGCTGGAGGCTTTATTACTATATTAAGGCCTTCACAGGCACGTCCGGTTAAGCAAAAGCCAATCTTCTCAGGTTGACCTGCGAGAGGCCAAACATAAAAATTTTTTTTTTAAAAAGCGCGAGCTTCATACAATTTTTGCCAGTTGATGCGAATAGACGTTCAGAGCGTTCGACCTTATTGACAGACAATACTTAGTTTAGTCTTTGATAATTTATTTTTAGATTCCTTTTGTTATTTTATAAAATAGGGATTAGTTATTTTGGTAGTGTTTAAATATTCGTTCAAATTACAAATTATTAATAGTTTACCTACATTTTATTTCTTTTTAGGTGAAGTAGTATATAGTTTTAGATACCGACAGGTTTATAAGTTTTGGCTAATTTACGTTCACTTTTTATATTAGTTTCATTTTCATTTACGTTTTAGTTTTATTTTCATTTGGTAAGTATATAAAATTCTTCCGTTACTGAGTGAATTACTGACAGATAACGCAACAACACAACCAACACTACTGACTGGTCGTATGAAGCTGCACGTAGGGTCTTTGGGGAGTTTAGGGGAGCTCTAAGAGAGGATTTCCCAAAATTCCTACGGGAACGGGAGTAAACGGGATATGCGCGTACGAAGTCGCGGGCAGAAGCTAGTAACAAATAAAATAATGATCAATTGGAAACATAATCTCAAGGATAAAAAAAGAAAGAAAAGTAGCCTATGTGTTATTCCAGGCTATAATATACTTCTGCGCCAAATTTCACGAAGATTGAACGAAAGAACATCCATCCATCCTCACAGATTTTCGAATTTATAATATTAGTAGGAAGGATCGTTACCAGACAATTGCAGATGCCGTAAGAATGTAAAATATTGCGAACTCATATGCTAAGACACGAATATATTGGAAACTGTTGAATTTGTATAGGACAATAACAGCCCAAATTTCATGTCCAGTCAAATACTGTCCATCTCAGGTTGCCTGGAAGAGATCCCAGAATGCGATAAAACCGCCCATTGTATGTGTTTTAGTTTTAAGTTTCCTTTTGTTTCTTTTTTAACCGACTTCCCAAAAAGGAGGAGGTTATCAATTCGGTTGTATTTTTTTTTTTATGTTTGTTACCTCATAACTCCGACAATTATGAACCGATTTGAAAAATTTTTGTTTAATCTGAAAGGATATACTTGCAGATTGGTCCCATTCAAATCATATCAAAATCGGTTACGAACTTTGGATTTTAAATCGAAATAGCTGGAATTTGACTATTTAGATGATTCTTTGATAATCGAAATTGCGTATTTTGCTTTTCTGCGATTTTGCAGTGGTGTTGTTAGGTGTGGGGCACCACTAAAAAGTGAAAAATAAAAAACTTTTTACAAAAAAATACAACCGCTTTCCAAAACAAAACACTACAAAGTAAAAAATAACTTTAATTTCGGAAGTTGGTGTCAAAGTACGAAGAAACTAACAAAAACACCGACTTCCGAAATTAAAGTTATTTTTTACTTTGTAGTGTTTTTTTTTTGGAAGTCGGTTGTATTTTTTTTTATGTACAATTAAGCAAATAATTAATAAATAAATAGGATTTACCGTATTCAAAGTGATTTTTTCATAATATATTGAGATTGTATAATTTATTCTAGATATCACAATCTTAGGCTCTGCGATTTTTATACGCGCGGAAATAAATCCGCACCGCATCATCGTGTACATTTGCATCAAATCATAGATTTTTTCCGCGCGGATTTTGTACCGCCAGTGAGGATTCTCGTAGGACTCAATGTGTTACAGATGTGCGGAAAAAAAATCGCCCGTTGAAAAATCGCACTGCGGAAAGGGCCTTTCAGAGTTTGCAATTTTCCGGTGACATACAGATAGAACAGCTATTACTCATTGGGAACCATTTTGATATCCTTGGTAGATTAGATTAGGTTCATTCCTATTAAATATCGTCGTATAATACCAATAACCCTCGAACCCAAGTTGTTAAGAGAGAAACACTCAAAAACTCAACCCAAAGTCCCAACTCGATTCATATTGAAATTATACAAGTTGTACCAACCACTTAGCTTAAACTGCTTTTACAAGTTTCAATATAATTTGATTTCGCTTTGAACAGTTCCCAATAATATTATGTTTTGGTTTAAAAAGACTTAAAGATAGCCGACCATTAACGATGTTTGGTACAAAATGGCCGATTCATTTTATCCAAGCATATCTTTTTAGCATTCCGTACCAAAATGGTAAAAAGGAACTCTTATGGTGTGACTAAGTCTGTTCATCTGTCACAGCTGGATATCTAGAGCACTACTAATGCTATTAATTGAAAATGCTTTTAGATGACGTTTGATCAACTGTTCTGCAAATCAGAAAGAAATGAAAATGTTAATATTTGGCGTACATTCCATAGAAAAAATCAAACACTCCATCACGCCACCTCGCTCTTTCCGTGTGGGCGCGGACGGGATGGCGTGATTATACCTGGTGGCAAAAAACGCAACGTCAACGCAGCATCTTCGCAGCGTTGACGCTGCATAGACGTTGGAGAAACGGAAACGCTCGTAAAACGCCAGTGGGATAGCGGCCTAAAATGGCAGCGTAACAAAGAAAACATCAATGCAAAATAAAAACGCTTTAGCTTCTAAGTAATAAAGTTTATTTTGAAATGGGATCCTGTAATCGCGCGAAAATAAATAATTCAAAAGAAAGTTATTGAAATGTGCGGATTCTTGCTATTACATGCAAATGTCCTTTGAAAGGTGCCTTTATTTAGATGGGGCTTGTGGCGCTTTTGCGGAAGCTCAGTTGTTGTGTTCCAATCAAAACATAATAGGCTATTATACCTTATTAACGCCTCGTCTGAGATAATTATGTAGTCCACGTACTTTTCGTATCAACAAACACGCGTTTAAAGAATTTGGTAAAAAAATTAGCAAATTTTAAAATATTTTTTGAATTTTTTGTTACCCTGCCCGCTATGGCAACACTGACACATAAACGGCGCTTCATTTTGTCGTTCGATTTTAAACGAACAGATTTTTTCTCCGTTAGAAAATATTATATCCTTGTGTAATTGTTTATTTCGATTTTCCGACATATTACGGTGGTTTAATAATAACGGGAAAGGATATAGAGAAATTAAGAAGAAAAGTGATTGATGGCGACGATAGCTCGTGGTGAATGGGGTTAAAAACTACAAACATAATGTAGGTGGCGACACTGTTGAGTGTTCCTAACCAACCGCCATATTGTTTGTATGCGACTTGTTTGTCTTAGTTTCTTTATGAATTAAATAGCTAAAATGTACGCGACTTGGAGTGTAGTTAAGTTAAAAGAAGAGTTAAAAAAGAGAAAAGCTTCCACAGCTGGAAAAAAAGCAAATTTTCGACCATTTTGTACTTCCAATTTTTTCTCCTAACAGCGTTTTCCCACAGTTTTCTTCTTTTGGCATCTTTAGGAAATAAATGTATCCCTGTATTTTTGCAATCAATAGCAGCACAAACTGTCATATTCAGAAAATATAACAAAAATATTACACTTGTTTACAACAACTGTACGTATAATGACAGTTGACAGGGAACACTCAACAGTAGCGACATCTAGTGTGAGAAATGAGCAGTTTTTTACCCCATTAAATGAGTGGACTGTATAACAAGACGTGTATATTGAAAAATGAAATTACAAACGGTACGCTTACGCTAATAACAAAATACGGATATCTAAAATGCGCGATCGCAGCCTTGCTCGGAGATACGCAACAGCTGACTGATGTGGCGCGGGGCCTGCGTTCGTTCGCTGGCCGGTTGGTGAGCCGCTGTACCCGCACTAGTGGTGGATAATAAAGCATATAGCAAAATAAAGCAGCGTGCTTATTATAAATAACAAATAGCAGATGCTATCGTGGCTCTCACTTGTTGCTATTTGCTTTTTGCTTTACATCGCATCGCACATATCTGCACTCTATGCTATGTCTCTCTCTGTCCGTCGCATCGCAGATCGCAGCGCGGCGAGTGCGGCGGCGCGCGGGGTGTTTTCGATCGCATGCTATTTCTGCTATGCTTAATCATTTTACGCAGCGCTTGCGATATTGCGACGCGATCTCGGGCGGCTCACGTAACGTAAACTATGTTTTTATGCTTCGTGCTATTTTAGTGTAAATAAACAGTGATAGGATACGTAATTAAGTACATAAAAACCTATAATTGTTTAAAACATTATAGACAGTCCTAACTCTTAAGCCTGGAAAGTATGAAGGAAAGTTCACAGTTTTTTTTTATTCATGTCTCATGTCTGTTCCGTAATAATTTTTTTATAACCGCGATGTAATATTCCGCTCTGACAAAACCGCGCTTGTTTTATTCGCACTCGCTCGTTTGGCCGTAACACTTAGGTACCGAGTACTCGACGCATATAAAAAAGCATGCTTATTATTAAACATATAAAATAGTTTGCTTAAAATATAAAGCATAAAGCATTAAGCAAGTGATTGCCATAAAGCAACTTTGAACATCACTAACCCGCACCCCTCCTTCACTGCCGATGGCGAGCAGCTGTGTTGGGGTCTATGACCTCAACACTGATAGAATTGCTTGATTCTTCGTCAGAAGGTATGTATCGTAGTTCACTTACAGGTCAGTTACTTTGATCATTCTATTATCACCCATGATGACATAACCTCGATCTCAGCGACGTGTCACTTTAGGGCATCATCATCTGCCTAGCCTTTTCCGAAGTATATTGGGGTCGGCTTCCATTCAACCCGGATTCAGATAAATACCACTGTTTTACGTGGACCGGCTGCCTACCAGACCTCCACAACCCATTAACTGGGTAACACGGTATTCCTTGGCAAGACTGGAGTCAGATTTACTGGCTTCTGACAATCCGCAACGACTGCCAAAGATCAACAAATGACAGCCGAGACCAACAGCTTAACGTGCTTTCCTAGGCACGGAGGAAACTCGGTATGTTAAGATGGTTACCCATCCACAGAGCAACCTTGGCATTGCTTAACCTTAAAGATCGACCCATGCGGCTGTTATTATTTAGCCACGAGCTCCTCCTTTACTACTTTAGGGCACCATTTTCCTAACAGTTTTTGTTTGTTAAAGTGTCCTCTACCCATAATGCAGGTGCCTACCTATAGTGCGCCACAACATTAAAAACAAAAAACAGCGGCGGGTCTATGCCACAGTGGTTCTATGCCCTCTGAACATGGAGTAATTTTTTGGGGGCAAACTAGAAAACTTTATGAAAAAGTTTTTCCAAGTATATCGTGTGACATATCAAATTAAACGGCTTAAGTCTTGTGAGGGTTTCAAATATTTTTTTCATAATTTTAAAATAAATTGTTTTGAAATTATTCAAGAAATTAGATGAAAAATTACAATACCTATCCCATATTACAAATTATAGTATAGTTCTACAAGAAATCTATGATTTTAAAATAACATGATATAGTCTAGTCGACAAGTTGAAAATGGTACAAAATAGAGATACTGCTCTTAAAATGATGTGCGATAGCTCATTAGATCCGGAATGACGCCTAGAAAAATGTGCCAAAAGCGTATATTAAGCACGTAAAAAATTGCAAAAGTTATAAACAATAAAAGATGAAAAAAAATGGCATTTCGTTTTTTGCCAAAATTACATAAAAAAATTTCAAAAATAGAGTCTGAAAGAGGAGGAAATTTCCAATAAAAAACTCCTAACTTCTGGAACTCTATCTCCATTATTTATAACTTTTATTTTACGCTGAAAATAGATCTGCGCGCGACATTTTTAGGTTGCACGCGTGGCGTCAAAAGCGAGTACGGCACATTAATCAATTTATTTAGGGTATTTAATATATTTTTAAAATTTGAAAAAAATATGGTGTATTCTGAACGAAAATGGACCAATTAAACGCTAATGGTCATGGTTCTAACCTAACCCACATGTTTCACCAGCCATAGAGGGGATCTGACGCAGACACGTTACTATAGAATTTGAATATTATACTAACTGAATATTAATTGCCATTGCCATCAATAAAATATACTTGGTTATATGCATACATTTTATGGCAAACGTAGTGATATATTTGGGTAGTAATGACACAAAACTTTGCTAGTTAAAATTTGGTGAACGTGTAGTCTTTTTGGGTTATGAAAAGTTTTTGTAGTGCAGGCATGACTTAAATAGCCCGAACGTTTTTGGTACAGGTTTCATTTATTTGTACATATTATATTTTTTTTGGATGAGGCTGTTTAGGGTAACGATTGTTTTTTTTGGTGGTCATTATATTTCATCCCTCTCTATTTTGTACCATTTTCAACTTGTCGACTAGACTAATATGAAAATATTATTCGTTCGGAACCCTTTGCACGTTTGTCCGTCTCGCATTTGTCTGAGTTTTTTCATAGCGGATCCCTAAACCCTAAGCTCAGGCCGCCTATTGAGAATCGCGAAGTCAGTGAGCTCTCGAAAATTGCATCATCATCAGCCACGAAGCTACCCTTGAGTTGAACAACCCTCTCTGCCCCTCAGACGGTGATCCGTAGTTACTCGAATTCCAATTGCTATGTATAGCTTACCAGACATTTCTTTCTGACCGAATGTCTGATTTCAAACTCTTAACGAGCAGATTCTTAAATTTTCACCTATTTTACCTGCAACCAGTTTTGAAAAGGAACATTTAAGAAAGAAAGTAAAAGCGTTTATTCGCGCCAAGCATGACGTTTACCAAAAAAAAATGAACAAAATTACAACTTTATGAAAGTTACGAAGATATGCGTCACATCCACGCATTTGCATCTATACTAATATTATAAAGCTTAAGAGTTTGTTTGTTTGAACGCCCTAATATCAGGTCCAATTTGAAAAATTACTTCAGAGTTAAGCCATTTATCGATTCGATCGTTTTTTTTTTTTTTGTTTTTTTTGGCTATATACATTATTATATATAATATCTTATCACGCTAAGACAAATAGGAGCGGAGCATTAATGGAAAATGTGACGCAGACGAAGTTGCGTGGGTAGTATTTAGGTAATAACAGCCGCACGGGTCGATCTCTAAGGTTAAGCAACGCTTGCCGAAGTCGCTCTGAGGTCGCTTAAGAATATTGGTTCGAAAGTCATTTCCCCATTCAAGAATCTTTAAGTGTTTAGTTTTGTTAGAGTCAAGTGTCGCCATCTGTTAGTTAAACGGTTCTTTTTGGAGACGAAATTCATGGTTATAGCAAAATAACGAATTTCTTTTTACTTGTTATGGGTTTGCACTCGACTCTACTCTTGGTCAGAGATGACAGAGACAAAGTCTACGATGGAGCGAGCTTACCCAGAAGTAGCCTGTTCACTCTAACATTGAAAAGATTAGGGTTGTAAGCATTCGGAAACACAGACGCAGGCATAGAGTTCCAGTCCTTTGCTGTGCGCATTATGAATTGGTGGAATAGCAACAAGGTAGGGATGGCAAGTTGCAGTTCGTCTGGATTTCTGGAAAACTATCACAGCTAAGTCGGCTTTACAAGTTAACCAGAAATAGTCGACAAAGCTGTTAAAAGTTACAAATGTAACATGCAACTACGGAACTTTTCTGCATATTGTAGAAGAAGAACTGGACAAGTGCGAGTCGGGCCACTCGCAGTGTAGGCATTTTTTCTTCTACAATTTACAGAAAGGTTTCTGTTAAGCACAAGCCATGGTCTCCCTATCCAAATATTCAAAACTTATTGAAGGTGTTAAATATTGAAAAAAAAAAGAAAAACTGCCTATTATCGGTATACCTTAAATTACAATGTAAGAAGTCAGTTTTGACAGCTAAGTAGAGAGGGACAGAAGATGGCTTTATATTATATTATTTACTAGCTGTCCCCCGCGGCTTCGCTCCCGTCAATTAAGTATTCATTGCACATGTCGAGTTTTCATTGTTTTTATGATGTATTCTGCTATTCGGGTCGGAGACAAATCCAACGAGTCAATACCACGAAAATTGGTTCAGCAGATCTCGAGTTATAAGTGTTGTAACAAACCCGTCTTTGTTTTATATATATAGATAGACAAACTATCCTATATCCGTCTCCTGGTTCTAAGCTACCCCCCCACCAAATTTCAGCCAAATCGGTTGAGCCATTCTTTTTTTTTTTTTTTTTAAAATAAATAAATAATTTTTTATTTACGAAAAATTACAGATAGGTACAAGTATATTATAAGAAAATTTACAGCTGTTAGGAAATGATTACGACTAACAATAATGTATGTTGCAAAAATCTGTACATGAATAGATTAACCCTGCCTCTTAAACTAGGATAAACCTGTATCTTAAGAGACAGTGTTCGGCCATTTTTGATACATTTAAAATAATACGATTTATACAAATACAACAAAAATGAAACAGTGTCGATCTGAATTTATATTATACATATGGATACTTAATTTTTCTAATTTAGAGTGAGTAGTAGTGTATGGGGTTGAATGATTGCCTGAGTAGGTGAATGTGTATGTGTGTGTGTGTGTGTGTGTGTGTGTGTGTGTGTGTGAGTGTGTGGGGATGTGTGGGGGGGGGGGGGGTGTGGGCGTGCGTGTGAATGTGCGTGCGTGTGCGTGAGGGAAATGTGAGGTTCGGTGAATTGATTATATTAGGTGATGTAAGTGAGTAGAGACTCCGTATAAGAATAGTCTTTCTGCAGTAGCCACTCTGTTACCTTAGATTTCAATGTGTGTGAGTTAAGATCAAGTAGTTTTATTTCTTTATGAATTTTATCATAGATGTGTGTACTTAGTGTGTAATACTGATGTTTAGCGAACGTGGTTTTGTGTTGTGAACGTGGAAGAAGATTTGTACGCTTGCTTGGGTTTGATTTTGGTAGGGAACTGTGCCTTCTTAGAACCGATTTGAGCACAAAGAGCTGACGAACAGTAAGTACCTTGCAGTCGGAGTACAGTTCTATTGTTGGATATCTGTAGGGTTTTCTCGTCATAACTTTGAGTATAGCTCTTTGCGATTCTTGAGTTATAAATAGTGTAACTAACACGACTTTCTTTTATATATATATATATATATATACTAGCTGTCCCCCGCGGCTTCGCTCCCGTCAATTAAGTATTCATTGCACATATCGAGTTTTCATTGTTTTTAGGATGTATTCTGCTATTCGGGTCGGAGACAAATCCAACGAATCAATAACCACGAAAATTGGTTCAGCAGATCTCGAGTTATAAGTGTTGTAACAAACCCGTCTTTGTTTTATATATAAAGATTATATATAGATATATCCCTAAGTGAGAAAGAGATTTATTTTATGTCTCTTTCATACTTACTAGTGAAGCAATGTTGTATCCTCCTGTCAAATAGGACTTTATAGATTACTAGCTGACCCGCGCAACTTCGTTTGCGTCACATTATTCATTAATAATATCGCTATTAAAAATAGGGGATGATGGAAGAAGGTAGAAAATTTTGTATGTATTTTTTAATGCCACATTATAGAAAAATAAAAATTAAAAATTTTGTCCAAAAATTTAAAAAAAATATTAGGGGTTGACAACCCTTATCACTTAGGGGTATGAAAAATAGATAGTAGCCGATTCTCAGACTTACTGAATATGCATATAAAATTTGGTAAAAATCGGTAAAGCCGTTTCGGAGGAGTAAGGTAACTAACATTGTGACACGAGAATTTTATATATAAGATTTATTATAGATTATTTAGAGTTTAGTTCCACATACTGATATGTAGAACTAAACTCTAAATTCCCTCACTTCCCTCCCCACTCGTGCGCTGTGCGATGTCAATTATATCGCTCTGTTTTTATAAATTCGGAAATCGCGTTGCGTGTTTGTTTTAAGGCTTGTGAATTGCTTTCCGGTGTGCCTTAGTGTTTTAAGTGCGTGTTTTGTAAGTTTTTAAAGGTGTTTGTTTATTCATTTATTAGTAATTAGTCAATTTCTCCAGCCATCGGTAAGTTCATTTATTTTCTCTTTGTTTGGGTAACGCGAAATAACTTTATCGATCGTTATTTATCTGTTTCGTTTTTGTTTTATTTCATTCAATCGCGTCCTAATACGTTTATTTAGTGTTTTTCGCCGTTAATGATGATGTCAACAAACGATGATCCGCCGGATCGAGGCGGAGAAATATTTCGTAGAAATACTAAAACCCAAAGGTCGCCCGTGGCAACCTCCGCTAGTTCTAAACGCTTGTTCAGTGAACTGTCTCCAACGTACAGTTCACCCGATGACAGGTCAAAACGGCTTCACCAAACATCCGAAACCGTGGAAAGATCCTCACCCTTTTTAAATATAAGTAATGCGAGCAATACTGATTATTGCGACTTAGTTTCCGAGGCGTCGGCATACCTGTCTAAAATTAACGACTTGGTCAATGATCAGGGGTCGCGCATTAACGTTGCAAATAAATCTGCCATCATGGACATGACGCAGCGAATTACGGGCATTGTTTCTATGCTAGCAATAAAATCGTCGTGCAACGAGACGAAGTTAGCCAGAACGGAACGCGAATTAGAAAAGGTTAGGTCGAAACGCTGTCAATCTTAATCCTGTCGGTAACAACAATTGTAAAATTTCATATGCGGACTCGTTGAAACTACGTTTACCAAAAGTGGCGCCAGCGATTATGGAATCTCGTCCACCGTTACCTTGTGTGGTGGCTTATCCGACCGCGGCTCGATCAGCTGATTATAGCACCTCGTCCGCGACAAAACAAGCGCTTATGAAGGCAATTAAACCTAGTGATGACGGTTTCCAAATAGTAGGCGTGAAAAAAACCGCGAAATCCGGTGTTGTATTACGCGTCGCTAATGAAAATCAGCAAAAAAAATTGGAATCGGTAGAAGCAATCAAGGCCGCTGGTTTACGTCTAGAAAAACCAAAAGGTAGACGCCCTCGAGTGTTGGTTAAGGATGTACCATCTTCAATGGAAGATGGCTCTTTTTTGATTGCATTATTCCGTCAAAATATCAAAGATGAGCTTCAAATAAAAGAGGATGACTTTATAAAATCTACAAAAATTATCCGTAGGCGCACGTTAGATAACGGTCGTAAATGGATCGGAATTGAAATAGAGCCTGCCGTACGTAAGCACTTAGTGTCTACAAAGGATAAATTATTTATTGATTGGGCTACCTGCCGTTTTATTGATGATGTCGAAGTTGTTCGTTGTTTAAATTGTCAACAGTTTGGTCACGTTAAAAAACACTGCGTTAATAAAGAACCTACCTGTGCTAATTGTTCAGAGGCACATGAAACTAAAGATTGCCCGCACAATGACGACTTAAATTTTAAACCAACTTGCGTGGCGTGTAAACGCTTTAAAAAACCGTGTGATCATCGCTGCGGATCTCAAGAGTGTACTACCTACAAACTCAAACTCGAACAATTAATGCTAAACACTAATTATTAATAATGGATAGTTTAACCATAGGACAATTAAACCTTCATAACGATAGGGTGGCGACATCTGAGCTGGATAAATTGATTGTGGATTATAATCTAGATATAGTACTTGTTCAGGAACAGTATCAAAACGCGCGCTTGGGTCACAAGATGGTCCAGCTGAACAGCAAGTCACGTGCCGGAATTTATGTTGAGCGTTCTTCGAGCTTTACTGTAACAGCTATACGTAATCTCATGACGCCCCATTGCGCCGTGGCGGAAGTGTCATCGCCTACCTTTAAGGTTTACGTTGTGAGCTGCTACTTTCAGTATTCTGACCCTGTCACTCCTCATATACATAATCTCCGTCATGTCTTGCGGTCGCTCGCGGGCTGCAAGGTTATAGTTGGTGCTGACGTAAATGCATCTTCTTCCCTGTGGTATGGCAAAGTTCGGGCCACTGATTCCGAACGACGTTGTGCTGTTGAGGATTTTATTGCTGAGATGAACTTATCAATCCATAACACCCCAGACGCACCACCTACTTTTTGTAGCCAAATGGGCGAATCTTGTATTGACGTCACACTTTCTAGTGCAGACGTACGCTTGGATAGGTGGCGTGTTCTTCCTGACGCGTCTTGTAGTGATCATCGCCTGATCGTGTACGATTTTGTTCCTATTCTTACTCAAGGTTCTTCACACTTAATTGGAAATTTTAGATATAAGAGTAAAGGCGCGAATTGGGAATTCTTTAGCTCACTTTTTGCTTGTCATGCCAAAGACTTCACTCGCGATGGACTGTCAGCTGAGGAAAGTGCTGAGATAATGTCAGACACTTTCACTTACTGTGCTGACATTGCTATTGGTCGTGCATCTGTGACCAATATTCGTAGATGTGATTGGTGGAGTGACTACCTTGCTGAACAACGTAAGAGCTATCGCAGAGCGCGTAGACAGCTTAATAAGCTTAAAAAACGTAATGTTACCGGAGACGTTTTTAATCTTGCCATAAGTACTTTTAGAGTTGCCAAGTCGCGTTACAGAGCATCGGTTGAAAAATCTAAGGGTAATTTACTCCGGAAAATTGTTGATAAACTTGATAAGGAGGGTCCGTGGTCTCCTTTGTATCACGAGTTTAAGGCTAATAGATCGGTCGACCTTGCATACGTTCAGAACATTAAAGTAAATAATACACATACCACCGGCATTGAAGAAACAACTGATGTTCTGCTTGATTCTCTTATACCAGATGATTCATCAGTAAATGAAAATGAATACCATCAGCAGATCAGGGCGTGGGCCGCGGTACCACCTGAATCACCAGAGTCAGACCTTCCGTCCACTGACGAATTCATAAACGTTGTCAAGAGACTACCTCTCAACAAATCATCCGGTGAAGATAAAATATCTAATAGAATGATTATAGAAGCGTGTAAAACGTCGAGCGATGCGATTTTATCAGTATATAGCCGATGCATTGCGGAAGGTATTTTTCCTCGAATATGGCGACAAGGCTTTATACGCATTATTCCAAAGAGTGGCGACAAGCCCTCGGACGACCCTAAGTCATACCGGCCCATAACACTACTCCCATCTTTGGGAAAACTTTTAGAGCGACTGATTGTTCCGCGCTTGTTACCGAACGGACCTAAATTTCATAAAAATCAATACGGTTTTACTATTGGAAAATCCACTGTAGATGCGGCTCTATCTGTCCGTAAAATTGTCAACTCATCGGAACATAAATACGTGGTTGGAATCTTTCTCGACATTTCTGGCGCTTTTGATAACGCATGGTGGCCGATGTTACTACTTAAAATGAAAACCCGTGGTTGCTACAAAAACATCTATAATCTGATTTGTTCGTACTTTCTAAATGGCTCCGCGAAACTCAAACTTGGACATCATTCCATTACTAAGTCTCTAACCATGGGATGTCCTCAGGGCTCAGTTATCGGTCCATATATATGGAATTTTGGCTACGATGATTTCCTCGCGCTTCCGCTCCCGTACGGCTGTTCATTAACCGGTTACGCGGACGATGGCTTGCTGCTCATTCAGGCAAGTACTCGGGCTGGACTCGAGAACTTGGCTGACACATGCCTACGTTTAATATCTCAGTGGGGCGATCGAAACCGTCTGACCTTTGCACCGCATAAAACCTATCAACTTCTTTTAAAAGGAAACCTTAAATCCTGGCCTAGTATAAAATTTAATAACGTACCCGTTAAAAGGAAAGAATCCGTGTGCTACCTCGGTATGCTACTAGAAAGAAACTTTTCATTTATTGATCATATAAAAACAGTAGGAGAAAAAGCAAAAAAGAACTTCTACGCCTTGACGAGAATATCAAAGGCTACTTGGGGTCTATCATTTCAAACCCTTAAAACTATATATGGGGCTACTTACTTGGGTTGTATGTGCTACGGGGCACCTGTCTGGGCCGATAGGGCCACCATAGGGGCGGTACGACGTAAATTACTTCAAAACCAGCGTTTGGCTTTGATATTCTTATTTATTTATTTATTTAGTTATTTATATGTTTATTTATTTATTTATTTATTTATTTATATGTTTATTTATTTATTTATTTATTTATTTATGCAAGGCGTATAGGACGGTTAGTACTGAAGCCTTACCGGTGCTGGCGGGTGTTCTCCCAGTCGATCTTGAGGTGCAGTGGCGTGCTGCAATGTACTTCTACGCTAGAAAGATCACGGACCCAGAGTTTTTACCGCAACGCGACCGTGCTAAGATCTCTAGATTATTAAAACCCCAGACTGACGTCTGGGAGGCACTTTTATGCGAATGGCAATGTAGGTGGGAAGATTCCATCAAGGGCCGACACCTCCACCAGTTTTTTCCATCCGTTCGTGAGCGGCTGGAGAAGACATGGCTGGAGGTGGATCACTGTGTTGCCCAATTTCTCACAGGTCATGGCAACTTTAAGAGTAAATTATTTTCCTTTAGGCTTGTGGCCTCACCTTTATGTCAATGCTCTACAGCTTACCTTGAATACGAACAATCCGCACATCACATCTTGTGGGAGTGTATTCTTTGGCAGACTGAACGTAATGTTATGTTAGATAGTATTCAGGTCAAATCTGGAGTAGTTTACTATACGGACCTTGTAGAAACCAGAACAAATTTCCGTGCGTTCAGGCGATTTTGCCATACCTATTACTGGAATCAAAAGTAGCTCACAATTTAGGACCCATTAGTTTAAATGTTAATATATAATCCGTGGTGCTTGGCAACTGGGCCTAACCCAGTTGTATATGTCCCTTGGTGCCTATTGGCCTAGCTCTAATCTGTCTCCTGCTTGATATGGAGGGAAGTGGAAATTATATTTATTTTTCCTACTCCTCCGCTGTACTCTTCTGATTAATTTCGTTGCGGGATCCAAGACAGTTGAATCGTTTCTCCGGGACTCGTCGGGTTTCATTAACTCGGCGTTTTTCTGGTGGTCGCCACTGTTGATTCTGGCTTTCAGGAGTTGCAGTGGTTGGGAATGTGTGGCGGGCTTGTCCCAAAAAAAAATACTGATATGTGTTATTTACAAAAAAGATGTCAGTAATTCTTAGTTTCTTCGACAGATAATCATGTTCTATTTACGCGACACCGTTGCTTTCACACAGCTCCTGAAATATTAACCTAGGGTTTTTTTTTATAATTTTATCAGTTTTGGCAAATTCCAATCTAGGTTTTACAAAAAACTTCAGACCTTTGCGATATTTATTCAGCGAGATATCGGCGATAACACCGTTTCAATGGCACGGCCATGAGGTTTTAGTGTAAGCTCCTAAAATATGTAACCTAAGATTTTTGTATGTTTTTTTACAAATTCAATATTTTATTTACCAAAATTTCAGGTGTCTGCAACGCTTCGTTTTAAAGATCTCTATGACTGAGGGTTCTCTGCGTTTCAAAGGCGCGGCCACGTTCAAAACTTTTTAACCTTAACTTTGACAAAATTATGGTTCTGGGAATCAACATTTACAATTTTTTTACAAATTCTTCATTTTTTTTTATAAAAAAAAACACGCCGTGGCCGCGCGGTCGAAACCCACACGCGGATGGGTGACATTACCATACATACCGAGACTCCTTCGTGCCTCGGAAAGCACCCTGCCAACTCCCGTAGGGCCCTATCGGGACAAAGTTGTATTGTCTTATTCATCTGCCTAGCCTTTTCCTAACTATATTGGGGTCGGCTTGCAGTCAAACCGGATTCAGCTGAATACTTTACGTGGAGCGGCTGCCTACCAGACCTCCACAACCCGTTAACTGGGTAACACGGTACTCCTTGGCAAGACTAGTGTCAGATTTTCTGACTTCTGACTATCCGTAACGACTGCCAAAGATCTCCAAATGACAGCCGTGACCAACAGCTTAACGTGCTTTCCGAGGCACGGAGGAAACACGGTATGTTAAGATGGTCACCCATCCACAGACCAACCTCGGCAAGCGTTGCTTAACCTTGAAGATCGACCTGTGCGGCTGTTATTATTAAGCCACGAGCTCCTCTAAAGTTGTGTTGTCTTATTATTGTTCTTTTAATTTGCGGGCGCTGCAAGATTAAAACATTGGTCAAGTCTGACTCCAGTCTTGCCAAGAAGTAGGTACTGTGTAACCCAGTTCCTGGGTTGTGGAGGTCAGGTACGAAGTTACTCCACGTAAAATACAGGCACTCGGCTGAATCCGTACATAATTTTACCAACCAGACTGCTGAATAAGTATTTTGGTCCAGGATCACGCATTGATACGAATTATCGCATTGTAAGTTTTTGTAAAAGCAATGTTACTATTTTTAAAATAGCACCTATAGGTAAAGTATATAGTAAAGTATATTCCTTATATCTATGTTGTATATTATAGTGTCCAAACACAGACAGAAAGATCGCAAAATCAACGGGTCAGCCAATGGCTTCGCGAGTCTCGACCAAACAACTCAGGAGGCTTTCGTTAGGCAACTGGATCAAGGGCTTGATTCAGAAAGTAGTACTTCTGGACACGGCCCCTATTGTTAGAAGATTCTAGCTGGAACCCTGACCGTCGGTAGCTTGGACCCTGTTCCCGATACCGGTGGGCTACTATCCTACTAATATTATAAATGCGAAAGTTTGTGTGTATGTATGGTTGTTTGTTACTCTTTCACGCAAATACTACTGAACAGATTACGATGAAATTTGGTACGTAGTTAGCTGAAGACCCAGAATAACACATAGGCTACTTTTTATCCCGGAGTTCCCGAGGGGTCGGGATTTACACGGGAATGACGAGAATTTATACGCGGACGAAGTCGCGGGCAGCCTCTTGTATTATAAATGCGAAAGTTTGTTAGTATGTATGGATGTTTGTTACTCTTTCACGCAAATACTACTGAACCGATTACGATGAAATTTGGTATGTAGGTAGCTTAATTTAATTTGGTATGAAGACCCAGAATAACACATAACTTTTTATCCCGGAGTTCCCGAGGGATCCGGATTTACACGGGAACAACGAGAATTTATACGCGGACGATGTCGCGGGCGGTCTCTAATTTTTTATATTTTAATTGTAAAACATAAGTTAGGAATTTATTAAACGACTGCAGGTCATGGACGCCGGCAGGACCATTTTCAGGAGGATCTGCATCTTCAAAACCCCACCTCAAATGAAATAGGTTTTCTTTTGCAAAGAACTCCAAGTACCTTGCCTCGGATTTGCTAGTTCTCTTTTAATACAATCCGCTTGTCTTTTTATTTTTATACCTTCATGTTTTCGTTCGCTTCATTGAAAGCTAGGAATATGCAAGTGTAACCCCTTGCAGTTTGCACCCCCCTCCCGGCGCACCAATGCTAATGGTGTATTTATCGGTACCTACCTGTTTTTACATTGTTGTTGTTGTTAGTCCCCGTGGCCTGGCTGAACAGCGAGGCGCCAGTGAGCCGGGCTCGCCGAAGGATCCACCACATTCTGCCCAAATTACAATTTAACTCAAACTTATCAAATGGTAATTAATAACAATAACTCAAAGTCACTGTAATTTAACTTTGCAGGAACAGGGTATGATCTGTTTTAATGCTTGTAATAAGTAGTATAGAAGTAATTCAATAGCTTAAATCGATTTCTGCCACAATTATTGTTTTTTTTTCGTGATCGTAAATACGCGCGTCGTTAGGGCGTTCGTTCGGGGCGGCGCACCCTCTTCACGCAACTGCTGACACGGCACTAGCGGCTCTGGCCCGGTGGCCCTCCGTCCTAGCATGACATTTTCAAACACTGGCATGCGCAGTACTCACAATTCATTCGGTCTAACAGGTGAATCAGTATATCTCTTTGAATTTTACAGCAACTATCAAAAGTTGCTACTAAACTAACTATGACTGCCAAACTTCGGAGCGATATCGGCTTTTCTTATAATTATTTGAATTCAAATTTTGAATACATTGTCATATACATTCGGCCCTCAAATGTTCTGAAAGTTTAAATTAAATTAGTTTATATGATAGATCGTAGAAATAACTAATTTATCATCAATATTCAGAAAATTTTTGCTAACGCTACTTGAAGAAAGAACTGTAATTTTCGATTTACTTTGACAAAGTTCCATTATTATACTTCTAAATTAGAGCTTATTTAATGTATGCAGTCTACAATAATAACGGAAAAGTGCGAGCATTTATTCGCTCTCCGAGGGTTCCGTAAAGACCCGTATGTAGATATTATAGTATATCTGTTACGGGACACGTGTTTCGATTTATTCCGAGATTTCTTCTGAGTGTCATTTACACGACAGTTTTTTTTTAAGTGAAAACTTCTTTAGCGGCTTTGAGTACTTTTCTTGGGATGGGTATAAAATGTTAAACTCGCGTCATGACACGTGACCTGATCGAAAATTCGTAAGACCAACTCGCGTCAGGATACGTGGCCTGATCGAAAATTCGTAAGACCAACTCGCGTCAGAACACTAAACTTGACCTGATCGAAAATTCTTAAGACGGATGATTCAAAAATGCACAACGTTAATGTTCAAGTTTTCACTTCTGCCGGCACTCCCGAAGTGCAACCCGTTGTTTTTTTTTTAGTTTCGTGTGACCCAAAACATTGTCACTTCCACGGCATCGATGGCGGCAGCACAATGGTCTCCTTGGTTGCATGTTTTGGGGCACAGAGAGCACATTAGGAGGTGGTTTGTAACTCGGCTCCACATCCACATCCTGCAGTTAATTCGTCACGGTAGCCCCACTTTGCGAGGTTCGAATTACACCATCCTACTTATGTTCTGAAGAGGTTCAGGAATTTCCAAATGGACCACGGAAAGTTGGACCCTGTGGGAAGATATTCGCGCGTGGTATTTAATTATTGGTTGTGGCAAAAGTCTCCAGCCACCGTCAACTGCGGGCGTCAGCGGGGTTTCCTGACAGCGAGACTACCGATTTGAGGAAGCTGTGTCTGCCATTCAGTGGGTGACACTCGTCAGTGTCACACTCTTGATGACTAGCAACTTCTCTTCTGACTTGTGGTGGTGATCCCGGCTGGTAGAGTATACTAGGCTGACCGGGGTCGGCTTGAGACAGCCGAAGATGGTGATATCTCGTTCAGAGCAACATCCACTTCCTTGACGTGGGCGGAACGGTACCGCACTGGGCACGCTTATTCGCCTGCGCCCGCAGAGAAGCCGAATGCTAGGCCGGTAGTTTGAAGAACGTGAGGTAGAGCCCCCAAGGTGGTAGAAGTTAGGTGCCTAAGTAAAGTTACGACACCCGATTTTTTTCTTCGTTTTAACCCCCGACACAAAGAGAGGGGTGTTATAAGTTTAACGTGTCTGTCTGTGTTTCTGTGTATCTGTCTGTGGTATCGTAGCTCCCAAACGAATGAAACGATTTTCCTTTAGTTTTTTTTTTGTGTCATAGATAATTAATTTTATGTTTCATAAAATCTGTTTAGCCATTTGAAGACCATCAGCTCATTAATAGTTGATGAGGGGATCAGACTACCTAACTACTAACTAATCACTACCTATATACCTACTTTAAAAAGGGCAAAATAAAATTAAAATTAAAAAAATTGAAAACCCACGACACAAAAAATAAATCCTAAAAACTAACAAATAATATTTGAAGCCTATTGTTCAAATATTTTTATTTTCCAAGCGTCGCCGCGTCGTCGCGTCGTGGGACCGCTAAAGTTCGTCGATTTTGCGTTTTTTTCGCACTATTACTAATTGCAATCTGCGAATACACAGTCTGTTTTTCTCACTTAGCTGTCCCACGACGCGACGACGCTTGGAAAATAAAAATATTTGAAGTTACATAATATGTAACTTCAAATATTTTACTTCACTTTTTTTTTAATGTGGCGAAAATAATTACAAAAAAATAAAATATTATTGGTTTCAAATATTATTTGATAGTTTTTAGAGTTTATTTTTTGTGTCGGGGGTTTCAATTTTTTTTTAAACAGATGTCAGTGATCTGTCAAGGGTAACACCCAAGTAGATAAGGTCATTTGAAGTAGAGCAAGAGTATGCAAGGGTATTTTTATAGATTTTAATGGCTACTAATGCATATTTTTACTATGTGAGCTTGAGTATGTCTTTAGACAAAGTAGGTATCTTTTTCTTTCTTTTCTTTTTAAAAATCGTTGCCCCTCACTAAGAATTTTTCATAAATCCCGGGTGCTTTTACATACATATGATCTCACATACACCAACAGCCAGACCCAAAATAACATAATATAATTATGTAGGCCATACAAATATTTGACGACACGGTTTGCGCAGTGGTTGAGCGATTGACTGCTGCGCAGCATGTCGCGGGTTCGATTCCCGCACGGAACAAATATTTGTAAGACCTACAAGTATTTGTTCCGAGTCTGGGAGTTTTTCTATCTAAAAAAAAAAGTATATGTAGTGTAGTTTATCAGCCATTTCGTTACCATAACACAAGCATTAGGTTGCCTTAGCTTGGGACAGATGGCGTTGTGTGAAATGTCCAACGATATGATATGATATGATATGATATGATACCCATTGCGTTTGGGCACATATAAATAATACCTATGAGTTGGCACTATTCATTTTGTAGTTGGTACAAAGGTCTGATAATGGAATCCATAAAGGTTAGTATTGGCTCTCTTAGTAGACTACTCCTACACCCATCGTATTTGGGCTCAGGGGTTGGTAATAGTACCAACCCCTGCGATTCCCGGCCACCGTAGGGTCGGGCCTGCGGGACAGCGGACGGTGAGCGTTGGGTGGCTCGCTGTCCGATCAGAACCAGGCCCGGTCGACGGCGCGTTGTGTTCCACGCGCGCCTCAAAGAGATGTCAACATAGTAGACGGGGTCCGCCAGGGTCAGTGCCTGCTAGGGTTGCGGACTTTGTTCGAAAAAGTCACCGCATGGAATGCAAAAGGCACTAAGAGGAACATGGATGGGTTTTAGTCAGTAAGAGTCTGACACTCCTTTCTGCTTCGCCCAGAGCGGAAGACGTCATTTGATAATTTCCATCCATAAAATAGGGGTTGGTACTATTCAATGAAGCTGGTAACATAGATCTATTGATCTGATGATGGAGAATTTTAATACTTATATAATAAAACATAGTAAACATATATCATCAAAAATTACAAGTATAAATAAATTTGAATCTAAGTGCAAAAGATTGGCTGTAGATATGGTTGTTTGTTACTGAATCATGCCAAAACGGCTGACTGGATCTGAATGAATGAATTTTATTCTTTCGGAGGTCAAGCTACTTCGCATGCCTTTACCTATAGCAATGAAACGTTCCTGAGATAATAAGGAACAAATCAATAAGCGATTCAGATTACATTATCTATTACTCACTTGTCTCACCGCCAGGAAGTGAGTAGCTATCGCCTATTCGCTCGCTGAGGAAAGGGACAAAAGATATAGATCTCGTGTGGGTAAAAGAGACACATATATTCATAGTCGATAGCTGGCTGTTCTCTCTGCCAGCGAGTGGCTCTAACCTCTAGTTGTAGCAGCGACAAGAGCTATCAAAGATTGTACTCTCTCAGCGACACTCGCTCGGCGATGCTCGCTTGGCGGTCAGAACTCACCAACCAACGGTAATTTCTACCTAGGTATAAGTGCAGGCCCGCTGGGGCGAGTGTTGCGAGTAATCGCCCGTCGCACAAAAGCACTTTTCACTCGCCACTTACTGCTCGTCAACTCTTTTCGAGTTATATAAGCTACTTACCGGCAGTAACACAAGTGCCTTGTTCATATTTTTCACCTTTCTAACTTGATACTAAAATAAGATTTGTGTTTTCGTAAAAATCTGGCTTTACAGCTTACACCACACCTTTTCTGGATAATCGTTTTACTTGAAAATGCCATATTCACTTACCTACTCTTAATTCTTTAAATAAATACAAGAACATACAAATGTCCAACAACAAAACAAACAGCTGTCATTATTTTTTTAGTAGTTTTATCAGTTTTATGCACTGACGTATAAATCATATGGACTTGAAACGTTTGACTATAGAAATAAACAGTTATACAAATATCTATCATTTCGACGCAAACATGTCAAAAAGCATTTTGTCTCTTTTTAACTAGCCAAGAGCTGCATATGAAAAAAGAGACATCTATATGTTTGCCAAGGACTAAATTTGGCAACCCTTTTGTGTGACGTCAAAATCAAGCCTTTGCGTGGCCGGTCGCCATTTTAGTTGCCCAAAGTACTCTGTGGTTTTGTGGTAGTTGTGCTGTCAAACAGTTGTTTGCTTTTATTATTTTCGTTGTTTTAAAGATAAATACGTCGAAAGCAAGGTTTTTTTTGTGTTCCGGCTTTGGAAAATAAGAGAAAAATCATGCCATCGTGTTGCATAATACAGTATGGTGCGAGGAAAAACAAAAATCAGCCTAATTTGACTCTGCACAGGTTAGTTACTAGTTTTCACTAATCCAGTTGAATATTGTAGAATTTTGTGTAATGTTTTGTTACCAGATGATCTTTTTAAAGATTATTGAAACCTGTGTCATATTTGTATGGCTTATTACGTTATTATTTTCTTAATTTCGTAGTATTGTTTACATACAATTTTTATTTGTCTTAGTTAGTGATGTGCGATGTTCGCATCGCATACGATAAGTATCGATATTATTATATTGATAAAGTGTGTAAAATACATTGCGATGCTATTGACCCACAGATTTCCTGGAAATGAAATTTTCAAAAATAAATGGATAGAAGAAAAATATAAACCATAGACATAAAATGTGGCATATCTGCTCCCTGCACTTTGATGAATCTAGTTATAACAGAACCCTCGATGTGATGAGGTTACATGATGGCGCAGTGCCCACATTGAATATGCTGGTATGTTTTTAAACAAAAATTGTATAGCAATTAGTAGGATAAATTTATAATATTAGTAGGATGTAAATTATATGTATGTAAAAATAAATAAATGGTGTTGTGAATAATTATTGTTGACTTTTAATTAAAACCCAATTTCATCGGTATGTTAGAAAATATACTTAGGTGATGGAGACGTCCGTGCCGGCAGCCCATCGTGGATGCAGCGGCATTTCTTTTCTTAGATTTTGTTCCCTCTACCCCGTCTCGAATGACCTAACGCAAGGTTTTAGAATAACGCTTAGGTACATTTCATTTGAATTTTCAAAAACTTATTCGATGTACTTTGTTACTTATCCTAATAATGGCAATAGATACATATTTTGGGGGGTATGCGGTACAGAGAGACATGTCCCGCAAACCCCCATTGATATAATAATATTAAATATTGAGAACCTCCTCCTATTTAGAAGTCGGTTAAAAAGATAGTGATTATCTAATTTTAGTTTAGTTATTGAACAAGAGAATCGGCAACAATGTCATCCAAACTAAACATGTACGCAAAGTATTAGCCTAAATCAAAAACCGGGAAGTAGGTCAAAGATAACTTTTCAGATTCTTTCACATAGATAGTTATTTTGTTGTACAGACGCCAGCACATCTAATTACTCGAAACTGTCAAATTATTCCAGTCAAAATTGAACTTAATCTTTTCTCTTATAAAGTTGGAAATCTAGTAGGTACAGAAATTTGTCAGATTGTTGTAGCACGATGTGCTGGCGACTGTACAAGTGAAGCTGAGAATGTGCTAAAAATACCCGTTGAAATTGTACCCCGTTGAATTGAGTTGAATATCGATATCAGATGCGCATGTTGCTCGCAGTTACAACCCTACGAAAGGCAGCCATTTTAAGTGCCCATGTCGGTGGTAGGTAAACACGTTTTTTTTGTAGGTATGCCCAGTCCATATGATTTATACGTCAGTGGTTTTATGGCCTGGGGCTGTCATATTTTGACGATTTGTCAAATAGGCATTGACTTAAGTGGTCTCTTAAATCGATTTTAGTTACATAAATGATCTCGATTATAGAACATGTAGCGGCATCAAAGCCGCCACAAGAAAACCAACGAATCTACATACAGCGCAACAAAAAGAACCGCGCCGCCATGTATCAAATGGCAGCGAACTATTAAACACCTACATCGCGCAAGCAGAATTTACATACATCAGCCCGAATATTAATTATCGGGCAATTGTCCCCAACTGCAATGCGGGCAGTCACAACAATCGCCTGAAAGGAGTATCCTCCTTTTTCAATGGAGGTTTGCGGGACTTTACTTTGCGGGATTTTTAGTAGCTCTCCAAACATAAGTTTTGTTTTTAACCTTTGATAGGCACTGTTTTGATAATTATCTATGATGGATCTATGATGGAGCACGCTTGCCTAGAGGTAACCTTTTCACTTTTGACTTAAAGACTCCCAGGTTGTAGCTATCAGGAAACACAGACTCCGGCAGGGATTTCCACTCCTTTGCTGTACGTACTATGAATGTGTTCCCAAAACGTTTTGTGCGTGTGGGTAGGATTTCCATGTACCGGTGGCGCATCGCCGTTCGATGATGGAACGGGCTTGGCAGAATTAAATCATGCAATTCCATCGCACATTCCCCAAAATGCAACCGGTACAAATCTGACAGGCTAGCAAATCGGCGTCGATGCTCAAGACTTTGGAGCTTCGACCCGACGAGCCTATCATTACCGATGATCCTCTTGGATCGTTTCCCCATGTCGCCAAGAGATCGCGCCGGAGTCGCGTGTATGGGGGCCGAGTCACCCGCGTCCGTAGGAGAATACCCTTCAGCGAATCCCTACACGTGGTCCCCGGGTGGTGCTAAACAGGTGACACTAACCGCCTCCGTGGTCTAGTGGTTATACCACCTGATTCAGACCCAGAGGTCCCGGGTTCGATTCCCAGCGGGGGCAAAATTTTTGCTCGGTTTGGTTGGTGGTAGGACTTCTAAGTCCGCCTGGCAAGCTACCACCATCATGTCTAAGTCTGTCGCCATAACAACAATGTTAACAGCATTCTTGTGTTGTGGGCAGTTAGAGGTGTGATAGCCAGTTCCTCTGTGTAAGAGAATTCCGGGTGAAACTCGCTTCCATCTTCGGCCTAATCATCACTTTCCATCAGGTGAGATTTGGGCCAAGAGTTTCCTCGTTTTGCATAAAAAAATAAATAAAAAAAAAGTCTCTCCGCTGAGCTACAAGTTGCCGCGGCAGCGGAGTTTCCCCCCGGCGTAGTACCTCCGCGCGCCATTCATGCAGGCGCGCGAGGACTATCGCCTCCAGATCCCATAGCGGCAATCCGGCAAGGAGACACGCCGCCTCGCGCGAGATCGTACGGTAGCCGCAGGCCAGCCTTACGGCTACCTCCTTTTGGGGCGCGTTCAAATAATGGGCAGCGCGCTGCCTCAAGGAACGCGCCCACACCGGTGCCCCGTAAAGGGCCATGGACCGCACGATCCCCGCATAGAGCCTCCGGCAGGAGGCGTTTGGTCCGCCCAGGTTGGGCAGGAGCCGCCTGAAAGCAGCCCTTGCCCGTTCCAGTTTGGGGGCCAAACGTCGGAATTATTTTCGGAGATAAGGAAGGGGGGGGGGCTTATGGGGCAGACCACAGACATATAAAATGTCTGTGGGGCAGACAATATGACATGACCATAGACACCTCTGTATCTATGGTGCATTTGAGCCGATTACGTTTGTGACAGACTCAGCGTTGCCAACGTGTAGAAAATTCCCCAAACTCAAGGGAATCTACAGTTGATTGGGAATTTATTGGGGATTGGCATTATGTGGGGAAAATGCGGGGATTTTAAAAATCGATAGTTTGGGTCAAATCAGGACACTTTTTCAAGAAATCTAATAACTTCTGTTAATATTTTTGTTAGGTTATTTTTGGAAATCGATTGGCTCCATTTTTTATAAATTAAAAGTTAAATAATGTCTTTAAACTTTTTATACATTTTATTTTTAATCTTATCTTCATTCCATATATTTAAAATAAGATAAATGATTATTATATTTATTTTGTAAGGAGGTGTAAATAACACTTTTACACGTGTTTTTTTTTGGTATTTTTAAACTAGATGAGGCCGGTGACTCGTCTAGTACCTAGATAGTTCCTAGCTGACTGTTCTGAGAAGAAACACTGAAACAAACTCAGAGGTCAAAGTCTTTTTTAAAGTCCATACAATCGTACTGGTCAAATCATATGAGAACCATGTAGGTTAATGTCTGAAGTAGTATTTTAATGAAAGTACCACACAGATTTGAGTGGACCTGTACATACAGTGCAAACATTTGCCAGTTATCGTGTATCTCAAACTTAGCACTTTAAGGAGTATTGTTTTTAAACTTTCATGGTCACTAACATTAGAAAAGTTAATAACGGGATTGCTACCATGTACCTTTTTATTGGCGAGTTTCCGATATTTCGGCACTGTTGCAAGCGCCATGATCACGGTACATGGTAGCAATCCCGTTATTAACTATTCTAACTTTAAGGAGCTCATCGAACTGACAAACTATACCAAAGTAAGGACATTTGTGTAGGCCGCATTAAGAACTCAAATCGCCAGACTAACATTAAATGAAATGAACCCCTAACATAGCAATCTACATGGTCCTCATACTCACAATGCGTTATATGAGGACCATGCAGATCAGTGTCTCAAATGGTCTTTTGAGGAAAGAACGTCCCGATGGACCTTAGGTCGTACTTACCTAGCGTGAGGGGCCAGACAAAGAGAGATACAATCCGCAAGGCAGTTTTGTGGCGAACTGATGGGCAGTAGCGACCCCACGAACCTAATCTCCCGGGAGAAGTCTTGTTCCTCCTCTCCGGCTTGCCTTTATTGGCTGGGAACAGAGCTCTCACCTCTTTCTTGCCTTAATCGGCCGGCCTGAGTAGAGATTCGCTAGAGCAAACGTGCTCGGGAGAAGGATATATAATCCAGTAAGATGCTGGTAGGGATGTTGACCGCACTTCCGGGATTGTCCTGATAGCCGTGGTATACCTCTCCACTCCTCTAGCACCTCAGGCTACGTTGCCACTTTGGCGCTACGTCGCTTTGTGCTAGCGAACGTTTCCGGGGGCCCATTCATTGAGTGTGCAAGTCACCCCCTGCCATTTAAAAGCCGTGTATATTGTTAGTGGTAATTCAGGGGCCAATAGTTCTTCTATAATAAACGATTATCAGTCCACTAAACCATAGTCACTAAATCATGGCGTTTCATCTTTTGTTTCCATATTCTGCAATAGTACTGCCTGCACCAACCGGGGATTGTCCTTGGGCATACTTTCACAGTGCATACAGGGATAATCGCCGGTTGGTGCCCCATTACATTTGAAATGTCTAACGGGGCCTCTTCGAGTTGGTTTCGACCCCTCGTACGCCTTCCAATGGACCGGGTCTCCAGGGACCCGAGAAAGTCAAAAAATTAAATAAAAGAAAATAATAATAAAGCCTTTTATTTCCATGCACTTTACATTGAATTTAAAACTATCTTAATACTACAAATTTATAAAAAGATGTGATTAGGGTATGGCTCCTCTCAGCATATAGGCCTCCTCCAACTGTTTCCATAGTTTTCTATTTGCCGCCTTCGTCATTCAGTCTTCGCCGGCTGTGTTTTTCATTTCATCGATCCATCGATCTTTAGGTCTTCCTCTGTTCCTTTTTCCACTGGGCCCCTTCCATTTAGTGACTCGTTTAGTCCATCTCTTGTCTGTACTGCGGGCGATGAGACCAGCCCATCTCCATTTCAGCTGTTGTGCGTGACGTTCTGCGTCTATTAATTTTGTTTTCTTGCGAATATCTTCACTCTTGATTTTATCTCTAAGCTTAATTCCTAGCTTCTTTCTATAGCGCGCTGGTACGAACGAATTTTTTGTTTAGTTCTCTCTTGGAAAATCCAAGAGCCATATTATGACAATACGCTATGAAAATAACTAAACTACTAAAGTATACTAAACGGGATATCTCTAAATCAGTTAATCCTCGAATTATTCTAACGGCATGTGCTGCAGAGCAAAGTTTTTTGAACAATTTAACTATATGGGGGCCCCACTAAAGCTTCGCATCCAAAGTTATGCCTAAGAACAATGTGGTATCTGCGGATTTCAACTCTTCACCCATTATTGATACAACAGTGTTCACTTGTCTTACATGAGGTAACGTAAACTAAAAAAAGCATTTCGTCTTTTTCCCGTTTAGTAAAAGATTATTAACATTAAATCAGTTAACTACTAAAAACTAAATAAAATAAATAAAAATTCGTTTATTTTCCACCATAAATATAGGAACAATTTAGACAGTATGTTGACAATTCAAGGGTGGACTGGAGCCTAAACTAGGGAGACCCTGTATTTCAGGACTCCAGGTCTTTCGCCTACGGAAAAGGATTTGGACTACTGGAAAAGCACAGAATCATGGGGTGGACAGGGATTGTATTTGTGAAAATAAGTATGAATGTGTGTGTGAAACTTAAACTACAGTCGCGGGGGGACTATTTATGTCGACGGTGACCATCTGCTGACGTTTTAGTTTGAACAAAAGCGACGTGTCGTCTGCAAATAATACTACATTGGGTCTGTTACTAACATAGCTTTTAAGTAGTGTGTATTATTAGAATAATATAGATCAAGGTCTGAAATAAAATATTTTTATTTATTTAAAAAAATCGAATTATTTATTATCAAAAATTAAATGTGATGCCATGAAGCATCACATTTAATTTTCGGCTTAATTCGGCAACTTTTTTCGGTCACCCATGGTAAAATCATTTTCTGTATCATATTATTCGTTTTAATTTTTTTAAAGGTAATCTTGTAAAATTATTTGATTAATTTGTTAGTGGAATCAGTTGATTTTTTTGCCCAATATTGCGGAATTTGTAAGATTATTTGATTAATTTCTTTAAAAACATTGAGGGGAATGTTTGTGGAATCAGTTGATTTTTTGCCCCATACTGCGGAATTTAACTGGTTTTACGGGGAATTTGGTAAATTGGTGTTGGCAACGCTAGACATGGCCGCGGTTTGACGAAAGAATCATTTCAAGATCATTTGAACGTGCACCGTGAAACTGTTTGCTTAGTACAATCTCTAATATACATTGTACTCTGTACTCTTTGGCCTTCATTGGTAACGAATAAGTAGATAGATAGATAGATAGATAGATATAACGTTTAAATACGATACGTATAAAGTAGGTACCTACTTACTTGAAATTTCTCTGCCTGAAGAAAATATGTAAGTTCACTATTTAAGACTGTTTAGTGTTCACTACGATTTCATTTTATACGATTTGATCCGGTGAACTTCGTACCCCTAAAAATTATTTAACTCTTTTAAATAAATATTGAGGTCAACTAAACAAAAAAAATGTAATATATTCGAGTGTTTGCGAGACTAAAAGGGTACCTTATCCTACAAATAATATTATAAATGCGAAAGATTGTATGTTTATATTTACTCCGCCTTCTTTTATTGCTAACTAGCTAATTCATGACCAAAGTGGGCACGTCCGAATTGTGCGGTATATTTCGGGTTAGTACTTATATAGCTTATCATCATCTGCCTAGCCTTTTCCCAAATATATTGGGGTCGGCTTCCAGTCAAACCGGATTCAGCTGAACCGGCACTTTACGTAACCTATTAAATGGGTAACACGGTATGTCTTGGTAAGACTGGAGTCAAATTTATTGGCTTCTAACAATCCATAACGACTGCCAAAGATCTGCAATTGACAGCCGGGACCAACGGCTAACCGTGCTTTCCGAAGTACCTAATTATAGCCTATAACACTCACAAACAACGTGGCTTTCTATTAGTAAAAACGCTACAACCTCACAAATATACAAACTCAAAATTTACCTCTACATCATTTTAGTATCTTTATCATTTTAGTAGCCACACATTGTGTAATATTGAAACAATTGGTCGTTCGTTACACAATAACACTACACATGTTACATAACAGCGACACCGGAAATGCTTGCTATTATCTCGAATCTCTCTCTCGATTAGGATTGTGTTTTAGAAGGGCTGATTGTGTTGATGTCCCATTTTGAAACACGATAATGCTATTCGTCCTGTACCTGGCCTGTCCTGTACATGGCTCCGTCTCTCAGTCTCTCACCCAAACCATGATGATTTAAAATATGGCCCCAGATGGCAGTCCAGTTGAAAAATAAAGTCTTCTATTGTGTTGTTTTCAGATATTGAATTAAACTCAAGTAACCGTTATGGCCGACGCCTGGAATAAAGCAAAGTCTCCTAACTATGAAACCAATAAGGACAAACTGTATCCTTATTCTGAAATGCCATTTCAAAACGAATATAAATTAGTCACGATTCCAATTTGTGTTAACAATCTTATAGAACATGTTGATTATTTTGGTTACGGAAGAAGAGAGCACGACAATGGCAGATTAGTAGGGTTCCCCGACTGCTATAACGTTAACCATGAGTATGTATTAGTTCCCTGTGGTCAGGATAAAGGAAGAAAGATACCGAACAGGATTCCAATCATTTTCAATGCTGGGAGATTTGGCTACACATCCAGAAATTACATAAAAGACAACTCGGTCCTTACAGTTACTGTAGACATACAAAGATATCAATTGAAAGACGAGACTTTGCCTCAAGATATTGCTCGTATAGTGAATAGCGAGCGGGGTAAAGTAATTATTTATGGATATAACGATAATCCTATTGAGCTCTTGACTGACGAACTGAAGAAGACGAAACAGTTATTTTACTGTCCTATTTACTTGTTGCCGGATAACCTACAATCAGCATACTGGAAAACATGTTATAGAGCCTTTTTGGGCATAAATGAATTAAAACGAGAGCTGTACAGATATATGAACAAAGGGGACATCGAGGCTGCTATCCTGCTGACTGGATGCTTAAACAACTCCTACTGCGGCGGTGCCCTCGGCGAGGTCATCAAAAAACTCCTCGAGAATAGCTCGCGGAGTGTCATCGAGTTCGCTTACAAATTATGGAATAACTATGACAAAGATGTCGTCCGAAAGCATTTCCCATCTTTGTTCAAGCACGTGTTCGACGGAGACTGTGTGGCCATCGTCAAAAAGCAAAAATATCATGCGCTGGTTTCAGAACTGAACACGGCTAAAGCGCGGGGAGACGGCCACTACAAGCCTGGCAACTTAGAAAGCTGGAAGATTATCCCAATATTAAATAAAAATAATGTTGTATTCAAAATGTTCAATGTTCGCACCGATACGTATTTGCAACAAGCAAGCGACGCGGAGGATTCTAAAGAAATAAGAGACAAGTTTTACTTTGAGCCGATAACCATGAAGGGTCAGGTTTCTTTTAAAATCTTTTGTTTCGATGACGACAAACCATTGGCATTACCTGACGATGCAGGCTCCTCGGAGGTCAAAGCAGATACAGCGCACAATAGCGTCGACAGTGATCAGAATGGACGTTCCACTTGGATTCTAACGACTGCCAATCAAGTGAAGGAACAGTCTAATAAAAAAGACGAACTAACACTAAGTGAAGATGAAGATTTTTCTAATATATATAATTATGATTAGAACTAGGCAGCTGTACCCACTTCGTAAGCTTGAGAATATAATGAGATTAAGTTATGCTTATATTTAATACAGGTGAGCGGCTGAAACTAACATTCTCTTGTATAAAGGCGCAAACCCACCGCGGCGCATTTTAGCTCCGTGGAATAAATTGTTTCCACTGCAGTACACAGTAAACACGCCTCCGTTCCATAAGGCGTATCTCAAATCTGTGCTCGTGCTGCGATACAATTATACGTCGTGCATAGCGTGTACCACATGCACAGTGTGTATGGCCTTGACAGCGTTGAGCTATGTGAGCACCGTATTCCAGCAAGCCACGCATGTACCAATGACGGCAACTGATCGTAGCCTCTCCGTGCGTCGCGATGGGTTTTCGCCTTCAGATCCACTGTCACGAACACGTATTGGGATCAGGGACGCGCGATGCGTTTACCACGCGGTTGTTATTCGAGCGCGATCTTTGCTCAACCCGGACAGAGGCCGGACGATCTTTGTCATGGATTGTGCATTGTGACAAAGTTTACAATGCCTTTCAAATGAGAATACGAACGCTAATGACCTCTATCTGTCAAATGTCTCTTGTAAAGTGCGGTTTGCATAGAAAACTAAACCGTAATCAAAATTAAATAAAAACGTTCTACAGTATTAAATTTGCCAAATATAATATGTGATTATTTAAGAGTCATTATTAGTTATTTTAAACCAAACCTTAACACTTATTACACTCAATATTTGTAAATAATTATTAAAAAATCAACAACAACAACAATCAACAATCTTACTTTGCTCACATTACCTAATTGGTTCGAATTGACAGCTATGACGTCACAATATGGCGCTAAGTCGATCCTATTCTTATTTGAATCGCAATTTATAAGCATACATTCGAAAGTCTCGGACGCAAGAACTTTTTACAGAGTTGTTTTTCGCAGATGTGAATTATGATGAAAAAATTATCAATTAGACATTTGACACATATAGTCACATATTCAACCGAAAAGTTTAATTTTAATTGATTTAGGATTAACATATTTTATCTGGCAACAATCCTATCGACCATCGACGTCAGTCACATGCTACTCGAGTGATTGTATAGGTATGTTACAGACGACGACGCGGCGATCAGCCAGCTTGTATCAATTTGTTGAGAGGACTCGTGTCGAATCAAAATTACGCTTGGTTAACGTAACATACGTACGTCAAAAAGTAACGATTACAGAAGATGTTTAACGTTCGTTAAATAAGAAGCGTTGTTTCAAAGTATTTTGGTAAAAATTCCTGCTCATCCCAATAGCTCAAGTTATTAACAAGTGGCTCTCTCTTTTTTTGCACTTCATCCTCTTTTTCTGTCAACAGAAAACTGCTATTGAGGAATTCAAAAGAAAGTTCACAATATTATTCTATTTAACGCAACTAAAGTAACGTTAATTAGGTATTGCGAAACAACACATTCTTTGATTTTAACGATAGTTAGCAACATTTTAACGATTACGCGTGCATTAATCGAACGTGAAACAACCCGCCCTAAATTGTATCTATGGCCAGCTTTACTTGTAGATGCACGCAATATTTTTTTCTTTAAACAATAGGGTCTTTTTTTAATCCGTGTTAAATGCAAATGGCGGTTTTGTTCTGTACGATCTTCATTAAAAATGCAGTGCGCATTCTTATCGTGTTCAGTTTCTCAGAAAGAGGGTTTTCCACAGGTAATGCTGCTCTGCCCTTGTTGTACTTGCCCCTAAGCATAAACTTTAACTGAATACCCTGGGTCGATATACCTTATCCAATCATTTAATGACGCAGTCGAAAATCTGGCCTAATTAGAATCTAATTTTATTTTTTTGGAATTCTTTGTAACTTTCGAAAAAGTAACCAACTTTCCAGGTCCGATTTGATTTATTTTGATAAACCTGTAAAAGTACCTAGTAGGTACCTAGTCTAAAACAACAAACGTACTAATTTTTTTAGCCGCTCAATCTCAACATATCTATTGGGAGGAATCGTCCTCCAAAGTACCTACTGAAAAGCCCGTAACTTCTGCAGAGTTTTATTCAAGCAAACGCTCGACAATCAAAACTGCTAAACGCATTTGGTTTTTATTTTGACCGTAAAGTTTAATTGATGAAAATAAATGACTAAAGTGTTTCGTCAGCGCTGAGAAATATTAAACTTAGAAGGGTGTTTTTTTAGGAAAATATGAGTTTGAGCCGATTTAACAAAACACTCAAAATGTTCTCAAAACAATTAACCAGTAATTTGCTTGAACTAAACTCTACATACCAAAGCAATTTGCTTGAATAATACTCTGCTTACAGAAGTTAGAGGGTTTAGTCACTTTCCAGTACTTTGGAGGACAATTTGTCCCAATAGGTTGAGATTGGCCAGCTAAAATATGTGTCAGTTATTTTAGACAAGTAACTCTCGAACAGATATCAAAATAAGTTAATCAGAGCCAGACAGTTGGTTACCTTTCCTTGTAAGTAAATACCTAATAAGTAGGTACATAATTATTGTCTTAATACTTAATTCATATTTTCCATTTTTATAATAAATACTCCTACGAATAACCTTTGTTTTATTCATAAAATAACTTCAGAATAATTCAAGCGGCACTGGTCACGGTCTGATGTCCTGCTGCTGGCTTTTCGTACGACAAGCAGTGGCGGCACTAGACGTTGTCAACCCGCGACCGGCAACGACAGCGGACGCCTGAGAAGACAGCATAGAGTGCCGATATGTGCGATATAAAGCAAATAGCAACAAGTGAGAGCCACGATAGCATCTGCTTTAAGTTATGTATAATAAGCACGCTGCTTAATTTTGCTATATGCTTTATTATCCTCCACTACTCAAGGGCCCTGGCAACACTGGTGGCGGCACTAGACGTGCCTGACGGACGCCTGAGCAGGCGTGGGAGGCCTCACAACATAGTTTGATAAGTTATTTTTTTTTTTATTTATTTAACCATTTATGTACACACATTTAACAAGAACAAGAGAAGAAGGAAACAAAAAAATAGGTACAAAGGTGATGCTTATTTCTAAAGAAATCTCTTCTTTTTATGTGACACGTCGAGTGCTATTATGTTGCAAAAATTACTGGTTTTCGAAGCTATTCTTTTACAAATACAAAATCCTTTATTTCAAATAGACCAGTTACAGGCACTTTTGAATAGTCAAGGTCTGTCAGTCAAATAGATGAAGCTAATCCTGCCGCGCTAATGACAAGAGCAGCAGGTTGTTCTCCAACATAACACACCCACCGACCCTATCTCCAGCGCGGCAGTTGCACGTTCCAAAGAGTAGGTCCTATGGAGAAGAACGTGCAAGAAACTCCATGGACACTCTTTTAAATTCACACTTAAAATTCTGTTCCTATACAATTATTAGGAACACGATTGTAACAGGGTTCAGGAGTCGACCAAATCTTATGTGCCGAAATTGCAAACTGCTATTTAATGTGATATTGCTTCTCTCATATAGGTAAGTGTCCTATCTGGCTATATTAAAATATTATTCCTGAATAACAAATAGTTTCCTCCATCGACGACATCGCGGTCCTCCTGGTACTAGAGTAGTGAGCAAGCTTTCACGTTTGTCACCGACTTTACGTTTTATACCTACTTCAGGGTTTATAGGTGGCCAATCTGGGCGCCCACCCCAGCTTGGCCCATTTGTATCTCAAATGCTTAGCATCTAGTGAAGCTTTGTTTTCTCCCAAATTTAGTCGCTAATTAGTCGCAATTTTTCTGTCACAGTATTAATCAGGTTTTAGTTTATAAGATACAATGAGATTATTTTTTTAAGGTACTAGGCCAAGAGCTAGATCGAAGAAAGAAATTTGGTATGAATATATAATTTTCGAAAATGTTCTCTACTAGCTATTTAGGCCTGGCTCTGAAGCGTATGCATAGGTACCAAGTTTCATTTAAATCGGTTCATAAAAATCGAAGAAAAAGGACTTGAAAATTTGTATGAAATGCCGACACGCGTAAACCCTCTTAATGGCCGACTAATTTTGATACTTGGCGACTAATTTCGACTAGTTAGCGAATGTTGTCAAAATTGAAAAAAATCCCTGATGGTGGCCACGCCAGTATCAGTCACATAAGGAGTCGAGAACCATCCGTGTACAGCGCTGTTCCGCCGCGTACGACGCTGAATGCAGCGGAACAGAGCTGCAGTGCGATTCTGTAAACATGTCGAAATGAAGGCGCGGGTGAAGTGATCACGAAGTGAGTTGTCAAACCATACAAACAAGATGGAATGTGTGTTCTGTGATGGAATGACAGCTCACTTGTCGTTCACTCCACACAAGTGAACACGGTGAGATGTCAACAGAATAGACCGGCTGTACACGGCTGAACAGTACGCGGCTATAACACTCACTCGCATGATAATAATAACACATTTATCCTCATTTTACATTTTTTTACCGCGAAAGCTGAATCGATGCGGAAAGCTGAATGAATGTGTTTACTCCCATATACGTCTGTGATGACCATTGTTAATTATAAAAAAAAACGTTTAATGTATTTTATATATTTATCTATAAGGCAATTTGAGATTCATAGATAGGGTTCTTATTAAATTGTTTTGAGCCTGCCAACTGTTGTATAACAGGAACGCAAGGTTAAAATTTACATTATAGCCCGCTGATTTAAGGGTCGGGAGGGAGTGGAGGGGGGAGGGGGTGCCCCCCTGCGCCACCCTCACCCCCCGGAGCCCCATGGTTATGGAGATATCCATGGTTAAAGTTTTGAGGTTAGAATAGCATTTGAGTTAGAAAAACAGGTAAAATTGAGTATCGATATGTCGCAGGAGGAGGGAAGGGGAGGTGCCCCCTGTGCCCTAGCACCATTCCCATGTAAAGGCGACAAACCGTTCTTGAGAAAAACTAATTATGGTGTGGCGGCACATCACTAACTGCTACGCCCATCCTTATTTGCCGGGGTGAGGTGTCAAAAAAGTGACTCAAGTCTGACGCATGGATTTTTCTCTGCGGTCCTCGGTTTTTGTCTGAGCTATTAAATGTGTTTCTAGAGAAAGAGTCGTTTACTTTAATACACACGATTCTCGTGGACATCATTTCCACAATTGGTGACCCCGACGTGATCCGTCATGACGGACAAACACGCACCTAGATTGGACGAAGCCGACGGAGATTTTGTAGATGCAGCATCCGACGCCACAGTGAACAGAGTCGCAGTGCGTCTGCCGCCATTCTGGCCAGAAGACCCGGAGGTGTGGTTCGCGCAAGCAGAGGCGCAATTTCAAATTTCCGGCATTAAAGATGACAGTACGAAATTTTACCATGTCATCTCTCAGCTTGAACATAAGTACATTCGCGAAGTAAAAGACATCGTGAGAAACCCTCCACCGACCAACAGGTACGAGAAGTTGAAGCAAGAGCTAACAAAACGGTTATCTATTTCTCGTCAACACCAAATTACTCAGTTACTTTCGCACGAAGAATTAGGCGATAGAAAACCGTCGCAATTTCTGCGCCATTTAAAAACGCTTGCCGCAAACGAGGTAACCGACGAGTTTTTGCGAAGTTTGTGGTCGAGTCGCGGGAGTCGCCTACTTCCTCATGTTCAAGCAATTATTGTGACGCAAACCTCTGGTAGCCTGGAAGTCGTCGCGGAATTAGCGGATAAAATTTGTGAGGTCGCGGCGCCGTTACACCACCAGGTAGCGAGTACAAGCACGAACGCCGCCAGTGCCTTCAGTAATTTCGACGGTTTATTGAAACGTATCGATGAAATGATTACGTCACGTATAATTACGT
Organism: Ceramica pisi; assembly: GCA_963859965.1. NCBI lineage: Eukaryota > Metazoa > Arthropoda > Insecta > Lepidoptera > Noctuidae > Ceramica > Ceramica pisi. The sequence goes on along the minus strand of OY982541.1, from coordinate 22,953,070 downwards.
CACGTCTGCATGACTACGGTCTCCGTATCAATGAAGGGAAGTGTGAATTCAGCAAACGCGAACTAGATTTCCTTGGTTTCCACATCACCCAGTATGGCACGCGACCCCTGGAAGACAAGGTTAAATCCATAAAGGAGTTTCCACCACCAAAAACCGTCAACGGTTTACGCACATTTTTGGGAATGCTAAATTTTTATCGCCGATTCATTCCAAACGCTGCCTCTGATCAAGCACCGCTGCACGAGATGCTGTCGGGACCCAAAGTAAAGGGTACTCATCCAATCACCTGGACGCCACTACTCCTTGAAGCTTTCAACAACTGCAAAGCAAGTATTGTTAAATGCACTTTACTCGCACATCCTGTCATGAATGCACCGTTGGCACTTGTGACCGACGCTTCTAACTCGGCCGTGGGCGCGGTACTCCAGCAATTGGTAGATAAGGAATGGCAACCCCTTGCTTTTTAGTCAAAGAAGCTGAGCAAATCCCAACAGCTATATAGCGCTTATGACCGAGAGTTGTTGGCAATATACGAAAGCGTTAAACATTTCCGCTATATGATCGAAGGTAGACACTTTGTTATTTACACGGATCACAAGCCAATCACCTACGCTTTCTTGCAGAACAAGCAGAAATGCTCACCTAGACAATTTAATCATCTCGATTTCGTGTCGCAATTTACAACGGACATAAGACATATATCGGGTAAAGACAACATCCCTGCCGATACGTTGACACGCATCGAAGCTATAGCGTCACCTCCTACATTAGAACAACTAGCTCATTCTCAAGAACATGACACCGAGCTACAGACTATTATCTCCAATCGCTCAACTTCATTGAAGCTGGAACAAATGTCTATACCAGGTACAAGCGTCACTTTATTCTGCGACGTCTCTCTGCCGAGGCCTCGACCTTTTGCTACAAAGGAGCTGCGTCGGCAGATTTTCAACTCCATTCACTCGATGAGCCATCCCGGAACGAGGTCGACGACAAAGATGGTGACTGATAGATTTATTTGGCCCTCAGCTCGAAAGGATTGTCGCGATTGGGTTCGTACCTGTGAAGCTTGCCAAAAGACTAAAGTACACCGTCATGTTTCATCTCCTCTAGGCAATTTCAAACTGCCACAATCGCGATTCAGTCACGTGCATATAGATTTAATCGAACCAATGCCATCATCTCGCGACTACAAATACTGTCTCACAGCTGTCGACAGATACACACGTTGGCCAGAAGTACAGCCGCTGCAGGATATTACAGCTGACACAGTAGCAAAGGCATTCTATGAGCTATGGATTTCGCGTTTCGGTTGTCCAGAGACATTGACAACAGATAGAGGTCGTCAATTTACCTCCTCACTTTTCAAAGCTCTTACAGATTTTTGTGGAGTCCAGCTGCGCCACACGACTGCTTACCACCCTGCAGCGAATGGAATGGTTGAGAGGTTTCACCGCACTTTGAAGGCTGCCATCATGGCTCACGGCGAGCAGCGCTGGACAGACGTTTTACCGGTCGTCCTGCTCGGCGTGCGTACAGCTTGGAAAGAAGACCTGCAATGCTCCGTCGCTGAAATGGTTTATGGTGAGCGTTTGAGAATACCGGGTGAGTTCTTCCAATCAACTAATAATAACCAGCTGAGACCGCCAGATTTTGTCTCGCAACTGAGACATAACATGTCATTTTTGAAGCCACAAGAAGCAGCTCGACATTCTCCAGCTTCTGTATTTGTGCACAAGGACCTCAAGACTTGCAAACACGTCTTTATTAGAAAAGGTGCACCTCGAGGATCTTTAGAACCACCATATTCAGGTCCGAATCCTGTGTTAGAGAGGACAGATAAGACCGTCACTGTAGAACTACAAAGAGGACCAGTTACAGTCACAATAGATCGTGTCAAACCTGCCTTTATTTTGTCCGACTCATCTGAAGATGCATCAAAGTCGGTAATAGAAAACCCAGATGGTCATCGTCCGGTACAAACCACAAGGTCCGGACGCGTAGTTAGATTTCCTAATTATCTTTCTGCAGGTTTTCCAAACTCCAAGGGGGTTTTCTCTGCGGTCCTCGGTTTTTGTCTGAGCTATTAAATGTGTTTCTAGAGAAAGAGTCGTTTACTTTAATACACACGATTCTCGTGGACATCATTTCCACAATGGTAACCTAACCTCAAAACATTCGCTCAACATTGCACAGTCAAGGGAGGCCCAGTCGACGGAGCCCCGCTTCGCGGCGCTCGTACTTCTGAGTAGTTTATAAAAAAAATAACCACGAAGGGATTCCCTTCTAACCTAACCTGTCCGGGTCGGGGTGCCCACAAGCCCAGAGCTCGCTTCGCTCGCTCTTGGATGCAACGGCACTTCACTTGGTTCACATTTATTACATACTTTATGTATGTGAATATATAAATATATTATATTTCTGAATAAAAAAAAACAAGACAAAATTGAACAAAAATCACTTCGGAACACACAGTCAACGGAACGTGAAATGTCAACTTTGACGTCTACCATGACAATTTATCTAACCTAAAAATTTGCCAATGGCGTACCTACCTACTATTTTCGTACTTTTTTGAAACTTTAATGAATTTTATCTCGTAAATCGTGATTCTCCGCATCTTGTAACTTTGTAAAAAGCTTTCTATTTGTGAGTACTATCTACGAAAAAATTACGAACTTCCACAGCAGCGGGCTATAACGGAAATTCGAGCCCATATATGTCGCAAAACTTTCTATAGATTCACGAGTTTTTTGACCAACCAATATTTATTAATCAATTTTACTAAGGGCCTCTTTCACCATCTCCAAGTAAAGCGTTGATTAGTTACTTCCCAATTAAAGTGAATCGGCAAGTAAAACTTACGAGTATCTTCTGTCAATTTCACAAGCGAAAATAAAGCTTCGAGTAACAACTTATCGGTTAAGTGAATGACTTAACAAATCATACGTTGCATTCGTTCAATATTACGTCAACGTTACTCGTCAAATGTCATTGTTAGGTTAGCTGTCATTTGTCATTTCATTTTGTGTATTGTTTGTTGTGTTTTTGGTTAGGAAATTATTGCGTGTGGATTTTTTTTTTCTAAATTATCATGGATAAAGTTAAAAGAGATAGAAGTGCAAACTTTTCACTTGTACAGAAATACCAAACTGTGTTAGTGTCGGCGATAAGACCCCGTCCGCGTCCATAGGCGCAAGTAATAGTGGACGCGACCGTATCAAACAAGGAAATTGTAAGGAAAACTAATTAAAATTGTAATTTAATCAGATTAGATTAGGTTTAGCATTCTCTAATTAGTATTATAAGGATATTTTCGCATCAAAGGTTTAGTTAGATTCTAGTTTAAATGCGAATTTAGATGTAAGGTTTTTGTATTGTGAATAATTACGTAGATTGAAAATGTGATTTTTTGTTTTAAGTGATAGGGTTTTGAAATTAGTTTTAAAATAAAGGTCTTGACCCAAAACCACTTTTACAAAAAGAATTGAGTTGATAGGACTTATGGTTTTCGAGATATTTCCAAAAATGTATAGTGAAAATTTGTTAACCGTCAAGTAAACACGCTAATTGGCAGACGATGTGGAAAGTAAGTTACTGGTCAGTTTAATCATTGATTAGTGCTACTCGAACGTCGTGAAATTGACACGTGCAGTTACGTATGACTTTAACTGGCGATTAGTCTACTCGATACTTTACTCAAGGGTGGTGAAAGAGGCCCTAAGAATAGTAAAATTTGCCTGGTATGTTGTTTAGTGTTGACGTACTCTGTGGTCTCATATAGAAAAAGTACCTACTCTGTCTGTCTGTGGTGTTGACAAGACTAAAGAGTACAAGCCCGTCTAGGGTATATATGTTCTGTGAGTACAACACTGACGTATAATACGTCAGTGGAGTACCACTGACGTATAAATATGTACATCAGAACGTTCGGCCAGTCGAGATAGGGAGCTGGCTGCTACTCCAGTTTTTAGTGACGATTATGTGACGCATAAAGATGCCAGCCAAAGAATTTGTGACAGAACGGATCGAAAGTTAGAAGCATTTATTTATGGCCGAACGAACTGATATCAGGACGTTCGGCCAACCTGAATCTCCATAATTGAGGACCTCAGAGAAACTGTTACTGAATAAAGATTTAGTGACGATTTGGTGACAAACAACCAATGCTTTAATTTTACTCGTAATGCCACCGGATAAAAGTAAAATGAATTTTGGTTCCTGGAACATCAGGACGTTCGGCCAACGTAATCTCCATAACTGAGGACCTGAGAGAAACCGTTAATGAATAAAGATTTAGTGACGAGACTGAAACTAATTATTATTGCTTTATTTTTTTTTGTGACGGCTCCTTTAAATAGTAAAATGAAAATTTAACATATAACCTCAAAACATTGGGATTACTTATCGATTCCTCCACAAAGAAGAAGCCTAGAGAAACCGATAATGAATAAAGATTTAGTGACGAGACTGAAACTAATTATTATTGCTTTATTTTTGTTTGTGACGGCCTCTTTAAATAGTAAAATGTAAATTTAACATATAACCTCAAAACATTGGGATTATCGATTCCTCCACAAGGAAGAAAGCTAGAGAGACCGTTAATCAATAAAGATTTAGTGACGACACTGAAACGAACTTTTATTGTTTTATTTTTTTTTGTGACGGCCCCTTTAAATAGTAAATTGAATATTTAACATTATAACCTCAAAACATTGGGATTATCGATTACTCCCCAATGAAGAAGCCTAGACGACTCGTAAAACCCCTGATGTGTTATAGATTTTCAGTTTCAGTGCAATGGTGTCAGTCTTAGAATAATAACGCATAGAAGCCGTGTCTAGAACAAAACCCGAGCAAAATCGTGTGTCCACTTCATTTTCTTTGTGTGCGTGAGCCGAATGTGTCTACGTTTCTCTAACGCACACAGATATAGCTTTCAGTGATACCATTACTAAGCCGTTACCCACAAAATATGGGAAGACGCATTACTATTTTGCTATCAAGGCAAGTATTTTATGTTGTTGGGAACTGGAAAAGGTAAACATGATTTTTCATGTAATATGACATATTTTTTCGGAAGGTATAATTCAATTTATTTCAAAATAAAAGGAAATAAATCGCATAAAGAATGAGATATTGTTCAATGCGTTTAGAATGCTTGATGGGTTATAATTATAAACAATGTTAAAACATCGGGTTTGATATGAATTAACAGTAAGTATTGTATTTTAAAATTACAAAAATGAAAAACATGAATGAAAGCAATGTGGGTATTTTTTCCTCACAAATAGCAACACTGTGTTATGACAAGTTAGGTTATTAGAATTTTGTTTTATTTATCGATTTACGTAAAAATAGTGCATAGAATGTGAGTACTTATTTGTGAAATGTTATTTTATCACATTTTTTTGTTTTCCTGATGTGCTATAACATCCTTTCACGCAACAAACTGTCATTTTCAATTATTTACTCGAGAGCTGTGTTCGACGGAACGTGACATTGAGTACTGACGGCCTGGTGGCTAAGTTTGACGGATTAGGCTAAGTTTTAGTTGCCTCACTTTTTGCACTCGTACTAGGTTTCTATGCGTTATTATTCTAAGGTGTCAGTATTTTTGTTGATTCAAGATTAATCTAGTAAAATGCACTATGGCGGATGGCGACTGAAATAGAGTGACCATGTATTCCAACGAAACAAGTATTTATCGAGTAGGTACTTTTTTATCTACTGAATGAAGCATATCACGTCGAAATAGTTATAAGGTGACGATGTAGGTATTGCAACAAAATAAATAGATACGTGGGCGGAGGAATATGAGGAGTGCAGATAGCTAAAATTGCATTAGAAATAAAAAAATATATAAAAAACATTACACACACCATGCGTTATGATGTGGCCTCATTGCTTCTACTTTTTATTATTTTTCTGTGTCTGTCAATATCACATGAATAAAAAAAAATGAAACTATCGATCGAATTTCGACCAATAGGACACCACTAGTTTTCTTATCAATTTCTGCTATAGTACCTACCAAGGGATCTCTGCACCCGCGTGGAATGCGTTCCTTCCCCCGCAACTTTCCGGCGCCTCGCCTTACTGTCTCTCGCTCGCCAAGTCGCCAGTCATGTCACTAGTGTTATGTCATCGAGGTCAGGTGCAGAGATCCTTTGGTACTATAATAGAACCACACAGGACTATCGAAAATGGGTAGCTTAAGTTCTGGCTGACCTTACCGGAAAGAAAGCCGTGATGTTGTCGACTAGTATTTTTAAGAGTTCATTTGGTGTAGTTATTGTATTATCTTACTGTGGTTCATCTATAGAAATGTTATTTCACTTTAATAATGTGTAATCTAGTTTATCAAACTAGTAATAATATTGTCGGGCCACCACCGAAAGAAATCCGATTTGACAAGTTTCAAGTCAGTCACCGAGCAATAAACACAAGAAGCTGTCAAATCGATCTATCTTCTCTCGTGGTGAACCAATTTAACGTGCCAGCCGTATTAGAACCCATTGGCCTGGCACGCGACGATGGCAAAAGACCGGTCGGTATGTCTTTATTTCTATGGAAAATGGGTAGGCCTTTAGTGTGGGACGCTACTTGTGTCGATACTCTTGCGCCATCCCATTTTCCTAGCTCGTCGTGCTGTGCTGGTTCTGCGGCTTCGGCTGCTGAAAACCTCAAACGGCAGAAATATAGTGGCCTTATGGCAACTACATTTTTGAGCCGTTTGGGGTTGAAACTCTTGGACCGTGGGGTCCGAGGGCTCACGTCCTATTTAAAGATCTAGCAAAACGCTTAGTTGACGCTTCGAATGACCCAAGAGCTGGCTTTTACCTTGGACAGACATATAAGCATTGCCATACAACGTGGCAATACAGCCAGTCTTTTGGGCTCACTTCCAGTTGATAGCGATGGGGTAGGGACGAATTCTTTGACGCCATATTTTAGTTAGGAGTTTTTTTTTCTATTGTAAGTGTATATAGTTTGATCTTTAAATAAATAGTTATTATACTGTAATTCTAAAAAGTAAAATTTATTATGTACTTACCTAACTACCTACCGCTTTTTTTTGGATGATTATAAATAAAGCATTTTTTAATTTGTGTGCTATTTTTTATTTATTTAAGTTTTTTTTTTAATGCGAAACGGGGAAACTCTTGGCCCAAATCTCACCTGATGGAAAGTGATGAAGTATTCTTGTACTTCTTAATTTTTCCAATCTCCAATGTCAGTCACCTTTCCACTTTTGTTTGCTTTTAGCCAAAATAGACACGACTAATATAACAAAAACTTCATAAGTGGACACTGGTATGCAGGCATCAGCTCAACGTTGCTTGTACCTGTATAATTTTTAATATTACGACGTGTTTTGCTTCATTCAGTAGGTAAAAAGGTACCTACTTGATAAATACTTGTTTCGATGGAATACATGGTCACCCTATTTCAGTCGCCATCCACCATAGTGCATTTTTATGGATTAATTTTGAATCAACAATAATACTGACACCATTGCACTGAAAACCTATAACACATCAGGGGTCTTACGCGTCGTCTAGGCTTCTTCGTTGTGGAGGAATCGATAATCCTAATGTTTTGAGGTTATATGTTAAATTTTCATTTTACTATTTAAAGGGTCCGTCACAAACAAAAATAAAGCAATAATAATTAGTTTCAGTCTCGTCACTAAATCTTTATTAATTATCGGTTTCTCTAGGCTTCTTCCTTGTGGTGGAATCGATAATCCCAATGTTTTGAGGTTATATGTTAAATTCTCATTTTACTATTTATAGGAGCCGTCACAAAAAAAAATAAAGCAATAATAATTAGTTTCAGCTTCGTCACTAAATCTTTATTCAGTAACGGTTTCTCTCAGGTTCTCAGTTATGGAGATTACGTTGGCCGAACGTCCTGATGTTCCAGGAAACAAAATTCATTTTATTTTTATCCGGTGGCATTACGAGTAAAACTAAAGCATTGGTTGTTTGTCACCAAATCGTCACTAAATCTTTATTCAGTAACAGTTTCTCTGAGGTCCTCAGTTATGGAGATTCAGGTTGGCCGAACGTCCTGATATCAGTTCGTTCGGCCATAAATAAATGCTTCTAACTTTCGATCCGTTCTGTCACAAATTCTTTGGCTGGCATCTTCATGCGTCACATAATCGTCACTAAAAACTGGAGTAGCAGCCAGCTCCCTATTTCGACTGGCCGAACGTTCTGATGTACATGTATAAATGGACTTGAAACGTTTGACTATAGAAATAAACAGTTATACAAATATCTATCATATCGACGCAAACATGTCAAAAAGCGTTTTGTCTCTTTTTAACTAGCCAAGAGCTGCATTATTGTGTGACGTCAAAATCATGCCTTTGCGTGGCCGGTCGCCATTTTAAGTGCCCAAAGTACTCTGTGGTTTTATGGTAGTTGAGCTGTCAAACAGTTGTTTGCTTTTATTATTTTCGTTGTTTTAAACATAAATACGTCGAAAGCTAGGTTTTTTTTTGTGTTCAGGCTTTGGAAAATAAGAGAAAAATCATGCCATCGTGTTGCATAATACAGTATGGTGCGAGGAATAACAAAAATCAGACTAATTTGACTCTGCACAGGTTAGTTACTAGTTTTCACTAATCCAGTTGAATATTGTAGAATTTTGTGTAATGTATTGTTACCAGATGATCTTTTTAAAGATTATTGAAACCGGTGTCATATTTGTATGGCTTATTATTACGTTATTATTTTCTTAATTTCGTTGTATTGTTTACATAAAATTTTTATTTCTTAGTCAGTGATGTGCGATGTTCGCATCGCATACGATAAGTATCGATATTATTATATTGATAAAGTGTGTAAAATACATTGCAATGCTATTAACCCACAGATTTCCTGGAAATGAAATTTTCAAAAATAAATGGATAGAAGAAATATATAAACAATAGACATAAAATGTGGCATATCTGCTCCCTGCACTTTGATGAATCTAGTTTTAACAGAACCCTCGATGTGATGAGGTTACATGATGGCGCTGTGCCCACATTGAATATGCTGGTATGTTTTTAAACAAAAATTGTATAGCAATTAGGATAAATTTATAATATTAGTAGGATGTAAATTATATGTATGTAAAAATAAATAAATGGTGTTGTAAATAATTATTGTTGACTTTTAATTAAAACCCAATTTCATCGGCATGTTAGAAAATATACTTAGGTGATGGAGACGTCCGTGCCGGCAGCCCATCGTGGATGCAGCGTCATTTCTTTTCTTAGATTTTGTTCCCTCCACCCCGTCTCGAATGACCTAACGCAAGGCTTTAGACTAACGCTTAGGTACGTTTCATTTGAATTTTCAAAAACTTATTCGATGTACCTTGCTACTTATCGTAATAATGGCAATAGATACATATTTTGGGGGGTATGCGGTACAGAGAGACATGTCCCGCAAACCCCCATTGATATAATAATATTAAATATTGAGAACCTCCTCCTTTTTAGAAGTCGGTTAAAAAGATAGTGATTATCTAATTTTAGTTTAGTTATTGAACAAGGGAATCGGCAACAATGTCATCCAAACTAAAAATGTTCGCAAAGTATTAGCCTAAATCAAAAACCGGGAAGTAGGTCAAAGATAACTTTTCAGATTTGTTCACATAGATAGTTATTTTGTTGTACAGACGCCAGCACATGAAATTACTCGAAACTGTCAAATTATTCCAGTCAAAATTGAACTTAATCTTTTCAGATTGTTGTAGCACGATGTGCCGGCGACTGTACAAGTGAAGCTGAGAATGTGCTAAAAATACCCGTTGAAATTTTGAAAACATTCTAACAATCTTTTATCGATGTTATTGTAAAGAAATATCGACATAGGCTGCCCTATTAGCCGCCATTTTATCATCCCAGCAAAGTGTAGGCAGCTACGTTTTTTTTATAGGTATGCCCAGTCCATATGGCTTATACGCATTGAGATAAAAACTTTAACATTGAGTTGAATATCGATATCAGATGCGCATGTTGCTCGCAGTTACAACCCTACGAAAGGCAGCCATTTTAAGTGCCCAAGTCGGTGGTAGGTAAACACGTTTTTTTTGTAGGTATGCCCATGAAGGTATAGATAAATATCTATACCTTCATGGGTATGCCCAGTCCATATGATTTATACGTCAGTGGAGTACAAGTATAAAAATGTTGCTATGCAAAACAATTACATTTGAGATTTTGACGTTTCATGGGATTGGTTGCAAAATAGTCCATGCATGTACGACTTTTTGGAAACATGAATAAAGATATACATAATTATTTGTCGTTCAAAACAACAGTCTCTTTTTAAATAGTATGATTCTAATAGATTCTTTTTTTTTTGAGATGGGTTTGCTCTTGAGTCTTTTAGTCGTGGTCAGAGATGACAGAGACACGATAGTGCGAGCTTACCCAGAAGGAGCCTGTTTACTCGAACTTTGAAGAGATTAGGGTTGTAAGCGTTTGGAAACACTATTTATATGTCTGTGGGTAACACAAACGATTCTACAAAAAAGCCTTTTTAGACCCGCAGCACACGTGCTGCTTTGTGAATGGATATGGCAACGATGTATATGAAAAAATCTATCAATATGGCAACATTTAAGAACGGCAAATGGTGGGAATCCTTGTCGGGCATAGACTATATTGTCGGGTCTTTGTCTGTGCCCTATGTGTCTATGGTGCTTTTGAGCTGTTTCCGTTTGTTGTGCCAGACACAGCGTTGCCAACGTGTGGAAAATTCCCCAGACTGCAGGGATTCTCTAGTTGATTGGGGATTTATTGGGCTTTAGCATTACGCGAGGAAAAGGCTAGAATTTTGAATATCGATTTTCCGGGCGCTGGCAAAACACTTTTTAGGAAATTAACATACATAATATTTTTGTTATGTTATTTACGGATATCCAATGACTCCCTTTTTATAAATTAAAAGTGAATCAATGTTTAACTTCTTATAGTACATATAATTATTTAATTTCTAACCTTCTTATAAAATAATGTCGAATTATCTTCATTGCATCACATTTAAATTGACTTTGTTTGAGCAACTATTTTGTGTCACCCATAGTAAAATAATTTTGTTTTTATTATAGAAGTTATAATAATATCAAAAACTAGAAAGGAAAAAAGTAATTTGATTTTATTTCAATAAAATTTTTTGTTAGTTGAAGCATGTTTTGATTTCTTTAAAAAATTGAGGAGTAAGTATTTGTGGGGAATCAGTAGGAGATTTTACCCCCTAAAGATTTTGACTTGGATTTTCGGGGAATTTGATAAATTGAGGTTGGCAACGCAGTGCAGAAGTGGCCGCGGTTTGTCGAAGTTTAGAATTTTTTTTTTTAAAGTTCTAGAATTAGATCATTTGAACGTGCACCTTGAAACTGTTTGCTGCGTGCTGCCTAGTTTCAGTACCTATATAGTATAATGTACTCTGTGGCCTAGTGCAATCTGCTCTAATATATTAAACTGTAGGTACTCTTTGGCCTAGTGGTACCTAACTAAGTACCTACCTACTTCACGACTTCAAGTTTCTCTGCCTGAAGAAAATTACTTAGGTAAGTTCACTATTTTGAGAATGTTCATTGTTCATTTTGAATCTATGAAGGCGACCCACTGACCGTTTCTAAGTATTTCATACGATTAATCCGGTAACTTCGTACCTACCCCTCTAAAATTTGACTTATAATTTCTTTTTGTCACGAAACAAAAAATATTATGCGCGTTTGCTATAAAATAGTTAGATAAGTACCTACATATTATATATTTTCCAAAGATTTGAGTTACTTACTTGAGGTGAATTTACGGGATATTACCGATGAAAGCCCATTGAAAAGTCAAGAAGATCGTCTAATACCACACGGTAGGTAAGAAGGTACCTACTGTGCTTTTAATAACACATAATTTCCTCTGGGTAATGTTAAATTAAATATTGAGACGTGTGTTATCCAAGATGTATTATAATAGTATTTTAACTATTTTTAACACAAAAAGTCTCGAAGGTCGTATTTGCATGACGTCATCATCGTTTGCTTGTCCTAAAAAAGTTCACTCACTACAACTTGTACCTATCTATTGGGCATAGACTTCCTCTAAGTTTCGCCACATCGAGCACTGTGTTTCTTCCATGCACCCCATTCCCGCGTCCCTCAGCAGGTTAAAGTTCCACCTAGTGGGGACCTGCCAACACCATGCTGGAGCTGAAAACTTCTGGAGTACCTTGCCCAGAAATTTTCAGCTCTATCACCCACACGTCCTGCAAGCAACTTTCTGCTGCCACTTAAGTCTGACAATACTTCAGATTATTTTTGATACCTACTACCTAGGTTCTCCTACAAATCTCTTTAAATCTGAACCAATCAAGCTAAGCACACTTCAAGGCACATGCCATTCGTAAATTATATTCCAATAATTTGTTCCATGTTAGTGAGCAATTGGTTGGCACAGAAGAGTATAATAATATGTTGGTACCTAGGTACTTACCCAAGTTCTGGGAAGCTGAGATCAAAGTGTAAACAAATAACAATGGGAACATAAGCAATCCTTTGTTTGAAGATTGGAGAGTGTATAAGTTAGCAATTTTTGTGTGTTGTTATTAATGTGTATGCTCAGACCAATAAAAAAGTATAGACGGAGCCGTCGTAAACAATCGAGACGAAATAAGTGAGGCCAAGTCTCGGCTTCGTGTGCGTAACTCGGTGTAAGATATCGTAGATTTGCGCATGTGTGCTAGAGAAAAATGTTGCAAGCGTTGTGCTGCGACTCCCAAGTGCGAGAGATATACTTTAGTGAAGTTTTATTAATAAGTAGTATTGTGTTTTATTTGTATTGGTTGAATGAAATGAAAGATAATTAAGTTTAATGAGAGCCACTTATTTTAATTACTTAATATTAACATCAATAATTTATTTTAAAAAACACAAAACTTACGTAAATTAAAATAACTAATGCCCCTTATGTTGTGTCAGTTTTTTATGTCTGGCGTTTTGAGTCAGCTGTAAACCTATAAAATATCATAACAAACATAACTATTATTCATAATCATAATCATTTATTTGCATTTTAATATTTATAATAAGTTAATTTTATAAATACTTACATATCATGCATAATAACATGAGTACCTACCTAATATACTCTAAAACTAAATGTGCAATAGTGAAATTTCCAAAAACACACTTAGTTGTAAAGTCTCCGTAAAAAATCACAACTTCCCTTACTTTTGGGAAAAGATAATGTACTTAACTTGCAACACTGACACAATGGCGTCTAGAATTCGTGTTCCGAGAAATGATGACAAAAATTTTACGATTTTGTTTAAATTACACATCAAATCGGATACTTACTTGTGAAAAGTAATCCCAGAAGACTTTTTGTGCAGGAGGTTGATCAGTTGGTGTGTGAGGTAGTTAATTTTGAATGGAAAGTCTGACGATGATGATGATAAAACGGTTATATTTGAATTTAGGTGTAAGTACAATAGTGTCTTAACAAGCTAGTACTCAGTCGCCGTGATGGTAATGGAATGACCGCTGGAAGATGGTCAGGTCGAGGCAGGCGTTGCCCCCCCCTTCCCCCCGCGCTGGCTTCCACGTCGCTCAGCTTCCACGTCGCCGATGACGGTGACGTTGTTGCCCACGATGTCCGCTTGGTGGCGCTAGGTACTCGTGAACATGCCCCCGGCCTTGGAAGCACCTGGTTCCAATGAAGCAGACGTTGAGGTATTGTCTTCATCGGGTTGTGGGAGTGGGCATATCTTCGAGAATGAGCGCTTTATTATACCCGTTGCTGTTTTTATGTTTGCAACTCGGGCTATGCCATCCTTGCCCGGGAATGTGTGCAGCACCCGGCCTAGGCGCCACTTGAGGGGAGGCAGGTTGTCCTCCTTCACGAGCACGAGGGTGTTAGGAGCGACGGTGTCCTGGTTGGTTTGCCACTTTGATCTTATCTGGAGTTCAGAAACATATTCCTTGGACCATCGACTCCAGAAGTTCTGACGCATCTGCTCGACACGGTCGTAACGACGTAGACGCTGCGTAGCCGTTGTCGTCAGGTCTTCACTGGCTGGTGCGGTGAACGGTCGGCCAATCAGGAAGTGAGCGGGAGTCAGAGGGAGAAAGTCATAGGAGTCGGACGATAAAGGAAACATGGGTCGGGAATTGAGGACAGCCTCGATTTGTGCCAACACAGTACTCAATTCCTCGTAAGTCAAGTGTGCATTTCCTACGACACGAGTTAAATGGAATTTACAGGACTTGATACCTGCCTCCCACAAACCACCAAAGTGAGGCGAATAAGGCGGAATAAATGTGAATTTAATTGAATTATTACTAGTGAAATCCTGAATGTCATTCTCTTTATCGACTATAAATTTTGCAAATTCCTTTAACGCTCCTACGAATGTTGTACCATTATCAGAATAGATCTGCACAGGTTTACCTCGTCTCGAAATAAAGCGTTTTAATGCCAATAAGTATGCTTCAGTCGTGAGATTTGTGACCAATTCTATGTGTACAGCACGCGTTGTGAAACACACGAACAAACATATGTAGCATTTAATTAACTTTGCACCCCTTCCTGAACGGTTCAACATGAACAATGGCCCTGCATAGTCGACACCACAGTACATGAATGAATACCCGGGTTTCAATCTTTCGGGTGGTAGATTACCCATCTGAATATTTAAAGGTTTGGCTTTCATACGAGCACATTTCACACAGGTATGCACTACTTGTTTAGCTAAGTTCCTACCTCTGAGAGGCCACCAAGTTTCTCTTATCGTGGCAAGTAGCAATTGAGGCCCCGCATGCAATAATACCCTGTGTTCATATTCAAACAAAAGACGCGTGAACCTATGCCGACCGCATAACAACATGGGATGCTTTTTGTCATATGAAAATGATTCGCTATTTTCTAATCTACCTCCTACTCTGATTATGTTGTGCTCGTCTAAAAATATGTTTAGGCTAGAGATATTGCGAGGACACTTTAAAAGTTGTTTATTTATGACGTCGTCATAGAT
Source organism: Ceramica pisi (assembly GCA_963859965.1). Taxonomy (NCBI): domain Eukaryota; kingdom Metazoa; phylum Arthropoda; class Insecta; order Lepidoptera; family Noctuidae; genus Ceramica; species Ceramica pisi. The sequence continues at coordinate 22,938,026 of OY982541.1, read as the reverse complement.
TGTCGAGAAAGACTCCTGTTGTGAAATACGCGTTAAAATTTTGTTGGATACACGTAGCTCATCGACCGACAGACAACCTATTAAGCGCTGTGATTTGGCTTTATGTCGGCAACTTAGAATAATAACGCATAGAAACCTAGTACGAGTGCAAAAAGTGAGGCAACTAAAACTTAGCCTAATCCGTCAAACTTAGCCACCAGGCCGTCAGTACTCAATGTCACGTTCCGTCGAACACAGCTCGCGAGTAAATAATTGAAAATGACAGTTTGTTGCGTGAAAGGATGTTATAGCACATCAGGAAAACAAAAAAATGTGATAAAATAACATTTCACAAATAAGTACTCACATTCTATGCACTATTTTTACGTAAATCGATAAATAAAACAAAATTCTAATAACCTAACTTGTCATAACACAGTGTTGCTATTTGTGAGGAAAAAATACCCACATTGCTTTCATTCATGTTTTTCGTTTTTGTAATTTTAAAATACAATACTTACTGTTAATTCATATCAAACCCGATGTTTTAACATTGTTTATAATTATAACCCATCAAGCATTCTAAACGCATTGAACAATATCTCATTCTTTATGCGATTTATTTCCTTTTATTTTGAAATCAATTGAATTATACCTTCCGAAAAAATATGTCATATTACATGAAAAATCATGTTTACCTTTTCCAGTTCCCAACAACATAAAATACTTGCCTTGATAGCAAAATAGTAATGCGTCTTCCCATATTTTGAGGGTAACGGCTTAGTAATGGTATCACTGAAAGCTATATCTGTGTGCGTTAGAGGAACGTAGACACATTCGGCTCACGCACACAAAGAAAATGAAGTGGACACACGATTTTGCTCGGGTTTTGTTCTAGACGCGGCTTCTATGCGTTATTATTCTAAGGTCGGCAATTATTAGCAAAACGTATACAATAGGCCACCACTCGGAGCATCCGATTAAAATTAGAAAACCTTTCGAAAGGGAATAAACTTGGCGTTGTTTGGTTCACCAATGCGATTTTAGTGGATTTTAATTCTGGTAGTTCATCGTAATTAATATTATAATTATCATTATGCCTACCTTCCATTCCAAGAGTGTGTAAGAATGGCGGTCCGTGCCACCACAGATCGCACGAGTTTAAATCATCCAATTGCATTCCGCGCGATAGTAAGTCAGCTGGGTTTTGTTTACCGCGTACGTGAAGCCACGGTTTATCACCCGTTAGTTCGTTCACTTCCACGACACGATTTTGCACGAATGGTTTTAATTGACTTGGTGGCATTTTAAGCCATCCTAACACTACGGTAGAATCTGACCAAAAATATACATTATTTAAGTTTAATCTTAACGAACTGATTACTTTTCTATATAGTTTCGCGCCTACTACCGTTCCGCAGAGCTCTAATCGAGGGATTGAAACCGGTTTTGTGGGAGATACTTTACTCTTCGCACATAGCAAACGAGTTGTTACTTATGTATCTGTATAGCTACGTAGATAGACACACGCGCCATAAGCGTTTAGGCTAGCGTCACAAAAAATGTGTAGTTCAACTGTATGCGTGTTATCTCCTAGTGCATAACGGGGTATGCGTAAATTTTGTAAAAACTGCAATTTACTAACAAAATTCTGCCAGTCTAATAAGATCGGCTTAGGGACTGGATCATCCCAACCTATCTTAGCTAACCACAATTTTTGAAGTATGATTTTTGCAATAACTATCATCGGCGTGAGTAGACCCAAAGGGTCGTATATTTGCGCTATAGTTGAAAGAATGTTACGCTTACTAACACGACTTACATCCTGATTACATTTTGTACTAAAATGCAGCTCATCTGAGGAATTAAACCACCCTAATCCCAATGTTTTCGTGTGACACGAGTCTCCTAGCGATAAGTCTTTTAAGGTAGACTCGATTTGGGGTTGGGAAGGTTTCGAGTTAAAAATCCACTTTCTCAACGGAAAACAAGCTGATTCTAGAACCTTAGAAACATTACTACATATCTCTAATAATTTGTGATAATCTTGATGTCCCGTTATCAAATCGTCGACGTAAAAGTCGTCATTAATGACTTGTGCAATTACGTCATCATTACATTCTAACGCGAGTTGTTTAATGCATCGAATACTCAAATAAGGTGCGGATGCCGTACCATAGGTAACGGTGTTAAGTTGGTATATGCCAAGAGGTTCAGACGGCTTCTCCCTCCAAAGAATTAATTGTAATTGTCTTTGGTCTGGCTGAATTAATATCTGCCGATACATTTTCTCGATGTCGGCACATGCGACATATTTAAATTGCCGAAATCGTAGCAAAACGGCGAATATGTCATTCTGCAGCGTCGGCCCAATAAACTGTATATCGTTTAGAGACTTGCCCGACGTAGACTTAGCACTCGCATCGAACACCACTCTAAGTTTTGTGGTCGAACTGTGTTCTCTATAGACACCGTGATGCGGTAAAAAATAATAAGGTTGTGAATATTCAGTGATACGGCTCATGTGTCCTAAACTTAAATATTCTTCCATAAATTTGCAATACATCTCTCTGTAGCTCGGCGCACTTCGGATTAGTTTACGTTCGAGTGCCAAAAACCGGTTCTCGGCTATAGAAAAACTGTCGCGAAGCTCATCAGCTGATTCACTCAGTGGTATACGCACGGAAAAACGACCTTTATCGTCACGCATAGTGGTGTCTTTGAATAAGTTTTCGCATGTGAGTTCGTCTTTTGTAAAAATTGATTTATTACAATTAATTTCTTCAAGTTCCCAAAAACGTTTAAGTTCCGCGTCTAATGCTTGTGTGAAATTACATTGTGTTCGAGAATTATTTAAACTTTGTTTTAATTGTTTTTGAACTGAACCTGAGATAACCCAACCAAGCTTTGTGTTTTGCAAATAAGGACCTTTAGGCAAACGTATTAGACCCTCATTTAGCAAGTCCCAGAACTTGTCGGCACCTATTAATAAATTAATTTCATTACTTGAATGAAAGTCAGGATCAGCAAGTTGTATGTTATTGGGAATTGTAATGTTATGATCGATGCCCAGTGACGGCAATTGTGATGTGATTTGAGGCAAAACTAAGCAATTAATGTGTGTGTTATATGAGCTTGCTTTGGATCGTATTTTTATTTCACATAGTTGTGTGGATTGTGTAACGGAGTTACCTACTCCAATAACTTGCATAGTGGACTGTATCGTTGGAATGTTTAGGGTTTTGCAAAGTTTTTCGGATATAAAACAATGCTGGCTCCCGTTATCGAGAAGAGCGCGGGTAGTGTGATATTTATTTTTGTCATCCGCAATCTCCACTAATGCAGTCGATAATAATACTTGATCATAAAAATAGCGCGTATCAATATTATCGGCATTGTAAGGCGTGTGAGATGTGTGAGATGCGGTATGAGACGTTATATTTGTGTGTGTGATTCCTGTAGTGGACTCAGGCTGAGCCACTATTTGTACTGTGTGTGAAACAGTGGACGGTTCGTTAGCGTCAACGAATTCACTGTGTATTAATGTGTTATGCTTTTTGTTACATTGCTTGCACGGCCCGAACCAACATTCAGTTAATGCGTGACCGGCACGTAAACAGTTGCAGCAGAGATTCTTTTCTTCGATAAATTTTAATTTATCTTTAGATGATAAAAGAAGGAAGCTATCGCATGAATAAATGGGATGGTTCGAGCTGCACATATTGCATTTGTAACGTGGCGATTTTGTGTGGTTTGCCGATTTCTTTCCATCTTTCTGAGTAGAAACATGGCTATGTGTTTTTATTGACGGCGAATTTTTTGTGTGATTATTCTGAGTACTTTCCGAGTGTTTGCTATTAGAAGGTTTAATTGTTTCTAGAAAATCCGCGCGGTCCTTTAGAAAGGTCATTAGGTCAGACAACGATGTTTTTTTATTAGAAGACGTGTTTGTGAGGGTACCTTTGAAGAGTTCCCACTCGCGCTCGGTCGACGAATCTAATTTTGTGACGACTAAATAAATAATTAACGTATCCCATGTGTCGGTAGGTTCGTCTAACGTCTTTAACGCACGAAGGTTACGCCAAATAGCATCAATGAGTTTGCGTATTTGGGAAGCTGACTCTTTCGATATTGCCTGAACAGTAAATAACGCTTTTACGTGATTATGAATTAGCAAACGGTTGTTATTATATCTACTCTCCAGTAAGTCCCAAGCTACGATGTAATTTTGTGCGGAGAATTCTAAAGCTTTAATAACCTGTAGTGCATTACCTGATAGAACTGAGCGCAAATAGTGGAATTTCTGAACGTTGTCAAGAGTATTACTATTGTGAACGATTGATAAAAATGTATCTCGGAACTCAAGCCATTGATCATAAGAACCGTCGAAGTTCGGCAAAGCAATTGTAGGTAGTTTGATACCGTGTGTGCGTGACTTGCAATTATTGCTATCGCTTTGAACTGAGGAATTGACTTTTAAAATACACTTAGATTTGGCCACAATAGCATAATATTGGTTTTCAAATGATTCTCTTTCTTGTAATTCTTGATCTATTTGAGTACCCGTAATGTGCAAATCTATTTCGTCTTGAATGGTACAAAATTGTTCAAACAGCGCTTCTAACCTTTGCAAGCGCTCCTGTAACTCTGTTAAATAAAGTTCTGACGGATTAGAACCGTCTAACAGTTGCACAAATTTTGAGAACAAAGTTAATTTGCCTTTTAGGGATCCGCGTTTTTTTACTAAATCCTTAATAATATCGTCATTGCTTTCGGTGTCAACGAGAGAATGCCTTTTTTTCGTCATTGTGGTGGTTGTGTGAGAGACAAAAATCAAGTACTCACGGTTTGATATTTGCCGTTGTGATGTAGGTAGACACACACTCGCTACGAACAACTGGAATTTCGAGAAATAATACAATATTAGCACAAACTCAGCACAGACTTAGGAAGGAACTGACCTGACCGTTACCTGCAGATGGTGTTCTCCTCGTGTCTTCTTCGTTGAAGATGGTATAGTGACCTTCTCGAGTCCTCTGGCTGCTCGAGTCTCCTCGTAGAAGTCGTAGATCCGGCTCGAAGGACCAAATTATGTGCAGGAGGTTGATCAGTTGGTGTGTGAGGTAGTTAATTTTGAATGGAAAGTCTGACGATGATGATGATAAAACGGTTATATTTGAATTTAGGTATAAGTACAATAGTGTCTTAACAAGCTAGTACTCAGTCGCCGTGATGGTAATGGAATGACCGCTGGAAGATGGTCAGGTCGAGGCAGGCGTTGCCCCCCCCCTTCCCCCCGCGCTGGCTTCCACGTCGCTCAGCTTCCACGTCGCCGATGACGGTGACGTTGTTGCCCACGATGTCCGCTTGGTGGCGCTAGGTACTCGTGAACACTTTTTCTGAAAACATGAATTGTTTTTGCAGCAGTTTATGACGCAGGACGGCATAATTTCGCAATTATTATTTCACCAAAATTACGTCTCGCGCACTCGCTCACTCGCGGCAGACTACCGCGCGGCCGTCTTCATATTGCCGAATCGTCTTCATATTACGTGCCTCACTTTTTGAGCGCAATGGTCTGTCTATACTTTTTTATTGGTCTGAGTGTGTATGGGTTTTGTTCTGCATTTAAAGAGAAATAATTTTGAACCTAAAATGCAATATTATGCTGGTTTTAAATGTATGTCCACCTGCAAAAAGTAAGTTACAAATAATCACTATACTGTTCCCACTGTTAGGATGAAGGCCTCCGTCCTCCGAGGAAATGGGTGGTTATCCACCTTAAGGGCCCAGTGCGGGTTGGTAGAAGTCAGTTAATATGTCTTTGAATATTGATTGTTCCTAAGTCATTTTGATTTCCTTAAATTGTTTGCCTTGACTATTTTGAGGGCAGTTTGTTTTTTAATTTAATAGGCACATGTTTGACCACCATCTTACCTGACGGTAAGTGATGATGTGGATGTTTTTAATGGTTTTCCCTCACTAGGAGTTTTTCCTGTATTGTGGGTGCATTTACAAACAACAAGCAGCCAAAGATTCATAAGATAAAATATATAGAAAAGTCATAGCTAATAAAGTTATGGAAGTATTTTTATTGAAGTTCATTGGTTTCCGCCCCTAAGACGACCCACTGACCAGTTTTTCTGTGGGGTCCTTAATTCGTTTTCTTATTAGGTAAGTAAGTGTTAAACAGTTCAATCAGGAAAACCAGTATATGTAAACTTTAAAGGAGCAACTAATTCAAGTGCAAGTGGCTTAGTTAACAGAAATGCTTAACATTTTCAACTTTACATAGTTTATAAATAATCAAAATATATGTATAAAATGTGCTTATTTAAATATAAATGAGTATTTAACAGAGTAAGTATCCTAACAAATTCAATAAATGTCAGTTGATTTGAGGTCTTTGAAAAAAAACCTTTGATGAAAGTTGGCATACAGTGACCATGTCCTGAAATAAGACAGGAACTTTCATCTTGGAAATTGTGTTGCCTTGGGAAATTTTCTAATTATCCCTTTACACCCGAAGAAAATAATTTACTCAGACTTCTTTAAAATTCACATGACTTTTTTATGGGTGCCTAAGTATCATGCTAAAAATAATTTAAAAAATCCTGAAGTCTCTGGTTTATTGAAAAATTACCCTCACGAGTGTGGGGCTTAGGAGGTAGCTCGAGATGTGAGTTTAGTCTAGTTTGGAGATATGGTTTGATATTAAATGAAAATAAATTAATTAAACAGTCTTTATAATCATTAGTCATTTATTAACGATATTAATAATGAGTTATTAAACATTTGGTATAATGTCTTTGACAAAACAATCAACAGTCTTGCTCTTCTACCCCTTGCTCTTGACGTTTCCCTGCCTGATCTGCCTCTAGTGGATCCCCTGCTTCTGGATATTGTTGGGATAGGTGGTGGTGCCTCATCCACTTCAGAGGATTCATCGCCAAAACCAGATCCACTCTCTTCTAGGTGATCTAAGACTCTTGCAACAATATTTTCATCATCATCATTAGCAAATTCCTCAATTTTTGAGTCATTCCAATTTGCTAACTTAGTCGTCCTAAAAGAAATTTCCTAAAAATAAAGAAAAATCCCTAATTAAACGATTAAACGTAGAGGAAAATCATTTTTAAGAAAAAAAATATATGAAACTATTTAGTACGTATCACCGAACCCACACGATCGTGCGTCCTTGATTTTGAGTCACAATATACACATAAGTAAACATGCTAGGTTCAAATTACATACATACAGGTATAAAACAATTCTTAAAGTAAGTGAATAACACAAAAAATAATATACATTGCATATATTTAATGAATAACCAAATACTTACCCAGGCGAGTTTGCGCGCCAGAAAACGCAGCCATCCTTCACAGTGGTAACGGGCGATTGACAGATTCAAACTCGTTCGCAAGTGGCCGGTGCGTATTTTTTCCAAGAATAAGATAGTCTTACGATCGATCGAGGCCGGTTGCGTCTCGAAAAGTCGATTTGTGTACGCGCCAGAATTTTTGAAAATCAAGTCTCACTATCGTATCAAGTCGGGTGTAAAGGGTTATAAGCTGGTGAAGCCGCTGGCAGGAGCTTGTGATAATTTACAGGGTGAATTTTTACTGTCCCTGGATGGCCAAATCCGAAACAATGAGCAATATCGAAAAATACTGAAAGGATTCTTGAGCTTGATTTTGTTGAGAACTTAAGCTGCATAAGTAGGTACCTACCTATTGGATTATTGTCGAATCAGTTTTCCTATTCCTACCCAAGAATCAAACTGGTTTATATTGAAAAAAAAAAAACACTCCTGTAAAATTACCCCATCCGAAAGTGTTCATAATAAGGCTCAAATTCTGGGAAGTAATAACACATAACAAACTAAAATAAAAATAGTTTTATAATAAATCTGTCATAACTAGGTACCTGAATGGTATTTTGTCAAATATCAAGTTACACAGTAGTGGTGCATTCTTGGGCCAAATGTTGATGAAAAATAAAAATGCATAGATGATTGTTGCAAAAATTGTCAGTTAATATTTTTTTTTTTTTATTAAAAAAGTTTTTAGTTTAAAACAAGCTCTCTCCTTTACCTTGCCATATGTGATTATTTCCCAGAATTTGATCCTTATTGGCTACACCTTCAGATGTTGTAACAATACAGTGTTTTTTTTTTCATAATCAACCGGCTCGATTCCTGGGTTCCATCAAAATCGGACTCAAGACTTCCTTTCAGTATATTTCGGTATATCTCATAGTTTCAGATTTGGCTATCCAATTATGGTGAATGCTTACTGAGTTTGATATTTTTTTTTTATTTTTATTGATTGCGATTTTTATAATTTCTTTCTAAATTAAGAAGGAAATTATAAAATGATTAGTGAGTGCTGATAGATTTAATTGGAACGAACATTGCATTGCTTTTTATTTATTTTTTCAACACATGTGATTGAGATGCAATTAGAACCGTCTTCCAAATGAAAAACAAAAAACACTACAAAGTAAAAAATAACTTTAATTAAAAAAACTAAAAATATAAATCATATTTTAAACTCTCCTCAAAATAAGCTACTACTTTTTATTAGGGATATAAATAGCTCAATTGAAAAATGTAGTCAGTTTCACAATCATTAAAAATAAACAGCTTTTTTAGTACATTTTGACTGGTATTTGTTTTGATATAAATATAAGCAGGTAAAATTTTTGTTTGTATAAGCCGATGCATTAAAGAATGGAATCTTAACAAAACATGACCGGGTCGTATTTATTTCAAACTAGCTCCTGCTAGTGGCTTATTCGAAAGGCACATGGAGCAATCTATTATTATAAGATCGTTATTGTTGTTTTCATCGAAAACAGTAAGTAATTTATTCAGGATGAATTTTCAAACACCTGACAACATAAAACAAAAGGAGGATCCATAAAAAGATGTTGGTAAAAATTTAATGTACAAAAACAGCACCTAAATTTTAATAAAAGACTGATGATTTTTTTTCTGCCTACGGTACGCGCGAGAGTGAGTATAGACGGCACTATTGTGCAAGCGAGAAAACATGATAAGCACCGCCATTTTAGATTCCTTTCTTTAATGAACCGGGTTAAAATGTCTAAAATTTTTTTGCTTGGCTCGATTGATCCAATGAAAAAGATCGATATTTCTCAACAAGACGTAACTTTTTGTTTCAGTCACTGGTAATTGAATGATAAGGATTGCAGCCAGTCTGTTGCTGAGATAGAAACCCGCAGTTCAGAACAACGCACCGACACTCGCCAGAAACTTAAGGTAAACCATATTAGTCAATTTGTACGGTTCCTTACCAAAAAAAAAACCAACACTCCCTATTATTAGGTAAACCTCCGCTCTCTGTCCGTTCGTTCGTCCGTCTGTGTGTCAGCAGGCTGTTTCTCATTAACTGTAGGTAGAGTTGCCAAGTCTTCAAACCGAAAAGCCGGACAGACCAGCCAGTTTAGCCGGACATTTGGGTAAAAGGCCGGACACTCTTAATTTTAAAGTCATAGTAAAACACATCAGTTTATTTTTTAATGAAACCACGCTCTTTTTATAATATTTACCTTTAATTCTAGTGAAAAAACAATAAAAATTAATGAATCGGTCTTCTCTACAAAAGCCAGACCAGCCGGACACCGTCTAATTTGGCCGGACTCATGACCGAAAAGCCTGACTGTGTCCGGCTTTATCCGGACGCCTGGCATTGGTGTTACATTTTTACCTACTAGGGCTGTCAGATTCGAGGAGCTCGTTGCTAAATAACAACTGCCGATCGAGCAACGCTTGCCAAGGTTGGTCTGTATATGGCTGACCAATTAACCATCTTAACACATCGAGTTTCCACCGTGCCTCGAAAAGCACGTTAAGCCGTTGGTCCCGGCTTTCATTTGTGGATCTTTGGCAGTCGTTACGGATAGTCAGAAGCCAGTAAATTGACACCAGTCTTGCCAAGAAATACCGTGCTACCCAGTCAATGGGTTGTGGAGGTCTGGTAGGCAGCCGCTCCACGTAAAATACTGGCTATGGCTATTCAGCTGAATCCAGTTTGACTGGACGGCTCCCAATGTAGTTGGGAAAGATGCTAGACAGAACAGCAGTGCGATTCTGTAAACATGTCGAAGTGAACAGTTAGGTTTAGTGACCTGTCAAACCATACAAACAAGATGGCATGACAGTTCACTTGTCGTTCACTCCACCTAAGTAATCGCGGTGAGATGTCAACAGAATCGATCGACAGAGCTGTTAGATTCAAACAGCCACTCTCTTAGCAGGGTCGTAATTTTCGGCATGAAGGACTTACTCTTAATTACTCCGTATTAAGAGATAATAATTCACAAATTAATAGGGTAATTTACTGAAAATGTCGATTTAGTAGATTTACACACGAGTGACGTCACGTCGCTGGTAAGAATTGTACCATTGTAGTTACGTCACGTGTGTATATTAACGCACTTTATCGTCTTCATTTTGTTTTGTTTACGTGAAAAAGAAATCAAGCGCGTCTTTTGGATATCTATCTCATGGGCAATTTTTTTTTTTATAATTTTAATAAAATAGGTAGGTACCCTATTATAAATGTACCTAGCGTCAGAATCGGAAAGACTAACCGTTTGTTAATTTTCTATACTAATATTATAAAGAGGTAACATTTATTTGTAAGTTTGTATGTAGGGGGTAATCTCTGGAACTACTGGTCCGATTTGAAAAATTATTTCAGTGTTAGAGAGCCCATTTATCGAGGAAGGTTATACAGTACCTCTACGACATATATGCAATTATTGAAACCACAAGTAACACTTGTCCACAGAAGTATAAATAAATTGTTATAAATTTAAAAAAACGTAAATGAAAAAATTTAAGTTTTCGAACAAAATAAATATGAAAATAAATTTAGTAAAAGTAAATCACCCTATTTAGAAAACGTACCTTGACCTCGACTGACCTCGAGAAGTGCGGCAACAATGCTCGCGCAGTGGCGTTTTGATTTATCTTTGCCAATTGCGATGAAATTCACTATGGTTATTTTTTACCCGTTCTTTTTTACTTCGTGATAAGTTGATTACTGAACTAATCTAAATAAATCCTGTCATAGCACAAGATAGATTAAAACTTAAATTTTCTCATGTTCAAAATGTCCACCACGTTTTTGAATGCACAAGTGACATCGCCGAACAATGTTGTCCCGACCGCACCTTGCCCAACAAATTTCGACCAGGATCCGAGTGTTTATTTTACCGTAAAAAATAAGTACGTAGGTATGTACAAATAAAATTAAAAACACAATTTACACACACACAAAGTCAAGTACCTACTCAGTGTCTATTTCACTGTAAGCAAATAATTAAACTAATACATACAAGTAAATAACAAAAATCACGTAAAACAATGCGTGTACTTAAGTACCTATCAAATCTTTGCGAAATGCACACACGCTATCCCGGAAGACTCGCGGTGAACTACTTGCAAAAAATAAAAGTCATAGGTAAATAGGGTAAACAAACTAATAATTATCTTTTATCGATACTTTTCTACAATTACTTATCTAATAAAGACTTAATACGCAATCAAGGCATTACAATACTAGTACTTTTGTGTAATAACCGTATTTAACAGTGAAGTGATAATTAAATTTATAGGACTTTTAAAATAAATGTTAATTTTTGTACGTTTCGACTTACGAAACTACCGTAGGTACTACCTAGATAGTGAGTAATTTCCTGGGTAGAAAACGGGTGAGTACGTTTTTTTAATAGGATGTTTCTTCCTAAAATGTAAACATTAATACATTATTTTTATCTCTAAATCCTCTCAATTATAATTTTTAATCAGAATAAGTAGGTAGGTACATAGTGGTGCTATAATAATTCTAAACTAACCGTGTCCTTTAAAATTAGAACATCTTTTTTGCTAACTGATCATTATTCTCTTCAAAAGACAATGAGAGAGAGCTGATAATATTGTCGATAACTGTGTCCAACCCACGGTCCAACCCTACGCGTCGAGCGCGCGCGCAACCCGCTCCCCGCGCCCCTCCTCGGCAAAAGCCGAAGGCCTTTGAAAAAGCCGACACACGCGTGCCGCGTCCTTTTGTACTAAGCCGACAAACGAACCGCACCGCCGTGATCCGCCGTGTACACTTGCAGGTATTGTTGGAGTGTCTCAGTGAAAATGAATTTGAGTAAAAATAACAAAATAAAATTTCGGCCGTGACAGGTCAAGAACATTTCACAAGGAGAAATTTCACGTACGAATGTTACGAAAAACAAACAACATTAAGATTTAGTGTAGTAGTACGTAGTTTAGGGTAGTCGGTCCCACAATGTTCCCTCTGGTTAGGGACAAAAGCCTCTTCTCTGTGAGATGGAGTGGGTTGCAATCCACTACGCGGGCATACGGGTTGGTGGAAATCACATATCTTTTCGATTTTTTTTTCTAGGACATCTTTAAACTTGAAGTTTTCTTTCATTCACCGTTTTGAGAGCAGTGATGATAAATAAATTACACAATGAAAAGTGCCTGCCTGGTCTCACCCACGACCTTCAACTATTCGTAAGTCGGGGGCTTTACCACTGGGCCACAACAGCTTTGTTCTGTTTTCAATTAAAATGCAATACAAACACATTAAAGTCCCGCCTGTCGTTTAGGTGTACCGATTTCGCATTTTAGGTGAATAGGTAAAATGAGTACAACTGCGTAGGCGAATGATTGCACAGCGTGGCAACGTTGCTTTTCAATGTTCAAGGATTCAAGTTCATTGTACTATTAACCTACTGTTGCAATTCTACAGTGTTCAAATTTGCTTTAAATTAAAACTCGACTTTTTGACAAAACTACTGGACCGATTTCGTTACTTTTTTGTATAGCGTTATCAAATACCATAACTAGTATGTGGTTTCAAGGATTGCATATATGTCGTATACATACTGTATGTATTTACTAGCTGACCCGCGCAACTTCGTCTGCCTTACATTTTCCAGTACTGTTCCGTTCATATTTGTCTTAGCGTGATGATAATATATCCTATAACCTTCCTCGATAAATGGGCTATCTAACAAAGAATTTTTCAAATCGGAGCAGTAGTTCCTGAGATTAGCGCGTTCAACCAAACAAACAAACAAACTCTTCTGCTTTATAATATTAGTATAGATGTAATCTATTTCTGTATATTTGTTTGTATGTTTATTTTATTCTGATGTATTTATTAGTGTAGTTAACAATATGTTTCAGTTAAGTTAGTTTAGTCTATTTTTAGTTTCATTCTTTGTTTCTACACACTGTGTCTATGTTTCTTTTCCCACTCTCCTGTCGCAGGTCTGCTGGAAGAAATTTCATATGAAATAAGCAGTACCTTTGTGCTCTATTCTCTGTCTACTTTTTCTTTTTTTTAAGTTTCTTGTGTGTATATAAATAAATAAGTAATTACAAACTCGCAAACAAACCCATTTAATAGGCCTTACAAATATTTGTTCCGGGCGGGAATCGAACCCGCGACACTTAAGGCGGGGTTGCAGTACTTTTTAAGATTTTTGAACGTCTGAAAATCTAATTAATTATGAGTTTTTTAATTAATAAAAATCATTACATAAAAACCGACTTAGAATGATTGGCTCGATACTTTTTTTTATCAAACATGACACTAAATTACAATTTTAAACGTGTACTGCTAAGAGATTTCATCACGAATATATATAAAAGTTATATCAATAGATAGAGCTTTTTAAAATGTTGAAACCATATTGTGTAATTTCTTTTATCAGTTTTCGCCAAGAAGAAAAAACAATCACAATTTAGGCATTATTTCGCTCGCCAGACAGTCGGTGTTGTTCGTCAAAACACACAGTACTGCAACCTCGCCTTAAAGCAGTAACCAATCGCTTAACTACTACGCCAACCGTAACGTACTTGATAACTGCTCCAATAAAAAAAAAAACAATTTAAATAAACCGCTAAGTGCGAGTCGGACATTCACATATTATAATCAGTCTATTCTTCTTGGAACTCGCTTCCTCTTGATACCAGGACGACCACCAGTCGGTTTGCATTTAAGCGGAAATTGCAGTTATTTTCTAAATAGCGAAGGGTTATTTTAACATCTCTTTCTCTTGATTATGTATTTATACATATAGTATATGTATAATAATAGTAAATAGGTATGTATGTGTATTATAAGTTTTTAACTTATTTATGTACTGTGTACCCATTTTATTTATCTTTATGATATCTTTTTATTAATATTTTTTCACCTTTTTTCCTCTCAAACAGAGCACCTGCCATCTAATCTCTTCACTCTTAGTTGACTGGTAGAGAATTTCTTTTTTTTTTTTGACAAACATAGGTAGGTACACTATTTGCTGTCTTTACAATTTTACTCGCCAAACTTATAAGTTTGATGGCGAGAAGCGCTTGTTGTTGTACACATTCTTATGCCTAAGGTATTAAGTCCGTCTTTGTTCCTTTTTGTGCGAAAAGTTTAAATAAATAAATAAAAGAAGGGTTCCGTATATTTATTATTTATTTATTTATTTATTTTACTTGGTTTTTATTATTTTTTTCTCGTAGTGGTAATAAAATACTGGTATTCAGCTGAATCCGGTTTGACTGGCAGCCGACACCAATATAGTTGGGAAAAGGCTACGCAGATGTGAGGTAATAAAAACACCTCATCATCATCTTCCTGCCCTTATCCCAAGTTACTTGGGGTCGGCGCAACACGTTTTTTTCGTCCAGTCTGCCCTATCAGCCGTCTTCTTTCATATCGCTTCTTACACAATCCATCGCTTTTGACGACACGGTTGGCGCAGTGGTTGAGCGATTGACTGCTGCGCAGCATGTCGCGGGTTCGATTCCCGCACGGAACAAATATTTGTACGACCTACAAGTATTTGTTCCGAGTCTGGGTGTTTTTCTATCTATAATATGTATGTATTTACAAAAAAAAAATGTATTTAAGTAGTTTATCAGCCATCTAGTCACCATAACACAAGCATTAGGTTGCTTAGCTTGGGACTATACGGCGTTGTGTGAAATGTCCAAGGATATTATATTATTATTATATTATTATTATCCATCTTTTCTTTGGCATTCCTCTCCCTCTACATCCAACCACATTTAAATAACGATAATAAAAACATACTCTGTGAAAATTACAACTGTCTGTTACGGTTCTTAAGATACAGCCCGCTGACAGACAGACGCTCGCACGGACGGCGGAGGCTCAGTAATAGTGTTCCTTGGGGTAACCGACTTAGTAATAGTGTTCCTTGGGGTAACCGACTTAGTAATAGTGTTCCTTGGTGTTTCGGACGGCAGGAACACGTCCAATGCTCGCGCTGTCGTCCTGGGACAATCTCCCACGTAATTTGACGTACGCCCCTTGTACTACCTTGCGCTGGTTACGTACGTCACCACGCACCCCTGAATGCGTAACGTTTTTCGACTACTGTTAAAGGACCTCGGGAGACGGAGACGAAGAGCCGGGGAGGCAATAAAACAACTCTTCACAGGAAATCTTGACCCGCAGGTTTCGGCTCCTATCTTCTTGTAGTGTTGCCTCTTCGACGGCTGTGCTGCGACTGCGATTGAGCCGATTTTTTTTTTTTTTCGGTCGGGCCACTCGCAGTTCAACCCCATCTGAGGGACGGAGACTGCTGAACCGGTCTATCCTGTGGTGGCCTCAAATGAATTTAAGGCCCCCAGCCAAGGCAACAAAAACTACAAACTACAACTCCGCTCGCTGGGGGCACCCCCTGTGGGGTACGGGCCTCGGCTCAGCGGCATCGTTTTGGGGAGGACAGCAAGGGACAGGCTGGGTCATGGTTCCATTATTTAGGGAGTTTACAACTACTGGCTCAGCTTCGCGGGCTGGCTCGTTTTGCAAAAGACGGGGAGTAATATCATTACTGGGTCGTCGCGATGGGCCTCGACGGCGAGGCCGGAAAATGGCGGTCCGCGGCGGTCTGTGTGTGTGTTTGCGAAGAGTACTGGTGTCCCTACAGCTCTCTTGAAACAGGGTGACGGTTCGACGAGGGTGTGGCGGGGGCGGCGAATCTTACTAATAGTGGAGGGAGCGTATCGGGCGGCCGATGCGATAAAGGGGTTGGAGTGCTTTTCAGCAGTTTCGATGAAACGCTTTGTAAGGCGTTTCATGAATTGCTGAATAGTCGGGATTTTAAGGTCAATGTGGAGACGATCGTTCCGAACGAACCAGGGGGCACCCGTGATCTTTCGGAGAAAACGATTCTGGAGGGTTTGCATCCTATGAATATGATGCGACTTTGCGTGCGCGAAAGTGGCACACGCATAAGTCATGATCGGGCGAATGCACGTGGTGTAAATGCGCAGTTTGCATTTAAGGGAAAGTTTGCTGCGTGCATTCAGCATAGAGTGGAGCCTACCGAGAGCGAAAGCGGCACGCGAACGTACCGACTTTATGTGCTCACCGAACGATAGTCTTTGGTCGAGGATCACACCTAGATATTTGGCTCGCTTCTCCCAAGGGATCGGCTTACCGAACATCGTGATCGGACTGGGGGTCGGGGGGGCCCTAATTCGCGGCTTGAAGAACAAGACCGCCTGGCTTTTTTCAGGGTTGACCTCGAATCTCCATTTCCGAAACCATTCGCCTAGGGCGTTGGCGGACTTATGAAGGATACGAGCTATGGCTTTACTATTCTTTCCAGAATAGTAAATGGCCGTGTCATCCGCGAAAAGTGCTAACTGCGACTTTTGTTTGGTGGGAATATCGCTAGTGAATAGCGTGAAAATAAGGGGGGAGAGCACGCCGCCTTGCGGTACGCCTGCTCGGACAGGGTGGGGGGAGGAGAGCGCCCCTTCGATGCGATACCGAAAGGTGCGATTCGACATATAGTCTCGTAAGATGAGCACGAGACGGCATAACGACGGCACACCGAGCTGGTATAACTTGTATAGCAGACCGTTGTGCCAGACCTTGTCGAATGCTTTCGCTATATCGAAGAACAGGGCTCCCGTCATTTGACCACGTTGGAATTTTCCACTAATGTGCTCAACGATGCGGTAAACCTGTTGGACGCACGAGTGATTGGCTCTAAAGCCAAACTGCTCGTAAGGAATGAGGCTCTTGCGTTCGGCATAGTCTTTGAGACGCTTGTAAATAAGCCTCTCGTAGATTTTGCCGAGAGCGCTGAGCAGACTGATGGGGCGGTAGGAGGACGGGGAGGACTTGGGCTTGCCCGGTTTGGGAATACCGATAACGGTGGCCTCTTTCCACTGTTGCGGAAACATGTTGTTGGACAGAGCGCCATTGAAGATGGCGGTCATCAACATGATGAGGGTTTCGGGGAAGAGAGAGAATACCCTGTTGTGGATTCCGTCAGCCCCAGGAGCTTTCCTGGGTTTGAGATTTCCAATGATCTCCTCCACCTCGTCAGGAGTGACGGGGGGGAGAGGGTCATCGGGGTCCTCAACAGGAGGGAGGGAGGTCCTACGTTCGACCTCGGCATCGACCTCGGCGAGGTGAGCCGGATCGACTGGGTTCGAGCTCGGGGAACACTGTAGACTGTCGGCCAGGCATTCGGCTTTCTCATCGTCGTCAAATGCGACGGAGTTATCGGGGCGGGTGAGGGGAGGCATGGTGGTGACCTCAGAGGCGCGCAACTTCCTCTGAAGCTCCCAGAATGCGTGATGGTTGGGTTCGAGGTCGCCTAGCATCTCTTCCCATCTCTTGTCACGCAGCTTTTTGATGCGTTTACTTTACGCTGTAAGTAGCGCATGAAAGCTTTGTTACTAGCACAGGGAAAGGCGCTGTAGGCACGGACGGCCGCGTTCTTCTCAGTCAACAGTTCACGCACATCGTCCGGGAGTTTCCAGCGATGATCATTCATCGCCGGAACCTCCCTTGAACATTCGTTCAGGACGGATTGGACGTGATCCGTGAATGAGTCGATCGCGGCCGTCGTGTCGGCAACTGACTCGATATGGTCAGGGATCTTGTCCAAGTGGGCTGACGTGGTGCATTTCAGTTTTTCGCTTACTTTGCGCCAGTCAGTGACCACTCGGGAGGGAGGAGGTTGGGCGGGGTCCATGGACCCGTATCTGGGAGCGAGCTCCAGGATTACAGGCCGATGGTCCGAGTCGAGCTCGTCCAACGCCTCCACAGAATGCAAACGTAAGTTGACATTCTTGAGGAGAGCGATGTCGAGTACGTCGGGTCGGCGGTTAGGGTCATGAGGGAAGTAGGTAGGATGCATCGGTGCGATGACATCAAAGTTGAGGGGACTGCATAGCTCAAACACGGCCTTGCCTCTGGCGTTGGTCGTGTAGCTATTCCAGGAGGGGTGTTTGGCATTGAGATCGCCTGCCAGGAGGACAGAGCCACTCAGGCCGAGAAGGATTGAGAGGTCATCTCTCACGGGTGTGGGATCAGGATCGGAGCGGACGATTGAGCCGAGATTCGGCTCTGTTTATATACTGCCCGTCGTTACCTTATTGAGAACCGTGATTTTTGAAGTCGATTCGTGTCATTTTCTCTATGAGCCGAAACCTTTGGAGCCTTTATTTATTGTGTTTTATATAAAAACCCTTACAATATATATATTTTTAGATTCCTTAAATCTTGCTTAACAATATGAAACACAAAATATTTCGATATCCTTACAATACAAAAAGTTTCTAGAACTAAGACTTCCAATTTTGTACCTTAACAAATTTACACTACGCATTTTAGGAAATATGTCGAAAACTATAAGTCCTATCAACTCAATTCTTTTTGCCAAGGTGGTTTTGGGTCAAGGCCTTTATTTTAACATTAATTCCAAAACGCTATCACTTAAGACAAAAAATCACATTTTCAAACTACGTAATTATTCTCAATACAAAAACCTTACATCTAAATATCCTTATAAACTATCAAAATTCGTTCGTATTAGAGTTTTATTGGACCTCATATGTATACATAAAACTTATAAATCTAATTAGAAGGTAATTAAAACATAATCTCATCAAATAATTAATTAAACCTTTCTGTACAAACAAAACATAAAATAAAACAATAAATTCGCATTTAAACTACAATTTAACTAAACCTATGATGCGAAAATATCCTTATGACAATAATTAAAGATTGTTAAACTAATCTAATCTGATTCAATTAAGATTCTAATTAGTTTTCCTTACAAATTTCCTTATTCCATACGGTCGCGTCCATCACAAGAAGGGGTCTTATCGCCGACACTTGGGGTAACCGACTTAGTAATAGTGTTCCTTGGGGTAACCGACTTAGTAATAGTGTTCCTTGGGGTAACCGACTCTGGCTGGGTACCTACGGAATCCTAAAAAATAACTTTCTTTGTTCCGTCTTTTTCTTTTTAATGTATTTGTATTTACTAGTTTTTATAATATATGTACCGAACTATGCTTTTGTGTGTTGTGTTAATGCTATTCGTCTTGTACCTTTGGCTCTGTCTCATACCCGAACCATTATGGTTTAAAATATGGCTCCAGAGGGCAGTCCAGTTGAAAAATAAAGTCTTCCCTTGTAATGTTTTCAGATATCAATAAGCGTTATGGCTGACGCCTGGAAAAATGCGGAATCTCCTAACTACGAAACCAATAAGGACAAACTGTATCCTTATTCTGAAATGCCATTTCAAAGAGAATATAAATTGGTCGCGATTCCAATTTGTGTTAAAAATCTTATAGAACACGTAGATTATTTTGGTTTCGGAAGAATAGAGCTCGATAATGGCACATTAGGGTTTCCCGACTGCTATAACGTTACCTATGAGGATGAGTTAGTTCCCAGTGGTCAGGATAAAGGAAGAAAGATACCGAACAGGATTCCAATCATTGTCGATGCTGGGAGACTTGGCTACACATCCAGAAATTACATAAAAGACAACTCGGTCCTTACAGTTACTGTAGACTTAAAACATAAGACGGTGTCCGCGATTCTAGCTCAAGATATTGTTCGTATAGTGAATAGCGAGCGGGGTAAAGCAATTATTTATGGATATGATGATAATGAAATTGAGCTCTTGACTGACGAGCTGAAGAAGACGAAACAGTTATTTTACTGTCCCATTTACTTGTTGCCAGATAACCTACAATTAACATACTGGAAAACATGTTATAGAGCCTTTTTGGGCATCAATGAACTCAAACGAGAGCTGTACAGATATATGAACAAAGGGGACATCGAGGCTGCCGTCCTACTGACTGGATGCTTGAACAACTCCTACTGCGGCGGTGCCCTCGGCGAGGTCATCAACAAACTCCTCGAGAATAGCTCGCGGAGTGTCATCGAGTTCGCTCACAAATTATGGAATAACTATGACAAAGATGTCGTCCGAAAGCATTTCCCATCTTTGTTCAAGCACGTGTTCGACGGAGACTGTGTGGCCATCGTCAATGAGCAAAAATATCATGCGCTGGTTTCAGAACTGAACACGGCTAAAGCGCGGGGAGACGGCCACTACAAGCCTGGCAACGAAGAAAGCTGGAAGATTATCCCAATATTAAATGAAAATAATGTTTTATTCAAAATTTTCAATGTTCGCACCGATACGTATTTGCAACAAGCAAGCGACGCGGAGGATTCTAAAGAAATAAGAGACAAGTTTTACTTTGAGCCGATAACCATGAAGGGTCAGGTTTCTTTTAAAATCTTTTGTTTCGATGACGACAAACCATTGGCATTACCTGACGATGCAGGCTCCTCGGAGGTCAAAGCAGATACAGCGCACAATAGCGTCGACAGTGATCAGAATGGACGTTCCACTTGGATTCTAACGACTGCCAATCAAGTGAAGGAACAGTCTAATAAAAAAGACGAACTAACACTAAGTGAAGATGAAGATTTTTCTAATATATATAATTATGATTAGAACTAGGCAGCTGTACCCACTTCGTAAGCTTGAGAATATAATGAGATTAAGTTATTGTTATATTTCATACAGGTGAGCGGCTGAAACTATCATTCTCTTGTATAAAGGCGTAAACCCGGCGCATTTTAGCTCCGTGGAATAAATTGTTTCCACTGCAGTACACACTAAACACGCCTCCGTTCCACAAGGCGTATCTCAAATCTGTGCTGCGCTGCGATACAGTTGTACGTCGTGTATAGCGTGTACCGCATGCACAGCGTGTATGACCTTGACAGCGTTGAGCTATGTGAGCACCGTATTCCAGCAAGCCACGCATGTACCAATGACGGCAACTGATCGTAGCCTCTCCGTGCGTCGCGATGGGTTTTCGCCTTCAGGTCCACTGTCACGTACACGTATTGGGATCAGGGACGCGCGATGCGTTTACCACGCGGTTGTTATTCGAGCGCGATCTTTGCTCAACCCGGACAGAGGCCGGACGATCTTTGTCATTAAGGATTGTGCATTGTGACAAAGTTTACAATGCCTTTTAAATAAGAATACGACCGTTAATGACCTCTATCTGTCAAATGTATCTTGTAAAGTGCGGTTTGCATAGAAAACTAAACCGTAATCAAATTTAAATAAAAACGTTCTACAGTACTTATTAAATTTGCTAAATATAATATGTAATTATTAGTTATTTTAAACCAAACCTTAACACTTATTACACTCAATATTGTAAAAAAAATATTAAAAATAATAATCTTACCTTGCTCACATTACCTAATTGGTTTGAATTGACAGCTATGACGTCACAATATGGCGCTAAGGCGATCCTATTTTTATTTGAATCGCAATGTATAAGCATACATTCGAAAGTCTCGGACGCAAGAACTTTTTACAGAGTTGTTTTTCGCAGATGTGAATTATGATGAAAACATTATCAATTAGTTATTTGACACATATAGTCACATATTCAACCGAAACGTTTAATTTTAATTGATTTAGGATAAACATATTTTATCTGGCAACAATCCTATCGACGTCAGTCACATGCTACTCGAGTGTTATAGGTATGTTACAGACGACGACGCGGCGATCAGCCAGCTTGTATCAATTTGTTGAGAGGACTCGTATCGAATCAAAATTACTTAAGGGCGGCTTGTTTCAAACGGTTAGTTAAAGTAACATACGTACGTCAAAAAGTAACGATTACGGAAGATGTTTAACGTTCGTTAAATAAGAAGCGTTGTTTCAAAGTATTTTGGTAAAAATTCCTGCTCATCCCAATAGCTCAAGCTATTAACAAGTGGACTACCACTCTCTCTCTCTCTTTTTTTTTTGCACTTCATCCTCTTTTTCTGTCAACAGAAAACTGCTATTGAGGAATTCAAAAGAAAGTTCACAATATTATTCTATTTAACGGAACTAAAGTAACGTTAATTAAGTTAGCACCATTTTAACGATTACGCGTGCATTAATCGAACGTGAAACAACCCGCCCTAAATTGTATCTATGGCCAGCTTTACTTGTAGATGCACGCAATATTTTTTTCTTTAAACAATAGGGTCTTTTTTTAATCCGTGTTAAATGCAAATGGCGGTTTTGTTCTGTACGATCTTCATTAAAAATGCAGTGCGCATTCTTATCGTGTTCAGTTTCTCAGAAAGAGGGTTTTCCACAGGTAATGCTGCTCTGCCCTTGTTGTACTTGCCCCTAAGCATAAACTTTAACTGAATACCCTGGGTCGATATACCTTATCCAATCATTTAATGACGCAGTCGAAAATCTGGCCTAATTAGAATCTAATTTTATTTTTTTTGAATTCTTTGTAACTTTCGAAAAAGTAACCAACTTTCCAGGTCCGATTTGATTTATTTTGATAAACCTGTAAAAGTACCTAGTAGGTACCTAGTCTAAAACAACAAACGTACTAATTTTTTTAGCCGCTCAATCTCAACATATCTATTGGGAGGAATCGTCCTCCAAAGTACCTACTGAAAAGCCCGTAACTTCTGCAGAGTTTTATTCAAGCAAACGCTCGACAATCAAAACTGCTAAACGCATTTGGTTTTTATTTTGACCGTAAAGTTTAATTGATGAAAATAAATGACTAAAGTGTTTCGTCAGCGCTGAGAAATATTAAACTTAAAAGGGTGTTTTTTTAGGAAAATATGAGTTTGAGCCGATTTAACAAAACACTCGTTATGTTTTCATGTTCTCAAAACAATTAACCAGTAATTTGCTTGAACTAAACTCTACATACCAAAGCAATTTGCTTGAATAATACTCTGCTTACAGAAGTTAGAGGGTTTAGTCACTTTCCAGTACTTTGGAGGACAATTTGTCCCAATAGGTTGAGATTGGCCAGCTAAAATATGGGTCAGTTATTTTAGACAAGTAACTCTCGAACAGATATCAAAATAAGTTAATCAGAGCCAGACAGTTGGTTACCTTTCTTTGTAAGTAAATACCTAATAAGTAGGTACATAATTATTGTCTTAATACTTAATTCATATTTTCCATTTTTACAATAAATACTCCTACGAATAACCTTTGTTTTATTCATAAAATAACTTCAGAATAATTCAAGTGGCACCGGTCACGGTCTGATGTCCTGCTGCTGGCTTTTCGTACGACAAGCAGTGGCGGCACTAGACGTTGTCAACCCGCGACCGGCAACGACAGCGGACGCCTGAGAAGACATAGCATAGAGTGCCGATATGTGCGATGTAAAGCAAATAGCAACAAGTGAGAGCCACGATAGAATCTGCTGTAAGTTATGTATAATAAGCACGCTGCTTAATTTTGCTATATGCTTTATTATCCTCCACTACTCAAGGGCCCTGGCAACACTGGTGGCGGCACTAGACGTGCCTGACGGACGCCTGAGCAGGCGTGGGAGGCCTCACAACATAGTTTGATAAGTTATTTTTTTTTTTTTTTTATTTAACCATTTATGTACACACATTTAACAAGAACAAGAGAAGAAGGAAACAAAAAAATAGGTACAAAGGTGATGCTTATTTCTAAAGAAATCTCTTCTTTTTATGTGACACGTCGAGTGCTATTATGTTGCAAAAATTACTGGTTTTCGAAGCTATTCTTTTACAAATACAAAATCCTTTATTTCAAATAGACCAGTTACAGGCACTTTTGAATAGTCAAGGTCTGTCAGTCAAATAGATGAAGCTAATCCTGCCGCGCTAATGACAAGAGCAGCAGGTTGTTCTCCAACATAACACACCCACCGACCCTATCTCCAGCGCGGCAGTTGCACGTTCCAAAGAGTAGGTCCTATGGAGAAGAACGTGCAAGAAACTCCATGGACACTCTTTTAAATTCACACTTAATTTTCTGTTCCTAATACAATTATTAGGAACACGATTGTAACAGGGTTCAGGAGTCGACCAAATCTTATGTGCCGAAATTGCAAACTGCTATTTAATGTGATATTGCTTCTCTCATATAGGTAAGTGTCCTATCTGGCTATATTAAAATATTATTCCTGAATAACAAATAGTTTCCTCCATCGACGACATCGCGGTCCTCCTGGTACTAGAGTAGTGAGCAAGCTTTCACGTTTGTCACCGACTTTACGTTTTATACCTACTTCAGGGTTTATAGGTGGCCAATCTGGGCGCCTACCCCAGCTTGGCCCATTTGTATCTCAAATGCTTAGCATCTAGTGAAGCTTTGTTTTCTCCCAAATTTAGTCGCTAATTAGTCGCAATTTTTCTGTCACAGTATTAATCAGGTTTTAGTTTATAAGATACAATGAGATTATTTTTTTAAGGTACTAGGCCAAGAGCTAGATCGAAGAATGAAATTTGGTATGAATATATAATTTTCGAAAATGTTCTCTACTAGCTATTTAGGCCTGGCTCTGAAGCGTATGCATACCAAGTTTCATTTAAATCGGTTCATAAAAATCGAAGAAAAAGGACTTGAAAATTTGTATGAAATGCCGACACGCGTAAACCCTCTTAATGGCCGACTAATTTTGATACTTGGCGACTAATTTCGACTAGTTAGCGAATGTTGTCAAAATTGAAAAAAATCCCTGATGGTGGCCACGCCAGTGTAAGTCACATAAGGAGTCGAGAACCATCCGTGTACAGCGCTGTTCCGCCGCGTACGACGCTGAATGCAGCGGAACAGAGCTGCAGTGCGATTCTGTAAACATGTCGAAATGAAGGCGCGGGTGAAGTGATCACGAAGTGAGTTGTCACACCATACAAACAAGATGGAATGTGTGTTCTGTGATGGAATGACAGCTCACTTGTCGTTCACTCCACATAAGTGAACACGGTGAGATGTCAACAGAATAGACCGGCTGTACACGGCTGAACAGTACGCGGCTATAACACTCACTCGCATGATAATAATAACACATTTATCCTCATTTTACATTTTTTTACCGCGAAAGCTGAATCGATGCGGAAAGCTGAACAGAAGCGTACGCGTCTCCATACAAAATCGTTGTTTTCTATGGGCAAAAGCTGAATGGAGCTTATGGAGCTGAATGAATGTGTTTACTCCCATATACGTCTGTGATGACCATTGTTAATATAAAAAAAAAACGTTTAATGTATTTTATTTATCTATAAGGCAATTTGAGATTCATAGATAGGGTTCTTATTAAATTGTTTTGAGCCTGCCAACTGTTGTATAACAGGAACGCAAGGTTATTTACATTATAGCCCGCTGATTTAAGGGTCGGGAGGGAGTGGAGGGGGGAGGGGGTGCCCCCCTGCGCCACCCTCTTCCCCCGGAGCCCCATGGTTATGGAGATATCCATGGTTAAAGTTTTGAGGTTAGAATAGCATTTGAGTTAGAAAAACAGGTAAAATTGAGTATCGTTTATATGTCGCAGGAGGAGGGAAGGGGAGGTGCCCCCTGTGCCCTAGCACCATTCCCATGTAAAGGCGACAAACCGTTCTTGAGAAAAACTAATTATGGTGTGGCGGCACATCACTAACTGCTACGCCCATCCTTATTTGCCGGGGTGAGGTGTCAAAAAAGTGACTCAAGTCTGACGCATGGATTTTTCTCTGCGGTCCTCGGTTTTTGTCTGAGCTATTAAATGTGTTTCTAGAGAAAGAGTCGTTTACTTTAATACACACGATTCTCGTGGACATCATTTCCACAATTGGTGACCCCGACGTGATCCGTCATGACGGACAAACACGCACCTAGATTGGACGAAGCCGACGGAGATTTTGTAGATGCAGCATCCGACGCCACAGTGAACAGAGTCGCAGTGCGTCTGCCGCCATTCTGGCCAGAAGACCCGGAGGTGTGGTTCGCGCAAGCAGAGGCGCAATTTCAAATTTCCGGCATTAAAGATGACAGTACGAAATTTTACCATGTCATCTCTCAGCTTGAACATAAGTACATTCGCGAAGTAAAAGACATCGTGAGAAACCCTCCACCGACCAACAGGTACGAGAAGTTGAAGCAAGAGCTAACAAAACGGTTATCTATTTCTCGTCAACACCAAATTACTCAGTTACTTTCGCACGAAGAATTAGGCGATAGAAAACCGTCGCAATTTCTGCGCCATTTAAAAACGCTTGCCGCAAACGAGGTAACCGACGAGTTTTTGCGAAGTTTGTGGTCGAGTCGCGGGAGTCGCCTACTTCCTCATGTTCAAGCAATTATTGTGACGCAAACCTCTGGTAGCCTGGAAGTCGTCGCGGAATTAGCGGATAAAATTTGTGAGGTCGCGGCGCCGTTACACCACCAGGTAGCGAGTACAAGCACGAACGCCGCCAGTGCCTTCAGTAATTTCGACGGTTTATTGAAACGTATCGATGAAATGATTACGTCACGTATAATTACGTCACGTCTGCATGACTACGGTCTCCGTATCAATGAAGGGAAGTGTGAATTCAGCAAACGCGAACTAGATTTCCTTGGTTTCCACATCACCCAGTATGGCACGCGACCCCTGGAAGACAAGGTTAAATCCATAAAGGAGTTTCCACCACCAAAAACCGTCAACGGTTTACGCAGATTTTTGGGAATGCTTTATCGCCGATTCATTCCAAACGCTGCCTCTGATCAAGCACCGCTGCACGAGATGCTGTCGGGACCCAAAGTAAAGGGTACTCATCCAATCACCTGGACGCCACTACTCCTTGAAGCTTTCAACAACTGCAAAGCAAGTATTGTTAAATGCACTTTACTCGCACATCCTGTCATGAATGCACCGTTGGCCCTTGTGACCGACGCTTCTAACTCGGCCGTGGGCGCGGTACTCCAGCAATTGGTAGATAAGGAATGGCAACCCCTTGCTTTTTAGTCAAAGAAGCTGAGCAAATCCCAACAGCTATATAGCGCTTATGACCGAGAGTTGTTGGCAATATACGAAAGCGTTAAACATTTCCGCTATATGATCGAAGGTAGACACTTTGTTATTTACACGGATCACAAGCCAATCACCTACGCTTTCTTGCAGAACAAGCAGAAATGCTCACCTAGACAATTTAATCATCTCGATTTCGTGTCGCAATTTACAACGGACATAAGACATATTTCGGGTAAAGACAACATCCCTGCCGATACGTTGACACGCATCGAAGCTATAGCGTCACCTCCTACATTAGAACAACTAGCTCATTCTCAAGAACATGACACCGAGCTACAGACTATTATCTCCAATCGCTCAACTTCATTGAAGCTGGAACAAATGTCTATACCAGGTACAAGCGTCACTTTATTCTGCGACGTCTCTCTGCCGAGGCCTCGACCTTTTGCTACAAAGGAGCTGCGTCGGCAGATTTTCAACTCCATTCACTCGATGAGCCATCCCGGAACGAGGTCGACGACAAAGATGGTGACTGATAGATTTATTTGGCCCTCAGCTCGAAAGGATTGTCGCGATTGGGTTCGTACCTGTGAAGCTTGCCAAAAGACTAAAGTACACCGTCATGTTTCATCTCCTCTAGGCAATTTCAAACTGCCACAATCGCGATTCAGTCACGTGCATATAGATTTAATCGAACCAATGCCATCATCTCGCGACTACAAATACTGTCTCACAGCTGTCGACAGATACACACGTTGGCCAGAAGTACAGCCGCTGCAGGATATTACAGCTGACACAGTAGCAAAGGCATTCTATGAGCTATGGATTTCGCGTTTCGGTTGTCCAGAGACATTGACAACAGATAGAGGTCGTCAATTTACCTCCTCACTTTTCAAAGCTCTTACAGATTTTTGTGGAGTCCAGCTGCGCCACACGACTGCTTACCACCCTGCAGCGAATGGAATGGTTGAGAGGTTTCACCGCACTTTGAAGGCTGCCATCATGGCTCACGGCGAGCAGCGCTGGACAGACGTTTTACCGGTCGTCCTGCTCGGCGTGCGTACAGCTTGGAAAGAAGACCTGCAATGCTCCGTCGCTGAAATGGTTTATGGTGAGCGTTTGAGAATACCGGGTGAGTTCTTCCAATCAACTAATAATAACCAGCTGAGACCGCCAGATTTTGTCTCGCAACTGAGACATAACATGTCATTTTTGAAGCCACAAGAAGCAGCTCGACATTCTCCAGCTTCTGTATTTGTGCACAAGGACCTCAAGACTTGCAAACACGTCTTTATTAGAAAAGGTGCACCTCGAGGATCTTTAGAACCACCATATTCAGGTCCGAATCCTGTGTTAGAGAGGACAGATAAGACCGTCACTGTAGAACTACAAAGAGGACCAGTTACAGTCACAATAGATCGTGTCAAACCTGCCTTTATTTTGTCCGACTCATCTGAAGATGCATGAAAGTCGGTAATAGAAATCCCAGATGGTCATCGTCCGGTACAAACCACAAGGTCCGGACGCGTAGTTAGATTTCCTAATTATCTTTCTGCAGGTTTTCCAAACTCCAAGGGGGGTGGTGTGGCGGCACATCACTAACTGCTACGCCCATCCTTATTTGCCGGGGTGAGGTGTCAAAAAAGTGACTCAAGTCTGACGCATGGATTTTTCTCTGCGGTCCTCGGTTTTTGTCTGAGCTATTAAATGTGTTTCTAGAGAAAGAGTCGTTTACTTTAATACACACGATTCTCGTGGACATCATTTCCACAATGGTAACCTAACCTCAAAACATTCGCTCAACATTGCACAGTCAAGGGAGGCCCAGTCGACGGAGCCCCGCTTCGCGGCGCTCGTACTTCTGAGTAGTTTATAAAAAAAATAACCACGAAGGGATTCCCTTCTAACCTAACCTGTCCGGGTCGGGGTGCCCACAAGCCCAGAGCTCGCTTCGCTCGCTCTTGGATGCAACGGCACTTCACTTGGTTCACATTTATTACATACTTTATGTATGTGAATATATAAATATATTATATTTCTGAATAAAAAAAAACAAGACAAAATTGAACAAAAATCACTTCTAACGTCAACGGAACGTGAAATGTCAACTTTGACGTCTACCATGACAATTTATCTAACCTAAAAATTTGCCAATGGCGTACCTACTATTTTCGTACTTTTTTGAAACTTTAATGAATTTTATCTCGTAAATCGTGATTCTCCGCATCTTGTAACTTTGTAAAAAGCTTTCTATTTGTGAGTACTATCTACGAAAAAATTACGAACTTCCACAGCAGCGGGCTATAACGGAAATTCGAGCCCATATATCTCGCAAAACTTTCTATAGATTCACGAGTTTTTTGACCAACCAATATTTATTAATCAATTTTACTAAGAATAGTAAAATTTGCCTGGTATGTTGTTTAGTGTTGACGTACTCTGTGGTCTCATATAGAAAAAGTACTCTGTCTGTCTGTGGTGTTGACAAGACCATGAAGGTATAGATTTATCTATACCTTCATGGACAAGACTAAAGAGTACAAGCCCGTCTAGGGTATATATTATGTTCTGTGAGTACAATACAAGTATAAAAATGTTGCTATGCAAAACAATTACATTTGAGATTTTGACGTTTGATGGGATTGGTTGCAAAATAGTCCATGCATGTACGACTTTTTGGAAACATGAATAAAGATATACATAATTATTTGTCGTTCAAAACAACAGTCTCTTTTTAAATAGTATGATTCTAATAGATTCTTTTTTTTTTGAGATGGGTTTGCTCTTGAGTCTTTTAGTCGTGGTCAGAGATGACAGAGACACGATAGTGCGAGCTTACCCAGAAGGAGCCTGTTTACTCGAACTTTGAAGAGATTAGGGTTGTAAGCGTTTGGAAACACTATTTATATGTCTGTGGGTAACACAAACGATTCTACAAAAAAGCCTTTTTAGACCCGCAGCACACGTGCTGCTTTGTGAATGGATATGGCAACGATGTATATGAAAAAATCTATCAATATGGCAACATTTAAGAACGGCAAATGGTGGGAATCCTTGTCGGGCATAGACTATATTGTCGGGTCTTTGTCTGTGCCCTATGTGTCTATGGTGCTTTTGAGCCGTTTCCGTTTGTTGTGCCAGACACAGCGTTGCCAACGTGTGGAAAATTCCCCAGACTGCAGGGATTCTCTAGTTGATTGGGGATTTATTGGGCTTTAGCATTACGCGAGGAAAAGGCTAGAATTTTGAATATCGATTTTCCGGGCGCTGGCAAAACACTTTTTAGGAAATTAACATACATAATATTTTTGTTATGTTATTTACGGATATCCAATGACTCCCTTTTTATAAATTAAAAGTGAATCAATGTTTAACTTCTTATAGTACATATAATTATTTAATTTCTAACCTTCTTATAAAATAATGTCGAATTATCTTCATTGCATCACATTTAAATTGACTTTGTTTGAGCAACTATTTTGTGTCACCCATAGTAAAATAATTTTGTTTTTATTATAGAAGTTATAATAATATCAAAAACTAGAAAGGAAAAAAGTAATTTGATTTTATTTCAATAAAATTTTTTGTTAGTTGAAGCATGTTTTGATTTCTTTAAAAAATTGAGGAGTAAGTATTTGTGGGGAATCAGTAGGAGATTTTACACCCTAAAGATTTTGACTTGGATTTTCGGGGAATTTGATAAATTGAGGTTGGCAACGCAGTGCAGAAGTGGCCGCGGTTTGTCGAAGTTTAGATATTTTTTTTTAAAGTTCTAGAATTAGATCATTTGAACGTGAACCTTGAAACTGTTTGCTGCGTGCTGCCTAGTTTCAGTACCTATATAGTATAATGTACTCTGTGGCCTAGTGCAATCTGCTCTAATATATTAAACTGTAGGTACTCTTTGGCCTAGTGGTAACTAAGTACCTACCTACTTCACGACTTCAAGTTTCTCTGCCTGAAGAAAATTACCTAGGTAAGTTCACTATTTTGAGAATGTTCATTGTTCATTTTGAATCTATGAAGGCGACCCACTGACCGTTTTTAAGTATTTCATACGATTAATCCGGTAACTTCGTACCTACCCCTCTAAAATTTGACTTATAATTATTTCTTTTTGTCACGAAACAAAAAATATTATGCGAGTTTGCTATAAAATAGTTAGATAAGTACCTACATATTATATATTTTCCAAAGATTTGAGTTACTTACTTGAGGTGAATTTACGGGATATTACCGATGAAAGCCCATTGAAAAGTCAAGACGATCGTCTAATACCACACGGTAGGTAAAAAGGTACCTACTGTGCTTTTAATAACACATAATTTCCTCAAGATATATTATAATAGTATTTTAACTATTTTTAACACAAAAAGTCTCGACGGTCGTATTTGCATGACGTCATCATCGTTTGCTTGTCCTAAAAAAGTTCACTCACTACAACTTGTACCTATCTATTGGGCATAGACTTCCTCGGCTCGAATTTCCTTTATAGCCCGCGGCTTTGGAAGTTCATATTTTTTTTGTAGATAGTACTCACGAATAGAAAGCCTTTTACAAAGTAGCAAGGTGCGGAGAATCACGGTTTACGAGATAAAATTCATTAAAGTTTCAAAAAAGTACGAAAATAGTACGCCATTTGCAAATTTTTAGGTTAGATAATTGTCATGGTAGACGTCAAAGTTGACATTTCACGTTCCGTTAACGTTAGAAGTGTTTTTTGTTCAATTTTATATCTTGTTTTTTTTTTCATAAATATAATATTTTTATATATTCACATACATAAAGTACGGAATAAGTGTGAACCAAGTGCAGTACCATTGGATGTAAGAGCGAGCGAAGCGAGCTCTGTACTTGTGGGCACCCCGACTCGGACAGGTTAGGTTAGAAGGGAATGGCGGGGTCGAGTGAGCGAGCGAAGCGAGCGAATAGACCCCGCCATTCCCTTCGAGGTTATTTTTTTATAAACTACTTAGAAGTAGGAGCCCCGCAAAGCGGGGCTCCGTCGACTGGGCCTCCGGACTGAATATAAAAATTTTTGAGGTTAGGTTACTATAATTAGTTTTTCTCAAGAACGGCCTGTCGCCTTTACATGGGAGTGGTGCTAGGGCATAGGGGGCACCTCCCCGTCCCTCCTCCTGCTAAACGATACTCAATTTTACCTGTTTTTCTAACTCAAATGCTATTCTAACCTCAAAACTTTAACCATGGATATCTCCATAACCGTGGGGCTCCGGGGGGTGGGAGTGGTGCAGAGGGCACCCCCTCCCCCCACCTCCCCCCTCCAACCCCTCCCGACCCTTAAATCAGCGGGCTATAAAGGAAATTTTAACCGATACCTACTACCTAGGTTCTCCTACAAATCTCTATATATCTGATCCAATCAAGCTAAGCTCACTTCAAGGCACATGCGGCATGCCATTCGTAAATTATGTTCCAATAATTTGTTCCATGTTAGTGAGCAATTGGTTGGCACGGAAGAGTATAATAATATGTTGGTACCTAGGTACTTACCCAAGTTCTGGGAAGCTGAGATCAAAGTGTAAACAAATAACAATGGGAACATAAGCAATCCTTTGTTTGAAGATTGGAGAGTGTATAAGTTAGCAATTTTTTGCATTCATTTATGTTGTTATTAATGTGTATGGGTTTTTGTTCTGCATTTAAAGGGAAATAATTTTGAACCTAAAATGCAATATTATGCTGGTTTTAAATGTATGTCCACCTGCAAAAGGTAAGTTAAGCAAATAATCACTATACTGTTCC
Source organism: Ceramica pisi (assembly GCA_963859965.1). Classification (NCBI taxonomy): domain Eukaryota; kingdom Metazoa; phylum Arthropoda; class Insecta; order Lepidoptera; family Noctuidae; genus Ceramica; species Ceramica pisi. Next base: position 22,905,115 of record OY982541.1, on the reverse strand, counting down.
CACTGTTAGGATGAAGGCCTCCGTCCTCCGAGGAAATGGGTGGTTATCCACCTTAAGGGCCCAGTGCGGGTTGGTAGAAGTCAGTTAATATGTCTTTGAATATTGATTGTTCCTAAGTCATTTTGATTTCCTTAAATTGTTTGGCTTGACTATTTTGAGGGCAGTTTGTTTTTTAATTTAATAGGCACATGTTTGACCACCATCTTACCTGACGGTAAGTGATGATGTGGATGTTTTTAATGTTTTTTCCTCACTAGGAGTTTTTCCTGTATTGTGGGTGCATTTACAAACAACAAACAGCCAAAGATTCATAAGATAAAATATATAGAAAAGTCATAGCTAATAAAGTTATGGAAGTATTTTTATTGAAGTTCATTGGTTTCCGCCCCTAAGACGACCCACTGACCAGTTTTTCTGTGGGGTCCTTAATTCGTTTTCTTATTAGGTAAGTAAGTGTTAAACAGTTCAATCAGGAAAACCAGTATATGTAAACTTTAAAGGAGCAACTAATTCAAGTGCAAGTGGCTTAGTTAACAGAAATGCTTAACATTTTCAACTTTACATAGTTTATAAATAATCAAAATATATGTATAAAATGTGCTTATTTAAATATAAATGAGTATTTAACAGAGTAAGTATCCTAACAAATTCAATAAATGTCAGTTGATTTGAGGTCTTTGAAAAAAAACCTTTGATGAAAGTTGGCATACAGTGACCATGTCCTGAAATAAGACAGGAACTTTCATCTTGGAAATTGTGTTGCCTTGGGAAATTTTCTAATTATAAGCAGGTGAAGCCGCTGGCAGGAGCTTGTGATAATTTACAGGGTGAATTTTTACTGTCCCTGGATGGCCAAATCCGAAACAATGAGCAATATCGAAAAATACTGAAAGGATTCTTGAGCTTGATTTTGTTGAGAACTTAAGCTGCATAAGTAGGTACCTACCTATTGGATTATTGTCGAATCAGTTTTCCTATTCCTACCCAAGAATCAAACTGGTTTATATTGAAAAAAAAAAAACACTCCTGTAAAATTACCCCATCCAAAAGTGTTCATAATAAGGCTCAAATTCTGGGAAGTAATAACACATAACAAACTAAAATAAAAATAGTTTTATAATAACATCTGTCATAACTAGGTACCTGAATGGTATTTTGTCAAATATCAAGTTACACAGTAGTGGTGCATTCTTGGGCCAAATGTTGATGAAAAATAAAAATGCATAGATGATTGTTGCAAAAATTGTCAGTTAATATTTTTTTTTTTTATTAAAAAAGTTTTTAGTTTAAAACAAGCTCTCTCCTTTATCTTGCCATATGTGATTATTTCCCAGAATTTGATCCTTATTGGCTACACCTTCAGATGTTGTAACAATACAGTGTTTTTTTTTCATTATCAACCGGCTCGATTCCTGGGTTCCATCAAAATCGGACTCAAGACTTCCTTTCAGTATATTTCGGTATATCTCATAGTTTCAGATTTGGCTATCCAATTATGGTGAATGCTTACTGAGTTTGATATTTTTTTTTATTTTTATTGATTGCGATTTTTATAATTTCTTTCTAAATTAAGAAGGAAATTATAAAATGATTAGTGAGTGCTGATAGATTTAATTGGAACGAACATTGCATTGCTTTTTATTTATTTTTTCAACACATGTGATTGAGATGCAATTAGAACCGTCTTCCAAATGAAAAACAAAAAACACTACAAAGTAAAAAATAACTTTAATTAAAAAAACTAAAAATATAAATCATATTTTAAACTCTCCTCAAAATAAGCTACTACTTTTTATTAGGGATATAAATAGCTCAATTGAAAAATGTAGTCAGTTTCACAATCATTAAAAATAAACAGCTTTTTTAGTACATTTTGACTGGTATTTGTTTTGATATAAATATAAGCAGGTAAAATTTTTGTTTGTATAAGCCGATGCATTAAAGAATGTAATCTTAACAAAACATGACCGGGTCGTATTTATTTCAAACTAGCTCCTGCTAGTGGCTTATTCGAAAGGCACATGGAGCAATCTATTATTATAAGATCGTTATTGTTGTTTTCATCGAAAACAGTAAGTAATTTATTCAGGATGAATTTTCAAACACCTGACAACATAAAACAAAAGGAGGATCCATAAAAAGATGTTGGTAAAAATTTAATGTACAAAAACAGCACCTTATAAAATAAAATAGAATAAAAGACTGATGATTTTTTTTCTGCCTACGGTACGCGCGAGAGTGAGTATAGACGGCACTATTGTGCAAGCGAGAAAACATGATAAGCACCGCCATTTTAGATTCCTTTCTTTAATGAACCGGGTTAAAATGTCAAAAATTTTTTTGCTTGGCTCGATTGATCCAATGAAAAAGATCGATATTTCTCAACAAGACGTAACTTTTTGTTTCAGTCACTGGTAATTGAATGATAAGGATTGCAGCCAGTCTGTTGCTGAGATAGAAACCCGCAGTTCAGAACAACGCACCGACACTCGTCAGAAACTTAAGGTAAACCATATTAGTCAATTTGTACGGTTCCTTACCAAAAAAAAAACCAACACTCCCTATTATTAGGTAAACCTCCGCTCTCTGTCCGTTCGTTCGTCCGTCTGTGTGTCAGCAGGCTGTTTCTCATTAACTGTAGGTAGAGTTGCCAAGTCTTCAAACCGAAAAGCCGGACAGACCAGCCAGTTTAGCCGGACATTTGGGTAAAAAGGCCGGACACTCTTAATTTTAAAGTCATAGTAAAACACATCAGTTTATTTTTTAATGAAACCACGCTCTTTTTATAATATTTACCTTTAATTCTAGTGAAAAAACAATAAAAATTAATGAATCGGTCTTCTCTACAAAAGCCAGACCAGCCGGACACCGTCTAATTTGGCCGGACTCATGACCAAAATGCCTGACTGTGTCCGGCTTTATCCGGACGCCTGGCATTGGTGTTACATTTTTACCTACTAGGGCTGTCAGATTCGAGGAGCTCGTTGCTAAATAACAAACTGCCGATCGAGCAACGCTTGCCAAGGTTGGTCTTTATGTGGCTGACCAATTGACCATCTTAACATATCGAGATTCCACCGTGCCTCGAAAAGCACGTTAAGCCGTTGGTCCCGGCTTTCATTTGTGGATCTTTGGCAGTCGTTACGGATAGTCAGAAGCCAGTAAATTGACACCAGTCTTGCCAAGAAATACCGTGCTACCCAGTCAATGGGTTGTGGAGGTCTGGTAGGCAGCCGCTCCACGTAAAATACTGGCTATGGCTATTCAGCTGAATCCAGTTTGACTGGAAGCCGACCCCAATGTAGTTGGGAAAGATGCTAGACAGAACAGCAGTGCGATTCTGTAAACATGTCGAAGTGAACAGTTAGGTTTAGTGACCTGTCAAACCATACAAACAAGATGGCATGACAGTTCACTTGTCGTTCACTCCACCTAAGTAATCGCGGTGAGATGTCAACAGAATCGATCGACAGAGCTGTTAGATTCAAACAGCCACTCTCTTAGCAGGGTCGTAATTTTCGGCATGAAGGACTTACTCTTAATTACTCCGTATTAAGAGATATACAGTATGTCTACGACATATATGCAATAATTGAAACCACAAGTAACACTTGTCCACAGAAGTATAAATAAATTGTTATAAATTTAAAAAAACGTAAATGAAAAAAAATAAGTTTTCAAACAAAATAAATATGAAAATAAATTTAGTAAAAGTAAATCACCCTATTTAAAAAACGTACCTTGACCTCGACTGACCTCGAGAAGTGCGGCAACAATGCTCGCGCGGCGGCGTTTTGATTTATCTAATATCTTTGCCAATTGCGATGAAATTCACTATGGTTATTTTTCACCCGTTCTTTTTTACTTCGTAATAAGTTGATTACTGAACTAATCTAAATAAATTCTGTCATAGCACAAGATGGATTAAAACTTAAATTTTCTCATGTTCAAAATGTTTTTGAATGCACAAGTGACATCGCCGAACAATGTTGTCCCGAACCTTGCCCAACAAATTACGACCAGGATCCGAGTGTTTATTTCACCGTAAAAAACAAGTACGTAGGTATGTACAAATAAAATTAAAAACACAATTTACACACACTAAGGTCAAGTACCTACTCAGTGTCTATTTCACTGTAAGAAAATAATTAAACTAATACATACAAGTAAATAACAAAAATCACGTAAAACAATGCGTGTACTTAAGTACCTATCAAATCTTTGCGAAATGCACACACGCTATCCCGGAAGACTCGCGGTGAACTGACAAAACTTACATCCGTACTGGCAAAAAATAAAAGTCATAGGTAAATAGGGTAAACAATGTAATAATTATCTTTTATCGATACTTTTCTACAATTACTTATCTAATAAAGACTTAATACGCAATCAAGGCATTACAATACTAGTACTATTTTTAATAACCGTATTTAACAGTGAAGTGATAGTTAAATTTATTGGACTTTTAAAATAAATTTTAATTTTTGTACGTTTCGACTTACGAAACTACCGTAGGTACTACCTAGATAGTGAGTAATGTAGAGAACGGGTGAGTACGTTTTTTTAATAGGATGTTTCTTCCTAAAATGTAAACATTAATACATTATTTTTTATCTCTAAATCCTCTCAATTATAATTTTTAATCAGAATAGGTAGGTAGGTACATAGTGGTGCTATAATAATTCTAAACTAACCGTGTCCTTTAAAATTATAACATCTTTTTTGCTAACCGATCATTATTCTCTTCAAAAGACAATGAGAGAAAGCTGATAATATTGTCGATAACTGTGTCCAACCCTACGCGTCGAGCGCGCGCGCAACCCGCTCCCCGCGCCCCTCCTCGCCAAAAGCCGAAGGCCTTTGAAAAAGCCGACACACGCGTGCCGCGTCCTTCTGTACTAAGCCGACAAACGAACCGCACCCGCGCCAGCGTGGCAACGTTGCTTTTCAATGTTCAAGGATTCAAGTTCATTGTACTATTAACCTACTGTTGCAATTCTACAGAGTGTTCAAATTTGCTTTAAATTAAAACTCGACTTTTTGACAAAACTACTGGACCGATTTCGTTACTTTTTTGTATAGCGTTATCAAATACCATAACTAGTATGTGGTTTCAAGGATTGCATATATGTCGTAGACATACGGTATTATATTCACAAATTAATAGGGTAATTTACTGAAAATGTCGATTTAGTAGATTTACACACGAGTGACGTCACGTCGCTGGTAAGAATTGTACCATTGTAGTTACGTCACGTGTGTATATTAACGCACTTTATCGTCTTCATTTTGTTTTGTTTACGTGAAAAAGAAATCAAGCGCGTCTTTTGGATATCTATCTCATGGACAATTTTTTTTTTTATAATTTTAATAAAATAGGTAGGTACCCTATTATAAATGTACCTAGCGTCAGAATCGGAAAGACTAACCGTTTGTTAATTTTCTATACTAATATTATAAAGAGGTAACATTTATTTGTAAGTTTGTATGTAGGGGGTAATCTCTGGAACTACTGGTCCGATTTGAAAAATTATTTCAGTGTTAGAGAGCCCATTTATCGAGGAAGGTTATACAGTACCTCTACGACATATATGCAATTATTGAAACCACAAGTAACACTTGGCCACAGAAGTATAAATAAATTGTTATAAATTTAAAAAAACGTAAATGAAAAAATTTAAGTTTTCGAACAAAATAAATATGAAAATAAATTTAGTAAAAGTAAATCACCCTATTTAGAAAACGTACCTTGACCTCGACTGACCTCGAGAAGTGCGGCAACAATGCTCGCGCAGTGGCGTTTTGATTTATCTTTGCCAATTGCGATGAAATTCACTATGGTTATTTTTCACCCGTTCTTTTTTACTTCGTGATAAGTTGATTACTGAACTAATCTAAATAAATCCTGTCATAGCACAAGATAGATTAAAACTTAAATTTTCTCATGTTCAAAATGTCCACCACGTTTTTGAATGCACAAGTGACATCGCCGAACAATGTTGTCCCGACCGCACCTTGCCCAACAAATTTCGACCAGGATCCGAGTGTTTATTTTACCGTAAAAAATAAGTACGTAGGTATGTACAAATAAAATTAAAAACACAATTTACACACACACAAAGTCAAGTACCTACTCAGTGTCTATTTCACTGTAAGCAAATAATTAAACTAATACATACAAGTAAATAACAAAAATCACGTAAAACAATGCGTGTACTTAAGTACCTATCAAATCTTTGCGAAATGCACACACGCTATCCCGGAAGACTCGCGGTGAACTACTTGCAAAAAATAAAGTCATAGGTAAATAGGGTAAACAATGTAATAATTATCTTTTATCGATACTTTTCTACAATTACTTATCTAATAAAGACTTAATACGCAATCAAGGCATTACAATACTAGTACTTTTGTGTAATAACCGTATTTAACAGTGAAGTGATAATTAAATTTATAGGACTTTTCAAATAAATGTTAATTTTTGTACGTTTCGACTTACGAAACTACCGTAGGTACTACCTAGATAGTGAGTAATTTCCTGGGTAGAAAACGGGTGAGTACGTTTTTTTAATAGGATGTTTCTTCCTAAAATGTAAACATTAATACATTATTTTTATCTCTAAATCCTCTCAATTATAATTTTTAATCAGAATAAGTAGGTAGGTACATAGTGGTGCTATAATAATTCTAAACTAACCGTGTCCTTTAAAATTAGAATCTTTTTTGCTAACTGATCATTATTCTCTTCAAAAGACAATGAGAGAGAGCTGATAATATTGTCGATAACTGTGTCCAACCCACGGTCCAACCCTACGCGTCGAGCGCGCGCGCAACCCGCTCCCCGCGCCCCTCCTCGGCAAAAGCCGAAGGCCTTTGAAAAAGCCGACACACGCGTGCCGCGTCCTTTTGTACTAAGCCGACAAACGAACCGCACCGCCGTGATCCGCCGTGTACACTTGCAGGTATTGTTGGAGTGTCTCAGTGAAAATGAATTTGAGTAAAAATAACAAAATAAAATTTCGGCCGTGACAGGTCAAGAACATTTCACAAGGAGAAATTTCACGTACGAATGTTACGAAAAACAAACAACATTAAGATTTTTAATAGTCGGTCCCACAATGTTCCCTCTGGTTAGGGACAAAAGCCTCTTCTCTGTGAGATGGAGTGGGTTGCAATCCACTACGCGGGCATACGGGTTGGTGGAAATCACATATCTTTTCGATTTTTTTTTCTAGGACATCTTTAAACTTGAAGTTTTCTTTCATTCACCGTTTTGAGAGCAGTGATGATAAATAAATTACACAATGAAAAGTGCCTGCCTGGTCTCACCCACGACCTTCAACTATTCGTAAGTCGGGGGCTTTACCACTGGGCCACAACAGCTTTGTTCTGTTTTCAATTAAAATGCAATACAAACACATTAAAGTCCCGCCTGTCGTTTAGGTGTACCGATTTCGCATTTTAGGTGAATAGGTAAAATGAGTACAACTGCGTAGGCGAATGATTGCACAGCGTGGCAACGTTGCTTTTCAATGTTCAAGGATTCAAGTTCATTGTACTATTAACCTACTGTTGCAATTCTACAGTGTTCAAATTTGCTTTAAATTAAAACTCGACTTTTTGACAAAACTACTGGACCGATTTCGTTACTTTTTTGTATAGCGTTATCAAATACCATAACTAGTATGTGGTTTCAAGGATTGCATATATGTCGTATACATACTGTATGTATTTACTAGCTGACCCGCGCAACTTCGTCTGCCTTACATTTTCCAGTACTGTTCCGTTCATATTTGTCTTAGCGTGATGATAATATATCCTATAACCTTCCTCGATAAATGGGCTATCTAACAAAGAATTTTTCAAATCGGAGCAGTAGTTCCTGAGATTAGCGCGTTCAACCAAACAAACAAACAAACTCTTCTGCTTTATAATATTAGTATAGATGTAATCTATTTCTGTATATTTGTTTGTATGTTTATTTTATTCTGATGTATTTATTAGTGTAGTTAACAATATGTTTCAGTTAAGTTAGTTTAGTCTATTTTTAGTTTCATTCTTTGTTTCTACACACTGTGTCTATGTTTCTTTTCCCACTCTCCTGTCGCAGGTCTGCTGGAAGAAATTTCATATGAAATAAGCAGTACCTTTGTGCTCTATTCTCTGTCTACTTTTTCTTTTTTTAAGTTTCTTGTGTGTATATAAATAAATAAGTAATTACAAACTCGCAAACAAACCCATTTAATAGGCCTTACAAATATTTGTTCCGGGCGGGAATCGAACCCGCGACACTTAAGGCGGGGTTGCAGTACTTTTTAAGATTTTTGAACGTCTGAAAATCTAATTAATTATGAGTTTTTTAATAAATAAAAATCATTACATAAAAATCGACTTAGAATGATTGGCTCGATACTTTTTTTTATCAAACATGACACTAAATTACAATTTTAAACGTGTACTGCTAAGAGATTTCATCACGAATATATATAAAAGTTATTTCAATAGATAGAGCTTTTTAAAATGTTGAAACCATATTGTGTAATTTCTTTATCAGTTTTCGCCAAGAAGAAAAAACAATCAAAATTTAGGCATTATTTCGCTCGCCAGACAGTCGCTGTTGTTCGTCAAAACACACAGTACTGCAACCTCGCCTTAAAGCAGTAACCAATCGCTTAACTACTACGCCAACCGTAACGTACTTGATAACTGCTCCAATAAAAAAAAAAACAATTTAAATAAACCGCTTAGTGCGAGTCGGGCATTCACATATTATATTCAGTCTATTCTTTTTGGAACTCGCTTCCTCTTGATACCAGGACGACCACCAGTCAGTTTGCATTTAAACGGAAATTGCAGTTATTTTCTAAATAGCGAAGGGTTATTTTAACATCTCTTTCTCTTGATTATGTATTTATACATACCGTATGTCTACGACATATATGCAATCCTTGAAACCACATACTAGTTATGGTATTTGATAACGCTATACAAAAAAGTAACGAAGTCGGTCCAGTAGTTTTGTCAAAAAGTCGAGTTTTAATTAAAAGCAAATTTGAACACTGTAGAATTGCAACAGTAGGTTAATAGTACAATGAACTTGAATCCTTGAACATTGAAAAGCGACGTTGCCACGCTGTGCAATCATTCACCTACGCAGTTGTACTCATTTTACCTATTTACCTAAAATGCGAAATCGGTACACCTAAATGACAGGCGGGACTTTAATGTGTTTGTATTGCATTTTAATTGAAAACAGAACAAAGCTGTTGTGGCCCAGTGGTAAAGCCCCCGACTTACGAATAGTTGAAAATCGAAGACATTGATTTCTACCAACCCGTTTGCCCGCGTAGTGGATTGCAACCCACTCCATCTCACAGAGAAGAGGCTTATGTCCCTAACCAGAGGGAACATTGTAGGACCGACTATTAAAAATCTTAATGTTGTTTGTTTTTCGTAACATTCGTACGTGAAATTTCTCCTTGTGAAATGTTCTTGACCTGTCACGGCCGAAATTTTATTTTGTTATTTTTACTCCAAATTCATTTTCAATGAGACACTCCAACAATACCTGCAAGTGTACACGGCTTATCACGGCGGCGCGGTTCGTTTGTCGGCTTAGTACAAAAGGACGCAGCACGCGTGTGTCGGCTTTTTCAAAGGCCTTCGGCTTTTGCCGAGGAGGGGCGCGGGGAGCGGGTTGCGCGCGCGCTTGACGCGTAGGGTTGGACATAGTTATCGACAATATTATCAGCTTTCTCTCATTGTCTTTTGAAGAGAATAATGATCGGTTATCAAAAAAGGTGTTCTAATTTTAAAGGACACGGTTAGTTTAGAATTATTATAGCACCCGACCTACCTATTCTGATTAAAAATTATAATTGAGAGGATTTAGAGATAAAAAATAATGTAATAATGTTTACATTTTAGGAAGAAACATCCTATTAAAAAAACGTACTCACCCGTTTTCTGCCCAAGAAATTTTTCAATATCTAGGTAGTACCTACGGTAGTTTCGTAAGTCGAAACGTACAAAAATTAACATTTATTTTAAAAGTCCAATAAATTTATTTATCACTTCACTGTTAAATACGGTTATTACACAAAAGTACTAGTATTGTAATGCCCTGATTGCGTATTAAGTCTTTATTAGATAAGTAATTGTAGAAAAGTATCGATAAAAGATAATTATTACATTGTGTACCCTATTTACCTATGACTTTTATTTTTTGCCAGTAGGTACGGATGTAAGTGGTGCTTTGTCATTGTCAGTTCACCGCGAGTCTTCCGGGATAGCGTGTGTGCATTTCGCAAAGATTTGATAGGTACACGCCTTAGAATAATAACGCATAGAAGCCGCGTCTAGAAAAAAACCCGAGCAAAATCGTGTGTCCACTTCATTTTCTTTGTGTGCGTGAGCCGAATGTGTCTACGTTCCTCTAACGCACACAGATATAGCTTTCAGTGATACCATTACTAAGCCGTTACCCACAAAATATGGGAAGACGCATTACTATTTTGCTATCAAGGCAAGTATTTTATGTTGTTGGGAACTGGAAAAGGTAAACATGATTTTTCATGTAATATGACATATTTTTTCGGAAGGTATAATTCAATTTATTTCAAAATAAAAGGAAATAAATCGCATAAAGAATGAGATATTGTTCAATGCGTTTAGAATGCTTGATGGGTTATAATTATAAACAATGTTAAAACATCGGGTTTGATATGAATTAACAGTAAGTATTGTATTTTAAAATTACAAAAATGAAAAACATGAATGAAAGCAATGTGGGTATTTTTTCCTCACAAATAGCAACACTGTGTTATGACAAGTTAGGTTATTAGAATTTTGTTTTATTTATCGATTTATGTAAAAATAGTGCATAGAATGTGAGAACTTATTTGTGAAATGTTATTTTATCACATTTTTTTGTTTTCCTGATGTGCTATAACATCCTTTCACGCAACAAACTGTCATTTTCAATGATTTACTCGCGAGCTGTGTTCGACGGAACGTGACATTGAGTACTGACGGCCTGGTGGCTAAGTTTGACGGATTAGGCTAAGTTTTAGTTGCCTCACTTTTTGCACTCGTACTAGGTTTCTATGCGTTATTATTCTAAGGTACACGCATTGTTTTACGTGATTTTTGTTATTTACTTTTATGTATTAGTTTAATTATTTTCTTACAGTGAAATAGACACTGAGTAGGTACTTGACTTTTGTGTGTGTGTGTAAATTGTGTTTTTAATTTTATTTGTACATACCTACGTACTTATTTTTTACGGTGAAATAAACACTCGGATCCTGGTCGAAATTTGTTGGGCAAGGTTCGGGACAACATTGTTCGGCGATGTCACTTGTGCATTCAAAAACGTGGTGGACATTTTAAACATGAGAAAATTTAAGTTTTAATCCATCTTGTGCTATGACAGAATTTATTTAGATTAGTTCAGTAATCAACTTATCACGAAGTAAAAAAGAACGGGTGAAAAATAACCATAGTGAATTTCATCGCAATTGGCAAAGATAAATCAAAACGCCGCCGCCGCGCGAGCATTGTTGCCGCACTTCTCGAGGTCAGTCGAGGTCAAGGTACGTTTTCTAAATAGGGTGATTTACTTTTACTAAATTTATTTTTATATTTATTTTGTTCTAAAACTTAAATTTTTTCATTTACGTTTTTTTAAATTTACAACAATTTATTTATACTTCTGTGGACAAGTCTTACTTGTGGTTTCAATTATTGCATATATATGCAAGTATATATTATTGTATGTCGTAGACATACTGTATAGTATAGGTATAATAATAGTAAATAGGTATGTTTGTGTAATAGAAGTTTATAACTTATTTATATACTGTGTACCCATTTTATTTATCTTTATGATATCTTTTTATTAATATTTTTTTCACCTTTTTTCCTCTTAAACAGAGCACCTGCCATCTAATCTCTTCACCCTTGGTTGACTGGTAGAGAATACCTAAGGGATTAAGTCCGTCTTTGTACCTTTTTGTGCGAAAAGTTTAAATAAATAAATAAAAGAAGGGTTCCATAACATAAACCAAAAAAGCACGTTTTATGTATGGAAGCCCTCTTTAATTTTTAATTTGACTTTGTTTTTATTATTTTTTGTCGTAGCGGTAATAAAATAATGGTATTCAGCTGAATCCGGTTTGACTGGCAGCCGACCCCAATATAGTTGGGAAAAGGCTAGGCAGATGATCGGTAATATAAACACATACTCTGTGAAAATTACAACTGTCTGTTACGGTTCTTAAGATACACCCCGCTGGCAGACAGACGCACGCACGGATGGCGGAGGCTTAGTAATAGTGTTCCTTGGGCTGGGTACCTACGGAATCTTAAAAAATAACTTTTCTTTGTTCCATTTTTTTTTCTTTTATATGTATTGGTATTTATTAGTTTTTATTTTAGTCGTATAATATATGTACCTAACTATGCTTTTGTGTGTTGTGTTAATGCTATTCGTCTTGTCGTCTAACCTTTGGCTCCGTCTCTCAGTCTCATACCCGAACCATGATGGTTTAAAATATGGCCCCAGAGGGCAGACCAGTTGAAAAATAAAGTCTTCCCTTGTAATGTTTTCAGATATTAATAAGCATTATGGCCGACGCCTGGGAAAATGCGAAATCTCCTAACTACGAAACCAATAAGGACAAACTGTATCCTTATTCTGAATTGCCATTTCAAAGAGAATATAAATTGGTCGCGATTCCAATTTGTGTTAAAAATCTTATAGAACATGTTGATTATTTAGGTTACGGAAGAAGAGAGCTCGACAATGGCACATTAGGGTTTCCCGACTGCTATAACGTTAACCATGAGTATGAGTTAGTTCCCAGTGGTCAGGATAAAGGAAGAAAGATACCGAACAGGATTCCAATCAATGCCGATGCTGGGAGACTTGGCTACACAACCAGAAATTACATAAAAGACAACTCTGTCCTTACAGTTACCGTTGATCTACAAAAATGGAAATTGGACGAGATTGTAGCTCAAGATATTGCTCGTATAGTGAATAGCGAGCGGGGTAAAGTAATTATTAATGGATATGATGATAATTCTATTGAGCTCTTGACTGACGAACTGAGGAAGACGAAACAGTTATTTTACTGTCCCATTTACTTGTTACCGGATAACCTACATTCAACATACTGGAAAACATGTTATAGAGCCTATTTGGGCATAAATGAACTCAAACGAGAGCTGTACAGATATATGAACAAAGGGGACATCGAGGCTGCCGTCCTACTGACTGGATGCTTGAACAACTCCTACTGCGGCGGTGCCCTCGGCGAGGTCATCAACAAACTCCTCGAGAATAGCTCGCGGAGTGTCATCGAGTTCGCTTACAAATTATGGAATAACTATGACAAAGATGTCGTCCGAAAGCATTTCCCATCTTTGTTCAAGCACGTGTTCGACGGAGACTGTGTGGCCATCGTCAATAAGCAAAAATATCATGCGCTGGTTTCAGAACTGAACACGGCTAAAGCGCGGGGAGACGGCCACTACAAGCCTGGCAACGAAGAAAGCTGGAAGATTATCCCAATATTAAATGAAAATAACGTTTTATTCAAAATTTTCAATGTTACCACCGATATGTATTTGCAACAAGCAAGCGATGCGGAGGATTCTAAAGAAATAAGAGACAAGTTTTACTTCGAGCCGATAACCATGAAGGGTCAGGTTGCTTTTAAAATCTTCTGTTTCGATGACGACAAACCATTGGCATTACCTGACGATGCAGGCTCCTCGGAGGTCAAAGCAGATACAGCGCACAATAGCGTCGACGGTGATCAGAATGGACGTTCCACTTGGATTCTAACGACTGCCAATCAAGTGAACGAACAGTCTAATAATAAAGACGAACTAACACTAAGTGAAGATGAAGATTTTTCTAATTATGATTCGAACTAGGCAGCTGTACCCACTTCGCAAGCTTGAGAATATAATGAGATTAAGTTATTGTTATATTTCATACAGGTGAGCGGCTGAAACTATCATTCTCTTGTATAAAGGCGTAAACCCGGCGCATTTTAGCTCCGTGGAATAAATTGTTTCCACTGTAGTACACAGTAAACACGCCTCCGTTCCATAAGGCGTATCTCAAATCTGTGCTGCGATACAGTTAAACGTCGTGTATAGCGTGTACCGCATGCACAGCGTGTATGGCCTTGACAGCGTTGAGCTATGTGAGCACCGTATTCCAGCAAGCCACGCATGTACCAATGACGGCAACTGATCGTAGCCTCTCCGTGCGTCGCGATGGGTTTTTCGCCTTCAGGTCCACTGTCACGAACACGTATTGGGATCAGGGACGCGCGATGCGTTTACCACGCGGTTGTTATTCGAGCGCGATCTTTGCTCAACCCGGACAGAGGCCGGACGATCTTTGTCATTAAGGATTGTGCATTGTGACAAAGTTTACAATGCCTTTTAAATAAGAATACGAACGTTAATGACCTCTATCTGTCAAATGTCTCTTGAAAAGTACGGTTTGCATAGAAAACTTAGTTGCATATCAATAACGGTTTATTTTACTTTGTTTATTTAAATAAGCCTTTAATCAAATTTAAAAAAAAAACATTCTACAGTATTAAATTTGCTAAAAATAGTATGTCATTATTTAGAGTCATTATTAGTTATTTTAAACCGCAAGATGGTTTACGCATGTCGGCATTTCATACAAATTTTCAAGTTCTTATTCTTCGATGTTTATCTACCGATTTTAATGAAACTTGGTATGCATACGCTTCAGAGCCAGGCCTTAATAGTTAGTAGAGAACATTTTCGAAAAAGAGTTTAGAGGAAGAGTGAGGACAATTTTATGTTTTCCATAGAAAGTGAAAAAATCACTATCTTTCCCGCTGTACTCTTTTTCGAAAATGTTCTCTACTAACTATTTATACCAGGCTTTGAAGCGTATCCATACCAAGTTTCATTAACATCGGTTCATAAACATAGAAGAATATGGACTTGAAAATTTGTATGAAATGCCGACACGCGTAATCCCTATCCCTATCGACCATCGACGTCAGTCACATGCTAATCGAGTGTATTGTATAAATATGTTACAGACTACGACGGCGATCAGCCAGCTTGTATCAATTTGTTCAGAGGACTCGTGTCGAATCAAAATTACTTAAGGGCGGCTTGTTTCAAACGGTTAGTTAACGTAACATACGTACGTCAAAAAGTAACGATTACGGAAGATGTTTAACGTTCGTTAAATAAGAAGCGTTGTTTCAAAGTATTTTGGTAAAAATTCCTGCTCATCCCAATAGCTCAAGCTATTAACAAGCGGCCTACCACTCTCTCTCTCTCTTTTTTTTTGCACTTCATCCTCTTTTTCTGTCAACAGAAAACTGCTATTGAGTAATTCAAAAGAAAGTTCACAATATTATTCTATTTAATGGAACTAAAGTAACGTTAATTAAGTTAGCACCATTTTAACGATTACGCGTGCATTAGTCGAACGTGAAACAACCCGCCCTAAATTGTATCTATGGCCAGCTTTACTTGTAGATGCACGCAATATTTTTTTCTTTAAACAATATGGTCTTTTTTTTATACCGTGTAAAATGCAAATGGCGGTTTTGTTCTGTACGATCTTCATTAAAAATTCGATACAAATGCAGTGCGCATTCTTATCGTGTTCAGTTTCTCAGAAAGAGGGTTTTCCACAGGTAATGCTGCTCTGCCCTTGTTGTACTTGCCCCTAAGCATAAACTTTAACTGAATACCCTGGGTCGATATACCTTATCCAATCATTTAATGACGCAGTCGAAAATCTGGCCTAATTAGAATCTGATTTTATTTTTTTGGAATTCTTTGTAACTTTCGAAAAAGTAACCAACTTTCCAGGTCCGATTTGATTTATTTTGATAAACCTGTAAAAGTACCTAGTAGGTACCTAGTCTAAAACAACAAACGTACTAATTTTTTTAGCCGCTCAATCTCAACATATCTATTGGGAGGAATCGTCCTCCAAAGTACCTACTGAAAAGCCCGTAACTTCTGCAGAGTTTTATTCAAGCAAATGCTCGACAATCAAAACTGCTAAACGCATTTTGTTTTTATTTTGACCGTAGAGTTTCATAGATGAAAATAAATGACTAAAGTTTTTCGTCAGCGCTGAGAAATATTAAACTTAGAAGGGTGTTTTTTAGGAAAATATGAGTTTGAGCCGATTTGCTTGAACTAAACTCTACATACCAAAGCAATTTGCTTGAATAATACTCTGCTTACAGAAGTTAGAGGGTTCAGTCACTTTTCAGTACTTTGGAGGACAATTTGTCCCAATAGGTTGAGATTAGCCAGATAAAAATGTGTCAGTTATTTTAGACAAGTAACTCTCGAACAGATATCAAAATAAGTCAAAAGTTAATCAGAGCCGGACAGTTGGTTACCTTTCCTTGTAAGTAAATACCTAATAAGTAGGTACATAATTATTGTCTTAATACTTAATTCATATTTTCCATTTTTATAATAAATACTCCTACGAATAACCTTTGTTTTATTCATAAAATAACTTCAGAATAATTCAAGTGGCACCGGTCACGGTCTGATGTCCTGCTGCTGGCTTTTCGTACGACAAGCAGTGGCGGCACTAGACGTTGTCAACCCGCGACCGGCAACGACAGCGGACGCCTGAGAAGACAGCATAGAGTGCCGATATGTGCGATGTAAAGCAAATAGCAACAAGTGAGAGCCACGATAGCATCTGCTTTAAGTTATGTATAATAAGCACGCTGCTTAATTTTGCTATATGCTTTATTATCCTCCACTACTCAAGGGCCCTGGCAACACTGGTGGCGGCACTAGACGTGCCTGACGGACGCCTGAGCAGGCGTGGGAGGCCTCACAACATAGTTTGATAAGTTTTTATTTTTTATTTAACCATTTATGTACACACATTTAACAAGGACAAGAGAAGAAGGAAACAGAAAAATAGGTACAAAGGTGATGCTTATTTCTAAAGAAATCTCTTCCAGCATACCTGCGAAAGGAGAGTAGAGTAAAAAGAGATGTAGACATTGTGTGCAAAAGTTTTAAAAAGCTAAAATGAAAATAGTAAATTTTAAATATTAGGTACGTACAATACATAAATAACAAACTAATATACATATTATACTAAATAATATTAAAATAAAAATATTAATACCTATATACTTAGATGCAACTATGACGAGAAGGAAAGATAGTGTTCTTTCAGTTTTCTTTTAAAAATAGCAAGAGTTTGGCTCTCCCTAATGTCAGGCGGTAACGAATTCCACAACCGTACCGCATGCACAGTGAAGGAGTAGGAATAAAAATCGGTAGAGTGGGGAGGGGATTTAAGGAGATTTTTAAGATGTGACCTGCAAGGCGCATTCGAAGGACGGGAATAGGAGAAGCGTTCTCGCAGGTAGGAAGGCGTTTTGGGGTTGTGAAGGATGTTGAATAGCAGACACAAGATCCGAGAGTTCCTGCGAAGTCGAATAGGGAGCCACTTGAGAACCTTGCGAAATCCTGAAACATGATTATATTTTTTAAGATTAAACACAAAACGAATAGGTACAGATATTTTGCAAACGCTCAAGTTTATTTAAAAGCTCTTTGGTGGCATCCAAGTAACAGTGTGCGTTCGCCCAGCGGAATGTTGTTGAATTAAAAGATTTTAACTATGCAGATATTTAGTGTATGACGTCGTATAATTGTGTATGGTATAAAAAAATTTGTGCACGCAGCCATTGTGGAGAAATTCACCAAAAACTGATTCCGCTGGGCGAACGTTGTCCTGGCGGAACTTTTTTTAATCCATAGACTTTAGAAGAAAAGAGATGTGTCCAAAAATTAGTGTGTATTTGTGTGTAATTGTGTATGTATGAATAAAATTAGTGCATGCATAAACTTCGGAGAAATTCAAGTTTCCGCTACGCGAACGTTTGGCCATTACCTAGTTTTCATATAAAGCGCTTACATAGAGAGCTGTAGATTTTTACATAAGTTGTTTTGAATTTGTTTATATTTGTTTAAAAAACAGATTTAGAAAAAATCGTAGGGCTTAAAAGATAAAAATATAAACGTAAAATACGCTTATTAGGTCTTAGTTCTTAAAGTATGCACTTTGGGGTCTAGATTTTCACGTTTATACAAACCTTGTAAGTGTCTGCAACATGTTGCCAAGTATCAATGATGTTCCGTTAGTAATTAAAGAGTTATAGGACAATTTACCATGAATTGATCACTGTTTACAAAGCAGTCAAATATCACGACGTTCTAAAGGAATTGCATGGTAAAATGTATGCCAATAATTAGTGTATTCATTCAACTATTCACATGCAAAATTTCATGTCATTAAATTCAGTAATTAAAGAAAAACAATTATAATACTGACGAAGCATCGAAAACCTACATAACCCGACCAAGTTCGGATGGTTACAAAAAAGCGGCCGTGCCATATATCTTAGAAACGTTCTTAACCTTGCAATATAGTATTTATTAATATGGTAAAGTTACGTACACAAGCGTTAGGAAAAAATAAAACAATTGCATTTCTTGAATGAAAATTATTTTTTCAATAATAATGCCACTATCTACGATAAAAATAAATCTTCAATTAACAAGTACTTCTCTATTTAAATATTCGAGTACAAAAATATTTTTAATTACATATAATACTTAATTATGTAAGTAGGTAATTATGATAACGTTAACAAACGCTTGCAACGACAGCAATAGACTTAAATGTGTTTTAAATAAAATAGGTTTAATAAACGATTATGAATATAAAGGTAAGTATAATATTTCGAGCTTCAATAAAAATTAAAATCACAGCACATAACTAGACTATTCAGTTGTTTAGATTTGATCAACATTAAAAAAGTGCTTATAAACTAAAACATTGGTATAAAAAAGGTATTTTCAAGAAAATATTCTTAAATGAGTAGCAAATACAGTAACCTCAACATACATAAGTCACTACCAGTACAACGGTAGGTATACATCAATGGGGTAAAAATCTGCTCATTTCTCACACTAGATGTCGCTACTGTTGAGTGTTCCCTGTCAACTGTCATTATACGTACAGTTGTTGTAAACAAGTGTAATATTTTTGTTATATTTTCTGAATATGACAGTTTGTGCTGCTATTGATTGCAAAAATACAGGGATACATTTATTTCCTAAAGATGCCAAAAGAAGAAAACTGTGGGAAAACGCTGTTAGGAGAAAAAATTGGAAGTACAAAATGGTCGAAAATTTGCTTTTTTGCCAGCTGTGGAAGCTTTTCTCTTTTTTAACTCTTCTTTTAACTTAACTACACTCCAAGTCGCGTACATTTTAGCTTTTTAATTCATAAACAAACTAAGACAAACAAGTCGCATACAAACAATATGGCGGTTGGTTAGGAACACTCAACAGTGTCGCCACCTACATTATGTTTGTAGTTTTTAACCCCATTAAAAATCGATTCAAGAAGTAGTTTTTTTTAAGTTATTAGATTGTTTGATCCACTAAAGTTGCAAAGGGGAACGCTCGTGCATGCCTAGTCCATTGGTTAAATAGTGTAATAAGCTACAATATGATAAATGTTTACCTAAACAGTAGTAGGTACTTACATGTGGTAATTATTTAATTTCCCTAAGGGGTCTATACTTAGTTAAAATCCTGATCCGTGAAATCTTCAATAGAAATTAGCTGTATGAATTTTATTTGTCTTAAATAATAGGTATATCTAGATTATATCTAAAGTCTCAAAAGCATACTTAAATAAAGGACCTACGTAAATAGTACCTAAGTACTTTCTGTCATAGTCAAATACATTTAAAAAGTAGGTGTACAAAAATAAATGACATTCTTAGAATAATAACGCATAGAAGCCGCGTCTAGAACAAAACCCGAGCAAAATCGTGTGTCCACTTCATTTTCTTTGTGTGCGTGAGCCGAATGTGTCTACGTTCCTCTAACGCACACAGATATAGCTTTCAGTGATACCATTACTAAGCCGTTACCCACAAAATATGGGAAGACGCATTACTATTTTGCTATCAAGGCAAGTATTTTATGTTGTTGGTAACTGGAAAAGGTAAACATGATTTTTCATGTAATATGACACATTTTTTCGGAAGGTATAATTCAATTTATTTCAAAATAAAAGGAAATAAATCGCATAAAGAATGAGATATTGTTCAATGCGTTTAGAATGCTTGATGGGTTATAATTATAAACAATGTTAAAACATCGGGTTTGATATGAATTAACAGTAAGTATTGTATTTTAAAATTACAAAAATGAAAAACATGAATGAAAGCAATGTGGGTATTTTTTCCTCACAAATAGCAACACTGTGTTATGACAAGTTAGGTTATTAGAATTTTGTTTTATTTATCGATTTACGTAAAAATAGTGCATAGAATGTGAGTACTTATTTGTGAAATGTTATTTTATCACATTTTTTTGTTTTCCTGATGTGCTATAACATCCTTTCACGCAACAAACTGTCATTTTCAATTATTTACTCGCGAGCTGTGTTCGACGGAACGTGACATTGAGTACTGACGGCCTGGTGGCTAAGTTTGACGGATTAGGCTAAGTTTTAGTTGCCTCACTTTTTGCACTCGTACTAGGTTTCTATGCGTTATTATTCTAAGATGACATTATTATATCGAAACAACAATTGTGTTATCACCTATACCAATTCAATACCGATATTATACTGTAAATTGTGGGATGTTACCTAAATATATTGCACGGCCGCTTTTTTGTAGCTATTCGAACTTGGTCGGGTTATGTAGGTTTTCGACGCTTCGTCAGTATTATAATTGTTTTTCTTTAATTACTGAATTAAATGACATGAAATTTATCATGTGAATAGTTGAATGAATACACTAATTATTGGCATACATTTTACCATGCAATTCCTTTAGAACGTCGTGATATTTGACTGCTTTGTAAACAGTGATCAATTCATAGTCAATAATGGGCTGAATAAGAGTTTGAGCAAGGGAAATTTTGGTTTTCAAGGGCAAAAAGCTCTGGAGGCACTTCAGCGAATGAAATGTGTAGTGGACCTTACGACTGACTTCAGCAATATGGCTAGTCCACGATAAATAGGAGTCCATGATCACCCCCAAGTTTTTAGCAGTCTTTGCGTATTCTATTTGTACTCCATTCAGCCAGAGTGGAGACAGCGTCGCAATATCTAGCCTGTTCCGCATATACCTGCCGCCAATAACCAAGGCCTGAGACTTCTTTGGATTGATTTGCAGCCCAAAGGACCGCGACCACTCCCCAATCAATCCCGTGTGCGTTCGCCCAGCGGAATGTTGTTGAATTAAAAGATTTTAATTATGCAGATATTTAGTGTATGACGTCGTATAATTGTGTATGGTATAAAAAAATTTGTGCACGCAGCCATTGTGGAGAAATTCACCAAAAACTGATTCCGCTGGGCGAACGTTGTCCTGGCGGAACTTTTTTTAATCCATAGATTTTAGAAGAAAAGAGATGTGTCCAAAAATTAGTGTGTATTTGTGTGTAATTGTGTATGTATGAATAAAATTAGTGCATGCATAAACTTCGGAGAAATTCAAGTTTCCGCTACGCGAACGTTTGGCCATTACCTAGTTTTCATATAAAGCGCTTACATAGAGAGCTGTAGATTTTTACGTAAGTTGTTTTGAATTTGTTTATATTTGTTTAAAAAATAGATTTAGAAAAAATCGTAGGGCTTAAAAGATAAAAATATAAACGTAAAATACGCTTATTAGGTCTTAGTTCTTAAAGTATGCACTTTGGGGTCTAGATTTTCACGTTTATACAAACCTTGTAAGTGTCTGCAACATGTTGCCAAGTATCAATGATGTTCCGTTAGTAATTAAAGAGTTATAGGACAATTTACCATGAATTGATCACTGTTTACAAAGCAGTCAAATATCACGACGTTCTAAAGGAATTGCATGGTAAAATGTATGCCAATAATTAGTGTATTCATTCAACTATTCACATGCAAAATTTCATGTCATTAAATTCAGTAATTAAAGAAAAACAATTATAATACTGACGAAGCATCGAAAACCTACATAACCCGACCAAGTTCGAATAGCTACAAAAAAGCGGCCGTGCAATATATTTAGGTAACATCCCAAAATTTACAGTATAATATCGGTATTGAATTGGTATAGGTAATAACACAATTGTTGTTTCGATATAATAATGTCATTTATTTTTGTACACCTACTTTTTAAATGTATTTGACTATGACAGAAAGTAGGTACTATTTACGTAGGTACTTTATTTAAGTATGCTTTTGAGACTTTAGATATAATCTAGAAATACCTATTATTTAAGACAAATAAAATTCATACAGCTAATTTCTATTGCAGATTTCACGGATCAGGATTCTAACTAAGTATAGACCCCTTAGGGAAATTAAATAATTACCACATGTAAGTACCTACTACTGTTTAGGTAAATATTTATCATATTTTAGCTTATTACACTATTTAACCAATGGACTAGGCATGCACGAGCGTTCCCCTTTGCAACTTTAGTGGATCAAACAATCTAATAACTTAAAAAAAACTACTTCTTGAATCGATTTTTTAATTGATGTATACCCTTAGAATAATAACGCATAGAAACCTAGTACGAGTGCAAAAAGTGAGGCAACTAAAACTTAGCCTAATCCGTCAATCCGTCAAACTTAGCCGTCAGTCTTAGAATAATCACGCATAGAAGCCGCGTCTAGAACAAAACCTGAGCAAAATCGTGTGTCCACTTCATTTTCTTTGTGTGCGTGAGCCGAATGTGTCTACGTTCCTCTAATGCACACAGATATAGCTTTCAGTGATACCATTACTAAGCCGTTACCCACAAAATATGGGAAGACGCATTACTATTTTGCTATCAAGGCAAGTATTTTATGTTGTTGGGAACTGGAAAAGGTAAACATGATTTTTCATGTAATATGACATATTTTTTCGGAAGGTATAATTCAATTTATTTAAAAATAAAAGGAAATAAATCGCATAAAGAATGAGATATTGTTCAATGCGTTTAGAATGCTTGATGGGTTATAATTATAAACAATTTTAAAACATCGGGTTTGATATGAATTAACAGTAAG
Organism: Ceramica pisi; assembly: GCA_963859965.1. Taxonomy (NCBI): domain Eukaryota; kingdom Metazoa; phylum Arthropoda; class Insecta; order Lepidoptera; family Noctuidae; genus Ceramica; species Ceramica pisi. The sequence goes on along the minus strand of OY982541.1, from coordinate 22,881,978 downwards.
TATTGTATTTTAAAATTACAAAAATGAAAAACATGAATGAAAGCAATGTGGGTATTTTTTCCTCACAAATAGCAACACTGTGTTATGACAAGTTAGGTTATTAGAATTTTGTTTTATTTATCGATTTACGTAAAAATAGTGCATAGAATGTGAGTACTTATTTGTGAAATGTTATTTTATCACATTTTTTTATTTTCCTGATGTGCTATAACATCCTTTCACGCAACAAACTGTCATTTTCAATTATTTACTCGCGAGCTGTGTTCGACGGAACGTGACATTGAGTACTGACGGCCTGGTGGCTAAGTTTGACGGATTAGGCTAAGTTTTAGTTGCCTCACTTTTTGCACTCGTACTAGGTTTCTATGCGTTATTATTCTAAGCCGTCAGTACTCAAGGTCACGTTCTGACGAACACAGCTCGCGAGTAATAATTGAAAATGACAGTTTTTTGCGTGAAAGGATGTTATAGCACATCAGGAAAACAAAAAAAATGTGATAAAATAACATTTCACAAATAAGTACTCACATTCTATGCACTATTTTTACGTAAATCGATAAATAAAACAAAATTCTAATAACCTAACTTGTCATAACACAGTGTTGCTATTTGTGAGGAAAAAATACCCACATTGCTTTCATTCATGTTTTTCATTTTTGTAATTTTAAAATACAATACTTACTGTTAATTCATATCAAACCCGATGTTTTAACATTGTTTATAATTATAACCCATCAAGCATTGTAAACGCATTGAATTCTTTATGCGATTTATTTCCTTTTATTTTGAAATAAATTGAATTATACCTTCCGAAAAAATATGTCATATTACATGAAAAATCATGTTTACCTTTTCCAGTTCCCAACAACATAAAATACTTGCCTTGATAGCAAAATAGTAATGCGTCTTCCCATATTTTGTGGATAACGGCTTGGTAATGGTATCACTGAAAGCTATATCTGTGTGCGTTAGAGGAACGTAGACACATTCGGCTCACGCACACAAAGAAAATGAAGTGGACACACGATTTTGCTCGGGTTTTGTTCTAGACGCGGCTTCTATGCGTTATTATTCTAAGTGTATACCGTTGTACTGGTAGTGACTTATGTATGTTGAGGTTATTTACTGTATTTGCTACTCATTTAAGAATATTTTCTTGAAAATACCTTTTTTATACCAATGTTTTAGTTTATAAGCACTTTTTTAATGTTGATCAAATCTAAACAACTGAATAGTCTAGTTATGTGATGTGATTTTAATTTTTATTGAAGCTTGAAATATTATACTTACCCTTATATTCATAATCGTTTATTAAACCTATTTTAGTTAAAACACATTTAAATCTATTGCTGGCGTTGCAAGCGTTTGTTAACGTTATCATAATTACCTACTTACATAATTAAGTATTATATGTAATTAAAAATATTTTTGTACTCGAATATTTAAATAGAGAAGTACTTGTTAATTGAAGATTTATTTTTATCGTAGATAGTGGCGTTATTATTAAAAAAATAATTTTCATTCAAGAAATGCAATTGTTTTATTTTTTCCTAACGCTTGTGTACGTAACTGTACCATATTAATAAATACTATATTGCAAGGTTAAGAACGTTTCTAAGATTTAAGGCACGGCCGCTTTTTTGTAGCCATCCGAACTTCGTCGGGTTATGTAGGTTTTCGATGCTTCGTCAGTATTATAATTGTTTTTCTTTAATTACTGAATTTAATGACATGAAATTTAGCATGTGAATAGTTGAATGATTACACTAATTATTGGCATACATTTTACCATGCAATTCCTTTAGAACGTCGTGATATTTGACTGCTTTGTAAACAGTGATCAATTCATAGTAAATTGTCCTATAACTCTTTAATTACTAACGGAACATCATTGATACTTGGCAACATGTTGCAGACACTTACAAGGTTTGTATAAACGTGAAAATCTAGACCCCAAAGTGCATACTTTAAGAACTAAGACCTAATAAGCGTATTTTACGTTTATATTTTTATCTTTTAAGCCCTACGATTTTTTCTAAATCTATTTTTTAAACAAATATAAACAAATTCAAAACAACTTACGTAAAAATCTACAGCTCTCTATGTAAGCGCTTTATATGAAAACTAGGTAATGGCCAAACGTTCGCGTAGCGGAAACTTGAATTTCTCCGAAGTTTATGCATGCACTAATTTTATTCATACATACACAATAACACACAAATTTTTGGACACATCTCTTTTCTTCTAAAGTCTATGGATTGCTAGTTTTCATATAAAGCGCTTACATAGAGAGCTGTAGATTTTTACATAAGTTGTTTTGAATTTGTTTATATTTGTTTAAAAAACAGATTTAGAAAAAATCGTAGGGCTTAAAAGATAAAAATATAAACGTAAAATACGCTTATTAGGTCTTAGTTCTTAAAGTATGCACTTTGGGGTCTAGATTTTCACGTTTATACAAACCTTGTAAGTGTCTGCAACATGTTGCCAAGTACCAATGATGTTCCGTTAGTAATTAAAGAGTTATAGGACAATTTACCATGAATTGATCACTGTTTACAAAGCAGTCAAATATCACGACGTTCTAAAGGAATTGTATGGTAAAATGTATGCCAATAATTAGTGTATTCATTCAACTATTCACATGCAAAATTTCATGTCATTAAATTCAGTAATTAAAGAAAAACAATTATAATACTAACGAAGCATCGAAAACCTACGTAACCCGACCAAGTTCGGATAGCTACAAAAAGCGGCCGTGCAATATATTTAGGTAACATCCCAAAATTTACAGTATAATATCGGTATTGAATGGGTATAGGTGATAACACAATTTTATTGTTGTTTCGATATAATAATGTCATTTATTTTTGTACAACTACTTTTTTAATGTATTTGACTATGACAGAAAGTAGGTACTATTTACGTAGGTAGGTACTTTATTTAAGTATGCGCTTGAGACTTTAGATATAATCTAGATATACCTATTATTTAAGACAAATTAAATTCATACAGCTAATTTCTATTGAAGATTTCACGGATCAGGATTCTAACTATAGACCCCTTAAGGAAATTAAATAATTACCACATTTAGGTACCTACTACTGTTTAGGTAAATATTTATCATATTGTAGCTTATTACACTATTTAACCAATGGACTAGGCATGCACGAGCGTTCCCCTTTGCAACTTTAGTGGATCAAACAATCTAATAGCTTAAAAAAAACTACTTCTTGAATCGATTTTTTAATTGATGTATACCGTTGTACTGGTAGTGACATATGTATGTTGAGGTTATTTACTGTATTTGCTACTCATTTAAGAATATTTTCTTGAAAATACCTTTTTTATACTAATGTTTTAGTTTATAAGCACTTTTTTAATGTTGATCAAATCTAAACAACTGAATAGTCTAGTTATGTGATGTGATTTTAATTTTTATTGAAGCTCGAAATATTATACTTACCCTTATATTCATAATCGTTTATTAAACATATTTTAGTTAAAACACATTTAAGTCTATTGCTGTCGTTGCAAGCGCTTGTTAACGTTATCATAATTACCTACTTACATAATTAAGTTTAATATGTAATTAAAAATATTTTTGTACTCGAATATTTAAATAGAGAAGTACTTGTTAATTGAAGATTTATTTTTATCGTAGATAGTGGCGTTATTATTAAAAAAATAATGTAACTTCTAAAATAAGAGAATGTTAAAACTAAAAAAAAAAATTGATTTATATTACCATATAAACTACCAGCGAAAATTGGTTTGAACGAGATCTAGTAAGTAGTTTTCTTTAACACTCTCCCTGCCATGGGAACCGCCGGCGACCTCCATGGCCTCCTGAACTTCAAAAGCTTTATATATTGTCGGCAGGGAGAGTGTTAATACGTCATAAATCGTAAATCGCAACTTTTGCTTATAATATAACTAGCTGACACGCGCAACTTCATCTGCGTCACATTTTCCATTATTGCTCTGCTCCTATTCGTCAATCAAATATATATATAGCCTATAACCTTCCTCGATAAATGGGCTATCTAACACTGAAAGAATTTTTCAAATCGGACCAGTAGTTCTTGAGATTAGCGCGTTCAACCAAACAAACAAACAAACTCTCCTGCTTTATAATATTAGTATAGAAGTATAGATACCTACAGATTTGTATGGAACCCTCGGTGCGCGAGTCCGACTCGCACTGGGCTGGTTTTTGATTTGAGGATCTACTTGAGAGTTGTGCTCCTCCTCAAGACCACGCCACTTTCCCATCTCTGAAGGAGACAGCAAGGTAGATTTCATGCAAGTATAGTATATCTGGGGTGGGTTAGCATGTTTAAATGCACAACCCAGCCAACGCTAACAGAATACCATGTGGGTTTTATCAAGTCAGTTCAAGTTTGACAGACCCCCAGACCAGGCTTGGAAGACTTCAATGAGTATTTATACAAAAAGAAAAAAGTATTGCCTTTTTTGCTTTTATTAATAAATCCTTATATAGATATTCAGATAAATAATAGTTCCTTTATTTCCTAGCCTATGATTAAAATTAAATGATATACATACAGAATAAATTACTTACAGCGCAGCATAAAATGAATGTCCGTTTATACTTGGTAATCTCTTATGAAGCTTGCATTTCATAAATAAATGAATAAAAAATGAAAAACAATTTATCAAGATGCTCTAACATGGATAGGTGTTTGCTTTACAAAGGCGTCCAGTTTGTTTTTAAATAATTCACTTGTAATGGGCTCTCCAATGCCACACATGGGATTCCTTACAGCATACTTCACATAGATTTCCCCATAGATTTTCTTCAATAAATCTCTTACTCCCTGAGCTTGGTTATCTGTATTCATAACAAATTTTAAACCTGATGGAGTTTCAAGACAATGAAGTGTGTACTTTGAAGTTTTATAATTCATAAAACCATCTTTTGGGTCCAGCGGAGATATTTTGGCAACAAATGATTTGATTGAGAATAGCATGCCATACATTAACTTCCCCTCCTGAAAAGAATGCAAATTTGATTTATTTATACCACTTCCTGTTGTTTTAACTGGGAAGAAGTGGCCAATAAACTTCCCAGCAACACATCTCATTCATATCTAATATCTTATACCATTGTCATTAGTTGTAAAGTTATCATAAGATTTTCTTAAGAATGAGGCAGCAAACACCTATTCTTTCTGTAACCATAATCACCTGCAAGTAGGAGTGAGGCGTATTTATCGAAACAGTTAAAAAAAACAGGTATTTCAAAGTAACAACATGAAACAGGTATCTCAGAACCGAAATAACAGCTCCCACCTATTTCGCCTGTTCCTCAAACAACCGTAGTAGCCGTAACTCGACATACAAAACGAAACGACCTGGAACAGCTTTGAGAAACAGTTTCAAATGGAACATGCTCCATTCTCTTCTGACTTATTATAATAGAAAGAGACAACATCTGTTCTTTGGAACAAGCTCTTTGCTCCTCTGGTTCATTGTAATAGAAAGAGATAGAACCTGTTTTCAGTAGCAGGATTATCTATGGTAGCAGGTACTGTTTTTGTATCTGTTGCAATCAACGAGTCTTTAGTTCCAGTGGAACAGGCTGTTTTTTTGGAACAGGTTTTTGGAACTGTTTTCTTCTTGGAACTGAAACAGGTGAAACAGGTTTCTAATTTTATCTGTTCCAACCCACTCCTACCTGCAAGGCTATTGTTGTTGTACCCACTTTCTAGAAATGGGTAACTCGGGAGAGTTAGACAATAAAAATATGGATCAATCTGTTTCCATCAATCAGTCTTTGTATCCATTCACATCCAGATGGATCAGTGTATCTTTACAACTCATTTACTCAGTGTTTTATTTTTTCTATCTGTCACCACAACTGTATAGCTAGTGCACATCTATGCACTCGTTCTTTTAAACCTCCATAGTCAAATTCAATAATATAAGTAGTGGAATGAGTTTAGCGAAGCAACCAAGTGAGTCACGCTAAACAGCGTGAGGTACTGATACATTAGGGTATAAAGATACAAGAGTGATAAGTGAAGATAATGTGATCGAAAGATACATTTCAAGCTTTTCGTTTTAGTTATTCGGTCAGTGGGTCGTCTTAGGGGCAGAGTTTCATTTATCCATGTCTACTACTTTCCAAGGCTGTCAGCATAGCTTATGGACTATACCTACTTGTTAATTTATATCCACTCACCTCCTCTCTCGACATTCCCGATTGTTTTGACCTGTTCCATTCGCCGTAATACAGTAACGTGCCATATCGGTCGAAAATGTATAAATTATAGATCGTCATAGCTTCTGTAAGGTGCCTACAACCCGTGGAAGGGGAAAATCACTCGAGTCCTAATATTTTGAGTAATTAATTTTAAACAAAAAAAAACCTTTGTGTGTTTTACTAGTTTGGGGGATTCAGGGGATTGCGTGTTTTTTTATTTAGACTGATTGACAATTTAACCAGTGTTGCCAGGGCCCTGGAGTCGTAACTTAAATGTTACATTTTTTTTAAATTACCTACTAGGTTTTGGGGTCGGCGGGGAAAATGGAATGGAGTCTATGATGTGTAATGGTGTATTTAACCTAAGGATAAAAACTTAAAGAGCGTGTATTCCGTCCACTAGCGCCGCCAATCGTTTTTTATTATTTGTGGTAAATATAAGACACGTAGATAAAAAAAAGCTCTGTAGTGCACTGAAGAAATGTATTTATTATGTTTTGAGAGTTATGTTTTGTACTTTAGAACATAAATAGTTGCCAAAGTCGAAAATAGCTGTCAAAAAATAATAGATACATTTCTATAATGCAAGTGATAATGCACTACAGAGCGGTTTTTTATCTACGTGTCTTATAAGGATCCTCCTTTTGTTTTATGTTTCAGGTGTTCAGAAACGGAAAATTCATCCTGAAGAAATTTCTTACTGTTTTCGATGAAAACAACATTAACGATCTTATAATAGATTGATCCACGTGCCTTTAGATTTTTCAACTTTAACATGCGCGATAAGCCACTAGCAGGAGCTAGTCTATATCTATCTTCTATCTATATCTATCTATCTATATCTATCTATATACTTATAATAAATCTGTAGAGAGGTCAATTCTGTACATGAAATATATTTCCAAAATAACTATCAGGGGGTGATTAGAGATCGATACTGATGCCAAAAATGCAATCAGTACAATTTTTGTCTGTCTGTCTGTCTGTCTGTCTGTATAACCGTTATAGAAACAAAAACTACTCGACGGATTTTAATGAAACTTGGTACAAATATTATTCATACTCCTGAGCAGGTTATAGTATACTTTTTATCACGCTACAATCAATAGGAGCAGAGCAGTGAAGGGAAATGTTGGGAAAACGGGAGAAGTTACTCCATTTTTTAAGCTTCCGTCGCGTGTGCAACCTTAATGATGAAAGCTACACAGAAATCATGTATGACGGAAATGTTCTCCTTAAAATTATATAAAAAATATCCAACGACAGCATATGTCTATCTTTTATGATTGACGAACAATAACACGTGTAACTCCCGATAGCTTAGCAGTTCGAAACTTTCTGATTGTATTTGTCTACTCTTACGTTTATAAAACTCTCAGTCGTCCCTAATTAACATTAATAAAAGTTAACATTATTAAATTCCATAAAAAAATAATCATAGAAATCGGTATAGAAACACCAAAGTTATACATGAAAAACGCTAATAATAAGCCATCGCGCGTGAATACTGAATCATGCTATAAGGATTATTTTTGTGGTCGCGAACGCACAGGCAGGTGGCTAGCTTGGCGCCTAGAGGCTAGCGAGTAGTTTCGGAAAACGACTTACGACAGTTTACAATATCCTTTAATAATTATAATGTCGAGGGGAAGATGGTTATAATTTCGCTTTACACCAAACGACTAATATTATAAATGTGAAAGTTTGGTTGTTTGTTACTCAATCACGCCAGAACGGCTAAACGGATCTTAATGAAATTTAGAACAAAGATAGATTATGGTCTGGAATAGCACATAAGCTACTTTTCATCCCGGGAATATGTTCCCTAGGGATCACGCGGGCGAAGCCGCTGGCAGAAGCTAGTTTGAAATAAATACGACCAGCGGTGCTATTGCGTATCTCAGTTGACAGCTCAAAGTGAAGATCACTTGGCTAAGTGTTCAACGATTAACTGTCAAACAGCTAGTTTCGTATTGGCTATCTTCAGTGACTAACAAGGGTGACGTCATGAGCACCCAGTATCGCTGATAGCCACCGTAACATATTTTGACAGATGTTTACGTATCGATACTTGTAAGATTGCGATTGTGTAAGCTTTTAATGCTTAGAATGGACATCAAATTGATAAGCACGTAACTTGTCACAATTCTCGTGAAAGACACTACTCTTAGGTAGTGTTTTATGAATTCTAGTGATTAACACCAAAGCACAGTGTGGGATAAAGTAGCGTTAAAAGTTTTTTTTGTGTTTGATAAGTGTTAAATTATTGTGATTCTTGTTAGTAAAGAGGAATGTCACGTCTAATATTGTTGAGTCATGCTGAAGAACAGCGAAAACAAAACCATTTGCGAATTGAGAGGCGCCGCTTGCGTGACGCTAGTAATCCCTTGCAGTTGCCAGAGAGAGAGTTTATTGCGAATTTTCGTTTGAGTAAAGCTGCATTCCAACAGGTATTAGAAGAACTCGGTCCATACCTGCCACAAGCTCGACGAAAAACGGCTGTTCGCAATGAAATAAAAGTAAGTACCCTTACTAACTAATCCTTCTTGTTTTGTTGAGAAAATATAATAGTATAAGGTAGCTTTGTTGCCTGAGAAATATAATGAATTTCATTTTTTATTACAGATCTTGGCTGCCTTAAGTTTTTTTGCCAATGGGTCATACCAACGCAATGTAGGTGCCTCCTTTCTATGCAATATGTCCCAGCCCACATTAAGTAAGTGTCTACATGAAGTGACTGATGCACTCAATGTCAGGGAAGTACTTCTTAAGTACATAAAGTTCCCTAAGTCTCAGCAAGAGAGGGAAATTATTATGAAAGGGTAAGTCGTGTAAGTGCATAAGTGTTTTTAATTAAAACAGTAGGTAGGTACATATACTAAAAATTAAACTACAAAATATTTAACTTGCCTATTTGATTTCAAGGTTTATGGAAAAATTCAGATTTCCTGGCATTATTGGGTGCATTGATGGTACACATGTGGCCTTGATACGACCGATAGATCATGAGGAGACATATTTTAATAGAAAAAATTATCATTCTTTGAATGTTTTAATAGTAAGTGATTAGTACTTAATATTACAAAACTAGCAAGTTTTTTGTTTTAACCAAAATTAATATTGAGAACCTAAAATAAAACTCTTGTTTCAGATTTGTGATTCAAATCTAAATATACTGCATATTGATGCATCATTTGGTGGTGCAGCACATGATTCTTATGTCTGGAATCAATGCCACTTAAAAGCTCATTTAGAAAGACTGGAAAGGAATAGAGAGCGCTGTTGGCTATTAGGTATGATATATTATTTTGGCTGGCTGTGTTATGTGGAATGTAAAAATAACCAATTTGAAATATTTACATTATTACTAATGTTTAAGGTGATTCTGGATATGCACAGCGCCCTTGGATGATGACACCTATCTTAGGCACGGCTCCGGGTTCACCAGAAGAACACTATACTGAACTTCATTGTAAAGTCAGAAACACTGTTGAGCGTTGTATTGGAGTTCTAAAAGGACGTTGGCGGTGCTTGTTAGCACACAGGGTACTGCACTATGATCCTGTAACAGCAGCTAAAATAGTTAATGCATGTGTTGTTCTACATAACATAGCCAACGCACGGAATGTTCCAATGCCCGAGCCTTACAGTGATGATGTTGACAGTGACCAACAGAGCCAAGTCTTCAGAGAGGTACCAAGAGTTGAGGCATTTGCAGCAGACAACTCGAGGGATATATTAGTCCAAAGATTATGGAATGCTAGAGCTATTTAGTATTCATTAATCTTTGGACTTCTTATCCAAATTGATTGTGTGTAAAATTGTTATTAATTGTTTAAGATAATTATTTTCTTGTATTAATTTTAGATCTTTTAATAAAGCTTAATATATAGGTTATTAATATTAATAAGAATAGTATATTATGTTTAATTTTATTCTTATTTCTTTATTATTATTTTTTTTTATGTACAAGTTTTATTAATATAATTGTCTTAATTTTACTGTTACTTTTTATTTCAACAAGAACCTAAATTGTTGCTGTAACCTAACAAGGTCCATAACTGTACCTAAGTATAAACATCCCTATTGTAACATATTTTAAACATGGTGACTTACACACTGAATATAATAACATGAATAATAATAATATTGTTTTTTATTTAATTTAATCTATATTTACTATATAAAGCTAAGAGTTTGTTTGTTTGCTTGAACGCGCTAATCTCAGGAACTACTGATCCGATTTGAAAAATTATTTTAGTGTAAGATAGATAGCCTGTTTATCGAGGAAGGCTATAGGCTATATATTATCACGCCAAGACCAATAGGAGCGGAGCAGATGAAGTTGCGTGGGTCAACTAGTACTTACATAAAACTACAATTTGGATGTGAATAATGTTGAAAAAATAACAGTGAATAGGAATAGGTAACATAAAGTTATTTATTTTACTTTAAATTATAACTAATATCTATAAACTAACTAACAAATAAATTAAACTTACGTTACTAAAGTAGTAAAACTATTGCGATCGATTTATATAACTATGTACATCATTCCTTATATCTCTAATTATATTGACGAGTGCTTCCATTGCAGCTGCATGACGCTCTTCAGCAGCAATGCGTCGAGATTCTATTTCGTAGGCCCAGCGCGGCGTCCCCTCATCTCTATGAACTGTAATTTATAAATTTGTTATATTGATTTCAGTTCTCAAAAACTGATCAAGTGCGAGTAGGACTCGCACGCACATGAAGGGTTCCGTACCATAAACCTTAATTTTTATTATTTGTTGTCATAGCGGCATTAGAAATACACAATTTGTGAACAATTCAGCTGTCTACCTATTACGGTTCTTGAGATACAGCCCGCAGATAGACAGACGGACGGACGGACGGACAGCGGAGGCTTAGTAATAGGGTTCCGTTGGTTACCCTTTGGGTACGGAACCCTAAAAAGATCTACTACTTTATAATACAATGTAGGTACTAACTTTGTCTGTGTGATCTCGTTCGTCTGGCCGGTGCAGTGGAGCGCTGAGCATACCCTAAAAATAAATATTAGTTTTATCATTTGGTTTTTCTACAATTCTTATTTTTTGTTTACATTCGCCATATGCGGTGTTTGATGTCACTACCACTGATTTATCATCGCATTAAAACTGTTACTGGAATGTTAAAATTTCTGTCATAAATCTATGATTGTCTTACTATCATCTCTCGAAGTAATTGGGGGCTGCTGCTCGGCGGGCTGTACCTCAGTGGAGAGAGGCATTTCAGGCTGTGTTTGTGTGGAAGGCAGCGATGCAGGCTGTGTCTCTGTGGAGGGTGGGAATTCAGGCTGTGTTGAAGCAGAGGGTGGGAGCCTAAAGGTGTGTATGTCAGATAACTCTTCATCAAGCCATTCCTCATCCATGGGCTGTAAAGATATAGGATCAGGAGCCGAGGACTGAGAGATGGGAGCTGATGTACTGGGATAGGATACTGGATCATAGGATACAGGATCGGGTGCTACAATTCCAGAATCCACAGGAGCCTTAACCTCATCTGCAAAATATGGCTGTAAAATATGAAAAATAATTTCATTAAAAATAAGGCTTAGATAATAGGCTATACATGAAAGAATTTAGTATGATTAGTCATAATAATTATGTTTCCCCATAAAAGCATTCAATAATTATGAAACTAACATCAATAGGCAGGCGTACTCCACGCAATCCCTCCACCGCTACTGGGCCTAATATTGCCAACACTCTCTTCTCTAACTCATTCAGAGGAACAAGCTTGTTAGGCCCTCCACCGGTTGCTGATGCATTTCTCCTTGAGTCTGCAGCTTTGCCCTTTGTCTTGGCCTTAAACTCTATCCAGTACTTGATAGAAAAAAAAAAAAAAAACATTTTGTAACTAGGTATGTTAGAATAATAGGTATACCTTCATCAAATACTATCCTAAACCAAGCTACTTCTAAGAACATAAACACAACAAACTCAAAATGCAAGCTATTTTTAGAGTCATTTTTTATCAGAAGTACCTACTTGAGCGTTTTGTTGAGTCTTGAGTGGAGAGACTTCTTAAGTGGGGCAAAAGGGACCATGGATAATGTGACAAAAAATGCAAAAGAATGCAGGATTAAAATACGTATTTTTAGTAATGATGAAGAGAATAAAAAATGTATGAGGTAGTGAATTTTGGAGTAGGTATATTTTAAAATGTAAACTTACTCTTCGCCATTGGTCTGGTGTTTTAGTGGTTCCCTCTGCCACTGAGTTTAGTTGGACTGCTATAGTGTCCCATACTTCTCGGGTGACTCTAACAGCCTGTGGCCCTCCCGGAAAGCGGCCCAATGCAACATCGGGATTGGACTCCGCAAACTCCACAAGTAATTCCATTTGCCTTATGGAAACTCTTCGACGTGCAGGCATCTTAAATTAAATATTCTACATCAGTAAAGTATAGGTAGAGGTAGTTATCTAAAATTGCTCACTTGGCTATAAGTACCATATACATTTTTTTATAACACCATAATTAATATAAATGATAGAGTTATTTTAATAAGTTGAAGTTATACTCGTACTTAGAAACTGCGAAACAAACTCTCATACAAAATAAGTAATTAACTTAGGTACTCGATCTATCGGGAGCCTACGTAGGTATTATTTAGTGGTTTTACTTACCTTTTATTTAAGGATTTATTTTCAAAAAACTAGTAAACACAGTCGCACAACTCGCAAGTTTAAGCAATGGGGTGACACACTCAAAGCTTTGTGTAGATGGCGCTATGATCGACCGTACCTTGTTTACTTTTTGTGACAAGTATCTGTTCGCTATATTTCGAGTTTTTAATTGATAAATAGTTCCAAAATGTACTCATTTATGACTGTGCCTCAACTGAAAGTTGAGCTTCGAAAAAGAATGCTTCAGTTGCCGGTAAAAAGGCTGATTTGATTGAAAGGTAAACACTTAAAATATTTTAGGTTATAATTGCTTTTTTTAATGTTTTTTGTGTTCTTTGGCTAATTATCTTGTTTTCATTTATAGATTGGAAGCGTATGATCGAAACCAGAACTTTGGTGCCGACTGCGACGTCCAAGACGACATCATATACCAGTGTCCACCCTGTGATACATTCAGAGATATAAATGCGGATTCTCCACTTCCCATCATCACCAGACAGGCAATCCAAGAATATTTTGATAGGTACATGAATCCATGTGTAAATCAAATGTTTAGAAAGCTCTCCATACTAACAGTGACTTTATAGTAAGTAAATACTGTTTGATTTGATCACAGTATCTGAATCTGAATCTATTTTTTTGTTATTTGTTTGCAGCTGTAACACTCAGCAGGACAGCATTTATATGAATGTCGCCATCTTTATTTACTTTTCCCGAAATAATCCTCTTCCTTGAAATGCACTGCACACAATCGTGCGGTAACACTTGCCTTGAAGTTTTTAATGCGTAAGGCAGACTCCCATTGTTTTATGCGTTTACTATTCTTAGGAAACAAATGCACTCCCCTATTCTTACAATTGAACGCGCTACATTGAGGCATTATTACAATAATTGCGGCAAATAGTGACGATAAACAAAAACGATTGAAGAAATCCATACGATTTGACAGCTCATAAGTCAAAGCAGGGTACAGTCGATTCGGCGCCCTCTGTCGTGATAAAAAGTTAGTTTTTCTCTCAATTACGAAAGAATGAAATGAACCCGCCGGTTTGTTTTTGTTCGACGTAAAATTATGTCAAGAGTATTTTATAAACCGCTTAAAATCAAATGATCTCTAAAATGTAGTATTGTAATGCTCAAAAGGCGTTCTTCAACTTAGCAGCATAATAGTCGATAAAAAATAGAGGCGTCAAGTGCGGCTACGAAGAGCACCGTTACCCGTCTATAAGTCACCGTAACTGGATATCCACTTAATGTGATACGCAATACCAATGTTATGAAATTCTCAGTTGTCATCAAAGTGCGGTGTACAACTGAAGCCAGTTAGTCACTGACGATGAAAAAGATAGCCAATAGCCCTGCCGGTCATGTTTTTATTATTTAACTAGCTGACCCGCGCAACTTCGTCTGCGTCACATTTTCCATTAATCCTCCGCTCCTATTTGTCTTAGCATGATGTTTCATTCGTTAATACCCTACGCGACGTCACCGTTACGTAGAAACTTTTGTTGTGATTTTTTATTCTTTTGTAATGTTGGTATAATATTTTAATTTCTGTTTTAGTGGGTGTGCCATAGGGTATTAACGATTGAAACAGTTCAAAATACGGCTATTTGCGGCGGGTGCGAACAGGCTATATAGCCTATAACTTTCCTCGATAAATGGGCTATCTAATACTGAAAGAATTTTTCAAACCGGACCAGTAGTTCCTGAGATTAGTGCGTTCAACCAAACAAACAAACAAACTTTTCTGCTTTATAATATTAGTATAGATTTGAAAAATGTCTTCGACTTGAAAAATGTATTTGTCAACTGTACTATCTGTCAACGCAAGTACAAGACGCCATTTAAGATTCCTTTATCGGCTTATATGCATAGTTACATAGGTATATAGTTTCCCTCATTTTCGTATGTGCACAGAGTCTGTGCCACAGACTCACACTGTATGAAGGCCATGAAGGTATAGATAAATATGGAGTCCAGACTTGGAACAACTGTTTGAGTCAAATACCTACGCAATTCTATCTCACTCTATGGTGGCCGACTTCTCTTTCTTGTGTGGACTTAGTGTGGAAATCTCTTTTATGAAATCTCCTTCTAACTTCTTAAAAAGACTCACCAAACTAACAGAATCTGAAGTAAAACACTTTTAGATAATGTGTCTACAAATAAATAGTTGAACTACGATTACTGATATAAAAAATCCTTAAATTGTAGATCACGGATGCTTTTCGTGATTGGCATATAATGTGAATTTTAATCCCATTTCCTTGGGATTTGGTAGTGTGGCAACATTGACCGCCATATTTCAAGTTGTCAGTAAAAATGTTCCAACATGGCGCTTGTTTACATTACGGTTCACAGCTTCGTTTGAAATATTTGTCTGTAATTGAAGGTATAATCAAAGAAATGGTGCACAGTTGTGAAGAGCATGGTTGCGGTAATACGTGGTGTCCAGGAGGTGATATACAATTTCACGTGAAAGTGTTTAAATCGTGATTTCTGACATTGAGTCATTTTAAACATATTTCTTTGTTTTTTCTATGAATTACTTCACATAACGCTTAACAAATGTGTTAAACGTACTAATAAATGAGTATACTGATAACTATGTCAATATCAAATAGGTTTTAATCGATTTTCATTGACTTAGTGCAATTTTATCTTTTTGTTTACATCGGAAGTAATTTTGAAGTAGTGTGACCATATTGAGAATATACCTGGGACTTTCTCCGGGATCTTTAATATTAAATGTGACCATGTTTCTTAGTCATTAAATCATACACATACTCATACGGGGAACGAATGTCTGTTATCAGATATTTTGTAATTAATTATTTAGAGCATAAAATAATATAACAACAATGTTTTTTCTTTATTTCTTAAAAATAGTACTCAGAGGAAACTAGTCATCCATTGCATAATTGAAAATGAAATTTTATGAAAGAGCATTTTCAACAACCTAATGGGAACCTCCACACACAGTATTATGTTTCTAGCAATATAGTAGTTGACATATTATGGCAAAAAGTAATGTTCTTGATATAATTTTCAGATATCAAGTGACACGTGAAGAGTCTATAGTGAAAATAGCTGACCTGGCTACACCAAGTGCTAATTTTGGCAGTTAGAGTAAATGACATCGAAAATAAATAAATATTGTATCATTTATATCACAACATTTTACTCCTCTGTTACAAGAAATTTTAACCATCCGATCATGAACTCAATTTATTGCAATGAAATGCATGAAACCATACTGGTTAAAAAATAGCAAATACTATTTTTAACAAGCATATTATACGTGCTTACTTATGAGTCATACAGAAAATATACTCAGTGATTAACGTGGGTGGAGACAGAAACTACACAGAGCAATGATCGTTAGTCATGTATAAAAGAATAGTTACTAAATGATTTTAATTTGGAAAGTGTTTTTATATAATTACTAGCACTTCGCCCGCGACTTCATTGGAGCGGGTTAACTAAGTACTCCATGAACTTCATCTCCTATAAATCCGTGTTAATAATAAAATAACCATTCAAACTTTTATACTGTAACAAACGGCTTGTTTTATGCGTAATTTGTACGCATAGGTACATATTGTCCACTCAACGGAAAGCAACTACTTACCAAGTGCTGTCCTGAGAAAAAAGAATAACGGTCACCCTACTTAGAAAGAGAGGGTTAGACCACATAGAGCGAGATAGCGATACTTCATTTCTGCTTCAAGTAGGTATTCGAAGTGTGGACTCCAAAGGCGTAAGCGTAGCAAATATAGAGTGCAGTCAGTGCTTCTATATCCGACACCATAGACAATGAATGTAGTCGAATTGACTCTGTCTCAAAACAAGATAAAAAAAAAGAAAGCAATAGAACCAAAAACTGAAAACGAGAACCATGGTGCAAGAATCATGAATTCTTGCTGAATTCCTTTTTAAGCCTCAAATTATAAAGCAATTGTGTTTTCAAGTGTAAATAATAAACTTATCATCTGATCAGTGCGTACAAAACTTTTTTCTTGTGACTAGTTTTACAGTTTCTTTGATTTTGAGGTTATCTTTCTTACCTAACACCTTCATTTCAGGACCCGTAAAATCAATAATCATAAGACATGGATGAATACACAAGAGAACCTTGCCCTTGGCGTATCCTTGACGATTCCGGTGGTGCGTTTATTATGGGAGCTATCGGTGGTGGCATATTTCATTCGATAAAAGGTTTCAGGAATGCGCCTGTAGGGTTGAGCAGAAAAATGGTATGTTCTCCACGAACTTGTAAAGAATGATTACTAAACGGCGTGTGATGGCTTTTTTGTAATGAAGGTTTTCTTTTTAGCTTGGAAGTGTAGCAGCGTTGAAAGAGCGCTCGCCTATTGTGGGTGGTAACTTTGCAGTATGGGGTGGCATGTTCTCCACCATTGATTGCTCTTTAGTATACTTGAGACAGAAAGAGGACCCTTGGAACTCAATCATGAGTGGGGCACTCACTGGTGGAATTCTTGCAGCTAGGAATGGTAAATATTTTGCAATTTATTGAATGAAAACTATCAATCAACATGAAATCTTATAAGATTTATGAAACATATTATCTTAGTGAAGGATTTACATTGTTAAATGTAAACAAAGCTCCAGATAATTGACATTGACAATTATATTGGCCTGCTTAACACTACCATAGCAGCTGATAACTTCTGAAAGGCATAAAATATGGAACTTGCAAAATAGCAAGTAACTTTATGATACATTAGCTGACCCACGCAACTTCGTCTGCGTCACATTTTCCATTAATGCTCGGCTCCTTTTAGTCTTAGCGTGATGATATGTAGCCTATATCCTTCCTCGATACATGGGTTATCTAATACTGAAAGAATTTTTCAAATCGGACCAGTAGTTTCTGAGATTACCCCCTACATACAAACTTACAAACAAATGTTACCTCTTTATAATATTAAGTATAGATTGTCGGTGTTTGGTAACCCAGGTACCCTCTGTGAGATAGGAGCTTGGGTAGAGCGAATGACACCTTTGTCCCACCTACATGCAAAATACCCGCATAGTCATGGAGTTGCGGAAACCAGCCCGATTTACATACATGCATACATACATTGTCTAATGATTACTATTTGCCAATTCTCCAGGTGTCCCGGCAATGGCTGGCAGTGCTCTAGTTGGCGGTATTCTTTTGGCATTAATAGAAGGCATAGGTATTATGTTCTCAAGGATTACAGCAGAACAGTTCAAACCCCAGCAGCCAATATTTGAGGACCCTACAGTTTTAGGAAACCAAGGACAAACACAGAGTCAAACTTTCCAGTAGTTTAGACGTTAAGAGTATGTTGTGGATGTGTGGATGTACAGCCTTACTTGATTTTATAAAGTTATGTTTGTAACTTATTCAAAATCCTTTTACACCATTTAAAAAGTCAGAATTGTAATACACCTAACATATGGTTCTCTTATTGCACAACTACAATTTTCAATTCTTTAGTGACTGGATAATGCAAAAAAAAATTAATGACCGGGCTGTACAAAACTAAATTGATAACAAATCTCGAGCCAGCATGGCACTGTATCAGTAACCATATTTTTTTTTTACGAGTGAATTATTTGCATCTGTGATATTTTCAGTCCTGTACTGATTGTTTATAATTTCACTCGAAATGGTTTTGTTTAATACCCTGTTATTAGGATTCAATAACATAATTTTGTTCCTGCAAAGCACAATGCAACATTAATTTATCATTATTTCACAGAATATTACTTACCTATGCGGCCCCAACTTAATTATTTGTTCCTATAAAGTTACGAGGGTCTGCAGTAACAGTTATTATTGGCTGATTGTGAAGATTATTTGTTCCATCTTCAATTTAGCTATTAAAACTTGTTATTACATAAAATGTTGGTAATTTTCTGAGAAATGTGTTGTGAACATAGAATTTATTTAAAAAAATAAAGACTTTTTATAAATATTTATTTTCATTTTACTCTTCATGCAATGATATCCTAACTATGCTATAAGTATTTACAAGTTACACATTAATGATTATTGTTAAATTCACTAGTATCAATATTAATTTTAGGGCATCAAATAATGACACAATAAGTTGGGGCAAATAGTTACAAACTTGCAATAGATTAAAATTGGTCCATTTATGATAAACTAGATGACGCATGCCCACTTTGTTGGGAAGGATTTTGCGATATAATAGCCTACGAGTATGACACTCACAAATAATGTGGCTTTCTATTGGTAAAATGATAATGAAAATCAGTTCAATAGATCCAGAGATTACTTCCTATAACGTCACAGAATTTACCTCTTTGTTATAATATTAGTGTAGATATACTTATTCATGGGATAAAATATCAGCCTGTGTACAAGTCTGCATAGCAGGTGCTATACTACATTTTTATTAAAAAGAAAGAAATAAATAAATGATTTACATCTATGGAAGATCATGTACACTATGCTATGTAATTTTCCGCTTTGAAACCAGGCTTACCAATGCGCATGGCATGGCATGCTGCTGATGTATTATGATATTTACAACTGCAGTCATTTGTAAAAGTAGGCAAACTTTAGACATGAAATGTACATTAAGAGACACATTGGATAGTATCTAACAAGAGTGGCGAATTCTACTCATATAAGCAACATCGCATTCACATGCCAGGCACCATCTGTTAAAAATGTATGAAAGTTGAAGTTTTTCTGACATTGTGACTAGAGTTGGGAATACAAGAATTGGCACTCTGATAGAATTCTTAAGGTTGAAGCTCCAGCGTAGCCCGCGAAAAAAATATTTTTTTAATGTTTTTTGCAATTTGCCGGTCAGTGTGAAGCTGTATGTTGAACAAAATACGGTTCGCATTCGTAAAAAACATTTATGTAAAGGATTATAAAACCATTTGAATCTTCAATATAACCTTCTAAGTTCATAGAACTTGATTGAATGTTATTTCGTGAAAAAGTCATTCAATCGAATTGTATGAACTTAGAGGGTTATATTGATAATTAAAATGGGTATTATTCTTTAGATAAATATGCCTTACAGCTGCGAATTGTATTTTGTTCAACATACAGCTTCACACTGACCGGCAAAGTATATTTGAATTTCGCGGGCTACCCTGGCGCTTCCACCTTAACATAGGCCACCTGATGCAATTGATTTTATACTTTAAGACATTACGATTTATATCAGTGACATTGAGTGGAACCAATGTTCCACTACGGGCACAACCGGTTAAATACAATAGTGGGTAAAAAGCATGCTGAAGACTGAATTATACACAAATACGTCATGGCTTAGCCTGGTGTCAAGCGAAACTGTTAGTCTTACACAAAATTGTTTGCTTACAATGCTTGACTTTGACAAGTAATACAGTACAAAAGTAGTAATAGTTTATGTTAGTACTAAATTGGGGCAAGTTTTATAAAAGTATAAATTAAAGAGTTTTATGGTTGTAAATTTACAGCTCTGCCTTGTGCAGCAGTATCGCCCATTTTTCTTATTTCTTTGATAACGTGGGCTAGCACTTCAGGATCGACGCCCAGTTCACAAAGCCTTATGCAAATCGAAAGGGTATCAGCGTCCAACCCGGTGCAGAGGAGTTGCGATATTTGATACATCATTTGGAAAGCTTCACGCGCTTGACCCACCTGTGCATTCTTTTCTGATGTCATTTTATTGTCCTGAAACTAAAGAGCCAACATTATTTTAAGTATCTATGTACTATTGAGACGAGTAGCAAGGTGAAGGCATTGAAAAAGTAGATTTACCGTTTACTAGACCTTGTTAAAGGCTTTAATTATGTTATTACAGTTTTTTTCGGTTCAAATAACTTCGAATTTCACATCAAAACACCAGTCAGTACACTCAGTACTGCCAGGTGACATGACAGATGGGTAAAAAAAGCAATCTGGTTGCCACAGACTACATAGAGATACTACGTATCTGGTTGCTGGCATTTGACCACAGACTACATAGTGCTACATAGAGGCTCATTTGACATAGGTACAGTCAGTCGCCAGCACATCATGCTACCCGAAACTGTCAATTTTTACCAATCTATCTTGAACCTCAAAATTTTCCACATAAAGTTGAAAATCTATTGAATAAATATGACAGATTGTTGTAGCTAGATGTGCTGGCGTCTGTACATGACATTACGATGAATAGAATGGCAAAGAATATAGGGTTTCTGGAAATCGTGATGTTCCCGCCAGGACGTGTCAGTGTCACTTATGACAATTTTATGGTGTAAAAATAGTGGTAAAAATCGACTAATTCTAATTAATTATGCATTTACAAAATACACTTTTTTTGAGATTTACAAAGTTTTAAAAAATTGACTTTTCATGGAGAGGCGAAAATGCTGTCTGAAAATGATGATGTTTGAAACGAACTTTTGAAAGTTCGCCAAGCAAAAATACGGCACGCCGTAAGGTGAATAACACACGACACGACACTGCGCATCGCCGCGGTAGACGCTGAAGCGGATCTCATGTCGCATTGGTCTCTAATGAATCCGTTGATGCCTAACACACGTAAACCACCTTAACACACGGAGCACCGCTACAAAATCCGTGCCGTGTGATAATCGCTTTGACGACAAAAGATACGATGCTTTGTCTCAATTATCCTATTAACGTGTATCGTTTTTTTTTCTATACGTTTCACTTCCACACTTTACACTATAATCATGACTATGTCTAGAGGTATTTATATATTTTATGTTTTTTTTAGTATTTAGCTGTGGTTTCGGTCAATTTTCTTTAATTTCATAATGAAATATTTTACAACTATAAATATTTATATACACAATTGAGACCCTTACGAACTTGGAAAGGCTCACCCCTTTCCATTTCATATGTCACAATAGTACAGTTTGAAAAATTCTTTTTCGAAATTTACTTTTGCCCGCCAAACGTGACCCCAGATTCAACACTTTTTATTGTCCTATGTACTTAACTCGTAAATTTTTTGATAAAAAATCTACATATTTGTACCAAATTTTAAATGAATCAGTCCAGTAGACTTGAAGGAATCTGGCTGTGGCTGTGACAGACGCAGATAAAAACAATCAGCCAGCTTGCTTCGCAGAAGGAGGCAACGGCGTCCCATTCCGTCTCGCTCCGGACCATGGCTTGGACCAGGGCCAGACGCGAGAGGTCGCCGCCGATCGCCACTTCGAGGACACGGCTCGAAGTGGCAATCACACCTGCACAGTGTGCTCCACCGTGTCCTCCGGACGATCCCCGCAGTGGTGACACCCGGGCCTTTCCTCCCGCCCGATTCGGTGCAGGAACATCCCGAAACATCCATGTCGGTGAGGACCTGCGTCAGGCGGAAGGTGAGGACGCCGTGGCGCCTCTCAAGCCACTCCTCAAAGAGGGGACTTATCGCCACTATCGTGGCGTACCCTGCGCTAGGTTGCGATAGTCGTCGTCTCCATGACGTCATGAGATCGCGCCGGAAGTCTGTCCGTTGCGCGACAATTTGCCGCGTCAGCGGTGCTTCCCCCCGGCTTAGTACCTCCGCGCGCCAATCATGCAGGCGCGCGAGGACCAACGCCTCCAGATCCCATGGCGGCAATCCGGCAAGGAGACCCGCCACTTCACGCGAGATCGTGTGGTATCCTCGGGTCATCCTGAGGGCCACCACCTTTTGGGGCGCGTTCAAGTGGTTCGCAGCACGCTGCCTCAATGAACGCGCCCACACCGGGGCCCCGTAAAGGGCCATGGACCGCACGACCCCCGCGTAGAGCCTACGGTAGGAGGCGTTCGGTCCCCCCAGGTTGGGCAGGAGCCGCCTGAAAGCAGCCCCGGCCCGCTCCAGTTTGGGGACCAAACGTCGGAAATGCGGTATTGCATCCATTTCGAAAATCTAGTATCTATAAATTAGGTATTAATATTTTTTTCAAGCATTTAAGTGTTTTAATTCCAGGATCGGAAGTCCACCTATATACCTGCGTACTATACTTTACGCCAGATAAACGTGGAATAAAGTACATTGACCCACATACATTTATTGACTTTCTTAAGATCAAAATCAGAAATAATGACATAAAGCTGTCCTGAATCGACTTCTATCGTGATCCTTTACGTTTTTAATGAAAATCAGTTCTTCATTTATTGTTCTAGTATCTACGAAGAGATATTAGGGAAAGGTCAATGTACTTTATTCCACGTTTATCTGGCATTAACTACAATAAGTATTAAAAGTGCACAAGTAACTTTGTTGTTTGTTTACAAACAGGCCTAGTTTTTTTTTCGCAACTACTGAACGAATTTTGATGAAACTGCTCACGAGTAGACATGCATTAGAACATGATTACTGACTTAGACGTGGGTTAAACGTCTGCTAGAAACTAGTGATTCTATATTGAACCAATTTCGATTGGACCTTGCAGAAGGACAAAGGATGCTTTGTATCCCGCTCAGTGAACTTGTATCTCCGGCAATTTACCTAAACTTCAAAAATGTAACGTACCTAGTAACTTATAAAATAGAATAGATACTACCCACCTACGTAGGTCCCACCCAAATGTTCTTTGAAATAATCTGCAAAGAACTAAAAAAATAACGTTTTGAGTTCATGAGTACGATGCCTACTGGTTATCCAAAAAACTCGAATATAGCGCGGGAAAATTTTACGAATATCACGACGCTCTGTATTTTCTATTTTTATATCAGTGCGTCTGCACTCCCAAAAATAGACGTTTTGAACATAGTATATTGTACATTCTCTCGGCTTATAAACGTGATCCTTTGCTGGTAGTGAGTTTAAGCAGTACTAATTAAATCTTATCAAAAACAATACAATGGTGAGTAAAACCTTTTATAAAAATATAATTATGTCAATTCCTGACGGTTTAATTTTCTTTTTGTCAAAGTTGTTACTAGCTAATGAGTGATGTCTGTGGTGTTTTGATAAAAGAAATATTATATATTATTTCAATTGGCATGGATTATAGCTCGTCATCTAATATGAGGTCTATATGGACAAGGGTCCGTGGTTGTGAGGAAGTTCAGAGGGTAATAATAGCTTTCGTGTTCCTAGACGGCTAGTAAAAAAGCGGAAACGTTATTTCTGCTACCTCATTGCGTGCTTAACTTAGTAGGAAATAATATTAGGAATTGCTTGCAAGCCATTACTTTAAAATAGAAATAAAGTGGACGTAGCCACATGAGATATGTTTATTTGGACTTTAAAAACAGTTTTCCCACGTTCTTTAACAATACCTATTTTAAATAGGGTGTCCTGCCTAACCTTTAAAAAATAGCTGGCTACGTAGGTTGTTTGGATCATTCTCATAATATCAGCGTGCCGCTACCTATGAAAAAAATAAATCTTAATGGAATTTACTAAACAAAGAAGACTCGACGGCTAGGCTTGATCGTGAACTGATTGCTTTTTAACTATAAAATTATTATTGGCCCTAGCCTGATCACTGTAAATGCAAGGCTATAAAATGACGGGGTAATTTGAATGTGCTCCAAAAAAGGTCATGCGGTGTTTGAAGAGTGAAGAGGAACGTCATCGCAACAATCCCAAGGACCGGAAGTTGGGCATACCATCATGTCTACCAGCTAGTCTATTCTGTACATAAATAATTCGATATCGAGCTTCACCTAAGTGACAAAACTCACGAAGTGAGCTTTAAAAAACACAACATAAAGGGTTTATACGAATTTTGATACTCACCTCGGATTTCGCTGTCGAGAGACGAAAATGTTGTTACAGAATATCAGATCTTACTGGAATCCTTTACGTTTACTCTAGCGAATTTCAACACAGGGTAACCGATAAAGGATAACTGGGGACGAGGAACGAGAATTGTTCTGGGAAATCGGGTCTGTGGGGTCGCTACTGCCCAACAGTTTGTTATGCCTCCACTACACTACTCACGAAGTTGATCAGTTTAAGCGAATACGATATTGTAGAAGGCAACTTCGCTTCGCTTCGTGCAACCTCGCCTCGCGTCGGGCGACTTCCAGTCGTTGTCGGTTTTGTGCTTGAGTCAAAAGACTCGAAGTGTCCCGAAGTTCTAACATCTTCTCGTCTTACTACACTACTCGGCTCACTTCGGTTCGCGTCGAGCCGTAGTAAATACGCACGTAATTTTTATACGCGAGAATACACATTGCAACAGCAGTTGCAACTTGAACGTTATCCATGATGCCTATCGTGAAGGAACCGGGTGACTGACCACCTCGCGAAGTTGCTCGAGTGTGTGGACACGTACTTCGGCCTTCGGTCAACTTCGGAGAGTACTTCGTCGAAGTAACTTCGCAAGTAATGTAGTGGAGGTTTCACAAAATCCTCCATGCGGATTGTATCTCTCAGTTTGCCTCTCAAATTGGACATGTTGCGGCAAAGTTAAGAGCTGGGGATTGTTGGGGCGCGCAAGCCCTATCGTGATGTCAACGTGGAGATACAGAGTTACCTAGATATTTTTTTGTATTCCAGGCAGATCAAGTTCAGAGTCAAGCTCAGGACGCTGATGAGTTAGGGAGCGGAGAAGGAATCACGACTACACCACCTACCAACCAATTACCAATCAGTGCTGAACAAAACAATATTGTAAGTATATTTATTTTAATGTACAGCAACTCGCTGCAAGAATATAATACAAGAAGAGATTTTTTTATAACCCAGAGGAAAAAAAGTTTCAACAAGAGAATTTGACAAAAATATACTTACGCAGTTTTAAAATAAACAAAGATAAACAGAGGCGGCTCTAATTTCGTGTGAAGTCATTCTCAAGTCACGTCATAGGTAGTAATAGGGTATTTTTCAAGATAAAAAAATCATATTATATTAGTCTGTCCGTCCGTCCGTCTGTCGTATTACTCGGCGTTTTTCTGGTGGTCGCCACTGTTGATTCTGGCTTTCAGGAGTTGCAGTAGTTGGGAATGTGTGGCGGGCTTGTTAGTCTGTCCGTTAGATTAAAAAAAAAATTGGACAAGTATGAATTAACACGACACAGTGCGTTGAACCCGTGCAGCCGTGTGACGTGACGTGACACGTTGATACACTTTTTAAAAACAAATGACGTCACTGGCCGTAAATACTCCTGAACTTGCTGCGCGTTACTTATAAATTGTTAGGGTCCTGAATTTCCTTATAGTTAGTTATGGTGTTACCCGGGGACTTTTTTCTCTACGCTCCTCTTTTTAACTACGCGTAAGTACTTAGGCAAAAAGGACTCTTACACACGAGCGAAAAAGGTCGCCAAGCAATAAGTACGCGTACGTCTATCACCCACTTTATAGGATCACTCGTGTGTCTGTCTGCGCCGGGACAGGAACACCCGTTTAGGGGTGACATCCGACCGTTCGTTGACTGTTTTTTGCAAAGACATTTAAATTATCTCTATGGTTTTTTGTCATTATTGGGTGTCACCCCTAAACGTTTGACGCAATGAAACCTGTCGGAAGTGGGGTGGGGTGCAAAATTTTCAAGCTCGTTTCGCTTGCTCTTACGTTATACGGTATAACGTATAACTCCCAAAAAGGAGGAGGTTCTCAATTCGGTTGTATTTTTTTTGTGTTTGTTACTTTTTTTTTTTTTTTTTTAGGGATGGGAAATCATCCAATGACTCCTCCCGCTCTGGGTGTAGCGGGAGGGAGTGTCAGACTTCTACTGACTAAAACCCATCCATGTTCCTTCATTGCCCTTTGTGTTCCGGAGCCACGGTGTCTCTTGCGAATAATCCCGCGACTCCGGCAGGCTGTGTTTGTTACCTCATAACTCCGTCATTTATGAACCGATTTGAAAAATTCTTGTTTTATCTGAAAGGATATACTTGTCAATAAGTCCCATTTCAATAAAAAAAATAAAAAAAGATCTTTCGGATTGAGAAGAAAATTAATGATAATTAAAACAATAATTTATTTCTATAAACTTAACTGTTTATCTACTTTAGAGCGGATTTCACCAATGAAATTGATCGCGATCAAGCTGCGTTCAAGAGTGTCAGTGTCAATATTCCATAAAAAATAATAACACTGACAGAACAGCGCGTAAACGTGGTTCATATAATGTTGATCGCTTTCAGTTTCAGATTGATGTAATCCGCCCTTAATTAAACTGTTATTTTTAAAAACACAAAGAGTACCTACGTTTTCGACTTAGTAACATAACGGGAAGAGAGCCGCAGAAAAGGCGGGTAACACGGTGGTTTCACATTATTAAAATTTAACCAATGGGTCTAAAAAGGCCACAAATCGAACCCGGGACCTCTGGGTCTGAATCAGGTGGTATAACTACTAGACCAAGGAGGCGGTTAGTGTCACCTGTTTAGCACCACCCGTGGACCACGTGTAGGGATTCGCTGAAGGGAATTCTCCTACGGACACGGGTGACTTGGCCCCCAAAAGTATCATAGGGACCTATATGAAGCAGCGGCGTGCGGAGGGTCGATAATAAAGGCAAGCCCAAAAGATTTTTAATATTGATGAAAAGAACAAACTGTAAATAGGAAAACGCGCGAAGTTTAAAGTTAATGTTCTTTTCATTTTTATTATTATGTTCTAGGCTTTTATAACTAGTTGCTATGACTTTTAATTGCAAGGCACACGTTTGAAGCAGATAACGCGGGGCGTCTGGGCTAGTTAAGCTTTCGCCACTGTTATGAAGATAGTCTAATGTAACATATATTTTTTACGAAAATTACAACAAGCCGTTTAGACGTGATTCTACTTTTAAATCGGCTACTGAGGTGTATCTGCGCCTGAAGACAACTTTTAAGTTTAATTAGATTTCTTAAGTGTTCTGACTTGGCCCGGACTATCGATATTCAAATCTCAGCATTTTCCCCACATCTTGCCAATCCCCAATAAAGCCTCGTCCACACATGACCGGGTTCCTGTCCCTCACAGGATGGAGAGCGGGACGGGGAGGAATCGGTTACATACGATATGTACGAACTTGTTTTATCTCCGTCCCATTCTCTGTCCCGTCAGGGACCTGGATGTGTGAACGGCGCCTGAATCACCAATCAACTTGAGATTCCCCGCAGTTTGGGGAATTTACCACACGTTGGCAGCACTGGCTTGAGTGTCAAACATCCGCCGCCCAGGTGCACGCCGCGGGCGCCGCCATGACGGCTGATAGGGCGTTTTCCGCGGCGGCGGACGCTCGACGCCCCGCCTCTCCGCAGACAGGCACTACTTAAGAGTCCTATTACATTTTTTACGGAAATTCATGATTTTTGACGCTGTAATTTTCAGCAGCAGTAAGATATTTCAATTATTTGATCCTGTATAACGATAGTGCCAGTCTCTTTCTTGTAATTTAGAGTTACACATTTTCATTTTTCTTTTCGTGTAATTTTCTATAAATATTTTACGAAGTCAGTTTGCAAGAAAAAATTTCGGCGATGGAACTTTGACGGTCTAATTCACATTTTTACAATCAATTCTTTTAAAAGCTGAAATTACTAAAAGGTAAGTTGAATGTTTTACTTGTTTATTGGAGTTTTAGAATTTCTTTAAATTCCTTGAGTTTTTACGGAAAAAATCGTAAAGAAAGCCTAATTTAAGCCAGAAATGTCTTGATTCAGCGTCCATTATATTCCAAATAAAAACAATTTTATCAAATAAATTAATATGATATAAAATTTCAATCTACAATGAATACATTTCATTAGTTTTCGTTTGTCAATATAATAAAACAAAATTACAATAAATAAAATTAAAGTACTATATATTCTGCGTCAGTTCAGCGCGTGCGCTCCTGAGTCTCGCCCGAGCGCCCAAATAAACTATAATCCTATTCAGACTAGTAAGTATCAAAATTGTTTCGCGGACTATAGATGTACTCCCAACGCAGACCAACGTAACTTCGTCTATTGCAAACGAGCATTTACGATTCGTAATAGGACTCTTAAATACTTTAGCGATAAGACCAAAATGGAATTTGAAAGATTGTTGTATGATTATTATAATTTATTTATTTATTTAAACTTTATGTACAATAGTGGTACAGTCGACAGCACAGCAAGCTACCCGATACTGTCAATTTTTCTCGATCAACCTTGAACTTTTCCCTTCTCCGTAAAGTTGAAAATCTATTGAAGAAATTTGACAGATTGATGTAGCTTGATTTTGCTGGTGTCTGTACATGGGCGGACTTAATGCAACAAGGCAAAGTATAAGGGGTTTTTTTAATGATATTATGTTTCGACTTAAGTGGCCTTTTTATAGGCGCAGATATAAATTTTACCTTGAAAATCAACAGGAATTATTTTACAAAACCAGTGTGATCTAATTTATTTCAATGGTGATTGGTTAATAGATCGAGACGTCGAACGCACAGCCCGATATAAAACCTGAAGAGCCAGTTGTTCAGCAAAAAGTGGATGAAGGCAAGCCTGCCGAGCTCAGTGCCACTACGCCTGCCAGTTACGAAGCGATTCAGAACGATGTGAAAGACAACGTAAGTTATGAGTACAGACTGCCACAGAGAAATTGGAGTGTCAAAATAGAACCCTGTTTGCGTCAATAGTATTTTATAGAAAGGTATATCCTGGGATACAAAAATAAAAACCCCGTTGCGTAGAAGCGGACATAATATAATGGGAACGTACATATACAGGTCGAACACGTAACCCCCCTTTTTTGTGATGGGTTTGCTCTTGACTCTAGTCTAGGTCAGAGATGACAGAGACAAAAGTCTACGATCGATCGAGTCTATAATCTACATAACCCGCCTTTTGAACTTGGTTGCAATTATTAAGCGTCCTCCACACTATTCCCGAAGTTGATCGAGACGAAGTACTCTCCGAAGTTGACCGAAGTCCGAAGTACGTGTCGCACACACTCGAGCAACTTCGCGAGGAGCTCAGTCGCCCGTTCCCCTCACGATAGGCATAATGGATAACATTCATGTGGCAACTGCCGTCGCAATGTGTACTCTCGTATAATAAAAATACTTGCGTATTTACTATGGCTGACGCGAAACGAAGTGAGCCGAGTAGAGTGGTTAGACGCTTCGTGTTCGAACTTCGTGACACTTCGAGTCCTTTGACAAAAACCGACAACAACTGGAAGTCGCCCGAGGCGAGGCGAAGTTGCACGAGGCGAAGCGAAGTGCTCTCTCTACACTATCGTATTCGCTCAACTTCGATCAACTTCGGGAGCAGTGTGGAGGCGCTATTATGTATTTTTACATTTCTATGGCTGCAGTCGGGTGAAATGAAAACAACCATGACAGAGTCGTCACCATATACATATATAATAAATAAGTTTTATATATGTCTATGGTCGTCACTTACTGGGGAAATATTGTAAGTCTTGTATCTTGCTCCAACTCTCAAAACGGGCTATGGAATTCAATGTCAGTAACGACGTACGAATACATCATACTACTTTTTAAAACTAGGTACAGACGCCAGCACATCAATCTGTAAATTTTCTTCAATAGATTTTCAACTTTATCGTTAATAAAGTTATAAGGTTCAAAGTTGATTGGGAAAATTTGACAGTTTCGGGTGGCTTAATGTGCTGGCGACTGTACTTATTTTTTTGTAATGCGAAACACAACACACACTCGGCCGGTTTTTACGACTATTTAAAAAGAGGATAGTACCTAGGACTTTTGATTGTAATTCAAAATCATCAAAAAATGAGTTACGATGTTTTTCCTTGTCTAGGTGTCGATATTATGATTGTATTCCCTATCAAATTTATTTTAAAACTGTACCCACTAGTGGTTTATATTTATTTTTTCAGGGCGATTGGCAGCAAAGAGAACAAGAACTGTTGAAGAAAATTGAACTATTGGAGAAAGTTAAAAACGAGAGGACCGAAGATGGTGTTAAACTAGAATTAAAGGTACAGTCGCCACACATCAAGCTGCAACAATCTGTCAAATTTCTTTGTTAGATTTTCAACCTTATCGCTAAAGGGATCGGGTTCAAATTTGATCGAGAAAATATGACAGTTTCGGATAGCGTGATGTGCTGGCGCTGGTACCTACCACAAAATCTCTGAACTAGTAAGGTTAGGTTTCAGTCAGTAAGGGCGAGGCCCCATTAGTGCGTTGCGCTGCGTTGCTTCGTCGCGGCGTCGTCGTTGCGTCGTTCTCCATATATTTTTTATGACATGCCCCATTAGACCGTTGCGTCGTCGCGCGCGACGTTTCAACGGATCGACGGACAAGAGACGAAGCGGGAGGGAGGGTGATGCGCTGCGTTGTCGGAGCTCCGCTGCGACGACGGACAGTGATCCACTGCTAGAGGTTCTAAAGCTAGACGAGCGTAACGACAGACGCAGCTGCGACGGCGTGCATACCCTCTTGCGTTGCGTTGGCTCAGCGTCAACGCAACACAGGTGTGGCATACAATGCGTTGTTCCGTTGCGACGACGCGACGCAACGTAGCGCAACGCACTAATGGGGCCTCACCCTAAGTCTGATACTCCCTTCCGCTCCGCTCAGAGCAGGATTCATTAGATGATTTCCCAACCAAAAAAGGGTGGTTTGGTTAAGGTGGAAGCGCCAGGGTAGCCCAAGAAATTCAAATATTTTTATGTTTTTTGCAATTTGCCGGTCAGTGTGAAGGTGTATGTTGAACAAAATACGATTCACGGCCGAAACGCAAATTTATCTAAAGAATTATACCCATTTTAATCTATACTAATATTATAAAGCAGAAGAGTTTGTTTGTTTGTTTGGTTGAACGCGCTAATCTCGGGAACTACTGGTCCGATTTGAAAAATTCTTTCAGTGTTATATAGCTCATTTATCGAGGAAGGTTATAGGCTATATATCATCACGTTAAGACAAATAGGAGTGGAGCAGTAATGGAAAATGTGACGCAGACGAAGTTGCGCGGGTCAGCTAGTTATCAATATAACCCTCTAAGTTCATACAACTCGATTGAATGACTTTTTCACGAAATAACATTCAATCGAGTTCTATGAACTTAGAGGGTTATAATATGTATTGATGATTCAAATGATTATAATCCTTTAGATAAATGCTCTTTGCAATCGCGAACCGTATTCTGTTCAACATACAGCTTCGCACTGACCGGCAAATTGCAAAAAACATAAAAATATTTGAATTTCGCGGGCTACCCTGGAGCTTCCACCGTAAAAAGCAGAGTTGCGGAATTTGTTCGGAAGAGTCACCGCGGCCCTGGAACGCAAAGGGCATTAAGAGGAACACGGATGGGTTTTAGCCAGAAAGAGTCTGACACTCCCTTCCGCTCAGTTCAGTTTTCTTTTTTAAATTAGACTGTTAAAACTTTGATTCAATCCGAGGAACTCGTGGCTAAATTATATTAGTCGCCTGGGTTGATTTTCAAGGTCCGCAGGTCGGACGATGCCTCAGAAAGCACGTCTCGCCGTTGGTCCCGGCTGTCATTTGTAAATGTCAGTCGTTAAGGACTGTTAGAAGCCAGACAATCTGACACCAGTCATGCTAAGAAGTACCGTGTTACCCAGTGGGGGAACTGGTTGTGGGGGTCTTATAGGCAGTGGCTCCAGGTAAAATACTGGTATTCAATATGGGAATAAGCTAGGCAGATGAGTCTTGACTATACAGGTGAATTTTTCAAGTGTACCTTCATGGCCAAATGCGTAACTATAAGAAATATTGAAAAACACTGACAGGAGTCTCGAGCCCGATTTTGATGCAGTACTGCATTATCGAATTTTGAAAAAAAAAAAATGGGTTGATTTTTTTCTTTTGTTAAAAATGAGGTATTTCCTTCAGTTTGCCATGTGTTATTACTTCCCAGAATTTGATTCTTATGCTACTCTTTCGAATGGTGTAATAATAGGTACAGGTGTTTTTTACATTCCTGGGTACGAACAATGATTTTCAAAAATCCAATAATGCAGTTTTGCTTTTCATCAAAATCGGGCTCGAAAACCTTTCAGTGTTTTTCGATATTTCTCATAGTTCCGGATTTGGCTCTGAAGGCACATATTAAAATCCACCATGTTTATCAGTTGCCAATAATTGAGGCTTTGGTAACAGATAGCCTCGCAGGCCACTTCGTTGTCTTAAGGCTACCTCACACGCACAGGTCCGAGAAGAAGAGATCGACCTTCTCAAAGCAAGAGTGCGGAATCTGGAGACGGAACTGCAGGCGGCCTTGTCCAAACCCAGCGGCAAGAACCACGAGATGATCGAAAATATCAAACAACAACACGAAGAGGTACGCTATCATCGATATAATATTTTACTATGCATACAGTTTG
This sequence comes from Ceramica pisi, assembly GCA_963859965.1. Taxonomy (NCBI): domain Eukaryota; kingdom Metazoa; phylum Arthropoda; class Insecta; order Lepidoptera; family Noctuidae; genus Ceramica; species Ceramica pisi. The sequence goes on along the minus strand of OY982541.1, from coordinate 22,848,857 downwards.
ATGAACGCCCTGATTGCTCTAGAACCGGAGGTTGATGTACAAATGATCCAACACACGCGCTGACGCGCCACCAACAGCGAAACAATCTTAAATATATATCTTATCTTCTACAAACTATTTTAAATGCGAAAGTTTGGGTGGATGGACGTTTCTTACTTCCATGACTAAATGGTGCAGCCATTACTGAATGGCTGCACGCATCGCACAGAGTTAGATTAAAGTCTGGAATAGTACAATACTTATTTTAGAGTTCCGTAACCAAAGGGTAACCAACGGTACCCTATGACTAAGAATTCGCTATTCGTCCGTCCGTCTTTTTTTCAGCGGGCTGTATCTCAAGAACGCTAATAGGTAATAGACCGTCTAAAAATTAAGGTTTACGGTACGGAACCTTTCGTGTGCGAGTCCAACTCGCACTTGACCGGTTTTTTATCCCTTGGGATAATTTCCGACACTCACGATAGCGACACTGCTCGCAGAAGCGTCTGATATATTTAGGTACATTCAAGAAAGTTCCAAAAAAACATTACATCTTCAATTCTGTGTAAATACATCACTTACGTATGCCATGCACAAGATTATCATTGAAAGATTAAGAATAAAAAAAATTGTATTAATAATTAACACATCCCATTATTAAACAATTAATTGTATTATACATGACATGAAATAAGAAAAGAAAAAAAAACAATAAATATATTTAAAAATAAAAGATGACAACACAAGCGTTCACGGTATGATTTTGACTAAAACATTCGTTGTTGCTATTTCAGCTGTTGAGCAAAGCGCGCGGCATGATCTTCGACAAGACCAAGATGGTCAAAAATCAAGAACTCCAAATTGAAGCTCTAACGACACAAGTACAGTCTCTCAAGGATATCAACGTGATAACTAAAGACCTTTTGGAAATCAGAAACTCGGAAGTTAAAGCTATGGAGGTAGGTTTTTTTTACTTGTGATGGGTTTGCTCTTGACACTAGTCAGCTGGTCTATCTGTCGACATCTCACACTTAGGTGGAGTGAACGACAAGTGAGCTGTCATGCCATCTTGTTTGTATGGTTTGACAGCTCACTTGTGGTTCACTTCGCCCAAGTGTTCACTTCGACATGTTTACAGAATCGCACTGCTGGTTAGGTTGGAAAGTTAAGTGCGATTTGATGTGAATGCTATCGCGGTGAAGTGTGCAGTCCCCAGCGGTAAAGTCAGGTCTGGGTTATATTCTACTGAAGTTAGCCTGAGGTGAATTCACATCAACAAACCTCGTCGTAATGGCAGCGCATCGAACGCGTTGAGTTGGTGTTTATCAACCGAGCAAAAATGATGGGGTAGTTAAATTGGAATGAAAAAGTATTTTTTTAACAAAAACATAAAAATGCCTTTCCTGTAAAAAAAAATTCACACCACTCTTTAAGTGTATCTCAAGTACTGAGGTATAATGAAGCATCTTTGGGGGGTATGCGGTACAGAGAGTAAAGTCCCGCAAATCCCCATTGAAAAGGGAGGATCCTCCGCCCAGGCGGTTGTTGTACCTGGGGGGCTACTGCCCGATAGTTCATATTCGGGCGGATGTATATGTTCAAAACACATGGTAAACTCTGCTTGCGTGATTTAGGATTTTAGTTCGCCGCCAGTTGGATAGATAGCGTCGCAGTTCTTTTTGTTGCGACGGAGATTTGTTTTGTTGGCTTTTCTTGTGCCAGCATTGATGTCGCTTGCACATCTGCAACAGTGCCTGGAGCAGGTCTATTAACACTACTGGCAGCCTAACTGCTTAACTAACTTCCGGTTTGCCGACGATATTATAGTCCTTTTTTCCCCACTGCTCTAGTACCATGGCCCAAGAATTTGAAGCATGGCCGGTAGTTCTAGAGCAGTGTGCTTGTGCAAGCGCTCAGGCTCGACAAGTCTCATGGAGGGACTCACGATGAATCAGACCAAAACTAAAGTTATGACACAGTAACTGCACTAAGCGTAGGATCGAGGTAGATGAGCAGGAAATGATCTCTCGCCGAGTCGCAAAAGTTATCTGCCTTGAATTTATCAAAGAGCAAATGGGTTTTGATTGAATTATTTAAGTAAACAAAAAGCGTTTGTTGCGACACCTAGTGAAATATATATCCTCCCGGACTTTTTTGTTGATATTGATGTCCTCTATATAATATCCTCAATAAAACTTAGTACATCACTTTGCTCTATTGTCAATAGTTTCCGCAGCGTTTGCGATACAAGGATTTTTTTGGTATTTTTTCACACCTTGGGTTACGTTATCGAAGTTTTCATACAGATCCCTAACTTTATTGAAAATATTCAAATATTATACTCTGCATACACACAAGCATCAAGCAGAGAGGGGACCGGGCGGCGGGGAGCGCAGCGGCTCGAAGACGGCTCGCGCGCCCACAACACTCCTTCTTACAACGCGACTACGATCGCATAATTTTTAATTACGACCAATTTACTGTGGAAGACCTATCTACGATATACAGTCCGCTTTTCATTCCACCTGGGCCTATCTAGAGGTAAAGTGAATGTAATCTATTCCAGGACCGCTTGCTGGCAATGGAAGCCAGGTTTAAGGCTGAGAAGGACAGGTACGGGCTGGTACTGCAGCGAGCTCAAACGAGCACCACTCTTAACGATGACTTGAAGAAGGAGTACGAGACCCAACTGGCTATATTCAAGGTACGTGATGAATTATACTACAAAGTTACGTTTTTTATTCTACGACACACTGAAGAAAGATAGCATGTAGGAACTGTAGGTGGCAGTACAGAAGTGTCCAAGGCCAAGTATTTATTACGATGATGATTTTTAAAATTTGTTGTAAAGAAAGACGTTGTAGACGTAACCCTTGTACACGATACATTCGCCGTGAATGTACCCTAAAGTAGCCTCCACACTATTCCCGAAGTTGATCGAAGTTGAGCGAATACGATAGTGTGGAGGGGCACTTCGCTTCGCCTCGTGCAACTTTGCTTCGCAACGGGCGACTTCCAGTTGTTGTCGGTTTTTGCGCCCGAGTCAAAGGACTCGAACTTCGAACACGAAGCGTCTGTCCACACTACTCGGCTCACTTCGGCTCACTTCAGTTCGCGTCAGCCATAGTAAATACGCACGTATTTTTATTACGCGAGAGTACACATTGCAACGGCAGTTGCCACATGAACGTTATCCATTATGCCTATCGTGAGGGGAACGGGGGGAACGGGGGACTGAGCTCCTTGCGAAGTTGCTCGAGTGTGTGGACACCTACTTCGGACTTCAGTCAACTTCGGAGAGCACTTCGCCTCGTGAAACTTCGGAATAGTGTGGAGGACGCTTTAAAAGGATCGTGTAGGAGTTACAGGTAGTAGCACAGAAGTGACATTACCATGTATTTATAAACTAAGCGCTCTACGCACTAGCGGTCAGCCGCGGGGGGGCGGCAAACCGCGCGTCCAGCTGCCCCTCCAGTTTAATATAAATTCGCTTGTCATTTAATGGCGGTTAAGTGCGTACAATCACTAGGCGCCATTCGTTTATTACGTAAGGCTATTTTCGCTAGTTTTTGACCCCCTCCCCCCCCTGTTTAATATTTACAACCTAATAATCTAAAAGAAAAAATGAATACACGTTTTGTTTGTTTTAAGTTTATTTTCCAAAAGTAACAAAGTTTTAGAAATATTTATTTTACAACGGTACAATCATTTTATTTTTTGGTAGTAATAGACTTTGGTTTTATTCAATTATATTTATAAGATTTTCAGTCCAGGGGCTCAAAACCCACTTGGACAGTGGATTCTGCTACTGGAACGCGTTCTCGGGAGGTGCAGTGCGGCTGGCGCGGGTCCGTTGCTATGGAAATGGAAATCGTTTATCTATACGCATCCGAGCGAACCTCGGCACTCGCGTGGTTGCCCACGCTTTTTCAAAGTATAATTTTAACTTTGCGCATTTTTGTCATCTTACGTAAGAACTATCGAGACTATACCCTCCCACCCCCTTGTAAGTCTTCTCCCCCCGTAAATCGTCTTACGTAATAAATGAATGGCCCCCTAGCAGTTACATATTAAACTGGAAAAGCGGCTAGCCGTGCGGCTAACCGCCCCCGCGGCCAACCGCTACTGCGTAGGAGCGCTAAATGTTTCGAATTAGTAACACCAGACGGCACAGTCTATGAAATGCACGTTCTTAATATATTTAAAAAACCGAATGTTCTTACAATCCCCTCACAGGAACTGAGAGAGAAATATGAACAAAGGGTGCAGGCGCTGGTTTCTGAAAACGCGAAGCTTAAAGAGATAGCTGCTTTAAAGGCCGGTACGTCAGGCTAGCCGGTAGACCGCCAGAGCTGCACTAGCGCTTGTGGTCATCACGCTCAGATCCAGCCAACGGAACATACCTACATCGCTCATATTTAACCAAATTATATTGATTTATATACACTAGCTAGTGATTATTTTAATGCTACTTGTTTGATATACAAATATACAGTGACAATGATCGTGATCATACTTTATATTGTTATACATAAGACTGTTTCCACTAACATCTGATCGTCGGTACATAATACATTTTTGTAAATTTATTAGTTGTTAAAGATAACTGTGTGTTTACTTGATAAATAAAATGATTTTTTAGTTTTATAATAAAGGAGTTACCTAATTTTTTTTGCTTCGGAGTTCAGTTTTTCCCATGCATATGTAGGTATTTGTTCTTCATGATCTCTCTTATATCTAGATTACAGTGGCTGTAGCAGTACAAGGTGGCGGGATCTTAATTATTTTGATGATATGGGAGACGGGAGGGTTTACTTTTTTTTTTAAGTGAAAACTTCGTTTGGCGCACCGCACATAGATTTTTCCGTAGTGGTAAGTTAGGCTGACCCACGGAACATGGGCTGACCCGTCACGCTCTGAGGTCAAAGGCTCGATCGGGTGAACTCGGGACCGTCGAGTGTACCTTCTTCAAAATTAGAGTGAACAGGCTCCTTCTGGGTAAGCTCACTCCATCGTAGACTTTGTCTCTGTCATCTCTGACCATGACTAGAGTCAAGAGCAAACCCATCTCAAATAAAAAAAATAAAAAAACTGTGCTATTTTCCCTACAGAGTACTTACAGCTTTTTGAATGAGGGTCGGCGAATCCTACTAATCTTGGAGGGAGCGTATTGGGTAGCCGATACGATTAAGGTGTTCTGGTGCTTTTCAGCATGGCGCTCATAACTCACCAACCAGCGGTAATTTATACCTATAGTATGGGCCGTATAACGAGTATTGCGAGTAATCACCTACCGCACAAAAGCATTCGCTAAAAGCCGAGTGTCAAATCCACGGAAATATAAAAAAATGCACTGGATTACGTTACTGACTAATGAAACTCCAATTTACTTTTGACATTGGCAGAATAGTCGACATCGGCTCTACTTGCCATTAATAAAGAATAGAATAGAATAGACTAATGAAACTGAGTGTTTGATCAAATCGCTGGCTACACCATTTACTGAATTTGGGCTCTAGCTAGTGTCGTTTAAACCGACACTACAAGGGTACGATTAAAATTCGGCGAAACGCTGTTCGGTAGTGCCCTTGTGTCGTGCCCCGCTTTACCTACTCCTGCTATCATCTGCTCGCCTTAGCGGATGATAGAATAGCAGGCGTTCGAAGGGTTCTACTATTAGAATAGTACCAGCTGTAGGTAGTCCGTGCTCATGATCTCGTTGTCTTTCTGGATGAAAACCACTGTATTGATGACGGTTGACTTCATGACCTTTCGTTAGGGTTTTGTTTCCAATCGTCTCAATAGTTATGTCGTCACCATTCCTAATACGTTTCATTCACACAGTTTGTATATTTAGTCGCTTTCCTTCCTAACTTTTCTCATACTTTATTTCGACTCTTTCCCAATTCGTCCGACGTACAGTCACCAGCACATAGAGCTATCCGATACTGTCAAATTTTCCCAATCAACCTTGAACCTAAAGCGAAATAATTTGACAGATCGTTGTAGCTTGATGTGCTGGCATGTACCTATATTTAATGTACAGTTAGGAACAAAATTATAAAGGGCGTTAGTTCTCGATGTCAGTGGAGCTCATAGATAACAGCCATACGGGTCAACTTTCAAGGTTAGGCAACGCTTACCGAGGTTGGACTGTTGATGGGTGATCTTAACATAGGTACCAAGATTCCTCAGTGCCAGGCAAGAGTGCCGGACAGCAAGTTAAGCTTAGATCTTTAGCAGTCGTTACGGATTGTCAGAAAATAGTAAATTTGATACCAGTCTTGCCAAGGGGTACCTTGCTACCTTGTTTGGGTCGTGGATAGCACACACACACATAGCTGTTTCTGGTTTGACTTAAAGACTTACCCAAATATACCTAGTTGGGAGAAGCCTCGCGTTGCGCAACAAAACACTACACAACTTTCACCAGTTTTTTAACAGTGAAATGGCGAAAAATCAGCTGACCAGTATATTTTGTCGAGTTATTATATGCGCACACAAAATGCGGCAAGCGATTTTTTTAACGCGTTTTAAACGTTGGTCCCATAGTAAAAGTTGTTCATAATTATGAATAGGTACAATGACCCCTTAAGAGGTATCTGTTGCTTTTATTCTGTTACACGTTGTATAATAGATTTAGAAAAAAGAGGTCGGCATTCTTGCAGCCTTTGTATTTTTTGTGAAAAAGCGGGTTGTCATACTATTTTCGTTTCTGAATTTTGTACTAAGGCTTAAATAAATGGTTTCCTATTCGTTTTTGCCAGAATGTCTATCCTTTCATTTCATGCATACTTTCTATAAGTACCTTTATAATGTGTATTTAATCCATAAATTCCTTTTTCAGTTCGCCTGAGGCACAGTTTATAGGTGCTTGTAATCATCGGAACATCTACTTATTTTAAATAGATACATATAATAGATGTTCCGATGATGTCCTTTGAAAAATCATTCAGAATACCTACAAACTTAGTCAGTTCGTTTTTACCTTGATATTGCCAAAATCATCGAATGTTCGTCAATGGAGCCATGATTATAAATGAAATTGAATTGAAATGCTACCAACTTTAAAGAGTTCAAACTCAAAATGTTTATTTCAATTAGGCCAATAACGGAACTTTTGAACGTCATTGTTACATTTAAAATTATATTTAAAAAGTGACTCTACTGTCCATTCGGAAAGGTAGATTCTGATGGAGAAGAATGAACAGGAAACTCCATAAGCATTACCTTTCATTATAAATTATTCTGTTCCTTTTTCAATACTATACTTCTTTATATAATAATCAATATTTCATAACTGGTCTACTTTAAAATTTTGTGCTCTGGTTAACACTTACCGTGGCCCAAGAGCTGGCTTTTACTTTGGTTAGGCATTGCCATTCAACGTGGCAATGCTGCCAGTATCTTAGGTACCTAGTCGCCAGCTCATCAAAGTATCCAAAACTGTCAAATTTTCCCAATCAATCTTGAACCTAATCCTTCAGCGATAAAGTTGAAAATCTACTAAAGAAATTTGACAGATTGTTGTTGCTTGATGTGCTGCCAGTCTGTACATGCGTTACCAGCTGACAGCGTTGAGGATGAATATTTTAGCTAGAATTTAGCTTTTTGTTATTTTATATACTTGTTCATTTATTGTACATAAGCGTCGGATCAGTTGGGAATGAGTCAAAATAAAGCATGAGAAGGATTGAAATCACAACCTTCGTTAGTACCACACCTGTGGAATGGTGCAGAAACTTACTAAAAGTCACAGCTAAAAGTACTTACTAATTCCAAGGTGTGAGACAAGGTGCGTGTTCCGGAATATTACCCAGTATATTGGTCAGTGCTCATAACGTCATGAATCCGAAGCCATACTCCTTATTGTACTGGTAAAGCAAGTGTGATGTATATAGTAGTATATCCAACGGGCGTGTGTGCATCTGACTTTGAGTATTTTTTTTACGGCAATTTCAATATGGTGTCAATTAATGACCAGGGGCAGTGCGTTGACATCGATGTCGTAACGAATCAACAGTATCAGGAGTGCGATTCACTAAGGAAGAACATCTTTACAACCAAGAAATCATCGTTGAAACATCTGATGTGGCATATATTTAACAGATGTTTCAACGATGTTTTCTTGGTTGTAAAGATGTTCTGCCTTAGTGAATCGCACTACAGTATTGCGTCAGATTTCTGACGTCAGGAGTACTGGCGAGTATACTGGGTTATATTCGGAATACACGCAAAGACGACTGGCGTCGGAAGTCGGAGTCTGTTGAGTTGACATCCAGTTGACAATGACATTGACGTTTTCCATCAGTCAGGATTGCACGCCGATTGGTTGTAGGAGTGGGTTGGAACAGGGGCCCTACTATGACGTGCCAATGCGATCATGATTAAGCTCAGAAAAAGGGATAGTGTTATGCGTCTTATATAACTTTGTCTCCCTCCCACAGCTTATACATGATCGTTTTAAGACGTCATAGTAGGCCAGCAGATCAAATTAGAAACCTGTTTCACCTGTTTCAGTTCCAAGAAGAAAACAGTTGCAAAAACCTGTTCCAAAAAACAGCCTGTTCCACTGGAACTAAAGACTCATTGATTGCAACAGATACAGAAACAGTACCTGCTACCATAGATAATCCTGCTACTGAAAAGGTCGGAAACAGTGACAGGCAGGGAACAGGTTCTATCTCTTTCTATTACAATGAACCAGAGGAGCAAAGAGCTTGTTCCAAAGAACAGATGTTGTCTCTTTCTATTATAATAAGTCAGAAGCGAATGGAGCATGTTCCATTTGAAACTGTTTCACATAGCTGTTCCAGGTCGTTTCGTTTTGTATGTCGAGTTACGGCTACTACGGTTGTTTGAGGAACAGGCGAAATAGGTAGGAGCTGTTATTTCGGTTCTGAGATACCTATTTCGTGTTGTTACTTTGAAATACCTGTTTTTTTTAACTGTTTCGATAAATACGCCTCACTCCTAATTTTATTGGTTGTTAGTTGGCAACGGCGAGTTAGCGACTCGCAAAGAGTATAGTAATTATGCGACTCGGGTCTCGGCAGTCGGCGATACTCAGTGACTCAGATCAAACAATAAACAAACTGAAACAAACGGAAACGGTCGAGCGGGCCACTGGGCCAGTATTGATGTTATTTTATGTGCAGCCAAATCGTTTCATCTCAATACTTTGAAATAATTGTCGTGTCAATCATATAATGGCCAGTGATTGTTTGTTGTGATGAGTGAGACGGATGACACTGATATTCTGTTGCTGATACCACCTAATTTCTTTTTGGTTCAAAGTTCTGACTCCGAGGAGGATTCTTTGCTGGAATCTTCTAGGACTGTTGTACATAAGCCTGTATCCTGCACTGCGCAAGTACTCGGAAAATTGGTGAACCAAGTTTGTACATTGGAGTCGAGGCTAGAAAGTTTGGAATTAACCAGTGATGCGTCCAGTCTGGGTACGGTAAGGAGGCCCAAAACTTGGGATACCACCGACAGCATTGATAGCCGAAGCGTAGATCGCAAGTGCTTTACATTTCCTCGCAGGCGAAAGAGGAAATCCGCGAAGAAGCTAAGAAGCCGTGATTTGTCTCTGACTAGTTTAGACTCATTCAGCACGCGCAGCAGAACTGTCCCACCTTTGAAATTAGATGAATCTATTTACCCTAAACCTGGTGAAGTTCTAAATGATATTCAAAGTATGGATGGTGATATTAGCAGTATAGTTTCAACACCAAGTAAAAAGAACGACAAATTGCTTTTAAATGAAATAGATGAATTTCTTACCAAAGTTGAAAGCTATGAGAGTCCAGACACAAAGTACAAAGAAAAGGAGCCCGCAATTAGTTCTGAAAATGTAATAAAGGCAACAGGAGATTATATTTCACAAAAACTAGACTCAACAAGCAACATAGAGGAAGTCAAGCTTCCAAGTGGTCGAGTTGTACCAAGTCATATACTTGATAAATACATTTATTTAGTTAAAAGTAACACTGGAACATCTAAAACAGAAAAGTCTTTTCCTTCACTGAATTACAAGAGTCACAATGAGGAACCTGGTGCTTGTCATCTTGAAGGTGCTCTGCCACAAGAAACATCCAAACAGAGCACTCGTAGTCCAAGTATTAGAAAGCTGAACTTCTCAGATAAGGATGTGCAACCGACATCTACTCCTAAAAGACCACAAACAAGCTATCTGGACACATTCAGACCTTCATCAAATAAGATATATGACAGGGCATCAAAAGTTCTGGAGCAGTACAAGTCACAGAGTTACAGTCGGAATACTCAAGCTTCCATGACAGACAGCTACTTGTCACCCAAGAAGGAGGAGTTCAAAATGCCACAAATGAGACCTTACATCCCTGAAAATAAGGAAACTGCAAAACTTGGCTCATTGCAGAATAAATTCTTGGAGTCCATAGACACAGATCTGTTGAGCTTAAGCGAACTCTGGGGGGAGAGGGGGGATCGAGCTGAGAGAATGGACAGTGTGAAGCTGGAAGAAGAAAGACTTAAAAGAGAGGTGAGTTGATGTTTTTTTCATAACAGACTTCAATTTCATAGCTTAGCAAACAAAACAGCTCTAGTTGAAAATTACACTTTGGTGATCAACCAAACCTATGGCAATATTCAAATAGTTGTCAGAGGCCCCAGTGCATTGGTTTCAGTAAATTAAGTTAGTAAGAGTGATTTTTTATGTTACTGTAATAATAGGTAGTCAACGCCTGCATAAATGCTTGAGTTTGAGAGGTTGAGTTTGGATGTGCAATACTGTTAGTTATTTTTAGGGTTCTGAAATAAAAAACGGAACCCTTATATGATTACTTGGGTGTCTATCTGTCTGCCTGTTTGCCGTCTGTCTTTCTGTCCGTCTGTCTCTGTCACAGCCTGTTTTCTCCGGTTCTACTGGACTGATTTTGTTGAAATTTACTATACATATTTCTGTGAAACTTGGACACTTTATTTAAATATATTTTTTTTTATTGGGTTCACACCATATCGTATGGTTTATCATATGAAAGGGTTTACTATGGTTTTCACTATATTTTTTCAAAATTTTAAAATAAATAGTATTTAAATTATTCAAGAAATTAGACCAAAAATTACCATTCCCTTCATTAATCTCCGAAACTTCTGAGTCTACAATAAAAAAAAATGCAGGCATTCTTTACCTAAAGATTACAGGAAAACTAATAAGAAGCCTGTGGTTAAAAAAATGAAATTGGTTCGGAACCTTTGCAGGGTCCGACTTGCACTTGGCCAATTTTTAACCAACTTCAAAAAAAAGGGGGATTTTTTTTTAGTTTCTTTTTTTGTACTGTTTTTGCTACTTAGCACAATAAACGTATTTATCCAAATACAGCTTTTTAATGTATTAAACAATTTTTTATTTGAACTGTATTTTCAGCACTGTGAATCCATGATACAACAACTACAAAAAAAAATTTTAGAACAACAAGAAAAATTAGCAGTGGCTGTGAAGGTAGACCGCGCAAAAGATGCGGCGATTGGCAAACTTCGAGAAGCATGGTTACGACTCACTGGTGATTTGGACAAGGCTGAGGAAAGGCACCGCGGGGCACTGGATAAGATGGTCAGGGAAGTGGAGAACTTTAGAATGGTTGCTGATGACTCCCAGAAGGTTGGTACAGTGCTCAAAAATACTTTTACAGATTCTTTTTACACACTCATGTCATGTGTAAACTTAATGTAAATGAATGAGTGCAGTAGTACAGTACGATAATATTTTGTTTGCCGCTCCGAAGTTAGCTTTAGTGACGACCGCGCAGGTCCCATCGCGTAAAAAAGTGTTACGTTCGTAGAATATTTTTCTGATTTACCTATACATTTTGTATTATTAACAAGTAATACTCAATACTCAATCATTTATTGCATTCCATTATGTATTACAAAGATGGTTTAAAATGATTTAATAAACACAACCAGTAACAATAACAAGGTCACAAAGTAACACAACCAACAAATACACCACAAAAACACACAAAATACAAATAACACTTTTCGCATCAACAGTCGTATTGCATTGAGTAAGCGGGACACAAGAATGCATCGAAATCGAACGTATACGAGGGACTGAGACTGCATACGCCACCTACCCGCGCATGCGCTGTTCTATGTTTCTTTTTTCAAATTGACATCCTGCGCAATCGATTTTTTTTTTCTAAATAAGACATGGATGTATTGGAAACTATTGAATTTGGATAGGATATATATCATACTAGCTGACCCGCGCAACTTCGTCTGCGTCACATTTTCCATTACTGCTCCGCTCCTATTCGTCTTAGCGTGATGATATATAGCCTATAACCTTCCTCGATAAATGGGCTATCTAACACTGAAAGAATTTTTCAAATCGGACCAGTAGTTCCTGAGATTAGCGCGTTCAACCAAACAAACAAACAAACTCTTCTGCTTTATAATATTAGTATAGATAAAAAAAAACGTTCAAGATTTATTCCAATCTTACGGTGTCTGCCACTTTCGACTGACATAATATTGAGAATAGATTTAATCCATTCACAGAAAACAAGTCACTTCGAAGCGGAGCTGTACAAAGCTTTAGATCTAGCACATGATTACAAAGACAAGTGTAAGCAACTTACTGCTGAGAAAAAAGAGCTTGAAGAGAGAATGCAGAAGACTGCAGAGGACAGAGATGACATTATTACAAAGAAAGATAAAGAGATAGAAACATTGAAGGAAAACTGTGAAACATTCATGAGGCTAAACAAGCAGTCAACCGATTGTGTCAGAAATTTAGAAGATGCTTTGGAAAAGGTAAGCCCTAACACCAGTATTGACACCAGTCTTGACTTTGGCTGTTGTGTTACACAGCTATTGGATTGTGGAGGTCGGATGGCAGCCGCTCCATGTAATCTATTAGTATTCAGCTGCATCCTCATCTCATCATCTTGGGATGATCGCAATTCTAGCAAATTTATTTAAAATAAATAAAGTAACAAGTAAAGGAACTCTTGACTTTCAAACTAAGTAAGACTTGTATTATAGAAGTCTAGGCGCTCTCTCATTCGGTAAGCATATTGATTACAAATAAAGGAATTCATAAATATGCGTCCACTTCAAAAAAAAGGCAAGGTCAAGCGCGAGTCGGAGTCTCACACGAAGGGTTACGTACCAGAAACCCGAAAAAATAAATTTATTTTATTTTGAAGCCTCTTTAATTATAATTATTTATTTAATTAAATTTTAATATTATTTGTTGAGTTAGTGGCAATAGAAATACACACTGAAAATTTCAATTGTCTACCTAACGTGATGCCTGGAAATACAAATCGCTGACAGACGGATGGACGGTCCGATGGACAGGGAAGGCTTAGGAATAGAGTTCCCTTGGTTTCCCTTCGGGTACGCAACCCTAAGAAAAAACTAAATTCAAAGACTTCTGCTGGATAAATTACAGAGTGTCACCTGCTACGATCCCTGCATACTTTTTTTGTTACATATACACAAAAAAAAAACGGGTTGCACTCCGGGAGTGCCGGCAGAAGTGAAAACTTGAACATTAACGTTGTGCATTTCTTAATCATCCGTCTTGCGAATTTTCGATCAAGTTACGTGTCGTGACGCGAGTTTAACATTTTATATCCATTCCAAGAAAAGTGCTCAACGCCGCTAAAGAAGTTTTCACTTCAAAAACATTATATCAATATGAATTTCAGGAAAAATCCGAACACGATGAGACGAAGCGTCAGATAAGTGAGTTGAGTGGTAAGATTCAGTCGCTGGAGGATAATGCGTCGCTGGCGGCGGACGAGAGGGCCTTACTGCAGGGGAAGGTGGGCGAGGAGCGAGCGCGGAGCCTGCTGCTGCAGCGGCAGCTGGCGGAGCAGCAGGCCCGAGACTCCGACCTCATGCACAAATGCGTAAGTCTATTTAAAGCGGGAGATCCATTGGAGAGCGGTCTGCGGATTTCAAACATGCATGAAGAGCCAACGTGCCAAACCGCAGTACTTTTAAACAGCCGTTTTAAAGGCGCTCCATAGGTGGCCTATACCTTTGGCTCGCCAATGGATCATCCCCTTTAGGCGATTCACACACTGCCGCGCTACATTCTGCGAGCGTGGCAACTAAGTCGAATACTGCGCGTGAATGCGTTTTTAACTGACTTCTCAAAAAGGAGGAGGTACTCAATTTTTTTTATCACGACCTGACGATTTTTCAAAACGACCTGGCTTTCTCACAAGATTAATACTACAGGTCAGCCAATTAGGCAAAGGTTTTACCCTCTTTCGCCTGTTAAATTAAAATACTAAATGAAGAGATTGATAAGATGCTCGAAATGGGTGTTATTCGTCCTACTCGCTCGCCATGGGCAAGTCCTGTTGTTATGGTTAATAATAAAGATGGTTCCGTTCGTTTTTGTGTTGATAGCAGAAAGTTGAATAGCGTTACAATTAGGGATTCGTATCCTCTCCCCCGTATACACGATATTCTTGATATTCTTGTCGCGTGGTGGGGGAAACTGAAGACTCAGGGTACCGATATATTTTCGTATACACCGGGCATATCTCCTTGTTTATTATAACTGTCTCCTCCACTGCACGGTCCCGGGCCCCCGCTGTGTTGTCATAACCATATCAACCATTTAGGACAACTTGGAGATCGAAGCCAATATTCTTGATAGTATGCAGGTAGTCTTCTTCAACCCGTAACCGCCCAATGCTGAGTGTCTCCTCCATTGCAACAAACAAACAAGACAATACTGCGGAAGCCCAGGATCACCTGGGCTTCCGCAGTATTGTCGAAACACTCATAACTATATCAACCATTTAGGACAACTTGGAGATCGAAGCCAAGACTCTTCGGAAACACCTGGAGCTTCAGAAGACGGAGCTGAAGAGTCACTACCAGAAGCAGCTGGAGGAGGCGGTGCTGTGCAAGCTGCAGGAGTTCCAGCAACAGTTGGACGCGGCCGAGCGCGACGTGACGCAGGACGCGCGCGCGCGCGAGGCCGCGCTGCTGGACTCCTGCCACAAGCAGCTCGCGAGGATACAGGAACAGTGAGTACCGCAGCCAGACTTACCAGAAGCAGCTGGAGGAGGCGGTGCTGTGCAAGCTAAAGAAATAATTCTGAAGTTATTTAAGAAATTAAACTAAAAATTACCACTCATATTTCGAATGATTTTTCATATTGTTTTATT
This sequence comes from Ceramica pisi, assembly GCA_963859965.1. Taxonomy (NCBI): domain Eukaryota; kingdom Metazoa; phylum Arthropoda; class Insecta; order Lepidoptera; family Noctuidae; genus Ceramica; species Ceramica pisi. The sequence goes on along the minus strand of OY982541.1, from coordinate 22,833,693 downwards.
TTCAGGCACAAACTGGAAGTAAATGTTTTGGAAGAGAAACAGAGGGAAGAAATCAAGCTGTGCAGGTTGCAACTGGCGCAGGCTAATGAGAAGATCGGCCTGCTCGAGGTAAGCTTTAGATTAGCACGGATTTATTTATTTCTAGCTGACCCATGCCCGTTGGGCTGTATTTTTAGGGTTAATATAATCTGAAACTATGAGGAATGTCGAAAAACACTGAAAGGAGTCTCGAGCTCGTTTTTGATAAAACTTGAGAGGTGTCAAGGGACACCCGGATGGAACGAAGTTCCTTTTATTTATTATGTACAAAAAACCTGTATACACTCAACAAAAACACATTAATATCTAATATCCTATGAATTTCGAAGAATCGAAAGTCAAAGTCAGAAGACTTTGACTTCTGATTTTGACTTTGAATTTGATTACTGACTTTGACTTCTGACTTTGACTGTGACTTCTGACTTTGACTTCTGACTTTGACTTCTGACTTTGACTTCTGACTTTGACTTCTGACTTTGACTTCTAACTTTGACTTCTGACTTTGACTTCTGACTTTGACTTCTGACTTTGACTTCTGACTTTGACTTCTGACTTTGACTTCTGAATTTGACTTCTGACTTTGACTTCTGACTTTGACTTCTGACTTTGACTTCTGACTTTGACTTCTGACTTTGACTTCTGACTTCTGACTTTGACTTCTGACTTTGACTTCTGACTTTGACTTCTGACTTTGACTTCTGAATTTGATTCAGGTTTATTCTTCATACAATCGGGCTCGAGACTCCTTTCAGTGTTTTTTGATATTCGTCATAGTTTCTGATTTAGTTTCATACTAGCGTAGCGTAACACGCGAGGCGCGTTATCAGCACTCACGCTGCGTTGGCGACACACAATCACATAACAGACGTGGTCTGCCGCACTCGCGGTCACTGAAAAACTTTAACGTTTGTGTTCTCAGCAGCGATAGTATTAATGTAGTTTAACCACAATTTTCGACTATGATCGATAATCGAGCAAATTACGGATCTAAGAACTCGTCATAAGCTCGTGTTGTGTTGTGTTGCGCAGAGCAAGCTGGAGTCGTTCCGGCGGCGGCGCGGGCAGCTGGCGGCGCAGCTGCACGGCGTCATGCAGGCGCAGTGGCGCCAGGCGCTCGGCATCCTCACGCACGCGCATGCGCCCGCGCACTCCGGTAACCTCACACTACCACTCTACACTCACTGAGTGTTGCGCAGAGCAAGCTGGAGTCGTTCCGGCGGCGGCGCGGGCAGCTGGCGGCGCAGCTGCACGGCGTCATGCAGGCGCAGTGGCGCCAGGCGCTCGGCATCCTCACGCACGCGCATGCGCCCGCGCACTCCGGTAACCTCACACTACCACTCTACACTCACTGAGTGTTGCGCAGAGCAAGCTGGAGTCGTTCCGGCGGCGGCGCGGGCAGCTGGCGGCGCAGCTGCACGGCGTCATGCAGGCGCAGTGGCGCCAGGCGCTCGGCATCCTCACGCACGCGCATGCGCCCGCGCACTCCGGTAACCTCACACTACCACTCTACACTCACTGAGTGTTGCGCAGAGCAAGCTGGAGTCGTTCCGGCGGCGGCGCGGGCAGCTGGCGGCGCAGCTGCACGGCGTCATGCAGGCGCAGTGGCGCCAGGCGCTCGGCATCCTCACGCACGCGCATGCGCCCGCGCACTCCGGTAACCTCACACTACCACTCTACACTCACTGAGTGTTGCGCAGAGCAAGCTGGAGTCGTTCCGGCGGCGGCGCGGGCAGCTGGCGGCGCAGCTGCACGGCGTCATGCAGGCGCAGTGGCGCCAGGCGCTCGGCATCCTCACGCACGCGCATGCGCCCGCGCACTCCGGTAACCTCACACTACCACTCTACACTCACTGAGTGTTGCGCAGAGCAAGCTGGAGTCGTTCCGGCGGCGGCGCGAGCAGCTGGTGACGGCAATAACGGACCCCTAAACGACTTAAAACAGAAATAAAAAAACTTGAGAGGTGTCAAGGGACACCCGGATGGAACGAAATTCCTTTTATTTATTATGTACAAAAACCTGTATACACTCAACAAAAACACATTAGTATCTAATATCCTATGAATTTCCTTGACTTTGACTTTCTGACTTTGACTTCCGACTTTGACTTCTGACTTTGACTTCTGACTTTGACCTCTGACTTTGACTTCTGACTTTGACCTCTGACTTTGACCTCTGACTTTGACTTTTGACTTTGACTTCTGACTTTGACTTCTGTCTTTGACTTCAGACTTTGATTCTGAATTTGGCTAACGAATTTGAATACCTACTGACTTGGACTTCTGACTTTGACTTTGGCTTTTGGGTTTTGAATTCGACTTACGAAAGTAATAGGGTTTAAAAATTTGGCTAAATCTTTTTGCTTTTTGATATTCCAGAACAACAAAAAGTGTCGAAAGTGTCGTAACTTTTGGTCTTAATTTTTTCCGTCTAGCCCCCTTTCGCAACGCGCAATAAGGAACTTCGTTCCAAAAATCACTTTCAGGCAGTCTAGTTCTAGCTGTTAGTTGCATCGAATCCGTGATTGAACTTGAGTAAACACCACTAACTGTGTTAGACTGCTCTAAGGTGTTTTTAGGGTTCCGAACCTTTATAGGATCTCTCGGGTGTCTGTCTGTCTGTCCGTTGGTCACAGCCAGTTTTCTCCGGTCTTTAGCGGACCGATTCTGTTGAAATTTGGTATAAAATATGGATTTCTGTGCCTAAACACGGACGCGTTCCGTCAATATTTTTTTTTATGTATGTAACTTTTGGGGGTCAAACTAGTAAATGAAAAAAAAAAAGTATTTTCAAACTGTTTAGTGGCATATCAAATGAAAGGGCTTAGTGTGAGGGTTTGGATTATATTTTTTCAGAATTCACTTCTTTGGTGTTTGATCACCGTTTTGAGATTTTTGTTGTTGCGTCGAATGACAGTAGGTATTCAAATGCTAGCTGTTTTCGCGATTTTTTTTTTATTATTCACGCAAAATTTAAGTGAAACTTATAAATTACCATTTTTTACATATTTTTACCTATTATTGTTATGTATTTGTTGTGAGTTTTCCTAAAATTAATAAAATAAAATACAATAGGTACAAGCACAAGCGTGACAACACTGCAGCCAAATGTGTGTTAGTAAAGTAAGGTCGTTTGTAGTGTCGACAGAAATAGCGGAGTTCGCGAAAGTGCCGCCACTGACGATGCCGGAGCGAGGGCTGGTGCGCGCGGACGGACGGGCAGACGCGCGGGCGGACGGCCGGACGGACGACTGCCGCGACAAACTCAACTTCGACGGACTCAGCGACAACGAGCTACAACAGTACGTTAGACTGGTAATTATTACTGAACACACTTTTTTTTATTTGCTTTACATTTATTTATTTATTTAGTACATGGAGGACTTACAGCTAATAAACACATACAAAAATGGAGACCTTAGGCACCAGAAAGCCAATTACAAGTCCTCACATATAGACTTATAATAACAATTTATGGTGAGAGCACAAGAACAAAGAACGTACCGCTTTTATTAGAATAAGATACATGAAACATAAATACTTCGTTTGCAACTATATGACTGAAGAAAAAAAAAAAAACAATAAAAACAGAAACTAATACATAAACTGTCGTTACTTGAAAAATTTGAGGCTTAAGCACCTTCTTGCCGAATTCACACTGATTGTGAAGGGATCCAATTCATACTCCTTGCAAGTATCATTAAAATTTCTGCTTGCGCGCACAATGTAACTGTTCCGCCTATAGTTAGAAGATGTACGAGGTAAGCTTAAGGGTGGATTAAACCGAAGTGTTTTATTTGGCACATTGAAATAACATTTTGACATTAACTCGGGGCTATCAATAATATTATTGAGGATTTTCAGCAGAAATAGACAGTCCGCAATTCTACGTCGATCTACCAGTGGTAGCATATGGTACTTCTTACAGAGTCCAAGATAATTAGTTGACTCATATGGAATCTTTTGATGGAAGCAAAGATATTTTATGAATCGCCTTTGGGTGTTTTCAATGCGGTCAATGTATTTATAATAACATGGATTCCATATCTGAGACGCATACTCTAACTGACTTCTTACAAAAGTGCAATACAATATTTTTAGTGTTTTAGCATCTTTAAAACACTTAGAGAGACGTATTACAAACCCAAGCAGTTTAGAAGTTTTTTTGACAATTTCATCAATGTGTCAAAAACTAACTTACTGTCTAAATGAACGCCTAAGTCACGAATAACATTGCTCCTTGGCAAGTCCTGGTCCGCCAAAGTATAAGTAGTGGCTAGTACTGCACGTTTTCTAGTGTACGTGATCACCGAACACTTGGATGGGTTGACATCAAGTTTGTGAGCGCGACAGTACTCTTCAAGCCGATATAAGTCAGCCTGAAGAGCTAGTCTATCTTCGAGTGTTGAAATAGTAGTAAATATTTTCATATCATCGGCAAAGCATAATAGTTTGGATGAATGGAGGCACTGATCGATGTCATTCACAAAGACTACGAACAAAAAAGGACCGAGCAACGAACCCTGAGGCACTCCGCTTGGCACGTTTACCCAACTAGACATATAATTGTTGAGTACAACTGCTTGTGACCTGTTATCAACGTAAGAGGAAAACCACCTCAAGAGGTCCCCACGGATGCCCATATAACTGAGCTTCTTTATCAGGGTGTCGTGGTCGATCCTATCAAATGCCTTGCTGTGATCTGTGTAGACCACATCGACCTGCTTACCATTATCCATAGCATCCGTAATGAAATCATTAAATAAAGTCAAGTTAGATGTGGTAGACCGTCCTTTTAAAAATCCGTGCTGAAAAGAGCTGAACGAGCTAGCCAGGGGTCCGGGCGCATTCTGACAACATTATTTAAAGCCTACTAAAAACCCACAAACATTGTTTCTTCTTTTTCGTCCGAGTCACCCGCGTCCGTAGGAGAATACCCTTCAGCGAATCCCTACACGTGGTCCCCGGGTGGTGCTAAACAGATGACACTAACCGCCTCCGTGGTCTAGTGGTTATACCACCTGATTCAGACCCAGAGGTCCCGGGTTCGATTCCCAGCGGGGGCAATTTTTTTGCTCGGTTTAGTTGGTGGTAGGACTTGTTCTAAGTCCGCCTGGCAAGCTACCACCATCATGTCTAAGTCAGTCGCCATAACAACAATGTTAACAGCATTGTTGTGTTCCGGCAGTTAGAGATATGATAGCCAGTTCCTCTGTTTAAGCGGATTCCGGGTGAAACTCGCTTCCATCTTCGGCCTAATCATCACTTTCCATCAGGTGAGATTTGGGCCAAGAGTTTCCCAGTTTTGTATATAAAAAAAAAACATGGCCGCAAAAATCCCCTATTTAAAAAAAAAATTGCGAGAGCTCCGAGAGCGGCGGGGGGGAGGTTGTAAATCCGCCTCTGTATGATTTTGCCATGTATTTTTGCCATCATTTCATTTTCTACGAGTCAACCTTTCATGTCGCATTGGTTTTATTTTTTCTAACATAGTTTCGTAGAAAAATACTTTGAAATTACCCCTATTTTCCGTAAACCAATGAAGAGGTTTTCATATTTGGGCAAAATTATTTTCAACAACTATACACACGATTTCGGGCAGGCGGCGAATCTCAACGGAGACTTGGCGCGGGAAATATTATAGTGCATTTTAAGTGTGTGCGCAAACACAGGTGCAGGCCTCTCCCTCAACAATACCAAAATAATAAAGGCACATGTCAAATAAGCCAGTGCAGATTGGAAACACGGCGAGATACTTTGCTAACTTTCCGTCAGGGATGTCACTTTATGGTTTTCTAGGTTGCACACTGTGTGGTAAGATTCCGATTTTTGTGTCATCGTGTTTTTATTGAATTAATCGATAGAGTCTACAATTCTGAGGATTAGTGTAAAACTCCGGGTTCGCTAAGACTTGTACTTTTTTTTTTAAATGTCAAAGTTTCGGCATATCTGACTTTTGAAAAACAAAAAAAAAATCATATTTAACGGAAGTACTTATTCCAAAATTTATTTATTCTATCGAAAAAAGGTATAATAGTCGACCTTTCCACCAATTCCTGTTGCTTTAGTATGAATGGGTCGAGAGATATGATTTTTTTTCTCATTTTTCGTTTCATTTTTTTATTCATCTAAACCGCCGTAGTAGTTGGTCATTCCTACATCAAAAAATTGTTGATACTTTCTATTATATGTAGTATTAATTCCAAAACCAAACTCATTGGTTTCCAGGAGTTATTGGAATTTCAAAATTTTCCTTAGGGTTGTCACTTTCAAGTATCCGAAAAAAATACAACAAAAATATATTATATGTGAAAAAAAAGGTGTTTTAAAAACTTTCTAATAACTAATATGGAGTTGGCTATTCGAAAGCAAAATTTGTAAAATATTATGTGGGCTAACCGAACTAAAATACATCTTCATTTTAGTTACAATTAATTCAACATGCGAATAATCATCGATGGTTAGATTTTCTTCATTAACAGGTCTCAACAAGACATTCCGGGGGTAAGGCTACATACTACGGAGGTCGCCAGATATCCGTAGGGTTTAAACGACTTCGCTGTCGGGTTTTATAGTGTTCCTTCTCGCGAGCCGGCCAGTTAAGGCAAGCCCCCCCGCCGTAGGTCTGCACGACGTACCTCAGTCACGCCTTACTGAGGTTGTTGAAGTGCATAGTACGGTACGGTATAAAGGTTGACTGGCGCTCAGTCCCCTGAAATCAATATTTTTAATCAATGGTTGTTCCAACTGCAGTTGTTGGTTTAGATGAATAAAAAAATGAAATCGATAAATAAGAAAAAAAATCATATCTCTCGACCCATTCATACCAACAGAAATTGGTGGAAGGTTCGGCTATTATACCTTTTCTCGATAGAATAAATAAATTCTGGAATAAATACTTCCGTTAAATTACAATGATTATTTTTTCGTTTTTCAAAAGTCGGATATGGCGAAACAATGACATTTAAAATAAAAAAAGTACAAGTCTTAGCGAACCCGAAGTTTTACTCTAATCCTCAGAATTGTAGAATCTATCGATTAATTCAATAAAAACACGATGACACAAAAATCGGGATCTCACCACACGTTGTAACGAATATGGGCTCAAAATCATCATCCAAGATTCTACCGACCAATTTGCCAGAGCCTTAACGAAAAGTTAATAAACTTCTTCAGCGCCATGTTGGTTGTTGATTGTTTGTCTTTATTTATAATTAGTTACCCCGAAAAATACGAAAATAATGTTGAAAAAATACTGAGCGAAACTGAATTCAATTTTTACGGGACCGAACGGCAAGTACAGAAATCGGATCAGAAACCTCGGAGTAATCAGTGTACATACATAAAAAAATACTAACCGAATTGAGAACCTCCTCCTTTTTTGAAAATCGGTTTAAAATATCATACATTTCAGCTTTTAACAAAGCCTCCGAACTTGGAGGGCAGCGGCGACGTGACGGAGTTGCAGCGCGCGCTCAGTGAGGAGCCTACGAGCGACCGGCCCGAGCGAACTGAGCGCAGTGAGCGAGTGGAGCCCCTCGAGCCACCCGAGGCGGGCGAGCGCTCCGAGCGCCGCGACAAGCGCCGCGCCTCCTACAAGCCGCCCTGGAAGGCGTAGCACAGTCTTCCCTCTGAATTAGAGGCAGCTCAACAGATAAAGTCGTATGTAACAATTATATTTATGAACAAACTCTCGATTTCCAATAGCCTGTTTTGAAGGTGATGCGGTGAACATATTAAAATTGTAACATTGAATGTTACAATTTTAATATTACTTCATAGCGTATTGTTATATATACGTAAGAGTGCGTGCACGAGTTACGTCAGCACTTCTGCTCAACGCTTGTCTAATTTATACACTACACTAGTAATATTGCTGTAGTACAAGTAAGTATTAACTGAAGTCCAAACACAGTCCTGCCGAATTTACAAAAATGTTCAAATTATAATCGTAGATTATAGCTTTGTGATATGTTTTATTGTAGTACAAATAATATGAAACACAGGGACTTATATGTTTAATAATAATATTTGGATGTTTTGTGGTTTAATAATAATGAAATATAAACAATATGTTAGATAAATAAATAAATGAAATATAAATCAGAAGTTTTTGGAATTTAAATTTATTCATTCAAATTAATTTTGATTTTAATTTATTCATGTAGAATGTTGATTGAACGCAAAAACTGCTATCATCATCGGCAGTTAAAATAGCATTTTGATATTAATAAGAAGCTAGTTAGTAAAGAAGAATTTCACCGAGAATAATCCCAACAATGGTCGGGCTGTGTCTCAGTAAACACGCTCTTAAGGCGGGGTTGCAGTACTTTTTAAGATTTTTGAACGTCTGAAAATCTTATTAATTATGAGTTTTTTAATAAATAAAAATAATTACATAAAGATAGAAACGCGATTTAGAATGATTGGCTCGATACTTTTTTTAATCAAACATGACACTAAATTACAATTTTAAACGTGTACTGCTAAGAGATTTCATCACGAATATATATAAAAGTTATATGAATAGATAGAGCTTTTTATTTTGAAGTAAATGTTGAAACCATATTGTATAATTTCTTTATCAGTTTTCGCCAAGAAGAAAAAACAATCAAAATTTAGGCATTACTTCGCTCGCCGGACAGTCGCTGTTGTTCGTCAAAACACACAGTACTGCAACCTCGCCTTAACTTCAAATTCTCAATTTTGGAATTGACCGTGTGTGCGCTTGTATGTTGATCTATATATCATCACGCTAAGACAAACAGGAGCGGAGCAGTAATGGAAAATGTGACGCAGACGAAGCTGCGCGGGTCAGCTAGTAATATATAAAATTCTTCCGTTACTGAGTGAGTTACTGACAAGACAACGAACAGCCGAAATTACTTGTCGTAGAAAGATGAAATTTGACATGAAGGATTTCCCGAAATTCCTATGGAAACGGAAATAGCTAGTGTCATAAAATACTAGCTGACCCGCGCAACTTCGTCTGCGTCACATTTTCCATTACTGCTCCGCTCCTATTTGTCTTAGCGTGATGATATATAGCCTATAACCTTCCTCGATAAATGGGCTATCTAACACTGAAAGAATTTTTCAAATCGGACCAGTAGTTCCCGAGATTAGCGCGTTCAACTAAACAAACAAACAAACTCTTCTGCTTTATAATATTAGTATAAATTTAGGTACCTATCAAGCCAACTTATCGCCGCATTGTCCCGCCTAGGCTAGTCATGCCATGTACTTATAATAATAATATTTATTTATTTAACAATTTATGTACACACACACACAAGTAGATAACAAAAAAAAAAAGGAGACAGAAAATAGGTACAAAGGTGATGCTTATTTCTAATGAAATCTCTTCCAGCATACCTGCGAAAGGATAGCCAAATAAAAGAGATGTAGACACGTGTGTAAAAGTAAAAAATATATATATCCTTGGACATTTCACACAACGCCATATAGTCCCAAGCTAAGCAACCTAATGCTTGTGTTATGGTAACGAGATGGGTGATAAACTACTTATATACATTTTTTTTTTGTAAATACATACATATTATAGATAGAAAGACACCCAGACTCGGAACAAATACTTGTAGGTCGTACAAATATTTGTTCCGTGCGGGAATCGAACTCACGACATGCTGCGCAGCAGTCAATCGCTCAACCACTGCGCCAACCGTGTCGTCTAAATCACTTATATTCCCAGAAAACCTCCGTTTTATTCTGTTCTGTATTAAATCCTGAATCTATGTCGTCCTAATACCCATCGTTCGTAATAAGCTTTTATTTGTAGTTTTTTAAGTCCTTATGTTAAGTACGAGAAAGATACTGTAATATTTGTAAAGTAACCTGTTTATATAAAAACGTTAAACTAAGACATATTATCATATTTTTTTTGTACGATATTGTTATGAAGCTAAAACATTCCTGATTGCACTCCATATTTTAATGTTGATAAAATAAATTATATTTTTGAAAGTGACTACTCTTTGTTTGTTTTTATTTCTCCAGTCACTTGCAGTTACTAGTACACGACAGGTACCGTGCATTTGAACAAGTTATTTCGTACCGATTGAAAAATAATACAATAACAGTACGATTCACGGATCTTTGCCTCTCGGAAGTAAGGTTTTAGTGACGACCGCACAGGTGCAATCACGTAAACAAGTTTTACGTTCGTAGAATATTTTTCTGATTTATACGTAACAAGTAAGAAACACAACCAGTAACAATAACAAGGCCACAAAGTAACACAACAAAAATCAATCAAACAGTAAAATATAATCAAAATAAATAATTTAAAACAATAACATCGTGTAACACTTTTCGCATCTACAGTCGTATTGCATTGAGTAAGCGGGACACAAGTATGCATCGAACGTAGACGAGCGACTGAAACGCCATGCGCGATCTATCCGCGCATGCGCTGTTCTATGTTTCTTGTCAAATTGACATCCTGCACAACCAATTGCGACGTACTTCGCAGAGGTAAAGATCCCTGAATCGTACTGTAGTAGTTTTCCTCAAATACTCAAGTGTTCGAAACGGCAGCGCCGGTTGATTCTGTGAGCATGTCGAAGTTCAGGCTTGGGTGAGGTGGTCACGAAGTGAGTCGTCAATCCATCTTGATTAGGTACATGGATTGACAAATCAGCCGGTCGATTCTGTCGACATCTCATCGTGATGACTAAGGTGTAGTTAACGACAAGTGAGTTATCATTCCATCGTGTTTGTATGATTTGTCAGCTCACTTGTCGTTCACTTCGCCTAAGTTTGCACTTCGACATGTTTACAGAATCGCACTGCTTTTCGTGATCACTTCACCCAAGCCGTCACTTCGACATGTTTACAGAATCGTACTGCTGTTCTCTAGCGGTGGAGCTCAGGGTGACAGCATGTAAAAGTTTAAGAGAAAATTGTTTTGAGTGATCATACCGCACCAGTTTGTGAGGTGGTTGTTCAGTCGGTCTATTCTGTCAACATCTCACCACGTGAACTTGGTGGAGTGAGCGTGAACTGTCATTCCATGTTGTTTGTATGCATTTACCCGTTGAGCGCCTTGAAGTTCTAAGTTTGAGCTACACGATAACTGGCAAATGCTTGCACTGTCTGGTCAGGTCCACTCAAATCTGTGTGGTACTTTCCTCAAAATACCACTTCAGAAATTAACCTACATGGTTCTCATATGATTTGACCAGTACGATGTATGGACTTTAAAAGAGACTGACCTCTGAGTTTGTTTCGGTGTTTCTTCTCAGAGCAGTCAGCTAGGAAACGCCGGCCTCATCTTTCATCATCAGTTTAAAATGACCAAAAAAGATTGACGTGTTTAAAGTGTTATTTACAACCAACCTACTTACAAAATAAATATCATTTATCATTTAAGCTTACACAGTGAGAGGTTTACACAATCGCACTGCTAATCTAGTCTAAGGAAAAAAATCTCAGATTTATAGTTAAACAAAATTGTCACATTGGCAATGTATGAACATTGCAAATGTAACAATTGTTGAACTATCTCAAGCAGAACAAAACTGTTAGTTAACTATTGCATAACTAATTGAAAAATCACGATAAAACAAAACTACTGGCGGATAATTGTGCATTTATCTATGTAATAAATTCCAGATTTTTATATTGTCATAATTTTTGGGTATTTAATATGTTTAAATCAATTTTATTGTTAACGTGGCCGAATCGGGCATGGCTTGCGTTTTCGAGGGTATTTTCACCACTCTGGGAAACTTATAAATATCGGTCCTACAGTTCCGAGAGTAAAGACATTTTTCCTCCTCTTTTCGAATCTTTTTTTAGATTTCAAAAATCATGATTGGATATTGAGATATTGGAAAAAAAAAACAACTCCGTTTTTCTTTTTTCATTAAATTGTTTATAACTTGCAGTTTTTTTGAGCAGTACGTAAACAATTATCGCCTAATGCAATATGTGAAACGTATGCTAATCACACTTAGGTACTGTCTTTTGACTATTTTCTCGCTGAGGACAGGCAGGGACAAAAGATATAGATCTGGTGTGAGTAAAAGGGACACATATATTCACAGTCGATAGCTGGCTGTTCACACTGCCGGCGAGCGGTTCTTACCTCTACTTGATCGCGACAAGAGCTATCAAAGTCCTACTTGCTCAGCGACACTCGTTCGGCGATGCTTGACGGTCAGAACTCACCAACCAGCGGTAATTTCTACCTATAGAGCGGGCCGGGCCGAGCGAGTAAAACCCGTCGCACAATAGCACTCGCTTAAAGCTGTGCGTCAAAACTATCGAAACTTGTCACTCGCTACTCGCCAACTAGTTTCGAGGGTCAAGCTTTACTCGCTTCTCGCTGAAAAGCGCCATCGCCATATAATCATAAGTTTTCACAAAGATATAACCTAGAAACAAAGATATGGTCTGCCCTGTGACAATTTTAATAAAACAAAATGTTTGTAACGATTATTTATTTATGAAGGTAAATGCGATTTAAAAATATATTCCAATTTAATTATGATGGCATCATGATCTTTATACAACACTAATGTACACTTATTACATACAAAACAATACTTCAAATACGTCGGGCAAGAACTTAACGAAAATAATTTTGTTTAGACTTTAAATAATAAAAGAAAACACAGCCTAAAATATAAATTAAATATACAATTAACATTTAATTCTAAGTATTTTATAAAATATTGTGTGATTAGAATCGTATATTTATCGGTGAATATCGTTTATAACGCCTACATAACAGTTTCTGATGTCGGATGGAAAGGGGTGTACAGTACGGTCGGTGGTTAGTTAGGGTGCTTGTACACGGTGCAAGTAGCTTGAGCATGTTGAGGCACATGCGCGGGTTACATGCACCGTAAACTTATCGTTTAAAAAAATGTACGGGTCTAGCGACTCGAGCATGTACAGTCACCAGCACCAAGGTACCCGAAACTTTGAAATTTTCCCAATCAATTTTTAACCTTATGTCTCAGCGATAAAGTTGAAAATGTATTGAAGAAATATGACAGATTGTTATAGCTTGATGTGCTGGCGTCTGTACCAAAGCGAGCCACCCACGCAACAAATTCGCGTGCTCTGCGGCGCGCGCGGGTCACTCGCGCATGTTACTTGAACAGGTTAAGACGTTCGTCCGGCAGAATTACATTTTTAATTAAAGCTACCGCGCGAATAGCATGCACATGTAGCTCTTGACCACGAACAAATAACTTGTACATACACCTTGCGCAAGTAGCCCGTGTCTTTACTTGCTCCAGTTATTTGCACCATGTACAAGTACAAGCGAGTAACTTGAACAAGTAGCTTGCGCATATTACTCACGCGTGTAACCCGCACCTTTACTTGCTCCAGCTACATGCACCGTGTACAAGCACCCTTACGGTCAACAAAAATATCGAGGTATTACTGGAACAAAAGCCATAAACATAACCCATAGCCATAACTCAAGCTAAGAACTACTGGTAGATAAAAGAAGGTAACTAACTTCGAGATGAAAAACAGTGGGTTTATAATTTAGAATAGTAACAAATACTTAGATGTATCACCCTCATGCCTTTATTTTCAACTAGCTGATGCCTACGACTTCGCCTGCTTGACAAATTATACACTAAAACCTTCCTCGAGAACCACTCTATCCATTGGTGAAAAACAGCATGAAAATCGATACAGTAGTTTTTGAGTTTATCGCGAACATACAGACGCGGCGGAGGACTTTGATTTATAATATGTAGTGATTGATTTTCCGTACACAACTTAAAAAAAACTACACCGTCTGAGGAAAATGGTAAACAATATTTTTATATCTCATAATACTTTATCTATACTAATATTATAAAGCAGAAGAGTTTGTTTGTTTGTTTGGTTGAACGCGCTAATCTCAGGAACTACTGGTCCGATTTGAAACATTCTTTTAGTGTTAGATAGCCCATTTATCGAGGAAGGCTATAGGCTAGATCATCGCGCTAAGACCAGCGTAGGAGCGGAGCAGTAATGGAAAATGTGACGCAGGCGAAGTTGCGCGGGTTAGCTAGTTTATAATATAAATGGGTAACCATCTAGAATTATCTGTGTGCTTATTCTGTCTATGTACACTGGGCCAGATTTAAGAAGACGTTACTTTTTTTTAGCACATGAGGCTAAGGAGTATCACTGTGCCGCGCAAACTAAAAGAGGAATAAAGGCGTGGCTACACATCTTAGCCATAAATATGCTAAGTATTTTATAGCGGCCTCAGATAAACACAAAATTTTGCGGCTTGTCGATACAGGCTCGCTACAGGCTAGCATCCGTACGGGCTTTGACAACGCCCATCGACTTTTAGAAATAGCCAGTGTCTTAAAAACGCTCTACAAACCCGAACTATTTCTAAAACCTCGACATGACATTATTGCTGCGTACTGAAAGCATAGTAAGAATGTTTTGACGTAAACTAATTTTAACGCAAGTGAATTTTGAATATAAAAACCTACAACCACATAAGTAGTATTTTGGTTAAATTTATAATACGACACACAATTTGTATCATACAAAAATATGAATATAGTTTCCAAATTCAAATAAATATTACGTGCGAAACGTTACTATACGTCGAAAATATTCGTGCTAGGCCCTCTGTAAAGTAAACGTTAATATATTACAATACTAATACAGGTATAAAATAAATTGCACAAGATTTATTTTAAACTAAACATATACACGATTTGCGACAAAATAATAATGTTTTTACATGAACCTAATACACACAAAGCATAGTTTCAACTTTCCTCTGTCAGCTTTCAGCATAGATAATTTAATACATTTTTTACAAATCATTGTTCTAGTCAGCCGCACATCGATGGCAATTTGTCCTTGATTTGTCCTAGCGTAGTGCGGGGTTTCGCTAGAACAAGATTCCAGCTTATACTAGTTTAATTTCCACTGACGTGTGGCTTTCAGTACATTTTTTTCGAGAAAATCAAATTAACTCCAAAACGATCCCCGTCAAACAGCAAGTAGAACGAAATTTCGCTTCAAAATATAATTTCTAAAAATCTTGGCGCCTGTTAACGCCTGTTGATATTGAATATCGTTGAAATTATCGTCTTCATAGTATTTTTCAGGTATCACGTCACTACAAACTACGAAGATGTTCCAAACATCTATCACACTCTTTTATGTACTCGAAACTGATGTCAAGTTTCATATTCATACGTTCAGAATTTTGGCTTTAATCACCAAATTTCTTGAATGATTTATATTGAGTATACCTGTCCTCCGCGTATATATTTACAAGAAACCTTGAAGGTCACTTGATACCCATCTTAGTCTTAACGAGCCCTACAGAAAACACTAGTCTACACATTTTTGTCCTTAGGATGAGACATAATTTCTTGTAGATTTTTTGATGCTGAAACTAAATCCAGACAGAATTGCTCTAGTAGCTCAAAATTTTGAAATATACCAATCAAAAAGTGCTCGAAACAAGCTGAGAAAAAGTACTCGTAGCGAAACAAACAAAAATGGGTAGTTCGTAGTAGTTCTAAACGATTCGGTAGTAAGAAATGACCATAATAAAATTCTGTCCTCAAAAAAATACTTCAAATATCGCCAAAAACCGTGTTTTAAGCACTTTGAGATTGGCATATCACAAAATTCTGAGCTATTAGTGTAATTCTTTGTCCAGACTTAGATTTAGCGTCAAAAAATCGACGAAAAATGATGCGTCTTATCCTATTAAGGCAATAAAAAAAAAAATTGTAGACTAGTGAAATTAGTTATAATTATTTGGCTTTTAATTTCAGTATACTAGCTGTGTTCACGGCTCGGACCGTGTATTAAGGTATTAATTTCGCTAAACAAACAAACTGACTATGTGATTTGTAAGAGCAGCAACTACAAGACATCATTTTGGAATATACGAAACTGTGGTTCTAACATCAGAATTTTTCAAGAGACATAAAAATAAATAATACTTGATAAGATCGCAATCTGACTTAAATGTATGAAATTTGAGGCATTTTTGGCAGATTGGGACTGAGATGCAAATGCGAACGTTATTTCAAAGTTAGTAGAATTGGCCCTCTATGGTCAGATAGACACTACTGACAGAAACAAAGTCAGCGTACAACGTGGAGGACGGTCGAGTCGCGACGCATAACGTTCTCTTCCTCAGTCTACATGAACGTCACCAGTGGCTTTAAGTGCGAGTTTTTTACCGTGAACGCCAATTTGTATAGAATAAGCGCCGTCTGGTGACAAAACGGAAAACCTTTTTTTTCATACAGTTTAACTTTAGCGAACGTTGTAGCGTCAACGTTCGCTAAAGTTAAACTGTATGAAAAAAAAGGTTTTCCGTTCGCGAAACGAGTACGTTAAAAACTCGCATTAAGCTTAGTTCTGACAACAAATTCGTCTGACCGAACATTTACATGGAAATGTTGCAAGTTCGTTCAGTTTGAGACCTCCATGTTATTAAATCTTAGTCTAGCGACATATTTACAGAGGTACGGGGCGAAAGTTGTTGAGAGTGTTTCCCTATACCAAAGATTTTTCGGCCCATGTTACGTCGCCGTTTGGCGCAAGTGATCGGTTGCACTTTATATAAGAACTAAGACGCGTAATTTTTTCAACCGATGTAGTATATTAACGTAGATAGTTGGTGACGGATCGCCATTGCTTACAAGCGCCAATTCACGTAAGTTGTCAACGATAATTGGCGAAGATGATTTTCATTTCCTACGAACTGGTTAGAGCTCAATCGTGGATCTGATTTGTTTGGCTTCATTTCGTGCTGGCGAATCGGTACCAGTTAACAGTTTGCTACGTGAGTACCCCAAACATAGTCAGGGATATAGGTACCTATGAGAGCAGTAGGGAAGGCCCTTGTAGTACTGAGGCCTTAGTGTGAGTTTTTTCGAACGCGTTCGATTGCGAGCGCGTTAGAATTTAGTATGGGAAATTAGGTTCTACGAGTGACCACCAGGTGGCACTATAACTAAATTCTCATACTAAATTCTAACGCGCTCGCAATCGAACGCGTTCGAACGTGAGTCGAAATAACTCACACTAAGGCCTCTGGTACTTATCCAACGTGTGACGCTGCCGGTGGCATCCGTACGCACGGGAATAGGGTACGCGCAGATGTATCAACGTCAATCATTTTTATGGTTCCGTACGGGTAAAAACAGGTCCCTATTACTAAGACTTCGCTGTCTGTCTGTCACCAGGCTGTATCTCAAGCACCGCGATAGCTTGACAGTTGAAATTTTAACAGATGTATTTCTGTTGCCGCTATAACAACAAATACTAAAAAAACAGAATAAAATAGATATTTAAGGGGGCTCCCATACAACAAACTTGATATTTTTGTCGTTTTTATAGATAATGGTACGGAACCCTTCGTGCGCGAGTCCGACTCGCACTTGGCCAGTTTTTTTTTAATTAAAAATTTCGTATTTACAACGCTAGACGACACAGTCTACGCTGCGCATATTCCACTGAAGTGAGCTTGCAGGAATAACAGGTGGCAGACATAGTATCAACGTCAAGTATTTTTAACGTGCAACACTATACTAGAAAGTTTTAAGTTAAATAAAAATAAACAACCTTGATGTGACTTTTTACACAAACACACAAAACAATTGATTTTATTAATCTTTAGTATTTACATTGGTTTTTAGTTGAAATTTATTTTCAAACTGTGTTTTTAAAATAAATAATTTAGGACATATCAAGATTGTTTACCTTTATTTCACTATCTAAACCTTTTAAGTATAGATGGCATAATCTACGCCGATTTTCTCCATACCGTCGAGAGGGTCGCGCGGTCCTGCAGCCCTCAGGCGAGGGCGGAGGCCGGCAGCGGCTGCATCCTCAGGCGAGGGCGGAGGCCGGCAGCGGCTGCATCCTCAGGCGAGGGCGGAGGCCGGCAGCGGCTGCATCCTCAGGCGAGGGCGGAGGCCGGCAGCGGCTGCATCCTCAGGCGAGGGCGGAGGCCGGCAGCGGCTGCATCCTCAGGCGAGGGCGGAGGCCGGCAGCGGCTGCATCCTCAGGCGAGGGCGGAGGCCGGCAGCGGCTGCATCCTCAGGCGAGGGCGGAGGCCGGCAGCGGCTGCATCCTCAGGCGAGGGCGGAGGCCGGCAGCGGCTGCATCCTCAGGCGAGGGCGGAGGCCGGCAGCGGCTGCATCCTCAGGCGAGGGCGGAGGCCGGCAGCGGCTGCATCCTCAGGCGAGGGCGGAGGCCGGCAGCGGCTGCATCCTCAGGCGAGGGCGGAGGCCGGCAGCGGCTGCATCCTCAGGCGAGGGCGGAGGCCGGCAGCGGCTGCATCCTCAGGCGAGGGCGGAGGCCGGCAGCGGCTGCATCCTCAGGCGAGGGCGGAGGCCGGCAGCGGCTGCATCCTCAGGCGAGGGCGGAGGCCGGCAGCGGCTGCATCCTCAGGCGAGGGCGGAGGCCGGCAGCGGCTGCATCCTCAGGCGAGGGCGGAGGCCGGCAGCGGCTGCATCCTCAGGCGAGGGCGGAGGCCGGCAGCGGCTGCATCCTCAGGCGAGGGCGGAGGCCGGCAGCGGCTGCATCCTCAGGCGAGGGCGGAGGCCGGCAGCGGCTGCATCCTCAGGCGAGGGCGGAGGCCGGCAGCGGCTGCATCCTCAGGCGAGGGCGGAGGCCGGCAGCGGCTGCATCCTCAGGCGAGGGCGGAGGCCGGCAGCGGCTGCATCCTCAGGCGAGGGCGGAGGCCGGCAGCGGCTGCATCCTCAGGCGAGGGCGGAGGCCGGCAGCGAGGAGTGCTTGGGCTTGGCCTTGTGCACGAACACCTTGATGCAGCCGTTGAAGTCTGCGCTCACCAGCACGTGCCCTGTCTGCGACGACGCCACCATGCCGCCCTCGGCGCCCTTCTGCAACACAACAACGTGTCACTCGGGATCACAGGGGGTCCTTGATGCCCTCCCAGAAGTATAAAGTATAAAGAAGACATACCACTTCATCCTTATGGTCGGCGTCGCTGACGAGCCGGTCCTGGAGCTCGCGCTCGCTGATCATGCGGATCATGTGGTCAGGGTTGGGCGCGAAGACGGCGCAGGTGACGAGCGCGTTGTGCGCCTTGATGCCCTCCCAGAAGTCGTTGCGGTCGCGGCGCACCGACGTGAACTTGGAGTAGTCGTGGTAGGTCTTCCAGATGTAGATGCACTGGTTCTCGGAGCCGCTGACGATGTACTTGCCGTCGTGCGAGAACGACGCCTTGATCTGGCTGGACACGTTGACGTAGCCCTTGTACTTGCAGGACAGGTTGAGGTCGCGCAGGTCGTACAGACGGATGCGGCTGTCGTTGGACGTGACGAGGATCTTGTCGTCGTTGGGCATGGGCTCGATGCCGGAGATCTTGCGGCCCGTGGAGTTCTTGCCGCGCGTGGAGCGCACGTCGATCTGCGTGTGGTACTTGAGCTGGTCCGTGGTGTAGAAGATGCAGCGCCCGTCGTACGTGCCCACCACCGCGAACTTGCCGTTCTGGCAGAAGTTCGCGGCCGTGATCAGCTTCGTCTTGCCGTCCACTTCGTTCCACACCGCCACCTGCGGGGGAGACTCTCTTACTTGTGTCATACTTGTGCATTTACCGTTCATTAATATACACGGTGAATTTTTAAACTCTGACAATTTTGTTAAAAAAACTTTTTACAAAAAAATACAACCGACTTTTTTGTAAAAAGTTTTTACAAAAAAATACAACCGACTTTTTTGTAAAAAGTTTTTTATTTTTCACTTTTTAGTGGTACCCCATACCTAACAACACCACTGCAAAATCGCAGAGATGCAAAATATGCAATTTCGATTACTTGGATGACATAAAACAATCATCCAATGTGATTTACATTTGCATATTCAACCTTAATAATCAAACCATTTAAATGGTTGCGGATTAATATCATGATTCTGAAATCACCACTATTCCATTCCGCCCGGATTTTGATTGAATTATTTGAACAAAAAGCGGTCATTGCGACTTTACCATAATAGTTAGACATAATTATGCCCTCGCGAACTTTTTTATAGGTAATATGAGTAGGTACTTAAATTATGTTGTACTTTATTATTTTTATGTATCATCAATAGTTTTCTCAGAGCACGCCTCATCATGAAATTTATAAGCAAAACTGCTACTTTGGGTTACATTGTTGCCATTTTATTATGGTTCTCTTATTTAAATACTAGCTGACCCGCGCAACTTCGTCTGCGTCACATTTTCCATTACTGCTCCGCTCCTATTTGTCTTAGCGTGATGATATATAGCCTATAACCTTCCTATGTATAGATAATAAATAGCCTATGTTCATCAGTTCAGTTCAGGCATATTGTATGATTCTTATGGTGAAAAAAAAATTACAAATCTGTCTAGAAGTTTCGGAGCCTATTCATTTCAAACAAACCAATCTCTCCTCTTTGTATATATATATATATATATGTCACCGGAAAATGGCAGACTCCGTAAGATGGTAACAAATCTTAATCTATACTAATATTATCAAGCAGAAGAGTTTGTTTGGTTGAACGTGCTAATCTCAGGAACTACCGGCTCGAATTGAAAAATTCTTTTTGCGTTGGATAGTCCATTTATCGAGGAGGGCTATATAACATCACGCTATGACCAATAGGAGTGGAGCAGCAATAAGAAATGTTGCAAGTGGGAAAAAAGCTTCCGTTGCGTGCGCTGCGTAAACGGTTTAAGTTACGCAAAAATCAAGTATTACGAAATTATTCCTCTTTAAACCTTCTAAAAAAAAAGTCCTCGACAGCATATGTCAGTGTTAGATAGCCTATTTATCAAGGAAAGTTATAGTCTTTATATCATCACGCTAAGACAAATAGGAGCGGAGCCTTAATGGTAAATGTGACGCAGACGAAGTTGCGCGGGACAGCTAGTTAGATTATAATTTTCGATGTATGTATTATGAATAAGTCGTTTTGTATTTAATATGCCGCGAGTTATTTAGAAAAAATAGTTTACAATTCCAAACGCAATAAAGGATTGAGAATTTCACGCGATATTTTACAATCTTAAGGTGTTTACCATTATCCGGTGTATATTATATTATTATTTTGGTATGGGTTTTTTCTCCCCAGCTACGGCTTACGGGCCGAAACCAAGCAAATTTAAAAACCTATTTCGTTTTCTTCTATTTACATGAACTTTTTTTTTTTTTAAATATTGATAGGCGTACGTTTGACCGCTATCTCACCTGATGTTAAGCGATGATGCGACTTTCTAACAATTCAACATATTTTTAAGATAGCACCTTTTTGTTTAATTGTTGAGTGTAGACAGAGCAGTTATCATACCTTCTTATCAGGAATATTCCACAAGCGCAGCTTGCCGTCGAGGCTGCCGGACAGGAAGTAGCGGTCGTCCCTGGGGTGGAACACGATGGCGGTGACGAAGTCGATGTGCTGGAAGCAGCACAGGCACTCCCCGCGCGAGATGTGCCACAGCCGCACCGTCTTGTCCATGGAGCTGGACAGGATGAAGTAGTTCTTGGACCACGACACGTCCAGCAGGTCGGACGCGTGGCCCGCGTACACGGCGAAGGGCGCGGGGGCGAAGGGCGCGGCGGGGGGCGCGGGCGCCGCCGGAGCCTCCAGCGACGCCAGCGACTCCTGCGACGGCGTGGGCGACGACTTCTGCTCCAGGTTGTACTTCGTGCGCATGTCCTGCAACAAAGCGGCCGTCAGTGGCAGCACAGCGGCCGTCAATGGCAGCACTGCGGCCGTCGTGGCAACAAAGCAGCCGTCAATGGCAACACAGCGGCCGTCAGTGGCAACACAGCGGCCGTCAGTGGCACAGGCGTATCGCGACACTGACCTGGAACATGTGGTAGGCGTCGCGCGTGACCCACACGCGCAGCAGCTTGTCCTGGCCGGCCGTGGCCAGCAGGCGCCCGCACACGCTGAACTTGCAGCACCACACGGCACCGTTGTGGCCGGATCCCATCTCCTGCACAAGCAACGTCATTTATACCAGTACTGCTCAGACTCATGCTGTTGGCGAACATTTAAACATTTAGGTATCAGCAATCGACTGCCAACACTCATCATCAACAATGACGTATGGAATTGAGTGACGTTTGCATGAGCGTATAATGGACGCCTTAAGACGTTATGGGCAAACACAGCACAATTACTGTACCGTTGTTATGTTATACAATTAAACTCTTTTTTACTATGAATTCGTATAATACTAACATATAAAATTATTTCGTTACCGAGTGACTGACAGACAACGCACAGACGGAACTACTGGTGGCAGAAAGCTGAACTTTGGCATGTAGGTTCCTTGAGAGGTGTAGGGAAGCATTAAGAGAGCATTTTCCAAAATTCCAACGGGAACGGGAAAATCGAGATATGCGGGTACGATTCCCCCTTCTACCATCGGACATCCAGACGCACTGCAGCTTACCATCCCTACCTTGTTGCTATTCCACCAATTTGCACTAAGCGTTTCCAAGCGTCTTTCATAATGCGCACAGCAAAGGAGTGGAACTCTCTGCCTGCGTCTGTGTTTCCGAACGCTTACAGCCCTTGTCTCCGTCATCTCTGATCTAGACTAGAGTCAAAAGCAAACCCATCTCAAGTTAAAAAACCTAATCCGTTACTGAGTGACTGACAGATTGCTGAAATTTGGCATGTAGGTTCCTTGGGGAAATGCAAGCGAAGGACGAGGCCGAACGCGTGAGGGAGACCTCGCGCCCCGCCCGCCGCTACAGAAGAAGACGCGCCGGGACTCGCAGGGGGATTGTCGGCAGCGACTGATCAGGAGTTCTGACCGCCCTAGGCTAATTATGAGGACGCGCCCTCGCCAGGTGTATTACGGACAGCCTAAAAAGTAGTGAGTAGAGTAGTAGTGTGAAAATTTTAACATGGGTCATATTACCTACAAAAGGTATCAGATCGATGTGCAAGCGAAATAAAGTTGTCCTTTAATCTGCATGACATTCAACCTTGAGAGTGGCAAACCATTTTTTTTTTATGCTGACCGTACATAAAGGCAGCCTGCTGGGGTCGCGGGATTGTCTAAACAGGATACCGTGGCCCCGGAACGTAAAGGGCATCCGAAGGAACACGGGTGGATTTTAGTCAGTAAAATTCTGACAGTCCCTTCCGCCCCACCTAGGGCGGGAGGACTCATTTGATGATTTTACTTACGGATGACTTGTATTGGCTTAGTTTCTATAGACAACTTAGTTGCCATTGCCACTGACCATGAGCTGTTGCCAGCTCACCCACTCGCTCGACCACCTACCGATTCGAGTAACAAGTCAGTGTTTGATTCACGCGCGCTATTTAAAAGTTCAAAATTTATTGTTAAAATCAGGGACTCTCACGCGCATTTAGTTTGTGTTTTGTCTCGGTCTAGTTGAAATATGTAGGGTAGATGCAATGATAGACTAGAAGGTGCATGCGAAGACACGATTTCAGCGCGCCCCCCCGATCCTCGCGCCCTAGGCTGCAGCCTTATTAGCCTAAGGGTTAATCAGGCCCTGATTGTCGGCCATCGTAGGCGTGCGCCTGCGGACGGCGAGCAGAGGGTGGCTCGCCACCTGATCAGAACTAGGCCCGGGTCGACGGCGCGCTGTGTTCCACGCGCGCCTCAAAGAGTTGTCAGCAACGCAAGTGGGGTCCGCTAGGGCCAGTGCCTGCCGGGGTTGCGGAATTTGTTCAAAAGAGTCACCGCGGTCCTGGAACGCAAAGGGCATTAGGAGGAACACGGATGGGTTTTAGTCAGTAGGACTCTGACACTCCCTCCTGCTTTACCCAGAGCGGGAAGAGTCATTTGATGATTTCCCAAACTTTTGAGGTTCCTTGGGGAGTGTAGGGAGCACAAACAGAGCATTTTTCTAAATTCCAAGGGGAAAATCGGGATCTGCGCGTACGAAGTCGCGGGCAAAAGAGTGCAGACAGACCTGAACGTGCCTGACGCAGCCGTCGAAGTCGTAGGGCCCCTTGTGCGAGTTGGAGGCCTTCAGCTTGATGTTGTGCTCGCCGCGCACGTCGTCGGCGATGTCGGCCACGTCCTCCTTGTGGCGCGCGTGCGACACCTCGGCCGCCAGCGAGCGCGCCGCGTCCACCGTCTTCTTCACCGTGCTGCCGAAGAAGCGCTTCAGCCTGCAGGGTACACAGAATATAGCCTCA
This sequence comes from Ceramica pisi, assembly GCA_963859965.1. Classification (NCBI taxonomy): domain Eukaryota; kingdom Metazoa; phylum Arthropoda; class Insecta; order Lepidoptera; family Noctuidae; genus Ceramica; species Ceramica pisi. The sequence goes on along the minus strand of OY982541.1, from coordinate 22,809,493 downwards.
CTTCGGAGATACGGAGATATCTATACTATTCATTAATTCTTTTTATTAATTTTTGTTTCATTTACATTTATTTGTAATATTATAAAGAGGAAAGTTTGTTTGTACATCATCACAACAATCTGTCAAATATCTGTAATAGATTTTCAACTTTATTTTAGAAGTTGTAAGGTTCAAAATTGATTGGGAAAATTTTATAGTTTTGAGTAGCTTAATGTGCTGGCGACCGTACCGAACAGGCTCCGAAACTACTAGACCGATTTGAACAAAACCAGATTATAATTAAGATTTAAAGCTTAATTATCAGGAAGTAACATAAGCTATATTAGCTACATAAGCGAAATTTGCAATTCCACACCCGCGCGAACGAAGTCGCGGGCAAGTTTTAGGTATAGCAAGATCATATCTATATAGTTTGAAACAAAGTCGCTTCCCGCAGTCTCTCCCTCTGCACGCTTAAAAATTCTAACTTTCCAACGGATTTAAATGCAGTTTTCACTATGATTTAGAGATTTTTACGGCAGGTTTATATAATAATTAAAATTAAAAATAGTGTAGAAAGTATTGTTTTGCCAAGTGTCCAAAAAGCGATTTTTGGGCGCTCATCAGTAAATATTACCCGTGCAAAGCCGGGGCGGGTGGATAGTTAAAAATAAATCGACACGTAGTTTTGCTTCACCACGTTTTGAACAAAGAAATCAAAGTAAATTAATGACGACACGGTTGGCGCAGTGGTTGAGCGATTGACTGCTGCGCAGCATGTCGCGGGTTCGATTCCCGCACGGAACAAATATTTGTACGACCTACATGTATTTGTTCCGAGTCTGGGTGTTTTTCTATCTATAATATGTATATGTATGTATTTACAAAAAAAAAATGTATATAAGTAGTTTATCAGCCATCTCGTTACCATACCACAAGCATTAGGTTGCTTAGCTTGGGACTATACGGCGTTGTGTGAAATGTCCAAGCATATTATATATTATATTATTATATTAATGAAAGTAATTTTTTTCGATTGATAACTACGAAATAATTAATGATGTCAATTCCTCAAACATAAAAAGTACATAGTTTTTTTTTGTTTGTGGGATTGTTCCATGTTTTTTTTTTAGAATAGAATATAATTTATTTGCATAAAATATGGTATATGAAATATGGGTCTTAAAGTAATAACAGTTTCACATATTTTGCTTACTAATATTCAGCATGCAAAAAAAAAAAAATTAAAAAAATATTTATTTTTATTATTGATAGGCTACATCTGCCCATGTAGGTATGTATGTGGGTCAATTTTAATGAGTTTTTACGTCAATTGATTTGTCTTAATCTTGCGAGTGTACCTTAAGATATGACAGTCAACAAAATTCAATATAGCGACTACCAGACGCCATATTGAATTTTTCTTCTACCACGCACCTCATTGCGCGATGAGACACTTACCATAAACAATATCTTATTAGAATTAGTCCTAAAAACTAAAACTCAACTTGACAAATTTGTTATACATTAAACACCGTTTAGTAGGAAAAAAAATCCAAGCCACACACTTTTCAAAACGACTAACTAGAAAAAAAACTCGCTCCACTATTTTTGCTAGAGTGATTTTCTTGGAGGCGAATCAAAGCGAGGCTTTCTTCATCTTAGTTCAAGCTGAAATCATTACTAAGCTCTTGAATTAGTATTCAGTCAGAAAAATGTTTGATTATTATATAATTTTCTTAAGTTAATTTTATTTTCATTATTTAAAAAAAAAAAACTTTGATAATATGCACGTGTCATACATACTCTTAAATAAATTATCATCGTCCTACCGAGATATTTGGCAGTCGTTACGGATAGTCAGAAGCCAGACAGTCTGATACCAGTCTTGCCAAGGAGTTACCCAGTTAATGGGCTGTGGAGGTCTGGTAAGCAGCCGCTACACGTAAAATACTGGTATTCAGCGGAATCCGGTTTGACTGGAAGCCAACCCCAATATAGTTGGCTAAGTAGGCACAAACTCTCAACCTCAACTTTCTTTCATATCACTCCTCACACAATTCAAAGAATTTATATTTATAACAATGTTAGATATTATTAGTAAGTATTTAATTTTAAATAAATTAAACTTTGAAATAAAGCGTGAGCGCGGGTCCAGGATATCCGTCATGGTTCCAACGTTTGATATCGAGTCAGCGTACAAGATCGATTTGAAATCGGCGTCCAACAATTATTTAAAATCGGTGTCCAACGTCGAGTACAAAACGACATCTAATAAATTTTACAAATATCACTTAAAAATTGTTGTCCAAAATCGGTTTCAAAACGGCGTCAGCAAACGATTTAAAATCGGTGTAATAAATACCGAAAAACGACATCCAACACCGATTTCAATCGACGACCAACAACGACAGCAAATCGACATACATTATCGATTTAAAATCGGCGTACAAAAAGTATTTCAAATCGGCGTCCGACATCGATTTAAATCGTGGGTCGACTACGATACCATGTCGGATACTGTGGACATATCCTGAGAGCGATGACGCGTTAGTCGCAAAACGTTCACCTGAAGTTCATATCGTGCGTCAATCTCTTGTTGATGTTGTCCTGCGAATGACTTTTTACCAGTTTCGATGTGATCCTAGAGTTAGAAATCATTGCTAGGTATAAACGATGCCATTTTAGTCGCCTTGCAAAGGCGGCCAACTTAATGGACCCGAGATAAAACACCTCCGAGCGCAATTTTTTTTTTGCAGTGAAAACTGCTTTAGCGTCGTTGAGGACGTTTCTTGGGATGGGTATAAAATGTTAAACTCGCGTCAGGACACGTGACCTGATCGAAAATTCGTAAGACGGATGACGCGTCAGGACACGTAACCTGATCGTAAGACGGATGATTCAAAAATGCACAACGTTAATGTTCAAGTTTTCACTTCTTCTTTAATTCAATCATTAAGAAAATAGGCATAAAAAATTCATTAGCATTATGAAACATCCTGTTAACAATGTTTACGTATCAAAACAATGTCGACGTTCCATTCCGCGCCGTAATAGGGAATATGCATGAAAAAAATATTAAGTGTCTATACAGTTTGTCTAAAAATATACAAAAATATGATACTAACAATGAAAATAGAATTAAAATTGCTCACTATGAAAAACAAACGAGATATAATATTTTATACAAATGTATCTGTCCCTCTCGTGAAAACGCTGTTTTATATGGCAGCTCTATAGACGTCATGGAATTTGACGACATAGTTCACATCGGACTTCTCTTTCTAATTGTAATCTTTGAAGCTTTATAACTTCATCACTATTGAAGGTATTTAAAAATAATTTCGTGATTGTTTACTAGAGCTATTAATTATTTCATTATGCAAACAAAAAAATCGCATGCATATTCCCCATTGGAACACAAGGTTCGGACTGCACTCTCTCCTGGATATTTCAAAGTACGCCATGCGTCATGAAAATGAATTATATATGTATTTATATATTTTTTTCTTAAATAATTCAAATTTCATAACTACTTATGTATTTTTCATGAATGTGTGTGTGTGTGTGTTTTGTGTGTATGTGTGTGTGTGTGTTCCTTAGATAAATAAAGTGGGCTGCCATTGTAGGAAAGTCTAAAATGTCACCGCACTGTAAGTTAAAGTTACTCAAGGAAAGGAAATAATAGTGGAAGGAATACGCACGATTATTTCGTCCCAAAATAAAATTTGTTCACAATAATGAGTACAATAGCCCCTTTTAAGGTACTGTATTTATTCCATTGCACAAAGTTGCCAGGGTTGAGGAATTTGTTCGAAAGAGTTACTGCGGCCCTGGAACGCAATGGGCATTAAGAGGAACACGGATGGGTTTTAGTCAGTAAGAGTTTGGCACTCCTTTCTGTTTCGCCCAGAGCTGGGAGGAATCATTTGATGAAGGAATCTTTCCCATACTTTGTGTACGTTTTCTTTTTTTTTTGTGATGGGTTTACTCTAGACTCTAGTCTTGGTCACAGATGACGGAGACAAAGTCTACGATAAAGCGAGCTTACCCAGAAGTAGCCTGTTCACTCTAACTTTGAAAAGATTAGGGTTGTAAGCGTTCGGAAACACAGACGCAGGCAGAAAGTTCTACTCCTTTGCTGTGCGCATTATGAAAGACGCTTAGTGCGAATTGGTGGAAAAGCAACAAGGTAGGGAATAGGGATGGTAAGTTGCAGTGCGTCTGGATGTCCGATGGTAGAAGGGGCCGGTGGGATGAGGTCGTGGGGTTCTTGTGTACGTGTTTGTGTGCTACTTACTTCTCAGTTTTCCTCTTGATGCCGGTGGTCTGTCTGTCGGCGGACTCTCGCTTCATCTCCTTAGCTTCGTCCTCGGTGCCACCCGCACATACACTCTCACTCTCCTCGTCCGTTTCTCTGTAATACACAGCACTATTTTAAAAAGGTAAAGTTTGTGAGTTTGTGGGGGATAATCTCTGAATCTACTGAACCGATTTTGAAAATTCTTTTACCAATACAAAGCCACGTTTTTGTCAAAAATACCGACTATAGATTGGGTAGAGATCAGCTAGTGTCAAATATACGAAGCTGTTATAAACAAAATGCTAAAAATTAAACCGTTATAACGCATTTTCAAAGCTTCACAATAGTAGGTCGCGTCAAATCGCGTTAAAATAAATAAAATAGCCTTTGAGGTACATAAAGGTACGAGTATCATTAACTAGAAATTTACTCAATTATAAAACTTGTAACTGAATAAACGCAAAATCCTGAAAAGAGGTCTTTGTACTTGTTCAGAAACCCAGTCAAGTACGAGTCGCACTCCCGTCCAAAGGATTCCAAACGAATTATTTTATACATGTTACTTCTCATCGTGAGAGTAAGGTCTAACGACACCTGGGGTGCGAAGTCAGAAGTCCTCCACGCGTGCTTGGCGGCTGCTGGTCCCTTTCGATCCGTCTGGAGGGAAGAGCAGTTGCTGAGCCGGTGCACCCTGGGCGCAACAGTAACTTTCTCCGGGGAATGAGGGGAAATGAGAATCTCCTCTTATGCTTCGGGGAGGGTTACTGTTGCGGCTAATTTTCTGACACGGGTGGGGTCCATTGGATGGACCGACGGGGCGTTCCTTTGCGTGACCCTCTGTGTAGCAGAGGGCATAGCAGAGGAGCAAGAGCGGGCTCGGTGTGCACTTACCCTGCCTCCGAGCAGACAGAGTTGGTGGGTCCTTCTCTGTCACCGCTGATCTCGTAACCCTATCGAAGTGCTGTGGTCATGTCTCGCGGCACTCATAGGACCGACGGTCTTGGCTTAACTGCCTGGACCACGAGGACGTAAACCTCTATAAAAAATACCCCGAATCTCAAGTGGCGGGAGCACCGCGAAGGGACGAATGGCTGACGGGTATTATCAGTTTCTAGTGCTTCCCTCGCCAGAGATACCTGCAGCCCTCTCTGGCGAGTAAAGCAATTTATTCTGCTTATCCTGATACACGGTCCCTGTCAGGATGGACGTTTATTTACCTATTGCTCGTGGGATTAAATATGGAATTGTTTAAAAACACACAAACCGCCGGCAACGGCAAACGCGATGAGCGGTCGGAGTCCGACGCTGCATCCAGCAGAAGCGGGAGAGGCGCGGGAGGCTCAGAGAGCTCCCGGCGCGAGAGGGCCGGGTCACTTGCGGAGATCAGCAAGTTCTTCCGCAAGCGGCCCAGGCGGGATGGCGACAAAGGTTCGTCATCCGGAGAAGAGGAGGCTTCAGCCTCAGCCCGGAAAATCCCCACCAACAAGCGTGGCGGGATCCGTGGCAAAGGGAGGAGAATCTCGGCCTCCGAGAGATCGGCCAAGCTGGCCGAGGAGGGGCGCCACCCGGGCTCGACGGCGTGCGTGACTGGGGACGAGGAGGAAGCACCTGGCGGCTCCGAGGCGGAGCGTGAGGCCAGGTTCGCGAAGGAGGTGGAGGCCGCGCTGAAGCAGGTCGCCCACAAGCAGAAGCCGTCCACAAGGCTGAGGGCCATGCCTGCGGCTTCTGCTTCGATTATGGCGGCAGCGGAGGCCAACTTCCGGGCCTCGCACGACGGCGGAGAAATGGCCAGTTTGCGGGCGGACGTCGCCCGCCTTACGGCCGCGATGGAGCTTCTCCAGCAGGAGAATGAGAAGCTCCGAGCGGACCTGGCCAGCATGCGGGCGAATGACTCTCGTGTGGCTACCCAGGCGGAACAACCTCAGGCGGGACATCAGCGGCAGCAACAACAACAGCAACAGCGGCAGCAACAGCAACCAACCCGGCCCGAGCCAGAGGACAACCAGGTCCTGGCACTGGTTCGGACGGAGCTCGCCGCCTTCCAGCGGCGGTTTTCCGTTCTGGAGGGCATCGTTCTGCGGCCCCCCCTTAGTGCAAACAAGGTGGCTTCGGGCCCGGGGACGGTGTCCTATGCGGCTGCTGCGGCTGCCGCATCCGGGCCGGGGCCGTCCACTCGGCCCACCGGCGGAACCGCGTTGCCCCCCCCCCCAGCAAAGCCAGCCGCGACAGAGTCGGCGCCAGCCAAGGGGAAGAGGAAGGGGAAGGGGAAGAAAGGCAAAAAAGGCGCTGCCAGCGACAGCGCCTGCTGCGAGCGGTCCTCCGCCTGCGGCCCGCCAACAACCTGCGGCACGCCAACAGCCTGCGGCACGCCAGACGCCTGCGGCACGCCAGACGCCACTGCCGCCACCGCCCTCCCAGCCCGCACAGCTCCCTACACCTCCCCCGGCTGAAGCCGGATGGCACGTAGTCGGGGAGCAGCAGAAGAGGCGGAAGGCGGCCAAAAAGGCCCACGATCAGGAGCGGCAGCGCCAGTTCAGAGAGCGCAAGATCGCGGCTAGGCTCCGCGCCCCGAAGACCGCCGCTGTAGTAATCACGCTACAGCCGGAAGCGGAAAAGAGGGGCGTGTCCTACCGCGACCTGCTGGCGAAGGCGAAGGAGACGGTGGATCTCCGTGAGCTCGGGATCACCGGGGGCCTCCGGCTAAAAGTCACTGCGACTGGAGCGCGGATGCTTGAGATCCCCGGGGAGGCCAGCGGCTCGTCCGCTGACGCTCTGGCTGAAAAGCTCAGAGCGTCCCTTAACGCGGATGAGGCCAGAGTGTCCAGGCCCGTTAGGTGCGCAGACCTGCGTATCCTGGGCCTGGACGATTCTGTCACTGAGGAGGAGATCGTGGCCGCCGTCGCCAGGTCCGGAAGGTGTCCTGCCGAACAAGTCAAGGCAGGCGCCATACGTCCGGACCTCTCGGGCATGCGAACAGTAACGGTTTGCTGCCCTGTGACGGCGGCCAAAACTATTGTGGAGGGCCGTAGGCTACTAGTGGGCTGGGTGTCAGCGCAAGTCAAGCTGCTGGAACCCAGGCCTCTGAGGTGCTATCGCTGCCACGTGGGGCACCACGTGTCAGTCAAGTGCGCCTCGGAGGTCGATCGCAGCGGCCTCTGTTTCCGCTGCGGTCAGCCCGGTCACGTGGCCGTAGCTTGCTCCGCCAAGCCGCACTGCGTCGCATGTGCGTCGGCGGGCAAGTCGGGCGATCACCGGGCTGGGAGCAAGGCCTGCGCTCCGCCCACCAAAGCCAGATCCGGAGCTAGGGGGAGGCCCTCCACCGCCACTGCCACCGTCTCCGCCGCAGCAGCCGTAACTGCCGCAGCCGCAACCGCCGCAGCCGCAACCGCCGTAGCCGCAACCGCCGCGGTCGCAACCGCCGCCACTGCCGCTATTGCCGCCACAGAGGGGCCCTCGCAGGAGGAAGCTGAAATGGAATGCCAGTAACGGCCCCTCTCAGCTTCCTCCAGGCGAATATCAACCACTGCGCCTGCGCTCAGCACTTGCTGATGCAGAGCATGGCGCAGTGGTCGATCAACATTGCGGTGGTCTCTGAGCCGTATTTTGTCCCACCCAGGGATGACTGGGTTGCGGACCTTAACGGCTCAGTGACCATCATATCGTCGGCCGCCGCCGGTACCCCGTACCTTGAAAATGTCAGGAGGGGACAGGGGTGCGTAGCAGCACGGTTCGGGGAAATCGTCGTGGTAGGCGTCTACTTCTCCCCGAGCCGAACTCTCGCCGAGTTCCACAACTCTCTGGTAGAGTTGGGTGTCGTCGTCGGACACTATTCCCTACCCGTGCTTGTCCTCGGGGACTTCAACGCCAAGAACTTGGCTTGGGGTTCTCGTCTGACAGACGTGCGGGGAAGGATGGTAGAAGACTGGGCTCTGGAGACAGGCCTAGTCGTCCTCAATCGGGGTTCTGTCCCCACGTGCGTGCGGATGCGGGGCGAGTCGGTGGTGGACATCTCGTTCGCCAGTCCCGCTCTGTCACCGCGGGTCATTGACTGGCGTGTCATGGAGGAGGTGGAGACCTATTCCGATCACCGGTATATCCGGTTTGACGTCTCCACCCAGACCTCAAGCGCGCCGGTCGTACAGACCCCGATTGGTCCGCGTTGGGCTCTGAAGCAGCTGGACCGGGAGCTCCTCCTGGAAGCCTCGATCGTGCAGGCCTGGGTGACATCACCAGACAGGCCTGCCGACGTCAACAGTGAGGCAGGGTGGTTCCAGGAGGCCATGTCCGACATTTGTGACGTGGCAATGCCCCGAATCCGGCCAGGAAGAGCCCGGCGCCAGGTGTACTGGTGGTCGCGAGAGCTAGCGTCTCTGCGCGAGGCGTGCATTTCTGCGCGCCGCCGGTACGCCAGGCATCGCAGGCGCCGCATCCGTCCTCCGGATGCGGACGCCATCGAGGCGGAGCTATACGAGGGATACAGAGCCGCGAAGACCGCTCTCCGCGACGCTGTCCTGCGGGCTAGAGATCTGGCCCGCGAGGAAATGCTGGCGACTCTCGACAGAGATCCGTGGGGGCGCCCCTACCTCATGGTGCGGAACAAGCTCCGCACCTGGGCCCCCCCACTGACGCAGAGTCTCCGGCCTCAGCTCGTGGAGGACGCGGTGAGCGCTCTGTTCCCTGCGCGAGGGGAACATCCTCCCCCGCCTATGGCTCCGCCGCCTGCGGTGCCGGAAGAGGACCAAGAGGACGACGACGACGACATCCCTGCTGTGACTGGGGTAGACCTGAGAGCGGCGGTACGGAGGCTCAAGGCCAAGAATACCGCCCCAGGGCCCGACGGCTTGCCTGGCAAAGCCTGGGCCCTGGCATTGGAGGCTCTCGGGCCTCGACTGGAGGGGCTCTTTAGCGCATGCTTGGAGAGAGGCCAGTTCCCGCTTTCTTGGAGGACCGGGAAGCTGGTACTCATCCCGAAGCCTGGGCGCCCTGCGGACTCTCCGTCCGCATTCCGGCCCGTGGTGTTGCTCGACGAGGTGGGCAAGCTCTTCGAGAGAGTCATTGCGAACCGCCTCGCCGGGCACCTAGCGGGAACGGGGCCGGATCTTGCGGACAACCAGTTCGGTTTCCGCAAGGGGCGCTCTACGGTGGACGCCGTCATGCGCGTCAGAGCCCTCACGACGGGGGATGCGGTCTCCCGGGGTGGTGTTGTCTTGGCGGTGTCTCTTGACATCGCCAACGCCTTCAACACCATGCCCTGGAGCTGCATTGGGGAGGCACTCCGGTATCATCGGGTGCCGACCTACCTTCGTCGTGTGGTCGGGGACTACCTGTCCGACCGGGCAGTAATCTACCCAAGTCACAGCGGTGAGTGGAACCGGCGAGAGATGTCGTGCGGTGTCCCACAGGGTTCGGTTCTGGGGCCGCCCCTGTGGAACATCGGTTACGACTGGGTGCTGCGAGCCGACCTCCCTAGCGGCGTCAACGTCATTTGTTACGCTGACGACACGCTGGTGCTGGCACAAGGGGGGTCGTACGCGGAGGCGGCCGACGTAATGACACGCGGGGTTGCGATAGTCGTGGAGAGGATCCGGCAACTGGGTCTCGAGGTGGCGCTGCACAAGTCCGAAGCCATGTGTTTTCATGGCCGAGGCATTGCGCCACCGTCGGGATCCTTGCTGACGGTAGGAGGGGTTTCCATCGGCGTCGAATCGACGCTGAAATACCTGGGGCTCGTCCTAGACAGCCGATGGAACTTCGTGGAGCATTTCCGACGTTTGGTCCCCAAACTGGAGCGGGCCGGGGCTGCTTTCAGGCGGCTCCTGCCCAACCTGGGGGGACCGAACGCCTCCTGCCGTAGGCTATACGCGGGGGTCGTGCGGTCCATGGCCCTTTACGGGGCCCCGGTGTGGGCGCGTTCATTGAGGCAGCGTGCTGCGAACCACTTGAACGCGCCCCAAAAGGTGGTGGCCCTCAGGATGACCCGAGGGTACCGCACGATCTCGCGCGAAGCGGCGGGTCTCCTTGCCGGATTGCCGCCATGGGATCTGGAGGCGGTGGTCCTCGCGCGCCTGCATGATTGGCGCGCGGAGGTACTAAGCCGGGGGGAAACTCCGCTGACGCGGCAAATTGTCGCGCAGCGGACGGACTTCCGGCGCGATCTCATGGCGTCATGGAGACGACGACTATCGCAACCCAGCGCAGGGCACGCCACAATAGCGGCGATAAGTCCCCTCTTTGAGGAGTGGCTTGAGAGGCGCCACGGCGTCCTCACCTTCCGCCTGACGCAGGTCCTCACCGGACATGGATGTTTCGGGAGGTTCCTGCACCGAATTCGGCGGGAGGAAACGCCCGGGTGTCACCACTGCGAGGATCGACCGGAGGACACGGTAGAGCACACTGTGCAGGTGTGCCCCGCTTGGGCGGCGCACCGCCGTGTCCTCGAAACGGCGATTGGCGGCGACCTCTCGCGTCCGGCCCTGGTCCAAGCCATGGTCCGGAGCGAGACGGAATGGGACGCCGTTGCCTCCTTCTGCGAAGCAGTCATGCTAGCGAAGGAGGTGGCGGAGCGGGAGAGGAGACCCTCTCGTCCCGGCCGCCGTGGTGGACGCCGCGGGCGTCGGGGGCCACCTGGTGACCTCCGGCCACCGTAGGCGCAGGCCTGTGGACGGCGAGCTATGGGTGGCTCGCCGTCCGTCCATCTAGACAGGCCGTGTCGACGGCGCGTTAGTGTTCCACGCGCGCCTCAAAGAGAGTCAGCAACACAGAGGGGCCCGAAAGGGCCGACGCCTGCCGGAGTCGCGGGATTATTCGCAAGAGACACCGTGGCTCCGGAACACAAAGGGCAATGAAGGAACATGGATGGGTTTTAGTCAGTAGAAGTCTGACACTCCCTCCCGCTACACCCAGAGCGGGAGGAGTCATTGGATGATTTCCCATCCCTAAAAAAAAAAAAAAAAAAAAAAAAAGGTCTAACGACACCACGCACATGAGTTTCAGAGTTTCTTAACCGCCTCAAGGGCCTCTGACATGGTTTAACAATCGCCATTTGGCGCCGGGACCAACGGCTTCCGTGCCTTCCGAAGCACGGAATCATCTTTTTATCAGACAAACAGGTGATTCAAGCCTGCAATGTCCTAGCTAAACTGGAAACATCTCTACAAAGTATACTTCCCGTGGGAATCGAACCCACGACCACCTGGTCACAAGGCCACGACCACCACGTGCCTAAACTGCTTGACCACGGAAGCAGTTACATGTTACTTGAAAACCATAGATTTCTTAAAGGCTTTCCAGTAATCTAAAGGTAGTACCATTATCTGTATTTTTTTTAGACTCAGTAGTTTCTGAGATAAGAGGGAATGTTCAATTTTCTTGTATACCTTCGGAATGGAATCTTTCAAATTTATGAAAAAATAACTTTTGAAACCCTTACGATGAGCTCATTCATGTTTCTTATTTGCCCCCTTAAAAGTGACTCAATTTTTAATATTTATGCTATTTTTGGTCCCAGAAGGTATTTTTTTTTTTTTTTTGACAAGCCCGCCACACATTCCCAACCACTGCAACTCCTGAAAGCCATAATCAACAGTGGCGACAACCAGAAAAACGCCAAGCTAATGAAGCCCGACGAGTCCCGGACAAACGATTCAACTGTCTTGGATGCCGCATCGAAAGTCCCAGAAGGTTTTATTATGTGGACCAAATTTCAACTGAGTCGGTGCAATAGATTCAGAGGAAATGGGCGATGACAGACGGACAGACAGACAAACAACCGAGTGATCCAATAAGGATTCCGCTTTTCCATACTAAGATTCGGAACCCTAAACATTGAAAGTACAGTCGCCAGCACATCTGGCTATCCAAAACTGTCAAATTTTCTCAATCAAATTTGAATCCAATCTTTGCAGTGATAAAGTTGAAAATGTAACAAAGAAATTTGACAGATTGTTTTAGCTTGTTGTGCTGGTGACTGTACAATGACCCCTTTTAAGGTATTGCGTTTATTCTATTACACATCGATAACTGCTCAAAAGTTTAGTCAAATCTATTTAGCTGAAAGCTGAATTGTATAAAAATGTATCATAATGACCGACTATATTTTACAGCGTACGACAAAGTGAGAAAATACTGGGGTCCTACTATAACGTCTTGCAACCATTATGAATTCCTTGTCAGAGAGAGACGGAGCTATACAGGTCGAATAGCACTGTCCCTTTCTCACGAATCATGATAGCATTGGTGTTCGTAGTACGCCCCATGATTGTATGTAGCTGCAATTAATACTAAGCTGAAATATAGGCATACTTTTCTCACCTGACAGTGACAACAATCGCACGCGGTAAATAAAAACCAATAAGCTGATTTCCAGCAAGAAAACGATCCAAAATCAAAAGTAGTTAAAAGCACAGTAAACTTTGATAAAGCAAAAAATGCAATTTTATTGTGTTAGTGCAAATTGCCCGTGCACAAAATGCGTGCATTAAAACTGTGCCTAATATCAGGGACAATTTCACATTCGGGCTCCGTTTTGAAACGTTCGCTAAATGAACGGTTGAACTCAGCGTTGCTTAACGTATCGAGATGTTATCAGTATAAAATATATCAAAATTGCCCTCAGAATCTCATATACATACTTAAATACATTATTAAAATCTAAAAAAGTATTGGCTTTAGAGTTGTCTATTTAAGTGACTTTTAATACAAATACTTTAAAATAGGGTTGCAAAGGAAGTCGAACTTTGTCTTGTATAACATAGAGTTTATTGTGCCACAATTTTAAATCAGCATATATTTCAAATAAACCATTTACTTTTGAATTGTCAAGGTCGGTTTGTTTTGATTAAGGTCTAAAATTTTGAATTTAAATAACTTAACTTAACTTTTTTTATTTTTTTATTTGTAAGTATCGTTTTGTTCTGGAGATAACAAATTCAACCGATTCTATATATTTTATTCAGGGCTGATTTTTCAATCGTTAGATATTTTTATTTTAGTAATGAAAATGGCGTTTCAACAGCTTTTGTAAAGAAAATATGTCAAATAGTCATTTTTAGTCTAAAGACAAAAAATAACTTAAAAAAAACAACGATTAGTGAAACCTATCTTGAAATAGTATTACGATAATAGTAGCCTTCAAAAACTGATTGTGTCGAATAATTAACAAAATGCATCATACATAGTTAAATTAGTTGGTAATTCCATTCACAAAAACATCACTTAGTTAATTTCAGCCGAACACAAATTATGATTTTACAAGCTAATTTTACAATTAAATTAATGCGGACCATTCACGTTCAAGTATATTGATCAAACAGACTGGTTCAAACAGTTTCATTAAATTGGCATGAATGTGTGTGGGAAAATTTGATAAAATGAGTCGTGAAATGGCATGAAGAATTACGAAATTAGAATTCCTATTTGATGAGACAGTTTGAACCAGCCTATTTGATCTAATTTCTTGAACATGTATAGCCCGCATAAGTAGGATTGCCAGACGAGAGTTTGAAAAGATGTTTATAACTGTAATAGTGACTCTCCTGTTGCGGAATGAAGCAGGTTTTTGTATAAAATATTTGGTAATAACAGTGTTAATACACATATTTTATTCAAAAACGTTTTTCGTGCGGCGTTCGCATGATTAACCGAATTGATTATTCGAATGGGTCTGTAGCTAACCGAAAACCTGATACACCAGTCGGTGATCGAATACGGGCTGCGGTCTAATCGTAAACCCGTTACCAGTAGTCGGTGACCGGATACGGGCTGCATCCGAGTCCAAACGACCAGGGGGGCTACTCTCTAAGCCCGACGTCCGTAGTTTCGGGCTTAGTTGCGGGCGTATTCTACTCCGTATTAACTACGGACTTACGATTGCTTGCAAACCCGAACTAAAAATGAAAGTGAACACGATTTCACAGCGACTTCCAATAGTGTTGACATTAATTCTTATTGGTTAGGTAATACGGAGCAGAATACGCCCGCAACTAAGCCCGAAACTACGGACTTCGGGCTTAGAGAGTAGCCCCCCAGATGTAAATGATACATTAGTATAAACGATTTTATAAGTATAGATTGAACACACTATACTTATAATATGCCAAAAAGTGTTTTGTTTTTACGATTGATCCACTAACAGATTCCTAATTCGTAGGTCCCAAATAAAAATACGCATAATTTAGAAACAAACCCTGCCGTTCGAAGTTGCCGACAAAACGTACCAAATGATAATGGACTACTGCATACTGAATAATATGTGGATCATAATGAACGATCTACACAACCACATTTACTTCTGAACTACTTGAATTAAAGCTTGACGTATTTTCTACAATCACAAATGTCTAAATTCTTTCTAAAAAGCTATTTTTTAGTTTAATGAATTTCAAAAAAAGTTGCCAAATAATAAAATGTTGTCTCGTTAGTCTGGCAACCCTAAACACAAGCGGCAAACTAAGCGGTGACAAAAAGATTGGTAGATAATGGACCTAGTGGCTAGACTGAGGTTGGACGAGTGTTCGGACTTCCACGTGAGGTTTAGAGAGGACATGTTCAGGCGACGCCGCCACGACAGCCGGCGCTTGCTGTCAACTCTGAAAATGTCATCACCGATTTCCATTTCACTGAATAAGTACATGCTGTGGCTTCGTGAGCTTAAGGTGGAAGCTCCAGGGTAGCCCGCGAAATTCAAATATTTTTATGTTTTTTTGCAATTTGCCGGGCATTGTGAAGCTGTATGTTTAACAAAATACAGTTCGCTATCGTAAAGAGCATTTATCTAAAGGATTATAACTATTTGAATAATCAATATAACCCTCTAAGTTCATAGAACTCGATTGAATGTTATTTCGTGAAAAAGTCATTCAATCAAATTGCAAAAAACGTAAAAATATTTGAATTTCGCGGGCTACACTGACGCTTCCATCTTAATGGTAGAATAGGCCACAAGGAAGAGATGATCTTAAACTTTGTCGTTGATCAAAATGAGACAGTTAAAGAAAGGTAAATCAAACATATTATAAATCGTGCTTCCGCTAAGACGTACAGTCGCCAGCACATCAGGCTATCCGAAACTGTCAAATTTTCCCAATAAAAATTGAACCTTATTTCTATCGGTATAAAATTGAAAATTTAATGAAGAATTTTGACAGATTGTCGCTAGCTTGATGTCTAGGCGTCTGTACTAGTAAAAAAAAAAACAAATACGTATGATTTCGTTAAAGTCCGTCAGATCCGTTCAGCTCGTTCTAGCGTGATTGAGTAAAAACCATCCAAACTATCGCATTTATAAAAAATAGTCTTCTGTTATAGTTAGTTTTTGATGAAGTCACACTAGTAAGGAGCAAGACTAGGAAGATTCTAGTACGATTTGTAAGATACTAGAAAGACTCGTAAGATATCAGTACGACTAGTAAAATAATGGCACATATAGTGAGATGCTAGTAAGATACTAGTACGACACGTAAAATATTTGTAAGAATAGTTATTTATAGTACTAGTACGATACTAGTACGCCTAGTAAGATACTAGTACGGCTAATACGATTCTAGTACGACTAGTACGATATTAGTACGACTTGTAAGATACTAGAAAGACCCGTAAGATATCAGTACGACTAGTAAGATAATGGCACGTTTAATGAGATGCTAGTAAGATACTAGTACGACTAGTAAAATATTAGTAAGAATAGTAATTTATAGTACTAGTACGATACTAGTACGCTTTGTAAGATACTAGTGCGATACTGGTAAGATACTAGTGCGATACTGGTACGATACTAGTGCGATACTGGTATGATACTAGTACGATACTAGTACGACTAGTACGATACTAGTACGAGTAAAGCTACAAATATATAAAATTCTTCCGTTACTGAGAGACTGACAAACAACGCACAGCCGAAACCAGTGGTCGTAGGAAGCTGAACTTTGGCGTGTAGGTTTCTAGGGTAGTGTAGGGAAGTACAAAGAAAGGATTTCCCGAAATTCCTAACGGAAACGGGAAAAAACGGGATATACGCTTACAAAGTCGCGGGCAAGTGTAATACAAGAATAGAATAGAATTGAATAATTTTATTTCAGACCGGAATCCATAGGGTTCGTAACAATTTCTACATAAATATCTACAAAAAAAAACATTCATCAGTCATCATTCATTCATTCATTTTTTTTTTCATTATTTTTTTTTTCATTATTTTTTTTTACAAGACGTGTTACCTCTGGTTGTCGTCGTCGTTGGCGCGGCCGATGTACTCGGAGGTGAGGCGCATGATGTGCAGCGACAGCGGGTTGATGCACTGCGGCAGCTTGTGCTCCGCCACGCTCAGCGGCACGCGCTCGCCTGCGCAACTCTAATCATTTATCTGTTTGCTAGCATGGGTAATTGGTACAGGTGTTTCATTTTTCATTTGTTGGCGCAGTGGTTGAACGATTGACTGCTGCGCAGCATGTCGCGGGTTCGATTCTCGCACGGAACAAATATTTGTACGACCTACAAGTATTTGTTCAGAGTCTGGGTGTTTTTCTATCTATAATATGTATGTATTTACAAAAAAAAAATGTATATTAGTAGTTTATCAGCCATCTCGTTACCATAGCACAAGCATTAGGTTGCTTAGCTTGGGACTATATGGCGTTCTGTGAAATGTTCAAGGATATTATTATTATTATTAATTTATAATAAGTGCTCGATATTCTACCGTCACATGGGCAAGCAAAGAATATGAAATTTCAAATTAAAATAAATTAAATGTTGAAATAAAAATGCAAAAATAATAATAATAATGACAAACAAACAATTATGTCAAATAGAATAGTAATGCTAAATGGAACAATAATGTCAAATGGAGCAGAAAGTATAATGTTTGTTTTGCTGCCTGTGCGTAAACACAGCAAAACAAACATTATAGTGAAACAAGCTTCTGTTCTTGTGCGTATAGGGTCTCAAAATGCTTCCCATAGGGAAACCAATCGTGCGATTGGTAGGCTGATGAAGTCATGACTGGTCAACGTTGGAGCACGCTTTCCTGAATGTAACCTGTTTACTTTTGACGTAATAGCTATCAGGAAACACTGACTCAGGCTGGTAATTCCACTCCGTATTGCACACAATGAAAGTATTTGCAAAAGATTTTGTGGGTATGGATGGGATGTCGATTGTGGGTGGCACATCGCCGTACGTCTAGTAGTCTGATAATCACACTTCGGCCCGACACGGTGCGCGTGCGCAGCGCCAGCCCCAGCGCCTCCGAGTTGCTGCGCCTACAGACAGTGTAGTGCGTACTGACCGGTGTCGAGGTTGAGCACGGTGACCTGCTCCAGGATCTCGATGTCGGACAGCTGCTGGCCCGACACGGTGCGCGTGCGCAGCGCCAGCCCCAGCGCCTCCGAGTTGCTGCGCCTACAGACAGTGTAGTGCGTACTGACCGGTGTCGAGGTTGAGCACGGTGACCTGCTCCAGGATCTCGATGTCGGACAGCTGCTGGCCCGACACGGTGCGCGTGCGCAGCGCCAGCCCCAGCGCCTCCGAGTTGCTGCGCCTACAGACAGTGTAGTGCGTACTGACCGGTGTCGAGGTTGAGCACGGTGACCTGCTCCAGGATCTCGATGTCGGACAGCTGCTGGCCCGACACGGTGCGCGTGCGCAGCGCCAGCCCCAGCGCCTCCGAGTTGCTGCGCCTACAGACAGTGTAGTGCGTACTGACCGGTGTCGAGGTTGAGCACGGTGACCTGCTCCAGGATCTCGATGTCGGACAGCTGCTGGCCCGACACGGTGCGCGTGCGCAGCGCCAGCCCCAGCGCCTCCGAGTTGCTGCGCCTACAGACAGTGTAGTGCGTACTGACCGGTGTCGAGGTTGAGCACGGTGACCTGCTCCAGGATCTCGATGTCGGACAGCTGCTGGCCCGACACGGTGCGCGTGCGCAGCGCCAGCCCCAGCGCCTCCGAGTTGCTGCGCCTACAGACAGTGTAGTGCGTACTGACCGGTGTCGAGGTTGAGCACGGTGACCTGCTCCAGGATCTCGATGTCGGACAGCTGCTGGCCCGACACGGTGCGCGTGCGCAGCGCCAGCCCCAGCGCCTCCGAGTTGCTGCGCCTACAGACAGTGTAGTGCGTACTGACCGGTGTCGAGGTTGAGCACGGTGACCTGCTCCAGGATCTCGATGTCGGACAGCTGCTGGCCCGACACGGTGCGCGTGCGCAGCGCCAGCCCCAGCGCCTCCGAGTTGCTGCGCCTACAGACAGTGTAGTGCGTACTGACCGGTGTCGAGGTTGAGCACGGTGACCTGCTCCAGGATCTCGATGTCGGACAGCTGCTGGCCCGACACGGTGCGCGTGCGCAGCGCCAGCCCCAGCGCCTCCGAGTTGCTGCGCCTACAGACAGTGTAGTGCGTACTGACCGGTGTCGAGGTTGAGCACGGTGACCTGCTCCAGGATCTCGATGTCGGACAGCTGCTGGCCCGACACGGTGCGCGTGCGCAGCGCCAGCCCCAGCGCCTCCGAGTTGCTGCGCCTACAGACAGTGTAGTGCGTACTGACCGGTGTCGAGGTTGAGCACGGTGACCTGCTCCAGGATCTCGATGTCGGACAGCTGCTGGCCCGACACGGTGCGCGTGCGCAGCGCCAGCCCCAGCGCGGCCTCGTCCCCCGCCGAGCGCCGCCGCGCCCCGCCCAGTGACTCCGAGTTGCTGCGCCTGCACAATGCCCACCAGCTCTACTTACTTTACCCAATCGTGAGGTGATTGAGTAGAGTACCATCGTTTTTTTTTTTACTGTCGTGACAAATGTAAGACGACGAATTTGGTTACATATATAAGTAGGGGAGACAGAAGAAACGTGAATAGATAAGTGTGACAAGTTAATACGTCTAGAATGGGGTGACTACTGACACAACGGAAGAACTAGGGATGGCGACTCAAGGAAAAAAGGAATGAAAGCATGACACTGATGTTCATTACGATTTACTAAAATGGTCACTACCAGGGGCAGATAAGCAACGATTTTTCTTATTTGGCGTCGCATCTTGGGTTGGGCGCCAGGCCCCTCAGGAAAAAGCCCTAGCCCCCCCATACGCCAATGATCTGTGCTCATGACTATGACATGCGCGACCTAACCGCGCATACGCTGTTCTATGTTTCAGGCATGTGTGAGGCAAAGAACCCTAGTTCGTACTGTACTAATGTTTTTGGGGATAAAGTTCGGATATAAGTAACAGTATTTTTAATAGAAGACCGGTACTTGTTTGTGGAGACAGTGTTTATATAGGAAACGTATCACGTGTTTTTTTCTGCTCACCCTGTCTCAGACATTACTTCTTTGTTTACTAAACTTGTTGTGTACCACCAGCACTATAAGGCATTTTTACACGACTGCCCAAAAAAGAAGCTTTTTGAGGGTTCATCTATGTATGTTTGTGAGTTTCTGTATTCAATCATAGCTTCTAAATGGCTTAACCGATTTCAATGTATGTAGTATCGTTAGAAGCGTTGCGTTTTCCCGGGTAACATCACTACATAGTATAAAACAAGGTCGCTTTCTCTGTCCCTATATCCCTATGTATGCTTAAATCTTTAAAACTACGCAACGGATTTTGATGCGGTTTTTTTTAAATAGATAGAGTGATTGAAGAGGAAGGTTTATATGTATAATAACATCACAGTTTTTCTGTAGTGTATTTAGTATGAGCATTGCACCCGTTTGAAGTCGGGGCGGGTCGCTAGTTTACAATAACAGGCATAGTGAAAATTAAAACTTATATAAAGGGGGGTATTACTCCATGGCATAATTTCCAGAATCAGAATCCAAGATGTCGGCAGTGTAATGAGCATGTGAGAGATGTGGGTTACCTGGCGGCGGGCTGGCGGGCGGCGGGCTGCGTGCTGCGGCCCTCGCTGTGCGTGCGCACGTCCCGCGGCTCCGCGCGCACCGGCCACGGCTCTGACAACCACACCACCAATGACGTAATATTTATAGACAAGTTATAAATCTACATCGCGGCGCTTAAAAACGGCGAAAATACTAGATAGCTACTAATACGCATGAAGAAAGGGAAAGAAAATATGTCACCCTACGGCGGGATGCCTGTTGCTAGAGGGAGATAAATATACATCTTCAGTTACGTCACAGGATAAGTAATAGTTAATTTGACATCACTTAGTGTCGCGTGACAGGTTGGTGCGTAACTAAGCACGATGTGGCCAATTGGCTTCATTTCATGTTGTCATTTTAGAGTGCGGACAACGTATCTATAGTTTTATATATAATTGCACACCAATACATTTACGTACAAACTGACAGCTGAGGTCTACTCTCCAAGCCCGAATTCCGTAGTTTCGGCCTTAATTGCGGACGTTTCCTACTCCGTATCACCTAACCACTAAGAATTAATGACAACATGATTTGACAGTTACTGTCAAATCGTGTTGTTCTTAGTTTGTGTTCGGTACTTATCATAAGTCCGTAGGTGATACGGAGTTGGAAACGCCCGTAAATATGTAAAGTCGAAACTATGTATTTCGCGCTTAGAAAGTCCCCTGAGGGCCCTCACCCTTGCCAAGCGTCATCATTTTTACTTGTGATGAAATTTTCACATTAAAAATAGCGCGATAAATTATCGCAGTGCGGACAGGGCCATAGTGCTCGTCTACGGAGACGCGGGGCCTCGAGAGTATTTTCTTTTTTTTTTACTTTTGATAGGCACGCGTTTGACCACTATCTCACCTGATGGTAAGCGATGATGCGGTCTAAGATGGAGCTTGCATAGAAGTAACCTATTCACTCTTGACTTAAAGACTCCCAGATTGTAGCTATCAGGAAATACGCGTATGGTGTTATACAGTGTTGCTATTGGTTGGCGAGTTAGCGCCATAGTAAACCTTACCTCTGTGCGAGTCGTCGATGGTGTCGACGAGCGCGGCGAGCGCGGCGGGCTGCGCCGTACTACTGCGCGACGAGTCACTGGCGCGCTCGCTCGACCGCGACTCGTGCAGGCTCAGCGAGCAGCGGTCACTCGCTGCCAACACCGCGGAAAGTAAAAAGAAAATCATAAAAAAAATCTAAAGTCAAATTAGGCTGAGAGCCAGCACTTTTTGAACGACAAGAATAACAAAAGACAGTTCCCCAAAACGCCCGCCCGTCACCACTTCCTAGTGTTTTAGCTGTGGAGAAGAAGTGGCCAACAAACTCCCCAGCAACATATCTGTCTGTTACGTTTTAGGAACTAGAATTTATATACAATAAGTAGTATGCAAAGTAATAAATACATGACACAAAAAAAATAGATCCCACTCCCGTTAGCTCCTACTGCTGGCCAAAGGGGCCGTTCAAGTATTACGTAAGCACCAATGGGGGGTGTGGTCTTTACTATGCTTATTTTTGATGAAATGGGGGACGGGGGGGGGCGGGCTGAAATGGTGATTTCGTCAGAAATATTGAATTACTTTTTTTATTTATAATTTGGTACATTTTGATTTCACATAATTATGGCTAGTTATTTGGTTTTAAGTAAGTTTTAATAACAGAATTGTGGGAAATAGGTCCTGCGTGACTAAAACTAAACCAATGCTTACGTAAGCATAGGAGGGAAGGGTAATCGCTTTGATTACCCTTCCCTCCTCCTCGCAAGAGGAGGGAGGGGATTAAAAATGACAAATTATACAATTGTTTTATTTTTTATTTTTTGTTTTCTTTCTCGGGTCTCTGGAGACCCGGTCCTTTGGTAGGCGTACGAGGGGCCGAAACCAACTCGCAGAGGCCCCGTTAGAAATTTCAAATGTAATGGGGCACCAACCGGCGATTATCCCTGTATGCACTGTGAAAGTATTCCCAAGGACAATCCCCGGTTGGAGCAAGAATATTGCAGAATATGGAAAAAAAAAAGATGAAACGCTATGGGTTTGGGCGGTTTAGTGGACTGATAATCGTTTATTATAGAACTATTGGCCCCTGCCTGACCACTAACAATATACACGGCTTTTAAATGGCAGGGGGTGACTTGCACACTCAATGAATGGGCCCCCGAAAACGGTCGCTAGCACAAAGTGACGTAGCGCCAAGGAGGCAACATGGTCTGAGGTGCTAGAGGAGTGGAGAGGTATACCACGGCTATCAGGACAATCCCGGAAGTGCGGTCAAGATCCCTACCAGCATCTTACTGGATTATACGTCCTTCTCCCGAGCACGTATGCTCTAGCGAATCTCCACTCAGACCGGCCAATTAAGGCAAGGAAGAGGTGGGAGCTCTGTTCCTCGTCAGTTTTCACTCCGGCCAGCCAATAAAGGCAAGCCGTAGATGAGGAACAAGACTTCTCCCGGGAGATAAGGTTAGTGGGGTCGCTACTGCCCAACAGTTCGCCACAAAACTGCCTTGCGGATTGTATCTCTCTTTGTCTGGCCCCTCACCCTAGGTAAGACCTAAGGTCCATCGGGACGCGCAAGCCCCACCACGACGTCAACGTAGAGATACTGCGATAGGGTTATTTTTTATTTATTATTATTGTTTATTTTTGATTGTGTTATAAATTTCATTTAAATTCAGTGACATTAATCATTTCTATTTTATTTTTGTATAAATTTCTCAGGTTACGTTTATATTGACATTTCTCTGTCAATTATATTTCAATTTTGTTCGATATTTTTAGTACAGATCATTAACTTCTGTGTATGGTTTTATACTGGGAATGCAAGTTGGATAAAGGTAATAAATAAAAAAAAAACTAAAAGTCTGCTTACGTAATACTTAAACGGCCCCAAAGGCCGCCCTCTTCCTTTTCAACACACGTCATAGCAGGCCGGCAGTGCTATTCTGTAAATAACTATTTCGATATCGAGCTTCATCCAAGCGACAAAGTTCATTGAATGAGCCTTATCACCCACATTATAAGTCTTATATTAATAGACAGAAAATGTTGTTACAGAATAACACTACTGTTCTTAAGGTAAGAGTCGATTTGGTCTCTCCACCTTTGCCTTGGTATACCGCGATGTTGCCCATAATGATAGGCAGAAATGTTTACAGACAAAAAAAAAGTCGACCGCGTACTGGTGGTCATTTATTCAAATTAGGCTGAGTGCCGGCACTTTTTGGACGTCAATGTTTACAAGAAGACAGTCCCCCAAAAACGCCCGCCCGTCACCACTTCCTAGAGTTTTAGCTGGGAAGAAGAAGTGGCCAACAAACTCCCCAGCAATTCAATGGAATTCCAGCGCAGCGTTTTTCAGTACAAACCATCACCTGGAATGGTTTGGAGTGACGACCGATCTCTGTACCAAAATTCATCAAAATCAGTTCAGCAGTTTAGGCGTTAAAAAAAAACACTACAAAGTAAAAAATAACTTTAATTTCGGAAGTCGGTGTTTTTGTTAGTTTCTTCGTATTTTGACACCGACTTCCGAAATTAAAGTAATTTTTTACTTTGTAGTGTTTTTTTTTTTTGGAAGTCTGTTGTATTTTTTTGTAAAAAGTTTTTTATTTTTCACTTTTTAGTGGTACCCCACACCTTACACCACTGCAAAATCGCAGAAAAGCAAAATACGCAATTTCGATTACTTGGATGAAATAAAACTTTCATCCAAGTAGACGAATTCCAGCTATTTCGATTTAAAATCCAAAGTTCGAGACCGATTTTCATGAAATTTAAATGGGACCAATCTGCAAGTATATCCTTTCAGATAAAACAAGAATTTTTCAAATCGGTTCATAATTGTCGGAGTTATGAGGTAACAAACATAAATAATAAAAAAAACATACAACCGAATTGATAACCTCCTCCTTTTTGGGAAGTCGGTTAAAAAGCGTAACAAACAAGCTGACTTTCGCATAGTTAGGATCTATTATCGATTAGGATAAAATGCCTACCATTCTAACAATAAAAGTATGCAGTAGTTACCGTATCTGGAATGTGAGAGCTCCAGCGAGTCCTGGAACTCCCTGGTGAGCGACTCGATGGTGCTGGCGGGGCTCGGCAGCGCCATGCTCTGGCTCACGGCGCTGCCCGGCACTGGCTGCGCAAGTCAAAGTCAAAACCTACATTAAAATAGGGTCGATGACAAAAAAAAAATCTAATTATTCCGTAAGATAGATTTCCACAAAAATATTAAACACGTATTTTTTATTTTTTCACGTAAACCAAAATAAGACATTACGTTGAAAACTCGTGTGACGTCACTTGTATGTACAATCGCCAGCACATCAAGCTACCCGAAAATGTAAAATTTTCAACCTTGAACCTTATACCTAAGACCTTAAGACCGTCGAAAATTAAGTTTAAAATCTATTGAATAAATTTGACAGATTGTTGTAGCTTCATGTCACAAAAGCTACCACTACTTTGATGCGTTTAATCGTCGTCAATTTTTATTGTTTTGATAAAACAGAAATTAAGTGTCCAATATTTTTCGAATAGGATCATATTTTTTTTTTATTCAGTAATCATCCCTATTAAGCCATTAAAATGCAATTTTGAACGTCAAAATTTTACAGTCGTTGGGAACCGAGTCACCCGCGTCCGTTTGACAATAGCCGTAGCAAATCCCTTCACGTGGTAACCGGGTGGTGCCATACCCATAGGGTAAAGGTTTACCGCCAAGCGGCCTAGCCGTGTTCCGATATGATGCTCGGTGTAGCCAATCTAGAGTTGGGTCGAAAAGGCAGTTGCTATTCAGGCAGACCAACCTGGCTTGTGCTGATACGGACGTATCGGGAGACTAGTCGCGGAGGGTAGCGGGATCCGAGGCACAGTACACCGCTGGCCGACCGCAGGTAGTTGGACCAAGTAGTGTGTGCTAGCAAGATGTGGCCACCAACTGTCGAAAAATGCACCATGCTGGTTGTTGACCTGATAAGAGGACCCGATGGACATTTCCAGAGGGGCTCGGGCGTCCCCGCAGTCTGCAGACTAGTCCCCCAATAGAAAGAAGAAAGAATCTCTTCTCCTTCCTTCACTCAAAAAACACCAAGAAATCAAAAGAGAAAAGATGAACAGCGGCAACATCAGCAATATTTAGAGGTCTGCATGCAAATCTCGTCGCAGTCCATCAGCACCTGAAGACTGAGAAACTAGCTCTCTTGTACCTATTGGAGACGCAGACGGAAATCCGTCTGACGGTTCTCTTACCCAGGATTTATCCTGGAGCACAATTCCGCGTATGGATGTAGCGGTACTCGTCGGTGTCGGTGGTGCACACGCTGAGGTTGTACATGAGGACACGTGCACTCACCTCGACGACGAGCGAGTCTAGCTGCGGCTTGTCGCGGCGCGCGATGTAGCGGTACTCGTCGGTGTCGGTGGTGCACACGCTGAGGTTGTACATGAGGACACGTGCACTCACCTCGACGACGAGCGAGTCTAGCTGCGGCTTGTCGCGGCGCGCGATGTAGCGGTACTCGTCGGTGTCGGTGGTGCACACGCTGAGGTTGTACATGAGGACACGTGCACTCACCTCGACGACGAGCGAGTCTAGCTGCGGCTTGTCGCGGCGCGCGATGTAGCGGTACTCGTCGGTGTCGGTGGTGCACACGCTGAGGTTGTACATGAGGACACGTGCACTCACCTCGACGACGAGCGAGTCTAGCTGCGGCTTGTCGCGGCGCGCGATGTAGCGGTACTCGTCGGTGTCGGTGGTGCACACGCTGAGGTTGTACATGAGGACACGTGCACTCACCTCGACGACGAGCGAGTCTAGCTGCGGCTTGTCGCGGCGCGCGATGTAGCGGTACTCGTCGGTGTCGGTGGTGCACACGCTGAGGTTGTACATGAGGACACGTGCACTCACCTCGACGACGAGCGAGTCTAGCTGCGGCTTGTCGCGGCGCGCGATGTAGCGGTACTCGTCGGTGTCGGTGGTGCACACGCTGAGGTTGTCGCCGTCCGTCGTCGATAGCGACTGTGAGCCGTGCAGCTTGTCTACACATCAGATTTTATTTTATTTTAGTAAACGGCACTTATGAAACGTAGTAAACGACTCTTCAATTTCGCAGGAAATGAAACCTCGGATTCAAAATCAGGAGTTTGATACCATTTGGTGTAATTTCGGTTCAAATATTACGTTTACGATTGTGTAGAAGTTATTTTTCTGAAAACATTATATTAATAGGGGTTAACGTATGAAATTGCCGTTTAGTTTTAGTTTGTCGAATCTAGATCACCAGAGTTCTATCGCATAAATGACCGTCCTATTAGATGGCAGCAATGTTTAGATAATAATGGTAATTATTTTGATAAAATAAATATGATATATTAAAAAAAAACAATTTAATTTTTTTCAGTACAAAGCGGCAATTTCATACTTTAACCCCTAATATTTTGTGACTAATTGCAAACGCAGTTATGTAGAGTTAAGTGTTTGGTGAGGGGTGTGTGTTACCATAGACATAAATAATTAACTGAGCAATAAATACAGTCAGTAAATTCACCACTCTTTACACGTCGTCCTAATACAAAGCGATCATCACTCGATTACGTGATCATCGCGTTCAATAATATAGCATACCGAGTCCTGAAGGCATCGACACGCCGACAGAGGGTGCTTTCCTTTCTTTTCTTTACAAATAAAATTACGCGACCATCGCGTGTTTGCGCGATAATCGCCTTGTACTTTCTAAGGCGTCGTCTAACGACGCCTTAGAAAGAGACAAGCAACGGTACGGTGCTCAACCTGTCTCTTTTTAATAAAACTACTGCCTGCATGATCGCGAAATCTCTCGCAAACATTTACCCGTTTTAACTTCATATGGATAAGAAAAGCAGATATCATTTTCTATGTGTAAAAATTGTAAAGGGCAAGCCACACTGACGCAGTCGAGTCAAAGCAAAGCGTCAAATTCTCCAGGAAGTTCGCGAATTCGGTCAACTTCACGCGTATTTAACCAGTGAAGAACTTGCAGACTAACTCGTGAAAAAGGATAGCGTGGGCGCATTTTTTTTACTCAGATAGAAATGTATGTTGGAGGTTGGAGGCGCTACACATGGGCTTTCAATGATGCAGATTAAATTTTTCATCAAAATCAGGCTGGAGACTGTTTTTCGCTATTCATCATAGTTTCGGATTTGGCCCTCCACGCCCATTTGAAAAATTCACCCAGTGTGTAGCCGAATAAAATACAACATGTGTAGTAATTGATTCGGACCGGCCTTGCCGTTCAACAAATACTGCCGAACCGATTGTTCCAGCCAACTTATGTATGTAGCGCACCTTTGACGCAATCACACTTGGTCGTAGCCCGTATTCGAGTGCACGAAAGATGTTACTCGAATTCGGGCATCCGATGCATTGATTAAATTGTTTTACTCGAATACGGGGAAGTACTGCTTGAAAACTCAAAGAAAAGCGGCATCGGGTAACCAAAACGAAAGCTGTTTGTATACGGAGGTACTCGACTCCGTTTATTTACACTAAGTCGTTTGTCCGAAATTCATAGGCAATCGAATATGAGCTGACGACCAAGTGTAATTGCGCCATTAGGTTGTAGCGATAAGGGTCAATTTCCTATGTTCGGACTAGCTGACACGCGTAACTTCATCTGCATCACATTTTCTATGAATGCTCCGCTCCTTTTTGTCTTAGCGTGAAGCCTATAGCCTTCCTCGATAAATAGGCTATCTAACAGTGAAATAATTTTTCACATCGGAACAGTAGATCCTGAGATTAGCGCGTTCAAGCAACCAAACAAACAAACAAATTTCAGCTTTATAATATTACTAGCTGACCCGTGAAACGTCGTCTGCGTAACATTTTTCATTACTGCCCCGCTCCTATTGGTCTTAGCGTGATGTTATATAGCCTATAGCCTTCCTCAATAAATGGGCTATCTAACACTGAATGAATTTTTCAAATCGGACCAGAAGTTCCTGAGATTAGCGCGTTCAACCAAACAAACAAACTCTTCAGCTTTATAATATTATTATATTATATTATATATACCGCGTGTATATGAATTCGACGCACAAACGATTTCCATGGGTCCAGGGCATAATTCTGGACACCCCAGTGTTGGAATTTTTCGTCGGTTCTTTTCTCATTTTTTTCAAGAGTAGGTACCACAAATAGGTATCAGCTCAGCTGAGCTGATATCTATTTGTGGTTTTATTCAGATTGCTCTTTTCAGTGAAAGTAGTTAATTAATATTTTTTTTATTAAGAATCTCATTGGGTTAGGTCAATGAGCAGTCTAAAGTACTAAAAAACCCTTGAAAAAAATGAAAAAATGAAAAAATTAGAAAAAAGCTGACGAAAAATTCTAAGTCTAGGGTGTCCAGAATCATGCCCTGGACCCATGGAAATCGTTTGTGTGTCGATTTCAGCTACACGCGGTATAGTATAGTCGGTCCGAGCGTGCGTCGGTGTGGCTTGCCGCGAAGGTGAGGGTGAGGGTGAGGGCGAGGGGCATACGCACTGCGCTTCTTGCGGCGCGGCGGCGCGACGGGCCCGGCGCGCGCCTCGCCGGCGCCGCTCACGGCCACGATGGCGCCCCCGCCGCGGCTGTGCTTGAGGCTGTTGGCCTTCGTGCTGGCTATCACGTCCGGCTCCGCCATCGCCAGCACTGCAGCCAACCCAATGTGTCAACGGAAAATTGCAAACATCGTCGTAACATTGTAAAATATCGCGCGTTGTAAACTATTTTTCCTTAGTGCGACACGGATTTATTGGAAACTATTGATTTTTGATGGAATTTATTGTTTGAAAACGGTTTTTCATCATTAGTAAGTATATCGAGAAATAATAATCTAATAAAGATTAGGTATTTACAATCTGAAGTAGTCTGCCGGTAACATGAATTCTTTTAAGATGGGAAACCGTCAAACGATTCCTTCCACTCTGGATGGAGTAGGAGGGAATGACAGATTATTACTGACTAAGGGCGAAGGCACACGGTGCGTTGGCGGTGCGGTGTGACGCCGCAACGTCATGTATTCGAGCTATTGGGCACCGCCACGAAACGCTTTTTACCGCGACGCCGCAACGTTAATGACTCAATTTGTAGAATGAGTTTTATCGCATAACGCTCTTTTTTGCATTAAAGACACAATATCAATATCTATAGTATCGGTTCTCATTGTAAGAAATAGATATTTCAAGTAATTGTAGGCTAGCACAGACCTATTTTCGTTCGATACACTAAAAATAGGTACTGCGGTGGCGGCACGTTCTCATTCTGGTGCACGCGGCACGCGCTCTCCCCTCCCCACCTCGTGTCTCAAATCGCAAGTCACGTTAGCCTAACTCGCCGTGTGACATGGTATTATGATTCATATGTAGGATACCGCACCACACCGTCAACGCATCGTGTGGCTTCACCCTAAAACCTACCCGTGTTCCTTCAAATGCTCATTGCGTTCCAGGGCCGCGGTAACACTTTCGAACAATCTTTACAACTTGTATAAGTCAGCCTACTCCTTATTTATTACAACCCACTTGAATTAACAGCTAAAAACCACGCATGGAACTTACGTTCCCATTCCCACTGCAAGAACGGCCTCCTCTTTGAGAGTAGAGAAGACACATCTCAAATTAAAAAGTAGAGCAGGCCACCTACGCGTGTTGGTGGCTGACACGTCTTCGAGTTTTCGCTTCTAGAACATGTCGGTTTCCTAACAGTGGTGATGAAAAATAATTTCCACACACATACATGCTTGCCTGAGTTCGAACCCACGACCTACAACTTGTAAGTCGCTACCTCTATCACTAGGCCAAAGAAATGTCTTTCGATAGATTCGAACACGAATTACGCGTCAACCTGTTATTCAGTGCTGATTAAAATACATAAAGCATCAATTTCGGCCAACCTTTATAAACAAAAAAATTAAGTTTTACTACACTAAGCTTTCAGTCAACCATACGGTAAGGTTTTATTTATTTACTAGCTTCTGCCAGCGGCTTCGCCCGCGTGATCCCTAGGGAACATATTCCCGGGATGAAAAGTAGCTTATGTGCTATTCCAGACTATAATCTATCTTTGTTCTAAATTTCATTAAGATCCGTTAAGCCGTTCTGGCGTGATTGAGTAACAAACAACCAAACTTTCACATTTATAATATTACTCGTTTGGTGTAAAGCGAAATTATAACCATCTTCCCCTCGACATTATAATTATTAAAGGATATTGCAAACTGTCGTAAGCCGTTTTCCGAAGCTACTCGCTAGCCTCTAGGCGCCAAGCTAGCCGCCTGCCTGTGCGTTCGCGACCACAAAAATAATCTTTATAGCATGATTCAGTATTCACGCGCGATGGCTTATTATTAGCGTTTTTCATGTATAACTTTGGTGTTTCTTTACCGATTTCTATGATTCTTTTTTTATGGAATAGTTAATAATGTTAACTTTTATTAATGTTAATTAGGAACGACTGAGAGTTTTTAAATAAACGTAAGAGTAGACAAATACAATCAGAAAGCTTCGAACTGCTAAGCTATCGGGAGTTACACGTGTTATTGTTCGTCAATCATAAAAGATAGACATATGCTGTCGTTGGATATTTTTTATATAATTTTAAGGAGAACATTTTCGTCATACATGATTTCTGTGTAGCTTTCACCATTAAGGTTGCACACGCGACGGAAACTTAAAAAATGGAGTAACTTCTCCCGTTTTCCCAACATTTCCCTTCACTGCTCTGCTCCTATTGATTGTAGCGTGATGAAAAGTATACTATAACCTGCTCAGGAGTATGAATAATAATTGTACCAAGTTTCATTAAAATCCGTCGAGTAGTTTTTGTTTCTATAACGGTTATACAGACAGACAGACAGACAGACAGACCGACAGACAGACAGACAAAAATTGTACTGATTGCATTTTTGGCATCAGTATCGATCCCTAATCACCCCCTGATAGTTATTTTGGAAATATATTTCATGTACAGAATTGACCTCTCTACAGATTTATTATAAGTATAGATAGATAGAAGATAGATATATACCTACTTTATTGTACACCAAATTTAAAACACGTACAGAAAATCTTAAACTTTAAACATACAATTGGCGGCCTTATCGCATTCCGCGATCTCCTCCAGGCAACCTGGAATGGAAAGTAATAGCCTGAACACGAAACGGGGTTGCACTTGGTGCAAATATGAAGTTACATACAAAAACAAAACAATCAGAAATACATGCAGCATGGTTTTCCAAATATTGCAGCGCGATTTTTAAGCAGTAGGTAAATTTCTTATTAGGTATGTTTCGAGCGGTTGACTCACTTATCTATCAAGCAGGTGAATGAAAGTAGTATACATGGGTGTCAGCCTATCTAACCATGACTTTTTTTTTTTTGAAGTATGGGAAATCATCAAATGACTTCTCCCGCTCTGGGTAAAGCAGGAGAGAGTTTCAGACTCCTACTGAGTAAAACCCATCCGTGTTCCTCCTAATGGCCTGTGCGTTCCAGGGCTGCGGTGACCAAGTCCGAAGCCATGTGTTTTCATGGCCGAGGCATTGCGCCACCGTCGGGATCCTTGCTGACGGTAGGAGGGGTTTCCATCGGCGTCGAATCGACGCTGAAATACCTGGGGCTCGTCCTAGACAGCCGATGGAACTTCGTGGAGCATTTCCGACGTTTGGTCCCCAAACTGGAGCGGGCCGGGGCTGCTTTCAGGCGGCTCCTGCCCAACCTGGGGGGACCGAACGCCTCCTGCCGTAGGCTATACGCGAGGGTCGTGCGGTCCATGGCCCTTTATTGGGCCCCGGTGTGGGCGCGTTCATTGAGGCAGCGTGCTGCGAACCACTTGAACGCGCCCCAAAAGGTGGTGGCCCTCAGGATGACCAGAGGGTACCGCACGATCTCGCGCGAAGCGGCGGGTCTCCTTGCCGGATTGCCGCCATGGGATCTGGAGGCGGTGGTCCTCGCGCGCCTGCATGATTGGCGCGCGGAGGTACTAAGCCGGGGGGAAACTCCGCTGACGCGGCAAATTGTCGCGCAGCGGACGGACTTCCGGCGCGATCTCATGGCGTCATGGAGACGACGACTATCGCAACCCAGCGCAGGGCACGCCACAATAGCGGCGATAAGTCCCCTCTTTGAGGAGTGGCTTGAGAGGCGCCACGGCGTCCTCACCTTCCGCCTGACGCAGGTCCTCACCGGACATGGATGTTTCGGGAGGTTCCTGCACCGAATTCGGCGGGAGGAAACGCCCGGGTGTCACCACTGCGAGGATCGACCGGAGGACACGGTAGAGCACACTGTGCAGGTGTGCCCCGCTTGGGCGGCGCACCGCCGTGTCCTCGAAACGGCGATTGGCGGCGACCTCTCGCGTCCGGCCCTGGTCCAAGCCATGGTCCGGAGCGAGACGGAATGGGACGCCGTTGCCTCCTTCTGCGAAGCAGTCATGCTAGCGAAGGAGGTGGCGGAGCGGGAGAGGAGACCCTCTCGTCCCGGCCGCCGTGGTGGACGCCGCGGGCGTCGGGGGCCACCTGGTGACCTCCGGCCACCGTAGGCGCGGGCCTGTGGACGGCGAGCTATGGGTGGCTCGCCGTCCGTCCGTCTAGTGACGACAGGCCGTGTCGACGGCGCGTTAGTGTTCCACGCGCGCCTCAAAGAGAGTCAGCAACACAGAGGGGCCCGAAAGGGCCGACGCCTGTCGGAGTCGCGGGATTATTCGCAAGAGACACCGTGGCTCCGGAACACAAAGGGCAATGAAGGAACATGGATGGGTTTTAGTCAGTAGAAGTCTGACACTCCCTCCCGCTACACCCAGAGCGGGAGGAGTCATTGGATGATTTCCCATCCCTAAAAAAAAAAAAAAAAAGGGCTGCGGTGACTGTTTCGAACAAATTCCGCAACCCCGGCAGGCACCGGCCCTAGCAGGCCCCATCTGCTTAGAGCGGGAAGCCGTGCGGAGGGAGGCGAGGGACGCCATCATCGTCCATTGGACAGAGGACCTCGCCTCAGCCACCTTTGGCCGTCGAACGCTCGACGCGCTCGGTCCAGTCCTGCGGGATTGGCTCGAGCGGCCGCACGGCTTCCTCTCCTTCCGTCTGGTGCAGGTGTTGTCTGGCCACGGCTGTTTCGGCACGCACCTGCACCGGGTCGGGAGGGAGGAGACACCGGCGTGTCACGACTGCGGCGCGGCGGAGGACACAGCGCAGCACACACTGGAGGTGTGCCCAGCTTGGTCCGAGCCGCGTCGCAGTCTCACTGCAGAGATCGGACAGGGCCTCTCCCTTCCCAGCGTGGTCAGATGCATGCTGGGGAGTGAGGAGTCCTGGGCCGCAGTCGCCTCCTTTTGCGAGGATGTCATCTCGCAGAAGGAGGCGGCGGAGCGCGCGCGGGAGGACGATCCTCTCGCTGCGCCGCTCCGCAGACGAAGGCGAGGTCGGAGAAGACGCCCTCTTCTCCCTCCTCGCGGTGGTGATGGGCGGGCGACAGGCGCGGGGGCGCCTCCGCCCGCATTGCACGCATCACCACCATCATCGTCGGAGGTTCCCGGCCTTCCCCTAAAGGGGGGGGCGTGAAGGGCCCGCTAAGGCGGGCGGTCGTCGGAGGTGGACTGGACGTAAAGGCTACGCCGATCTCCCAGTCCACCCCCACTATGACGTTGCGGGAATTTCGTTGCTGGGTTGTTTTAGTGGGTATACCGGGCTTGCCCGGGGAGTCCCACATACCCCTCCCACTCCCCCGAGTGATGCGTAATGCATTTTTTCCCAGCCGAAACAAAAAAAAAAAAAAAAAAAAAGGCCCCATCTGCTTTGCTGACAACTCTTTGAGGCAGCTAACCATGACTGGAGTCAGATTATCTAACTTTTGAATACCCGTAAAGTACGTCAAAGATAAACACGAGATCCGAGATCACCGCTTAACGTGTGCGTCTGACTAGCCCATCTTTATTTATTTACTACTATAGTTTACGCCAGATAAACGTGGAATAAAGTACATTTACCCACATACATTTATTGACTTTCTTATCAAAATCAGAAATAATGACATAAAGGTGTCCTGAATCGACTTCTGTCGTGATCCTTTACGTTCTCTAGTAATGAAAAACAGTTCTTAATTTATTACTCTAGTATCTACGAAGAGATATTAGGGAAAGGTTTAAGGTACTTTATTCCACGTTTATCTGGCGTAAACTATAGCGGCTTCGCCCGCATGAAACCTACAGAACCTGATGATAAGATCCGACCGATTCCGGCCTACACGGTTGCTTTAACTCTGCTGTAGTTACTGTTCTGTTGGGAACATACTCCCGGGATAAAAAGTAGCCCAGAATATAATTTAACATTGTTCAAAATTTCATCCAGATCCGTTTAGCCGTTATGATGTGAAAGAATAGGTAACAAACATCCATCCATTTATCGATCCTCACAAACTTCCACATTTATAATTGTAGGATTTACTTAGAACAGAATAAATACAGATAGAAGAGCCCAAAGGTGCTGCTTATTAGCTGTTTAGGTTATACTGACCATTCTGAGTCCTCGCTTCGCCGGCGAGCTGTTCGTCGGATATGGTGGAGGGCTCTCTCGATGACACGGGCGGTACCGGTGCGGTATCACGGATGTTCGCTGCGAACAAACAATTACTGATTGTATTTTTTCCCCGGTTACACGCTCCGCCTTGTCAGCGAGCATGCCTGCAGTCCAGGCCTGAGAAGTCATCAGACTGTACAAGAAGACGGAACTTCTGGGACTGCGCGAGCTATCGTCTTGTCGTCCACACGCACACGCTTACCTGGGCAAACTAGTCTGTGCAGGCATGCTCTCAGGCAAGATGGCGCATGTAGCCGGGCGTGTTAAAGACCCGACAGCCGTTTATCATCATCAGCCTAGCCTTTTCATAACTACTTTGGGTTCGGCTACCAGTCAAACCGGATTTAGAATACCAGCTTTTTACGTGGAGCGACATTTGCAAATCTGACCTCCACAACACAGTTACTAGGCACCACGGTACTTCTTCTGACCCGGCAGACGTTCTCCAGTCGAAATGACTGAGTTTGTACGAAATCATACCTATAGAAAAACATACTCCATAGGTTCCTGGAAGCTATTCTTTTTTTTATTATTAAGAGGGCGTATTCCGTCCACTAGCGCCGCCAATCGTTTTTATTAATTGTGGTAAATTTAAGACACGTAGATAAAAAACCGCTCTGTAGTGCACTGAAGAAATGTATTACTATTTTTTGTGAGTTATGTTTTGTACTTTAGAACATAAATAGTTGCCAAAGTCGATATTTTTGCTAAAAGTGGCCACTTTTAGCAATAATTGCCGTTTTGGCTATTTAGCCATGAGTTATGTATTAAAAATAGCTGTCAAAAAATAATAGATACATTTCTTCAGTACACTACAGAGCGGTTTTTTATCTACGTGTCGTATATTTACCACAATTAATAAAAAACGATTGGCGGCGCTAGTGGACGGAATACACACTCATAAATGATAAATGATATTTATTTTGTAAGTAAACAACACTTTTACACGTCAATCTATTTTTTTGGTAATTTTAATCTAGATGAGGCTGGTATTTCCTAACTCAAGAGGTTTTAAAGTCCATACAATCGTACTGGTCAAATCTTATGAGAACCATTAAACCTGTTTCATTCTGATACGAAAACTTTAAAACAAAAAATAAACAATTTACAGCATTTCTGATATGTCACTAGAAAATCAGAAAATATGTAATTAAAAAAGGTACCTGCGTCTGTGTTTCTGAACGCTTACAACCCTAATCTCTTCAAAGTTAGAGTGAACAGGCTCCTTCTGGGTAAGCTCGCTTCACCGTAGACTTTGTCTCTGTCATCTCTGACCAAGGCTAGAGTCATGAGCCAACAATCACAAATTTAAAAAAAAACGAATTAAATACGTATGTCTTTGTAAGTCTACGCTAATATGTATATTGTTACCTACAAATTAACCCCCACTAGTCTTTTGAAGGGTTACTTAAAAAGCAGCGCATGCGTATGGGAAATCACCAGCGACTCCTCCCGCTCTGTGCGGAGCGAAAGCTAGTGCCAGACTCCTACTGACTAAAACCCATCCGTGTTTCTCCTAATGCCCTTCACGTTCCAGGGTCGCGGTGACATTTCCGAACGCTCACAAATTCAGCAACAGTTGATTATAACTTACAGTGAGACTCCGAGGCGCCGCTCAGTATCCTACCGATTCTTCCAAGTGACGTCATCGACTGCAGGCTCATCGTGTCATGCGCTATTATCCTGCAAGTATTATTTATTTATTTATTTAATACTTTACGCACACACATGTATCTACAGAGGCGGACTTAATGCCAGTCAACCTTTGGGTGATGCAGAGAATAACAGTGGTAGGAGCAATATGGATAAAGAGAAACCATAACGCGATTAATAGTAAAATTAATACAAACATAAATATATAGGTACGTATAAACTATACATACAAAAATAACATATACCTACTCAAATTAATTAACTAATACACGAATATACGAGTACTTGAACAGTTTATGCAAACAAAAATTACCGCTGTGACGATACTACTGCCAACTTCTTACGAATGTGCCCTCGAACCTTAACTTTGAAGGTTAATCGGTTGGTTGCCATCCTAATTTTCTGGGGAAGCGCATTCGACAGAGAAAATGATTGTATAAAAAAAAAACTTTTTACAAAAAAAATACAACCGTCTTCTAAAGTCGGTTGTATTTTCTTTGTAAAAAGTTTTTTATTTTTCACTTTTTAGTGGTGCCCCACACCTAACAACACCACTACAAAATCGCAGAAAAGCAAAATACGCAATTTCGATTATCAAAGAATCATCTAAATAGTCAAATTCCAGCTATTTCGATATAAAAAACAAAATTCGTAACCGATTTTGATATGATTTAAATGGGACCAATCTGCAAGTATATCCTTTCAGATAAAACAAAGAAATTTCAAATCGGTTCATAATTGTCGGAGTTATGAGGTAACAAACATAAAAAAAAAACATACAACCGAATTGATAACCTCCTCCATATTGACACTATAGCACCGTATTTAGCTTTTGTATTCAATCTGTGTGTAGATCAAGGGGTTTTCCCGGACCTTATGAAATACAGTAAAGTTATTCCAAATCCGGGGACAGTAAAGATACCAATAACTATAGACCCGTCTCTGTGTTGCCGGTTTTCAGCAAGGTGTTTGAAAAGGTTATGCTAAATCAAATGCTCAGTCACTTTAATGAGAATAATATTTTACATGACAAACAGTACGGTTTCACCAAGGGGCGCTGTACAACTGACGCTGGTGTAACTTTATTAAAACATATCTTCAATGCGTGGGAAGAGGCGCAAGATGCCATAGGTATCTTCTGCGACCTATCGAAAGCGTTTGATTGTGTGAGTCATGAGACATTACTCCTGAAACTAGAGCATTACGGACTAAGTAAAACAGCCTTGAACTTAGTAAAATCGTTTTTAAATGAAAGACAGCAGCTAGTTCATATAAACGGCAAAAAATCAACAGGATTAATCGTGAAAATGGGGGTACCACAAGGCTCAATTTTGGGTCCTTTCTTATTTCTAGTTTATATAAATGATTTGCCCTATATTGTAGAAAATAAACTCAATATGGTGTTGTTTGCTGACGATACATCTTTGATTTTTAAAGTAAATAGACATGCAAACAATCTTGACAATGTAAATAACGCTCTAATGAAGGTACATGATTGGTTCACTGCTAATAATCTAGTGTTAAATGAGAAAAAAACGAAGTGCATTCGATTCACTTTACCAAATGTCAAAAGTAATAATTGTGACATAATATTGAACAAGGAGAAACTAGAATTAGTCGAAGAAGCAGTTTTCCTGGGGATTAGGCTAGACTCAAGGTTACAATGGGGTCCTCATTTAACATCTCTTGCAGGAAGGCTAAGTTCAGCAGCATATGCTGTTAGAAAAATTCGCCAGTTTACAGATGTTGAAACCGCTAGACTAGTCTATTTTAGTTATTTTCACAGTATAATGTCTTACGGTATTTTACTTTGGGGACGGGCTGCTGACATCGAGTCTATTTTCATTTTGCAGAAAAGAGCCATCAGAGCCATTTACCATCTGCGCCGGAGAGATTCTCTAAGAGAACTGTTTAAAGAAATTAACATCATGACGGTCCCTTGTCAATATATTTATGAAAATATTATGTACGTTAGAAAGAATCTACATCTTTTCAGTAAACGAGGCGACAGACATAACTATGTCACTAGAAATAGGAATCAGTTAGTTCAACCAGGTTTCAGACTTGCTAAAGTAGCAACATCTTTCATGGGATACTGTTTAAAGTTTTATAACAAAATACCGCCACATATACTAGAACTAAATGAGACGAAATTTAAAAACTGTGTAAAACGCACACTATGCAAACAAGCATATTATAAATTAGGGGAGTACATTGACGACAAAAATGCTTGGCTCAATGCTGGTCCGCTCCACAACGACTAAAATGCCCGAACTTTGATGAAGATGTGAAAACATTGTTGGACCTGCTGAAGATTGTAAGATTATCTTTGCATTGTATAGACTCATTAAATAATCTAACCATGATTTTGTAAAAAGGCAGTGTTTAAAAGAGTGTCCATGGAGTTTCTTGCACGTTCTTCTCCATAGGATCTACTCTTTGGAACGTGCAACTGCCGCGCTGGAGATAGGGTCGGTGAGTTTGTTTTGTTGCAGAATAACTTGCTACTCTTGTCGCTAGCGCGGCAGAATTAGCTTCATCTATTTGACTGACATACCTTGACTATTCAAAAGTGCCTGTAAACTGGTCTATTTGAAATAAAGGATTTTGTATTTGTATTGTATTGTATTTGTATTTGTCCTCCTTTTTGGAAAGTCGGTTATTGGAAAGTCGGTTATTGGAAAGTCGGTTAAAAAAGGAATTGTGAATGAAGTATTCAAGCACCCTTAAAATGTACTAATTTCCTTTATGCTGGAGGTTGCTGAGCTAACAATAGCATATGCACTTGAGCACTCCTAGGACAGGTCTATTGAAACTATACCTGATACTTTCAAGGTCAGCTCGAACGCTACGCAATTTTTTATGAGAAATCATCAAATTACTCCTTCAGCTCCGGGAGGGGTGGAATGGAGTGTCAGGCTCTTGTAAGTTGTAACGCGTCCGGGGTCGCGGTAACTCTTTCGAACAATAGGGTATATTACTGAAAAATATATTTATAAAATATTGGACTAGCATTTTTCTTTTATCACGTAACCAAAAACTCGACGGACTCGCGCACGAAGGGTTCCGTACCATTATATCTATAAAAACGGCAAAAAATTCCCCCTTAATATATGGGAACCCCCTTAAATATTTATTTTGTTCTGTTTTTTAGTATTTGTTGTTATAGCGGCAACAGAAAAACATCATCTGTGAAAATTTCAACTGTCTAGCTATCGCGGTTCTTGAGATACAGCCTGGTAACAGACAGACGGACAGACAGACAGCGAAGTCTTTGTAATAGGGTCCTATTTTTACCCTTTGGGTACGGAACCCTAAAAATGAATACAATACAGCGTGTTAAAAACACGCGTGAAGTCTTTTGTTTACGTGAAGCAAAAAAAAGTACATAACCAATATTTTTTGGAAATCTATATAGACCACGTTTTTCAATACTAAGACTTATATTCGTTGCGGCGGCGTCAGTTTGACTCAAACGTGTATGGTCGGCGCCAGACAAACGTGCAATAAAGTACATTGATTTTTCGCTAATATCCCTTCGTAGATACTCAAACAATAAATTATGAACCGTTTTTCAGTACAAAAAAAACCGGCCAAGTGCGAGTCGGACTCGCGCACCGAGGGTTCCGTACAAACCAGTAGGTATTCAATTATAAGCAGAAGTTGTGATATTCGGTTTATGACGTATTAAAAATAAACTAGATACTTACTAGATCTCGGTCAAACCAATTTTCGCTGGTAGTTTACATGGTAATGTACATCGTATATTTTTCTTAGTTTTATCATTCGCATATTTTAGAAGTTAAGGGGGGGGGGGGGGACACATTTTACCACGTTGGACGTCTCTCGCGCGCAAACTGTTCAGTTTAGAAAAAAATGATTTTAGAAACCTCATTATCATTTTTGAAGACCTATTCAAAGATACCCCACACGTACAGGTTTTATGAAAAAAAAATTTTTG
This sequence comes from Ceramica pisi, assembly GCA_963859965.1. Lineage (NCBI taxonomy): Eukaryota > Metazoa > Arthropoda > Insecta > Lepidoptera > Noctuidae > Ceramica > Ceramica pisi. The sequence goes on along the minus strand of OY982541.1, from coordinate 22,769,148 downwards.
AGTTTCAGTTCTAAGTATGGGGACCCCCAAAATTTACTGTTTTTTTTTTCTATTCTTATGTGAAAATCTTTATGCGGTTCACTGAATACATCTACTTACCAAATTTCAACAGCATAGTTCTTATAGTTACGTAGAAAAGTGGCTGTGACATACGGACGGACGGACAGACAGACAGACATGACGAATCTATAAGGGTTCCGTTTTTGCCATTTGGCTACGGAACCCTAAAAAAGGTAAAGCATCACTATAGAAGTCGAGTCAGAACAGCTTTATGTCGTTATTTCTCTGAGCTTTATGTCAAATAGGAGCGGAGCAGTACTGGAAAATGTGACGCAGACGAAGTTGCGCGGGTCATTAATAAATAAAATAAATAATTTATAGTGTCCAGAACAATCACAAAGCGAGACAGCTGTTTTCTGCAAGCTTTTTCCCAAGCCCACAAGAAGAGAGTTCTTGTAGTTTTAAAAACCCGCAACTTACTTGAAAGGGTGTTCAGAAGTGAATGTCTGCTGGTCTACGGAACCGGCCGCATCAGTCACTCCCTCGTCTTCCTCCTCGGTCTGCATGCAGCGTCGCAACTCCTGGAATCTTCGACGGCCTTGTACCACCTGCAAAGGAAATATATTCCACTGGTCATCAAAAATTTAAGCTCATGCATCCATTTTTTTTGGTTACAGCTGGATAGAGGCTAGGTAGGCAGATGAATGATTTGTTATGGAATACCAATTATAATTATCCGCATGTCGCGGGTTCGATTCCCGCACGGAACAAATATTTGTACGACTTACATGTATTTGTTCTGAGTCTGGGTGTTTTTCTATCTATAATATGTATGTATTTACAAAAAAAAATGTATATAAGTAGTTTATTTATCAGTCTTATCGTTACCATAGCACAAGCATTAGGTTGCTTAGCTTGGGACTATATGGCGTTGTGTGAAATGTCCAAGGATATTATTTTTATATTATAGGTAGCTGACCCGTGCCCACTTCGTTGGGCGGTAAACATTTTAACTTGTGATGAAATTATGAGTGTGGTTCGGTTAGTACTGACTGCTATGATTTATTTCCTGACGGCCAAAAGGAGGGTTTTGTTTTTATTGCATAATAATATGTATGTAGCTAGGCTAGCGAGCCGCTGCGAGCGCTCAGCGTTAGACTCCCTGTCCCTTGTTGCAGAGACATGCTGCTTTAAATCACTGAGACGCTGTGCACGTTCAGCGCTAGATTCCCGAGCACGGACCTGCGATGTTCTTCAGCTTTGGTTAGCAAGCCGCTGTGAACGCTCGGAGCTAGATTTCACGCTCGGAGCTAGATTTCCCAGCGCGTGCTTGCGAAATATTTTCTCTATTCCTCGAGAGGCTCTTCCGTGCGGCGTACTCGAGCTGCTCTTGTCTCATGTCTGGGATGTTGTGATATCCTTTTAGGCATGATAAACAATCGATAAAACTGTCCGATATCCCAAAAACCGAAATATCACAGCTTCGAACTCGAAGAATGAGAACGAAGTAATATTGTAATTGTGTTTTGAGAAACCGAGCAACCAAAACAATTTTAAAGACCAACAACATTCAACCAACTACGTACAACTTACCTACCAAACGACAAAAGTTAAATAATAACTGGAGAGGGTCATTAATCCGCGGAAAATCTTAACACCACGATTCAGAAAAATGACGTAATTGCACAACGCCGTCTATGGGTAAATGGATAGAACGTCCGTACAAAGCATGACGTTCTAATGCGGTTCGTGAATGGACGGCGCGGGCGGCGTTTTGCGATTTAGTAATTTTATATTATCTTCGAAACTATTCAACCAATTGACATACTGTTTAGGGCAAATCGTATCTCTATGATGTTCTTGTGATCATAATAACATTTTTTTCGATAAGGTTTAATATTTTGTTGTTTAAAAAATCGTCCAAAGATAAGTACGTCGAAAAATACTTTTTTTAACACATAAAAGCTACTATATCTGCTAAAATATAAAAGATAGAAATATGGTGCCGCGGACTTTTTTGTAGAACTATTCTAGGCGGACCAGGTTGCCATACATTGTTTTCAATTATATACAACTGTTAAGGCAGCGCACGCAAATAACTCTGTTGTAAGAGCTATTTTTTTCCGCCTGTATAGACAAAAATTGAGATAGTTCGAGTAATATGCATGATATCTTTATAATTTATAGCCTATAGCACTCATGAATAATGTAGCTTTCTACCAGTGAAACAATTTTTCAAATCGGACCAGTAGTTCCTGAGATTACCCCCTACATACAAACTTACAAACTTACAAACAATTTTACCTCTTTATAATATTAGTATAGATTATTATAATTTGAGTTTTCATTGAAAAGTTCTGATTACTTAGTGTATCTATTTAGGTCCAGTTAGGGCAAGTTTTTTATCTGTAGATCCAAGACCAATGGCCAAACTATTCTTGATTTTATAAAAAAAAAAATGCAATGCAATTTCATTTATTGAAAATGCTTTTTTCAATCAATTGTTAGCCTGACCAATAGTAACAAAAATGCGCTGCCACCATGACTGCAGCGTAGCTACGCCACATCATGTAGGCATATCCAATGTCCCAGTATGGGGCTGTCCCAACTGTCCACTATAGCTCTCAGCGCTTTCTCTACCCGGCGCATGGTGGTAGCGCATCGCTTACGCATGATGGCCTGAAAACCATCAATCTCCGCCTCCGAGAACATCGGATGCACTACAGTAGCGCGGCAACCTCAACACCTTGAACGCATTATTACATTGGACTCGCAAAGCGCTCTAAACTCTCTGCGTATAGTTGACCCACAGTCTGCATCTATAAAATGACTGCATGTTAAAATGTAAGGGGAAATATGCATTAAAATGTTTATCAAAAATAATAATCTTTGTTTTTCCTCCTTGATTTTGGCACTTAATTGATTGTTATTGGAACATAATTATAGCAAGGATAGATAAAATTCATTCAAAAGAAAATTGTAAATGTACACTAAAGCTACACTTCCAAATTATTATTATATCATTTTATCTTGCAAGTACTGTCCGACTGCTGGGCAAAGACCATCTCCCTTTTTTCAACTATTCCTGGTTATGTGCTTCTTCTTGGCTATTCACAATGAAGACATCCAAGTCCTGGAGGACTTGGATGCCGTAAACAGAGCCGCCGTAGACCACGAAGGAGATGGATCTCCTTCGTGGTCTACGGCAGCTCTGTTTCGCGATTTCAGGGCACTAATTTTGTACATCTAAGCATAGTACTTAATGTTAAAACTAATAGAGCTTGACTTACACTTTTCACAGTAGTTCTGTCATCTTCTGCTGTGGCCTCTGTAGTGAGAGTGCTGGTGGTTCCCGCAGCTGGCACCGAGGAGTCTGCCTTCAACGCCACCCCCTTGTCCTTGTCCGGAGCATCCCCACTCTCTGTTACATTTATGTTCTTGCATAGTGATGATCTTCTGAAAGCAAAATCAAATTTATTTTAATAGCAGTTTATCAATTATTATAAAACAAAGTTCTTCACATCTATCTGTCTGTCTGTTCACAATAAACTCAAAAACTGCACCGATTTTCATGCTGGATACTGTCACCAATGGATAGCATGGTTCTCAAGGAAGGTTTTAGTTTATAATTTGTCAAGCGGCCAAGCTGCTGGCATCAGCTAGTAATATACAAATGAAAGGAACATTCAACTGAATTTATTTAAAGTTTAAGTACAATAGTGGCACATGGGCAGACTTAATGCAATACAGCATTCTCTATCAGTCACTCTTTAGGTTAAAAGTAGTAAAAATAATTGAAAATCTTAATTTGCTACACACCAATATTAGTAAGAACTTGATTCATGTTTGATTCACCTGGTGATGCATCTACAGAATGAATGTTATGATTAAATTTTAACAACATACACACCACCTCACACCGCTCACATCAATACATAAGTGAAAACATTGTCAATACTGCATCCATAAGTGGGGCAAATTCATAATTAATATGTTAACCATCAACTTATTGGTTAATCATGATGTGGTCTATTAACTCATAATTATAGCCAAACTAGGGAGACTCGCATCGATGGATGACTGTTTTTTATTTGCTTTAACCTGTCGCTAGCGCCAAGGACGCATATCAATAGCTACATGAAACATCTGTTTGAATCATTCGATGCCCAATTCCAAAATAGATAATCACCGCGGTTTTTCGTGAATAACACATAGCTTGACTACACATTAATTTGCCGATACATTCTAGTGTGCAGTAAAAGGCTTTACAATAAAACTACAATAATATAACAGCATTATTCTTAACGTTTTCGCCACTTACTTGGAACCTTTACTGGGTGTGAACTCTTCAGCGTCATAAAACTCCTCGGAATCACTGCTGTCACCCATTGTGAACCGGTAAACATGTAGCAGCCGACACCAACCACAATTTCACGTAAAAATATTTACATTATCAAAATATTGAAATGTTTTTTTTTATAAAATAAGAAAGTTACAACCCGAATCACTCAACTCATTTGACACTTATGACAAGTGGTGACAACTGACACCGACTGACAGTTTGCTGCAATTTTGACGTTTGAGTTGACACCGTTCCATTTCACTACATCAGTTTACCATTTCATGAATGAGCACATGTCTTTTTCGTATGTGGGTAGGCAGGAACTAGGCTCATTGCTTTTGCTAATAGTGTCTACTATTGTTGCAAAATTTGTCGCGGTGCTAGCAGTGTTTCATGTCTTTAGTCAACTTGAATGATATAAACAACAGCTGACAGCTCGTAAATTCCACTATATTTTATTTTATTTTTTTGAGTTGGAGATATGAGAGGATCTACATTATCTGATTCTTATGTAGGTAATAATGAAGCCAGACCTAAGGCCATTTCTGTTAACTTTTAAGCAACGTTCACATTCACATCTAAGTCGCATCTGTAAATTTGTAGTGAAATTAGAGGTATTTTCTCAGGTAGAAACATAGAGTACAAAGGGAATCCACGGGGAAAATGAACCTCGCGCACCAAGGGTTCCGTACCATCAATAAAACGTGAAATGTTTTTTTTCATCGGCGAGGCCTATATTCTATAATTGACAGAGAACTTTAACACTGTGGTGTATTTTTCAGTTTTTGATCAGCGCTGTCTCGTGAACACTAGCGAAATTAATGTAATTTTTGTTGATGATTTCTGAAAAAAATGTGTTATTATTCGAGATATCGTTTTATTTTTCCTGTTATCTACATAAAATACTTTATCACTTAGAATAATTTCAGATTTTTCTTTTTGCAAACTTCGGAGATAAGGGGATGGAGGTATGGTCAATTTTTTTACATTTTTCGTCAAAAAGTCGAAAACCATGCGGCCTAAAAAAGCAGAAAAGAGACTCCACATGACCTAGTACTTTGAAAAAGTAGGTATTTTTTTTGTTTCTTATTTGCAAAATATATTATAGTTGAGAAAACGTCATCTAAATCTATTCCAAATTATAAGTCGATAGCATAAGTACTTAGATAGTTCTTGAGATATCCAACTGCGACAGATGGACAGACTTAGTCACACCCATATTATGTCACACCATAAGGTTTCCTTTTTACCGTTTTGGTACGGATCCCTGAAATAGTTCCTGTACTTTGCTATTTTAGATAAATCTTATTTTTATCATTCGTACCTACTGAGGAAGCAAAGGGCAATGAAATGTGAATCACTAATAAGTTTCCAGTGGCAGAACGTTGTCTCGGAAACATGACATAAAAGAATGGATTTTCCCGCGTTTAGTGGGTTAATGGTCAAGTGGTGACACAATCTTAATGACGTCATTAAGCGAAGTGGTACTTATTCGTCGTTTTTTTTACATTCATATTGTATGATTGCTTAGGGTAATTTATCGATAAGGGTATAAGCTTAAGTATCAGTATCAGTAGCGTCTACGCCAGAGCTACCAACTGTATTGTACCATAAGTAGGTACATATATAAAGTAACTATGCATACGGCTGTCAAACCAACACACGTAATCCATTAAAAATATTATAAAATACGAAACAAAAGTAGGTACCTCTGCGTGTCTATCTATCGATTTGTTGCACTTTCACACCTACACCAGTGAATCTATTTACTTAGATGAATTTGGTATATAACACACAGCTTGGCTCATCGCCACAAGGTTGCCTGCTTGTCGGTCTTCTGCAGATTGTACTTCGGAGAGTGTGCCACCAGCCCCCTTAGATCTACCATCGGACATATCAGACGCACTACAACTTACCATCCCTACCTTGTTCCCTACCAAGCCATGAAGCCATTAAGATTAGATACCTAATGTGTACTCGAGACAAGTCTAGCTAGGTCCGACTGGACTCTATAGAATTTAATTACTTCATCCGTTATAGTTGAATGACTCCGAATTAGGCAGGATATTAATTACCTAATTAATTATTTTTTGCTGATTTTATCATTTCTTATGTCCAGTTTCTGGAATGAAAATGATCTAGGTAGGTACTCATAAATGTTGAAAAACGCGCGTTATATTTTACAACAGCCAATTATTTATTTCCACAAATAGTGCAATCAACCTTTGACCTTTAAATACTTAAAATTTGGTGGAATGGAGTATTATTGATTGATCCATCAAATCCCTGGTCTGAGTGCGGTGCTGTTCAGATTATGTCCCATTTGCTGGAATGTCCCAAGCGTCCATGCATTTACTTACTGTACCCGAGATGACTTGAACATACATCGAAGCAAAGAACATGGCCAGGGGGCCGATTCTACTAACAAAATTGTTCAAAAATTGCAATCGAACCGCAGCTGTTTCACGGCTTTTTAACGCGTTTTCGCATTCTACTATTGAACAACGATCAAACTGCGATTACGTTTTAGTTGACGCCAACGATCGGTCGAAACAATTTGAAAAACCTATTCTACTAGCGAAATTGAAGGGTATTGGTACAGGTACTGGGCCCAAATAGTAGAATGAAATTAATGAACCGTCGGTGTCGATGCGAAGATGAGATTCTTAAGATTTTTGGTTTCAAGCCATAAACAAGCTGATTGATAAGATTAGACTGGTGGACTAAGTGGATCCACCATAGTCTATATAATAAATGAGGAGACGATGGACGAAAATGTAAAGGAACCTTGTGTCTCCAGTATGCCCCTTCCACGCGGAAACTACTCATGCACTTCAGTAAAAGCAATAGATACGCTGTTTTTTGGCATGAATTTCTGTGGGAAAATTTGATCAAAAGTGAGTCGTCAAATGGCATGGAGAAATACGGAATTTCGTATTTCTATTTGATCAAAAAGTTTGAACCAGCCTGTTTGATCAAATTACTTGAACGTGTGTGTAACGCATTACGTCGACAGTCGACACAAAACACAGAAACCCTACGGGCCCAGGGTAATCGGTTCCGCAGCATAATTATAAATTGGTATATTCCCATCAAAGACTACTCGACATAGCACTCCCCATACGCTACAACGACCAGTAAATGTTAAACGTAACCTTTTGTTTTTTTTTTTTTAGCGATGGGAAATCATTCAATGACTCCTCCCGCTCTGGGTGTAGCGGGAGGGAGTGTCAGACTTCTACTGACTAAAACCCATCCATGTTCCTTCATTGCCCATTGTGTTCCGGAGCCACGGTGTCTCTTGCGAATAATCCCGCGACTCCATGGTAAACGTAACCTAAGGTAGCATTCCTAACCAATATTGTAAATGCGAAAGTAACTTTGTTAGTTGCGCTTTCTTCCCTAAATCGCGATAGGTACGATTTTGATGAATTTTGGTACAGGGATGGATGGAGGGTCTCTGGAGACTCTGATATAAACCATTTAATATGCTATTTTTTTGTGAAAATATATTTTATCGCGAAGCAGAGAACAAAAGCTTGTACAGACTTCGTTTTGTTTTCGCAATCAACCTTGAACCTAATTTTATAGCAAATAAAGTTATATCTACTATTAGCTGACCCGTGCAACGTCGTCTGCGTAAGATTTTTCATTACTGCTCCGCTCCTATTGGTCTTAGCGTGATTATAAATATAGCCTATAACCTTCCTCGGTAAATGGGCTATCTAACACTGAAAGAATGTTTCAAATCGGACCAGTAGTTCCTGAGATTAGCGCGTTCAACCAAACAAACAAACAAACTCTTCTGCTTTATCTACACTAATATTATAAAGAGGAAAACTTTGTTTGTTTGTTTGTTTGTTTGTTTGTTTGATTGTAATGAATAGGCTCAAAAACTACTGGACCGATTTTAAAAATTCTTTCACCATTCGAAAGCCACATTATCCACGAGTAACATAGGCTATATTTTATTTTGGAAAAAAATAGGGTTCCGTAAGATATTTGGGTTTTTCGGACACAAGGTGTAAAAATCAACCAGAAAAGTTACTTATTTTGCGTACGCTGCCTAAACTATAAAAGATAGAACCATGAATTGTTCTAATTAATTGTAGATCTTATAAATATCTACAAAAAAGTCCGCGACACACTATACCTATCTATGTCGAGTGAGGCACAACAACCACTTTTATATTTTTAAATCTTGATTTTTTTTGGACTATATTTAAACGCGTTTATTTTACTCATGCTATTAATCCTTATCAAAATAAAGTATTTCATCACTAATTACAGTTTATGTAGATAATATTTGGTCTTTGAATGATTAAAATCGGACGTTTGGTTTTGAAGTTATGGCGAAATTAAAATATTACGATTTCTGCTGCACGGCCCGTTGCGAAGTGGACGTCACCAAGGCCCCCGGGTGCGCGTGCGGGAGGGGAGTTTAGATCTATGAGTAATAAAGTGTCCTCCACACTATTCCGAAGTTGCACGAGGCGAAGTGCTCTCCGAAGTTGACCGAATTCCGAAGTAGGTGCCCACACACTCGAGCAACTTCGCGAAGAGCTCAGTCGCCCGTTCCCCCGTTCCCCTCACGATAGGCATAATGGATAACGTTCATGTGGCAACTGCCGTTGCAATGTGTACTCTCGCATAATACAATTCCTGCGTATTTACTATGGCTGACGCGAACCGAAGTGAGCCGAGTAGTGTGGACAGACGCTTCGTGTTCGAACTTCGAGTCCTTTGACTCGGGCGCAAAAACCGACAACAACTGGAAGTCGCCCGGGGCGAAGCGAAGTTGCACGAGGCGAAGCGAAGTGCCCTTCTACACTATCGTATTCGCTCAACTTCGATCAACTTCGGGAATAGTGTGGAGGCTACATAAGGTACACGCGTGGCTCAGAAGACGCGAGGTCGGCTCCCTACGCAGCGGTCGTGCGCGAAGTCTAATAATATTCGTGCGATTTTTTTTTAGATTTCGTTCTTAGAACTATACCTACGCAAAAGTTCTTCTCAGAGCTAAACAACAGTTCTTTTCAGGGCTAACCAACAGTTCTTTTCAGGGCTAACCAACAGTTCTTTTCAGAGCTAGAATATTACACGCTATTAACATTTTCTTAAACATTTGAAAATGCCTAAGAGAGCCAGGTCTCAACTTACTAAACATAGTTCTCAAGCACGGGCAGCAAGAATACGCCGTAAGGGAGAATCTTCACCTGAACGTTCACAACGCCTTGCTGAACAAAATCAGAGAAACTCTCTGGTACGCGCACGAGAGTCGAGTGTCGAACGTTCGCAACGCCTTGCACAACAAAATCTGAGAACCTCTGAGTTATAATATTATAAAGCAGAAGAGTTAGTTTGTTTGTTTGGTTGAGTAGGCTCCGCTAATCTCAGGAAATACTGGTCCGATTTGAAAAATTCTTTCAGTGTTAGATAGCCCATTTATCGAGGAAGGCTATAAGCTATAATAATATGTATATCATTAGGCTAAGTCAAAAAGGAGCGCAGAATTAATGGAAAATGTGACGCAGACGAAGTTGCGCGGGTCAGCTAGTAATATTAGTATAGATAGAAGTATAGATAGAAATTTAACAGATTGTTGTAGCTAGATGTGCTTGCAGTGGCGTAGCTAAGCTCAAAGGCCCAGTATCAAACATTTTTAGGGGCCCCGTTTTAGAGTATTTTTTTTTTTAACAAAATAGGTCCTAGGCTACTAGCTCAAAACTGTCTTGCCAGGTCATGAAGGAGATGTTGGGACTAAAAGAATAGATTTGTGCACTAGGGGGCCCTTGTTTCCCGGGGGCCCCGTATCTTTAATACGGCTGATACGGTGGTAGTTACGTCCCTGCTTCCATCTGTACAAAAGAAAGACAGTTATATACGAGTACGTATGTAAGTAATAAAAGACAGTTTAATAATTTGACACCTTTTTTGAAAGACCTTATTTAAATTCCCGTATTGTTCCCGCTACGGTCGGCGGCTGCGCCACCCGCCCAAGCACGACTGGCGGCCTGCACATCCTTGCTGCTGAGGTCACCTGACACCCGAGATCCTGAAGGCATTGGCCTAACGGGAAGGTCGTCCTTGCAGCCAGGAGCCGGTTTACTGGCTCAATGAAGTTTTTCGAGTAAAAGAACTTGTGAAACCCTCCATTTTGAAAGGTTTTTATTTAATTCGAATTTAATTCATTTATTTATTTCAGCTAACAATAATCCATTTTCAAAATTTAGCACATGTCAACAATTTAAAAAAATGGGTGGTATTCATCTAACTGTAAATCAATATTCCTTGAATTTTAATACAACTAAAATCCATATGACAATCAGCAGTGCTATTCTGTAACAACATTTTCGTGTCTCGACAGCGGAATCCGAGGTGAGTTTCAAATTCGTATATAAATATAAGACCTTATGATGTAAGAAATAAAGTTCACTTTGTAAGCTTAGTCACTCAGGTGAAGTCGATATCGAAATGGTTATTTACAGAATAGACTAGCAGAAAAACTAATATGCACAGCAAAGTTAGGTACCTAAGTACCTCAAAACATCCTAATTTTTTCAGCAATTTAAGTTCGTGGCGCATCGCATCTATTTATTTAAAACGAAATCGATGAACGCATTGGAACGCATATCTAATAATAACTAGTGGCCAACAGACCCATAACTAACATATATTTTTTTAAACATACCTACTTCTATTTTTTAACCAACTTCCCAAAAAGGAGGAGGTTATCAATTCGGTTGTATGTTTTTTTTTTATGTTTGTTACCTCATAACTCTGACAATTTATGCACTGATTTGAAAAATTCGTTTTATCTGAAAGGATATACTTGCAGATTGGTCCCATTTAAATTTTATGGAAATCGGTTATGAACTTTGAATATTAAATCGAAATAGCTGGAATTCGTCTACTTAGATGATAGTTTTATGTCATCCAAGTAATCGAAATTGCGTATTTTGCTTTTCTGCGATTTTGCAGTGGTGTTTTTAGGTGTCCGGTACCACTAAAAAGTGAAAAATAAAAAACTTTTTACAAAAAAATACAACCGACTTCCAAAAAATAAACACTACAAAGTAAAAAATAACTTTAATTTCGGAAGTTGGTGTCAAAATACGAAGAAACCAACAAAAACAATTTTTTTTTTTGGAAGTCGGTTGTATTTTTTTTACTTTGTAGTTTTTTTTTTGGAAGTCGGTTGTATTTTTTGTAAAAAGTTTTTTTTTATTGCAAACTGCACTGTTTATCTAAATAAAACACCATTTATTTGTCATTATAATCTAATTATTCTTTAATCATAACACAATGAGATCAACTAACCTAACCTAAAATAAAAACCTAACCTAAGTTTTGAAATGTTCAAAAGGAAAAACGTTACAATAGTAGGTACATACCTACATTATTTTTGTACGAGTGTTAGTATTATTTTACATAAACACCGGGTAAATTTGCTGTGCAATCAGTAGGTATTATTGATATGAAAATAATATTTTTGTACACTAAAATAAATTATTGACACACATTTGAGGAAAAATGATGATACAAAGTTGATGTATATTTTGGAATTATCTGAAGTAGGTACAAGTTTTGTTAAACAGCTGGTTTACCTATTTGTAATGGGATAATTTATTTTATTAAAAAACTATTAAAAATGATGAAAATAAATTGATGTGTGAAAAGTTTCTTGATGTGCATTTAAAAATAATCCAAAAAATAGGTACTTACACAAAAAAAAATATAAAAGAATTATCTACTTTACAACATTAAAATCAAAATAAAATCAGAAACAACATAAAATCCAATCTATACATATAATAAAATCGTAGAGTTGCCGTGTCTGTACATTGAATATTTTCGCATAAAAAATACATAGAAATGTCAGAAAAATGACATAGAACACAAAAAAGTAGTTTTTGAAATTCTTTTCTGTTTGTCTGTTTGTCTGTGCGTCTGTATGTCTGTGCGTTTGGAGGAGCATCACGCATAAACCACTGATTGGATTCAAAATTTAGGTACTTCGAAATATTAAGTGATAATCGGAGCAACATTTAGTGTTTATTTCATCAAAATCGACCCACAAAATCAAAAGATATCGAATTTTAAAGTTTACGAAGAAACTTCATCGAGCGCTAAAATAGGTTGTTTTCATTGAGACTTCAGATACTTGCAATGCCATCTATTGAGAAATTTTTTAATAAGAAATGTGTGAAAAGACCCCGAAACAATGTATTTTTGAGTTATATTTTAATTAAACACATAATGTTTATAATTATATGTTATTATATTATCATTATTTATCGTAACGTGTAAGCTTCTAAGTTTGAACTTATGAGTAGTTATGAGCATAAAGACAGTTCAGTTACGTTGTAGATCGATAGATGGCGTTGTACTTATGACGCGTTTTTCTGAATCGCGGTGTTAAGATTCTCCGCAGTAGCATAAGGTCAGCCCCATGTTTTATGTTGTTTAACTTGAAGACGTATAATGTTGAAATTATTAGCTATGGAATTATGGATTTGATTGAATGATTGAATTACTAGATTGTTTTTCGATTTACTGGGAGGAGAGGAGAGTCTCCTCCGGAGTCCGGAGTTACCTGTATCCATAAGTAAACTGTTTTGAATGAATGAATGATCATTTATTACTAACAGAAGAGATGAATATTTGGTATTATGTTTCAATGTGGCTAAACTATATCAGCCGAACACGTCGATCTTCAAGGTTAAGCAACGCTTGCCGAGGTCGGTCTGTGAATGGGTGACCATTATAACAACCTAGCCTTTTCCTTACTATATTGGCTCGGCTTCCAGACAAACCGGATTCAGCTGAATACCGGTATTTTACGTGGCGCGGCTGCCTACCAGACCTCCACAACTCATTCAATGCAAGATTTCAGTCAGATTTTACTGGCTTTTGACTATCCGTAACGACTGCCAAAGATCTACAAATGACAGCCGGGACCAAAGGCTTAACGTGCTTTCTGAGGCACGAAGGAAACTCGGTATGTCAAGATGGTCACCCACCCACAGACCAACCTTCGCAAGCGTTGCTTAACCTTGAAGATCGATGCGTTCGTCTGTTATAGTTTAGCCTTGAAGATCGGCCCGTGCGGCTTTAGCCACGAGCTCCTCTATAATAAATCGATTCTATGAACCCAGTAAAACTTTTTTGATATTATAAAATCTTAAAACAAACTATATTTATCAGTGGTCTACGATCAGCAATATTGTCAGTAAAAATCGGAGAAAATGTGTTTCTTTTTGGACTGTTCTGGACGAAATTAAGAATCCACTTGATTCAGCACCATTCGTTCGATAGTTGGTTTTGTTGATTTTGATTCAAGATTAGTTTGTACCAGGAGATTAGGTACCTGGGCTGGTCGGCATTTCAACCGATAGAGATGATACAGTGCCCTGCATTAGGTACCCTCTTCATAATTATATTCTTAATTCGAGAGAGAGATCAGGATACGTAACTGAACGTAGATTTTGTATATTATGCAATCTTTACTAATATTTTAAAGCAGAAGAGTTTGTTTGTTTGGTTGAACGCGTTAATCTCAGGAACTACTGGTCCGATTTGAAAAAATCTTTCAGTGTTAGATAGCCCATTTATTGAGGAAGGTTATAGGCGTATATATATATATATATAAATCGCGAAGGACTTCTTGCGTCTTTACAAACTACCACCCTGCGGCGTCCATTGAATGTAGTGAGATTTTTAATGTTTTCAATGCGTATGTAAGATGTTTTAATCAGTATCATATCAGTAGTCGACGTCAAATTTCATTTAAACGTTAAATGGTGATATTCAAATTAAATATTTGTAACAGAATTTGTGCGTCCGTTCACTCTTAAATCTTTCTTGCACACTGAATATCCTCCGTATACGTTCAAAACACTGCATGCACATTATCGCCTCCGTCCAACTGTATGTTTAAATCAATTCCGTATAATGCTCTGCATATCATAATGATTATAATAACTAAATTACATCCATCTACTATTGAATTCAGGTTGGTTCCGAATACTGTTTTTGAATTATTGTATCCAGCTTATCAGCCAAGAGGCTTCCACCTATATAAGGGCTAATACTGACTCCAGGCACAGATAATAAATAATTAATAGTTAGCATACAAAAGTGACAATACCTATATATAGCGTAGGTATTTTCTCTTTGGTGGTCTACAAAATCTTAAAAAGCAATATAATCATTTTTGACGAGTGACAGGTAAGTTTGTATGTATAAACAGGTAATAGTCTAGTCGACAAGTTGAAAATGGTACAAAATAGAGATACTGCTCTTTAAAATTATGTGCGATAGCTCATTGGATCCGGAATGACGCCTAGAAAAATGTGCCAAAAGTTATAAACAATTAAAGATGAAAAGAAAAATGGCATTTCGATTTTTGCCAATATTTCATAAAATATTAATATTTAAGAAATTTCAAATAAAAGATTCTGAAAGAAGAGGAAATTTCTAATAAAAAACTCCTAACTCCCGGAACTCTATCTCCATGATTTGTAACATTAATTTAATGCTGAAAATAGGTTTGCGCGCGACATTTTTAGGTTGCACGCGTGGCGTCAAAAACGAGTACGGTATATTAATCAATTTATTTAGGGTATTTAATATTTTTTTTTAAATTTGAAAAAAATATGGTGTGTTCTGAACACTATAAATAATTTATTCCCGTTGGAAATTTGACTTAAAGTTAATTTTTCAACAAGTTACACAATTGTTAACTAACAAAATTTTCTCGAAAACCGTCTTAATTGTAAGTGAAAAAAAAATGTTTAAATAATGGTCGTAAAAAAATTTCGTTTCGTAGAGCCTTTCTTACATATATACTTAACAAGATCGCGCCATCAAAGTTACAAAAATATGTATACATTGATTATAATAATTTTTTTACTTGAACAAAACTTTGAAACTGAGGTTGATAAAATTATCAACAGCGACCAGCAACTATCTGCACCAATCAAACTGGTTACTCCGCGTAGCACGCACGATCCAACATTTGCAAAACAAAAAAGCTTTTGACCTTAACGGCTGAAGTACTTAAACAGTAAAACCCAAAAAAGTCATTGTCTTCCTAACAATGATTTTTAATGCAGTATTTAGAATACATTACTACCCGAAATTGTGGAAAATATCTCAAATATGTATGATCCCAAAGCCGGGGAAACCGCCGGCAGATCCTAGCTCATATAGACCCATAAGCCTTCTCCCCATACTGTCTAAGGTGTTTGAAAAGACTCTTCTGCGAAGACTCAAACCCATACTCGATGAGAGCAGGATCA
Source organism: Ceramica pisi (assembly GCA_963859965.1). Taxonomy (NCBI): domain Eukaryota; kingdom Metazoa; phylum Arthropoda; class Insecta; order Lepidoptera; family Noctuidae; genus Ceramica; species Ceramica pisi. Next base: position 22,753,503 of record OY982541.1, on the reverse strand, counting down.
TACCGGATCACCAGTTTGGTTTTCGGGAGAAACACGCAACAGTCGAACAAGTGCATAGGGTTGTTCACGTAATAAGGCAAACACTTGAGAGAAAGGAGTATTGCTCAGCAGCATTCATAGACATACAGCAAGCTTTTGACATGGTGTGGCACAAGGGACTGCTGTACAAGCTGAAAACACTTCTGCCTAACTCATTCTTCATGATCCTGAAATCCTATTTACACCAAAGGAAATTTCAAGTCAAATGCGGAGAGGAATACTCGAACCTGTACTTGATCACTGCCTCTGTGCCCCAAGGATCAGTTCTTGGCCCCGTGCTATATTTTATATGTACGGCAGACCTGCCTGAAACTGAAGGTGTGGTAACGGCCACCTACGCAGATGACTCGGCATGCCTTGCGAGCGACAAAGACCCGAACAACGCATCTTCGAAGCTGCAAGCACAGATCGATAAAGTTGATTCTTGGCTTCGGAAGTGGAGAATAAAAGCTAGTGTAACCAAATCAACACAAATAACATTCATTCTCACTGAGAAGAGGCGAATGTCCACCTGTTTGTATGGATAACAAGGCCCTGCCAAATCACGACAGCGTAAAATATCTTGGCCTACACCTGGATAGAAGACTGACCTAGAGTAAACACATAAAAGCCTAGAGGAAAGAAGCGAACTTGCAATTTCAATCGCTAAACTGGTTGCTTGGACGACAATCCACTCTGTCTCTTAGTAACAAGCTCTTGGTATAAGCCATCATAAAGCCCATTTGGACCTATGGAATAGAACTGTGGGGTTCTGCGAGCAACTCTAACATAGAGATCCTCCAGAGATTCCAAAACATCGCCTTGAGAACTATCTCAAGCGCGCACTGGTTTGTGAGAAATACCGAGACATGAATACCTGGAGATACCTACTGTTAAGGAAGAAGTCAGCAATATCAGCAAGAGATACAAAGAAAGACTGAGCAAACACACAAATGAACTGGCAAAGAACTTATTACAGTCACAGGAAAACATCAAACGCCTAAAAAGATGGCACGAATGAAAGAATCGAAGCTCCAAAGTCTTGAGCATCGACGCCGAGTTGCTGGCCTGTCGGTTTTCTATCGTTTACATTTTGGGGAGTGTGCGACGGAATTGCATAACTTAATTCCGCCAAGCCCGTTCCACCATCGGACCACAAGACGTAAGGCGATGTACCACCGGTACATGGTGGACATCCCACCTATACGCACAAAACGTTTTGGGAATACATTCATTGTGCGTACAGCTAAGGAGTGGAATTCCCTGCCTGAGTCTGTGTTTCCTGATAGCTACAACCTGGGAGTCTTTAAGTCAAGAGTGAATAGGTTACTTCTAGGCAAGCGTGCTCCACCTTAGACCGCATCATCGCTTAACATCAGGTGAGATAGCGGTCAAACGTACGCCTATAAATATTAAAAAAAAAAAAACATACTGGACCTGAACCAAAGAACCTGAAAGACAATAATTAATTTATAATTATGGTGCCATTTATTGGAATGTCGCCTGCAAAGCTTACAATAGTGGAATACATCTGATTATGGCTTGGCCGATTGCAGACTAAAGATTAGAAAAAAAAAAAAAAACTTGAACAAAAACTGAAAAATCCAAGTAATGTTGTTATTTTTTTTTCTTAATCATCATATTATCGTATTTTTAATACAAGAAATTTCTTAACTAATTATTTAAACAATTGTTTTTTAAATAAATCATAATAGGTATTTGTAATGTAATAAAGTTGTAAAAGAAAAAAACTTTTTAAAAATACTGATACATAATTTAATCAATTTGTTTATAAAATAACAAGTGGCGGGAATTTTTTTTTGCAAATCAATAAATATCTTGTATTAATAAAAAAACGATAATATGATGATTAAGAAAAAAAATTAAAAACAATACTTGGAATTTCCAGTTTTTGTTCAAGTAAAAAAGTTATTATAAACATATATTTTTTACTTTTATGGCGCGATCTTGTTAAGTATGTATAAACAGGTAACACACGTACACAGGTACACAGGCTAGTGTGAACATGTAGGTTCAAATATAGAAAGAGGAAGTTTCATGATACGAATAATTTAATAGTAGTCATATTTATGTAGGTGAACATACGGAATAAAAGGCATAATATCGTAATTTATAATTAATAAAAATAAAACATTAAATGTTTTATACATTTCATGTTTTATTTTAAATTTTACAAAAAATGTGTATTTAATCATTAAAACTTTTCCATCAACAAATCAATGCAATTTAACATTGACATAATAATAAACATAAATTTGCTCTGCCTTGCGTAATAACAAAATAAACTGAATTATAAACATCAATCAGTCTTCATTACAGTGGAACATGTATTTTTTATATTTTAAATCAAAAGAAATTAGTAGGGTTTTTATCAACACAATGTTGTCATTCTTATTTTAGATATATACCTAAAAGAAATGTAAACTCCATCTGCAACTTCTCTTTCAATTTAAAATTTCACTTTGGTGACAAGCTTACATCACGGCCGGCACATGTCTGTTTCTTTACAAACTTCGGCAAATCGGCACGCGAGCGCGCTAAAGCCCGTCGCCCCGCGCCCCGCGCTATGCGTCCCTCGTGAACCCTGAATAGGCCCCTCAGACACCGTACCTAGTGCCCGTTTAAGGATATTTAAGAGACGCAAGATTGTTGTCACGAAAAAATGATAAAAACTTTACAAATTAAGTACGATATTCAATGGACACGATAAGATCAGTGAACTGAACTCAAAGTATACGTGGTAAATTATACGCTGAACACTAGCGCCCTCCAAATTTCAGTCGGACGATGGCGGAACTATATTATACGCTAAAAGGCATTGTAGTGATGAAATTACGTCCATGCCAATTTTTCGCCCATGCATTCTAAGGATGATAAGGGACCCTTGGGCTAAAAATGAGGGTCGGTCAATCTTGCGTCCGTATTCCGGACGCACAAAGTCAGTCGGACGCAGCATCATCGGTAAATAACGCCATATAGGACGCAACATGTCCTTCAAGATGTAAATATATATATATATATATATATATATATATAATCACGCTGTGACAAATAGGAGCGGAGCAGTAATGGAAAATGTGACGCAGACGAAGTTGCGCGGGTCAGCTAGTACCTAATAATTCAGTAAAATACTTAAAATAAAATTTTATTATTATTTTGGGGACCGAGTCACCGGCATCCGTAGGAGAATAACCTTCAGCGAATCCCTACACGTGGCCCTCGGGTGGTGCTAAACAGGTGACACTAACCGCCTCCGTGGTCTCGTGGTTATACCACCTGATTCAGACCCAGAGGTCCCGGGTTCGATTCCCAGCGGGGGCAAATTTTTTGCTCGGTTTGGTCGGTGGTAGGACTTGTTCTAAGTCCGCCTGGCAAGCTACCACCATCATGTCTAAGTCTGTCGCCATAACAACAATGTTAACAGCATTGTTGTGTTCCGGCAGTTAGAGGTATGGTATGATAGCCAGTTCCTCTGTGTAAGAGGATTCCGGGTGAAACTCGCTTCCATCTTCGGCCTAATCATCACTTTCCATCAGGTGAGATTTGGGCCAAGAGTTTCCCCGTTTTGTATAAAAAAAAAATCTATATTTTTGTATTTTATAGCAGAACAGTTTGTTTGTTTGTTTGTTTGTTTGTTTGGTTGGTTGAACGCGCTAATCTCAGGAACTGTTGGTCCGATTTGAAAAATTCTTTCAGTGTTAGATAGCCCATTTATCGAGGAAGGTTATAGCTAATGTAACATCACGCTAAGACAAATAGGAGCGGAGCAGTAATGGAAAATGTGAGGCAGACGAAGTTGCGCGGGTGAGCTAGTAATAATATAAAAAAACTCTACAATTAAATTAAAATCCATAATTTAATTAAAATAAAGTAGACTTAAGTAAGTAAAGTTAAGGCTAAAGTAATGTTTAAGAAAGATAGACTGCTAATTCTTAATTCAGAAATCGGGAGTTAGTGTAAGTAGGTATTATTAAAATATCTAACAGTATGCAAAACTTTAAAAAATGATCATAGAACGGGATGGAATTTGATACTTAAGCCAATTTAGTTTATTTTAATTTAATTACGAATCACAAAACGTCTAATAATTTGTCCCCGGTAACACAGGGGATTTAAAAAACTGGGGATATTTTTATGTATTGGTGGAAATACCTCATCATCACCGTTTGAGTACACTTTGTGGCCTACCCAAATGTCCGTACTTTGGTATTGTTTGTCGGATCATTGAGCTCCTCAAAGTTCTGAGTTGAGCATGATAACTGACAAATGCTTGCACTGTCTGGATAGGTCCACTCAAACCTGCGTGGTACTTTCCTCTAAAGGCCACCACAGACGTGAACCTACGTGGTTTTCATATATTAGGTAGGTATTCACGTTTGTATGGACTTTAAAAGAGACTATGACCTCTGAGTTTGTTTCGGTGAAACACCGAAACAAACTCAGAGGTCATAGTCTCTTCTCAGGGTAGTCTAGTCAGCTAGAAAACATCGACCTCATCTAGAATAATATGATCAAAAATATTGACGTGTGTTACCTACATGTTGCCTATTTGCAAAATAAATATGATTTGCTGATTTACTGCTAGTCTATTCTGTAAATAACCATTTCGATATCGACTTCACCTGAGTGACTAAGCTTACAAAGTGAACTTTATTTCACACTTCATAAGGTCTTATATTTATACGAATTTGAAACTCACCTCGGATTCCGCTGTCGAGACACGAAAATGTTGTTACAGAATAGCACTGCTGATCACAAACAGGCGTTAGTGAAGTTATCGCTTTGCATATATTTTCTCTTCTCTTTACAAACGGAAACAAATTATTGACCACGGAACAGAAAATCTGTTCCGTGTTAATGACACTTGAATGTTTTTTTCAACAGGCGTTTCGTTGTTTTTTGTCAGTTTTGAATCAGCTAAAACAATCAAGGCCCGAATTTAATTCCGTATTGAGAGAGAATCTGAAAGAACACATATTTCAATAAGTGTTTTATGATATAAAATTAGATTTACACACACACGCACACACTCACATCACATCGCCCACACTCCACTCCACTCCACTCCACTCCACACACACACACACACACACACACACACACCTTCACACAGACCAGTTCGGTTTTTTTAGCCTGGTCGGGGTACAACGGACGCCATTTTCGCTATCCGCCAGTTTTGCGAGAAATAGAGCTGTCCATAAAAACTTGCATATGATATTCATTGACCTCGAAAAGGTATGTGACCGGGTGCCTCGTGAGGTTTTGTGGTGGGCCCTTAATGAGAAAGGTATGCCTGGGAAATATGTGCAGTTGATCCGAGCAGAGTCGATGTAGTACTGAAGTCCGGTCTGCAGTGGGCACCACTGACAGCTTCACTGTGGCAGTCGGTTTTGCACCAGAGGTCGGCCCTCAGCCCTTATCTCTTCCTGATGATAATGGACGCTTTGACGTCGGACATCCAGGAGGAGGCTCCCTGGTGTATGCTGTTTGCTGATGACATTGTGCTGGTTGCCGAAAGTGGGCTAGAGGTCAAGAGCAGACTTGAGACATGGTGGCAAAGACTGGAGAGTGTTGGCCTGAAATTGAGCAGAACCAAAACAGAATACCTGTTCTGCGATTTCGGCGGTCTCTCCAGTCCTACATATACCTATAGCTGTCACCGGAACGCCTATACCGATCTGCTCCGACTTTCGGTACCTCGGGTCGCTTGTTCAGGGGGATGGCGATATAGACCGAGTCGTAACGCACCGGATCAACTCTGGGGCCCGAGTCTGCTATTTTTATAAATTTGTCATTCCGACACGATCCCATTGTCATGCCATTGTCATTTTGCTAAAAGTTCGTAATCTGCTAAATTCATAATCGCACGGTCACTGGCACGTCAGTGGCCGGTCACTGGCACGTCAATGGTCTCGTAATAGAATTGCGTTAGGAATGACGTATTGCTATTATTATAAAACCGAGCTAAATTTGAGCATTTATTCATGCCAGATTTTATTTATATTTAGTTTTACATATTAATTATTAGTGTTATAAGCAATCTGAAGTAGTGAGAAGTTCGTAAATACTAAATCTGTCATTATGTACGAGATTACCATTCATATGGCTTTCTTTCAATGGCGTGTCAGTGGTTGATCATTGGAATGTCATAATGACGCCATTATGATGCCATTATGTTAGTAGATTACCAAACTTGTCAAAATCAACCATTTTGAAATCAGTGATCGACCATTCTGACACTATTGTAATAGCAGACTCGGGCCCCTGGATGGATGAGATGGCGACAGGTCACTGGGACAACTTGCAACCCAATGCCTCTCAAGTTGAAAGGGAAAATCTACAAGTCCGTGATAAGACCTGTCGTAATGTAGGTATGGATCAGAATTTTGGGCTGTGAAAAAGACGGATGAAAATAGATTTCATGATGGCGGAGATGAGAATGTTGAGATGGATTTGTGGAGTAACAAGAATGGAGTGGAATGGAGTCATGTGAAGAGGAGGGAGGAAACGACTTTATTTCTTTCTTCTTTCTTTCTTTCTTTATAGTTTGACGGCTGATAGGGCAGAGTGGAAGAAACAAGCGTGTTGCGCCGACCCCAAGTAACATGGGATAGGGGCAGGAATGAGGAACATGATGTACTTAACATCTTAAGTACTACCAACCTAACGGTTAACCTTCAGTGAATTCCTACGTATTTACAGATACCAGCAGATCACGCTACAACGATCTGTCTTCAACTTTAATAGATTTGCAACTTTATCGCTAAAGCCATCAGGCTATCCGAAACAGCCAAAACTGTCAAATTTTTCCAATCTAATTTGAACCTTATCTCTTTAGCAATAAAGTTGAAAATGTAACAAAGAAAGTGCTGGTGACTGTACATAAATAAGAAACTAAAGTCCGGCCGCGGAGCAGGAAGAATTTCGTCCTTTGACATGTCTCTGTCACTCCCGCGTTAAAAGTTTGTGTCTCGCTCGCACAGATGCAATGGCCGCCGTCCTCAGGGATTGGAAACATTTTACCTAATAGTGTAAGGTTTGTTCTTGTTTGCATGTGTAAATCCCGTAAAAAAACAGGAATCGCAATTAGTTAGACTAGATGATAATGTAGACAAAACTGAAAATTCTTTTGTAATAAATGTGATAGACGAGACGTCTTCGGAAAGCAGTAACTCCGATACGCTTAGAGGAATCGGATTCTGATTTATGAATTTTATTATTTTTTATTTCTGCCGTATTTGTAATTGTAACTCGTTTTTATAACTTATAATATAAAATCTAAATAAATAATTTATATGATAAAAACATTTTTTTATTTTCTAAGTTGGTATATTTTCTTTCTCGTTCAAATATTTCATGTAAACCGCACTCAATACAAAAATGTTTGTGACCACTGTCAGTAGGTAAAGGGGTCATTGTACGAAATTCTTTCTGCTCCGCGGCTGGACTTTACCTACTTTTAATTTACATAACTGTAGTATCTGACTGCAGTGAGACAAAATAACAATTCATAACACATACGCAATTTCAATAAATCTTATCACCGAGCAGTTAAGTAGTACCTACGTAACAACCTACTGTTAGTCACACAGAATGATCGACGAAATTTTTTTTAGCTATTGTGATGGGTTTGCTCTTGACTCTTGTGGTCAGAGCTGACAGAGAAAGTCTACGATGTAGCGAGCATACCCAGAATTAGCCAGCCGGTCGATTCTGTCGACATCTCACCGTGATCACCTAAGTGGAGTGAACGACAAGTGAGTCGTCATGCCATCTTGTTTGTATGGTTTGACAGCTCTCTTGTGGTTCACATCGCCTAAGTGTTCACTTCGACATGTTTACAGCCGCTCTATTCTGTCGACATCACACCCGGTACACACAGGTGGAGTGAACGACAAGTGAGCTGTCATTCTATCTTATTTGTATGGTTCACTTGTCGTTCACTTCGCCTAAGTGTTCACTTCGACATGTTTACAGAATCGCACTGCTGTTCACTCTAACTTTGAAAAGATTAGGATTTTAAGCGAAAAAAACTCTATGCGATAACAAGTACCTACCTATCTACTAAATATGAAACAAGAAACATAATTTCTCATAAATAACCTCGCTAAAACCACGCTGTTTAGATTGAGTAGGGGGGGGGGGGGTAAAAAAGGCCACTGCAGCAGAAACAGAAACCACGCACGCTACCCGTCACTGTCAAATTTTCCCAATTAACTTTGAACCTAATGCGTTAGCGATAAAGATAAAAAAAAATGACAGATTTTTGTGTGGTTAATATTACGATTCCAGTATGATTCTGCTAAAGTAGCAAGTATTTTTAGACCCGCTGATAATTAAGAACAAACTTTTCACATTGTTCTTCTGTCCATATCTGCATTGATTTGTACTCAATTGATTAAAGGCATTGCAGCGTGACTTTCTTAGGGTGCCGTATGTCAGTCTGAATATTCGTGTGTTGCAGCTAATTTCAATGTTATGCGACAATCAAATGCAACGACTAAAAATATTCTTTAAATGTATATATTTTCATGTTTTTAAAATAAACGGGTGGTTTATTTAAATATACATTTAGATGAACTAACAATTGTACGTTACAGGAAAACCTAACGAATTGATAGAATATAATTAAAAATAACTTTTCGAACGGAACTTTTGATGCGCGAGTCCGACTCACACTTGGCCGATGCATCACTTTTGTGATGTGACTGACGAGCAGTGATGCACCAAGGACCAATCCAACAACCAAACCTAGACACAAACCAACAACACAATCTAGACACAAAATCCAAATCATGTGTCATAGGCCAACTTTCTTCTGATAGTACCTAAACTATCGATATTTTTCTCTGCCTAGACCATAGACATTCCTTCTATTACCTATACTTGATCATAAACTCACACCTTTCTTCTTTGGGGGTAGGCAACAACTATAGAACACCACCTCCTACGATCCTTACATAATACTTTTATACATAAAACAACAGTACACTGTACAGTAAACATGAAATAATATGTCCATTGGTTGGAGGGAGATCAGGCTGTTTTGTCCTCGACATGCGTCATGCATTCGACGCTGCTATAAAACCGATGACCTCCCCTCTCACAGCTATTCCCTCTCAAAGTCCTCAGCCGACTGGCCGTGCCGCAGCGTGTAGTGTTGTGTTAAAAATAAATTGTTAAAAAAACGTAAGTTTATTTTGTTACTTTTTTGTGCCGTGGTGATGGATTTTTCTGAAAACTGTATCTAAGTATATTTTAAAGCTGAAACAGTCGTTTTAGTTTCGCGTATGTACATTTTGAGGATAATTATTTTAAAGCTGATCGTTTTCGTTTCGCGTCAGGAACATTTTGAGGATAATTGTTGTACCAATTATAAGTGTAATTAAATTCGAATTAATTGGAATAGAAACGTAGGTTTGGTGTAGTGTACTTACATGATGTATTCAAACATTAATTATGTTAAAATGCTAGATTCAAAAACAAAAAGGCCAAATCAACGAATTTTTATGCACGCAATAAAGCAGTAGGCTAATTTTCACGATTCGGTTTCTAATTTGCACATTTATTTCGTTACAATTTTATCGCTCGTATGCCTACACGCAAGTAGGTGTGATTGAAATTGGACATTGCTTAAAAACAAGTGCAGTGAAAGTCTGGAAGTAAACTAGTCCAATTGGAGACAACGCGCAACGTTACGGTAGGGTCACACTTCCCAGTCGCGGGATTATTCGCAAGAGACACCGTGGCTCCGGAACACAAAGGGCAATGAAGGAACATGGATGGGTTTTAGTCAGTAGAAGTCTGACACTCCCTCCCGCCACACCCAGAGCGGGAGGAGTCATTGGATGATTTCCCATCCCTAAAAAAAAAAAAAGGGTCACACTTCCCACGCGTTCAGAAATTAGCGGTAAATGAAGCATTGTACTTGCTAATGATAGTGCCTTATTTGTTTAGAATTTTAATTGAATAAAATACCTGGGTACCTACTTAAGAATTACCTATCTACTGCAGACTACTGCAATCAGTGGCGTAGTGTGCCTTGGCGGGGCCCCATATAAAAATTTGTTTGGGGGCCCTTAGGAAGGGTAAAGATTTCTCACAAAAGAAAAAAAAATGTTTGCATAAAATTAAAAGAAATATTTATTAATCATCTATCTGTCACTTTTTCCAAAATTTTTACAAACAAGTCAAATTAAATATACACTCTCTTTGCCATTTTTCGGCAAACTGATTTATGAAATCATATTGTAAAGGTGATGATGACTATAGTTTTTCTAAAGTTTCTGCCTCAATGGACAATAGTGACAGGTCTGACAGGCGTTCATGTCCCATCGAAGTTCTTAGGTAATTTGGGAAGTTTTTATAAATGTTGGGGGGCCCGGTGGCCCGGGAGACCCGTATAATTGATACGGCAGATATGGCGGTAGCTACGCCCCTGACTGCAATGCAAACACTTGGCGCTTTGTACAGTCAGTCAGCACCACAAGCAACTAATATTAATTGACTAGCTGACCCGCGCAACTTCGGTTAAGTTAAGTACCTAGCTTTAACTTTATAGAGTTAATAGCTGCGAGAGGCCATCGACAAAAAAAACCGCGCAACTTCATCTGTGTCACATTATCCATTAATGCTCCGCTCCTCTTTGTCATAGCGTGATAATATATAGCCTCGATAAATGAGCTATCTAACACTGAAACAATTTTTCAAATCGGACCAGCAGTTCCTGAGATTAGCGCGTTCAAGCAAGCATTTAAACAAACTCTTCATCTTTATAATTTTAATCGTTATAATTATTAGTATACATTTATTGAATAGAACAAAATACTCCTTTTTAGGATTCCGTATTTAGAAGTCGAGTGACTGCCTAAAAGGTACCTAGTTGGTTTGCTATTTTGTTTTTTACAATAAACTTACTGGATAAATCCGAGTGTAAAAAAAACGCCTACAGCCGGTTCTGCCGGCGTTTTTTAATGACTTAACAGAAATGGAAAAACCAGTGTTCGACAGAATGATCACATCAGCACAGCACATTGCAATCTGTCATGCACAGATTTGTTTTATATAATATACCTACATGCACGAGAGGATAACTATTTAATCAGTTATTTGCCATGTAAATACCTAAGTAGATTGTGTAAAGTTGCTGTAGCTGTAGGTAAACCAACAATGCCAACTCATCATGATTGTAATAATTGTTTTTATATGCTTAATAAAGTTTTATTCGTTCGACATAGTGTAATAAATACCTATGTAAATTAAACTTAGGTACAATAAATTAACAAATAAACTTAACTAACAAAAAACTATAGTACAAAAAAATTCGTCCTCAACGCTGTCAGCTGGTAATGTACCCAAGAGACTGGCGGCATTGCCACGGCTCTTGGGTAACGGGAAGTGTCAACCAGCCGTTCCGAAATTTCTTTGAAAAGGCTGTGAGCACAAGGCTAGGGCCCATGTGCTCAGAGCCTTCGACCTCAAACGGCTCGAAAATAAAGTTACCAATAAGGGTACTATATTTAAGCCGCTTGAGGTAAATAAATAAATAAATCTACCTCTATAGTAGGTATACCTATTACAAAGAGGAAAGATTTGTACGTGTTTTTTTGTATAGTTTGTCACGAATAAACTCAAAACCTACAAGACCGATTTAAAAAAATATTTTTCCATTTTATTGCTACATTATTCCTGACTTCCTGAGTAACACAGGCTATAACTTATTTAAAAAAAAATATAGAGATCCCTCCGAAACAATACTAAACCCCGCGCCAACGAAGTCGCGGGCGAAGTGCTAGTAAATAAATAAATAAATAAATATTATCTACCTAAATCAATAGTAGGTACATATCTACTTGTCTACAGTTTATTTGCTGATAAATATAAATATATGAGCAATAAACATGGGTTGATCAGAATCGGTAGATATAACACATTTACACACCACCTAACGTTATCTAGCATTCGAAGGGTGTGGTCCAAGAACTCTTGCTAACTGCAACGGCGATAAAGTGGCTTGTGCAAACTTTGGTTGGATTGTATATTAACATTAAATTGGGTATAAACCACAGAAATATAAAAAAAAACTTGTTTATTATATCTATGGTATAAACCTATTGTACTTAAATAAGAATGATTAGATTTCACCGCCCATTGTACACTTGTTTTTATAAACGTTTTTCCTGTAGGTACTTGTTATGAGGTGTACAATAAAGTATCTATAAGTATCTATATAATAAATAATAATATTTTTTTTGTGACATGTATTAATGAAATTACTTTGCATCAAGTATAAATTCAAGTTCTTAAAACGTAACAGACAGATGTGTTGCTGGAGAGTTTGTTGGCCACTTCTTGTCCACAGCTAAAACACTAGGAAGTGGTGACGGGCGGGCGTTCTGGAGGACTGTCTTTGGAAAATTTGACGTTCAAAAAGTGCTGACTCTCAGCCTTATTTGAATAAATGACTTTTGAATTTGGATTTATTGAATTTATTTGAGGAGCTCGTGGCTAAATGAATAACCGCCACACGGGTCGATCTTCCAGGTTAAGCAACGCTTGCAAAGGTTTGTCTGTGGATGGGTGACCATCTTAAAACACCGAGTTTCCTCCGCCCTACGAAAGCACGTTAAGCCGTTGGTCCCGGCTATCATTTCAAGTAGATCTTGGGTAGTCGTAACGGATAGTCAGGTCAGATACCCAGGTAATGGATTGTGGAGGTCTGGTAGGCAGCCGCTCCACGTAAAATACTGTTACTCAGCTAAATCCGGTTTGACTGGAAGCCGACCCCTTTTTTTTTTTTTTTTTTTTTTTTTTTTTTTTATACAAAACGGGGAAACTCTTGGCCCAAATCTCACCTGATGGAAAGTGATGATTAGGCCGAAGAAATATAGTTGGGAAAAAGCTAGGCAGATGATGATGATGATTCGATTTAAATACAGAAATTAAGGTTGAAACCCTGTTTCTTTTTCTCGTCATGTCTTGCGAGGTGAATTTTGTTTGATTCCGACTAAAATCCACCAGTTGTTTCTTGATGGGATTTAATTTACTTACCTAAAGTAATAAAAAAGTTAATAAAACGCATTTTAAATAATCTGAGTAGATAAGTGATAAAAAGGCTTGTTTGTTTGTGTTGGAAATTATCTCTTGCAAGACTCGAAGTGCGATAACGAAAATTATTTCACTGTTAACGGAGCCATTACATCGCTGCTTACCATAAACTAGCAAAGTTTCTGTGGTATTGATCACGGGCACTCACGGGTTCCTTTTCTCAAAGGAACCCTAGTACTGAGCCTCCGCTTCTGCTATACGTCCATCCGTTCGTCAGCGAGCTGTATCTCAAGAACCGTAATAGGTAGACAGTTCAAATTTTCACAGATTGTGTATTTCTATTGCCGTTTATAACAAGTTAACAACAAATAATAAAACGTAGTTTTTGGTTTATTGTACGGAACCCCTCGTGTGACAGGCCTACTCACGCTTGGCCGATTTTTTCAATAAAATGCAGTGGATTACCACGTTCATTAAAACAGCCAAACACGATGACTGTATAATTTTCAATAAACATAATTGAGCTCACCAAGGCCGCCACAAACATGGGGCCGGAAACGACACAACAATCCAACCAATGATATAATAAATCCAACGTTGTTTTTTACATAACTCGAGCTTATGGAAATAACTAGTTATTGGTTTTTGTTGGTTTTCGAGACTAGAATTTAGCACCCTAATAGCAAGGCCCATAGTGCCTGTTTTATGGGTCAGAGCAGAGTAAGAAGTACCTACCTTAGATTAATTAATATTGATCTTTTTAACCGACTTCCCAAAAAGGAGGAGGTTCTCAATTCGGTTGTATTGCTTTTTAATGTTTGTTACCTCATAACTCCGTCATTTATGAACCGATTTGAAAAATTCTTGTTTTATCCGAAAGGATAATATATTATACTTCTCGATTGGTAAATTTTATCAAAATCGGTTAGGAAGTTTGGATTTTAAATCGATGTAGCTGGAATTCGTTTACTTGGATGATGGTTTTTTGTCATCCAAGTAACCGAAATTGCGTATTTTGCTTGCCTACGATTTTGTAGTGGTGTTTGTTAGCTGAGAAAACTAAAAGTAAAAAAAAAAACATAGTTTTAAAGTAAAAAAAAAAACGGTTGTTTTGTTTAATTTCTTTACATTTTGACACCGACTTCAATTTATTTTTTTCAATCGACTCAAGTTATTTTTTTACTTTGTAGTGTTTTTTTATTTAGAAGACGTAAGGTATATTTTTGTAAAAAGTTTTTTTTTTCACTAATAAATTTTCTTACCTAACAACACCACTACAAAATCGCAGGAAAGCAAAATACGCAATTATATTCTATAAGTAGACAATATTGATGCTTCCTGTTTTTTTTACATTACTATGCATGCTCCCAATGTTAAAGGTCGCCTCACGCCTGTAAATAAAAGCTACTCCTATAGAAAATCATTTTGGAAACTCATTTAAATTCACTTATAGTTTTGAAGATGTGAGTGAGGTTAATGAGTAATTCCAATAACTCGCCTATCAGCTTCCATCTGCTCTGAGTAGCTAAAAAACAAGCCATGATAGGTGACAACTACTAGAATTAAATAAAAAGAGTTTATAAGACGTCTGAAAACTTTGTAGTGTGAAAACAACCATAGATAGATAATAAATTATGTGTTTGACCATAGAGTGAAATCATAATCATCAGTCTGTTGATGACTGTCAGAAATCAGTTATCCAGCCATAGAGTACATTGAATATAGGAATATCCAGCAACGTGTTTGGGGAGTCGAACAGTTTTAAGTTTTTCGTCAGTTTTCACTAAAAAGACAATCGTCATGGCTGGGGAAGCAGTTAACTTACCTAGGTAGATGTTTAATTACTACTTACTCTCTGCTATGTGTTGTCCTGACGCGTGACGAGGTCACTATCTCCAAACGCCTTGCGGCCACTGAGCAGCAAGACACATCCAATTACAAACAGTTTTATCTATCACCAAGACATGAATTGCATAATTCAATTCCGCCAAGCCCGTTCCATCATCGGACCACAAGACGAACGGCGATGCGCCACCGGTACCTACATGGTGGTCATCCCACCTACACGCACAAAACGTTTTGGGAGCACATTCATAGTGCGTACAGCAAAGGATTGGAATTCCCTGCCGGAGTCTGTGTTTCCTGATAGCTACAACCTAGGAGTCTTTAAGTCAAGAGTGAATAGGTTACCTACTTCTAGGCAAGCGTGCTCCATCTTAGACCGCATCATCGCTTACCATCAGGTGAGCTGATAGTGGTCAAACGCGTGCCTATCAAACGTAAAAAAAACTAATTCAACAGGGCAGAACTGGCTGCCGGGCCGAAAGTTTCACGTACCTACCTGAAGACGCAACTTTAAACTTTGGTCTCCCACAAGGTAGGCCAATGAGGCTTGATACGGAAGGCCCAGTACCAGCCTATGTGGTGTGTGAGTGCGAATTAGACTCGCATGTAGGTAAGGGGCTCCGATCTGCATTTTTTTCAAAATTTTCGTCTTAGTAGGTTCGGAAGAGGGCGAATGGTAATTTTTCTTGCAATTTCTTGAATAATTCCAAAACTGTTTATTTTAAAAGTATGAAAAAATATAATTACTTATAACCCTCGCAATAAGCTCTACTCTAATAGGGTCGTTTTTCTACGGATGTTCGAATTCCGATCTTAATTTCCGTTCTTGGCGACCGCGAAGCATGCTTGGTGAATAGGGAATATGCATAAAAAAAATATTTATTATCTAAACACTTTATCTAAAAATATACAAAAATATATTACTAACAGTGGAAATAGAATCAAAATATATCTGTCCCTCTCGCGAAAACGCTGTTTTCTATGGCAGATGTATAGATGTCACGTAATGTGACGTCAAATTCCATGTCGGACTTCTCGTTCTTAAAGTAATCTTTGAAGCGTAAATAACTTCATCGCTGATGAAGATATTTAAAAAATATTTTCTAGAGTGTTTACTGGAGCTTATAAGTAATTAATTTTATAAATATAAAAATCACGTGAATATTCCCTATTACTATAGAACACTAATTGTCACTTACGGGTCTTACGGATGCACGCGACCGACAAGACCCGTAAGTTCTGTAGTAATTCATACAAAGCGGTGATTCGCGGTAGCAAAGATGGGAATTGTACCTTAAGATAGGCCATTGCTTAGCAGCTAGTGGACGACAGAAGGCTTGCGCCCAAGAGACAAGGAAGTGGCCAGTAAAACCCTGAAAACTTTTACTAAATTACTTGAGTCATTTCACCAATTTTCCGTATGGCCTTAAAAGCTTTTTTATAACAGTCGTTACCCATTCTGTTTGACCTGACCTTCTCTTTTGTCACAACATTCAATTACTTACAGCTGGTTGAATTTGTTTAATTAACTTCCGCTGTCCACGTCAGTAGCGACTACCTTCAGTTTTTGTAGCGTTGTGACTGGCAGGAAAGAAAAGACGCGCATAGATAATAATAGATATCCATAGCAGCCATAGATAAAATAAATAAGTTTATTATGTCTGTGTTTTATATGTATTTCTATGATAGCAGCTGATTTCTATGATTTGCTAACCTTTAGGTTAGCTTCTGGGATGAAATCATGATTAATGAAATGATAAGAAATGTAACATTTTTTGGATGGCAAGTCATCAAATGATTCCTCCCGCTCTTTGCGGAATGGAGTGTCAGACTCTTAACTGAGAAAACTCAACGCGTGTTCCTTTTCCTCCAAATGCCTTTTACGTTTCAGGGGCTGCGGTAAATATTTCTGATAATATTCCGTAAACTTGGCAGGAAAAAGAAAGGTTACCTTACCTTTTTTTCGTGTTGAAAATCCTCATGGATGTCCTCCTTCCTCTGATGGTTGGAGCTTGGCCACTCTGTCAGACATTTTATTGCCTAAAACCACTCGATGTTCCCTCGCAATCCTGCGTGTGGGGGGCGGGTGTGAATGTATCAGATTAGCGAACTAGTGGGTCCCTTACCTAACTCAGAATAACTACCGATACATACCTATCTGTATTAAGCATTAAAATTTGTTTCTCAAACTCTACTTTAAATATCTTACGATTAAGGTGAATGCTCCAATCAGCCCGCGAAATTCAAATTTTCTTACGTTTTTTGCAATTTCCGGGCCAGCGCTAGGTTGTATGTTTATATAGATATGGTTCGCGATCGTAAAGAGCAGTTATCTAAAGGATTTTAACCATTTGAATCATCAATACAACCCTTTAAGTTCATAAAACTCGATTGAATGTTATTTCGTGAAAAAGTCATTCAATCGAGTTGTATGAAATTAGAGAGTTATACTGATAATTAAAATGGGTATAATTCTTTAGATAAATATGCGTTACGGCCGCGAATTGTACTTTGTTCAACATACAACTTCACACTAACCGGCAAATTGCAAAAAACATAAAAATATTTGAATTTCGCGGGCTACCCAAGGTTTGACACGTTATATTAATGCAGACATACATACGGGGTTTGCGGATTTTTTGCGAAAGAGTCACCGCGGGTATGGAACGCAAAGGGCATTAGGAGGAACACGGATGGGTTTTAGTCAGTAGGAATCTGACACTCCGTTCTGCTTCACCCAGAACGGGAGGAGTCATTTGATCATTAGGTACCCATCCTTAAAAAAAAAGGTATTAGTGCGGACATTATAAGGCATCGATAAACAGATTGTAACGTAACACTGATGTGACGAAAACCATTAAATCGTCTTTGCATTAATTACCTTCCCAAAAACAGGGTTTCTATTCTAGTATATTAATTACCTTCCCAAAAACAGGGTTTCTATTCTAGTATGTTTTGTTGTCACGAAAGATATTCATCATCTGACCGGATTTGAACTCAAAACAAGTTTTTTTCAATAGCTATGAACATTTTTTGATAGGTGGATAATGATAGTAGATAGCTTAACTACTTAGTTAAATTCAAGTTTATTAAAACTAATAACGCAGCAATATTTTTTAGTTGTGTACCATAAAGAATTTAACACTATCTCTATCACAGAAATTATTATACGAGTATCTATGATCTCTATATAAATTTATTTAAAAATGAATTGCTGTTCGTTAGTCTCGCTAAAACTCGAGAACGGCTGGGCTGAGTTGAAAAAATATTTTTCGTTTAGTTCGCCAGAATACAGGGTAGGTTTAAAAGCATAAAAAATGAGTAGGTAGGATTTTCAGTTGACAGCACGGGGGTCAGCTAGTAGTATAAATAATAATACACGTCTTTGTTGTGTACAGCGGCAATCAAACGCCGTGCCCGTCTCTACGGGCACGAAAACCCGATCCCGCGGGATTAACGGCACAGCCTACGCCCGCCCGCCAAGCCCCCTTGCGGGGGCGCCGCGAATTCCTCTATAGTTGTGTACAGACTTCAGCAGTTCAGCACATCGAGCTTTACAATCTGTCTCGCGTCCTGTAGTGCGATTCACTAAGGCAGAACATCTTTACAACCAAGAAATCATCGTTGAAACATCTGTTAAATATATGCCACATCAGATGTTTCAACGATGATTTCTTGGTTGTAAAGATGTTCTGCCTTAGTGAATCGCACTACTGGTACGTTTTAGCGCCTTTGCGTGATGTCGTGGTGGTACTAAGTGCAACTGCCGATCTTTGGTTCCGGAGTTCGATCCCCTGGAAGGACAAAAAGCCATTGGGTTTTTCCGTTAGTAATTTCTTTTTCGAGAGAGACCGCCGTTACCGAAATTCTGTCGAATTTATTAGACCTTCAATTCAAACTCCACCAACGTTATTGGAAAAACCCACAGAATTAATATAAAATACAGGAAAACCCCAAAACACTAATGTAGGTATAGGTATTCAGGATAATGTTTCCTCGATTTTAACCGCGGTGGTTCTCATGTGGATCAGTTTATTTTTATGTAAGTAGGTATGTACTTACCACAAAAATAGAAAAGTACTTACCTACAAGCACATCGTCCGCGACTACGTCCGCGCTGCAATTTTTTTAGGTTCCTTAGTTAATTATTTCTAGTAAAAACGTTACATACTCAGGGTTAATGTAGCATTTTTAAGGTAAATGATTTTTTGAAATCGGTCCAGTGCTCTTTGAGTTTATTCGTAACAAATAGGTATACAAAAGTACAAATATTATTTGTGTGGACAGACAGCTTTTCACACAGAAGTCCAATATTAATGATTGTGTTTTCATAATCTGCCTAGTCATTTCCCAACTACATATATCGGGTCGGCTTCCAGTCAAACCGGATTCTGCTGAGTACCATCAGTTTTTAATTAGGTATTGTTTTGTTAATGAGTTACTTTGTCTCGTCTCCAGCACCATGCCCATCGACCTGTACTACGTGCCAGGCTCCGCGCCCTGCCGCGCCGTGCTGCTCACGGCGAAGGCGCTCAACCTCAACCTGAACCTGAAGCTGGTGGACCTGCACCACGGAGAACACCTCAAGCCAGAGTACTTGAAGGTGAGTCTATTTTAAAGCCAGATATTATCCTAATGGATCTGGCGTCGTCGAGACGGGCCAGAAAGCGGTGGCGAGATGACCTGGACGCGCACCACGAGTGCTGGTACGAGGCGGCGCAAGAAATTAGTGTCTGGAAGGATATGGGGGAGGCCTTTGTCCAGCAGAGGGACACTATAAGCAAATAAAAAAAACATAGGATATGGTCAGCTCGTGTGCCAACTTTCAACCGAATTTGTTCAGCCGCTGAAACATAAATGACGTAATTGTTTACACCTTTGTCACTGTTGTTTATTTAATTAAACACCAGTTTATCTCGACTGTGGTCAGAGATTCAGTTATAAGGAAAACTGATGTTCTTTTAATTAACCAGAAAACAAAAATTATAGCAACAAATAGAATATTTCCTGTTCGTGTCGAACGATATTATTATGCTTGTAATTAAATTGTTGACAGTTAACCATAGGCATGTTTTGATAGTTAAACATAGGCATGTTTTGATAGTTAAACATAGGCATGTTTTGATAGTTAAACATAGGCATGTTTTGATAGTTAAACATGGGCATGTTTTGATAGTTAAACATAGGCATGTTTTGATAGTAAAACATAGGCATGTTGTTATAGTTAAACAAAGGCATGTTTTGATAGTTAAACATAGGCATGTTTTGATATAGTTAAACATAGGTATGTTTTGATAGTTAAACATAGGCAGGTTTTGATAGTAAAACATAGGCATGTTGTTATAGTTAAACATAAGCATGTTTTGATAGTTAAACATAGGCATGTTTTGATAGTTAAACATAGGCATGTTTTGATAGTTAAACATAGGCATGTTTTGGTAGTTAAACATAGGCATGTTTTGTCCATACTTAACTGTAAAAAAGATTACCACAACTTCGGTCAACAGCTTTGCTCTAATGAACGCCAAAAATTTGTTGCCAATGTGCTAAAATTACAGGATATATCCTTGCATCCAGACCCGTGTAGCTGTTCTGGCGAGATTAACTAACAAATTCGTCCATCCATCCATCCAAACGTTCCCATTTTTAAAATTTGTAGTGAGAATTTTAGTCTTGCTTTTTTAATTGAAAGCAGTCTTATTGTCAATTTTATATTTGTGGGCTTAGGCTGACTACCTATCTATGTATTGAGTTCAGCCAGTTCAATGAGCTCGGTAGGTATGTATATCTTTGAATCAGTATCAACTTAATTAAGTGTAATTTTGTAAGTCTTTTTTAGTGTAGTTAGAACGAATAGGGTACGATGGGGTTGTCGTATCCACCGATCCACGTATCCATGTGGATAAAAACCCCGTGCAAAATAAACAGAATTTCAAAAAAAGTTACTCTTACTTCCCAATGTGATCATGATTCCGTTGTGTTGTGAGAGAGTGACACAACTTCAAAATTATCTGTTCTATGTTCAAAATGGATTCATGATGATTTATACTACGTCATAAAAGGGTGCAGGCAGATGCAGATATCGATACTAGTGTCTGCGAGGTCTGGCTAGCTAACATAATTCGAGTAAGTAAATAGTTTAAGCGAGTAGGTACCGGAGCATTAAAACTACAGGCACACTACTTCCCCCACTACCAGTGATTTCTCAAAAGTAAGTGTTTCAAGACCTGATAAAAGAGAAAATGATTCCAAATTTAAACTGCCTATACCTAATAGGAATCAGAATGACGTGTATGACGTACCTACACTCTAAGCGCCTGCTTGTTTATTATATCTATGGCGCCTGCTGTTTCAATTTCAAAGTCTCATTAAATTTCCTAATCTAGTACAGAATGCTAGGAACCCATGGCAAGTGGCCAGCGTTTCCTATCGGAGTTTATCTAAATTGCCACTAACAACCAGTTTTCAACTCTAAACGTTAAAGAATTAGGTGCAAAACACATTACGAGCAGTTGAAGGTCGCGCATAGACAGGCGATGATGTAATTTTGCTGTAGGAATGTAGGGTCATTGAACCTTTATGAGGACAAGTGCGTTCCCATTGCACTAATGTTAACTTTTTATATGAAAACCAATGAAAACTAAATTGTTTATTTATTTATACTAGCGTGTGCCAGCGGCTTCGCCCGCGTGATACCTAGGGAACTACTCCCGGAATATATACTTATATAACCTATTTACCTTGCGTAGTTCCCGTTCCCGTGGAATTTCCGGGATAAAAACTATCCTATGTCCTTCCTCGGGTCTCAAACTATCTTTGTTCAAAGAGTTCAGTGGTTTCGGCATGAAGAAGAGACAGACAGACAGAGCCCAATGATCGGATCTTTGAACGATTACTTAAAGATTTTCTAATGACTAGTTTAAAAACAAATTAGTCTCGAGTGGGAAACTACACTAACTGGTTATTATTAGTAGAAAAAGTAAACCTATCCTAGGCAAGAGAATGCAAATTCATATTATTAACTGTGTTAAGTAGTTATAGTGTCATTAGTGTCAAAAACATTTTTGTAAGAAGTATCATAGAGTCCAGCCGGTCGATACTGTCGTCATCTCACCGTGATCACTTAGGTGGAGTGAACGACAAGTGAGCTGTCATGCCATTTTGTATGGTTTGACAGCTCACTTGTCGTTCAATTCGCCGTAGTGTTCATTCCTCATGTTTACAGAATCGCACTGCAGAAACTTAACTAACCTAGGGAGGGAGTTTTCCAAGCTCCAACTATTTGGTTGGGCGATATGGTCGCTAAGCGACAAAGCCCTATAATCAAATAAAAAAAAATAAAAAAAACTAATTGGTTATTTCTCACTCCGGTGGCTGGCTACTTAACTCAAGACTCGAAACGAGTTTTTTTTTAACTAGCTTACCCACGCAACTTCGTCTGCGTCACATTTTCCATTAATGCTCGGCTCCTTAGTCTTAGCGTGATGATATATAGCCTATAGCCTTCCTCGATAAATGGACTATCTAATCGTCTTCTATATCTTCTATACTTATAATAAATCTGTAGAGAGGTCAATTCTGTACATGAAATATATTTCCAAAATAACTATCAGGGGGTGATTAGGGATCGATACTGATGCCAAAAATGCAATCAGTACAATTTTTGTCTGTCTGTCTGTCTGTCTGTATAACCGTTATAGAAACAAAAACTACTCGACGGATTTTAATGAAACTTGGTACAATTATTATTCATACTCCTGAGCAGGTTATAGTATACTTTTCATCACGCTACAATCAATAGGAGCAGAGCAGTGAAGGGAAATGTTGGGAAAACGGGAGAAGTTACTCCATTTTTTAAGCTTCCGTCGCGTGTGCAACCTTAATGGTGAAAGTTACACAGAAATCATGTATGACGGAAATGTTCTCCTTAAATTAAATAAAAAATATCCAACGACAGCATATGTCTATCTTTTATGATTGACGAACAATAACACGTGTAACTCCCGATAGCTTAGCAGTTCGAAGCTTTCTGATTGTATTTGTCTACTCTTACGTTTATAAAACTCTCAGTCGTCCCTAATTAACATTAATAAAAGTTAACATTATTATCTATTCCATAAAAAAGAATCATAGAAATCGGTATAGAAACACCAAAGTTATACATGAAAAACGCTAATAATAAGCCATCGCGCGTGAATACAGAATCATGCTATAAGGATTATTTTTGTGGTCGCGAACGCACAGGCAGGCGGCTAGCTTGGCGCCTAGAGGCTAGCGAGTAGCTTCGGAAAACGGCTTACGACAGTTTGCAATATTTTTTAATAATTATAATGTCGAGGGAAATATGGTTATAATTTCGCTTTACATCTATACTTATAATAAATCTGTAGAGAGGTCAATTCTGTACATGAAATATATTTCCAAAATAACTATCAGGGGGTGATTAGGGATCGATACTGATGCCAAAAATGCAATCAGTACAATTTTTGTCTGTCTGTCTGTCTGTCTGTATAACCGTTATAGAAACAAAAACTACTCGACGGATTTTAATGAAACTTGGTACAATTATTATTCATACTCCTGAGCAGGTTATAGTATACTTTTCATCACGCTACAATCAATAGGAGCAGAGCAGTGAAGGGAAATGTTGGGAAAACGGGAGAAGTTACTCCATTTTTTAAGCTTCCGTCGCGTGTGCAACCTTAATGGTGAAAGTTACACAGAAATCATGTATGACGGAAATGTTCTCCTTAAATTAAATAAAAAATATCCAACGACAGCATATGTCTATCTTTTATGATTGACGAACAATAACACGTGTAACTCCCGATAGCTTAGCAGTTCGAAGCTTTCTGATTGTATTTGTCTACTCTTACGTTTATAAAACTCTCAGTCGTCCCTAATTAACATTAATAAAAGTTAACATTATTATCTATTCCATAAAAAAGAATCATAGAAATCGGTATAGAAACACCAAAGTTATACATGAAAAACGCTAATAATAAGCCATCGCGCGTGAATACAGAATCATGCTATAAGGATTATTTTTGTGGTCGCGAACGCACAGGCAGGCGGCTAGCTTGGCGCCTAGAGGCTAGCGAGTAGCTTCGGAAAACGGCTTACGACAGTTTGCAATATTTTTTAATAATTATAATGTCGAGGGAAATATGGTTATAATTTCGCTTTACACCAAACGAGTAATATTAATGTGAAAGTTTGGTTGTTTGTTACTCAATCACGCCAGAACGGCTTAACGGATCTTAATGAAATTTAGAACAAAGATAGGTTATAGTCTGGAATAGCACATAAGCTACTTTTCATCCCGGGAATATGTTCCCTAGGGACCACGCGGGCGAAGCCGCTGGCAGAAGCTAGTACCGAAATAATTTTTCAAATCGTACACGTACTTACCTAGTTCCTGAGATTACCCCCTACATACAAACTTACAAACATACAAACTTACAATGTTAACTCTTTATAATATTAGTATGTAGATATATCGAGAAAATAAAATCTTATCAAGATTTAATGCAATCTTCGCCATTTTTCGGTGACATAAAATGTGTAGGGAAGTAGGTAACTAATTATACGAGTAGATTGAGGAAAAACAAAAACATGCACGCCTGCCGTTGCCTCTCAGCAGGTAATCGAAATTAAAGTCAAACCGGTTGCTGTCAAAACGTGGACCAATGACTTTGAAATGGAATGCGCAGACTCAGACGATACGAGTTTGGGACCAGACACCGGACGAGTTTCGAAAAAAAAACAAACCTACATATAAGAAGTCTAATCATTATCTCATCGTAACTGAGATTTTAGCTAAAGTTATGCCCGAATAAAAGCTTTCGGTTCGCTTGGTAAAACGTAGTCGCCAGCACGTCAGGCCATTCGAAACTGACAAATTTTCCCGATAGAATTTGAACCCAATTCCTTTACCAAAAAGTTGAAAATCTAACAAAGGAATTTGACAGATTAGACGACTGCACAATGACTTGGAATCATCTATAGTCCTGGGCCCTCTGTACAATACATAGATATAGTACAATACCTATTGCCGGTAGGTCGCGTCGTCGGTATCATAGAAAATAATATAAAAAACAAGTCGGTAGATTATAATTAAATTGTCGTTTGGCATCTTCAGTGGCGTAGCTAAGTATTCTCAAAGGGGCCATGTATAATCCATTATAACTTTTTTTTATGTTCCTGACGCGGAACGTAGCGTAACCACAGTATAAATATTATACTGTGGCGTAACGTATGTGCCCTTTGTGTTCCGGAGCCGCGGTATCTCTTTCGAATAGTCCCGCAACTCCGGCAGGCGTCGGCCGGGTTTCGGGCCCCTCTGTGTGCTGACTCTCTTTGAGGCGAGCGTGGAACACGAACGCGCCGTCGACACGGCCTGTCGTCATAAGACGGACGGACGGCGAGCTGCCCATAGCTCACCGTACACAGGCCCGCGGCGTCTCCCACGGCGGCCGGGACGAGAGGTTCTCTCCCTCTCCCATTCCGCCACCTCCTTCGGTAGCATGACTGCTTCGCAGAAGGAGGCGTCCTGGGTTTTAAAGCGGCGCCGGTGTCTACGGCTGGCCTCACAGTTGTGAGTGTTCGCGCTGCCTGTTTGATAATGCAGATATAACATCCAAATTCACTACATGTTGTTTAACTGAGGGTTGCCAATCCCAAATTTATGGGTTTGGCAACCCTCATAGATATAATAAACATTTTTTTTTTGTACCTACTATAACAATATAACTAAAACTAAACTATGAATTATTATCATTATTCTGAATGCGAAATTTTGTGAGGATGGATACATGGAGCTTTGTTTTCATCCACGTCAGAACGCCTGGAAGGATCTTCATGAAATTTGGCACAGTGGTCTGGAAACACATAAACTCAAACATTTATTTCAATAAATGTTTATACACATAGGCTATACATATATATCCCAGGAATATGTTCCCTAGTGATCACACGGGCGAAGCCACAGGCAGAAGCTATAGTTATTAATAAAATAACTATAAGATAAAATGTTTTGTTAGTGAGACGGTTTTATAGTCTTTGGTTAGTGTCAATAAACTTTAACTTTATTCCGCAGCTCAATCCCCAACATACCGTGCCAACGCTGGTGGACGACGGGCTGTCCATCTTCGAGTCGCGCGCCATCATCACGTACCTGGTGAACAAGTACGGCAAGGGCAGCACCCTCTACCCCGAGGAGCCGAGGGCGCGCGCCCTCGTCGACCAGCGCCTGTACTTCGACATCGGCACGCTGTACCAGAGATTTTCTGATTATTTCGTAAGTGTTTTTCGCAAGATATAACGACAAGATAGATAAATAAGATGACACGCAGTGGTTGAGCGATTAGCTGCTGGGATGGGACACGTGTCCGTGGGTTCGATTCCCGCATGGAACAAATATTTGTGTGGCCTACAGATACCTAGTTGTTCCGGGTCTGGTTCTTTGCGTGACAAAAAATTCCTAGTATGGGGCAAGTTCGGTAGTAGTACCATTTGGACCTTGACAGGCGAATCTCCGCCGGTTTGGTATTAGTACCAAGTGGACCTAAAAGATATATTTTGTCATATCATATGACATCCTTATGATTAACGCTGTTATTGATAAAGTTACTTAAAAAACCTCATGTATGACTATTAATTAAAACAATTGGAAATAAAATCCAAGAGTATAAATGTGATAATCGCTCTCCACCATCAACCATATTGTTTTAGACTATGTGTCATTTATGTCAAAATCTTTTCGTGCAGTGGTTAAAAAAAATTGTACGTACGGCGCCTATCGCCTAGATGTAAGTCGCTAGTTCTGCAGTGCGATTCTGTAAACATGTTGAAGTGAACACTTAGGCGAAGTGAACTACAAGTGAGCTGTCAAACCATAGAAACAAGATGGAATGCAGCTCACTTGACGTTCACTCCACCTAAGCGATCACGGTGAGATGTCAACAGAAACGACCGGCTGTAAACATATTAACACCGTGTAAAATTAGGTGAAGTGACCTGTCAATCAGCAGTGCGATTCTGTAAACATGTCGAAGTGAACACTTATGCGAAGAGAACGACAAGTGAGCTGTCAAACCATACAAATAAGATGGAATTACAGCTCACTTGTCGTTCACTCCACCTAAGTGAACACGGTGAGATGTCAACAGAATCGACCGGCTGTACGAACAAGATGGATGACAGTTCACTACATGCTGACTCCACCTAATTTTAAACGATGAGATGTAGCTAGAGTAAACTAACTGGTGGCCGCAACACTACTTCTAAGCACGTATATATTTTGGTGAGTTAAATTATGTCATTCGATGCACCTCAGCTCCCTGAAGAAGGCCAGGAAAGCATCTGCCTGGAGTTACTGAATATCTCACAAAGGGTAGGCCCCTAAACTTCTTAAAATACATCGATTTTAACCTGTGGAGATCTGAATATCTCTTTTCAATATTGTTTTATCGATGCTGCGATAGAAGAACTTTCAGATCGGGTCATAGATCCCGTGGCATCATCTGCTGCTAGACATGGGAAGTATTGACAATACCGCCTTATTTTCAATACCCAAGCGTCAATGTCCCGTATTCCCAAGCGTGGCAGCAATTATCATCATCCACTCATACAAAAGGCACGGTTGGCAGTCGTTGAAAGATTGCCCTGTGCGCTGCGTGGCCGGTTCGATTCCAGCACGGAACAAATATTTTTTATGACAGACTAGCTGCCCCACGCTTCGTCTGCGTCACATTTTCCATGAATGCTCCGATCCTATTTGTCTTAGCGTGATGATATATAGCCTTCCTCAATTAATGCGCTATCTAACACTGAAAGAATTTTTCAAATCGGTTCAGAGTTCAGTTCCTATGATTAGCGCGTTCAAACAAACAAACTCTTCAGCTTTATAATATTATTAAGTATAGATAGTTGTTCTGGGTTTGGCTCTTTGCGTATGTGAGTTCATCTATACTAATATTATAAAGCAGAAGAGTTTGTTTGTTTGTTTGTTTGTTTGGTTGAACGCGCTAATCTCAGGAACTACTGGTCCGATTTGAAAAATTATTTCAGTGTTAGATAGCCCACTTATCGAGGAAGGTTATAGGCTATATATCATCACGCAAGGCAAATAGGAGCGGAGCAGTAATGGAAAATGTGACGCAGACGAAGTTGCGCGGGTCAGCTAGTATGTTTATAAACGCCCACATGATACAGGAGAATTTCTAGTGTTGGGAAAAGTATTTAAAAACTACAACAACATAAGAAACTGACGCTCCGTAACAATTCTATCTATGAATGTGGCGGCCGTAACTTGCGCTCAGCTCAACTTGCGCGGGCACGTATATTATTTGCAGCTCTTGTAGCTGCCGAACGTGCTCTGAGAATCGTCCTGACATACTTCAGGATCACTAAAACAGAAGCTCACATATTCCTTTCTAACAAACTTTACGTCCCCAGTACCCACAAGTGTTCGGCGGCGCGCCCGCTGACAAGGAAAAGCTGGCCAAGGTCGACGACGCGCTGAAGCTCCTCAACACGTTCCTGGAGGGACAGAAGTTCTGCGCCGGGCCCAACCTCACGGTGGCTGACCTCAGCCTCATCGCGGGCGTGTCCAGCTTCGAAGCCTCGGACATTGACTTCAAGAAGTACCCTAACATCAAGAGGTGAGGAATAATTCCACACATTACATTATGCGTGTAGGTATTCTCAGAAGACTTATACAGAAGTGTATATTTCTCCGATAATTGTAGACACCGTGATTGTAAAATATCGCGCGAAATAACAAACTCATTTTACTCAAGACACAAATATAGTATATAGGAAACTGTTTAATCTGGATAGGATTTTATTGCATTCAAAAATGTTTTTTTTATACTAAGTATATACTTGGATGACAAAAAACCATCATCCAAGTGAATTCCAGCTATTTCGATTAAAATTCCAAACTTCCTAACCGATTTTGATAAAATTTGAATGAGACCAATCGACAAGTAGGTACCTATATCCTTTCAGATAAAACAAGAATTTCACAAATCGGTTCATAAATAAATGACGGAGTTATGAAGTAACAAACATACCAACAAAAAAATAATACAACCAACTTAAAACCTTTTTGAGATCTGTCATCTGTTTCCCATTCTTACGACAAGTTTGCCTTGCAGATGGTACGAGACAGTGAAGACCTCCGCGCCTGGCTACCAAGAGGCCAACGAGAAGGGCCTGGACGCGTTCAAGGGCCTCGTTAACAGCATGCTGAAGAAGTAACCAACGTATACCCGAGGCATTCTCTCCGCTCCTTTGTCCAGATGACGACGCCGACGAAGGTGCAATAAACGCGCAGGATTCATAAAACGTCTTATGAAAACTGAGCTTTTACTGATCCTTCTTTCGTAAATTTGCACCTAAGTGTTCAAACTTTTTGTTTTCGCGTTTGGTCTTTAGCTGCGTTTCCAACTTATGCTCCAAGTATGCAAGTTGCTTGCAGGTGGAAACGCGGCCAGATATGCCTTGTAAGAAAGCTGAAATTTCAAATAGGTTTTGTCAGATTTTGGATAAATGAATGGAGCGTATTCGTTCTGATACACAGTACATAATGCTGTCACTTTCACAAATAATGTTGTTTTTCAAGTTACACCGTTTTACATTCTCAATTTATAATTATTGTAAGATTAGTTATAAGGCACGAATAAAAGGTAAAATATATTTTTAGGTGTTTTATTTAAAGTCTAGTCTCTCTACAATAAAATACCTACTTCTTAGAGATAAATTCAGTCGCTTTGTGGCAAATATTGCAACCTTCAAGGGTTTACATTCTGCGAGTGGCCATCGACAAAAAAAAGCAAATATAAATCGACTTAAATCGAAAAAACGTGTTTGAATACAAAAAAAATATCCCGTATTGGGGATATATATTATAGGAACTTACAATTCAGTTTTAGCTTTTAATTTAGCTAACAAATCTTTGAACGCTTGTATGCCAGCTCCATTTGCTTCATTGTAATTCGGTGCAGTCGTTTTCACTAGCTCGAACCACCTGTATAAAGAAAGTATTTTATAGTCATCAGTTTAAAGTCATCTTGACTAATTCCATTATATATGCAGGTCGCCTTGTGTTTTACTTTTTGGGGTTCTGTTTTTGCAATCCCTGAATTTTTAATCTAAGCCTGTTCAGAAGAGCTACGCGGTATTGCAATAAAGCATATACGCGGTTATTGTAAGTTTCGCTATGTAGGTACCTATATCGGTAGTGATAACCGCTTATGCTGGCTATTTTGCGTGTTTGGTCAAATAATCGCATCACTTGTGCAATACACGGTATACCTTATGAATTCTGAAATAAGGTTAATTTTGTATTGCTATAGTGACACAAACATTTGGACAAATTCGCCAAGTGAAGTGTCACGATTAGGTTTGAACAGTCGGATTACCACATAGGTACCTACCCGGCTTTTGCTCACTCGAGCTCCGCTCTGGGTAGCGAATACCTAACGCTTAGATCTGGGTCCCGAGTCTGCTATTTTTATAAATTTGTCATTCCCACACGATCCCATTGTCATGCCATTGTCATTTTGCTAAAAGTTCGTAATCTGCTAAATTCATAATGGCATGGTCACTGGCACGTCAGTGGTCTCTTAATAGAATTGCGGTAGTAATGCCGTATTGCCATTATTATAAAACATTTATTCAGGCCAGATTTTATTTATATTTAGTTTTACATATTATTTATTAGTGTTATAAGCAATCTGAAGTAGTGAGAAGTTCGTAAATACTAAATCTGTCATTATGTACGAGATTACCATTCATTTGGCTTTCTTTCAATGACGTGTCAGTGGTCGATCATTGGAATGTCATAATGACGCCATTATGATGCCATTATGTTAGTAGATTACCAAACTTGTCAAAATCAACAATTTTGAAATCAGTGATCGACCATTCTGACACTATTGTAATAGCAGACTCGGGCCCCTGAACAAGCTTTAACGCGCAAAACGTTAAATCAGAAGAGTTATTTGCATCTTGCACTTTTTTAATTTTGTATTTGATATGGCTTTGCTCTTGACTCTACTCTCAGAGATGACAGAGACAAAGACTACAATGGAGCGAGTTTACCCAGAAGTATCTTGTTTACTCTAACTTAGAAAAGATTAGGGTTTCTTAGCGTTCGGAAACACAGACGCAAGCAGAGATTTCCACTCCTTTCCTGTAGTGCGATTCACTAAGGAAGAACATCTTTACAACCAAGAAATCATCGTTGAAACATCTGATGTGGCATATATTTAACAGATGTTTCAACGATGATTTCTTGGTTGTAAAGATGTTCTGCCTTAGTGAATCGCACTACTGTGCGCATTACGAAAGACGATTGGAAACGCTTAGTGCGAGTTGGTGAAATAGCAACAAGATAGGGATGGTAAGTTGCAGTGCGTTTAGATGTCCGATGGTAGAAAGGGGCCGGTGGGATGTGGTTGTGAAGTGCACTTCCCATATGGAAGGTTCAGATTTAAATGCGGCACAAACCCTAAAGTACTTTAAACCTCCATACATCTTTTCTCCTCCTCTGTCAAATCCATCCAAAGATTTTTTTTATTTTTTTATTTGAGGTGGCTTTGCTCTTGACTTTAGTCTTGGTCAGAGATGACAGAGACAAAGTCTACGATGGAGCGAGCTTACCCAAAAGGAGCCTGGTTCTCTAACTTTGAAGAGATTAGGGTTGTAAGCGTTCGGAAACACAAGATTGTTGTAAAAATCACTTTTAGCGATAAGACCCCCGGCCCCATCACATATTGTTATTCCTTCTATTTTCAAACGCCGAATGTTATTTTTGTATGCGGACGGGGTACAATATGTAAATAAAGAGTATTATAATAAAAGCCGCATGGGATCTTCAAGGGTCAAGCAACGCTTGCCGACATCGGTCATCCCCAGTTTCTTCGTATCGCATTGCCGTTACTGGGTTTTGAAGGTCGCTCCATGTAAAATACTGGTATTTAGCTGCACCAGATATAGGGGAAGAGTAGAGGTACTTACTTCTGGATATTAGAATAGTTGTCAAGGCTGATGCCAGCGGTTTCAATGGTGGAGACGGTGGCCACGAGACCCAGGTCAGCCAGCGTGAGAGCTTCGCCTGCAGCGTAGGTTCCTCCCTCCAGGAAAGCGTTCAGGAACACCAGCGCTTCCTCCAGCTTCTTCAACTGAGCCTCGTCTGCTTTCGCTCCACCGAAGATTTGCGGGTACTAGGGGTATTTTTTTATATTTAATAATGATATCCTTGGACATTTCACACAACGCCATATAGTCCCAAGCTAAACAACCTAATGCTTGTGTTATGGTAACGAGATGGCTGATAAACTACTTATATACATTTTTTTTTTGTAAATACATACATATTATAGATAGAAAAACACCCAGACTCGGAACAAATACATGTAGGTCGTACAAATATTTGTTCCGTGCGGGAATCGAACCCGCGACATGCTGCGCAGAAGTCAATCGGTCAACCACTGCGCCAACCGTGTCGTCCAAATTCAAAAAATTTCATTCAGATCCAGTTTTACTGAACGCGAACAAATAGTCAGAGACGAAACTGTTCAATAAAATGACAGCTCAGCGAGTCTAAAAAGGCCACTTTGATAGAATCAGCCCGCACATCTACCCAAAACTGTAAAATTTTCACAATCAACCTTGAGCCTACAGTGCAGTGCTAGCGATAAAGATGAAAATTAGATTTACCAGATTTTTGTATGATGTACATGATTCTACTAGATAAAGTGGCCTGTTTAGATCCACTGGAACGCGGTTTAGATGTGCTGATCCAGGTGATCGCGTTGAGTTTTATAGTAAAACTCGTCACGATACCGATAATCTCATTAAAAGGGCGGTCTTCATTCTTCTTTGACGTAAGTACTATGTAGGGCCCGATATAATACAGGGTCAGCTCACATTTTAGGCTATAAGTATAGTACTTTAAAGGTGCCGCTTAACAGCAGCTCACAGACCGTAGGTAACCTTCGCACGAGTTCTAAGCTTGCTTTGTATGCTGGTTTCGTCCAAAGTGCACGTACGAATGCATGCTGGCAAACAAATTAACCGTACAGCCTTACGAGACCAATCTCTCCGTGCACATTCTACGTAGTAGCGGACGGTTGACAATAATTACAGCTAGAAAAAATAATGCCGGAGCCATACCTACTCTTGGCACTTGCCAACAACAACAAACTCATCCAAACAAACGCGACGCTAGCGCTTGCAACAGTTTCACTTTTATTTGTACAAACAACAGACAGTCGGATCGGCTACAAGCGCTTGCAAGATTTGCAAGCGCTTGTACTTGCTACACAAACCAAGTCAAACTCCTACCCATACGTTTGGATTTGTAATGGTTTGGCAAGCTTCTGGCTCTGGGTTTACAAATACTTACAAAGTACTGCGCAAATCTTGGATACAGCGTCCCCAAGTCGAAGTCCAGTCTTTGATCGACGAGCGCCCTGGCTCGTGGCTCCTTGGGGTACAGACTACTGCCTTCTCCATATTTGTTCACCAGATACTTGGCGATGGCCCGAGACTCCCATAGAGAGAAGTCACCGTCTACGATTGTGGGCACTGTGTGCTGTGGGTTGAGCTGAAAGGCAGCATTGAATTTTGTTAGCAGGTTTTTCTAAACACATGAGAATTGAGTAGGTAGCTAGACCTTTTTCTATTGTGTTGCCTCCACAATAATCAGGTCAAAGTCGTGGGAAAGTATGCAGCTTGGCAGCGGCTACTACTCAGGGTACCCCCTTTACCTTCATAACGTTGTATTAAAAATCGAGGCCGAGGAAAGTCAATTGGACGAGGAAAGTAAATACAAGAACATTTTTTTTTGTAAATTTTTGAGAAAGGAAAATACATTTAAAATAGTTAAAAACTAGAAAAAAAAAGATAAAAGGCCAATTTAGATCTTTATACGGTCAGGAAAAAGCACTCAGTTCATTGGTATTCTCAAAATACATGTACAAAATATGTATACCTAATATGTCAGATTCATGGACTACTAAATTCTGAAGTACTGAAATTAGGTACTTAATATTTGGGCTATTTTATTGATCTCACTACTTTTATACTTAGACCTTTTTTTCTCTTCACTTTTTGGTCCCCTGTAACTTCTCAACGGTTTAACCTAATGTTTTGTAACTTTCCAGTATTCTTATACTTGGTTAGAGTAGGTAATAAATAGGCCAGTTTCATCAAGTTGCAATTATAATAAGCAATTTAAAGTTATTTGTAAAAACTGCTCGAAAGGATTCATGTAAATGTACACACTTCGTAGTGCGTGCGTATGGCCGGAACTTGGCCTGAAATTAGTAGATACCTAGATGCATAAGAGCCAGGGTTGTGAAATTTGTTCGAAAGAGTCCTTGCGAACCTGGACTGTTACGGGCATTAGGAGGAACACGGATGGGTTTTAGTCAGTAAGAGTCTGACACTCCCTTATGCTCTGCCCAAAACAGGAGGAGTCATTTGATGATTTCCCATCCTTAAAAACAAAAAAATAGCAGGTACCTAAGTATAAGAGTATGGGTTTACCTTCAAGAAGTCCGGCTTGAACTGGTCACCTTCCTGCAGGTTCATCAGGTTCAGGTCGAGCTGGATGTTGAGCGCCGCCGCCACCAGCAGCACCAGGCGACATGGCGCCGAGCCGGGCGTGTAGTACAGAGCTATCGACATGCTGGAGCTGGGGATAACAAGCACACTACAAATGTAGATAGAATAATTACCTAGGCCCGCGTAACCATGGGCGCCAGAAGTGCTCTTGCACCCCCTGGCTTTCCATAAAACATACAAAAACATAAAAAATAATAGACAAATAATTCGTAATTTTGGGGGCCGAGTCACCCGCGTCCGTAGGAGAATACCCTTCAGAGAATCCTTACACGTGGTCCCCGGGTGGTGCTAAACAGGTGACACTAACCACCTCCGTGGTCTAGTGGTTTTACCACCTGATTCAGACTCAGAGGTCCCGGGTTCGATTCCCAGCGGAGGCAAATTTTTTGCTTGGTTTGGTTGGTGGTAGGACTTGTTCTAAGTCCGCCTGTCAAGCTACCACCATCATGTCTAAGTCTGTCGCCATAACAACAATGTTAACAGCATTGTTGTGTTCCGGCAGTTAGGGGTATGATAGCCAGTTCCTCTGTGCAAGAGGATTCCGGGTGAAACTCGCTTCCATCTTCGGCCTAATCATCACTTTCCATCAGGTGAGATTTGGGCCAAGAGTTTCCCCGTTTTGTATATAAAAAAAAGACAAGTGGAATTTAGTAAAAGAGACTTAGCAGATCCGAGGCGAGGCACTTCGAGCTATCGCGTTCGGTCTTGTGTCCGTATATTTTGGTTCTGGGCTAAAGAAAACCTTTCCTATTCGAGGTGTTTCGAAGTTGCACCCCCCAGTCCCCCAGAAATTAGTCCTGCCGGCGCCCAAGCGCGTCGTGACTGTCAGAAATGAATCCCATTGGAACATACTCCTGGGATAAAAGTACCTACTATTCCATCTCTGTGCCAAAGGGTTTTGCCTGAAATAATCATATGGGCAACTGGTGTATTTTTTTACCCGACTGCGAAAAGGCGGTTATGATTTTAGCTGTGTATTTATGTAGATATATTCTTTTGATGAATGGGAAATCGAAAGATTCGTATTTACTACATAGGGTACCTACGTAATTTTTTTGAGGATCAAGTAGGTTTAAAAAAAAAACTGAAACAAAACATTTGACGCAGAGTGCGTTCTCGAAGATGGTTTTAGTACCTATATAATCTATCAAGCGGGCGAAGCCGCGAGTATCAGCTAGTCTAATAGGTACCTATATAAAAATTTCGTGTCAATGTGTTTGCTATTGAACTCCTCCGAAACGGCTTGACCGATTTTTATGATTTCTTGTATCTACACTCAGTAGGTCTGAGAATAGATTGTTGTAGGCTACTTATTTTTTTTATTTTATTGTCAAAACGTTTGCCCCGTGGTTTGCCCGGTCAACTAGTATTCGTTGATATTATTAACAACGTCTTGAGGCATGATTACGATGTTATAGTAATTATCGTTCCCCCACGTAGCTCTTAATTCACTAGAATGACGGTGCATTTTCTGAAATGTATTTATCTAATCAATTACCACGTCAGTCAGAGTACACAAGCCGTCAAGTCTCAGATCAGAATGTTCACGAGATGAGTAGGTAATATTTATTTAAAAAAAAAAAAAACTAGGTCTTCAAAGTATTGCCATAAACATTCATCATAGTAGCAAAACACATTCTTAAATTCTCAGTAAAAAACTGGACAACTGCAAGTCGGACTCGCCCACCGAAATAAAGGCTACCTATATAAAGGTATTACTTCTATGATTTAATACAAATGTATAATTTTCAGATTTTGCCCTATAAGTACTTGTTATAGATGATATTACTAGGAAAATTTCATAGTTCTAGGAAATAATTTTGGCCTACGTTTTGCACACTATCTCAGCGATGATGCGGTCTACCTAATATGAGGATCGCTGGCGCTGACCTAGAAGTAACCTGTATTCACTCTTGATTTAAAGACTCCCAGGTTGTAGCTATCTGGAAACACAGACTCAGGCAGGGAATGGAATGTATTCCCCAAACGTTTTGTGCGTAGTTAGGTATAGATGGGATATCAATATCAACCATGTACCGGTGGCGCGTTGCCGTACATCTTGTGGTCCGATGATGGAACGGGCTTGGCGGAATTAAATTACTATGCAATTCTGTCGCACGCCCCCAAAATGCAACCGATAGAAAACAGACAGGCTAGCAACTCGACGTCGATGCTCAAGACATTGGAGTTATTGATGATTTCCCATATTTATAAACAAAAAAAAAGGGGCGGATTCTGGATCCATTGTTTATGTTGCCGGCATCGGCACTAAGGTTTTATACAAAAGATACAAACAACGTTGACAGTTACAGTGTGCTCCATAACTTCTACAAGCATCATTACAAAAACATAAGAAAAGTAAAAATAACATCATAATTGAATCAAGAAACTAACAATAATGTCACGGTATTATCAATAATTTTATCACTTACCTATCGTGCACTCAGTGTTCAATGCTAAGAGTAACTGCGGAGCAGCGATTCCGGCCGGAGTCATACAAAAACCGGGTAACCTTGGACTTGTGTTATTAGCCTTTATACCCAACCAAATCAAGAAGTTTATAGATAACACGGCATGAAAATATCTGTTATATTTAGTCGGGTTTGCTGCTTTATGCAACAAAGTACGTCCATGAGGTAAGTCGATGAGGCAATCTAATTTTTTATTAGGAAATGTGATATTAAATTGTGTTATCAATATCACTGATCTAAGATAGCAATTAACGATAGTTGAGAAGTATAGGTAGGTACTCTTTATGGGTCACCATACATCACCACAATAGGTACCTACATACCGATATATTTTTTTCAGCACACTCCTATGACTCCTATCCCACTGCTTTTAGGCACGAAATGAAGCTCATTTCGCATGGTATGTGTCACATATTTTTTCAAGTATGTTGAAAAACATTTATCAGCAGCTTCTCGTTTCCATGGACTCGCCTTCGGCTCGGGCGTCTATTCCGCCTCGGCTGTAATGTAAGCCACCTGTATAAATTATTAGGTACGTACATCATTCTCCATTTTAAAACTGGGCTGAGATAGAATGGCACGGAACGCATCTATACTATCTACTTACACTACTATTATAAAGAGGACAACTTTGTTTGTTTGTTTGATTGTAATGAATAGGCTCAAAAACTATTTGGCCGATTTTAAAAATTCTTTCACCATTCGAAAGCTACATTATCC
Source organism: Ceramica pisi (assembly GCA_963859965.1). Lineage (NCBI taxonomy): Eukaryota > Metazoa > Arthropoda > Insecta > Lepidoptera > Noctuidae > Ceramica > Ceramica pisi. Next base: position 22,715,740 of record OY982541.1, on the reverse strand, counting down.
ACGAGTAACATAGGCTATATTTTATTTTGCAAAAAAATAGGGTTCCGTAAGATATTTGGGTTTTTCGGACACAAGGTGTAAAAATCAACCAGAAAAGTTACTTATTTTGCGTACCTACGCTGCCTAAACTATAAAAGATACAACCATAAATTGTTCTAATTAATTGTAGATCTTATAAATATTGTTACGCGCCAGAATGAATGCCGGGTACACAACGTACTACTAACGCCATCTAGTATCGAGTAGTGGAACTAAATGGGTCACGATCTTTCTAGACTTTTCGATGCTAGAACATTCTCGATGTTTCGATACCTAGTCAGTCGGGACCGGTATGTTCCCGAACTTTCTAGATATTTCCATTGTCGAAGGTTCTGGAAATTACTGTGGGACTATATAAGCTGCGCGTCGCTCGCGACTGATTCAGTATTGAATTGGCGATACAAGCGAATCTTCGGAAGCGATCTTCAACTGCGAGTTAAGTGTGAAGTGTTTAATAGTGCGATTGTGGTTGTAATTAGTGTGTTTAAAGTGTTAATTAGTTTTGATAATTAAAGTGTCATTTTTTTTGGTTAAATAATCGGCTGTTTTTATTGTCACGAACCCCAAGCTCGTAACAATTGGTGTCAGAAGTAAGGATTATCATGCCGATTCTGCCAAAGGACGACACGGAGGGTATCCGTACCCGTAGTCAACGCCAGCAGGAGACGGATCAGAGGCGTTTGGTGGTGCAACGCCGCAGCCGTCGGAAAGTCAGCTACCGACCATGGAAGCCGGTCCGTCCACAGCAGCTCCGGCATCAGTAGCACCAGACTTTGCTGCTCTGATGATGATGCTGCAGGAACAGGCTCGCCGACAGGAGGAACAGGCTCGGCGACAGGAGGAACAGGCCCGTCGGTTGGAAGAACAGCTGCAGCACGACAAGGCGGAGCAGGCCCGACGACAGGAGGAGCAGACCCGCCGACAGGAGGAGCAGGCCCGTAGGTTGGAAGACCAGCTGCAGCACGACAAGGCGGAGCAGGCCCGACGACAGGAGGAGCAGGCCCGTCGCTTGGAAGAATAGCTCAAGCTTGACAAGGAGGAGCAGGCGCGCCGCCAGGAAGAACAGATGCTCCTCATGAAGGAAATTCACGCTTCTTTCGGGAAAGACATTAAGGAAGTGAAGGATAAGGTTGCTCAGCATGACAACCGCCTGTCAGATGCTGAAACACAGATCAGCAAATGTAGCAACGATATTGCTGATATGAAGAAAGAGTTGGGCAACCTTAAACTTGGAGATGGGATTGCAACTCCCGTAACTACTACACCTTCACTACGTGGATTCAAAGTGCCGCCGTTCGATGGGACGTCTTCTTGGTCGGCCTACAAAATTCAGTTTGAGGCCGTCATGAAGGCGAACGGTTGGAGTAAAAATCAAGCCATGACTGCCCTCACCTTGGGCCTGCGCGACCAGGCCTTAACTGTATTGGAAGTTCTCGGTAAAGAAGTAACTTACGAGCAGCTCCTTGAAGCACTGGAATCCCGGTATGGTGACGCTCATCTGGAGCACGTGTTTCGTGCGCAACTAAGGGATCGCGTACAGCGTAGTGGTGAAAACCTGCAGCAGTGGGCCCTTGAAGTGGAGAAGCTGGTGCGGAAGGCATACCAGTCTGTACCTGCGCTTATTGAAGGGAACCTGGTCCAGGCCTTCATTGACGGCATCCGCGACCTTGAAGTTAGGGCTGCAGTGAGGCTCGGGCACCATGGGACACTTAAGGACGCTTTGGCACATGCACTGGAAGTGGAAGCTGCGCGGCAGGATTTTCGTCCCTGTAGCGTTAGGGAGGTTGCTGCAGTAACGGTTCACGACCGGTTTAAAGGATATAGCCCTAGGTGCTACGGCTGTGGTGAAAGAGGTCACCTTCGACCTAGTTGCCCTAAGCGAACTACAGAAAAGGAAGCTTTGCGGCAGGATTATCGATCTCACCGAACCAAGGAGATTGCAGCAGTTGCAATTAGTGACCGTTTTAGAGGATACAGCCCTAGATGCTATGGCTGTGGTGAAAGGGGCCACCTTAGATCCAGTTGCCCTAAGCGAAATGCAGGAAGGGAAAATAGCCGATCTCTTAAAGGTAGGGCGGCTAACGACAGCGCCCAGCGGCTGCAGGAGAACGACTTGTTGGTGGCACATTGCAGCGAGAGATCTCATAGCAACGCAGATACATTGTCAAGAAGACCTTGCCCTGAAGACTGCAAGCATTGTACTAGGCAAGAGGGTAAAGAAGCTGTACCTGTGAGGATGGTCAAGACAGACCTCAGCAACGACTGGAAGGAAAGCTTACAACGTGCACAACAGGAAGATTCGGACATCAAGCCGATTTTGAACTGGATAAAGGCTAGCGCTTCTAAGCCTACATGGAGTGACGTCTCAGCGATGAGTTCGATTACAAAAAGCTATTGGGCTCAATGGGACAGCTTAGTGATTCAGGATGGAGTCCTGTGCCGTAAATGGGAGAATACTCGGGGTGACAGCTGTCATTTGCAAATGGTTGTCCCTAAAGCGAAAGTACCGGATGTTCTACAGCTGTACCATGATGGATGTTCAGGAGGCCACATGGGAGTGAAACGGACTCTACTGAAGATACGGGAACGTTTTTACTGGGTACACTGTCGTGACGATGTCGAGGACTGGTGTCGCAAATGTACAAGTTGTGCGGCTGTTAAGGGACCTCAGACTCGTAGCAGAGGTGCGTTGAAATTGTACAATGTTGGTGCACCTTGGGAAAGGATAGCCCTGGATGTTGCGGGACCGTTTCCGGAAAGTAAAAGTGGTAACAAGTATTTCATGGTTGTAATGGATTACTTTACCAAGTGGCCGGAAGTCTTTGCCATTCCGAATCAAGAAGCTTCAACAGTTGCAGATAAACTCGTTCATGAAGTCTTCTGTCGATTTGGAGTACCTTTGGAGATTCACAGCGATCAAGGACGGAATTTTGAGTCACAAATATTCCAGGAAACTTGTCGAGTTATGGGTACTCATAAAACGAGAACAACTTCTTACCACCCACAATCGGATGGAATGGTGGAACGATTTAATCAGACATTGGAGAGATACCTGGCTAAAGTTGTGGAAAACCGGCAACGCGATTGGGACAAGCATATACAACCGTTTTTGCTGTCATACCGAAGTGCTGTTCACGAAAGCACATCGGTAACACCAGCTTTCGCAAACTTTGGTAGGGAATTACGGTTGCCCGCAGACCTGATCACCGGAATACCACCTGATGCCCCGTGCAGTATAACCGATTATGCGAATGACTTGCGGAACAAAATGAACGACATTTATGAGCACATCAGACAATCGGGCCAGCAAATGTCTGAAAAGACAAAAACTCGTTATGACCGCAAAATGAACAATAAAGGTTTCGACGAAGGTTCACTAGTGTGGTTGCACAATCCAGTTCGCAGTAAAGGGAAATCTCCTAAGCTTCAAGCTAAATGGGACGGGCCGTACCGGATTGTCACAAAAATCAATGACGTGACCTACCGTATCCAGAAAGGTACGAGAAGTGCACCTAAGATCGTCCATGTGGATCGACTGGCGCGTTATTATGGGACCGATGCTCGGGACGAGCATGTCTTAGGAGGGGGCAGTGTTACGCGCCAGAATGAATGCCGGGTACACAACGTACTACTAACGCCATCTAGTATCGAGTAGTGGAACTAAATGGGTCACGATCTTTCTAGACTTTTCGATGCTAGAACATTCTCGATGTTTCGATACCTAGTCAGTCGGGACCGGTATGTTCCCGAACTTTCTAGATATTTCCATTGTCGAAGGTTCTGGAAATTACTGTGGGACTATATAAGCTGCGCGTCGCTCGCGACTGATTCAGTATTGAATTGGCGATACAAGCGAATCTTCGGAAGCGATCTTCAACTGCGAGTTAAGTTAAGTGAAGTGTTTAATAGTGCGATTGTGGTTGTAATTAGTGTGTTTAAAGTGTTAATTAGTTTTGATAATTAAAGTGTCATTTTTTTTGGTTAAATAATCGGCTGTTTTTATTGTCACGAACCCCAAGCTCGTAACAATATCTACAAAAAAGTCCGCGACACACTATACCTATCTATGTTGAGTGAGGCGCAACAACCATTTTTTTATTTAAAAATCTAGATTTTTTTTGGACTACATTTAAACGCGTTTATTTTACTCATGCTATTAATCCTTATCAAATTAAAGTATTTCATCACTAAGTACAGTTTATGTAGATCATATTTGGTCTTTGAATGATTAAAATCGGACGTTTGGTTTTGAAGTTATGGCGAAATGAAAATATTACGATTTCTGCTGCACGGCCCGTTGCGGCGGTCACCAAGGCGGTGGTGCGCGTGCGGGAGGGGAGTTTAGTTAGATCTATGTAAGGTACCCGCGCGGCTCATACGCGAGGTAGGTTGGTAACAGTTTTTCTCACGGTTTTTCTGTAGTGTATTTATTATCAGCATTGCACCCGTGCGAAGCCGGGGCGGGTCGCTAGTAATATTATAAAGCAGAAGAGTTTGTTTGTTTGTTTGGTTGAACGCGCTAATCTCAGGAACTACTGGTCCGATTTGAAAAATTCTTTCAGTGTTAGATAGCCCATTTATCGAGGAAGGCTATAGGCTATATATTATCACGCTACGACCAATAGGAGCGGAGCAGTAATGAAAAATGTTACGCAGACGACGTTGCACGGGTCAGCTAGTTACTTAATATATTATGATGATGAGGATTAACAAGTGTTATGGCGCAGCTTGCGAGAGACCAATGTCCAGAAGTGAACTACGGTGATCTCAATTCAAATAGTCACTCAAAAAAAGAAGGAAACATCCAATCGAGAAACACGCTGCAGGGTAGGTACCTACTTAGAAGTCTTAGAACCGGCAACTTAGATAGGTACCTGTGATGGGACACAGGTACATAACGTAGTGAAAAGCAGTGTTCACCTCGGGTAAACGCCGAGCGTCGGGACTAAACGCTGTCCCCTCAGACCAATAAAAAAGTATAGACAGACCATTGCGCTCAAAAGTACCTAATATGAAGACGATTCGGCAATATGAAGACGGCCGTGCGGTAGTCTGCCGCGAGTGAGCGAGTCGTAATTTTGGTGAAATAATAATTGCGAAATTATGCCGTCCTGCGTCATAAACTGCTGCAAAAACAATTCATGTTTTCAGAAAAAGTCTTCTGGGATTACTTTTCACAAGTAAGTATCCGATTTGATGTGTAATTTAAATAAAATCGTAAAATATTTGTCATCATTTCTCGGAACACGAATTCTAGACGCAATTGTGTCAGTGTTGCAAGTTAAGAACATTATCTTTTCCCAAAAGTAAGGGAAGTTGTGATTTTTTACGGAAACTTTACAACTAAGTGTGTTTTAGGAAATTTCGCTATTGCACATTTAGTTTTGGATTATATTATGTAGGTAATCATGTTATTATGCATGATACGTAAGTAGGTATTTATAAAATTAACTTACAATCTATCTATACTTATAATAAATCTGTAGAGAGGTCAATTCTGTACATGAAATATATTTCCAAAATAACTATCAGGGTGTGATTAGGGATCAATACTGATGCCAAAAATGCAATCAGTAAAATTTTTGTCTGTCTGTCTGTCTGTATAACCGTTATAGAAACAAAAACTACTCGACGGATTTTAACGGAACTTGATTATTATTCATACTCCTGCAGTGCTATTCTGTAACAACATTTTCGTGTCTCGACAGCGGAATCCGAGGTGAGTTTCAAATTCGTATAAATATAAGACCTTATGGTGTGTGAAATAAAGTTCAATTTGTAAGCTTAGTCACTCAGGTGAAGTCGATATCGAAATGGTTATTTACAGAATAGACTAGCTGAGCAGGTTATAGTATACTTTTCATCACGCTACAAATCAATAGAAAAAATGAAAAAGAAAATGTGAGTTTGGTTGTTTGTTACTCAATCACGCCAGAACGGCTTAACGGATCATAATGAAATTTAGAACAAAGATAGATTATAGTCTGGAGTAGCACATAAGCTACTTTTAAATCCCGGGAACATGTTCCCTAGGGATCACGCGGGCGAAGCCGCTGTCAGAAGCTAGTACATATTAAAATAATAGTTGTTTGTTATGATATTTTATAGGTTTACAGCTGACTCAAAACGACAGACACATAAAAAACTGACACAACATAAGGGCATTAGTTATTTTAATTTACGTAAGTTTTGTGTTTTGTAAAATTAATTATTGATGTTAATATTAAAATAAATGGCTATCTTTCATTTCAGTCAACCAATACAAATAAAACACAATAATACATAGTAATAAAACTTCACTAAAGTATATCTCTTGCACTTGGGAGTCGCAGCACAACGCTTGCAACATTTTTCTCTAGCACACATGCGCAAATCTACGATATCTTACACCAAGTTACGCACACGAAGCCGAGACTCCTTATTTCGACGCGATTGTTTACGACGGCTCCGTCTATACTTTTTTATTGGTCTGAGGCTGTCCCGGGACTAAATCTGTTACTTTCGGATAACAATGCTCTGTTGTTGAATTGTCAATTTAAACGGCATTGCCTGAGGTACAGGATTGATGGACCATTTACGTCGCAAGACAAGAAAGCAATCCAAAGAAAACGCCAAGAAATTTACATTATATTTTATTATCTTTGTCTTTAATAAAGTAATTACAGGTAGGCACTAAAAAAATAATCATGCATATTGAAGACCATAATACAATAACATATTTCTTAGATACAACAAACACCGCATCCTCTCTTGAGAAACAAAACAGGCAGAGGCCTTGGTCCGCTGGTCTGGAACATGCGCGTCACGCGAGCGGCGAGCGGCGAGCGGCGAGCGGCAGGCTAGTGGCGGGCCGACACAACAGTGCGGCCCGCGCGCAGCCCGAAACAATAACTTCAACATGAGGCAAAAATAAACAATAAAAGCTTCAATAAAATGTACATGTCACGCCGTTTCCATAGAAGGCACGTATTCGTAAAAGAAAAAAGGATTCCCTTTTTAAAAAAGCTATCTCGTTACTTAGTAAAAACTACCAGCTAGTGTATTACAAAACAATTAGACGTACTTTAATTATGAAGCTATGATTTGTGTGCTATTAAACAGTGAACTTTACGAAGATTTCGTTTCCAGCCAAATTATTGCTCATTTTTTAGGAATTTACGCCTATCACTATGGAAAAAAATATAAAAATTATAACGGGTTTTTAGTAACTTTTCATCATTATTTATTTTACTAAATAAATAGCATTTAACATGAATTATCTACTAACGAAAATATGGTTTACCCCTAAATAAAAAAGATAAATTCAGGTATAAATTACACAGGTATAATGTGTCTAGCGCCAAAATGAATAAACTCGGGTGCTTTCTATAACCAAAGCATGGTTCCTTTACTAAGTTGTGTTATATTGAATTGTCTCTTCACGTTACGACCTTTATTATTATATATTTTTTTAACTTTATTCGTTCGGACACTAAATATCAATAATTACACAAAGCTATCTACATGAGCCACTCTTAACCGTTTTTGTGTTAGTGTTGCCAGATTGAAATATATGTCGGGCCATAGACAACGTATGGCGAACTTCATGGATATAAGATTTCATCTTTAGTGTGAGACAGTATATTTTTGCACCGGCAACCTAGTTATTATGTTGGTAAACACCATTGTCTGGGAATGATTCGTAATGATTGCATTTATATCTCCAGCCGCATCTCTCTTTCCGGCTCCGACGTAAACTGGACTTTCTGTAAACAAAATGATATCTATGGTCATACTGTGACTCGTTTAAAATGCCTATAATAATAAAATTTCTTAATCACTAATTTTATTGTAATATTAGATATTTCAGCGAGCTTACTGATAAGGCTGCCTTGATATCATTGCTGCCAAATACTCCAAAAAACATTAGAATGTGTTACATCTAACACAATACAAAGTTATTTAAGATTGGTATCGTAACAAAGACTAAGTCATTAATAAAGTTTTTTTTTTAAATATGCAACCTTCAAAAAGCGACGGGATAGACCTAAAAGGAGATGGCGAGACGAGCTGGACCCTAACTAATGGACCATCCACACGATACAGACTTCCATACACTTCTATACCGCGTGTATCTGACATCGACGCACAAACGATTTCCATGGGTCCAGGGCATGATTCTGGACACCCCACAGTTAGAATTTTTCGTTGGCTTTTTTCTCATTTTTTCATTTTTTTCAAGGGTTTTTTTACTTTAGACTGCTCATAAGCGTTATTCTGACCTAACACAATGAGATTTTTAATAAAAAAAAATTTTTATTAAGTTACTACTTTCACTAAAAAGAGCAATCTGAATAAAACCACACATAGATATCAGCTCAGCTGAGCTGATACCTATTTGTGGTACTCTTGAAAAAAATGAAAAAATAAGAAAAGAACCGACGACAAATTCCAACACTGGGGTGTCCAGAATCATGCCCTGGACCCATGGAAATCGTTTGTGCGTCGGTGTCAGATACACGCGGTAGATTTTATCTGTGCAACAAACAAAGAAATGCAGACAAAATATCAGTGTGATATATTTTTTCTGTTCAGAGTTCAAAGTCAGTGTAGACAAAAATCTTTATCGTCTGGATGCTATACTATGCTAAGCGTATGCTGAGACGCAGGTGAGGCAGGTCCACGTTGCGCAGGGCAGAGCAGCTTTTGTGATGCATGAACCTACTTCTGCTCGTGTGAGTAAGGTCTAACCACCCCACACAACCTAGTGTCAGAGTTTCTAAACCACCTCAAGGGCCTCAGACACGGTTTAACGACCGCCATTTGGCGGCCGGGACCACCGGCTTATACGTGCCTTCCGAAGCACGGAATCATCTTTTTATCAGACAATCAGGTAATTCAAGCCTGCAATGTCCTAACCAAACTGGAAACAACTTTATAAAGTATGCTTACCGTGGGAATCGAACCCACGACCACAGGGTCGCCTCGCCTGCCCTGCTTGCAAAATCTATACCATGCTGTTCTGCGTCACCCGATCTTAGCATACCCTTAGCCTAAGGGATTGGACTCAAGATACAAGGCAGATGTTATGGAAAAGAGGAAGGGCTGCCTTCGGCCTGCAGTTGTTCACCTCAGGCTTAGAGTGCGGGTCAGTGCAGTACTCACTATATGGTGCGACTACTGGCAGCACTGCTTGCGCACGTTGTCGGTGTGCGAAGGCCGCACGTCAGTCGGCTCGGCATCCGGCCGGATGACGTCGCCCTCCGGCGGATCACGCATCTGCTTCTGAGATACGATCCTGTAGATTTCTGGAACACACCATTATTCAATTTAATAAAAATCTCAAATTCGGTCATGTACTGACAGACGTCGACGTTGTCTAGAAACATGTCACACACATTTTAACAATAGTTCCTTATTTTAACGAAGATACAGTACAGTGTCAGTGTCTTTGTACAGGAGGGCAATCGCGCTAATAAAATTCGGCTGGAACGCAACTGAACTGTAGCCATTTCACAACTTTTTTAAATATTCCGTATCGCGCTAAACGTTTGACAGAAACTTGGAACGCAACTACATCACAACTGTAACGTTACCGCTGTCAAACAAAAAGTTGAAACAGTGCTACTTTTTCTTGACTTTTTCTCAATCGTTCGCGTTGTGTTGTTTGGATTTTGAACGAAAATATTTGTAAAATTTTGACAACGCAACTTTGGTTGAAGTTTGAACTTTAGCGCGATACCAAATTCCTTACAGGTGAATCGAAACTAAATCATAACCAAAACTGAATTGGAAACGAATTGCAAGCGGACCTAAACTTTTAAAATTAGCGCGATTGGCTCTCAGTTACTTGTGCATAAAGTATTAATAATCTATACTAATACTAGCTGTCCCCCGCGGCTTCGCTCCCGTCGATTTAGTATTCATTGCACATATCGAGTTTTCATTGTTTTTATGATGTATTCTGCTATTCGGGTCGGAGACAAATCCAACGAATCAATAACCATGAAAATTGGTTCAGCAGATCTCGAGTTATAAGTGTTGTAACAAACCCGTCTTTGTTTTATATATATAGATTATTATAAAGCAGAATAGTTTGTTTGTTTGTTTGGTTGAACGCGCTAATCTCAGGAACTACTGGTCCGATTAGAAAAATTATTTCAGTGTTAGATATCCCATTTATCGAGGAAGGATTATATATCATCACGCTAAGACAAAAAGGATGTAAAGGTGAAGTAATGGAAAATGTGACGCAGACGAAGTTGCGCGGGTCAGCTAGTAAATAAATAAGCACGGAACTCAGGATTTTTGTAAAATCGTCTTTTAGGACTTTTTTTCTGTCATCTCTAACCTAGACTAGAGTCAAGAGCAAACAAATCTAAAATAAAAAGGAATAATTTAGGGCTACTTATAGCCGGAGTCGCGGGACTATTCGAAAGAGATACCGTGGCTCCGGAACACAAAGGGCACTGAAGGAACATGGATGGGTTTTAGTCAGTAGAAGTCTGACACTCTCTCTCGCTCCGCCCAGAGCGGGAGGAGTCATTGGATGATTTCCCATCCCTAAAAAAAAAAAAAGAAAAAAAGGGCTACTTATATAGGCCTTTATAGCCGGTACTTCTTTTTAACAAATTCTATCGGGCACACGAGTTTTTATATTATTAATCTTAGTTTAGTTTTATGCTATGTATTATTTTGTTTTCTACAACAAACATCATTTTAAATACTCAGCCAGCTACGACGCTGTTGATATTGAAGTATGCTTATATACTCCAAATATGCTTCCCTATCATTTATTATGACTTTTCCGTCGTCTGTCCTAACAACATATCGAGCAATATATCACTTGACCTCACTAGCATCGAGTGAAATGACCCCAAAAATAGTTGACATCGTAATTGCGTGGCGGAGAGATCTAAATTTAGCTGGTGACCGGTGTAAGCGACGCCCCAAACTGACGGACGTTGACATTCATATCGATCGTATCCACGTGTATCAGTCTGAACAGAATTCCCATGTTAGGTGAAAGTTGTACAAAAAAAATAACTCGTTATTTTTAGGTGTCCCGTAGGTTGGTAAGGTATTAAACCAGCGGCCAAGTGCGAGTCGCACTCGCGCACGAAGGGTTCCGTACCATTATCTATAAAAAAACGGCAAAAAAATCAAGTTTGATGTATGGGCGCCCCCTTATATATTTATTTTATTCTGTTTTTTAGTATTTGTTGTTATAGCGGCAACAGAAATACATCATCTGTGAAAATTTCAACTGTCTAGCTATCGCGGTTCTTGAGTTACAGCCTGGTGACACCTTTGGGGGCCCTTTGGGTATGGAACCCTAAAAATATTATTTTTCGTCATGGGTGTAATTTTCATTGTTTTCGGCGTCGCTTTTAACGAAAATGGGATTAAAATTATTTAATCTTGTATTATGATTTCGGGTCACAAAATTATGGAACCTTACACTGCACACTGTGTGTGGGCCGACATGGGTAGGTTTTTTCTGGAATTTTAATATTATACTGTGATACGGAAAATTTCAGTGTTTGGTATTGTGGTTTAAAGGATTTTAGAGAATGAAATTTCAGAGCAGCTTAGACTCTCAGCCTCTACTAAGCTAGGCTGTCCAATTTCTTTGGAATGACTTGAAGCCTGTCAGTCTCAGTTTGGTTTAGTCATCATTATTGTAAAGAGATTATTATAAAACATGATGTTTATTTGTTTATTATTTTAGCATATATATCTACTATGTATTTAGAATTAAATGTATTAAATATTTGTATATTGTTTCCGAAAAGATCCATTTTTTTAATATTATTTATTTGTTGTACACCTACCACAGTGTAGTCTTTTTAACCCAAAGGTTGACTGGTAAAGAATGCCTTCTTGCATTAAGTCCGCCCATGTACCAGTATTGTGCATCAAAATTAAATTAAATAAATAAACTAACCAGTATCTTGCGCCAACACAAAGAAGAACCTAGGACTTATTAGCCCTATAAAGTGATGTTAGTTAAAAGTATTTTTGTAATAATGAAGTATAATTACCAGTAAGAATGTTCTGGAATGCAGGTTCGACGTTAGTTGAGTCGAGAGCGGACGTTTCAATAAAACTAAGACCGTTCTTTTCCGCGAATGCCTTGGCTTCTTCTGTTGGGATGGATCTGTGGAGTTACAAAAATTACTTTTAATATAGAATGTAAGTAGGTGGCTTGAAGCGCTGAAATATAAAGGCCGAATAGTCCAATTCACCGTACAAACTGCTTTTTTTCATTGTATATTTTTTTTGTTCGTGTTCCCAAATAGTAGTAAGAATGTTACTTTGTTTCGACTTGCGGTTTTAGTTGACTTAACATAATGGTTCCTCACTTTCTTTAGCAATAAGGACTTTTTTTTTCAGCCCCTATTGTCCCAAACTGAGTAAAGACCTTCCCCAAGTTCTTCCAGGGATTCTTTTTTCGCGCCACCTCACACCAGCTCTCACGGGTCATCTCCGACACCTCTTTGTGCGAATTTAGGCACAAATTGTGTGGAGAGTTATGCACTTTAACGCTCATATAGCGCCTCCACACTGCTCCCGAAGTTTATCGAAGTTGAGCGAATACGATAGTGTAGAGGGGCACTTCGCTTCGCCTCGTGCAACTTCGCCTCGCCTCGGGCGACTTCCAGTTGTTGTCGGTTTTTGCGCCCGAGTCAAAGGACTCGAAGTGTCACGAAGTTCGAACACGAAGCGTCTACCGCACTTCCACACTATTCCGCTCACTTCGGTTCGCGTCAGCCATAGTAAATACGCACGTATTTTTATTACGCGAGAATACACATTGCAACGGCAGTTGCCACATGAACGTTATCCATAATGCCTATCGTGAGGGGAACGGGGGGAACGGGCGACTGAGCTCCTCGCGAATTTGCTCGAATGTGTGGACCCGTACTTCGGACATCGGTCAACTTAGGAGAGCACTTCGCCTCGTGCAACTTCGGGAATAGTGTGGAAGACGCTTTAAAATAAGGCGTGCAGTTGGATACGCACCTGAGATGCCTAAGATCGCTCTTGTTGCCCACAAGCATGATCAGTATGTTCTGATCGGCGTGGTCGCGCAGCTCACGCAGCCACCGCTCCACGTTCTCGTACGACAGATGCTTGGCGATGTCGTAGACAAGCAGCGCGCCCACCGCGCCGCGGTAGTACGCCGACGTGATCGCGCGGTACCGCTCCTGACCGGCCGTGTCCCATATCTGAGCTTTTATGGTTTTCCCGTCCACCTGGCGACAAAAAAAAATAGTTGAATTATCTGAACTTTATAAATTTGTAAATTAGTACTGCGCCTGCGAATTCATCCGCGCTGCAATTTTCTTAAGGATTCCTATTTTTTTTTCTAGTAATAAATATAGCCGATGTTACACAGGGATAATGTAGCATTGTAATAATTAAAGAATTTTTGAAATCGCAGTTTTTGAGTTTATTCGTTACAAACATAAAAATCTTTCCTCTGAAGTCTGAACAATATTAGTGTAGATTTAGTGAAATTAAATCTGTGTCTAAATAGCACCATCCTGCAACTGAATGCTTGAATTTGATTCGGAGCTTTGAGGTCGTTTTTCTTTTTTGCATTACAAATAAATTATTATTATTTTGTATAGTGCTGTCCAGTCCTCTCGTTAAAAATTTAGCTAATGTGAATAATGTTAATAACTTTGACGTTGTTTTCTGTAATATAAAACCAGTTCACTTATGTTATTAGTCTACCAAATTTTCCATGTTCCTAACACAGAAGTCTCTTGTAAAATCGAATACAGGGTGTAGCGATGACAATGTAAATTCTAGGGGAGGTCGTCACCCTTTGCGGCGGCTACGGCCATGCCAGCCAACACCTTAACGACCCCATTTCCTTCTCCCGCCCATCATTATATACTTGAGCCTTCAAAGACGACGTAAAGCGACTGAAATGTGCTCCTTCTTTTCATAAACGAGTAAACCATAAAATATAATAGGTGTAAGTAGGCAGTTAATTCAAATGAGTAGTACGAACTTAGCCGGCGCCAGACGAACTTCAATCAAACATTTGAAGATTTTAGCAATATGATGAGAAAGTACAAGCGCAAAATTCTCTACAAAAACTTTAATATCATGGTTTGCGTACACGAAGCTCTGTTGCATGTTCCAATTTGTTATGACTATTGGTGCCTTTTAAACCCGCATTCATAATTCACATTGGTTAATTCGATCAATAGCGAGTCCACATAACGGCACATCGTATGGGGGTCACCGGTTTAGCGATGTATCCGTATGTTGCCGTACAGTGACGTCACGGTTCTAGCATTATCATTTATCCTGCTACCAGAGGACATAGTGTGAGTTTTTTAACGTTCTCGACCGCGTTAGCGTAAATGCCAATTTGTATTGAAATTTAATAAGCGCCGTCTGGTGAGAATAACGGATAACCTTTTTTTTCTATACACTTTGACAAAAGCAAATGTTTACGTTAACGCGATTGAGTACGTTAGGAAACTCACACTAAGGGCGGGTTGTATCAAACAGTTGGTTAAGAGTCCTATTACGAATCGTAAATGCTCGTTTGCAATAGACGAAGTTACGTTGGTCTGCGTTGGGAGTACATCTATAGTCCGCGAAACTATTTTGATACTTACTAGTCTGAATAGGATTATAGTTTATTTGGGCGCTCGCGCGAGACTAAGGAGCGCGCGCGCTGAATTGACGCAGAATACCTATATAGTACTTTAATTTTATTTATTGTAATTTTGTTTTATTATATTGACAAACGAAAACTAATGAAACGTATTCATTGTAGATTGAAATTTTATATCACATTAATTTATTTGATAAAATTGTTTTTATTTGGAATATAATGGACGCTGAATCAAGACATTTCTTGCTTAAATTAGGCTTTCTTTACGTTTTTTTCCGTGATAACTCAAGGAATTTATAGAAATTCTAGAACTCCAATAAACAAGTAAAACATTCAACTTACCTTTTAGTAATTTCAGCTTTTAAAAGAATTGATTGTAACAATGTGAATTTGACCGTCAAAGTTCCATCGCCGACATTTTTTCTTGCAAACTGAGTTCGTAAAATATTTATAGTAAATTACACGAAAAGAAAAATGAAAATGTGTAACTCTAACTTACAATAAAAAGACTGGCACTATCGTTATTCAGGATCAAATAATTAAAATATCTTACTGCTGCTGAAAATTACAGCGTCAAAAATCATGAATTTCCGTAAAAAATGTAATAGGACTCTTAACGTAACATACGTACGTCAAAAAGTTACGATTACGGACGACGTTCGTTAAATTAGAAGCGTTGTTTCAAAACATTCTGGTATAAATTCCTGCTCATCCCAATAGCTAAGTTATTGACACGGGTCCTACCTAAATAGCTTTTTTTGCATTCCACCACTAATTTGTGTCATCAGAAGAACTGGTATTGAGCAATTCAAAAGAAATTTCACAATATTGTTCTATTTGACGCAACTAAAGTTACGTTAATCAGTGCTCAGACCATCTGTTAACGTAAACGTTATATTTTACGTGCGTTAACGCTGACATTTTGTGAAACAACCCAATTTTTTGATTTGACGATAGTTAGCACCATTTTTAACGTTTACGCGTGCGTCAAGTGTAGTTGAAACAACCCGCCCTAAGCCCTCTGGGCTAGCTAACCATTAAATTAAAATTAAATAAATCTTTATGTCAGACTACATACAGTCCATAATTTAGTTAGTATATGTACCTAGTGTTAGTGTATGTAGTATGTTTAAATTCAAATGTAGCAAGTGAAAGAAAATCCCGTATCGTGTGGTTTCATGATCGCGATTTCAATATCCCTTCAATATTGACGACAAGCGATAGTTAGCATTTTTTACAGGAAGAGGAATTTTCTTTCCTTATTAGAAAGTACTAGCTAAGTATTGCCCGTTTTTCCTGTTGCCGCATATAGCCGAGTTTCTCATGAATTTGGCTTTCAAAATTGGTGGATGGAGAAGAAGAGGAAGGCCAAAGAAAAGATGGATGGATTGTGTGAGGAGCGATATGAAAGAAAAGGCAGTTGGCGAAAGTTTGACGGCTGATAGGGCAAAGTGGAAGAAAAAAACGTGTTGCGCCGCCCCCAAGTAACATGGGATAAGGGCAGAAGATGATGACAATAATAATTTTCAAATAAACAAAATCTTCAGCTTTATTATATTAGTGTAGAATTATTATATCTTTCAGCTTGATGCCGAAGTATTGACTTTCTGAGTGACGAACAAATGCATCAAGAATTTCAGAGGTCAGGCGAACTCTTTGGTCTTCAGTTTTTTTTATTTACCATCCCTGTCTACCCTACTTAAAACTATGAAGTAAACCGTCAAACGGGGTGAATAGAAACAAAACTTGATAAGGTTTTTCACTTTACTATCATAATATTGGTTTTAAAAGAAAGCAACTTTGATTTATTTATACAAATTCAATAAAATTGGAGATCTTTTTTTTTTTTGGGACAATTCGCCACAAATTCCCGACCACAGCAACTCCTGAAAGCCAGAAGCAACAGTGGCGACCACCAGAAAAACGCCGAGCTAATGACGCCCGACGAGTCCCGGAGAAACGATTCACCTGTCTTGGATCCCGCATCGAAATTAATCAGAAAGTAAAGCGGAGGAGTAGGAAAAAATAAATATAATTTCCACTTCCCTCCTTATCAAGCAGGAGACAGATTTGAGTTAGGCCAATAGGCACCAAGGGACATACTATACTGGGTTTTAAGCCCAGTTGCCAAGCACCACGGATTATAATTATATTAACACTGAAACTAATGGGTCCTAAATTGTGAGCTACTTTTGATTCCAGTAATAGGTATGGAAAAATCGCCGGAACGCACGGAAATTTGTTCTGGTTTCTACAAGATCCGTATAGTAAACTACCCCAGAATACAGATGTAACCTGAATACTATCTTACATAAAATTGGAGTTCATAAATGCTGCAAAAAAGAATTAAAAGGCGTAAAAATCATTTTCAAAGTTTTGTTTCGATTCACCCCTGTGTATTCCTATTCACCCCGCTTGGAGGAATACGTTCGCACGTCCATAATCACATTATTTACGAGTGTAGACACAAAATTACTACTTTTAGCGATGACGTCAATGGCATTACAGATTATTTGTACAGTCTGCTTGGTGACTAGATGATGTGGCGTGTCAATACAGAGGTTTAATCAAATATGAGTCAAAGTAACCAGGCATTAAGTTTCATATTGTTTTGTATTTTTATTTACATACCGACGCCTTGAAAGTGAAAGCCTAGTAAGTGTTAAAGAAGTAACTTTTCAGGAGGAAGAAGGAACTGTGTGCTGTTAAATTTTTGTAAGGCGTCTCTTATTAATTAATATGGAAATCTAACCCGCTTTCATATCCAGAACTGTTCGATACTATAAGATTACCCGAAATGTATAAAACGACATGTTCGATGCACGCCAAATTGAAAGATGCTAAGTTCGACGAAGTTCTCGTTTACTGGATGCCGCTACGAATTTCGAATAAACAAATTAGTCAGATCAGGATGAGCTTTGCGAGGTTTTCTTCGTAGAAACGCGATAAAATAAATTTGAGCATTGAATTCTCGAGGTTTCCTCTAACGCGAGGATACATGTCCATAGTTTGAAAGATGATATTTCATAGATCTACAGTGATTGTAACAAAAAAAAAAAAAAACATACAACCGAATTGATAACCTCCTCCTTTTTGGGAAGTCGGTTAAAAACGGCAAAAAAATCAAGTTTGTTTTATGGAAGTCCCCTTAAATATTTTTTTATTTTGTTTTTTAGTATTTGTTGATAAAGCGGAAACAGAAATACATCATTTGTGAAAATTTCAACTGTCTAGCTATCGCGGTTCATGAAATATAGCCTGGTGGAAGACAGACACAGACAGCGAAGTCTTAGTAATAGGGTCCCGTTTTTACCCTTTGGATACAGAACCCTAAAAACACTGAAAGGAGTCTCGAGCCCGATTTTGATGAAAACAAAAACTGTATTTTATATTTTTGAGAGCTATTTCCTTTAGTTTGCCAACTAGCTACACTTTCAGATGGTGTAATAATAGTTTTTTCTTTAATGAACCGGTTCGATTTCTTAGTAGGAAGAACGATTTTCCATAAATCCAATGACGTAGGTAGTTCTAATTTTCATAAAATTTAACTTTTCCGTTCAGAATCAGACGACTCACAGCTGAAACGAATGGTCGTAGGAAGCTGAAATTTGGCATGAGGTACCTTTAGTAGTGTAGGGGAGGATTTCCCGAAATTCCTACGAGAACGGTAAAAAACAAGATATGCGCGTACGAAGTCGCGGACAAAAGCTAGTGTTGATCTACACTAATATTATAAAGAGGAAAGATTTGTTTGTTTGAATTGAGTAGGCTCCGAAACTACTGGACCGATTTGAAAAATTCTTTCAGTGTTAGATAGCCCATTTATCGAGGAAGGTTATAGGCTATATATCATCACGCTAAAACAAATAGGAGCGGAGCAATAATGGAAAATGTGACGCAGACGAAGTTGCGCGGGTCAGCTAGTATGATATAAAAACAAGTCTTTAAGTATTTTACAAAAGATACCACCCAATGCTCGATATACGAACGAATTGGAACCAGGCCCGGGTCGAAGCCTCAAAGAGCTGTCAGCATAGAAGACGGGGACTAGGGCTAGTGCCTGGCAGGGCTGCGGAATTTGTTCGAAAGAGTCACCGCGGCCCTGGAACGCAAAGGGACACGGATGGGTTTTAGTCAGAAAGAGTCTGACACTCCCTTCTGTTTCGCCCAAAGCGGGAGGAGTCATTTGTCATCTATAAAAAAAAAAATAAAGGTTGGCAATTGGATGTACGCAAGGAAATTGTCAGCTTTTAAAACATACAACAGTCTGACCAGCTAACCAGCTTAATGTCAACGAGTCACGACGAAATCTTGACCTTTGACAAGAAAGTGACGCTTTATTTATCGTGACGTAAGCCGATTAAGTATGTATGGGAAGTGAGGCTATCGGTAAGAATCGATTTCTTTAGTAATTCAGCGGGTATAAAGGCTACTTTAGTAGAATCAGCCAGCACATCAAGATACCTGAACCTGTAAGATTTCCCCAATCAACTTTAAACTTAATGCTTTAGCGATAAAGATAAAAATGAAATTTTACATATTGTTGTTTGATTGATGAAGCAACTAAAGTGGCCTTTATAGACCCGCTGAACTTTTAAAGTGGAAAGAGACGGCGGAAATGAATTTTGTCTCGACTGTTTTGGAGGTAACGGAAGTTCTGGCTACCTACCGTTAGGACTTGAAGGGAATAATAATGTGAAAGCTATGAACAAACGAATTTCGAGCGAGAGAGCCAAAGTGTTGTCTCAAGCGACTGTCTGTTATATCTTATGGGGCATCGTCATTAAAAAATAACTTTGCTGAGTTGTTTAAGAAATCTGTCTGTGTATCTAAACTAATATTATAAAGCTGAAGAGTTTGCTTGTTTCAACGCGTTAATCTCAGGAACTACTGGTCCGATTTGAAAAATTGTTTCAGTATTAGATAACCCTTTTATCCGGGAAGGTTATAGGCTATATATCATTACGCTCAGACTAAAAGGAGCCGAGCATTAATGGAAAATGTGACGCAGACGAAGTTGCGTGGGTCAGCTAGTAGGCTATAGTTATATCATCACGCTAAGACAAATAGAAGCGGAGCATAAATGGAAAATATGACGCAGACGAAGTTGCGCGGGTCAGCTAGTAGGTCTGTCTGTACTAATATTATAAACCTGAAAAGTTTGTTTGTTTGGTTGAACGAGCTAATCTCAGGAACTAGGTACTTTCGGTTTACTACTACTACGGTTCGGATTGAAAAAATATTTTTGTGTTAGATAGCCTATTTATCGAGGAAGGCTATATAACATCACGGTAAGACTAATAGGAGCGGAGCATTAATTAAAAATGCGACGCAAAGGAATTGCACTGTCACAGGAAAATTGCAAACTATTATGAAAAATTGTTTTGTATAATGAATCCGACCCAAACTCAATGGTTTCCAACATGTCCGCATATTTTACAATTTCACGCGTTCTTTTAGAATTCTACGACGTTTGCAATTTTCCACCATAAAAATGAATAAAATTGCTGTTCGTTAGTCTAGCTCAAACTCGAGAACGGCGGGCCGATTTCGGTAATTCTTTTTTTGTTTAGTTCGCCAGAATACAGGGAAGGTTTAAAAGCAAAAAACAATTGGGTAGGGTAGCCAGTTGACGGGAGCGAAGCCGCGGGGGACAACTAATCTGACATAAATATCATATCCAATATATCTGAAGGATAAAAGGATGTAATAATAATATAAAAAATTGATCAAATTAAACTAAATCGGCAGAATCAGATACCACTGCGTAATATACACTCAATGTAAGTGGCACATAGCTTCCAACAGTTCCAACTAGGTACCTACTTAATTAATTTTTGTACTTTTGCTGAGCAGTGACTAATCGAGACGGGCATAGCTCTGAGTATACCTACTCGAGTTGAAAAATAGTTTGCAAGCAATAAACTGATTGTTAAGTGTTATCTCTGTAGCTACATATTTAGTCTTACATTGGATTTAACTACCTACTAAAACATGCATAAATGCATGGATACGACGATTATGATTGAGCGACATATGTTTTGATCACAGACCACGTAGGTACTACATTAAGTAACAACTACTGATAGCACTGAAAACGATTAGGTACTTACATTTTGAAATGTTTTAAATCGTCGATAGGTATTCATTTATGATCAGGGATACGATAAATGATTTATGATTCCTTGATCAAATGCATTGTGTATGAAATGGGTGACAGACGTACCTACGAGCAGTACGCGTAGTTTTGGCTCGACGACCTATTTCTTTACGGGTCTTGTTTATAAGTACGCGTATTCATTTAGACAGGACCAGTGTTAATTACTTGAGCTATTGGGATGTGCAAAATATTTTGAAACAACACTTCTTATTTAACGAAGTTTAACATCTTCCGCAATCGTTAATTTTTGACGTACGTATGTTACGTTAACCAACCGTTTGAAACAACCCGCCCTTAGGGTGACCCACGAGCGGCCACGAGCGAAAAAGGTCACGTCGAATTCACGTAAAATTTGGGGGGGGCTATCAAAATATAGCCCATTTCGGTAGGCGCTTGACTTCTTCGTTAGGAAAAGAGTATATTATATTTACTTCTTTTTAGTTATATCACAAACCTAGAGTATATGCTTCCCGGATAAAATACAACAATAAACATAACATTATTAAACACGGAAAGTGGACGGAAGCTTTTCAAATAATGATATCACATAATATTTTATTTTATTTTCCCTTCATAGAAATAAATTACACTAACCTATTAATATTAATGAGATTCTTATCTCTAATTTTGGGGTTAGAATAGATCATTTAGACTTGACAAAAGATTTCTCCCCTAGTAACATGTACAAAAATAGGTCTCTTATCTAATGTAACACAATTGAAATCAAATACAATCAATTGATCATAATTGGCGCCCAAGATTACAATTAATTAACAAGTGATTCGAGTGATTTATTTTGCTTTGCCATTACTGTGTTACCGAGTGTGTAATTACATAATATAATATCATAATATGAATCAATTACCTCCTCTATGAAGTAGAAAATTAAATAATACATATTTTTTTTACATTTATGTATTTAAATTGCGAACACGGAAGGCATAACAATATCCTATTTATCATTTCTAGTGAAGAATCTCGTCGTGGCTATATAATAACTGCCGCGAGAACCGATTTACAGAGTTAAGTAACGCATGCCGAGGTCAGTCCGTGGATGGGTGACCATTTACTACATTTCGATAACTATCACATACTATACACAAAACAGGTTCCTTCTATGTATCTTTTGAAGAAAATTTGATGGTTGTTACAGGTAGTCAAAAGCTCGAAAGTTTGACGCCAGTCAGTATTTTTGGGTCGAGGTCTGTTTCGCAGTCGCTCCAGGTAAATTGGTTGACTGGAAACCCCCCAAAATCCCTACTAATATTATAAATGCTAAAGAACTCTGTCTCATCTTCATGGCTAAACCCTTGAACCGATTTGGATGCAATTCTGTACAAAGATAGTTTGAGACCCGAGAAAGGACATCCCACGGGAACGGGAGCTATGCGGGTAAATTGGTTATATATATTCCGAGAGTATGTTCCTTACGGATCACGCCGGCGAAGCCGCTGGCACACGCTAGTAGTTAAGAAAAGTTATACGGACGTATATTTAATTAACTCTACAGCTAAATTGAAATCGCGATAAAATGATTATGATTATGAAACCACAAATGATAGGGGATTTAATTTTTTTTTTTTTTGAAAATGGCTCCTGTGTTGATTCAACAAAACCATTTCCATCCATTCCATTCCAAAGCATTCCATTTGTTGACAAAAGTAAAAAAATGGAATGTTTTATATCGCTCAAAATGAAAGGGAGCTTATTACATTTGTTTTGAGGTAGCATCATGCTATGATGGCCTTTGTGCAAAAAAAAATATTAATGTCGGGAATTGTGGTTTTTAGTTTTAAAATAGCTGTTGTCAATGAATTTGTCAGCATCAAAATTAATATAATCAGACAAAAATCTATACTAATATTATAAAGAGGTAAAATTTGTTTGTAAGTTTGTATGTAGGGGGTAATCTCAGGAACTACTGGTCTGATTTGAAAAATTCTTTCAATGTTAGATAGCCCATTTATCGAGGAATGCTATAGGCTATATATCATCACGCTAAGACAAGAACCAAAATAACATAGTTTTTTTTTAAACACCTTTTTTATCTTAAATGTAGGAAAAATTAATATTATCATTTATTATCGTAGAGGCTGAATTATTCTGAAATACCCCTCTAAATCATACCTCTATATGACAAGCTCAGTGAGTAGAAAGTAAAATATACTATCATTGTTGTTAAATTCACTGTGGGCGAACAATGGTTAAGATTTTTTACTGTGTGAATGTGAATGCAACAATACCACTTATGGGCTTGGCTTATTTTCAGATGACTTGCAAATATGCAAATAAATGATTAATGATATTTATTTTGTAAGTAGGTTGTAAATAACACTTTTACATGTCAATCTTTTTGGTCATTTTAAACTAGATGAGGCCGGCTTTGAATTAAACTTGTAAGTAAAAAATTATAATATAATACTTTAAAACCAATTAATTAGTAATACAACAAGTTTTGTACAAAGTCCATGTGAGTAAATATTTTATCACTTAAAAATGTAATTATTAATTTTGAGATTTAATAACCAACATTTGATTCATGTTAAGTCCACATCACAATTTACTAAGGAATTTAGAGAATCAAGTTCCTAAGTTTATTTCAAAGTCCAAAAAAAAACATGATCACAATTTTGAATTAGACTAAGGAATTTAGAGAATCAGGTTCTTAAGTTTGTCCCCAGTCCACAAAAAAATCCCGACAATTGTGGATACTACTGCCTGGTCATGAAATACGTTTGAATAACAGCTGAAGGCATCCACCATGAAACACTACTTAGGCCACTTTTAATGCACCTTTCCCTGACGCTAATAGATCCTAATGGGCTACGTTGCTGAAATATGGATTGGATGTTAGGTTTCCGGGTTGCTGTGGTACTATAGTTCATGGGCTGTGGAAATAATAATGAGCAAAATATCTTGATAAAAAGGCAACTTGTCTTATTCAACTGTTTTGATTAAAAGGCTGGACTTGAAACATGTTTCATATTATTTTAAAGTTAGTTGGAAAAGCATTAGTTGATGTGAAAGTAATAGATTTCCCAGATAGCCATAGAGATTATCTGGGAATTCACATGTTAGACTTTTTTTTACACAAGCTGAGCATCAGTGGCAGGATAACAATTTGTGGTTTTCCTTCCTTCTTACTATTTTTCCACTCGCTATATTGTTTCATAGATTTTAATTATCAGAAATATCATATTTTATAACATAATTAGGCTAGCATGGGTGTATTATAGGTTTTTTTTTGCCTAACTTCTTTTGAATTTAGGTTAAATGATGTATGTGGTTGAATTTATCTATGTTATGGGAGCTAGGGGCTAAATAATAACAGATAATTAGCGCGGTAGTTGAGAAAAGGCTAGGTGATGTTATAAGTGAATTTAGATTTAATTGAGAAAACTCCAAGGCCCACTTGCACAAACCAGAGTTATTTTTAAAATCCAAGTTAGTTTTAGCCCAGGGTAAATCTCTATGAAATATTTGTTCTTTTACTTCCAGTTAGCAACTAACTCCAAGTTTAAAGATAACTCTAGTTTGTGCAAGTGAGCCTAAGGCTTTACTACATGGCAACAATCTATCTTAGACACAATCAAAATTAGAGAAGATGGTTTGGTTTATTAGTTTGTAGGCTTAGCCATATTTTTTTATCAGGCCTCAAACAAGTCTAGATCAGCAGATGGTCTTTATTTTAACAAACAAGTAGCTTTAATACTCTATCACTATTTTCATATTAGAGTTGAGAGCACACATACAATAACACCATTTTAGTTGCTATTTACAGATTAAAAGGCGATCTCCTATATGATGATACTATTGTTGTCAACATGACTCATATTATTTAAATTTTATTTTATTTGTTAAAAGCTTCTGATTTTCATACAGCAGTAACTTCATAAAAAATTAAATGAATGCCTGTTTTATCAACTTTTTGCTTTGTTCAAATTCAGATATTGTAAAAAGTTTGAATAACTATGTAAATGGAATGTTTAGTCATATTAATTAAATGCTATTAATAGTCATTTAATCAATAAGTCATGAGAGATAATTTTAGTACCTAGTATATTTGACAAGTTCTTTGTCTTAGCTTCAGGCAATTTATTGTCATAGTAAAACAGTATTTTATTCATCCAGTTTTCTAAAGTGATCCAGAATAAGATAAAAACACAAAGTAAACAAAAGAAATAAAGAGTTTTCTCTGCTAACAATGGAACTAGGTTATTAACATGCAATTAACTTAAGGTGTGATACAAAACAAAAAATGTATTTACCTCTATACTTCTTGTTGCGAATTCCACGCCAATTGTGGATTTAGACTCTAAGTTAAATTCATTTCTAGTGAAACGTGATAGGAGACTGCTTTTACCGACCCCAGAATCACCTATTAGAACAACTGGAACAAAGAACAATAGCAAACATTACCAAATGCAAGTTAGCAACAAATACCTGTTAGTATTCACAATTTAATGTTAGAAACGTAACAGTTAATGATTAGATCATACGTGAGCTGGAAGGTGACTCACTAATAACGAAAATTTACGAGAAATCGATCGATATGACTCAATCAGCTGATGTGATACTAACTTAGTTGTTTCGTAGCAAATGCGCATTATACAAACATTTCATCACATCTCATAGTTATATTACTAGAATTTAAGGGTACTTTATTACAAAAGCTAGAGGAAAATCATATCAATCACTTTTTTCCTACGTCATTCGGAGATGAAACAATGGTTTTGAGAAGTTACATTACGATTTTACGAATCAAAAACATATCGTTGTGGACAACAGTAGGACTGGAAGATATCCACTCCAGAATAGAAACAACGTTACCTTTAAACAAATAATCGTATTCGTCCTCTCTTGTGCCCATTTTGATTTATCTAGAGCTCTCTTCTAATCGACGTCAAAATCGGTGAACTATAAAACGTCAAGATGAAACGTAAACAAAAATAACTGGAGACACAAATATCACAGTTTTTATAAACACTGCACAGTTTCCGGAATATCACTTTTAAGTAAAGATTAATTAGATTTATTCTGGTTTCAAACTATTAAAATCCTAAATTGTCATAGGGACAAAATGGCGGATTGTTTTAGTTTTACGCCCCTCTTGGGTGCGTTCGGAACTTAAGAACAGAAAAAGATAATCAAAGTAGAGATTATTTCAGCATTAAAAAAACCCTTACTTTAGCAAACAAAACGATAAGATATGATTGTCCAGTATCTGTATGGGAGTACAAATACAGAGCAAATAATAAAATTGCTTCCAATATAAAAACTTTTACAAAACAGTTTAGTTATTTCCAAAACTAGTTTCAGAACGCACTTTCGTGAGTTGACAGATCAAACGTGACATAAGCTGCCAACCTGCCAACATATACAATGCGTTCATAGCATGTTGATAGACGTCTACAGATAAAATGCGTTCGCAAACAATGGGAAGAAAAACTCAAAGCTCGACATAGATGTCGCTAGCATCGAGTCTGCCTTGTCATATAAATGGCCAACCCAGGGCCGGGAACATCTCACAGTGACCCACAATATCGGTGCCCACCAACTTCTTCTTACAAAGACATTAATGCCGATTCGCCGATTCCTGCTCTCAATAGTCATGAAATACAGTCATACTTCGAAAGGTTCCTAATAAAATGTCTTTTAGCGTCTCAGACCTTAGGACTAGTATTTAAGTTGGTACCTCCTCCTATGTTATATGACTTACCAAAGTGCCTAAAATACTATTCTATTTCTTTCAGATTCAATACTCAGCCAAAAGGAAAAGCTATGTACGAAGCCAGGTGTTTGTTGACTGCATGTGCATGGTGTATAGCATTGAAGGTGTAAACACATACATACAGGGTCAATGTAAAGCCCTAATGAAAAGAGCTGTCTTTTTCCCAGGATTTTCGGCGTTTTGGGTCCTTTGAGAATTTATGTCTCCCTTGATTTAAAGTATTAAAATGTTTTCGATATTTGTTTACGTTATTATCGTAAACTAGCGGTCCCCGCGGCTTCGCTCTCAACAACTGCATTTTTTTTTTTACTCTGGCAAACTAAATAAAAAAAGAATTACTGAAATCGGCCCAGCCGTTCTCGAGTTTTAGCGAGACTAACGAACAGCAATTCATTTTTATATATGTACTAGCTGTACCCCGCGGCTTCGCTCACGACAACTGGCTACCTGTCTACCTACCTACCGACCCCGCTACTCTCTTACTCTTACTCAGACAATTTGTATTTGACTAATGTCAATATTTATACGACACAAACGTCACTCAATTGTTTTGCCTTCCCGAAACCTCTCCACTAACACTTAAACTTTATGGAATGGTTTTAAAGTTCAAATTGACTTTAAAGTATTATTACGAATCTTTTGTATGGGAGTCTAAAAAAGTGTTGTTTTTAGTCTTTTCCAAGCAATTTTTATATTTTATCTCTCCGTAAGAACCATCCTCGTACTTTAAGGAATATTCTAAAAAAAGGATTGGCCAAATTGGTCCAGGCGTTGTTGAGTTATGCGCTTACCAACACATTTAGCGATTCATTTTTATATTATAAAGAAGATAGATAAAGATTTGTATGGATTATGACAGATGACAGGACAAAGTTTGGCAAAGTCGATCATGCGACATCTGGTGGGATGAAAAGGCAGTTTAACTCCCTAACAATAAATCACATTTTTTTTAAATATTTATTGAAATTTACAATTATCCCTAGTGCTAGTATACTACAACATTTCCTAACATTATTACGCATTTGCGGCGACTGCTTCTCCTTCATCGTCACTATCTTCTTGTACCTCTTTAGACAATGTTTTATCAACATAAACAAATGGGTCTATCTTGAGTTTTTCGCTTGATGGCGGGCTCACAATCAAGCACC
The DNA here is from genome assembly GCA_963859965.1 of Ceramica pisi. Classification (NCBI taxonomy): domain Eukaryota; kingdom Metazoa; phylum Arthropoda; class Insecta; order Lepidoptera; family Noctuidae; genus Ceramica; species Ceramica pisi. The sequence goes on along the minus strand of OY982541.1, from coordinate 22,688,039 downwards.
TGAAAAAAAAAACCAACTTGAAGCAAATCATTATTCAGTTGAAATTAATTTCGGATCATCATGAGCAGAGCTCCCAAACGTTTTTCATGCAAACTTGTTACCTTGTAATGAAAAGACCGTCTCGTTTTGGGCGGGCTGACTGTAGATCCTTAAGCAAAGCTTCAAGGTTCTCTGCTACCAGCTTTGGTTCCATATTTAGCTGCAAGAAAGAAGTTATGAATGAATAAAAACCAGATACATTCGGATTCGGGATATTTTGATGGCATTTATAGGTGTACTAGCTGACCCGTGCAACGTCGTCTGCGTAACATTTTTCATTACTGCTCCGCTCCTATTGGTCTTAGCGTGATGATATATATAATTATATATATATATATATATTGTTTTTTTAAACGCAGATTTTTTTATTTTTTACTTTTAAGTGGCCCTAATATTTGTACACTAGCTGCGCAACTTCGTCTGCGTCACATTTTCCATTATTGCTCCGCTCCTATATGTCTTAGCGTGATGATATATAGCCTATAACCTTTCTCGATAAATGGGCTATCTAACACTGAAATAATTTTTTAAATCGGACCAGTAGTTCCTGAGATTAGCGCGTTCAACCAAACAAACTCTTCTGCTTTATAATATTATATAAGTATAGTTTAGTATAGATTAAGTTTTCGCAAATAAGAAACGTGGACAGCGTTGACTATGCTCTTGTGTTGCATATTCGACACTTTAAGGTTAAGTATACTTGACATTGACGCTTCTGTGCCGCCACCTTTAGTTCCTGAACGCTCCGTTTAGGGGAACGTGCATTCAAAGATTTGAAGCATATTTTATTTCAAATAAACCATTTACAGGTACTTTTGAAATGTCAAGGTCGGTCAGTCAAAAACATGAAGCTATTTGCACGTTCCAAAGCGTAGATCTCTATGGAGAAGAATGTGCAAGAAACTCCACGGACGCTCTTTATCAAGTGATGTTTTACAAAAATCTTAGTTAAGTACTTGTTTGTTCTGCATGTGAGGACAATCCTACTAATATTATAAATGCGAAAGTTTGTGAGTATGTATGGATGTTTGTTACTCTTTCCGCAAATACTACTGAACCGATTACGATGAAATTTGGCATGTCAGTAGCTGAAGACCCAGAATAACACATAGGCTTTTTATCTCGTAGTTCCCGAGGGATCGGGATTTACACGGGAATAACGAGAATCTAAACGCGGACGAAGTCGCGGGCGCCCTCTAGTGCAAAATAAATAATAAAAAACTTATTACCAGAACTTAAAATATAAAGATCAAAATAAGCCAGTGCAGTGGTGGTTAAGAGATGACCAGTCTCAACTGACAGGCACCATCAACCGAGATGACCAGTCTCAACTGACAGGCACCATCAACCATTTTGAAGGGAACCGAATGATCCAACACACGCGCCGCCATCAGCGAAACATTTGAGTGAGCATGACATGCTCTCAATCACCATGCTAAAATTATATATAATCACATAATTTAATATAGTAGACAGCATAGCATAGCATAAGGTAGACAGTGCCATCTAGCGTTGCAATCTCGAAACTTATAGGTAAAATATACTTTTCACTTCTGTACTGCCACCAGTGCCACCTATGTAGTTCCTGCACATTCCTTATCTATACTTATGAAGAATTTGTGAGGCTCTAGGGGGTAATCTCTGGATCTTTTTTTTTTTTTAAGGATGGGAAATCATCAAATGACTCCTCCCGCTCTGGGTAAAGGAGTGTCAGACTCCTACTGACTAAAACCCATCCGTGTTCCTCCTAATGCCCTTTGCGTTCCAGGGCCGCGGTGACTCTTTCGAACAAATTCCGCAACCCCGGCAGGTACTGGCCCTAGCGGGCCCCACTTGCTTTGCTGACAACTCTTTGAGGCGCGCGTGGAACACAGCGCGCCGTCGACCCGGGCCTGATTCTGATCAGATGGAGAGCCACCCAATGCTCGCCGTCCGCAGGCACACGCCTACGGTGGCCGGGAATCGCCCTGCGACTCCCGACGCCCGGGGCGTCTTCTTCTGGTGCGGCGGCCGGGGCGCGAGGTCTCCCTCACGTTCGGCCTCCTCCTTCGCTTGCATTACTGATTCGCAGAAGGAGGTGACCGCTTCCCATGCCTCCTCCTCGAGAGGTTGCCGCCGCCGATCGCCTCAACGAGGACACGGCGTTGCTCCACCCACGCAGGGCAGACCTTCACCGTATGCTCCACTGTGTCCTCCGGGCGATACTCGCAGTGTTTACGTGGGCGTATCCTCCCGCTGAATTCGAAACAGGTACTTTCCGAAACAACCGTATCCGGTGAGTACCTGCGTCAGGCGGAAGGTAAGGACGCCGTGGCGCCGCTCTAGCCACTCCTCTAATCTCTGGATCTACTGAACCGATTTTGAAAATTCATATACCAATAGAAAGCCACGTTATTTGTGAGTGTCATAGGCTATAACGGGTGTAAGCGACAGCCCTCCTCAAACTGATAGGGTGATTTCAGTATATCGTACTAAGTTGACCGGTACATGAAATTATTTCAGGAACTTTATGGGAATCCAATAAAACTGATTTGTTTAATAATTACCTCACTCGCAATGTATCGCTACCTCTGCAAAATGCACGCAGCGAACGGCAGCGCAGCGAGCTTTCGAAAGGATAGCTGCGCCCGCGCTACATTTTAACAGCTGATTTCATGCGTCGTTCATAAGATTTTTTTTTATTATTTTTTATTTTTTTAATTTTAGCTGTGTTTTTTACATTAATGGATAATTATGAGTTCTGCATACAGATAATGTAACTTTACATTGAAATAAAGCAAAAAAAAATCGAAAAAAAAAATAATAAAAAATCCTGAGGAAATTCCACTGGAATATGATTCAAAATAAGGAGCTGATTGCACCCTGTTAATTTGTGGAAGGCTGTCCCTTACACCCTGTATATTAATATATTATATGTATATATGTATATTAATTATAACCAAGTTGATGCGTCATAAATAATTTAAAGTTTTAAATATTTGTATGACGCATAAATACCTACTTAAGTTTTTTCGGCTGCTTACGTATGGGATAATGTCTATTATAAAGCGTTACTTCGGAGACAGTACGCATTATCTTTCCATGCAATAAATATTGTTAACAACACGAAAAACTCATATACAAATATGCATTTTTGAAGAACTGACATAACTTATTTTGCTGTGTATCATAAAGAGTGACTATGATTGCTTTGCTTTTGACATTTTTATTCGAAACAAGGTAAAACAAAAAGTACCTGTCTATTTATTTTTAATGATCTTGCTATATCCAAAATTTGCGCACTGTCTCCGATGAAAACCTGTATAGGAGAAATTCAAAATCCAACAAATATAATTTACTAATACCCACCCTTCCAATAGGTACTTGGACGGATCCATAGTTCTCTTGAACGTCATCCTTTACTACTCTATACTGAACACCGCCGGAGAATTTCCTCACGAGCTCCTTCAGGTTGGGGTCTAAGGTCCCCGAGCGCACGTTAGGGAACCTCCTCTTCATCAATCCTCGGATGGGTACCAAGTCTGTGAGGACGTTGGGATGTGCCAGTACATAGTCGTAATCTCCAAGCTTGATTTGACCTTCCTGTGAAATTTAATAAAGACCAGCTTAGCAGGTGTAAAGGATCAGGAATTCAGAATCTGAAACAAGAAACGAATGATTCCAAGATTCAGGAAGATGTTAAATCAGAACTTACTAAATCTTTCAGTTTTATGAAAACACCGATTATATCTATGGTATTTTTTCGCTAAGGGCTCCAAGGGCTCTAAGAGATATTCCTATTGGGCCTAGCTAGCTCGTGAAACTGAAGGTTGATGATTGAAAAGTCGTATCTGGAAACTCTGAGGGAGACAGAGAGATGCTATATTGTCCATAGAATCTCTCGATCTCCCTCAGAGTTTTAATAAACTGTCTGTGTTTTAATTTCAACCACTGAACTCATTGCGAATTTAGCATACGACCCAAGAGCTAGGCTGATTCGCCAATATACCGAAGACATACGAGAGTAGGATATCTCTGAAGCAACTCGATAACTAGGCGACGGATGCATCGTGTAGCAACTACAGCACGTCATCGTGGGTGATGATGTATCTGCTGTTTCCGTGATACTTGAGGGAAAAACGGCACAGTCATGAAGAAAAGAGAGGTCAGAAGTCATGAAGGTGAGAAGAGTAGTATTCTGAATTATAAGCTCAACTCACTCCTGAGCTATGTCTACAAGCTGTTTTCAAGAGACATCACGAATGGTCTCACCATGTTATCTAAGGCTATATATTCGTGCATACACTGGCCGAAAAATAACCTCTGCCTCTCTGCTAAGTGTTTGTGAATTACAAGAAGTCTTCTGTTCAACATAGACGTGGCTTGTACTTCTGCCTATCCAACGGTGACAGACTTGAGAACAGGTACGCTTCCTTAAGTAACCAATTCGCACTAAGCGTTTCCAAACGTCTTTTATAACGCGCACAGCAAAAGAGTGGAACTCTCTGCCTGCGTCCGTTTCCGAATGCTTACAACCTTAATCTCTTCAAAGTTAGAGTGAACAGGCTCCTTCTGGGTAAGCTCGCTCCATCGTAGACTTTGTCTCTGTCATCTGTGACCAAGACTAGAGTCAATAGCAAACCCATCACAAATAAAAAAGTAGAGCTTCCGAAGGTTGGCTCTTAAAATGAACAAGGACAAAATAAAGTTGTAGGGGGGTACTTTGTAACCCCCACTCCTATCAACATCAAAACTATACTCGAAGACACTTACCTAGAACACACGGCACACTTATTTTTTATTTATAAAACACAACTTGTTGTCCTTATGATTTAACAAAGCACACCATTAGACCCCATTATTTTTTTTGAGATGGGAAATCTTCAAATGACTTCTCCCTCTCTGGGCGGAGCGGAAGGGAGTGTCAGACTTTTACTGACTAAAAACCATCCATGTTCATTAATTGCAGTTTGTGTTCCGGAGCCGCGGTATCTCTTTCGAATACTCCCGCAACTCCGGCAGGCGTCGGCCTTTCGGGCCTCTTTGTGCTGACTCTCTTTGAGACGCGCGTGGAACACGAACGCGCCGTCGAAACGGCCTGTTACTACGACAGGCCGGACGGCGAGCTAGCCTATAGCTCACCGTCCACAGGCCCGCGCCTACGGTGGCCCCCGACGCCCGGGGCGTCTACCTCGGCGGCCGGGACGAGAGGTTCTCTCCCTCTCCCATTCCGCCATCTCCTTCGCAAGCATGACTGCTTCGCAGGAGGTGACGGTGTCCCATTCCGTCTCGCTCCGGATGGATTGGACCAGGGCCGGAAGCGAGAGGTTGCCGCCGATCGCCGCTTCGAGGACACGGCGGTGCTCCGCCCAAGCGGGGCACACCTCAACAGTGTGCTCCACCGTGTCCTCCAGTTGATCCTCGCAGATCATTAGATCCCTGGGGTATAACTTAATTAACTTCGAGATACAGATCTATCGTCGAATTCCACTCGGTAAGAAGACATTCGGAAAGCTGCGCGGTATCTTCTTTGTTACACAATGAAAATTAAACGGGTTACAAGTGAGCCTTTTTGTTAGCGACAGAATTAGAATGATTTATGTCACCGAAAGGGCAAAAGAAAGACCTATACTCGGATTTTCCTTGCGTAATCGAATCAGAAAGTGAGTGATCCGCAGTACACGATGTAGCCCGAAGAATAGCCAAACTTTACTGGTAATAGGCAAATTGCTCGCAGAACGGATGGTCTTTGGAGCCGAAAGGTTCTTGACTGACAACTGCGTACCGGAAGATGTAACAAAGGAAGATGGACCGCTGGCGGCGAAAGCCACAGGTGTACGTTGGATAAAAGACGCCCAAGAACGGCAGACATGATAACAATTTGGGAAGGTCTTTGTCCAGAGGACCTGGATCTACGGTTTTACCGAACATGATAGTGGTGTCCCCCTCTCTTGCATGTTTGTGATTAATTTTATTATGTATCTCGGGTGCTATAACTGCATTTTTTTTCTAGACCTTACATTGGAAAGCATTGGTTCTGGAGAGAAAGAAAACCTTACCAAGGTTTACTTAGGAGTTACTTTTATGCTTTAATGCTCTCTACCCACCCGCGTCTGTGTTTCCAAACGCTTACAACCCTAATCTTGTCAAAGTTAGAGTGAACAGGCTCCTTCTGGGTAAGCTCGCTCCATCGGAGACTTTGTCTCTGTCATTTCTGACCTAGAGTAGAGTCAAGAGCAAACTCATCTCAATAAAAAAAAAATTGCCACGTCAAATAAGATTTATTTGAATTTGGCGCTCCTTGAACTCGCCGCCTGGGGCACGGGCCCAGGTTTGATGCAGAGATGGACGTGTTTCGAAATGAAATGACGATATATATGATGGTGTCGTAAAGGTGGCAAGCACTATTGCCGAACATATGGGATCATGGATCAGGCGTGATTTTGTGTTAGGATTTTGGCAATTACTTATCTATTTATACATACCCAAACACGATCATGATTTGTATACATTCTTACATGGATATTTCAGTGGAGTGTGTAGCAAATTAAATCCAAAACAACCGTCAATGTTATATATAGGTACATATAACATTGACGGTTGTTTTTTTTCAGTAAACAAGCCTATATTATAGGCTTGTTTACTGAAAAAAAATCTAATTAGTCCGTCAGTTAGATTATCAAAAAATATTTGACCCGTATTTTTTCTTTTGTTACGGGAACCAAAATTGACGAAGTTAAGACGCTTTTAAAATTCTCAATACGTCACACCTTCGCATAATTTTTAGTGAGTCGTGACGTCACGAGCGCCCACTCCCGAGTTTTGATGCGTTTTATCTTTGTCAATATTCGTTTATTTACAAAAACAAAAAATACGTGTCCATTATTTTTCAATACTCTAACTGACCGACTAAATAGTTTTGCAATTTGTGGATGATGGAATCTAGCCCATTACTTATCTATTTATACCTACATACCCAAACCCGATCATGATTTGTATACACTTTTTCATGGATATTTACACAGTGGAGTGTGTAGCCAATGAAATCCGAAAGTTGAATAAAAACAAGGGTCAATGTTATAATTAGCCACTGCCATTCACCTGTATCTTCTTGACAAGGTCCGTGCCTCCAGCTATAGTAGCTCCTGCCTCCGTAACCTCCTTGACGAGCTCGGCACCCTTACAGAACGCGAGGATTGTGCGCTCCTCGTCACGAGGGAACAGGTTGGGCAACAATGAGAGACGCGTGAAACTGTCTAAGAAGCGGTTCTGTTGACAAGAAAACACGATTAAGAAACAAAATAACATGTGTAAAAGAATAAACGTAATTCCTGAAAAAGGGTTATTGTACTCAGTATTATGCAGTGAGTGCTGGCTTAAGCCCGCGCGTGGCCTGTAGAAAATTGTACCAAGGGAGCCCCTAAAACTAAAACCTTCGTAATGAAAACGTCCAATTAAATAAAACAATTATAGTTATAGCCCCCCCCCCCCCCCCCCGATTATTTCGCATAGGCTCTGGGGTTCATATACCGCGTGTATCTGACATCGACGCACAAACGATTTCCATGGGTCCAGGGCATAATTCTGGATACCCTAGACTTAGAACTTTTCGTCGGCTTTTTTCTCATTTTTTTCAAGGGTATTTTTTACTTTAGACTGCTCATAATCGTTATTCTGACCTAACCCAATGAGATTTTTAATAAAAAAATAATTAATTAACTACTTTCACTAAAAAGAGCAATCTGAATAAAACCACAAATATATCAGCTCAGCTGAGCTGATACCTATTTACTACTTACTCTTGAAAAAAAATTAAAAAATGAGAAAAGAACCGACAAAAATTCCAACACTGGGGTGTCCAGAATCATGACCTGGACCCATGGAAATCGTTTGTGCGTCGATGTCAGATACACGCGGTATGTATGTAATGCCTGTATTAATGGTTTGAGCGCATAAGTTTTGTCTACATTATTTGTATAGACGCGATTTGGGGCTGTTTAAATTTCAAATGGTGGTAGCTTAAAAAAAAAGAAAGAAACTCGAGTTTAATTTTATTTCTAAGTATACCAATTCAGTGCCTTCACATATCGTCGGGGATAGTGCAACAGCAGCGTGCGGCCAAAAGATTTTTAGTATTGATAAAAAGAAAAACTTTAAATTAGAAGTTTAAAGTTAGTGTTCTTATAATTTGTATGAATGTTCTAGGCTTTTAAAGTTGCTATGACTTTTTATTGCAAGGCAACCGTTTGAAGCAGATAACGCCGGGCGTCTGGGCTTGTATGAAGCTTTCGCCACTGTAGTGCAAATCCGCCGACATAGCATTGGATAATTCCGCGTATCTAAAAAATGTAGCCATACAATCAATATATATAAAAATCAATGTCACTTTTCGTTGTAATTTTATAACTCGAGAACGGCGGGGCCGATTTCGGTAATTCTTTTTTTGTTTAGTTCGCCAGAATACAGGGAAGGTTTAAAAGCAAAAAATAAATGGGTAGGTAGGGTAGCCTGTTGACGGAAGCGAAGCCGCGGGGGACAGCTAGTATAGTATAAGTAGACTTTAATGGATTACTACTAATGTACAATTAAGACTTTAATAGATTACCACTGTGAACAGTACCAAGAAAGTAAAAGCTGTTCATAAGAGCTTTTACTTTGGGCAAACCCGAACTCACTGCAAAAAATCAAAAGTGAATCCCTTTTCAGGTATTTTCGTTTAGTCTGTTACTCATAGTTTAAATTACAATATAAAAGGTTCAAAGCGCAATCAAAGAGCTAACTGTTGAAATTCACTTGAAAGAGATACCACTGGTATAAACAGCACCTTAAATTTTATTCACTACAAACCTTTTTTGCTGCTGCCATGTTGAATTCAATTTGTGCAAATACGTATGCATCAGGCACATTGTACATTGAAGAATGGTGTGTTTGTTGGTGTGCTTTGATCGCATCTTCTGTGGTGTACACCACCCAGCGGTAGTACTTCAGTGGGTACACATCATCAATGGGAAGCGGCTTATGAATATCATCAGAATGTTTACTGACATTTGACTTTACGGTCCTGGAATTGACAATAGGACAACAATAATAATGAATGTGAAGTAAAAGTTTTTTTTAATGCAAAATGGAGAAACTCTTAGCCCAAATCTCACCTGATGGAAAGTGATGATTAGGTCGCAGATGGGAGCGAGTTTCACCCGGAATCCTCATAGACAGAGAAACTGGCTATCATACCTCGTGCCGGAACACAACAATGCTGTTAACAGTTTTTGCTATGGCAACAGACTTAGACATGATGGTGGTAGCTTGCCAGGCGGACTTAGAACAAGTCCTACCACCAACAAAGCCGAGCAAAAAATTTGACCCTGCTGGGAATCGAACCCGGGACACCTGGGTCTGAATCAGGTGGATTAACCACTAGATCACGGAGGCGGTTAGTGTCACCTGTTTAGCACCACCCGGGGACCACGTGTAGGGATTCGCTGAAGGGTATTCTCCAACGGATGCGGGTGACTCGGCCCCCAAAAAGTTTTAATAATAAACTACTTTATCCGCTAGTGGGCTAATTATAATTATTACTACCAATCCTTAGCAGACTAAAGGTCCTTTTGGCTGCAGTATGCATATAATAAAACAAACTGACACAGGCCAGGATTACTAATTAAATTAAGTGTGCTAATATTGTTTAGTTTGTTATTGTTTCATTACCTACACATAGTTGTTCCATGTCTGCTGTTTTTGTATGCGAAGTTTAATGTTTCCATTAAAGTTGTGGGTGCCACAATACTGAAAAAGTTTTTAGTGCAGGGAAACATGTAATTAAAAAAAAAAGAAAGATAAAACATACTTATCTTTTCCCCTCTGGTTGTGAGGGATGAAGCCCACTTTGGTGACCTCCACCTTGACTTTCTTGGCGCGGGCCTTCGCCCTGGTGCCCTTACGAGCTGCATATGACACAGTTGCAGTATGCAGAGACCTCTGGAAGTGAAATAATGAAACCAAAATAAATAATGGATATCTTTAGATCTATTCAAAAACCATAATTATGACAAACACTGCTCACTGAAAAAGGGAAATAAACCTTATACACCTTTTGAAGTAATTTTAGTAAAACCAGGTTTTCTCAAAATATAATTGTGAGGAAGAGGCCTGCCTAAGGTCTAAGTAGTAATCCAATATTGAATACAAATAATAAGTTATTAAACTCATTTTGTTTATAGTTTATCATGATGTAGGTTAAGGAACAGATTGTCTAATTTAATCAGTGTGTTACCCCTTCATTGTAATATTTTGTAATTGCGCTAAGTGTACATAGGAAAAATAAGATACAGTAGTAATTATATATTTCGAGACTTACCAAATTGGCAGTGTTACTTTTATAAAATGTTAAGGTATTTGTGAACATAGATCCTGAAATAAAAACAACTAATAAAGTTTTCATAAATGAAATCCATATTAAAACATGGGTAAACATTATCGATGAACTTACGGAACAAAGTTCCAGCCATGATTACAGTTTCTTGGATATTAATTCGATATAAATATATGAAATTATTCTAAATTGTTTTGATTATAAAGACAGATAAATTTTCAGGTTATCCAGAGACAAACTCTGATGAGTCTTATAAGTAGAGTAGTACTCTATGCTCTGATGACAGCTGACAGCAGCTTTTTTAATTGGAAATGGGATTGAACCTTAGAATAATAACGCATAGAAACCTAGTACGAGTGCATAAAGTGAGGCAACTAAAACTTAGCCTAATCCGTCAAACTTAGCCATCAGGCCGTCAGTACTCAATGTCACGTTCCGTCACAGACTACATAGAGATACTACGTATCGTTCCGTCGAACACAGCTCGCGAGTAAATAAATGAAAATGACAGTTTGTTGCGTGAAAGGATGTTAAAGCACATCAGGAAAACAAAAAAATGTGATAAAATAACATTTCACAAATAAGTACTCACATTCTATGCACTATTTTTACGTAAATCGATAAATAAAACAAAATTCTAATAACTTAACTTGTCATAACACAGTGTTGCTATTTGTGAGGAAAAAATACCCACATTGCTTTCATTCATGTTTTTCATTTTTGTAATTTTTAAAATACAATACTTACTGTTAACCTCTCGCGCACCGGCCGTTATTACGTCACCACATCCTTAACGCTCCGCAGCGCTGCGGGCGGCCGCTTATCTAATCTCGTAATCTGACCCGAGCCACTTAAAACGTTATCGCGGCGTTTCTAAAGCTTGTATCCTCACACTTGAAACGGTTTCGAGTTCCTTAATTATGTCGTCATGAAATAAATCACAAACAAAAGTCTTATTAGTACTCGAGAAATATATATATCCTATTGAAATGAGAGAACTTGCTGAATGTAGTTATGTTGCTGTTTATGTTATTTCTGACAAAACTATTGCATCAATTTACACCAATTTTTGGGATCTAGCTTATGAAAAGAAGAGTAATCTAATGACAATGATCTTTTATATGAGTTCTATAGCCGATTATAGCAATATTCAAGCTCAAACTTCATAAAGCGCGGCGCCATTTGTTGTTTTTTATTGCGTAATTCAATGCGCTATTTTGATAACGATTATCAGAGTTATATCAAACAGATTCCAATTGGAAAAGCTTGTAGAATACTACCTATATATTCATCAACGCATTGTTAACTATAAATCGTTACAATATGCTTACTTTAATTGTAAACATTGCCAGAAACCCAAACAATAACAATGTTGACGTTGGCGAACACTCGGAACTACGTAACTTTTGTTGGCTCGACAAAACAAGTTTTGAGATGTTATTTCATGCAAAAAACTAGCTACATACTTGTAGGAAATAGTGATAAATGATTATTTATCCACTTACCCTAGAATATTGCACTAAAAACACACAAAATTCACTAAAATCACTTCACCACTTGAGCGCGAAATCAGCGTGACATAGAAACTTTTGACAAGAGTTTTTGAAATGTCAGGTGTCATCTTTTTAGTATGTTTTTTTTTCTAGAGTTGGCAAATTTTATACGCCATAGAGAATATTCATAGACAAACGATTCTAAAGCTTCCTATTCACGAAAATAAAGTTTTAATCAGTCGCCGTGTGCTGGGACCAATTGGCCCCAGCGGGACTCAACAGCGATTTGACATTACGGGGTTACATTGGCCCCAGTGATCCCATAAAGGATTCATATCAAACCCGATGTTTTAACATTGTTTATAATTATAACCCATCAAGTATTCTAAACGCATTGAACAATATCTCATTCTTTATGCGATTTATTTCCTTTATTTTGAAACAAATTGAATTATACCTTCCGAAAAAATGTGTCATATTACATGAAAAATCATGTTTACCTTTTCCAGTTCCCAACCATGAAGGTATAGATAAATATGGAGTCCAGACTTGGAACAACTGTTTGAGTCAAATACCTACGCAATTCTATCTCACTCTATGGTGGCCGACTTCTCTTTCTTGTGTGGACTTAGTGTGGAAATCTCTTTTATGAAATCTCCTTATAACTTTTTAAAAAGACTCACCAAACTAACAGAATCTGAAGTAAAACACTTTTAGATAATGTGTCTACAAATAAATAGTTGAACTACGATTACTGATATAAAAATCCTAAAATTGTAGATCACGGATGCTTTTCGTGATTGGCATATAATGTGAATTTTAATCCCATTTCCTTGGGATTTGTTAGTGTGGCAACATTGGCCGCCATATGTCAAGTTGTCAATTAAAATGTTCCAACATGGCGCTTGTTTACATTACGGTTCACAGCTTCGTTTGAAATATTTGTCTGTAATTGAAGGTATAATCAAAGAAATGGTGCACAGTTGTGAAGAGCATGGTTGCGGTAATACGTGGTGTCCAGGAGGTGATATACAATTTCACGTGAAAGTGTTTAAATCGTGATTTCTGACATTGAGTCATTTTAAACATATTTCTTTGTATTTTCTATGAATTACTTCACATAACGCTTAGCCAATGTGTTCAACGTACTAATAAATGAGTATACTGATAACTATGTAAAGATCAAATAGGTTTTCATCGATTTTCATTGACTTAGTGCAATTTTATCTTTTTGTTTACATCGGAAGTAATTTTGAAGTAGTGTGACCATATTGTGGAAATATCTGGGACTTTCTCCGGGATCTTTAAATGTCTTTAATATTAAATGTGAACATGTTTCTTAGTCATTAAATCATACACATACTCATACGGGGAACGAATGTCTGTTATTAGATATTTTATAATTAATTATTTAGAGCAATAATATACCAACAATGTTTTTTTTTGTATTTCCTAAAAATAGTACTCAGAGGAAACTGTAGTCATCCATTGCATCATTGAAAATGAAAGTGCATTTTCAACTACCTAACGGGAACCTCCATACACATTATTATGTTTTTAGCAATATAGTAGTTGAAATATTATGGCAAAAAGTAACGTACGTTCTTTAATATAATTTTCAGAATCAAGTGACACATGAAGAGTCTATAGTGAAAATAGCTGATCTGGCTATACCAAGTGCTAGTTTTGGCAGTTAGAGTAAATGACATCGAAAATAAATAAATATTGTATCATTTGTATCACAACATTTTACTCCTCTGTTACAAGAAATAAACCATCCGGTCATGAACTCAATTTATTGCAATGAATTGCATGAAACCACACTGCTTAAAAAATAGCAAATACTATTTTTAACAAGCATATACGTGCTTACTTATGAGTCATACAGAAAATATACTCAGTGATTAACGTGGGTGGAGACGGAAACTACACAGAGCAATGATCGTTAGTCATGTATAAAAGAATAGTTAATAAATGATTTTAATTTGGAAAGTGTTTTTATATAATTACTAGCACTTCGCCCGCGACTTCGTTGGAGCGGGTTAACTAAGTACTCCATGAACTTCATCTCCTATATATTCGTTTTAATAATAAAATAACCATTCAAACTTTTATACTGTAACAAACGGCTTGTTTTATCCGTAATTTATACGCATAGGTACATATTGTCCACTCAACGGAAAGCAACTACTTACAAGTACTGTCCTGAGAAAAAAGAATAACGGTCACCCTACTTAGAAAGAGAGGGTTTGACCACATTGAGCGAGATAGCGATACTTCATTTCTGCTTCAAGTAGGTATTCGAAGTGTGGACTCCATATTTATCTATACCTTCATGTTCCCAACAACATAAAATACTTGCCTTGATAGCAAAATAGTAATGCGTCTTCCCATATTTTGTGGGTAACGGCTTAGTAATGGTATCACTGAAAGCTATATCTGTGTGCGTTAGAGGCACTGACGTATAAAGAGGAACGTAGACACATTCGGCTCACGCAACAAAGAAAAAAAGTGGACACACGATTTTGCTCGGGTTTTGTTCTAGACGCGGCTTCTATGCGAAGGATTGAACATTTGGATTGATTTACTTTGTTTTTCACAGATTCCGCATAACTCATAGAAATTTATCTACCAAAGGTTTTAAATTGTGCAAAATTTAAGGAAAAACTGAAAAGGATACAACAGAAATCAAAATTCAATATTTTAATTTCAAAAGAAAACGGATTGTCTTTTGATCCTTTTCAGAGTGTTGCCAATGCCAATTTTTGCAACATTACCCCATTCTGGGCTTCCCGAGATCTTTTTTCAAAGAAAAAAGTTGTACAAACCTCATTTTAAGTATTTTGTCAAAATTATCGCTGCAAAAATATAAGATAAAATATAAGAGCATAAAACGTTACTTCACAGACTAAGACACTTTGTTCCGTGTTCAACTTCGAGAAAGGCAATGAATAAAAATTCATTGCCTTTCTCGAAGTTTTAGGTAACATCTATATTTATTTTATAGGTCTTCTATGTCAAGATATTTCCACTCTCTATCGCTATTACATGATTATTTGATTTTTTTAAAATTTCGATGGTCCATGGTGATCGGAAAATGATGGTAAATATGAATTTTAACTGGCAACATTATTAACAACAAGCACTTTCAAAACATTAGCAACTTTGTTCACGGTTTTGCGGCAGTTGTTAGAATTTAATTAGACTTATTACACGATCGTCATGTATTAAACCAATAAGATTACTAAGTTTATTAATGAAATAAGTGTAAAAACTAACAATGGAGAGAGTAAACTGGAGTTTACTTGCGATATCACTTTGTGTTTTATTGTGGGGTGTGGCCGGCCAGTATGAATGGCAAATTCGCGATGCTTTTGACGAAGTTCGTGGAAAAATTGACAAGGTATCCGCGGATAATTGCTTCATAACACATTTGGATGACCTTTATTTACCAGAGGATTCTGTTTCCCACCACCCTGATGTGAAAGAAATCAACATAAACCCTGTGTTTCCGAATCGTACAGCGATGTTGCATTTACACAACATGGCTATGAACCGAGCGTTTTTCTGGAGTTATATACTGCAGTCACGGTTCATCAGGCCGGCCATTAACGACACCTACGACCCCGGTATGATGTACTACTTCCTATCGTCAGTTGCTGATGTTTCAGCGAATCCTTACATAAACGCTAGTTCTTTATATTTTTCTCCGAACATGTCATACACATCTTCGTACAGAGGATTCTTCAATAAAACTATGCCAAGATTTGCACCAAGAGCATTCCGGGCAGATGATTTCAATGACCCGGTGCATTTACAAAAGATATCCACTATGAACACGTTCCATGTTGAAGATCTAGGTGCTTTTGATCCAGAGAGCTTGTCTAAGGATTATACTTCCGAGTTCTACAGAATCAATGAGTGGTACAAGAAATGGTTGCCAGATCAAGTAGCAAAGCGTCATGACACTAAGACTACGTACCAAGTGGAGATCAGATACGCAAACAATACAAATGAGACATTCACGTTCCACGGACCGCCTGGCAACGATGAGGTTAGTAAGCGTTGTGTATTAACTCACTGACTGTTGGCTGCAGTATGTTGGATTTAATTTGTCATTAACTCTCTGTAACCACACCTGTTTTATCAAATAAATCACTGACAGATTGATAATAATCAGGCATTTTTCACCAGTTTTATATTTTGTCTATGTTTGCCTGCGTTTTTTATCATCACCTTATGCCTTTGTCTAGTCACTTCCAGTATATTGGTTTCCAGATATCAGGGAGTCTTTGTAGATATTAATTAGTTTATTATGAAATTGTTTGTTTTCATAACATTCTTTTTAGCTCACAGCTTCACTAGCATTATTTGAACATTCACAAAAAGTAGCCTTTAACAGGCTCCATCAGGGTACCAAAATTCATCAAAATCAGTTTAGCAATTTATGTTTTAAACATAACAAAGCTTAGTCCTTTGGGGATTACAGTATAGTAACTGCAATATACAAGAGTGTCAGTTGTTGTCATTTGACCTTTATGTCAATGCTGATAAGTTATATATTATGTTACTTAAATTTTTGATGAATATGACTGACCTTAATTAAATTTTGATGAACATGACTGACTTATTAAGTCATGTTCATCAAAATTTAATTTTAATTCTTTATAACTAGTTAATAGGAACATTTTTGAGGGTTATCCTTAAAAATTATATTAAATGTTTGTGTTGTTTGAAATATTGACTAACTAAACAAATAATATTATCATAAAGTTAGGTAAAATAATTTCTACATACACTCACAACTGATAGCAAATTATATAGGTGAAACCATGGGAAATACTCATCTGCCTAGCCTTTGCCCAACTATATTGGGGTCGGCTTCCAGTCAAACGGGATTCAGCTGAATACCAGTATTTTACGTGGAGCGGCTGCCTACCAGACCTCCACAACCCATTAACTGGGTAACACGGTAACACTAGTGTCAGATTTTCTGGCTTCAGACTATCCGTAACAACTGCCAAAGATCTCCAAATGACAGCCAGGACCAACACCTTAACGTGCTTTCCGAGGCACGGAGGAAACTCGGTACGTTAAGATGGTCACCCATCCACAGACCAACCTCGGCAAGTGTTGCTTAACCTTGAAGATCGACCTGTGCGGCTGTTATTATTAAGCCACGAGCTCCTTATATTAAAGTTTAATTTATCTTAAATCCTAGAGCATGTTGAAAGGGCAAGTAAAATATAACAGACAGGAAGCTTTTATATTATATTATTGGGTAAAAAAAAGTTTCTTTTTCAGCCAAAATGGAATAAAACCAACTACATAAGATAACAATTATGTAGAGTTAATTTTTAACCAAATTCATATAGTTAAGCTATCAATTTGGACATAATAATTTTCAAAATTGATAAAAAGTACAGTTAATCTGGCAATTATCTCCTGAATACAGACAGGATGCTGTGATAAGAATATCCTGAGCTTCTTCATTGTACACCACTGATACTCTACTGCAAATAAAAAAATAAAGTTTTTTTTAATGTAATACCTACTATATCTAAGCAACCTACTATACTGTAACTTATGTTGTATCCATATACTTAGCTAAATACTGCACTTGACTTTGTCCATTAAATTAATCCTCTTTATATTAGTTAAGATAAGATTGATATCTATACTTACATACTTATGATAAACTTATTATAAAGCTGAAGAGTTAGTTTGTTTGTTTGCTTGCTTGAACGCGCTAATCTCAGGAACTACTGGTCCGATTTGAAAAATTATTTCAGTGTTATATAGCCCATTTATCGAGGAAGGCTATAGGCTATATATCATCACGCTAAGACCAATAGGAGCGGAGCAGTAATGAAAAATGTTACGCAGACAACGTTGCACGGGTCAGCTAGTTATTTATAAGTAAACTAGCTGTCCCCCGCGGCTTCGATCCCGTCAACTGCAACTTATTTTTTTGACGTGACAATGCCTATATATATCATCACGCTAAGACCACCTATCTGTAGCCATACAAATATTTATTTCTGTGCGGGCATCGAACCCACGATACGCGCAGCAGCCAATCGCTCAACCACTGCGCCAACCGTGTCGTAACGCAGGGCTCAGCTATTTCTAAAATGAATTCTGTTACAGAATCCTGGCCCAGTGAACTGGACGCGACCATACTTCGACTGCGGCAGACTCAACAAGTGGTTGGTGGCGGCGGTGTCGCCCGTAGCTGATATTTATCCGCGTCACACGCAGTTCAGACATATCGAGTACCCGACGTAAGTAACCTTATTTATCCTCACGCTTACCTCATCTGCCTAGCCTTTTCCAAACTATATTGGGGTCGGCTTCCAGTCAAACCAACGGCACGGTTGGCGCAGTGGTTGAGCGATCAACTGCTACGTCGCGTGTCGTGGGTTCGATTCCCGCACGGAAATAGTATATTTCATTACAAGTGCGGAAAGGCTGTCATTGCAAAGAGTACCGACAAATGTCTACCCGAGCCGAAAGCGAGGGTTGACAGTCGGAACAAGTTGCAATGACGGTTCCGCAGGTGTACTGAACGACTATTTTTAATACAGTTGCGAAAAAATGACTTAACTCATGAATGACTTGGACTCATTTGACTTTTCCGGTAAAATGTTCTCCGAAGCATTTTGTAAAATTATACTGAGTTCCGGTGGTGTTAATTAAAAAAAATAGGGTCGAAATTACTCATTTTGTGCAACAACTAAACTCGCAAAGAAAATTTCTGGAAAATGGCGCCAACCGTAGAATATAAGCAGAGTTTTTTTTTCTTCACCCATTTTGGTAGGCAAAGGGAACTATCCATACAGCTTAGTCTTCAGTAGTTTTTTTTTATTGATATGAAATGAAAATGAAATTTAATGAGATGAAATGAAATGAAATCTAACCTAACTCATTCAATTAAATCATTAAATCTGATATTGAAATAAATATTAAAAGCACTTTTTAGAATTTGTATGAATCACAAAAACTCTTTAGTAAAAACTTCATGGTTGGTTTTTCTTTTTAATAGACATTAATTTGACAGTTGGGAAAGAGAACGCTCGAGTGCGGCAAAGGTTAGAAAAAAAGCACTAGTATGTAATAGCCCACATCCCGAACGCTATGCGTCCCTGCAATACACCACTTTTTGAGCAACTGTATTAAAAAAAAATTGTATGGCCTACAGATAGTTGTTCCGTGTCTGGCTGTTTGTGTATGTGGCTTTGTATGTCTGTAAACGCACCCACGATACAGGAGAAATTCCTAGTGTGGGGAACGTTTTTTTTTTTTAAAAAAAAAACGGATTTACCTGAAAAACCAGTATTTTACGTGAAGCGGCTGCCTACCAGACCTCCACAACCCATTAACTGGGTATCACGACTTTCTCCTTGGCAAGACTTGTGTCAGATTTTCTGACTATCCGTAACGACTGCCAAAGATCTCCAAATGACAGCCGTGACCAACAGCTTAACGTGCTTCCCGAGGCACGGAGGAAACTCGGTATTTTAAGATGGGCACCCATCCACAGACCGACCTCGGCAATTGTTGCTTAACCTTGAAGATCGACCTGTGCGGCTGTTATTATTTATCCTCACGCTTTCAAACTTCAAGAAACCGACACGAGTATACCCGACACTAGCTCGATTTACGTCGTTTGTATGTCGAACATACTAAAGCTTGCGCAAGCGTGTGATTGATGGCGTTATTCGGAACCCTTTAACCAAACCTTTTGTTGGGGTTTGAAGTTTGCGGCAAGAGTCAAACGTGTGGATCCGGTATTATACAGCATCTATTGCCTCATCCAGCGTATGACGACAATTTCAGGAACCTATGGCTAAATACTTACAGAGGCTAGGGCCGATCTTTGCGTTGGTTAAGCAATACTTGCCGAAGTAGATCAGTGGATCCGTCGTGAACCATCCTGAGATGCTTTAACAATTTATTGAGAACATTTACTTCGGATAGCGCGTTAAACACACATTTTCATTACAGTATCCTAATTGAAACTTGCAAATCATCGCGCGAGCATAGGAATCATTTTCATCGCGCAACGAAATCGCATGGTTAAGGGACTAGTCACACTTATTCAGCTCTATTCTGAAACCCCGAAGTCCGTAGTTTCGGGCTTAGTTGCGGGCGTATTCTACTCCGTATCACCTACTGACTTACGATTAGTTTTGAATCCGAAGTAAGAATGAAAGACAACACGATTTGACAGTAACTGAAAAATCTTGTTGTCATTAATTCGTAGTGGTTTTTTTTTTGTTTTGGCTGGAGTGGGAAATCCTCATGGACGAATCGGCCGCCCACTCTGTGAGACGACCGAGACAGTGCCGG
Source organism: Ceramica pisi (assembly GCA_963859965.1). NCBI lineage: Eukaryota > Metazoa > Arthropoda > Insecta > Lepidoptera > Noctuidae > Ceramica > Ceramica pisi. The sequence goes on along the minus strand of OY982541.1, from coordinate 22,667,804 downwards.
ACTCTTACCGGCTAAAACCCACTCCTGCCATGCTAGTTGTCCTCTGACGTCGTCAGAGACCTTATGAGCGATTTTAAAGATTGTGAGACAGTTCGATTGTTTTACTATTTAACTAAACTAAGATTCTTAATATTTATAGTAATCACAAAACTTCTATATCTATGCTGGTACGCTAGCACTTTACGAAAGGACATTCAATCTGTATTATCAGTTTTTTTTTTTCTGTTACTTTAGGTACTTACCTTATAATTCGTAGTGGTTAGGTGATACGGAGTAGAATACGCCCGCAACTAAGCCCGAAACTACGGACTCCGGGCTTAGAGAGTAGCCCCCCAGCTTATGCCCATAGAAAACAACGATGTTGTATAGAGATGCGTACGCATCCTTTCAGGTTTCCGCGTCTATTCAGCTTTCGCGGCAAACAAGTATAAAATGAGGTCAAATGTGTAATTATCATGCGAGTGCTAGATAGAGATCAGCGTTGTTCTGCCGCTGCCGCCTTCTCATTATTTTGACGCTGTACGCGACAGATAGAAGCGGAACTGTATAAGTGTGACCAAAATCGTTCAGCGAATTGAGCTGAATAAGTCTGAGTACTCCCTAACTCGTACAATCGTTAGCGAGTTCGACGGCTTAACCTATATTTCAAAATTGTGAAACTTTACTACATTCTAGGTTGCCTAGAAGAGATCGCGGAATGCGATAAGGCCGCCAACTGTATATTTTCTTAGTTTAATGTTTTCTGTATGTTTTTATATTTTGGTGTAAGTACTTAAAGTGTATAAATAAACATTTTAGATACACGGCAGCCGTTGTGATGGAGCTGGACTATGACAGGATCGACATAAATCAATGTCCGCCGAGCTTAGGCAACGATCGACCGAATAGATTCGCTTCGACGGCGAGGTGCAAGGAAACCACTGAGGTTAGTTTTCTTCATTAGGCACTTGAACAACCTTATAGATATGAACACGAATCTATTTAAAATTTGATTTTGTAGCATGGACGCACCTTGTGTTGCCCTGCCTTATATCGTGTAAGATTGTAAACTCGATTTTGGATGGGATTTATTGTATTTGAAAGTATCTGTTCACATAGAAAGTGTACTTATGTATAAAGTAGTAGTAAGTTAATTTGTCAATCAAAACTATGTTTTTGTTACCTACATTTTGTGTAATAAATGATTTCTGATTCTGACTCTGAACAAATAAAGGTTTATTAAAATCTTACGGTTTTCCCAAATATTTGGGCACAAATAAATTGGAAAATTTTAATGAACTTCTCTGTGTTGTATAAAGTTTTTATGAATGATACAAGTAAAAGTTCAATTTAAAAACATCACAATCCATCCTTTTTCCGTAGTCGCTTAAAAAGTATTTTCCATGTAATGAACAGTTCTTTCGATCCAGGGCTCGTGTCTTTGCTGGTGAAACGTAACACAAATTCGCTCATTTGTTTGCATAATTAAGTTGTGGCAAAGCGTCGAACGTCGTGTTCATTGTTCGGTTGAGCGTCTCGATGTTTTGTTCGTCTCTTGTATCTTACTCTTTTCTATACGATCCGTAGGTATATCATCGGTTTAACCAGTTTAGCAAGTCTTAAGTAACTCGGAGTAAAATAATATTACTGGAAATTATATTTATTTTTTCCTACTCCTCCGCTGTACTCTTCTGATTAATTTCGATGCGGGATCCAAGACAGTTGAATCGTTTCACCGGGACACGTAGGGCTTCATTAGCTCGGCGTTTTTCTGTTTCACTGTTGATTCTGGCTTTCAGGAGTTGCAGTGGTTGGGAATGTGTGGCAGGCTTGTCCCAAAAAAAAAAAACATGGCGTAAAAGTTTACGAAGTGAAACTACAGAGTCTTCACTCCAGCCATACCATGACATGTCATCATGACTCCAGCGATAGAGACAAGTGACAGCGTGCTGCATTTATTCAGCACATCAGGCTACCCGAAACTCAAATTTTCCCAATCAACCATGAACCTTACTACTTTGTGATAAAGTTGAAAATCTATTGAAGAAATTTGATATTATCCTTTGTGTTATTCCAGACTATAATCTACCTGTATGGGTAAAGATACATTTAAATGATAAACTGTTTTAAGTTTAATTTGTGTATTGATCTAATCACCCAAAACTGATGATGATCGACAAGCGGAGAGCAACTACTAAACGATTGCTGAAATGTGTAATTTTTATACATTCGCTGCGGCGCGAAGTAAGCATTGATCAGAAAAATGGAACAGTTGATATGTACGGGTTTGCTCGTACACTAACCTCTGTGCTGTTTCATGAGGATCCTTTCAGGCGTTCTGACGTCAAAGAATAACAAACATCCATCTACACAAACTTTCGCATTTCTAATATTATTAGAGGCGTATAACAGACATTGCGAGGCATGCGCCGCGATCGATGTAAATTTGCCTGGGTAGTGTTGCCTCACCGCGAATATAAACGTCCATACATGGCGAAGCATGCGATGAGCGCCCGTGCGCTGCGCATGCCTATCAATGTCTGTATCCGTCTTATGTTGGAAGCGCCAGGGTAGCCCGCGAAATTCAAATATTTTTATGTTTTTGCAATTTGCCGGTCAGTGTGAAGCTGTATGTTGAACAAAATACGATTCGCGGCCGTAACACATATTAATGTAAAGAATTATACCCATTTTAATTATCAAAATAACCCTCTAAGTTCATACAACTCGATTGAATTACTTTTTCACCAAATAACATTCAATCGAGTTCTATGAACTTAGAGGGTTATATTGATGATTCAAATGGTTATAATCCTTTAGATAAATGCTCTTTACAATCGCGAACCGTATTTTGTTCAAGATACAGCTTCACGCTGACCGGCAAGTTGCAAAAAACATAAAAATATTTGAATTTCGCGGGCTACCCTGGCGGCGCTTCCACCTTAATAGGGGTAGGATACCACATAACTGTTGCTGTAATACTTGTTTGTCAGTGCGAGCCGCTGCACGGCTGGGGCTTCCGTCGCGGCGGCTACCAGTGCCGCTGCGCGCCGGGCTACCGGCTGCCCAGCCTGGTGCGCCGCCCCTACCTCGGCGAGATCATGGAGCGCGCCACCTCCGACCAGTACTACAACAACTTTGACTGCAAGAAGATCGGCTGTAAGTCACTCGCAAATATGGCTTTGTTTAGTTTTGGTACTAGCTTTTTATTAGGTTTCCGTACCCAAAGGGTAAAAACGTGGCCCTATTACTAAGACTTCGCTGTCTGTCTGTCTGTCTGTAAACAGGCTGTATCTCAAGAACCGTGATAGCTAGGCAGTTGAAATTTTCACAGACGATGTATTTCTGTTGCCGCTATAACAACAAATACTAAAAAACAATAAAATTTTTGCCGTTTTTATAGATAATGGTACGGAACCTACGTGCGGGAGTCCGATTTGGCAAATTTTATCGTTTTTATTAGCCTATAGTGTCCCACTGCTGGGCAAAAGTCTTACCCATATCCTTGCAGACGCTCTTCAGACAAAAAAAATCGACAGCCCCATACTTTTTTGTACGCATAACTCGACAAAATGTACTGAACACCAGATTTTTTTTTCGCGATTTCGGGGTTGGTCCCGTACTAAAAGTTGTTCATAATGATGAGTTCAATGACCCCTTAAGAGGTATTGCGTTTATTCTGTTACACGGTGAAAGCTAGCACAATGACGTGCACGTTTGACGTGACATTGTTGGCAGGGATCCAGCGCCTGCCCGTGAAGTGGGAGCGCGCGCACCCGTTCCTGCGCGCCATGTACATGGACCGGCACTACGAGTACGTGAACGCCACGAGCGGGCCGGCCGCGCTGCACACCGAACGTGTCAACGTCTACGAAGTGCTCAACTTCATCCGGGGAGTGCAGCCCAACAACTGTTCCAAGTGAGTGCCCACCGACTGACAGTACCAAGAAAAAAATTAAAAGAATTACAAAAGAAATCTGTTTAATACGTGTTTTACACTGTTAAATAAATATATAAGAAAACCCCAATAAAAAGAAAAAATGCTGCAGGACTACTTTTGTGTACCATCACAATGGGTACTCTCCGACTGTAGATGTCATTGCGTAAGTTTGTTTGAATGTATGACGATGTAAGTCAGACTGGGGTGTTCGCAACACCACGTCCAAGCGAATATTTTGCGTACGGGTAGGACAAACATGTCATTCGATGCACTCCAGCTCCTCAAAGAAGGCCCAGAGGGTTTAGTGTGAGTTTTCTAACGTACTCGATCGCGTTAACGTAAACGTTTACTTATGTCAAAGTGTATAGAAAAAAAAGGTTATCCGTTATTCTCACCAGGCGGCGCTTATTTAGTTTCAATACAAATTGTCCTTTTACGCTAATGCGGTCGAGAACGTTAAAAAGCCCTCAGGTGATACTGACTATCACACGGAAGGTAGTTCCGGTAGTACAAAACGCCCGTAACTAAGGCCGAAACTACGACCTTGGGTTTAGAGAGGTAGACCCTCGCATGAGCTGCTATCTTGTGTTCCTCCATGCTGGCTCTGTGGAGTGGGCTGTTTGTTACGCCTATGACATAGAGTTTATACATACATACTTGGAAAAATCCACGCAAAGAAACGAAAAACATACAGAAAATAGTTTTTTTTTTAACTTAATGACTTTTCGGGCTGCAAGGACGTTATTCATTTTTTTTTACTATTGATGATGGGGTCTAAGATGTAGTACGCTTGTCTAGAAGTAACCTGTTCAGTCTTGACTTAAAGACTCCCAGGTTGTAGTTATCAGGAAACACAGACTCAGGCAGGGAATTCCACTCCTTGGCTGTACGCACAATGAATGAATTCCTAAAACGTTTTGTGCGTACTTATAGATGGGATGTCCACCATGTATCGGTGGCGCATGGCAGTCAGTACGTCTTGTCTGTTATAGTAATTAAGAGTTCCTGATAACCTATATTTTCATTGTAGGTACAACCCATCCGATTTAATCCTCAACGGCGACATTGCATACGGTCACGAAGAGCAGTTTGAAAATCAAGCTAAGATGGCTGTCCGGCTGGCAAACTTCATCAGTGCCTTTTTACAGGTAAGATATACATTTGGATCTAGAATTCTTCAAAAGTTTTGAAACACAGACTGTCATGCACGTGATCATGAGTTCAGATCTTTTACCCGAGCGACTACCTCAGAAAGAGTTCAATGTTTTTTGAGTATTTGTATGTCTATTTCATTGGCATATCTTGTAGCTTATTTTATTTATATTATTTTATTAATTTTAGGAAAACTTATTGCTAATACATAACAATATTAAGTAACAATAATTATGTAAAAAATGGCCATTTACAAGTTTTCACTTATGTTTTGTGTGAATAATAAAAACAAATTCGCGAAAACAGCTAGTATGCGAATACTCTCATTCGACGCAACAACAAAAAAACTCAGAACGGTGATCAAACATCAAAGAAGTGATGAGTCAAACTTTTTTTTAACCGATTTCCCAAAAAGGAGGAGGTTCTCAATTCGGTTGTATGTTTTTTTTTTATGTTTGTTACCTTATAACTCCGTCAATTATGAACCGATTTGAAAAATTCTTGTTTTATCTGAAAGGATATAAAAAAACCGAAACCGAAAAAATACCGAAATCGGCTCAGCCGTTCTCGAGTTTCAGCGAGATTAACGAACAGCAATTCATTTTTATATATAAGACTAGTTGTCCCCCGCGGCTTCGCTCCCGTCAACTGCATTTTTTTTTGCGTTTAAACCTTCCCTGTATTATGACGAACTAAACAAAAAAAGAATTAGCAAAATCGGCCCAGTCGTTCTCGAGTTTTAGCGAGACTAACGAACAGCAATTCATTTTTAAATATAAGACTAGCTGACCCACGCAACTTCGTCTGCGTCACATTTTCCATTAATGTTCTGCTCCTTTTAGTCTTAGCGTGATGATATGTAGCCTATATCCTTCCTCGATACATGGGCTATCTAATACTGAAAGAATTTTTCGAATCGGACCAGTAGTTCCTGAGATTACCCCCTACATACAAACATACAAACTTACAAACAAATGTTACCTCTTTATAATATTAGTATAGATTATTCGATTCGTCTTAACTGCCGAAGTTATATAGGCTGTGTGCATGTGAATCATTATCGTCATCATCATAATCAGCCGAAACACGTTCACTGCTGCACATAGGCCTACCCCATAGAGTATATAACCACTAGAGAGCGTATAGGCCGATTTCTTCTAAGTACGCGGCTCACTACAGCGGGCCGGGGGACGAGGAACAACGCGCGGCTGCAATTGGTCCGTTCAAGGTCAAGTTGCATAGGTAGCCTATGGTTAGTGGTGGCACTACTTGATTAAAGGAAAATAGTCGATATCGATAAAATGGATTTTAACATTACAAAAATACTCAATCCAAATAAACAGCGCTATATCTTGTTTAAACAAAGTTTCCCTATTAACATTATCTTTCCACTTTTATTTTAATTCTGAAATCTTCGAAAATGTAAAATGAAAACATGTATATGTCAAACACACAGATGAAAAATCTGAGACCCTCCTCCTATTTTTAAAGTCGTTTAAAAGTAGTTACGTGTTTAATGTAAGTATGTGAATTGATTAAAAATTGTATTAGTTGTAACTTTATGATCATCGATAAATCGACTTCAATCATTAAACGTAACAGCACAGAATTTTACGATAAAAATACAAAGGGGAAGAAAGGGATAAAAATATAAGTATTCCCTAATGAAAGAAAGAGACTTTTCCAAAAGACATCAACGCGCGCTTCTCACAGTGTGCTCGTTCACCTAACCACCATTTTATATAGACCCCTGCAGTGGCTCATCATCTGATTCAAATCAAAAATATTTTGCGTAGTCTTTACTCTCCGATGAAAAGTTATGCCATCACTTTTGTAACAAAAGGTCTAGGAATGTTTCCCACACAAATTCACCGGGTATGAAGGCATTTTTATGCGTTATAAATTGCATAAAAATTAAAACGATTGTAAAAACTTAGCATGCCCACAGGTCTAACAATTGGTCACAACTAAAATGGTTATTAGTGCTGCTGCCTAACATCTGAGCAAAAACACTAATAGTTTTCGTGCGTCGGGGCACTGTATGCGCAGTCAAGTGGTTTAATAGTCTTTGGCCTACCCCAAATGTCACCACAACAACCGTTCCTGTGTGTCTCGCATCTAGGGAATGCAAAATCCGGATTTTTATTAAATCCGGATTTTAAGAATTCTCGTCTGATACAAATCCGGATTATCCGGATTTTTCGAAGTTTTCGAAGTTTTTAATTTAAGGTAATTTAATTAAACTAAAAGTAGTATAAATTATTTAAAATCAGCATTTATTTGCTCAATTCACAGAACTAAATAAATCAACTAATATAAACAGGTACTTATCACTCATCTTTCCTGATAAAAATCAGTCTAAAAAAATAACTTTTAACGTTAGTCAGTTATAAATGTTTTTTTTTTTTTTTTATGCGAAACGGGGAAGCTCTTGACCCAAATCTCACCTGATGGAAAGTGATGATTAGGCCGAAGATGGAAGCGAGTTTCACCCGGAATCCTCTTACACAGAGGAACTGGCTATCTATCATACCTCTAACTGGCGGAACACAACAATGCTGTTGTTATGGCGACAGACTTAGACATGATGGTGGTAGCTTGCCAGGCGGACTTAGAACAAGTCCTACCACCAACCAAACCGAGCAAAATATTTGCCCCCGCTGGGAATCGAACCCGGGACCTCTGGGTCTGAATCAGGTGGTTTAACCACTAGACCACGGAGGCGGTTAGTGTCACCTGTTTAGCACCACCCGGGGACCACGTGTAGGGATTCGCTGAAGGGTATTCTCCTACGGACGCGGGTGACTCGGCCCCCAAAAATGAAATGAAAATGTTACACATACAATACAAATAAGAAAATAATTAGGTACTCAATCAGTTACCTTTATAACTATCTAATCAGTCATATTTATTGTAACAGTAATACGAATTTTAATCACTGTTTTTGAGACAACGAGATCAACATAAACGCGTCAAGTGTCTCATCGTTTAGGCGCGATCTTATTTTATTACAGAACTAGCTTCTGCCAGCGGCTTCGCCCGCGTGATCCCTAGGGAACATATTTCCGGGATAAAAAGTAGCTTATGTGCTATTCCAGACTAAAATCTATCTTTGTTCTAAATTTCATTAAGATCCGTTAAGCCGTTCTGGCGTGATTGAGTAACAAACAACCAAACTTTCACATTTATAGTATAACTCGTTTGGTGTAAAGCGAAATTATAACCATCTTGCCCTCGACATTATAATTATTAAAGGATATTGCAAACTGTCGTAAGCCGTTTTCCGAAGCTGCTCGCTAGCCTCTAGGCGCCAAGCTAGCCGCCTGCCTGTGCGTTCGCGACCACAAAAATAATCCATAAAGCATGATTCAGTATTCACGCGCGATGGCTTATTATTAGCGTTTTTCATGTATATCTTTGGTGTTTCTATACCGATTTCTATGATTCTTTTTTTATGGTATAGTTAATAATGTTAACTTTTATTAATGTTAATTAGGGACGACTGAGAGTTTTATGAACGTAAGAGTAGACAAATACAGTCAGAAAGCTTCGAACTGCTTAGCTATCGGGAGTTACACGTGTTATTGTTCGTCAATCATAAAAGATTGACATATGCTGTCGTTGGATATTTTTTATATAATTTTAAGGAGAACATTTCCGTCATACATGATTTCTGTGTAGCTTTCACCATTAAGGTTGCACACGCGACAGAATCTTAAAAAATGGAGTAACTTCTCCCGTTTTCCCAACATTTCCCTTCACTGCTCTGCTCCTATTGATTGTAACGTGATGAAAAGTATACTATAACCTGCTCAGGAGTATGAAGAATAATTGTACCAAGTTTCATTAAAATCCGTCGAGTAGTTTTTGTTTCTATAACGGTTATACAGACAGACAGACAGACAGACAGACAGACCGACAGACAGACCGACAGACAGACAGACAAAAATTGTACTGATTGCATTTTTGTCATCAGTATCGATCCCTAATCACCCCCTGATAGTTATTTTGGAAATATATTTCATGTACAGAATTGACCTCTCTACAGATTTATTATAAGTATAGATATGCCAGCAGTATAAAAAGAATAGAATAGAATAACGTTTATTGTCTCCAGTATTACATTTAGTAGTATTAGTACATACACAAAACTATAATACCGGAAGCAAAAGGTTCAAGCGTCAGCATTATGCTTAGGTTGGGTTAGGTATGGGGGCAATTACCATCAGCCCCCAAGATGTTGCCTGTGCGTTTCGTCCGTTGCCTAACTGGAAATCGCCAGGGCCGGACGGGCTGCACAATTTTTGGATAAAATGGTTCAAAAGATCGCACGCCCGCTTGGCATTTCAATTCCCGTCTGCCTTAGAGTCAGGGTCACTGCCCCCAGTTCCTAACTACAGGAATAACCCACCTGCTCCATAAATCAGGTGGTACCGCGGAGCCTAAAAATTATAGACGGCGACGGTCTATAAAGTTCTTACATCCATTTTGAGAGCAAAGATTACTCATCATATTGATAGTAATTCAATTATGTCTGCCTCTTAGAATGGATGTAGGAACGGGTTCCGCGGTACTAAGGAGCTGCTCCTCATTGACATTGCCATTAGCCAACAGGTTCGTCGTTCCCGAAGGGATCTGTCGACATGCTGGATATATTATAAGAAGGCCTATGACTCGGTGCCACAAACATGGCTCATGAGGGTGCTGGAGCTGTATAAAGTTGATTGAAAAGCTCTTTAGGGCTTAACACTGGTCGGCGGTATGGAAAGCAACCAGTTCAGAGATCTTTTTAGTATTTCTCCACGACCTCCACCGTTTTCAAATAACGTCATTTCAACGTGAATCATTGAGGCAAATCAGTTGCATTGACCACACTCGTTGACTGGTGCTGATGATCAATTCTACCACTTGCAAGAGAAAGTTGAAGATTGAGCTTTTCTTTAAAACTGAGTGGCGATGGATCGCACCTAATCATCCAATAGACGAAACACAATCCAAGACAACCACTTTCTATAAAACTTGCTGGCCGACTGCGCGCCCGGCGCGGCGGGCGGGGCGCTGCTGGCGCGACGCGTGCGTCTTGGCGTGGGGTGGGGCGCGCTGCTTGTTTTTTTTTTGTCGTATATGAGCGTAAACTAAATCAATCACGGATTTCGCTCCAAATTCGCGCAAACGTTGAACATATACCTAATCCTACCAATTCAAATTTTGTTCGGATTTGCGCATTAGTTCAGGTAATACCGATCTACCAATTACTTACAATAAAACTTTGTGGATAAATACAAATATAGTCTGTTGAAGTCAGTTTTGACTGAAATTCGAAAAAACCGAATTTGTGTCTTAAAAACCGAATTTGAGTCTTAAAAACCGGATTTTAAAAAGTCCAGAAAATCCGGATTTTTCAGTTATTTTCGAATTTCGAAGAATCCGGATTGCATTCCCTACTCGCATCCATCGGCTTTCCGCGACCCTCACCAGGTGCACGGTCCACCTTGTGGGGCTTTCCATCACTACGTGTCCCGGTACGCGGTCGCCACGCCAGAACTTTTCGGCCCAATCGACCATCTGTTCTGCGAGCAATGTGCGCTGCAAACTGCTATTTTAGTTTGGCGATCCTTCGGGCTATGTCGGTAACCTACATAGTGGTGTGGTCTATGGCTATATGAATAGTGAATAAAGGTACAGATGGCGGTCTTAATTCCGCATTTGTCCCTCATAAAAGTTAGTAAAAACTGTCTTTTACTGATGATGATGATGCTGCAAGTGGTGCTGTAATATTGCCATATTTCTTAGAGATAATTTAAACCCACAAACAAGAACCCACTTTAGTTGCTTGTATTTAAAGTTGATTTTTAATTGGTAATTTATATAAAAGAGGCCTTGATATAAGTATGCGGTGCAAACATACAATAGAATTAGATTTTTGTCACGTATGATAGTGTTTGATTTTCAAAAACATGAGAATTTTCTGAAATTTTGAACTCAAATCGTCCCAATACGTAAGTGATTTTCTAATGTCAGGTGTCGGATCCTAAAGAAGTGTTCAGCGGCAACCGCGTGGCTGACAAGCCGCTGACTGAAGACCAGATGATTGGAGAGACCCTCGCCATCGTGCTCGGAGACTCCAAGATATGGTCGGCCGGTGAGTTTCATGTTCACTATACTGCGTTCACAGAGCAAACATGCTTTTCGATATTTTTTCTTAGAGTAAATTATTGCATAAATACTTTTTTTATAGTGTGGAAATCCTCATGAATGTCGGACGGCCGCCGCAGGGGTCTCACAGACTCGTACTGACTAAAACCACATTGTGTTCTGCACCTTTGGCCGTTGAAAAACAATGCTTGGCGATAAAAATAAAAAAACAAACAGGCTGAATATGATAATACCTGATTATTTTTATCGTTTCTAAGTGCGTTAAGTGCGTTAGTGCGTTCTCTCGAGATATCGACCTCTACCTTCTAGATGACAAAATCGCGTCTTGCTGTCACTTTGGACGAAACTTATCCAGTTTTTTCCACCATCTTTTATGTGACTGATTAAATTTCCCATAATAATATAATGTCCCATTGCGGGGCAAATGCCTTCCCCATATCATTCTGGATACATTTCAACATCGTCATCATCTGCCTTTTACCAACAAGATTGGGGTCAAATTCCACTCAAACCGGATTTAGCTGAATACCAGTATTTTATGAGGAACGACTCTCCAAAGACACTCAGCCGAGACCAACGGCTGAAAGTGCTTTTCGAGATATGGAGCAGTTTCGCGTTTTCCACAGACCCTTGAAGATCAAATTCAACATATCCTACTATATTTCCAGGTACATACTGGGACAGAAATAAGTTCACCAACAGAACGTTCTTCGCTCCCTTCGCTTACAAGAATGAGTTGAACACGAGGAAGTACAAACTGGAAGACCTGGCTCGCTTAAATTCGACTGGTAAGTCATCTATTAAAGAATAATCATAAAAAAATTGTTGGCTCAAAGTAAATAGGATCTTGTGTGTTATTTGAATAGGATTGTTTTCATGTGCACCTACTGTGGAGACTTGATTAACCTGACTTATTTTTGGTAAGTATTATATAAATATTCGGATAATTGAATATATGAAAAAACCGACTTCAGTTCTACATGTTACTTTTGAGATACAAGTTTTGCGCCCGCCGAAGAATCTAAATTCCATAAACGAGTCGAGCTAGTCTTAAAATGTCTTCTTGATAGTAAGAGAAAAGTTAGTCTGTGTGTAATTATAACGAGCTAAGAAGAGGAGAGATACCCTAGAAATATAGGCTCCTTATCAAAAAGTTTTTAATATTCATTGAATTACACTATAAAACCTTAATAGACACCGTCTAAGACGATTTCATACTTCAAATGTTTGACGTTAGAGTTCAAAGTCTACTACTTACTACTTGTAGTAAGCATATTCGCGTGGACCCTAATCTTTTTTCGCGAAATTGTTTTATAATTCACATTATTTATAACTAACTGCAACTTATTTTTTTGACGTGACAACGTCTAATAAACCGATGAACGCAGGCTGCACGCACGAAAAAGGATTACTCATTGTCCCGTTACGGTCATTGTAACTCCTTCTTTGTATCCATACTAAATAGTGATAATGGGCTTGTGTCCTAAAAAAATCTAATTAGTCCGTCAGTTAAATTATCAAGAAATATTTGACCCGTGTTTTTTCTTTTGTTACGGCAACCAAAATTGACGAAGTTACGACGCTTTTAAAATTCTCAATACGTCACACCTTCGCATAATTTTTACTGAGTGATTACGTCACGAGCCCCCACTCGCGAGTTTTGATGCGTTTTATCTTTGTCAATATTCATTGATTTACAAAAACAAAAAATAGGTGTCCATTATTTTTCAATACTCTAACTGACGGACTAAATAGTTTTGCAATTTGTGGCTGATGGAATCTAGCCTATTCAATAAAAACTATTCAATTTTATTCATAAAAGTATGCAATCATTTCATCAATGTCTTGTTACGACGTTGTCACATTTTATTTGTGAGTCTAAACCATCCAGGGCGCCACCCAAACGCATACAAAAAAAAACATTCAATTCGGTCCAGCCGTTTAGGAGGAGTTCATTGACATACAAATGTACAGTAGAATTATATTTATAAAGATGTAAATGCCCATTTTTTATATCATGTATTTATTAGCAAAATAAAATAAACAATTGTTCACAGAGGAAGCCTACACTAACAAGCCCTGGTTCCAATTCCTAAAACAACGTTGGTCGACCAATTTCGACAGCCTCGAGCAATTCTTCCTCAAAATGAAGATCAGGGACGATGAACTGGGGAAGTACTTGAAGAAGTACGAGAGGTTCCCCACGTACTACCGCGCCGCCAGCCTGCCGCACGGCCACTGGAGCCGCCCCTACTTCGACTGCGGCGGACACGTGCCGCACTGGGTCATCACCTACGCCGCGCCCTTCTTCGGCTGGGACAGTGTCAAGGTCAAGCTGGAATTCAAGTGAGTACAGGTTTTTTAGTTCCCATTATTTTAAACTAGCAAATGGCGGCGTGAAAAATTTCTGTAAAGTCGGGAACACGGATGGGGACACTGAAATCGAAAAAAAAACCGGCCCGGTGGGGTTCGGACTCGCGCACCGAGGGTTCCGTACAAACCTGTAGGTATTAATGAATTTTTTTTTTTTGAGTTTCAATTCTAAGTGTGGAGACCCCCAAAATCTATTGTTTTTTTTTTCTATTTTTGTGTAAAAATCTTAATGCGGTTCACAGAATACATCTATTTACCAAATTTCAACAGCATAGCTCTTATAGTTTCGGAGAAAAGTGGCTGTGACATACGGACAGACAGACAGACAGACATGACGAATCTATAAGGGTTCCGTTTTTGCCATTTGGCTACGGATCCCTAAAAACATCGACTGCCCATTTAATGTGCGCAAAACTCGATTAAGTCGGACATTACAATTTACTGATTAGCTGATTTTTTTTCGTGTTTCGGGATTATTTATAGGTATAGCCCATAGTAAAAGTTGTTGTTCATAATGAGGAGTACAATAACCTCTTAAGAAGTATTACGTATATTCTGTTACACTGTTCTATAATTTGGGATGAATGGATGGATGTTTGTTACTGAATCACGCTAGAACGGCTGAACGGATCTGGATGAAATTTGGAACTGAGATACTTTACTGGCTAGAATAGCAGATAGACTACTTTTCATCCCGGGTGTATGTTCCCTAGGGATAATTTTCACTGTGTTCCACGCGCGCCTCAAAGAGCTGTCAGCATAGTAGACGGGGCCCGCTAGGGCCAGTACCTGCCAGGGTACAGGAACTTGCGGAATTTGTTCGAAAGAGTCACCGCGGTCCTGGGGGGCTACTCTCTAAGCCCGAACTCCGTAGTTTCGGGCTTAGTTGCGGGCGCATTGTACTCCGTATCACCTAACTAAGGACTTACGATTAGTCCCGAACCCGAACTAAAAATGAATGACAATACGATTTGACAGTAACTTTCGAATTTTGTTGTCATTAATTCTTAGTGGTTAGATAATACGGAGTAGAATACGCCCGCAACTAAGCCCGAAACTACGGACGTCGGGCTTAAAGAGTAGCCCCCCTGGAACGCAAAGGGCATTAGGAGAAACACGGTTGGGTTTTAGTCAGTAGGAGTCTGACTCTCCCTTCTACTTCACCCAGAGCAGGAGGAGTCATTTGATAATTTCCCATCCTTAATAAAAGGGATAATTTTCGTGTATCACGCGAGCTAACCCGCTGGCAGAAGCTAGTCTATACTAATATTATAAAGAGGTAACATTTGTTTGTAAGTTTGTATGTAGGGGGTAATCTCAGGAACTATTGCTCCGATTTGGAAAATGCTTTCAGTATTAGATAGCCCATGTATCGAGGAAGGCTATAGGCTACATATCATCGCGCTAAGACTAAAAGGAGCCGAGTATTAATGGAAAATGTGACGCAGACGAAGTTGCATGGGTCAGCTAGTACTTAATAAAGTTTCCTCTTCCAGAGGAGTGGTGGCGGTGACGATGGCGCTGATGTCGCTGGACATCAAGCAGTGCCCCGACAAGTACTACGTGCCCAACGCGTTCAAGGGCACCGACAAGTGCGACCGCAGCTCTTCTTATGTAACTACTTTTTTATTTTATTTGTGATGGTTTTGATCTTGATTCTAGTCTTAGTCAGAGACAAAGTCTACGATACAGCGAGCTTACCCAGAATTAGCCTGTTCACTCTAATTTTGAAGAGATTAGGCTGAGAGTTCTTTCATTAACCGTTCTTTTGAATGTTTTTGAATTTTTTAGTTTACACTAGCGCCATCAATAAACAATTCTGACTATCAAAAGTGGTGTTACCGTAGTAGGAATTTAGTTCTTAACTTCTTGTTACTTCAGTTTTAAGAAATCTGCGGGTCCAAAAAGGCCACTTTAGCAGAATCAAAAAGCACATCATGTTACCTGTCACTGTCAAATTTTTCCCAATCAACTTTGAACCTAATGCGTATAGTTATAAAGATAAAATTTGATAGAATGTTGTGTGATTAATATTATGATTCTACGAAAGTAGCCTTTTTGGACCCGCAGATTTCTTAAAACTGAAGTAACAAGAAGTTAAGAACTAAATTCCTACTACGGTAACACCACTTTTGATAGTCAGAATTGTTTATTGATGGCGCTAGTGTAAACTAAAAAATTCAAAAACATTCAAAAGAAACTCATTTTCTGTTTCATATTTTGATATTCCATTTGATACTTAACAGTTCAGAACCTCTACTCATTTGGTTGTTACGTCCAGACTGCTGAAAATCATAAAGCTTTCCTTTGGTTTTGCCGTAGCTGGGTAAGAAAGAAAGAGGTTTTGCATTCGGCGAGCTTATTAATAAAAAATATATTAGCACTATGTTATCATACGGGATGCGGCTGAATATCAGTATTTTGCATTGGCAGCCATTTCCCCATCCGGCCAGTGCGATTATAACCTATACGATTGTCTAGAATACTTACCTACTGTCAACTGTTGGAACATGTCTGATTTACATCTGTTAACAAGCTTACCTAGAAATTTACATAATTATACTTACAGTCGCGAAGATACATGAGCTCCCCAGCTATTACTTATTTACCGAGTAACAAAATATGTACTGTGTATCCACACAGTACTCTCTCCTACGTAAATTTGTCCTTTCAACGTATGTATACTTGCTAGCTTGGACCGACGGATAACTTACGGGAAAGTTACGATAAAAACATTAACATCGTTAATTTTATATGTCAGAATGCATTATTAAAATGCATGTTTTTACGGAATATTGTTAAATAATGGTGGTTATATTATATTATCTATACTAATCTATATCTATACTAATATTATAAAGAGGTAACATTCGTTTGTAAGTTTGTATGAAGGGGGTAATCTCAGGAACTACTGGTCCGATTTGAAAAAATCTTTCATTATTATATAACCCATGTATCGAAGAAGGATATAGGCTACATATCATCACGCTAAGACTAAAAGGAGCCGAGCATTAATGGAAAATGTGACGCAGACGAAGTTGGGTCAGCTAGTGATTTATAAACCAGTAAATGGTTTTATTGAAGTAAATGTTTATTTCAATTGTTCCTTTGGCTCTTTTGAACTGTCACGGACACAGCCAGAAACGTGAACTTAGTTTTTCATTCCAAAGCCTAAATCTCTATGGAGCAGAACATGAAAAAACTCCACGGACACTATTCAATATGTTAAATATACTGACTAAACTAAATAGTATATTTGTTCGCGTCTGGGAAAAAAACATAGAGCATCTACCTATCTGTAAAAACTCGCACACTGTTGTTATTTGGCCTATGTTTACAAATAAAGCACTCTGATTCTGAATTTAACACCAACATGTACCTATTCCAGTGTGTTCCCATCTTGGGCCGAGGTTTCGAAGCCGGCGGCTACAAATGCGAGTGTCTCCAAGGTTTCGAGTATCCATTTGAAGATCCCATAACGTACTACGACGGGCAGATCGTTGAAGCCGAGTTCCAGAACATTATCGCTGACAAGGAGACCAGGATCGACATGTTCAAGTGCAGGTTAGCAGGCGCCGCCGCGATACAGAGTAGTGCAGTTGTGCTAGTCAGCATTCTGTTCCTAGTTTTTAAGTTGCGGTAAACTGCTTAATTCCCAGTGTGTTTTGACGACTGGTCCTGATAGTTATAGCCTTTCTAAAACATTTTTATTCGACGACTGCTCTGAGAGAAACGCCGAAACGGATGCAGAAGTATTTTAAAATTAAATTAAGTCCACACAGTATCTTGGTCCGATCATGCAGTTTTCTATTCGCGTTTTGATTTTCTGTAAAATACATCAGACACTTCAAGCCGCCAAGGGCAAGTCCGGTTAAGCAGTGCAGAACCTCATCTCTCTTTAACAAAAAAAAAAAGAGGACTTCAAAGAACTTGTCAAGTCAGCACACATATTATTTTTAAAAAAGCAATATCATCACATAATTTTAACATTAAATCAATTTTTTTTTACAATTATTCAGTCGTCAAGACCCAAAGGGAACATCCAGAAATACCGGCCGTCTATAAAAATACATCAATTTGTGGAAACTGTGCTTTTTATAGAGATGTGTTTAAAGTTTCAATTGCAATTTAATCATATGAGCTTGTCAACAATCAAAGAGGTTAGAACTATTTTATATGGGAACTGGCATAGCCCCTCCGTCGCCATTTTGGTTATTTTTTTCATAGTCGCGCATGATCTTACATTGTGGCTTTACCACAAAAAATATCTGGACAACTTGACACTTAAACACCATGTTTCTTAAATTTGTTTTTGTTTGAGTGATCTCTACCCAATTCGCATGACATAACATTGTTAGATGCTGCAACTTTGAAAAAAAATAAAACTAAATGCCAGCTGGCAGCTATGCCATAATTTTTCTATGCCTCAGTCTCATCTGGCTTTCACTAACCTTCACAGATATTTTATAAAATGTAATAAAGAACATATCAATATTATATTAATTATGATATTCAAGTCAGAACTCTAGTACTAAAAATATAGATCTGTTTATTAATGATAAGTATTAGTATTATATTATCAGACTGCAATAAACATTTTATTATACACGGTAGATATTGTATAATGATCTATAAAGAGGGAGACATCTCTGGCTTATACAAAATGTGTATGTGAACCTCTTATGGGAATTTTTAAAGTAAACATTGGTTTTTGAGACAAAAGGGATGGCGTCATTCTTTCAGCCGATCCACTTGTATTGGAAAAATGGCTTTAAAACTTCTCGATGTTATGGCATACCTAGCTGGTTTAGGTATTTCATATAACTACCGTTCCCAGCGGCAATATAGCAGCTTTTTACTCGACTGCTTCAGACAGAGGGTAATGATTTTAATGTAGCAGCTATTATGTACCTATATTTACTTTTTAGTATTGTTATTTTATTGAAACTCTATGCATTTACTAAGTTTTTACAATTTAGATGTTTGTGTATTCTCAGGATTATTTTCTAATGTTTTGTAAGATTATTAATCATGAAGACACTTTATTATTTTATAAAGATATTAATGCACTTATATGTTAATCTATATGTTCTTAATCATTTACTTAATAACAAGTACTTTATTAGTACATGATAAAAATAAAGCCGTCCATTTTAGACTGAACGTTTTTGTATAACAGTATATAATTACTACATTCATAGCAACTATTAGATTAGCATTAGTTAAGGATAGTATTATATTATGTGTATATTGTAAGTTTTATTATTGCATGTATTGTCTATGGAGCACGCATCAGTTAACCTCCAAGACCATTTAACTCAAAATGTCAAAGTACAAGCAAGATGGACATATTTTTTTTAGTGCAGATATGATAAAAACAAAAAACATTGCGTTATTTTTTAAGCGAAAGTTTTTAGCGGTATTGAGCACTTTTCTTGGGATGGATATAAAATGTTAAACTCTCAGAACAAGTGACCTGATCGAAAATTCGTAAGACAAACTCGCGTCAGGACACGTGACTTGTTCGAAAATTCGTAAGACGGATGATTAAAAAATGTACAACGTTAATGTTCAAGTTTTCACTTCTGCCGGCACTCCCGGAGAGCAACCCGTTGGTTTTATTCTATATTGTTAGATTGTAGATTTTTTGTTGTATCAGTGAAAAAGCAGTTTGAATATATTTATTCAAACTGCTTTTTGCTTTCAGTTAAAGAGGTCTTATTGGTTAACGATCACACAATGACTTATTTTGCGCAATTATTTTGTTCACGTTCAGGCTGCAAATGTTTGGGTAAACTAATCAGCAAAAATAATTTGTTAGCATGGGCATTAAAGATTCTTCTGTCACTCACTTCATGGGGTGCTCTCGAATAGACCTTTATTCACTTGTGTGGATTGTTCAGTGGGCAACTGCCATTTAGAGAACATCAAAATCCGCGATTGAAGCTGAGATTGCCTTAGCTACCATCATTATTATCATCATCCACAGTCCGACGCCCATTGTTGAGCATAGGCCTCTCTTCTCTTATGCCAATCCCCACATTCCTGGGCCAGCTTCATCCAGGTTCTACCCTAAACAATGTCTCGCTCCAATGATCAACAATGTCTCGCTCCAATGATCTTTACAGCGCCTTACCAGGTGCGCCTAACCACGTATATTGAAATAGTTCATATCGGGATTGCTCCATGTATTTTTATTTGCGAGTTTCCGATATTCGGCACTGTTGCAAGCGCCATGATCACGGAGTAACTGAAGATCCTGCGGGTGGGATGTTATTGGCAGACATATCGGTCTACCCTCTTTCGTAGTCTTTTATTACGACCATCTCCGGTACCACTTTCCACAAATTCATTTTTTCCCGCAACTGTTCTCGACACACAACACTAACCGTATCTGACCGCGAAGTAACACTTTGTTGAAATCTCCGGTTTTTACACATTCGAATCACTGGATTGCAGAGAATATATTGAGTTAATTTTTCATGGCCAATGAAAAATACGCTATCAAAAACGAAAATATAGGGATCAACTGTTTTTTTTTTTCGTTTTCGCTAGTTAGTATATTTTCGATTGATAAAAATTCCTGTAAAAATTGGGCTGGTCATTCAAAATTAACCCTGTATATTCCCTCACAAGTAATTGCTGTGCTACGAAAGAATATCGTAGTGACATTATGCGTGACTTCATACTTGTGTTTACAGACCTTCTGCTACTACCCCGGAGCCTGAGTGTGAGAAAAATGTTAGCGAGGGTACCGAAACACTTGTGTAAACAATCACCCACTATTAAACGTTATCTAGGGTTAAAAATTGTATGCAAAAGAGGATGCACCATATAGTTGCAGCTTCTATAAAACATATTGAATTCCATAATTATTTCACTACCATATTTTATAGGAATAAAGTATGTTTTAATTTTTTGTGTGTTACTATTTGTCAATGGTAAGTTATGATACCAAAACTAATAGCTAAGTAATATTGAAAATGTAAACAATGTCAAATATTAAAAGTTCAAAATCAAATGAAAAGTTCACCGAATTGAAGATATTTTTGAAACTATGATTACAATGCGACTGCTCGTCTTTGATAAATACGTGGATTTGGTCCTCTGGGGCCGTTCAAGTATTACGTAAGCAGAATTTTAGTCATTTTTAACCTGACAAGGGGAGTGGGGGGGGGGGCCACTCCCCTTGTCAGCGATAGTAATCAAAGCTCTTACCCCCTCTCTCCTGTGCTTACGTAAGCATTGGTAAAGTTTTTAATCGCGCGGGACCTATTTCCCCAACTTCTATTATTTCTTATTAGTTAAAATAACTAACTAGCCATAATTAAGTCAAATCAAACTCTACTAAGATTTGCAAATAAAAAAGTAAGTAAATGTCGCTGACGTAATCACCATTTAAACCCCACGTCATCAAAAATAAGCAGACACCCCACCCTCCATTTGTGCTTACCTAATACTTTAACGGCCTCTGTTGTTTTGGGGAAGCAGACCTTCCAACCAATATTATTGAATATGATTTTTCATATGTTAAGTACCCATTCTAAATAACTGTAAAATACCTTTTGCAATAACCCATTTTTTAAATAAATCAAAGCAGTGAAATGGTCTTGAAAGTATTTTACATATGTAAGAACTTTTTTAATAAGGATAGTGTCTTATCCTTAGGTTAATCGTGAAAAATATACAAAATGCATTGTGTTTCAAATAGGAAGTAAAATATAAGTTAGTTGCACAATTAACTTTATTATCAAACCATTATACATGTCAATTATATTCAGAGCTATAATATTAAACTGAAGTATAATTATTTTTTGTATAAAACTTAGAAAATCTTAAATTTATTTAGTTTTCTGCTATTTGAATAATTAACTGAACAACTCAGGGATTTTAATTAAATTCCTCCACGTATCAAATTCGGTATGCCTCGGAATCGACGTGAGGTTTGATCTGTCAACTGCACCATAGTAAGGGTGGTTTAACGATTATATCGTCGTTGCTTACTATCCACGTGCTTTTATGCCCCAAACACAGAACCGCCGCGCGAACAGCGTTTATAGCCGGCATTACTAGAACTCGTAGAAAACTACGTTCAGCGCACAAAAGAACTATCACGGACCGCTATTCAAAGCTATCAGTTTCTGTAATAGCCACGTCATTTGTGTCGCTGTATATAAAGTTTAGACAATGCTGGCTCTAGTAGCGACCGACGCGGTGGCTCTATGATCTGTGGTTAGACCATACCAAAATGTTATGTTGATTGATACATTTTAGTTTCGACACCATCAGTTATCATTAAAATTTGTTTCTTTGACAGGCACACTACCCTCATTCTTCTTCAAGTTTTTTATTTGAAATTGATTCACAAGCAAGACTTAAACTTTTTATTACTACTTACCAAAGAATGATGGTAGTTGCAGTGCGTTTCATTTCCACATTCCAATAAAACATTAATTGTATGTTACAAACTTACAATACCGTCCTACAAACAGTGCCTTTTTTGTAATATTTGTAATTAAAATTTCTCTAAAGTATGCTTGCGTTTTAATTTGCATAGGGTTCTTCAGGTAAACTGTAAAATAAATAAATAAAAATATATTAGAAAGTAAAAGTTGCGGAAGAAAAAGGGTAGGTGTGCATGTGCATTGACAACCACGTGACTGCTTACCACCCGGTGACATAGTGGTCAAACTCGAGCTTAAAAATGATAATGAAAACAAACAACATTCCTTGTTTATGTACAAAACAGTATTATTGAGAGTGGATAAAGCAGTCACTACCAAAACAGTATTATTGAGAGTGGACAAGTCATTCACTACCAAAATAGTATTATTGAGAGTAAATAAAGCAGCCACTATAAACAGTATTATAGAGAGAGGACAAGGAGGCAATCACTACTAAAACAGTATTATTGAGAGTGGAAAAGTCAGTCACTACCAAAATAGTATTATTGAGAGGACAAGGCAGCTACTACCAAAACAGTTTTATTGAGGGACAAGGCAGTCACTATTAAAACAGTATTATTGAGAGGACAAGGCAGCTACTACCAAAACAGTATTATTGAGAGGACAAGGCAGCTACTACCAAAACAGTATTATTGAGAGTGGACAAGGCAGTCACTATTAAAACAGTATTATTGAGAGGACAAGGCTGCTACTACCAAAACTGTATTATTGAGAGAGGACAAGGTAATCACTACCAAAATAGTTTTATTGAGAGTAGACAGCAGACACTACTAACACAGTAAGAGAGGACAAGGCAATGAATACTAAAACAGTTATTGAGAGTGGACAAAGCAGCCACTATAAACAGCATTATAGAGAGAGGACAAGGCAATCGTTACTAAAACAGTATTATAGAGAGTGGAGAAGGCAGTCACTACTAAGACAGTTTTATTGAGAGTGGACAAAGCAGTCACTACCTACTATAATAGTATTATAGAGAGTGGACAAAGCAGAGACATTCAGCATGCCACTTATTTAGGTTTTATAGGATATGTTAATTAAAACCAATTCATTCGACGATTATGAACGAGAAATGTTTGTTTGTAACGATTTTCATCACTAGTGACTTTCGGCGTAAATTGGAAGTAAACTTTCGTAAAAACCTACCTGCTAGCCCTAAGGGGGATTTCCCTGGACCAAGATAAGTATTAGCGCAGAACCAGGCAGCTGGTCTGCTTAGGACTGTTCCTTATGATATTTCAAGTAAATAGTAATCAATGTAGGTGCCCTTGGTACTGTAGGAACCTATCAGTTTAGAAAAAGTAATTATTATTATTCCACTTACTTGCTGGTAAGTATAACAATGTTTCGAAAATAAACCAGTACTGCGATTAGTCCAAAGTAAACTCCAATAAATATGATAATATACGAAATGATGAGCATGCGGAGTATTCCCATGCTGCGCCCGGAACACACATTTTCTTTTTTCTCATATTTTACATGTGGTGTTTTTAAAGGGTTTTGCCATTTTTTTAAGTATTACATTTTGAATCAAATAATATTTTCCATAGTTCTGATTTGAAACTGTATTTTCGGTTGCAATAGCTAAATTGTTTGACAATAGGCATGACGATTGACGTGAGATTTCAAAATTGCCGCCACACTGATATGTATTTATTCGTTTAGAAATTAATTGCTTATTTCGCCCTAATGAAAAAAATTGAAATAAATTATATTTTGGCAGTCCGTCAGCCTAAAGTAATTCCTATTCTATTTAAACATCTGTTATGTAATGATCTGCTAAGAGCCTAAGAATAAATACGAAAAGTAACCAAACAGAAGGTCAACACATATTACAGTCAATATTTATCTCAATTCTCAACCACAACTCCTTAAACATAAAAAAAAAAAAAAATACAAACATCCGCATTGAGAACCTCCTCCTTTTTGGAAAGTCGGTTAATAAAGAATCTGCTGCATGTTAGATAAATTGATAAATCATTCCGTTTAGACGTTTGACAATACTAAATACTTGTGGTGGAATGTTTTACTCATCAAACAAGTCAAGAGCAAACCCATCTCAAATAGGTAATTAAAAAATTCAACGACACGAACTGTCAAGTTAAGCTGGGCGCACTGTAGCTTATCAGCAATCAGCACAGAAATCATTATCAGTTTGACAGTGCCAAAGAGTAAAATAATATATGGACAGGACACGGACAGTGAAGTGACATTGGCAAGAAATCAAGGACAAGAAATTATTTTCGAAAACCCTTACAATATTTTCTAAAGGAAACGTAATACAAATTACTTCTGGATAATATAAAAAACGGGTAAGTGTTTTATTCATGACATGTGGTGTATGGTATCTTTTAATTCATTGCATGTATCGTGTAACCTTGACATAATAATTATAATGCATACATGATTAACTATTATTTAATTGAGCGTAACGCACGCATTACTCTGTTTTCATGTCACTATTTCATTGACAACAAATAGGCACCGTGCACCATGGAAATTTACTTTATTTTCTAAACATAATTCTTAATTAGACTTTTTGTCCCTTCGTAATCTTACGCGGGAGATTCAATTATACAGCCGGTTGCCTATTCAAATTGAAATTTATAATAAAATCATTAATCCACAATACCTACTCGAGGTTTTAGTCAGGAATATGGCAAAATAGTAGAAACGCTGCCACTGATAATAATCCCCAAAATTACTAAAATAGCTTAAATACCATCAACCTGAATTGTATTAAACATTTCTAAGATAAATGGCAGATACCTACAGTGTAGACACTGTAACCTCAGGTCACATAAAAAACATTGGCCCATTTTCCAATTTCTTTTATTTATTGACAAGATATGTGTGTGAACATGAAAAATCACACAGTCACTTTTAATAAAATTTAAAAAAAAAAAAATGGCATAGAAAATTACAATAGCTGGCCATAAAGTAGGTAAGTAACATAGGATAAAGAAGGAAATCCTAATAATTTGTTTCTTTTTTATTTCAGTCACAATGAGTGGATTTGTTGGAAATTTAATAAAACAGCTGGGAAGCAAGGAGTTTAGGCAGTATTTAATGAGGTAAAAAATATTACATAACTATAGACTTCATAAATTTAATATGTAATAATGTTCAAAAAAATTTTTTCAGCACCCACTTCTGGGGTCCTGTTGCCAACTGGGGAATTCCTTTAGCGGCCCTAGCAGACATACAAAAAGATCCAAGTTTCATAAGTGGGAAAATGACAGTCGGTAAGTTAATATCTATAACTAGAGGCCGCCCGCGACTTCGTCCGCGTATAAATGTCTCGTTATTCTCTTGTAAATCCCGATCCCTCGGGAACTCCGGGATAAAAAGCCTATGTGTTATTCTGGGTCT
Source organism: Ceramica pisi (assembly GCA_963859965.1). Classification (NCBI taxonomy): domain Eukaryota; kingdom Metazoa; phylum Arthropoda; class Insecta; order Lepidoptera; family Noctuidae; genus Ceramica; species Ceramica pisi. The sequence goes on along the minus strand of OY982541.1, from coordinate 22,642,367 downwards.
TCAGCTACCTACATACCATTTCATCGTAATCGGTTCAGTAGTATTTGCGTGAAAGAGTAACAAACATACATACCTACACATACACATACATCCATCCTCACAAACTTTCGCATTTATAATATTAGTAGGATATAAAAATGATGATAATATATCTATAATATAATATCTATAATATAAGAATAAATAGCTGAATGTGTTGCTAAGCGCAAATCTCAAGAACAGCTGAACCGATTTCGCTAATTCTTTTTTGTTGTGTTTGTTATTATCAGAAAATTTTATTTAAAAAAAGTAGCCAGATGACGGGAGCGAAGCCGCGGGGGACAGCTAGTATAATATTTTGACTGAATACAAACTATTTGCAAAGGGCATAGCACCACTTTGGCAAAGCCCCCTGCCGCCGTTTTGTTTTTTCTTTCAGTTGCGGCGCACGCATCTAACATGCATTAGATGGTGCTCTTTTTGTTCATCACACATCGCTAGTGTTGCCGAGACATTTGAAGGTACAGTCATCAGCACATCAGACTATTCGAAACTGTAATTTTTTTCCAATCAAATTTGAGCCCAATGTCCTTAGTAATAAAGTTGAAAATTTACATCTGTACCTTCAAATATCTGACATTGACGTGACACCTTAGGTCAGCTACCCGAAACTGTCAAAACTTCCCAATCAACCTTGAACCTTATATCTTTACTTATTAAGGTGGGTGTCTCCTACCCATTTAATTATGCAGGTTAGATGGTGCGCCGAGTCCCAAAAATTTTACATATTATTTTAAACTATATACTGTGTTAGGTATAGTATGATGCGAGGTTGTTGTGACGGACGGAGAAAGGAATAGAATACACGTGTTACTGTAGTCTAAGTTTATTTGACAGCTTCTTAATGCTTATAAGGCGGGCGCAGCCGCCTCTACACACATGCATAGGTACATACTATACATGGTAACTTAACCCTACACATATTTTAATATCCTCAAAAGTAGTAAATAGACGTACGAGAATGTATGCGTACTTATAGCTCGACGACATTTTTCGCTCGTGTGTCACCCTAAGTACGCGTACTTAACAACAGTACCTACGCTTATCAAAAAAGGTCGTCGAACCATAAGTACGCGTACTTGCTCGTGGGTCTATCACCCACATAAGTACGCGTACTTGCTCGTGGGTCTATCACCCACATAAGTACGCGTACTTGCTCGTGGGTCTATCACCCACATAAGTACGCGTACTTGCTCGTGGGTCTATCACCCACATAAGTACGCGTACTTGCTCGTGGGTCTATCACCCACATAAGTACGCGTACTTGCTCGTGGGTCTATCACCCACATAAGTACGCGTACTTGCTCGTGGGTCTATCACCCACATAAGTACGCGTACTTGCTCGTGGGTCTATAACCCACATAAGAATGACATACCGCGTGTATCTGACATCGACGCACAAACGATTTCCATGGGTCCAGGGCATGATTCTGGACACCCCAGTGTTGGAATTTTTCGTCAGTTCTTTTCTCATTTTTTCATTTTTTTCAAGAGTACCACAAATAGGTATGAGCTGATATCTATTTGTGGTCTTATTCAGATTGCTCTTTTAGTGAAAGTAGTTAATTAATAATTATTTTATTAAAAATCTCATTGGGTTAGGTCAGAATAACAATTACGAGCAGTCTAAAGTAAAAAAAGCCTTGAAAAAATGAGAAAAAAACCGACCAAAAATTCTAAGTCTAGGGTGTCCAGAATCATGACCTGGACCCATGGAAATCGTTTGTGCGTCGATGTCAGATACACGCGGTATTATCTGGCTTTACAATCTTATTTAGAAAAATAAATCAAATTTTGTGATTAGTTTTAAAACTTACTGATTTTAAATTCTAATCTTACTTCTCGATAGTACCTAGTTATGTTTAATATGAATTTTTAATCTTACTTTTATTAATTCAAAAGTTTGGTTTTATGGCCATCCATTAAACCAAACTTTCCTCTTGACTCCAGTCTAATCAGAGATGACAGAGACAAAGGCTACGATGCTTCTTTCTCAATCACGCCAGAACGGCTGAATTGATCTGCACGGAAGGCTTAGAGGATAGAGATAGATTATTCTGTAATAGTACATACGGCTTTTCAACCCGGGAGTGTGTTCCCTTGGGATAATACTCGACATTCACACGGGCGAAGTCGCTAGCTAGTTTTCTGTAATAGTGAATTCTTGGTAATCGGTATTTAAACTACCTAATTTTAATAACATGGTTTTAGATTTTAAGAAATAAGGCTGCTTATGTTTCGCTAATAGACATTATTTTATTTTATATTTTTTTGCAAATAAATATAAATTTATCTTTCGATTTGTTATTATTTTTTCTCAATCTCGATTAGTTCTCAATTAGTTGGAACCTTTTGAAAAAAAAGTTTTCAAAATGTATCATCTGACATTATGAAATGAAAGGGCTTACTGTGTGGGTTTCAATTCTATTTTTTGCATAATGTTAAAATAAACAGTTCTAAAAGTGACCATTGTCTCCGAAACTAGTGAGCCTAAAATTTTAAATAATAATACCTAAAGATAACCAAATAAAAAAAAATGACGTGAGTCCGATTTGCACTTGGCTAGGTTTTTTTGTTATGTAAGTAAGAAAGAGAGAAAGATTTGTTTGTATTCGATATCAATCGCTTTTCTGTTCTCCATATTGCACCTACCACTATTTGTCTCTACATCATCCAAAGGTTGATTGGTAGAGAATGCCTATGGCATTAAGTCCGCCTCCGTACATTTGTGCTTACAGTGTTAAATAAATAAATACATAAATAAATAAAGCCGATTAAATTTTAAACTAAAACTTGTCTTTGCTTGGTGGTCAGCAGTACCAAAAACCATAATAGCGAATATGCAAGAAAAACATTAATTTATTATCTAAACAGTTTATCTAAAAATATACAAAACTAAACATATAATCAAAATGGTTCGAAAACAAAGGAGACATAATTATTTTAAACTAATATAAATTATATCCCTCTCTCAAAAACGCTGTTTATATTATATTGCAGCTGTAGGTATAGGCGTCATGGACTTTGACGTCAAAGTTCATATCGGACTTCTCTTTCCAATTGTAATGTTAGAAGCTTTTTAACTAATTGTTGATGAAGGTATTTCAAAAATAATTTCATGATTGTTACTAGAGCTAATAAGTATTTCATTTTACAAATAAAAAAATCGTATGCATATTCCCTGTTATTTATATCTCCATAACATTAGATAAGTATCTGTTCTGTTAGGTAATCAAACAGATAAAACATATTCAAAGAGATGAGAACCATGTTCCTATGAACTTTATTATCTCCCTATGATAACTGTTAAGGTTACATTACCTTTATCAATTTCCACTACCATATAGTTTTGTTATTTTATGACCTTTTGGAAGGATGAAGAGTTTGATTAAGAGCGTGTATGCCGTCCACTAGCGCCGCCAATCGTTTTTTATTAATTGTGGTAAATTTAAGACACGTAGATAAAAAACCGCTCTGTAGTGCACTGAAGAAATGTATCTATTATTTTATGACAGCTATTTTTAATACATAACTCATGGCTAAATAGCCAAAGCGGCAATTATTGCTAAAAGTGGCCACTTTTAGCAAAAATATCGACTTTGGCAACTATTTATGTTCTAAAGTACAAAACATAACTCTCAAAACATAATAAATACATTTCTTCAGTGCACTACAGAGCGGTTTTTTATCTACGTGTCTTAAATTTACCACAAATAATAAAAAACGATTGGCGGCGCTAGTGGACGGAATACACGCTCTTAACTTAGAAACATTATGAACTATCATATTTTTGTAGTGGATGAAATGTGGATGGATTTGGAGAGTGAGAGGAAGGCCAAAGAAAAGATGGATGGATTGTGTGAGGAGCGATATGAAAGAAATGGGAGTTAGTGAAAGTTTGACGGCTGATAGGGCAGAGTGGAAGAAAAAAATGTGTTGCGCCGACCTCAAGTAACATGGGATAAGGGCAGGAAGATGATGATGAAATTTTTGTAGCATTGCAAGCAATGATTTGATTTGGTGCAATCTCTGTGTAAGAGGATTCCGGGTGAAACTCGCTTCCATCTTCGGCCTAATCATCACTATCCATCATGTGAGATTTGGGCCAAGAGCTTCCCCGTTTTGTGTAAAAAAAAAAAAAATCTAGTATACATATGTACACCACAGATGTACACTAATATTATAAAGAGGTAACATTTGTGAGTTTGTGAGGTTAATCTCTGGATCTTCTAAACAGATTTTGATTTTTTTTACCAATAGAAAGCCACGTTATTTGTGAGTGTAATAAAGCTAATAGATAATAAATGCAGTTGCATATTGTATAGTTCCGTAAGATTATAATAGGTAGGTAACTACACCTTGATAAGATTATAAAATCTTTAAATTTTGTGAACAGAGCCATTTCGAATACAGTAAATCCCATACAAATTCAATAGTTTACAATATAATGTTTTTCTTATCGAGAATAAAGAGTTTAGGATCTTACGCGATTTATTATAAATACTCAATACTCAATAATTTATTGCATTCCATATGTACTTATTACAAAGATGGTTTAAAATGGTTAAAGAACAAATATGGACCCTGTCGGGCACTGCAAATAATAGGAGAGAGGAAGAGTGCTAAATAGTATGTCAAGGTATGAAATAGTATCAAAAATTATTTAAAAAAATGTTAAATTGGATGTATAAATTATTTAAAAAAAAATGTTAAATTGGACGTATAATTATGAATCTATTTATTAGGTCTGTGTTTAATGGTATAGTATATTTATTGAATAGGAATAGTAAATAAGAATTATTGTAAAAATTGTTTGAATTATTATAATGTAGGTATTTATATTTGGTTTTTAAAAGTACCTATGTAAGTATTTCAGGTTTTATTATATAATATATGTTTTATCATGTTTGGTGAATAAGTTTATTGGTATATAATAGGTGGTAAACTAAAGGTGTTGGCAATAACCCGATGACATATACACGGTGCCATTTTAGGCTCTAGACAGACGGACCGCATTTCAACTGCAATCCAACCGCAAATTGCAGTTCGGATGCAGTTTGAATGCAGTTGACACGACTGCAATAGAACTGCAAACCAAACGTGCAGTCCGATTGCAGTTCAATAGCAGTCGGCGTGCACGGCGTGTCAACTGCATTCAAACGTGTCCGTTACCCAGGCCAGATGTTGTCGAAAATGGTCATTTGAATCTTATAGATAATTAGTTTTGCGGCTTCTGTAATTGTTGCGCACATTTTTAAATTTGTTGCGCTTATAGTTTTTTAATTATTTCACAAAAACATTTCCTGCTGGGGTAACGTTACCCCAGCCAGACCTTTTTCTTTCTAATGGGAATATTTAAATAATTACTAGCTATAAAATTAGTTGTCTAGATGAAGTAAATGTTGTGCCTTATTTTGTATTTGTTCTTTCATCGGTTGCGAAGTTATTCGAGATTTTGCTGGGGTAACGCTTTTGGTTTTGCTAGATCTTTGAAATGGTTAAGCAGATTCTTATCATATTTTGTACATGGCTTCTCAGGAATTAGTTTAAATTTGTTCTGCAATAAAAAAACCAAAATAATACATAGCTTAAAGGTTATTTCATTAAATAGAAAAACACTTCAATTGGTCCCAGCACTCTCAATAAGAGCTCTAAAGACTTACTTTAAACGTTATTTTAAAGCTTGTAACTGCCTTCAAATGTATGTGAAGTTTCATTAGTATCCTGTAAGTATTTAACAAGTTATGATGATATTGAGTTCTTCACGAGCACGGTCTTGATGCGCGCGGTGTTATTTGGCCACTGGATTGGACATAATATGAACTGAATGTTATGTCAATTATTAGTTTTTTAGTTCAGTTGTACATCAGTAAAATTTCAGCTCAGTACATTGGATAATTAATGAGATAATACGATTAAAGTCATCAGGAAGTGAATGACCGTGGTAACCCGACCAAGTTTAGGTGGTTACGAAAAAGCGAAAACGCAGAACATTATACTATCTTTTGAAATGTTTAGTATAATACACCTTACAATTTCGGTACAGACGCGTACACTGTTAAATACATTAATAATATAATAATATCTGTACTATGAAAACATTATTATTATCTTCCAGTTGCACAAACTTATCAAAAATCACTGATGAAAATAACATGTCGTTCGGTGGGACGCGGATGGGGTGGGGTGAAGGGGCGCATTGTTTGCATATCACACTAAACATGCTCCGTAATCACATAATTCATCTTGTAGAGTGCGCATGCGTTTCGGCAGTTCCGTTTCCTGTTTTTGCAAATATTTATAGAGTGCGTGAGAGCTAATGTAAAATAATAAGTGTGGCGAATTACTGCTAATGTGGAGTGCTTCTATTGATGATCATAGTTATGGTGCAGGCTGCTTGATGAATTCACGAACAAGGTAAGCTTGTATAATGTAACTACAGAAATAGTAGCAAAATTATTATTAATATGTACATGTTGTTAGGTACTTATCTAAAACTGTGTTTTTTTAAGGCTTAAATATTTAAATTTAGGAACTTATTATTTTCTTTTCTTTCGTACTTAATTATTACCTAGACTGGAAGTCTCAACAATGATAACGACATATTTATCCTTCGCTACATAGTAGGTACCTATAAAACAAAGTCGCTTCCCGTTTGTCTGTCCCTGTTTGCTTAGATCTTTAAAACTACGCAACGGATTCTGAAGCAGTTTTTTTTAATAGATAGATTGATTCAAGTGGAATGTTTTTGTGTACAGGGAAATTGAAAAAATACCCGAAACCTCTTAGGCAGTGAAAGTACACATGATTATAAGCAACTTTTGTTTTGGTAAAACTCCGAAATCTCGAAAAAAATTTCAGCTGTTTCATACATTTTCATTGGCTAAATACTGCATTTTGTATGAAACAGCTGATATTTTTTTTCGAGATTTCGGAGTTTTACCAAAACAAAAGTTGCTTATAATCATGTGTACTTTCACTGCCTAAGAGGTTTCGGGTATTTTTTCAATTTCCCTGTATAGGTATATTGTCAAAATATGACTTGAAACATGATTAATGAAATTCATGACTTAGCGACCGATTTTTATCGTTATCAATGTCGGGAGTCGGGACTACCGCAACGGGTAGGTATTTATTTATTTCCACAAACTCCTTGGACACGTAGACTTTAAGAAATCCATAATTACCTTGTTGCGACACTCGCGTTGATATAAACTCGCAAATAGATGACGATTCGAGTTTCAAATATGTAGGTAGCAAAACTACAATTGAAACCCCATTAAGGATTTAGACAAAAAAAATGTACTCTTTGTTTTTATTGTAGGCATAAACAGAATGGCAACATAGCAATAGCCGTGGGCCGCGATGATGGACGCGGTGATGGCACATAATACCTACGTATGGGTGTGGTGGCGACTATGGCTGCGTGGTGAAGTTATAAAAAATATCGTTTGACGTTCTCCTTTACGTCTGTAAAACTCTCAATCTACGGTGAGTACATACTTATATCTAGCTAGGTATATATTACTACGATTTAGGTAGGTTGACCTGCTGGCCACTGTTCAATCTTTATTACTATGGATCATGACATAGATAGATTATTACAAATGTAATGTGTAGGTAAATAAAAATGCTCTAAATACGTGCGCTATTACAGTCCCCGACACGTAACTTGGCAAAAGTTGTTAGATTCGCAAAATTCGTTTTTATGAGGTAGCGCCAATCGCGCGCGATTGGTGTGTTACTCGGACTTTTGCCCCCCGCAACCCGATTACGTCTCGGGCGTATACAAAATTGTACGTTTTTTTATTATGAGTTTCTGTTACGAGTTGTTATAATAGTGTTACTTAAGTATATTTTCTAGGTGAAATTTTTAATTTGATACCAGGAAAAGCAGTTTTGTTAGCTGATAGTGACGACGACAACATATAATTTTTAACCCCAGACGCAAAAAGAGGGGTGTTATAAGTTTGTTGATAATGTATTTTTTTGTCTAGGCATTTATTGGGTACAATATTGTTTTGAATCTCTGTTCTTTTTCCTCTATTTTCATATTATAATTCGACAACCCTTTAGCTGTAAATAAAACTTTATGTTATATTAACAGTTAATTTTTTTGTTTGTTATAGATGTTCTGATGACCGATGTACTATGGAATGGCAATCTTCTCATCGACCAATATTTGCGGACCTAAATCATGACCATTTCATCGACTGACGTAAGAATCAACAAAATCTGCCTACGCTTATGGTCTCTCTAGAGCGCCAACTAGATCTCTGTTTATGACAACTTTTGTTTCACAAAGTTACTTACGTATTTGGATACTCATTTTATAAAATGATCTGTGATATTTTTATACAAAAACCAACAAAGTTTTAGAATGTGCCTTTACACGTCGACTTTTTGAGATTGTAATGAGTTAAAAGTAATACTTACATAATTATTTGACTGCAGTTTAATATTACTTAATTTTATTATTTTTGATCTGTGATTTTAAACTTAGGAAAAAAATGTGATATTTGAAATGAGACAACAAAACAGTAGGACTAACTGTGAGCATTTTACTACATTGTGATGTCATTTAATATTACCATTGATCTGTGATTTTAATTGATATAAGTAGGTATTAGTAGACATACGTAAAGGTGCGTACAGACCATGTAACATGTTATATAACACTACAACTCTCTGTAAAATGTTATACAACAATGTTAAATAACATGACCACACTATGAAAAATGTTATATAACATGTTATGTTATATAGTTTGTACGCACCGTAAATTTAGTGTTAACTGAAAAAAACCATTGTATATTATTTATTGTCTGTGATCATTACACAGTCCAATATGTGTATATTTAAATAAAAACTGTAACTGTGTACTGTGTATACTGAAATCTATAATTTAATTAAAAAATAATAGAAAATTTCAAAAAAGCAGAATTACTATCTGTAATTTTAATCTGTGATTGTTTTTAAGTATAAGTTTAATAATACTTTAAAAGTTCAATTGAAATGATTATATTACCTGTCAATAAAAATTATTTAATAATCACGTAGTTTTTTTTTAAACTTGTGTACATGTCTGTACTAAATTTGTAACACTATCCTACATATTTTAGAAGGTACCATAATGTATTGCGTTTTCGCTTTTTCGTAACCACCTAAACTTGGTCGGGTTACCACGGTCATTCACTTCCTAATGACTTTAATCGTATTATCTCATTAATTATCCAATGTACTGAGCTGAAATTTTACTGATATACAACTGAACTAAAAAACTAATAATTGACATAACATTCAGTTCATATATCCAATCCAGTGGCCAAATAACACCGCGCGCATCAAGACCGTGCTCGTGAAGAACTCAATATCATCATAACCTTGTTAAATGGTACTTACAGGATACTAATGAAACTTCACATACATTTGAAGGCAGTTACAAGCTTTAAAATAACGTTTAAAGTAAGTCTTTAGAGCTCTTATTGAGAGTGCTGGGACCAATTGAAGTGTTTTTCTATTTAATGAAATAACCTTTAAGCTATGTATTATTTTGGTTTTTTTATTGCAGAACAAATTTAAACTAATTCCCAAGAAGCCATGTACAAAATATGATAAGAATCCGCTTAACCATTTCAAAGATCTAGCAAAACCAAAAACGTTATCCCAGCAAAATCTCGAATAACTTCGCAACCGATGAAAGAACAAATACAAAATAAGGCACAACATTTACTTCATCTAGACAACTAATTTTATAGCTAGTAATTATTTAAATATTCCCATTAGAAAGAAAAAGTTCTGGCTGGGGTAACGTTACCCCAGCAGGAAATGTTTTTGTGAAATAATTAAAAAACTATAAGCGCAACAAATTTAAAAATGTGCGCAACAATTACAGAATCTGCAAAACTAATTATCTATAAGATTCAAATGACCATTTTCGACAACATCTGGCCTGGGTAACGCACACCATTCAAACTGCATCCGAACTGCAAGTTGCGGTTGGATTGCAGTTGAAATGTGGTCCGTCTGTCTAGAGCCGTAGTCGTCGAGAGGGAACTTTGTCAGTCTCCAGTGTCTTTATAAAGTCAGATGTTTGTAAAGCAGACGACTTGATAGAAACAGTATTACCGTTCAATAATTAATTCTAATTGATATCAAACTAAAACTCGAGCTGATCATTTTATGTAATATTTTTTAAATGTTTTATTTCATTGTTAGTTCATGAGAATACAGAATACTGCATCAGTACCTAAAACAGATTCTATAATACATTGTTTCTATCAGACAAGATTGACGAACCTATGTTTACTTGTAGATATAGAAGTCTAGGCTAGACGGGCACTGGTGACTTTTGTCACCGTGACAGTAGGTATACGTAAATATTTCTCTGTGGCACTTCACAATAAGAAAGAGAAAATGTATTGTCACTGTGGCAAAAGTCACCAGTGCGCGCATAGGCTTATATAAGGTGGAAGCGCCAGGGTAGCCGCCGAATTCTTTTTCTTGTACCGTCCCATCTCTATTTTGTCCGCTTTGTCAAAGCTTTTTGAAAGATGGGTTCACGACGAGCTCTATCCAATGTTACACAACTTAATAATTAAGCAGCAGCATGGATTTGTTCAAAATAGGTCCACGGTCACAAATTTATTGGTTTTCACAGATTTTTTGTTCAATAACATGGATCATCAATTACAAGTAGATGCTGTTTACACCGATTTTCAAAAAGCTTTTGACAAGGTGGATCACGAACTGTTTCTGACCTAAATAGCGTTCAATGGTATACGAGGCAATTTATTACGCTGGTTTGCATCATACGTCACCAATAGAACACAAAAAGTAGTAATTAAGGGCTTTGAATCCAGATCTATACATGTCACCTCCGGGGTACCCCAAGGTTCAATTTTAGGGCCCCTCCTATTTGTAATTTTTATACATGACCTAAGTCAATGTTTCAGATATTCAAATTTTTTACTCTATGCCGATGACCTCAAAATTTTTAGAATTATTCAAAATGAAACTGATTGCTCTTTATTTCAAGACGATTTGGATAGATTCTCGGCATATTGTATTAAAAATAAGTTAAAATTAAATATCCTAAAGTGCTCATCTATAACATTCACTAAAAACAAAAAATGTTTTAACTCACACATACAATCTAAATAACAGCTTATTGCATAGAGTTACTGTAATCAGGGACCTTGGCGTGCTTCTGGATAGTAAACTTCACCTGGATCAACTTATTGGCAATATTATTAATAACGCGTTTTGCATGTATGGATTTGTAATGAGATGCATGACCGACTTTAAACGTACTCGCACGTACATTCATTTATATAAATCTTTGGTTAGATCTCAGTTGGAGTATGCTGTAATGGTTTGGAACCCCCTGTACAAAAAATACATAGTCTTGAAATCGTACAGCATAAATTCCTTATAAAGCTACACATTACAGTTGCTTCCGGATAAAAACATCCCACGTTAATTTATTGAAATATTACAGATTAACTACTTTAAAGAATAGCCGCATTTTTCTGGAAACTAAATTTCTGTATGATCTGTGTAATAACAAGTACGACTGCTCAGAGTTAACAAACAAATTGTGTTATATAGTACCTAGAACTGTTAGGCGTCGTGGGGTGCGCGGATGCCCGCTATTTGCAGTATCCTCTTGTCGCACAAACGCTGGAGTCCGCGCACCTCTACGACGTTTAGCAAAAAATTATAATACCCTTCTCTCGGAACTGGATTTGTTTTCATTGCCAGCTTGCAAAATTCGTACCGATTTGCTTAAAATGATCGACATGGCAGAGGATTAACCTATTTTTATAAATAAGTACATCCCTTTTAGTGTTACAAGAGTAAGACTCACTAATTTGTGTAATTATTTAGTAATACTGTACTCACGCGCATCCTTTTAATTCGATTATATAACCTGTGGATAACGTTGTTAGTTGCGCACTGATATACCTAGATTATAAGCCTATGTTAACCATGTATAGTGTGCAATTGTTTGTTTTCCTTAATAAATAAAAATTCAAATATTTTTGTTTTTTTTGCAATTTGCCGGTCTGTGTGAAGCTATATGTTGAACAAAATACAATTCGCGGCCGTAACGCATATAAATTATGTAAAGCATTATACCCATTTAATTTATCAATATAACCCTGTTCATACAACTCGATTGAATGACTTTTTCACGAAATAACATTTAATCGAGTTCAATGAACCTAGAGGGTTATATTGATGATTCAAATGGTCATAATCCTTTAGATAAATGCTCTTTACGATCGCGATAGCGAAACGTATTCTATATATTCGTATAGGTACCCTGGAGCTTCCACCTTAAGGCGAGGTTGCAGTACTGTGTGTTTTGACGAACAACAGCGACTGTCCGGCGAGCGAAATAATGCCTAAATTTTGATTATTTTTTCTTCTTGGCGAAAACTGATACAGAAATTATACAATATGGTTTCAACATTTACTTCAAAATAAAAAGCTCTATCTATTGATATAACTTTTATAAATATTCGTGATGAAATCTCTTAGCAGTACACGTTTAAAATTGTAATTTAGTGTCATGTTTGATTAAAAAAAGTATCGAGCCAATAAATCGCGTTTCTATCTTTACGATTTACTTTAGGGTATGTTCAATTTTTATGTAATGATTTTTATTTATTAAAAAACTCATAATTAATAAGATTTTCAGACGTTCAAAAATCTTAAAAAGTACTGCAACCCCGCCTTAAGCGTGAATTTCTAAGTCATAGTTTTGATTTCACATAATCCATTTGGGTGAAAATTCTGTGTGGCCTCTAGGAACTTTCTGCCATTGTTCCAGCGCTGACGCTGTACTCGGTGATGTTCATGCGCTTCGCGTGGCGCGTGCAGCCGCGCAACATGCTGCTGTTCGCGTGCCACGTCACCAACACGGGCGCGCAGCTCACGCAGGGCGCGCGCTTCGTCAACTACCACTACCTGCAGGACTCCAAGCCCGCGCCGGACAAGCAGGCACAGGAAGCTGCCGCCTCCTAGTTCTACACCAAACTGCCGGAAGGAAGATCGTCGCCGTTTAATGTAGATTTGGGTATTCATCATAATTTCAGCCGAAAGACTTCCACGTTTGGAAATAGGCTTCCCACAAACTTTACGACAATCGATCTATCGATTCTACGACACGTCGATCCCAATAATTTGACTATTTTTATATGGGAATATTTTTATTTATTTTCATCAAAATAGAGGTTCCTATTCTTTGATCTGCAGAGTTTAAAAAAACCTAACACGAAGAGGATGACGGAGGCTCCGTTCGCTCGCTTTTCTGTTCACTTTAGCCTCCGTCATCCCCTTCTAACCAACATGAATGATTCGAGGTGCCCTAAGCTTTCGGTGTTCAAGAACATTCGTGCCGGACTTATCATGGACTCAAACTGTAGAGCTCGAATTGCTGTAATGATGCTACATGGAACATGAGTGAGTGTCTTCTTGCGGATTCCCGTGGCTTTCACCAGGTTACCGGTCCACGTTGTGGGAAGCCTTCTTATGCTTCGCCTTCCGGCTGTTTGGGTTTTTGGGATACTTCTGTAGTACAAAAGGCTATTGAAGTCTGTTCACATATCTGTTGTGCGATCTAGTGTGCATCAAATCGGATCTTTGAAATCATATTACATTAATTAAGTAGGCAAATCTAAATCTACTAGCTAATGGTAGTGTCTCGCAATGGGGAAATCTAGACATTGTGATTAAAATATTTTATGTAGATCTCTACATACTTGGTTAGGAAGACCGAATCGCCTAAGATACAAATAAATTAAAAGTATTGTTATAGGTGTGTACAGTCAGGGAAATTAATTGTGGATGACCTAAAGTCAAGAACAAACTGAACTTGGCTGAAGTTACAAAATACCCACTGAGAACTGAAGTTAAAAATGAAAGTTAGACAGTTAATTTCCCTGAACTTCAAAATAAAAATCCGTTTCAAATAATGTTTTATGGACAATTTGAAACGTAACTTTTTTTAAATGTGTGGCATACACAAAAACCTACATAAAATGTATTTTTTCATGTACAGTCAGGAAAAGTTTTTCTTTAGTAGATTGATAAACTACATCACAAGCAAAGATCCGTTAGAGTATTTCAGACGACTGTCAAAGAATGACAGTTGTGATTTATAATTACTAATACTAACGGTTTGTCACTAAATTTGACACTCAATTTGCTGAGCAATCATTTTCCCTGGCTTTACGCGATAGGTACTTAGAAGAGAGACAAGTCGGAAGTACTTATGGTAGAAGACATGCTGCGGAAAACCCAAAAAAAAAATTGGGTGTAAGCTGAATAATGATGATGCCATATTTTGTGATATTTAACGCACATTTCAGCCATCTCGTTACCATAACACAAGCATTAAGTTGCTTAGCTTGGGACTATATGGCGTTGTGTGAAATGTCCAAGGATATTATATTATATTATATTATATTATATTATATTATATTATATTATATTATATTATATTATATTATATTATATTATATTATATTATATTATATTATATTATATTATATTATATTATATTATATTATATTATATTATATTATATTTCCTACGGGTCACAGAGATACGTAAGAAAAATATAGTTTTGTAAATACTTACATTTTAGCTGTTTAAAAACGTAGCGTGCTTTAAAAATACAATGGTCCCATTAAGAGTGCTAAGCCTGTAGGAGTAACAAATATCACACAAAACGGTTACATTTTTGTCAAACTAAAAATCAAATTACAACAGAAATAATGTAAGTACTTGAAATCTGTATCAATTTAGAAAGTAGCCGCTCAATTTTTCTTAACATAAACATTATATGGCAGGCAAGATATTTTAAAATAAGAAGGTATATTCTACTAGGTCATATTTCTTGAAAACTAGCGTACCTATAAGGCTGACTTTGAACTGGATCGGACAGGAGAGGATCGGAGAAATATTAACCAATGGAATAGCATAACATCTCAGTGACTGACGCGGACGGAGTTTTTATACAATTTCATTGAGCTCCTTCAATTGAATTCTAACGTACAAAAAAGAAGTGACAAAGTAGGTATGTGTAAAACAACAAACCAAATAAATTTACTTATTAGACATTAAATAGATTCGATTAGTTGATTGAGGATCTACTTAGGTACTTACATTAATTTATAAGATTTTTTTTTTAAACTTAGGAATATTTTTTATTCGTGTATTCTTCAGCTTTTAAGTGCTGAAGTATGTGTAGGTAGGTTGTACAAAATATATAAAGTTACGTTATGATTATACAAGGGTACTATATTTTTAAATATTTATTGTGAATTTTATTAAGATAATTATACTCTGTTGTTGATCTGTTTTTGTGTGTTATTTTTTTTGTTGACGAACCCTTTAGTGAAATGGGTAGGTACCTATTTGCGAGAATTTATGTTTGAAGCATTAATTTATTTATTATTTATTTATTTATTTATTTATTAAAACTTTATGCACAAGTAATAACACTGTACAAAGGCGGACTTAATGCCATAGGCATTTTCTACCAGTCGACCTTAGGGTGGTGCAGAGACAGCATGGTAGGTGCAACATATAGAAAAGACAAACCGAGAGGAAGAAAAAAAAATACAATCTATAATAAATACATAAATACATACATACACATAACCAAAATTATTAAAAAAACATGAATCCAACGAATTACCGCTATAATAATTCTTCCAACTTCTTGCGAATATGCTCACGAGCCTTCACCTTAAAGGACAACCGACTTGTTGCCATCCTGATGTTCAGAGGGAGCGCATTCCAAAGGAATATCGCCTGGACAAAGAAAGAGGAGTGGATAAACCCAGAGCGGTGTGAGGGACATCGTAAAAGACGATTGTTGGTAGAGCGAAGATTTTTATTGTGGGCGGAACAAAGGAATTGAATTTGTGAAGTTAAATAAGAGGGAGAAGAAGGATTATTTAGGAAAGAAAACAGACTAGTTAAGGCCCTGAGGGCTCTGCGCTGGCGAATGGGTAACCATTTTAATTGTGATCGATGCGCGGATACGTGATCATATTTACGAAGGTTGAAGACGAATCGAATGCAGTTATTTAGAAGGCGGTCAAGTTTATTGAGGAGATCTGCATTCAGGTCATAGTAGCATACATCACCATAGTCAATTATGGGGAAAATTAGGGACTGTACAAGCATTGCCTTTATGTGAGCAGGAAGAAGATTTCTCAGTCGATACAGTGACCGCAACGCTCCGGTAACTTTTTGACTGACACTCGAGACCTGCTTACGCCAGTCAAGACCTGTGTCCACAATCAAACCGAGATCCTTAACCTCGGAGTCAAAGGGAATGACTGTATTGTCACTACGGGTGGTACAGTCAAGCCATTTAGTTTTCTCAAGCTATGGGGACTCCCAACTATTATAACCTGACACTTTAAAGGGTTGACCGCCACCCCAAATCGGTCTGACCAGTTCTTAATGATACTCAAATCCCGGTTGTGCTCCTCGATCGCAGCCGATAAGTTGTCAACACCCGCTCTACAATAAAACTGTAAGTCATCAGCATAGAGATGATACGCACACTGAAGCTGAGTAGTTATAAGATTAATAAAAATTGAGAACAAAAGAGGAGATAAAATACCGCCTTGAGGGACGCCAGCTGCAAGGTCGCACCACCCAGACGAAGAGTCTCCAGCAAGAACTGACTGCTGACGCCCCCGAAGATAGGAAGAAAACCAGTTTAGTACGTCAGGAGAGACCATGAGATATGACAGGATAGATAGGAGGACTTCGTGACTGACGGTATTAAACGCATTGGAGAAGTCGATCAACACCAAAGCAGTAACTTTAGTGTCTTCCATTCCCCGCCTAATATCGTCAGTCACTTTAAGGAGAGCTGTCACGGTACTGTGCCCGGGCCTGAAACCAGATTGAAATGGGCTTATGAGGGAGTTGCGGTAAATATAACTGGTAAACTGTTTATGAACACAGGCCTCGAGCACTTTGGACAGAAAAGGCAGGATGGAAATAGGACGAAAATGATTGGGTAAAGTGGGATTGGGAATCTTAGGCAGGGGCCGGACATGAGCTCTACGCCATAGGGAAGGAAAGGTAGCAGAAAAAAGGGAAAAGTTAACGATGTGGGATATGGCAGGTAGAAGTTGATCCAAAGCCGAAACGATCATAATTATGACGACTGATGTTATCGCATCCCACGGCTTTGGATTTAATGGATAGGATGATCTTTTTGCTCCCGAATCAACTGGGGTGAAAACAAAGGGGTCAATATTGGGACGCGTCAGACCAGCAAGGTAGGCGATAGTTTGACATTGGGTTAGACTATCCAACATTGGGACAGTGGAGAAATAGCGGTTTAGATCGTCCAGCCCAATTGTGTTAGGAAAGTCTAAATTCCGCGATTCGCCGATACCTAGAGTTCCAAGGAATTTCCAGATATCAGCAGAAGAAGATGAAGTGATGTTACTAAGAATGTGACGGCGTTTAGCGTTGCGTATCATCTGGTTACACCGATTCCTAGCAGTCTTGAAGAAGTTCCAATTTTCTTCAGAGCGGTCCCTTTTAAACTTCCGAAACGAGCGGTCACTCCGGCGCATTGCCATTTGAATTCCTCTATTCATCCCTGGTGCAGGTGGTCGCTTCAACTTGACTTTCCTGACAGGAGCATGTGCATCATAAAGATTGGTAACAATATTGTTGAAGACGCAAACTTTGTCATCAACTGTGGCAGCCTCTTGCAAGGGTGTCCAGTCGATGCCGGATGCATCTTTTTGGAGCTGCTCACTATTCATCCGTGCAAAGGCACGCCTGTACTGGAAGGTGGGTTTGGGTTTAGGAGGTTTGAGGACATAGGACAAGTAAATAAGGTCATGATGGGAAAAGCCAGGAGCATCAAACTGACCATGTGAGGAAACTAGGGAAGGATTAGATGTGAGGATCAGGTCAAGCCAAGTATCATCACTTACTTTATTATGATGAGTGGGTAGGAGAGGCAGTACGTGAAGACCAGTTGACTCGACCAGGTGCAGGAGTGTACGGGATCGAAACGAATTCTGGGCAAGGAGGTTGGTGTTAAAGTCCCCCATGATGATATGATGTGCATATACCGGACCCAAAGATTCGAGTACCGATTCGAATTCGGTGAAATAATCGAGGGTAGGAGGGCAATAGGCGACACCTAGAACAGCTTTAGTTCCTTTGACACAAACCTCTAGAAATGCCTCTACACAAACCTCTATAAATCTAGCAATAACAAAATGACGAAGATAATGACAGGCGTTTTAAGGTAAACGCACACCGAGATGGTATCTATATAATATACTAGCTGACCCACGCAACTTCGTCTGCGTCATATTTTCCATTAATGCTCGGCTTCTTTTAGTCTTAGCGTGATGATATTGTTACGAGCTTGGGGTTCGTGACAATAAAAACAGCCGATTATTTAACCAAGAATGACACTTTAATAATCTACACTAATTAACACTTTAAACACACTAATTACAACACACAATCGCACTATTAAACACTTCACTTTACTTAATTCGCAGTTGAAGATCGCTTCCGATATATCGCTTGTATCGCCAATTCAATACTGACTGAGTCGCGAGCTTTGCGCACCTTATATAGTCCGACAGTAATTTCCAGAACCTTCGAGAATGGAAATATCTAGAAAGTTCGGGAACATACCGGTCCCGACTGACTAGGTGTCGAAACATCGAGAATGTTATAGCATCGAAAAGTCTAGAAAGAGCGTGACCCAATTAGTTCCTCTACTCGATACTAGATGGCGTTAGTAGTACGTTGTGTACCCGGCATTAAGTCTGGCGCGTAACACTGCCCCCTCCTAAGAATTGCTCGTCCCGAGCATCGGTCCCATAATAACACGCCAGTCGATCCACATGGACGATCTTAGGTGCACTTCTCGTATCTTTCTGGATACGGTAGGTCACGTCATTGATTTTTGTGACAATCCGGTACGGCCCGTCCCATTTAGCTTGAAGCTTAGGAGATTTCCCTTTACTGCGTACTGGATTGTGCAACCACACTAGTGAGCCTTCGTCGAAACCTTTATTGTTCATTTTGCGGTCATAACGGGTTTTCATCTTTTCAGACATTTGCTGGCCCGATTGTCTGATGTGCTCATAAATGTCGTTCATTTTGTTCCGTCATTCGCATAATCGGTTATACTGCGTGGAGCGTCAGGTGGGATTCCGGTGATAAGGTCTGCAGGCAGCCGTAATTCTCTACCAAAGTTTGCGAAGGCTGGTGTCACCGAAGTGCTTTCGTGAACAGCACTTCGGTATGACAGCAAAAACGGTTGTATGTGCTTGTCCCAATCGCGTTGCCGGTTTTCCACAACTTTAGCCAGGTATCTCTCCAATGTCTGATTAAATCGTTCCACCATTCCATCCGATTGCGGGTGGTAAGAAGTTGTTCTCGTTTTATGAGTACCCATAACTCGGCAAGTTTCCTGGAATATTTGTGACTCAAAATTCCTTCCTTGATCGCTGTGAATCTCCAATGGTACTCCAAAGCGACAAAAGACTTCATGAACCAGTTTATCTGCAACTGTTGAAGCTTCTTGATTTGGAATGGCGAAGACTTCCGGCCACTTGGTGAAGTAATCCATTACAACCATGAAATACTTGTTACCACTGTCACTTTCCGGAAACGGTCCCGCAACATCCAGGGCTATCCTTTCCCAAGGTGCACCAACATTGTACAATTTCAACGCACCTCTGCTACGAGTCTGAGGTCCTTTTACAGCCGCACAACTTGTACATTTGCGACACCAATCCTCGACATCGTCACGACAGTGGATCCAGTAAAAACGTTCCCGTATCTTCAGTAGAGTCCGTTTAACTCCCATATGGCCTCCTGAACATCCATCATGGTACAGCTGCAGAACATCCGATACTTTCGCTTTAGGGACAACCATTTGCAAATGACAGCTGTCTCCCCGAGCATTCTCCCATTTACGGCACAGGACTCCATCCTGAATCACTAAGCTGTCCCATTGTGCCCAATAGCTTTTTGTGATCGAACTCATCGCTGAGACGTCGCTCCACGTAGGCTTAGGAGCACTGGTCTCTCATCCAGTCCAGAATCGGCTTGACGTCCGAATCTTCCTGCTGTGCACGTTGTAAACTTTCCTTCCACTCGTTGCTGAGGTCTGTCTTAAGCATCCTCACAGGTACGGCTTCTTTACCCTCTTGCCTAGTACAATGCTTGCAGTCTTCAGGGCAAGGTCTTCTTGACAATGCATCTGCGTTGCCATGAGATTTCCCACTGCGATGTTCGACCACGAAGTCGTATTCCTGCAAGAGTTCAATCCATCTCGCAACTTGTCCATCTGGGTTTTTAAACTGCAATAGCCATTTCAGTGCAGCATGGTCAGTTCGTAAGTGGAATTTCCGGCCCTGTAGATACTTGCTAAAATGTTGTACTGACTTTACCACAGCAAGCAATTCCCTTCTCGTGACACAATAATTCCTCTCTGGTTTCGACAACGACTTGCTGAAGTACGCAATCACAACTTCTTGATCGCCATTCCGTTGGGACAACACACCGCCAAGTCCGATATCACTTGCGTCTGTGTCAACTATAAATTCCTTGTCGGCATTATAAGGATACCCCAAAATCGGTGTTTTGCACAGACGGTTCTTTAGCTCCCGGAAGGCAATGTCGCAACTTTCATCCCAACAAAACTGTCGCTTCTCCTCGGTTAGTTTATGCAGGGGTTTGGCTACATCTGCAAAGTTCTTGACAAATCGCCGATAATAGGAGCAAAGACCCAGAAATGCTCTGACCTGCGTCTTGTCTTTTGGGATTGGCCAATCTTTGACAGCGGCGATTTTCTCTGGATCCGTGCGGATACCTTCTTCCGACACGACATAACCCAAAAAGTTAACTTGCCGTTTGAAAAGAGAGCACTTTTTCGGACTCAACTTGAGGTTGGCACTCTGGATCTTCATGAGCACGCGTTCCAGGTTTTGAAGGTGTTCATCAAACGTACGGCCTACGATGATGATGTCGTCCAAATAGACAAGGCAGGCATCGCCAATTAACCCGGTTAGTACAAGTTCCATTAACCTTTCAAACGTTGCCGGAGCGTTACACAATCCAAACGGCATAACTTTAAATTGCCACAGACCCTTTCCCGTCGAGAATGCAGTTTTTTCCTTGTTCTTTGGGTCAATTTCTACTTGCCAGTAGCCACTTTTTAGATCTAATGTGCTAAACCACTTAACTCCAGTGAGCATGTCCAGCGTGTCATCAATTCTTGGCAAAGGGTAGCTGTCTTTCTTCGTAACGTCGTTCAGACGACGATAGTCAACACAAAACCGCATGCTGCCGTCCTTCTTTCTAACCAGCACTACAGGTGAACACCATGGACTGGATGAAGGTTCTATAACACCATCCTTCACCATTCCCTCAATCATGATTTCCACTTCCTTTTCACGTGCTACCGGTAATCTCCTTGGCCCCTGCCGGATAGGCAACTGTTCTCCTGTGTTTATTTTGTGTTGAACTAAGCCAGTCTTCCCGATATCAGCATCGTTCGAAGAGAAAACATCGGCGTACTTGAGTAACATCCTCTTCGCCTTGACCATTTCGTTTTGAGACAGAGCGCTGAGACAGTCTTCTAAAAGTGCGGTCACTCTCGTTTGGGCATTCTTGCTGAGGGTCTCAGTTGATGGATATTGGCATCGACGCAACCACTCCACTTCCTCACAGGTACCCATCAGTGTGCCTTTACCTATCACCTGTTCCTTATCACAAAGGTTCAGCACACGTACCCTTGAGATGTTGGTAGCTCTGACCAAAGTTCGTGCAACTTTCCAAGGAAGGTCATTGTCTATCCTTTCCACGAGTACACAACGATGAGTCTTCCCAGGATTCTGAGGAAGACTAACCGGCACAATCGTTTCCGATCTCGGAGGAAGAACAATCTTCTTCAGGCTGTATATATTTCCTGGTAACGCCCCTTCCATGAAAAGTTCCTCTTGCCCACATTTCATAACTCCTTGACTAACGTCGATCTCACAACGATTCTTCCTCATAAAGTCTAAGCCCAGGATGCAATCGTCCATTATATCGGCCACAACAACGTTATGCTGGTAGATTCTGTTGCCTAGCTTCAACTCCATCTCTCTCTCTCCTTGGACGGGTATGCGCTGACCGGTGGCTGTCACTAAATTTATGCGCTCTCGGTAGTATGCAGAGTCCCCAAAGAACCGACCTGCAAGTTGTGAACTCACGACCGTGCGAGAAGCTCCAGTATCTATCGTCAGCTTACATGGTGTTCCGTTGACCTCGCCCTTGATGACAAGGCTGTTCCCGTCATGGGTTTGTGAGATCGAAATCCTTGGGGCTCTTTGAACCTCAGCCAGTACCCGCCTCGCAGTTCTGGCTTTTACTCGTTTCCCTGCTGCTGTTGAGTGGTGCTGTTAACCGCCCTACCCTCTGGAGATTGGCTACCTTCCCCTTCTGCAGTTCGCTTAGGGCAACTGGATCGAAGGTGGCCCCTTTCACCACAGCCGTAGCACCTAGGGCTGTATCCTTTTAATCGATCGCGAACTGTAGCCGCTGCGACCTCCCTGACGCGGTGGGAACGATGATCTTGCCGCACAGCTTCCACCTCCAGTGCATGGGCCAAAGCGTCCTTAAGTGTCGCGTGGTGCCCGAGCCTCACTGCAGCCCTAACTTCAAGGTCGCGGATGCCGTCAATGAAGGCCTGGACCAGGTTCCCTTCAATAAGCGCAGGTACAGACTGGTATGCCTTCCGCACCAGCTTCTCTAACTGCTGCAGGTTTTCACCACTACGCTGTACGCGATCTCTTAGTTGCGCACGAAACACGTGCTTCAGATGAGCGTCACCATACCGGGATTCAAGTGCTTCAAGGAGCTGCTCGTAAGTTACTTCTTTACCGAGAGCTTCCAAGACAGTTAAGGCCTGGTCGCGCAGGCCTAAGGTGAGGGCAGTCATGGCTTGATTTTTACTCCAACCGTTCGCCTTAATGACGGCCTCAAACTGAATTTTGTAGGCCGACCAAGAAGACGTCCCATCGAACGGCGGCACTTTAAATCCACGTAGCGAAGGTGTAGTAGTTACGGGAGTTGCAATCCCATCTCCAAGTTTAAGGTTGCCCAACTCTTTCTTCATATCAGCAATATCGTTGTTACATTTGCTGATCTGTGTTTCAGCATCTGACAGGCGGTTGTCATGCTGAGCAACCTTATCCTTCACTTCCTTAATGTCTTTCCCGAAAGAAGCGTGAATTTCCTTCATGAGGAGCATCTGTTCTTCCTGGCGGCGCGCCTGCTCCTCCTTGTCAAGCTTGAGCTGTTCTTCCAAGCGACGGGCCTGCTCCTCCTGTCGGTGGGTCTGCTCCTCCTTGTCAAGCTTGAGCTGTTCTTCCAAGCGACGGGCCTGCTCCTCTTGTCGGCGGGCCTGCTCCGCCTTGTCGTGCTGCAACTGTTCTTCCAACCTACGGGCCTGCTCCTCCTGTCGGCGGGTCTGCTCCTCCTGTCGTCGGGCCTGCTCCGCCTTGTCGTGCTGCAGCTGTTTTTCCAACCGACGGGCCTGTTCCTCCTGTCGGCGAGCCTGTTCCTCCTGTCGCCGAGCCTGTTCCTCCTGTCGGCGAGCCTGTTCCTGCAGCATCATCATCAGAGCAGCAAAGTCTGGTGCTGCTGATGCCGGAGCTGCTGTGGACGGACCAGCTTCCATGGTCGGTAGCTGACTTTCCGACGGCTGCGGCGTTGCACCACCAAAACGCCTCTGATCCGTCTCCTGCTGGCGTTGACTACGGGTACGGATACCCTCCGTGTCGTCCTTTGGCAGAATCGGCATGATAATCCTTACTTCTGACACCAATTGTTACGAGCTTGGGGTTCGTGACAGTAAAAACAGCCGATTATTTAACCAAGAATGACACTTTAATAATCTACACTAATTAACACTTTAAACATACTAATTACAACACACAATCGCACTATTAAACACTTCACTTTACTTAATTCGCAGTCGAAGATCGCTTCCGATATATCGCTTGTATCGCCAATTCAATACTGACTGAGTCGCGAGCTTTGCGCACCTTATATAGTCCGACAGTAATTTCCAGAACCTTCGAGAATGGAAATATCTAGAAAGTTCGGGAACATACCGGTCCCGACTGACTAGGTGTCGAAACATCGAGAATGTTCTAGCATCGAAAAGTCGTGCGAAAAGAAAGAGCGTGACCCAATTAGTTCCACTACTCGATACTAGATGGCGTTAGTAGTACGTTGTGTACCCGGCATGAAGTCTGGCGCGTAACAATATATAGCCAATAACCTTCCTCGATAAATGGGCTATCTAACACCAAAATAATTTTTCAAATCGGACCAGTAGTTCCTGAGATTACCCCCTACATACAAACTTACAAAAATACAAACTTACAAACAAATGTTACCTCTTTATAATATTAGTATAGATAGAAATGAATTGCTGTTCGTTATTCTCGCTAAAACTCGAGAACGGCTGGGCCGATTTAGGTAATTCTTTTTTTGTTTAGTTCGCCAGAACACAGGGAAGGAAAAAAATGGGTAGGTAGGGTAGCCAGTTGACGCGAGCGAAGCCGCGGGGGACAGCTAGTAAGTAATAATAATTTTATTTACCCAAAATAATTACATAAAATGTACATAAAGTAGGCAAAACTAATAAGGAGACTTATTGTAGGATTTGTAGGCATAACAGTGTGTTGCAAAATTTCTGTACATAAATGAATATAATAACCCTTTTTTTAGCAATTTGTTTACTAATAGCAAAATTTGTGTGAATTGTAGTTTTAAAGTTATTTGAGAAAAACTGATTTTGCTGGAGTAACGTTGGAAACGTTACCCTGGCAAAATCGTTTTTCAAAAAACCGTTTCAGCCTGGAACCAAATACATAAATAGTGTTGCGTAGTAAATGTTTGTAAATAGCAAATTGTGTGTTAAGGTTCTTGAGTTATTTAAGATTTTGCTGCGGTAACGTTTTGGGATTTCCCAGATCTCGAAAACTGCTCAAAGCAGAAGTTTGAAAAGCAGAAGTTACTCTAGCAAAATCAGTTTTTCTCAAATAACTTTAAAACTACAATTCACACAAATTTTGCTATTAGTAAACAAATTGCTCCTCATGAATCATGATACACTAATTATTTGTTATAGTGTCACCTCTCTAAGGCACAACATTTTGCTGGAGTAACGCACACCTCTTAAACTAGGCTAACCTGTTTAGCTATAAAATTAATTTACCATACTACTTTACATATACTAATAATATTATCTATACTAATATTATAAAGCAGAAGAGTTTGTTTGTTTGTTTGTTTGGTTGAACGCGCTAATCTCAGGAACTGCCGGCTCGAATTGAAAAAATATTTTTGCGTTAGATAGTCCATTTATCGAGGAAGGCTATAGGCTATATAACATCACATAGGAGCGGAGCAGCATTAAGAAATGTTGCAAGCGGGAAAAAAGCTTCCGTTGCGTGCGCTGCGTAAACGGTTAAGTTACGCAAAAATCAAGTATCTATTACGAAATTATTCCTCTTTAAAACTTCTAAAAAAAGTCCTCGACAGAATATGTAGGTATATCTCTTTAGGTTAACTCACTATAACCCTTTTTATGGAAATCAAATTTGTTCTACAATAATGCATTGAAGAGTTTGTTTGTTTGAACGCGCTAATCTCAGGAACTACTGGTCCGACTTGAAAAATTCTTTCAGTGTTAGATAGCCTATTTATCAAGGAAGGTTATAGACTTTAAATCATCACGCTAAGACAAATAGGAGCGGAGCCTTAATGGTAAATATGACGCAGACGAAGTTGCGCGGGTCAGCTAGTTAATTATACAAGTGGACAGTGTCGATCTACCGTTTGTACTTGTCAGCAGTAATTATAGTAGTTGTGTGTGAGAATAGGTACCTACCTAAAATGAGAAGTGTAGGAGGATTGTTGGAGTGTGTGCATGTTGGGTATGTGTGTGTGCGTGTAGGGGTGAAGTGTGCGTATGTATGTGCATATTGTTTTTATGTGTTTAAAAGTGTGTGTTCTTTGACTTAGGTGATGTAAGTGAGTAAAAACTCCGTGTAGGAATAGTCCTTCTGTAGTAGCCACTCTGTTACTCTATGTTTGACTGTGTATGAATTTAGATCTAGAATTTTTAGTTGTTTGTAAACTTTTCTGTCAATGTGTGTACCTACTTAAGGTATAAAACTGACGTTTAGCAAAAGTAGTTTAGTGTTGAGATGGAATGACAGAGGATTTTTCCGGGATGCTTCCGGCACGCGGCGGCCTGTTTTTTTTTTTTTAAGGATGGGAAATCATCCGATGACTCCTCCCGCTCTGGGTGTAGCGGGAGGGAGTGTCAGACTTCTACTGAATAAAACCCATCCATGTTCCTTCATTGCCCTTTGTGTTCCGGAGCCACGGTGTCTCTTGCGAATAATAATCCCGCGACTCCGGTAGGCGTCGGCCCTTTCGGGCCCCTCTGTGTGCTGACTCTCTTTGAGGCGCGCGTGGAACACTAACGCGCCGTCGACACGGCCTGTCGTCACTAGACGGACGGACGGCGAGCCGTCCATAGCTCGCCGTCCACAGGCCCGCTCCTACGGTGGGCGGAGGTCACCCTTTTTCGGGTTGGTTACTGGGCTATTATAATTTACGACGGACCTGCCCCCCTGACTGATAAGTAAATAAGAAGATAAAAAGATTAAGTCAACTATTTGACTAATCTATTTTCCTATAAATTCCGAGCTAAGTGGTTGCCCCCGACGCCCGCGGCGTCTACCACGGCGGCCGGGACGAGAGGGTCTCCCTCCCTCTCCGCCACCTCCTTCGCTAGCATGACTGCTTCGCAGAACGAGGCAACGGCGTCCCATTCCGTCTCGCTCCGGACCATGGCTTGAACCAGGGCCGGACGCGAGAGTTTGCCGCCGATCGCCGTTTCGAGAACACGGCGGTGCGCCGCCCAAGCGGGGCACACCTGCACAGTGTGCTCCACCGTGTCCTCCGGTCGATCCTCGCAGTGGTGACACCCGGGCGTTTCCTCCCGCCCGATTCGGTGCAGGAACCTCCCGAAACATCCATGTCCGGTGAGGACATGCGTCAGGCGGAAGGTGAGGACGCCGTGGCGCCTCTCTAGCCACTCCTCAAAGAGGGGACTTATCGCCACTATCGTGGCGTGCCCTGCACTGGGTTGCGACAGTCGTCGTCTCCATGACGCCATGAGATCGCGCCGGAGGTCTGTCCGCTGCGCGACAATTTGCCTCGTCAGCGGAGTTTCCCCCCGGCGTAGTACCTCCACGCGCCAATCATGCAGGCGCGCGAGGACTATCGCCTCCAGATCCCATGGCGGCAATCCGGCAAGGAGACACACCGCTTCGCGCGAGATCGTGCCGTACCCTCGGGCCATCCTTAGGGCCATCACCTTTTGGGACGCGTTCAGATAGTTGGCAGTACGCTGCCGCAAGGAACGCGCCCACACCGGGGCCCCGTAGAGGGCCATGGACCGCACGACCCCCGCGTAGAGCCTCCGGCAGGAGGCGTTTGGTCCCCCCAGGTTGGGCGGCGGCGGCGCGCGGCGGCCTACCAAGACATTCCGCGACGACGAGCCGCGGGATCTTTTAGCACGTTCTACTATGATGTGTCAAGTAATTCCTTTCGTTGCCACGGAATCAATTTATAATTTCTGGCATTTATGTCGTACTTCGACTAGATAAGACGACGGTGAACATAAGCCCAGACTATGCCTCCAGCCAGCGGATGATAGACATGATTGTAGGTAGGTAATAGAAAAATAAAATACAGACTATTTAATTGCTTACAGCAGAATTCATAAAGTAAAACTTCTTCGAAAATGCTTATGTCTGAAGTTTGGTTTCCATACAAATTAGTTACCAATTCCGGCTTATTTGACACGTCGCTTTGACTTTAAATACTTGCCTACGGACATTTATTTCTTATTACTTCACAAAGCGACGTTAGACTTCCGGAAGTCTCGTAACAACTACGGTTCGCAAAATTGTTGCGTTTGTGTTTTTAACGATGTAAAGGCTTGCAACATTCACAAATTGGGCATTTTCAACAACAAGAAAAAGGACGACTATTTTTAATGAATTGAAACCAAGCTTCGCAAACGGTCATTAATTTAAAATTTCGCGCTAACCTACAATTTTTTTCTATACAATTAGGTAAGCAACAAAACTTCAACTGATAAACGCAGAAGTAGCGCGCTATTTTAAATTAACCTACTTACTTATTTAATTTTCGAGATGCCATTCTAAATGAATTCTACTGTATTTTTATTTAAATTATAATGTAAAAGACTAATACTTTGTTTTCAAAAGTTATCTGAGATAATTGTAGTGAATAAAACGAACGCCTTGGATGATCTGTGCGGCTACGTTTGTGAAGTGACAGCCGAAGAGAAGGGAGTTGCGAGGATTTATCATCCAAGCGAACCGACAGAACAAAGACGAATATACTCCGAGAGCTGAAAAGACAATTACTTCGTAAGGTAT
Organism: Ceramica pisi; assembly: GCA_963859965.1. NCBI lineage: Eukaryota > Metazoa > Arthropoda > Insecta > Lepidoptera > Noctuidae > Ceramica > Ceramica pisi. The sequence continues at coordinate 22,613,754 of OY982541.1, read as the reverse complement.
AGCTTCTTTTTTTTAATTTTTACTGACAAGGTGAATGCTCCAACCGGCCCGCGAAATTCAAAATTTCTTGCGTTTTTTGCAATTTGCAGGCCAGTGCTAGGTTGTATGTTGATTAAAATATTATTCGCGGTTGTAAGACGTATGTAGTTACAAAATTATAACCATCAAAATCACCAATACAACCCTCCAAGTTCATAAAGGAACAAAAAAAAAACAGAAAAAGTCATTCCTAGAGCTTTATGAACAGAGCGTTGTTTAGACGTCTTACAGCCGCGAATAATATTTGAATCAACATACAACCGAGCACTGGCCTGCAAATTGCAAAATCCTTAAGAAAATTTGAATTTCGCAGGCTGGTTGGAGCACTCATCTTAATTTATGAACTTTATATATTTAATCTTATAAGTTTGGAATATACAACACTATGACTAGATGGCATAGTCAATGCCACAGTCGTGCACTTTCCCTATAGAATAAAATGATTAGTTACCTATTGTCATTTTCCCGCTGATAATACTTGGATGCTTTTGTGTATCAGCAATAGCTGCTGCAGGGAAAGACCAAGTGGTAACAGGGCCCCAGAAGTGGGTGCTGTAAAACAATAAATATTTTAAGCTCCAGAATTTGACAAGGAGTACTGTGAGTAGGGTGATATCTAGGTGATATAGTTAGCATACTTTGTAAAGAAGTTTCCAGGCTAGGATTTTGCAAGCTTGAATCACCTGATTTTCTGATAAAAAGATGATTCCGTGCTTCGGAAGGCATATAGGCATAAGCTGGTGGTCCCGGCCGCCAAATGGCGGTCTTAAAACTATGGTAGAGGTCCTTGAGGCGGTTTAGAAACTCTCGACACTAGGGTGTGTTGTCGTTAGACCTTACAGCCCATACGATAAGAATAAGAAGAGTTAGATACCTCATTACGTACCTCAATAGTTTCTGCTCTCCTCAATAAAATTAAAGACTTCGTAATAGGGTTAAAGGAAATATAACGTAACAGAAAGCCTACCCGAAAATGGAGCGTCATCAGGATTCATCATTGTTGTTCAAATGATACTTTTACGCTAGCTTTATTATTGAACCACTGAAATCGCGAATTATTTACCCAAGATCCAAGATCCAAGAAGAAGTTGGGGTAGCATAACCGCGAGAGAAGGCTAGATATATTAATTTTACCTCATTAAGTACTGCCTAAATTCTTTGCTTTTCAGCTGCTGTACTAATTTCTTTCCAAGCGACATGATGTAGCACGTTGATTGTTGCTAAAAAGAAAAAGTTTTAAAAACAGAATTCAAGAAAACAAGAGGTCCTTGCAAAATCTCAATAGTTCACACCACTTTATATTTAATGGTTAGGTACCTAATTCTATCATAGATATTAGAACCATGTTGGGTACCTTTTGTTTGAGATGGTACCTGTCTCGAGGAGTCAAAATAATTATACAGGTACCTGTCCAGATAGTACGGGGTGTGAATTTTATAAATGTATTTTTATTTCAAAGCAATGCTTTACATATTGTTTTTCATAGTTTTTAGAAAATTTTATAAAAAAACGTGACTTTTTCCGGATTGTGTTTCATCTTTTTCTTCTACTAATGATTCTGCTGTCAGATTAGTTGTCAAATTAAGCAAAGAGAACTAATTTGATATCCTCATTTTTGGCGGTGTGTATTGCATTCGTATAATAAGCTTCTGCTTTGAAAACCACTGAAGTAAGCCACTTCTTAGGTCAAGACTCAAGACTCACTAACACAGACAAGTTGAAGCGTGACTTCGCGTGTAGGTACGCACATTTGTTAGCACGAAGAAGCGGGACTTAGGTTGATTGTCGTGGAGCATGTGGGAATGTCTGTTTGATGAGTGAAAAAGTTTTGCCTTCGGCGCCAATGGCTCCCATCACCATTCGTCCATTCACTGTCAAATAGGGAATTTGCATGAATTTTTTTTCTAATAATCTATAGAGTTTATCTAGAAATATACAAAAATATAATACTAACAGTGAAAATAGAACGAAAATTGCTCGAAAAACAAACGAGATATAATAATCATTTTAATCAAATATATATCTGTCCCTCTCGCGAAAACGCTGTTTTCTATGGTAGCTGTATAGGCGTCATGGACTTTGACGTCAAAGTTCATATCTGACTTCTCTTTCTAATAGTAATCTGTAATCTTTGAATCTTTATATCTTCATCGCTGTTGAAGATATAATTTCATGATTATATAAAATAATTTCATTATATAAAATAATTTCATGATTGTTTACTAGAGCTATTATATATTTCATTTTGCTAATAAAAAAATAGCACGCATATTCCCTATTGCCAAGTTATACTGGGCACGCTGTAGCTTACCAGAGTTTTTTTTTTCAGTTGCTCTTCAGACTGACATATACATGACACCTTGACACTGACAGTCTGCTGACTGTTTTGACCATTGACGTATAAATATGATTTATACGTCAGTGGTTTTGAGCGACAATGAAAGATTTGACATTGGCAGGAATCAAATCATATTTCGAGGAAGGGTCTTTTTGAGAAAATAAAAATATTTCTAACTTTAAACAGGACAAAATAGAAATCAGGCAAGTGTAAAACTGTATTATGTATTTCTCGAGGTGTTCAACTATTTTGAATGTTATCATATCCATCGCATAACCTTGACATTCAATTGCATGCAGACGTAATTATTTAAAATTAAATTTAGCATATCCCACGTTTCTCTTGATTCACTACAAATAATCGGCATATTGCCTTAATCTACTGCTTCTAAGCCTTCACGCTGACAAGCTATAATAATAATGTTTGCAATGGATAAAAGACCTTATGAGGGGAAACCTTTCACACAGCCTTTTCAGCCTGTCACTCATTAATTTAGTCTCATTTGAAACGTTACGAGTGCCATTGTTTCATTGGCAGGAGATTGCAATAATTTTTTCATTTAATTTCAGTCAGAATGAGTGCAGTCGTTGGAAATTTATTGAAACAGCTGAAAAGCAAGGAGTTTAGACAGTACTTAATGAGGTAACAATAATAATATTAGTACTATGAAATATCTTAATTATTTTACTGAACTTAATATCTTGCCTGAAGAGCTGTCTTAAAAAAATAAATTTAGATAGCTAGTCTTATTATTTTTTACGTAAATGGTTGTTTGCTTTCCAGTACCCATTTCTGGGGTCCTGTTGCCAACTGGGGAATACCACTGGCAGCTCTTGCAGATGTACAAAAAGATCCAAGTTTCATAAGTGGGAAAATGACAGTTGGTAAGTTACCATTTTTATTTAAACTTACTAATATTAATAGAGATGGCCAACTTTTTGGTGGATTATATGAAAATACAAGACTTGAAACATTTGCAGGAATGGCAAACAAATTCCTTATCAATTTACTCCAATACTTATTATTATTGAGTAATTCTTTTGATGGTAGGTTAAAATTTGTCATTCTTTGGTCATGTGTTTTTTTCTGTAACAAATAAAAAAAGAATACAAAAGGTAATAAAGGTAAAAGGTAGCCAAGGTCCATTGCCTTAGTGGTGTCTCTGGATTAAATAAGTATTTAATCCAAAGACACCACTAAGGCAATGCACACACTTGTGTTGCTGGCCATAGGTAGCCAAGCCAATGACATTGCAATTTAAATAAATCAGGACCAAAGTATGATAGACATCATCATCTGCCTAGCCTTTTCCCAACTATATTGAGGTCGGCTTCCAGTCAAACCAGATTCAGCAGAATACCAGTATTTTATGTGAAGTGGCTGCCTACCAGACCTCTACAACCCATTAACCGGGTAACACGGTACTCCTTGGCAAGACTGGTGTCAGATTTTCTGGCTTCTGAATATCCATAATGACTGCCAAAGATCTCCTAATGACAGTCGGGACCAACAGTTTAACGTGCTTTCCGAGGCACGGAGGAAATTCGGTATTAACATACCAAGTTTCCTCCGTGCCTCGGAAAGATAATGACTCACTCATCCATAGACCAACCTCGGCAAGCGTTGCTTAACCTTGAAGATCGACCTGTGCGGCTGTTATTATTTAGCCACAAGCTCCTCCAAAGTATGACAGACATAACAATATAAATTTTAAAACTATGTCTACATTTGTCTGCCTACGCTATTAAATGTGTTAGCCTTAGCATAAATAAATATCTTGTAGATCAAGCTAAATCTCGGACATAAAGATACAAATCCTTATCACAGCAGTTCAATAAAGTTGATGTTATCACAGCCCTCACTTCCTTATCAGTGTTCCTTGTCTTATACTATGTAGCATGAATCTTTTTTATTTGGCTCTGCTGTATAAGATTAGGTATAATTTATTACATATGTTTGTTTGTAATAATTAAACACAATGATACAAAATTAGGAGTAGGTAACTTAATCATTAACTGTGCACAAAAGCTTAAGAGGGCCCTTCCCGATCGGTCTATCGTCAACGCGAGCATGGTGGAAAAGCTTGTTGTTTCATCTAGCGCAGTGTATGAAAACTAACAAGCAAGTAAGAACGCGATAAAATTGAACAAACAATTGGACGTAGTTCCTGAAAAACGTTCCAATCCACACACTTAACATTTTGAGATAATTGCGATTAAAGTTCAATCTCGTATTACATTACGAAATATTTTTTTTTAACGGCCGTTACTTTTGTATGCTACAGATGTTATGATCAAGTTTGAATTTGACCCTATTTTAGACTTCCAATGTTAATACTTTTTTGAATATTCATAAAAATATTGCTGTGGAACGTTTTTGGTTTATTGCAATATTCATGTTACTTTTAAAAATTTTATTTATGCAAAACGTTCCATACAACATGTATGACAAAGAAAATAATAATAAAACAAGATTAAATAACAAAAAGAGTATATTTGTGGTGAAAAATATCAACGATATACATTCTTCTTCATCGTCTTCAAAATTCAAGTCACCACTTTCGATTTGTTATATTTTTACACGACTGCCTAATTACACGACTGTCTAAAAAAGGAGTGTTATGTTTGCAGGGTTCATGTATGTATGTATGTATATATGTTTGTGAGTTTCTTTATTCCACCATAACTTCTAAACGGCATAAACGTTTTCAATGTTTGTGATATCGTTAGAAAAAAGCGTTGTTTTATCCCGAGTAACATAGGCTAGTGAAAATAATCTACATCTACATCTACACTAATATTATAAAGAGGAAAACTTTGTTTGTTTGTTTGTTTGTTTGTTTGATTGTAATGAATAGGCTCAAAAACTACTAGACCGATTTTAAAAATTCTTTCACCATTCGAAAGCTACATTATCCACGAGTAACATAGGCTATATTTTATTTTGGAAAAAAGTAGGGTTCCGTAAGATATTTGGGTTTTTCGGACACAAGGTGTAAAAATCAACCAGAAAAGTTACTTATTTTGCGTACGCTGCCTAAACTATAAAAGATAGAACCATAAATTGTTCTAATTAATTGTAGATCTTATTAATATCTTCAAAAAAGTCCGCGACACACTATACCTATCTATGTCGAGTGAGGCACAACAACCACTTTTTTATTTAAAACTCTTGATTTTTTTTTGGACTAAATTTAAACGCGTTTATTTTACTCATGCTATTAATCCTTATCAAAATAAAGTATTTCATCACTAAGTACAGTTTATGTAGACGATATTTGGTCTTTGAATGATTAAAATCGGACATTTCGTTTTGAAGTTATGGCGAAATTAAAATATTACGATTTCTGCTGCACGGCCCGTTGCGAAGTGGACGTCACCAAGGCGGGGGTGCGCGTGCGGGAGGGGAGTTTAGATCTATGAGTAGGTAATGTAAAGTGTCCTCCACACTATTCCGAAGTTGCACGAGGCGAAGTGCTCTCCGAAGTTGACCGAAGTCCGAAGGTGTCCACACACTCGAGCAACATCGCGAGGAGCTCAGTCGCCCGTTCCCCCTGTTCCCCTCACGATAGACAACGTAGGATACGATAGGATAACGTTCATGTGGTAACTGCCGTTGCAATGTGTACTCTCGCATAATAAAAATACGTGCGTATTTACTATGGCTGACACGAACCGAAGTGAGCCGAGTAGTGTGGACAGACGCTTCGTGTTCGAACTTCGAGTCCTTTGACTCGGGCGCAAAAACCGACAACAACTAGAAGTCGCCCGGGGCGAAGCGAAGTTGCACGAGGCGAAGCGAAGTGCCCTTCTACACTATCGTATTCGCTCAACTTCGATCAACTTCGGGAATAGCGTGGAGGCTACTTAAGGTACACGCACGGCTCAGCGGTCGTGCGCAAAGTCTAATAATTTTCGTGCGATTTTTTTTAGAAAACTACACCTACGCAAAAGTTCTTCTCAGAGCTAAACAACAGTTCTTCTCAGAGCCAAACAACAGTTCTTTTCAGGGCTAACCAACAGTTCTTTTCAGGGCTAACCAACAGTTATTTTCAGGGCTAACCAACAGTTCTTTTCAGGGCTACACAACAGTTCTTTTCAGAGCTAGAATATTTTACACTTTTGTGTTTATTTTACACTTACACGCTTTTAACATTTTCTTAAACATTTGAAAATGCCTAAGAGAGCCAGGTCTCAACTTACTAAACATAGTTCTCAAGCACGGGCAGCAAGAATACATCGTATGGGAGAATCTTCACCGGAACGTTCACAACGCCTTGCTGAACAAAATCAGAGAAAATCTCAGGTAATACGCGCACGAGAGTCGAGTGTGGAACGTTCGCAACGCCTTGCACAACAAAATCTGAGAACCTCTGACTCTGAGTTATAATATTATAAAGCAGAAGAGTTTGTTTGGTTGAGCACGCTAATCTCAGGAACAACTGGTCCGATTTGAAAAATTATTTCAGTTTTAGATAGCCCATTTATCGAGGAAGGCTATAGGCTATATATCATTAAGCAAAGTCAAAAAGGAGCGCAGAATTAATGGAAAATATGACGCAGACGAAGTTGCGCGGGTCAGCTAGTAAAATATATAATGCGGTAGCCATTGATCATGAAAAAAACGGAAATATTATTTTATTTTCCTGAAAATTTGCCTGCATTTGCTATCATCGTCTAGAGCTTGCTTAGTACATAACAAAAATATATAACAGTAGGATTCAATATGCATTCATTTGCTAATTAATAACAAACGAAATTAAATAAATGCAGGACTAGTAAATAATCCGTAGCAAAATACAATGAATGAATCAATAACTAATTAACTACGTATACTATCATCATCTTGCAGCTTGGTAGATTAAAAAAATATGTAATAGTATAAGATTCATTCATTTGTAAATAATTCAGTTGTTTTCGTTTCTAAACTCGCCTCCTTTCTCGAAACAAATAACAATATTATACAGATACTGTATGTAAATAAACATTTTCTATCCTTTAGAGTGGTGATCAGACGTATCCCGGAATAGAATCACATAATGTAGGACGTTCCACGTGACCTCTTACCCCAAAATTTCGATCCCCGCCATTTATGGCTTACACTAATCGAGAGGTGGACAAGTATACGAATACGACATTGTGTTTATCATTTGACCCCCCGAGGGCTACAACTCAATTGCAATATATAAAATTCTTTCGTTACTGAGTGATTGAGTGTCTGTCTGAGTGAGTGAGTGACTGACTGACAGACAACGCACAGTCGAAACTACTGGACGTAGAAGCTGAAGTATGGCATGTTTGTTTCTCGCGTGAGAGCGAGGGAAAACTAACGCCCCAGCCGCCGCAACAGAAGACGCCCCGGGCCTGAGGTCGGCGAGCGTTGGATGGCTCTCTGTCCGATCAGAACTAAGCCAGGATCGATGGCACGTTGTGTTCCATGCGCGCCTCAAAGATATGTCAGCAAAGTAGACGGGGCCAGTGCCTGCCAGGGCTGCGGAATTTGTTCGAAACAGTCACCGCGGCCCTGGAACGCAAAGGGCACTAGGGGGGAACACGGGTGGGTTTTAGTCAGTAAGAGTCTGACACTCCCTTCTCCTTCGCCCAAAGTTGGAGAAGTCATCCCATCCATAAAAAAAGTTGCATACAAGTGAACTTTTGGATCTATTATACCACTAATGCCGCGATTGTCTTGGTACTGATTACACAGGTACAGTAGATTTTAGAACCACCACAGTCGGAACACAGTGTCACCGCCGGGAACTACACGGCCATTTGCAAAGCTATTTGTTTCTCGCTTTGTAACCCAGATACGTCAAGAATGAGCTTGGTCCTGCGAATTGCACCCGACCCCAGGACCACCCCCAATGCACAGATCCATTAAGTTGTGTTCTGTGCGGACGTTTTGGGCACTCGGCGATCTACTGCGGCTGCTCCAAAACCCCAAACTCGCTTTCAAACTGGTTTAGCATGTCAACGCTCACCAATAGCGAGGAAGTCAACCTGTGAGGATCCCACCCTCCCAACACACAACAATGCACAACAGTGTTATACCACAGAGGGATCCGATATTTGGTAAAAAGGAAGATCTTCTGACCGGACGGTTGTTGTGTGTTGTATGCTACCACTAAGATTATGTATGGCTATGACAGTGCACGAGCTGTAAGGGACGGCTTTCTTCAGAGTTGTCGTAGATCTAGGCTCTACCACAGTGGCGAAGGGTGAATTTTCTTAAAAGGGAAGCCGGACCAAAAAATGCTTACCTTGCTCAAGTGTGATGCGTAAATTCCAGCTGTTCCCTGTATCGGGCGTTTCATCAATCATGACTATTCATGACCGATACAAACTGAGCTTTATTTATTTCAAGTTTAATTTAAAATTCGCGTAAAACGAATGCGATAGGTACTTTGTATTAAATCATTTTGTATACCTATCACTCGAAAGGCCAGAGAATGTGGGATTTTGTGTTGAGGAACATTGTTCCAAATGCGAATCGATTACAGTATCATACTTGCTTAAATATAACAACGTTTCGATATAGTTACCGCGGTTATCGGATGGCCGGATTTTCGTGGTGGCCGCGAAAAGCTAATTCTTGTTTACCTAGTAAAATTACTGTGTCGATGAACCGTTTCATTAAACTTCTATTCCGATCTACTTTTCTATTATGAACTTCTTACGTATTAGCAAAAAATGTTTCTATCCTACGATTTCCGAAATCATGCAAAGATAAACAACTTCGGATATATGTTTTTCGGTCTGAACATGTTTTTTGGACGAATTTGAAAGATTATTAATATCTTTAAATCCCGTGTGGCTCCATAAGCTACTAGAATCTGAACAGCATGCAAGGGAAACAAAACATTTTATTTAATTTACAACTTTCCGTAAGCCACGGGTATTTGTCGTACAAAGAACTGTTAAAATGTTTGAAAAAACCATCGCGTCGTTTATTATTTATAATCATGTCAGGGCGAGCACGGCCTATCTGAATTACATGTTTCTTATTTTTAAAACTCAACTTTGAAAAGGTTTCCTCAGTCAACAAATAATCTGTCAGACAGCATAGTACTATGTTCAATAATGCCGCCATGCTATCGAACTTACTTTATAATAACAAAATCACTACTTAAATAACTAATTTCTAGTAAAACTATAAACTTACCTAAATACCTATTTAAATAGACGATCACCAAACAATACAACGCCACTAACCTTGTTTTCACTACGCAAAACTATCACTAGTTTACACAAATAACTCAATTTCAACAATAATACACGAGTAATGCTACAAGATTCTAAATATTATGATACGAATATAACAAAACAAATGAAACTAGTGAAATCATTAGACATGACACATAAACAAGCGCGAACCGCGAAAGAACCAGTGTTGCCGTTAGGACAATCTTGTTTGTGGCTACATCAAAGTTAAAAATGTTTTAATCCTATTTACAACAAAAAATTAAAAATCAATAAATGAAAGTCTACAATGTTATTAAAAATTCTGTAATTTCTTCGTCAGTGGATTCGGTTTGTTTTACTGATTTGACCGTTTTTGTGACTTTTGTTAAAACTTGAGGTGGCCTAACATACCTATTTTAAATTGGTTTCTAATCATAATAATGGAATTAAGTGTTAATGCACATAGTCTGTTTCTTAATTTATTTTTCAATCTAAAAAGCAGCCAGAAGTAGCTAGATTTATTTTGGTGGCTAAAATGGATTATTTTTTGGCAAAAACACAAAGTGGCTAAAACGGCAACACTGGAAAGAACTCTGTTGTGGATCTGTCATCCAAATATTACTATCCGAACAAATTCGATTTACAACTTCAGGATCATTCCATCTCGTTCTGGCGTACACATTTCCTATCTCTGTCCTGATCGTAACTCGACAAATTCCGGCTTGCTAACTGCCTAAATCTAGCAGTGTTATATTGTGGCCTCAAGGTCACGATCGCTACAAGAGACTATGAACTAAATGTACTGAATTCCGGTGCGAGCGGCCGGCTTACTAAACTTTAGGCATAGATTGATTCTTTGATTGTTACTTTTATAAGCAAATGTTATACCTGCAATGTAACTTCGTAAATAATTATTTGTTTAAATGATAATTGAAAACAAATTAATTTCATACTAGTATTTGTCATATTATTATTTCGAAAGGGAAGCCGATAGGAATCGAGTTGTATGGACCCTTCGCCACTGCTCTACCATGTTTTCTAAGGGCTAATGCGCACTTAGTCGCGTGTGGTAGCTAGTAGGTTTGTCAAATGGTGTTTCAGATCCACGTAAGCTTATCTACGAGCTACGCTAAATGAAGTCTCTCCATGTATTGAATCACCTCAAAAAATTTAGTATTGAATCAATCAAAAGACGAATTAGTTTCGAATTACTTATTATTAAATCAAAATATCGTTTGGTCACTAAAACGTATGAAATAAAAAAAAATTAATTGAAAAAAAATAACTTTTTTAGTGCAGTCGGGGGGCAGTAGATACTCTGTAACATTTCTTTAAGGGTCCCCCGACTGCAATCAAAAAGTTATTTTTCAGTTTTAAATTTTTGGGCAAATGCTTGTTTATCATTTTTTAGTTCTTTTTTAGACATGGCGTGCGTGTTTTTTAATTATTTTTATCATTAATAACTATCGAATTTGTTAAGAAAACTAATGAAAATAACGAGATGGATCACTTTAGACATATCTCGTTGGTGTATCTCGTGTAATATTGCAATAATTAAAAACATTCCATGTAATTTGAAACGTTTAGAAGAATCAAGTTTCTTTTTAGTGTTGGTAAATATTCCTAAATCAAAAACGTTACAGTTGTCTTGGAACTTTATAATGAATTACTTATTTGGCTGACGTTATGTATATTTTTATAACAAAAACATTTCAGATGACTTGGAACTTTTTAATGAATATTATATTTTGCCGAGATGAGTAACATTTATTTAAATCGAAAACATTTCAAATGGTTTGGACCATTTTAATGAAATATCTATTCTACGGAGAGTGCACATATTATTTTTTAACAAAAACGTTTCAGGTGGCGTGGAACGTTTTAGTGGAACTTCAATTCTACTAACGTCAAACAGATTTTTAAAAATCAATAACGTTTCAGATAGCTTGGATCACATTTGTGATAATTGTTTATGACTCTGTCTTAAATTTGGGTTGTTCCACACAGCTTGGAGTCTTTTAGTTGAATACTTATTTGTGTTCTCCATACATGTGGGTTGGGCTACTAGATCATGATTTCATTTTTAAAATGACAGTAGAGCCACCAAATTTTGACAGTTAGTAAAAAGCAATCACGTGACTTATTTGGTATTAGTAACTCTATTTTGATCTGATTGTGGGTTGGAACGTTTTTCAGAAACTACGTCCAATTGTATTCGAAAATTTCATAAAACTTGTTCCAGGTAATACGTTTTTTTTTGATAAGCTTCACAAGTTTGTGAAATAAATATTAGTCGTGTAGAATCTCCATTACATTTGCAATGTTTCTATCACGATCTTTTCTTTACTTTTACAATTAATGAGTATATTATGAGCGAGCTAAGTTTAGGTACAATTTGTGCAAAATAGCCGATTGTCGGAGACTTAAGGGCATAGCATATTATACCGGCACCGCAACTGCACAGCTGCAGCACGGCGTCGCCTCGTATTTAGGCTACGGCTACCCGGCTACACGTCGTCCGCTCGCAGTCCGCGCACCAGCTGCGAGGTGCAAGCTTGCTGTCACCGCAATCACTATTTTACATGGCATTTGTTATTGAACACGCCTAGAACTGGCGAATCGGAATTGGCGCGCAGTAAACACGCGGACGGCGCGCTGTAAGCACGCAGGCTGCGAGTCGAGTTGTATTGAAGCGGTTAACACGCTAACTGCCTGCCGTTGGCTTTTTGACATTGACATTATAAAATGTATTATACGACACACGAATTAAGGACTAATTTGAATGACAAGATAATTGCTGGGCTGGAGCGGTGCCGTTGCGATGCTGTTATAGTGTGCCATAACCTTTATATTGAACTTGTTTCTCTGAATTTTTATTTTTTGCTTTGATAGAAACCTACATATAGTGCACAAGATACGTATTTACTTAAAAAAATAAGTTATAGATAATGTTTCAACGGCTCACGTACGAGCGTTTGTATGAAAGGTATTACGGGTTGGCCGCTCTTAAGAGTGTGTATTCCGTCCACTAGCGCCGCCAATCGTTTTTTATGAATTGTGGTCAATTTAAGACACGTTATAAAACCGCGGCTTTTTTATCTACGTGTATGTATTATTTAAATGTATCTATTATTTTTTGACAGCTATTTTTAATACCTAACTCATGGCTATTAGAAATAGCCAAAACGGCAATTATTGCTAAAAGTGGCCACTTTAAGCAAAAATATCGACTTGGCAATTATTTATGTTCTAAAGTACAAAACATAACTCTCAAAACATAATAAATACATTTCTTAAGTGCACTACAGAGCGGTTTTTTATCTACGTGTCTTAAATTTACCACAAATAATAAAAAACGTTTGGCGGCGCTAGTGGACGGAATACACGCTCTTAAGAATGAAGGAAACATAGAAAATAAGAGTGTGAAATTTCAGCAACTTCTATGGAATCCTGGAAGAGATTTCCATTGAAATAAGCATCACCTTTGTATTTTTTTTTCTATTTCCTTCTTCTTATCTTCCTTTTAAATGTGTGTACATAAATTTTAAAGAAATAAATAAACATCCAATTAAGAAAACAGTTGTAGAATGAATTCCAGCATCAGGTTAGCGTAGCTTCTTTTGATAATTCTGTGATATGACTTACTTTGCTGACGAATTCAGAAAAGCATTATTCGAATGCAAGAGCTATCTCGAAAATTTCCCCATCTCGTATAGGTTACATATTATAAAACGAAAGTCTTCCGCTGTGTCTGTGTCTGTCTGTTTGCGATAAACTCAAAAACGATTGTACCCATTTTCATGTTGTTTTCACCAATGGGTAGAATGGTTCTTGAGAAAGTTTTTAATATAATAATTCGTCAAGCGGGCGCAGCCGCAAGCCTCAACTATAAAAGGATTTTTTTCTTGTGTCTTGTGCTGCTCGTGCTTCTGTCCATTCAAAATTCAAAAGTAATTTATTCAAATTAGGCTGAGGGCCAACACTTTTTGAATGTCAAGTTTTACAAAAGACAGTCCCCCAAAACGCCCGCCCGTCACCACTTCCTAGTGTTTTAGCTGTGAAGAAGAAGTGGCCAACAAACTTCCCAGCGACACAACTGTCTGTTACGTTTTAGGAACTAGAATTTTACAATAATTAATATGCAAAGTAATTCAAAATTCTTTCTAAAATTTATATGACACAAAAAAAAAATAAGTACATTATTTATCACTTGTTAGCTAGCACACTATGACACTAAAACAAAATACACACCTAAGCAAGTGTTGACGTATGTGGATTAAAAAAGTATTAAAAAAAAATTACCTTCATTGTCAGACAAATAAATAAAAAAATATATATATATTATATGAACACATATAACCTGTCTTAAACTATCTACTTATACACAAAGAACATGATAATTTGTCTTGCGTTCAACACAGCGACCAACTAAAGAATAGTTGGTCGCTCGCATCGTCTACTAAATAATCATTAAGAGTCCTATTACGAATCGTAAATGCTCGTTTGCAATAGACGAAGTTACGTTGGTCTTCGTTGGGAGTACATATTTAGTCCGCGAAACAATTTTGATACTTACTAGTCTGAATAGGATTATAGTTTATTTGGGCGCTCGCGCGAGACTGAGGAGCGCGCGCGCTGAATTGATGCAGAATATATAGTACTTTAATTTTATTTATTGTAATTTTGTTTTATTATATTGACAAACGAAAACTTATGAAACGTATTCATTGTAGATTGAAATTTTATATCATATTAATTTATTTGATAAAATTGTTTTTATTTGGAATATAATGGACGCTGAATCAAGACATTTCTGGCTTAAATTAGGATTTCTTTACGTTTTTTTCCGTGAAAACTCAAGGAATTTAAAGAAATTCTAGAACTCCAATAAACAAGACGTAAAACATTCAACTTACCTTTTAGTAATTTCAGCTTTTAAAAGAATTGATTGTAACAATGTGAATTAGACCGTCAAAGTTCCATCGCCGACATTTTTTCTTGCAAACTGAGTTCGTAAAATATTTATAGTAAATTACACGAAAAGAAAAATGAAAATGTGTAACTCCAACTTACAATAAAGAGACTGGCACTATCGTTATTCAGGATCAAATAATTAAAATATCTTACTGCTGCTGAAAATTACAGCGTCAAAAATCATGAATTTCCGTAAAAAATGTAATAGGACTCTTAAGAGGGCGTATTCCGTCCACTAGCGCCGCCAATCGTTTTTTATTAATTGTGGTAAATTTAAGACACGTAGATAAAAAACCGCTCTGTAGTGTTCTGAAGAAATGTATTTATTTATTTTTTGAGAGTTATGTTTTGTACTTTAGAACATAAATAATTGCCAAAGTCAATATTTTTGCGGAAAGTGGCCCCTTTTAGCAATAATTGCCGTTTTGGCTATTTATTCATGAGTTATGTATTAAAAATAGCTGTCAAAAAATAATAGATACATTTCTTCAGTACACTACAGAGCGGTTTTTTATCTACGTGTCTTAAATTTACCACAATTAATAAAAAACGATTGGCGGCGCTAGTGGACGGAATACACACTCTTAATAGAATAGTACCTATGCCTTCGAACAGAGGTTAGACTTTACTTTTTCTTTAAATGAGTTAAAAGGCAGATCAAGATAAGAAACTGTTCATCATATCATCATTCCCTGTGCGGTACTAAGAGCAGTGCGTGCTTGTTCCAGCGCTGACGCTGTACTCGGTGATGTTCATGCGCTTCGCGTGGCGCGTGCAGCCGCGCAACATGCTGCTGTTCGCGTGCCACGTCACCAACACGGGCGCGCAGCTCACGCAGGGCGCGCGCTTCGTCAACTACCACTACCTGCAGGACTCCAAGCCCGCGCCGGCCAAGCAGGCACAGGAAGCTGCCGCCTCCTAACTACGCCGAAGTAGAGGAAGGATATTGACGCAGTTTATACGTAGATTGAGGTCTTCGAGAACTATTTTAGCAGTAAGGGTCTAATATTATTCACATATCTGTGTAGAAAAAAATACTTAAACTAATTCTTGTCTTACATAGAAACATGTAAATGTTTATTGTAATATGTTTGTGGAAATTGGCGCACAATTAATTTAAGTAAGTAAGTAAAAATGCCTCTTAAAAAGTTAGTGAGAGTGTTTAAAATCCTTAAATTTTATGACAACTTACAACTAAAAATAGATCAATACCGACCCACTTAATATAACTGTGTCAAATAGAAAAAAAAGTAGCTCAATTATACTTCACGTTAATGTTAAATTAGTATCTAAGGTATAAATATGGCTGAAGGAAAACTCGAATGTTGCAGGGTTGCTGGTAACACAAAGTTTGAAGCCTTGTATCCATCCAATAAGCAACATTTGACGCGCAAAATGTGGCGCCCAACATGTTCAGTAACGTTGCAGAACAATGCGTGACGTTGCCAGCAGGCGAGCAAAATAAACAATGTTCCTGAATAACAGTTCCTTGTTCCTGTTCAACATGTTGCGAATCACGTCGCGCGTCATATTTTGCCTAGTGGATGCGATTCTTAAAACTTCGTGTGTATGGAAACAAAAATTGGGCAGCTGTTTGTCAACTTTGTTACCAAGAAATATGGGGTTTTAAGAGAACAGAATAGGTAGTAATGAGAAGTGAGAAAATAACAAGATTGTTTGATTGTAAGGACAGGGGCAGTGGCGTAGCTAGACCCAAAGGGGCCCTGTATCAAATATTTTTGGAGGGCCCATTTTTAGGAGTATTTTTGATGCGGCTGATACGGTAGCGCCCCTGGACAGTGATAAGTGCACATCTAACCGTACAACGACACCCTTTGGTATTATATTCTTCAGGCATTGTCACTGTAGTCCAAGATCCCAGAGCCCTCGGAAGTCTTAATAGGACGTCTTAAAACCCAACATGGTTCTGTTGTGACAGAGAGAGACGCAGCTATACAAGATGCATAGCTCTATCTCTTTTTCGCAACGGCATTGAAACTTTATAGTATGCGTAAGTTCTTGGGCCTTGGGATCTTGCTCTATTAGTGTCCAGCCTGAAGTCTGGTCCTCTTCGATCGAATTTAAAAAGTAAGAATTATAAAATGAAGTAGCAGTCTCTTTGAAAGAACCTAAATGGAATTGAATAGGGTATTATAATGAAAAAATCGAAAAATTTCGTCAGATAGGTTTAAAAAAAATTTGACTCGTAATTTTATTTTTTCACTGACAAAAAATTAAGACGGCGCGAGTTTTCAACGCACTGTGTTGAAAGCTTGCGTGAGGATGCAATAGAACACTTTTTACTAAAACGTGACGTCACCAGCCCCCACTCTTGGATGCGCTTCTTGACTTTGGTAGGTACTTGAAACGGAAAAAAACGCGTCCAATTTTGTTTGAACATCTGACTGACGTACTAAATAGAACTAAGACTATATACCTCTAGACGTAGTCATGATTACAATGTTAAGTGTGGAAGTGAGACGCATATACACGA
The DNA here is from genome assembly GCA_963859965.1 of Ceramica pisi. Classification (NCBI taxonomy): domain Eukaryota; kingdom Metazoa; phylum Arthropoda; class Insecta; order Lepidoptera; family Noctuidae; genus Ceramica; species Ceramica pisi. The sequence goes on along the minus strand of OY982541.1, from coordinate 22,596,728 downwards.
TATTAATAGGAAAATTGAGACAAAGCATCGTATCTTCTGTCCCATACGGCGTGCTATATTTTTGCTTGGCGAACTTTCAAATGTTAGCCAAACAAAGTGCTGTTGTCGGTTCCACAAAATTTCTCTCGCTTCGATTAATTTTGCCTTTTTGGACCGTCATAGTTTCAGTGTTTTTATGTGAAATAGACTCCATAAGTTAAGTGTTATTACTTAAATTTAATCGTAACAATAACACTGCAGTCTTATAGTGCTGTCTCATGTGTGGCCACGCATGGCGTATCTAGAGGTATATTATCTAAGAAATAGAACGATTATTTTTATGTCTATATTCATGACAATCAAAAAAGTCGGATTTCACTGTAAGATACAACATTACTTTACTAGTAAGTATGAAAGAGACATGAAATAAATCTCGTTCGCACTCAGTGGTAAAGTGATCTGCTGTCCCTCTCTACTTAGCTGTCAAATCTGACTTCTTAGATTGTCACGAATATTGTAAAATACCCTACTTTGCAGAAGCAACTTATCTATTCTATCCTCTATGACATGATTGTGATTGTTAATATTTGTGGGTTCGTCAGCCCACAAGTTAAGAAGTAAGTAGATACCAGTAGATTGTACAAAATATAGAAAACTACAAAATAATGTAATCATTATACAAGGGTATATTTTTTAAATATTTATTGTGAATTTTATTCTGATATTAAACTTGTTGATCTGTATTAAGAGTTTAATTTTTTTTAATCTACGGCTTAATTGTAACGGCTGCGGCCAACTGTGCGGCTCAAAAGTAATTTTAAGCGAATCGTAGGCAAAGGAAAAGTGCCTTTGACGATACATATTACTCAATTAGGCCACTATACGTCCCTATCTATAAGTACTTGTTTTCGCTGACATTAGGAGACACCAAAATTTATGCCATGGTAAAAGTATGTTGACTTTGGGTACTTTGAAATTAAACAATGCAATCAATGAATATCTTGAGAAAAAAAACTCGTGCGAAACAAGCAAAAATGGAAGATAAATAAATAAATAAAAAACTTTACAAAAAAATACAACCGACTTCCAAAAAAAACACTACAAACTAAAAAATAACTTTAATTCGGAAGTCGGTTGTATTTTTTTGTAAAAAGTTTTTTATTTTTCACTTTTTAGTGGTCCATACCTAACAACACCACTGCAAAATCTCAGAGAAGCAAAATACGCAATTTCGATTACTTATTAGACGAATTCCAGCTATTTCGATTTAAAATCCAAAGTTCGTAACCGAATTTGATAAAATTTAAATGGGACCAATCTGCCTTCCAGATAAAACAAGAATTTTTCAAATCGGTTTATAGTTGTCGGAGTTACGAGGTAACAAACATAAAAAAAAACATGCAACTGAATTGAGAACCTCCTACTTTTTGGGAAGTCGGTTAAAAATAAAAAAAATCTTTATTAAGGCACCAAGTCCCAATATTAAAACTAAAATTAAATAAAGATACAAATAATAAATACAATATTACAAATTCAACATAACTAAATTAAATAAATTAATTAACTAAAGAGTAGTTCTAGAGGATGCTGTAGTTAGAAATTACCACAGACATATAAATAGTAGCAGACCAAACATTCGCTAAAATTTGCGTAGCCATTACGCACACCTAGGGAATGATATCATTACAGGGCCGAATTAGGACCGGTTGCCAGTATTATTTAAAGATATTCTGAAAATCCGTGAAAATCTATATTCTCTGGGTACATGAAATATAGATTACTCATCAATAGTCTTAACGAATAGAACCACACTCCATTCCCGTGGTTATTGTTAAAGGCGACTAAGGGAATATTTTAAGAGGACGATGGGCAGCAGTCCACTCTTTATCTTTTGACGGTGTTTACAAACCATTGACGGACGTCAGTATCAGCTAGAAAAACTGGCACTGCAGTCATTAACCCGCATGCCATGTTTTGTAGAACCGAGAGTCAAGGTATTAGTATGCCTGAAAGCTAGTTTAGGAATAAATCAGGATTTTTGAAATAAAAGTAATGTATGTAATTCAAAATTCAAGCATTTATTTCAAATAAACCATTTACAGGCACTTTTTAATTGTCAAGGTCGTTCTGTCCAAAAAGTTGAAGCTATTTGCACGTTCCAAAGCGTAGATCTCTATGGAGAAGAACGTGCAAGAAACTCCAGGGACACTCTTCTATCTTACACTCTCATAATGCTTACATATGGAGTAAATTCGGTAAACAGTGTAGGAATTGCTCCGGGACGTAATGTTGTTCAAAAAGCGCTGGGATCGATCAAGTGATTCTCAAAATGCTTTGAACAAAGTACACTTGAAGGTCTTGGTTGCCAATCCTGGAGTTTCAGGTTTTTAATCCAGGCATTCCGTAAACTTTCATCCTTGCGAAACCTGGAAAAATATTAGTATGCTCAATTATTGCCTGCTGAATGAAAATTCATCGTTATGTGAGTAGCCTATACTGTATTTATACATATGCCTATGTTCATGTTCTCCATAACACAGACACTGGGTAACATAATATTGATTTTATAATTTATTATTAATATTAGCATGACATGTGTACATACACTGAAACTACAACAGGTATTTTGGAATTGTATCACCAAAAAAGAATAAAACATCATACATTAAACTGAGGCTTTATTTGATAATTCAATGGAAATAAATATTTTACATAAATACATACAACAAATGCAATTTACTAAAAGTTTCGTCTTTGTTGCCTAATTCGTCCCTGACTATTTGAACAGGTACTTGAGCTGTCACTTGATGCCACTTTCTGACTATTTTGTCCTTGTTATGGTTTATTTCTTTAGTTGTAGGCTGACGGTACAGACAAATCGCATCTTTGTTAAAAACTGTATGTAAAATACGAATAAACAGTATGGAAACATTTGAATTTAGTAAAGAAAGCACTAAGATTTCCCAAAACTTACCGATGAAAGGTCAATCCAGGTGTTTTGTGGTAGCTAGCTGTTGGAAGTGTTAGCTAGCTCCCAATGCGTTTTACGACTTTTCTCCAAAGGATGATGTAAAGGCAAGAAATAAAATAACTTTGTTGCGTAAAATTGCTGCGGTGAAAGTGTGACGTGTGACGTGGGCGGCGCTGGCCGATAGAATGAACGTTGAGCGAGCGCGTCGCCCATATTTATAATGTAGCCGCACATGTCAGCGGCGTGGTGTGTGTCTGCTCAGTGTGGACGAATAGGCAGCTTATATATTTGATCAATTTCTTAGAATTAGGTACATGGAATGCTTAAATCTAGTAACGATTCCAATAAGAATCTTATTGTACATTTTTAAGTATGTTCCTAGTTGAGATTTTATTGTCTCATAACGATTAGCATTGAGTTTACATATAAAGTAGGAACTTGTAACTAATTAGCGTTTTTAGTCAACACAATAAGGAAATTGGTCTTTATTAGACTTCTAAGTTAAAATTAAAGAACGTATAAAAGGTAAATAGGTAAGAAAATTAGGTATAATAAAGAATATTGCAAAAGTAAAACAAAAGGACTTAATCTACCTAAATAACTAGCTATTATTTACGTCTAACTTAAATGTCTAGAGCTGTTATTTACAATCTCCCCCTCGTGCGCAAGCACCACCATAACTTGGTGATTAGTCCGTTGTTATCACGATGAGACGAGAGGCTGGGCGACGAATTAATCCGGCGGCTGTACGGATTTCGGTAACTCGAACACGTCCATCTGGTCCGGGGTAAACTTGGGTCACCTCTCCTCTGGGCCACACTCCTCGAGGCATTGTATTGTCTACTATCATGACAATGTCGCCGATTTTTAGGTTTCTATGTTCAGGGTTGGAGCCGGGTCGGGGCATCAGCAGTGGTTTGTATTCCGCCGACCAACGTCCCCAAAATGAATCAGCTAATGCCTGGGTGGCTTTCCATGTATGTACGTCTATCGTGGTATCTTTGAACGAGCCGAATGGTGATATCCCGCTTGAGCGTCCTATTAGGAAATGATTGGGAGTCAACGCTTCTTCATCAAGGTTGGGATTCACTGGCGTCAGTGGCCTTGAGTTGACCACTTGTTCGGCTTCTAGCAACAACGTGTGTAGCACTTCATCAGAGGGATATTTCTCTTTCAGGGTAACTTTTAAAGCTGTCTTTATTGATCTGACGAGGCGTTCCCAGGCACCGCCCATACTCGGGGCGCCCGGTGGTATCTTCTTCCACGTGATCATTTTCTCGGATGCGAAGGCTTTTAGGCTTTGGTCGTTGCCTTGCATCGCTTCTTGTATTTCTTTTTCAGCGCCGACGAAGTTCGTTCCATTGTCGCTGTATATTACAGTTGGCGCGCCGCGGCGTGCTATCAGTCGTCGTAGGCTCATTATCATGGAAGAGGCCGTAAGTGATGTGACCATCTCCATATGTACTGCGCGTGTGGTAAGGCATGTATATAATGCGCCCCACCTTTTCTCGCGTCTTCGCCCGACTGTAGCGTGCATGGGCCCAAAATAATCCACCGCAGTGGCTGTGAATGGCGGTTGATTTTGGGCCAGCCTTTCAGTAGGTAAGTCGCCTAGGGGAATTTTTGAGGGGATTCCCTTGTAGGTCCGACACCATTGGCATTGGTTGCATATGTAGCGTATAACATTGCGCAGTCCTATTATGTAGTATCTTTGTCGTAATTCATTCATGACAGTTTGATGGTTGCCATGGTTGAAGGTTGCGTGCGTGTGATGCACCAACAGCTGTGTAAAGCCTTCTTTGGCATGTAGGACTGGCATGTTTTGCTCATCTTTTACTCTGCTGTCCAAGCACAGGATCCCGTTGCGGTCGATCTTCACGGAGAGCTTGTAGAACGGCGACTTCTTCGGTGGTCGTCGCCCAGCCTCAATCGTCACAATGTCTTCGGCAAACGAGTTATATTGGCTTCTTCTTACTAGCAATAACTCGGCTAGTTTCATGTGGTTTGGTGTGAGTTCAATTCTCGTAATTCTATTGAGTAGTTTGGCTTTGAATACCTCAGCGGCGAGAAGTACAGTAGCAGCAGCACGGACTAATCGAATGTATTTTGAGAAACGTTCTACTTTCGGTAGGTAATCACTGACGTCATGCCTAATAGTCACGTGAACTTGTTTTATTTGTCGTTCTTCCCCTGAAGGGGGTGGCGGCGTCACGACTCGTTTCTCTTGCGGCCATTTACAGGGGTCGCATCGTATGAACTCGGGTCCACTAAACCACCTATGTGTGGCATTAAAATTTGCGGGAATGCCCTTGGTCGCGTCGTCCGCGACGTTATCAGCGCTGGGCACCCAACGCCAGTTTGCTGGCGTAGTTAAGCTTTCGATCTCGGCTAATCGATGCGCAACAAACGATTTAAAGGTACGCGGGTCGGATTTAATCCAAGCTAGTACTGTTTTTGAGTCTGACCAGTAATGGCATTTTATTATTTTATAATCGGACTCGCGCTTGACCGATTCGGCTAACCGGCTGCCTAATACAGCGGCTTGTAGTTCTAGACGGGGAATCGAAATAGGTTTTAGTGGGGCTACTTTGGCCTTTCCTACCACTAACCGAGACGATTTGCTACCATCTGTCCTAGTACTGACGAAATAAATTGCGGTCGCGTAGATCTTTTCGCTGGCGTCGCAAAATATGTGCAACTCCCCCTCGTTAGAGGGCGTAGCAGGTATGTACCGATCTATTTCTAACTGTTTTAGCAACTGTAAGTTATTTATGAACGATAGCCACGTCACGTGATGTTCGCTAGTTATGGGATCGTCCCAACCTATTCCGCTACGCCATATTTCCTGTATGAGACATTTACCTATCATCGTAATCGGTGAAACTAAACCTAGCGGGTCGAAAACTGACATGACAGCGCTAGTTACCTGCCGCTTGGTAGGTAAAGTGTCACCTTGTATGACGCTAGCCGGTGTGTTTCGTAGGTTGACGTTGAAGCCTAACGTATCGCGCGCGTGATTCCGTATAAGACCTAACGTTCGCTCGGTGTCGCTTTTACCTAGCGTGGTCGTATCACTACTGCGCGTATCTGTGACGTCACTGATTACGTCGGGCGCGTTCGATGCCCACCCGCGTAACTGAAAAGATGCTGCTAGATGGACTTTATTTAGGGAGTTTATTATTTCTTTCGCTTTACTCTCGCTATCAAAGGCGCCTAGATAATCGTCCATGTAAAAGTTACGTACTGTAGCTCGAGCGACCTCAGGATATTGCCGACTGTGACTTTCTGCGTTTTTATTTTTAACATAAATGGCGGTACAAGGTGATGACGCTGCCCCGAATATTAATGACGTCATTCGGTACTCTTGTGGCGGCTCTCTTCTATCCTCACCCCTCCATAAAAATCGCAGACTGTCGCGGTCTTGCTTGGCTATTTTGACCTGTAGGAACATCTCCTTTATATCGGCTACTACCGCGATTCGACCTTCTCTAAACCTTACTAATACGCCGAATAGCGACTGCAACAAGTCTGGGCCTGCTAGGAGTGCATCATTTAGACTTTTGCCTCCATATTTTGCAGCTGCGTCGAACACCAAACGTATTTTTCCCTTTTGTGGGTGCACGACGGAAAAATGGGGTAAGTACCAACTACGTGGCGATGTGGCCGGGAAATCTACTTTTTCGGCGTAGCCCGCTTCTATTAAATTATTTACCTGTTTAGAATATTCAATTTTTAAGTCTTCATTTTTGTCTAGTTTCGACTCTAAACAATGCAGACGGCTGAGGGCTTGTTTTTTGTTATCTGGCATCATCTCAGTGTCTGTGCGCCATAATAAACCCGCTTCGTACCTATCGCTATTAGGCATCTTTTTACATGTTTTATTTAAGATATCTAGGGCGCGCTGGTCTGGATCCGACTTAGGTTTTCGCGGCTCTATACCTAACGACTCGATACTGAAGTAATCTCTTATCAGCTGTAAGGCCGGGTCGTCAACTTGAGCTGGTCGCATGTGGTTTATAGTTGCGACGGTATTACGCGGTCGTGAATCCTGGCCATGCAGAACCCATCCTAATTTAGTCAACGAAGCTACGGGTTGGTTTTTATTGCCGACGCGCAACTGCCTAGACGTTATTAAATGCCAATTGTCTTGGCCTATCAATACGGTAGGTTTACTTAACTCGTAACATAGCTCCTCTTCTATGTCGGCGAGATGACTACATTGACGCGTTAGATCGCTGCTTACCTCTTGCGGTGATAGATTTAAATTACCTATAGTTTGCGCGTTCATAGTCTCTATGTTTCTATTATATAAGCCGCGAATAGATAACTTAACGTGACACGATTCCGTTTCGTCGATTCGATTTCCCCCTACTCCTTCTATAGATAAGAGCTGGCCGCGTCCCCTAGGAATGACACCGTCCGCCACCTCCTGTTCGACCAACGTCATTGTCGAGCCTTCATCTAACAAGGCGTGGGTGGTGACGGTACCTAACGGCCCGCTTACCTCGACGGGCACTATCTTTAAGTAGGTATTCGACTTATGTACGTGGTTAATCGAGCTTACGTTCCCGCGCGCAGATTGAGACGACGAAGCCGGCTTGTCTTCTCTTTTGCTGCCACCGTGTAATAGCTTATGGTGCGAAGCTTCACACCCGCTCACCCCGCACGGTATATACTTGCATTTAAATACCTTTATGTGCGAGTCACGTAGGCATCGGAAACATAGTTTATTATTTTTGACCGTGTCCCATCTATCGCTTACGTTTAATTTTATGAAATCGGCGCACTCGGCGTTGCCATGACTACCTGCACATAGAACACATTTAACCGACTGCGTCGGTGCTACAGGCGGTCGCGACTTTTGAGACTTTGGCGCTTGTTTTCTCGTAGACGGTTTATTTAATGAGGCTACCGTCTTTTGAGTTTCGGTGTCTGATTGACACGAACTATCGCTATCTTCGCTGTATGAGCGATCGCGGTTATGTAACTTCTTACGAGTCGTATTTACTGCCCGCGGTTTTTGCTTGAATTTACGATCTTCCCGCGCTGTTTCGTATGCGAACATGGCGCCACATCGATCGGCCGTGATGTTTAGGAATCTCGATAATAGCTCGAGCTCGGGGGCGCCACTGTGCTCCGACCTGAACTCGTACCATTTATATTTAAGAATAATACTTAGCTTGTCTACTATTCTATTTACTAACTCGGGCGAATATAGGTATTGCGGCTGTTTGAGAGTTTTGATTGCCGCTACCGTATTGGCAACTTTGCTCGCGAAACTACATAAGTTGCGTCCATCGTCGGACATGCGTGGCATACGTTTAATATTTTCTAGTTCGGATAAGACGAGTAATTCTGGTCTGCCATACCGTCGTTCTAACGTATCTATTATTTCGTACGGATCCGATACTGTAAACAATAATGCCCTAGTCGTTTCGCGGACTGCGCCTCGCAGCGCTTTTCGAAGGCGGGCCACGTTTTGGACGTCTGTAAACATATCCTCCGTGTCATTATATACCGCCTTAAATGACATCCACTCTGCTATTGTCCCGTCGAAATGGGGCAGTTCATGGATATACTTTGGTACCGATGCGCTAGATTTGTTGGAGTTAACCGCCTGCACTATCGCGTTGGCTAGCATTGACATGTCGTTTCTATCATTTTGCGACGTGTTCTCGCCTACGCGTGGTTCACTCCTACTCGCGTCAGGAGGCCGTATGGGCTGTCCCGAGATTCGAGGTTCGTCTGCTATTGCCGGCCTACTAAATACGTGTTGTTCCGATATCCAACCTTCAACACGAGACTTTCCAACATTAGGCGGTTCCGCGCCGTTTGAACTTTCCAGTTCTATTCTGGCTATCTCCAAACGACTTAAAGCAGCTGCGGACGCCGCCCTAGCCTGTGCTAACTCGGAATTATGCAACTCTAATTCGGCTTTTAATATTGACAATCGACTACTCGCTCGGTCCGCGGGGACATTTACAACTGTGCCCGGCGCACTTACGACTTGAGTATTTAAATCTGCTGTCGGATTTATATCGCTGGCTATTCTATCGGCCCTATCTGTACGTGTGCTGCTGTCACCGGACGCATCCTCTGTGCCGGTGCCCTTACTCCACGTTTCTGTTTCTGTAGAGCCTGTTTGGCCCGACGCCGGCGTGGCGTCTGTGGCTGGCGTCGACTTGCCTGAGCGCAACATTCGCGCGTTTTCCATTGCGCACGAGGGGTCCCTACGCCTAATTATAACTTAAAATTAACACTTCACTTTCACTTTCTACTAGAATTGTTCTGGAACCTAACTTGCCTATCAGCCTGGCCGAGCTCCTAACGTGGTGATGTCGGACCAGGAATGGGAACGATAAGGTAAGGAAGGGTAGGAACCTCCCGGCAGAGGATGCGGGCGCTTTATGGGTGCATCAGAGTGTGGTGGGAAAGTCCAACACTCGTCGTTGCGTGCCAACCTGTGGCTCCAAAGCGGTCCACACCGTACCGGCGGGGTCTGACTGTGACACCTGTGGGGTGCGTGGAGTCGTCAGGTCGTCCACTATGCTTCCGTACGCTTGTGGCCGTTTATCACCGTTAGGTGGCCGCGTACGTAGGTAAGTATATGATGATTGCTTCCAAGTATCTTAGTGTGGCTAAGCAGACCACACTAATAACTCGCGCGTACTTGTTTCTTTCTTGCAATACTGGATTTCTTGAAATTCTTGTCTATTCAGCCTTGATTTCTTCTGTTTTCTTTGCTTGACACAGGAAATCTTCTTGTTTCTGGCTTGATTCAGGAAATCTTCTTGTTTCTGGCTTGATTCAGGAAATCCGACGACGAAGGACCATTGTTGGAAGTGTTAGCTAGCTCCCAATGCGTTTTACGACTTTTCTCCAAAGGATGATGTAAAGGCAAGAAATAAAATAACTTTGTTGCGTAAAATTGCTGCGGTGAAAGTGTGACGTGTGACGTGGGCGGCGCTGGCCGATAGAATGAACGTTGAGCGAGCGCGTCGCCCATATTTATAATGTAGCCGCCAGTGGCGAAGGGTGAATTTTCTTAAAAGGGAAGCCGGACCAAAAAATGCTTACCTTGCTCAAGTGTGATGCGTAAATTCCAGCTGTTCCCTGTATCGGGCGTTTCATCAATCATGACTATTCATGACCGATACAAACTGAGCTTTATTTATTTCAAGTTTAATTTAAAATTCGCGTAAAACGAATGCGATAGGTACTTTGTATTAAATCATTTTGTATACCTATCACTCGAAAGGCCAGAGAATGTGGGATTTTGTGTTGAGGAACATTGTTCCAAATGCGAATCGATTACAGTATCATACTTGCTTAAATATAACAACGTTTCGATATAGTTACCGCGGTTATCGGATGGCCGGATTTTCGTGGTGGCCGCGAAAAGCTAATTCTTGTTTACCTAGTAAAATTACTGTGTCGATGAACCGTTTCATTAAACTTCTATTCCGATCTACTTTTCTATTATGAACTTCTTACGTATTAGCAAAAAATGTTTCTATCCTACGATTTCCGAAATCATGCAAAGATAAACAACTTCGGATATATGTTTTTCGGTCTGAACATGTTTTTTGGACGAATTTGAAAGATTATTAATATCTTTAAATCCCGTGTGGCTCCATAAGCTACTAGAATCTGAACAGCATGCAAGGGAAACAAAACATTTTATTTAATTTACAACTTTCCGTAAGCCACGGGTATTTGTCGTACAAAGAACTGTTAAAATGTTTGAAAAAACCATCGCGTCGTTTATTATTTATAATCATGTCAGGGCGAGCACGGCCTATCTGAATTACATGTTTTTTATTTTTAAAACTCAACTTTGAAAAGGTTTCCTCAGTCAACAAATAATCTGTCAGACAGCATAGTACTATGTTCAATAATGCCGCCATGCTATCGAACTTACTTTATAATAACAAAATCACTACTTAAATAACTAATTTCTAGTAAAACTATAAACTTACCTAAATACCTATTTAAATAGACGATCACCAAACAATACAACGCCACTAACCTTGTTTTCACTACGCAAAACTATCACTAGTTTACACAAATAACTCAATTTCAACAATAATACACGAGTAATGCTACAAGATTCTAAATATTATGATACGAATATAACAAAACAAATGAAACTAGTGAAATCATTAGACATGACACAGCGCGAACCGCGAAAGAACCAGTGTTGCCGTTAGGACAATCTTGTTTGTGGCTACATCAAAGTTAATAATGTTTTAATCCTATTTACAACAAAAAATTAAAAATCAATAAATGAAAGTCTACAATGTTATTAAAAATTCTGTAATATCTTCGTCAGTGGATTCGGTTTGTTTTACTGATTTGACCGTTTTTGTGACTTTTGTTAAAACTTGAGGTGGCCTAACATACCATTTTAAATTGCTTTCTAATCATAATAATGGAATTAAGTGTTAATGCACATAGTCTGTTTCTTAATTTATTTTTCAATCTAAAAAGCAGCCAGAAGTAGCTAGATTTATTTTGGTGGCTAAAATGGATTATTTTTTGGCAAAAACACAAAGTGGCTAAAACGGCAACACTGGAAAGAACTCTGTTGTGGATCTGTCATCCAAATATTACTATCCGAACAAATTCGATTTACAACCATCATTCCATCTCGTTCTGGCGTACACATTTCCTATCTCTGTCCTGATCGTAACTCGACAAATTCCGGCTTGCTAACTGCCTAAATCTAGCAGTGTTATATTGTGGCCTCAAGGTCACGATCGCTACAAGAGACTATGAACTAAATGTACTGAATTCCGGTGCGAGCGGCCGGCTTAATTTAGGCATAGATTGATTCTTTGATTGTTAGTTTTATAAGCAAATGTTATACCTGCAATGTAACTTCGTAAATAATTATTTGTTTAAATGATAATTGAAAACAAATTAATTTCATACTAGTATTTGCCATATTATTATTTCGAAAGGGAAGCCGATAGGAATCGAGTTGTATGGACCCTTCGCCACTGGTAGCCGCACATGTCAGCGGCGTGGTGTGTGTCTGCTCAGTGTGGACGAATAGGCAGCTTAGATATTTGATCAATTTCTTAGAATTAGGTACATGGAATGCTTAAATCTAGTAACGATTCCAATAAGAATCTTATTGTACATTTTTAAGTATGTTCCTAGTTGAGATTTTATTGTCTCATAACGATTAGCATTGAGTTTACATATAAAGTAGGAACTTGTAACTAATTAGCGTTTTTAGTCAACACAATAAGGAAATTGGTCTTTATTAGACTTCTAAGTTAAAATTAAAGAACGTATAAAAGGTAAATAGGTAAGAAAATTAGGTATAATAAAGAATATTGCAAAAGTAAAACAAAAGGACTTAATCTACCTAAATAACTAGCTATTATTTACGTCTAACTTAAATGTCTAGAGCTGTTATTTACACTAGCACTGTCACAGCGATACGCACAGCACTTCACCATATTATTTTACCGTCCTCGTGTGTTTTATGTCCCAAACAAGTAATATTTTATCAATTTTAAACGCGATTGAAAAACATTTGATGCTTATCAATATGGCAGACAAGCTACCTACGCGTCAAATTTTGTCTATGTATGAGTCAGTGTGACAACACGTGACAGAACGAGACATGCTTATGAATTGTCACTTAGAAAAAAAAGGATAAAGAATCATACCATATAAAAAAATATATCTACGTATTAATGTTTGGTCTGCTACTATTTATATGTCTGTGGAAATTACCATAAAAAATTTCTGTGCTCAAAAGAATACCTACTTCAAAAATCGCCAAAAATCGTGTTTCGGATTGGTATATATCTCAAAACTCTGAGCTACTAGAGCAATTCTATATACGGATTTAGTTTCAGCTTAAAAATCTTCAAGAAATGACGTGTCTCATCCTAAGGACAAAAATGTTGTAGACTAGTGGTATTTGAAATAATTTCTATTGATAATTAAAAATCTATTATTAATCTATGGTAGGTTGTGTGGTCACACAGCACAGTGTGTCAAAAACCCGAATTTTGTGTCATCGTGTTTTTATTGAAGTAATCGATAGTTTCGTACGATAGTTTAACGCTGGCTGGTAGTTCTTTTCTTTTAATTTAAAAAAAAAAACAAAACTAGTTTCTATTTATTCCATTAATAATTGTATGTACAATCACCTACCGTTCCACAAATCTCTGTTACTTTAGTATGAATGGGACGCAAGATTTATCTCATTTTTTATTTACATATATAACACCGTATTAGTTCGTGATTTCTATTCAAAATATCTCTTATTTTTTCTAACGCTATCGCTTTTTTTTTGCGTACAGGTTGCAGTGCGGCGTAAGGCAGGGGGGGCTTAGCTCACCCAGGCTCTTCAACCTGTATCTCAACCGGCTGATGAGTGAGCTCAGCAACACTGAAATCGGTTGCTCCATTGACGGGCAATGTGTCAACAATATCAGTTATGCAGATGATATGGTGTTGCTGAGCCCATCGATCAGTGCGTTAAGAAGGCTCCTCCGAATCTGTGAAGACTATGCGGTGCGGTGACTCATGGTCTCAAGTACAACTCGACCAAAAGCGAGCTTTTTAGTCTTTAGGGCGAAGGGTAAAATGTGCGGTGTTGTTCCATCGGTTACCTTGTGCGGAGCTCCGCTGAAAAGAGTCACTCGTTTTAAGTAGGTACCTTGGACACTGGGTTACCGATAGGCTGTCGGATGACGCCGATTTAGAGAGGGAACGTAGAGTGTTAGCTGTCAAGTGTAACATGTTGGCCCGCAGTTTCGCCCGGTGTACGCGCGAGGTTAAAATTACACTGTTTAGGGCCTACTGCCAGTCGTCGCTATACACGTGCGCCCTGTGGGTCAGTTATACACAGGGCTCGTACAATGCTCTACGAGTCCAATATAATAATGCGTTCCGGGTTATGCTGGGGCTGCCGCGCTTCTGTAGCGCGTCGAGGATGTTTGCGGATGCACGTGTTCCGGATTTTGGCTCGCTACTGCGTCTACGAATCGCATCACTGATGCGTCGGGTGCGCGACAGCCCCAATAGCCTCGTGGCTACTGTAGCCGGCAGAGTGGATGGCCCGATATTGTCTCACTGGGTGGCGGCGCACAGACCGTCATTCAGATATGTGAGATGACATGATTTGTTGTTTATTTAGTGTGTAAATGTTTTGTCTTTGTTTTTAAATATTATTGTTTTATATAGATAGTTGGTCTGAAAATAAAGATTTATTTATTTTTTTTATTAATACCATAACATAATTCCGTGTTATCCAAAAGTCATTGCACACTTTACTCGGGTTTTTGACACTGCAATACGCCAGATAAACTTACAATAACGTACATTGACCTCTTCCATAGTCATTAGGTTTCGCTTTGCACGGCCCCGGATATACGATTTTTCCGAACCGGGGCAGAAACTTGATAGTGGCGCCCACCTCTCTTCCGTCGGTGTTTTTGGTCGTTTCTTCGTATTTTAACACCGACTTCCCAAATTAAAGTTATTTTACTTAGCAGTGTTTTTAGGGTTCCGTACCTCAAAAAGAAAATACGGAACCCTTATAGGATCACTCTGTTGTCCGTCCGTTTGGGTGTCAAGACCTTTTATCTCGGGAACGCGTGGAGGTATCGAGTTGAAATTAAAAACCATATACTCAGCTCTACAGTCCCTTGAAGCAGTGAAAAATATAACTTCAACGTTAACGCCGTTTATGCCGTAAAAACGTTTATAGTACAATACAATACAAATACAATACAATACAATACAAAATCCTTTATTTCAAATAGACCAGTTACAGGCACTTTTGAATAGTCAAGGTCTGTCAGTCAAATAGATGAAGCTAATCCTGCCGCGCTAATGACAAGAGCAGCAGGTTGTTCTCCAACATAACACACCCACCGACCCCGCCTCCAGCGCGACAGTTGCACGTTCCAAAGAGTAGATCCTGTGGAGAAGAACGTGCAAGAAACTCCAAGGACACTCTTTTAAACCAGTTGCCATTATTTACAAAATCATGTTTACATTCGGTGCGAAATAATTAATGAGTAAAACTATACAATGCAAAAAGAATGATTCTACACAATGCAAATATAGTCTCACAATCTTCAGCAGGTCCAACAATGTTTTCACATGTAGTGTCTAAAAACAATATGCCGAAGGTACGCGACGGAAGTTCCGCGACTGATTTTACGTTCCAACGTACTTGGCTAATATGACACACCATAGGTGCCGAACTTACGCGACAGACATTCAGTTGCGCAACTTTGGGGGTATTTAGTGTCTCAAGCGCTGTTGTGGCGTCCTATCGTGTTAACTAAATAGCCGGACGGACAGACTCTCATTGAGACTGACAGATTGTTGATCCATAACACACGTTCGCGACTCAACCGCGATTCTTATTTTTTCTGCATCAACCACCCTAGCATTTTAGCACCCTATAACCACATTGAATATGATTTTATTTTCAAGCATTTGAATTTGGCGCCCCTTCACAAACTCACCCTACTAATAGCCTAATTTGTTTCGCATTGCTGGGCAAAGATCCTCTTTCTCTTTTCTTTCGATTAGGATAGATCCTGAGCGATATCTAGCAATATTTCTTTACTTTAAAACACCGATGAGTTTTTGGTTGTGTCTTTGTTTTTTAACACCGAGTACCGAATTATGGTTATTTTATACTTTGTTGTAGTATTTTTGGAGGTCGGTTATATTTTTTGTAAATTTTTTTATTTATTTTTCACTTTTATGTGGTGATACTTGGACGACGTATTTGTCTACGCAGAAATTGAAATAAGCAAAAACGCTCATCAAATAAAAACTACGGATCTAAATTAAATTACATTTTTACGTGACCAAGTGGCAAGAATCAGAAAAAAGAATCATACAAATCGGATCAGAAACCTCTGAGTAATCGGTATACATCGCTAGGTTAATGTGTTCTGTGGTATACATACATAAAAAAAATAGTTGAGTTGAGTTTGAGTTTGAGATTTTGACTGAGCTGTAAGCGTCTCACGTCCTTTTTGAGATAGGAAGCTACTACGCACCAATTGGTGCCATAAAGTTTGGCTCTAATTGCTCTCTAGTTGTAGCGCCACGTTATTTCTTGATCAACAACTAATGGGTGTAAGTTCATATATAATTCCCACTGTATCGAACATAGTGAGACATCCCCATTATCTAACTAAAACAACGGCCTAACAAAGTTCTAATAAAGTTATAATGATACTTAGCAGCGAACTGTTGGCAAAAATCATAAGTGTGCGGACAAAATTAACGGACTTCAATAGAAATGTGCCCAAGAACTTCACGACTTTATCCCACCAGCCCCCTTCAACTATCGGAGATCCAGACGCACTGCAACTTACCATCCCTACCTTGTTGCTATTCAACCAATCCGCACTAAGCGTTTTCAAGCGTCTTTCGCGCACAGCAGAGGAGTGGAACTCTCTGCCTGCGTCTGTGTTTCCGAACGATTACAGCCCTAATCTTTTCAAAGTTAGAGTAGAAGAGGCTACTTCTAGGGAGGACTATTTGTAGGGAGGTGCATCTTCCCATACTAGACAGCCGGATGATTCTGTAACAAGTCGAATTGATTACTTTGCATTCTACTCATTGTATAAATGCTAGTTCCTAAAACGTAACAGACAGATGTGTTGCTGGGGAGTTTGTTGGCCACTTCTTCTCCACAGCTAAAACACTAGGAAGTGGTGACGGGCGGGCGTATTGGGGGACTGTCTTTTGTAAAACTTGACGTTCAAAAAGTGCTGGCTCTCAGCCTAATTTGAATAAATGACTTTTGAATTTTGATAAGAAGAAGAAGTAATAAGACTGTACAAATTAGGACCATACCTCCTTGACTACCTACTTGCTTACTTTAAGCATGTTACATACGGATGTAATCCAATATCCAATCCAAGATGACCTTGTTTATTGCGATCCGTGCAGACGGCAGATGCAATCCAAAAAACAGAATTAGGTAGCGGATGGAAACCAAGCTTCCACCAAGTTCACCTTGGATGGGACAATGGATTACATCCGTGTGGAACATGCTATAGTGATATATCTTCTTTCGCGTACCGTATCATATGTGTGCTAGTATGGCGCCGAGAGCGTTTACTCGGCACAATGGCTGGCGTTTAGAAGCGGTAACAATGACAGGCGTCTTCATTGTCTGCCGCAAGTGTTGGGAATACGACCGAGTTCTATTTTAGGTCGCGCTCTCACTTATGAGCTGAAGCCACGTAAATGGCTATGCAGATAGGTACTGAGCTTTAGTTTGGAAACTTGTTATTGCTGAGCGGAAATCGTTAAGGTATCTATCAATGCGTTTCAAATAAGAATAGGGTCGATTTAGCGCCATATTGTGACGTCATAGCTGTAAATTATTATATTTAGCTCATTTACGAACGTTTTTATTTAAATTTGATTTAAGACTTATTTAAACAAAGTAAAATAAACCGTTATGGATTTGCATATCGGTAAGGTTTCTTTGCAAACATTACTTTTCAAGAGACTTGACAGATAGAGGTCATTGACGTTCCTATTCTCATTTGAAACGCATTGTACAAAATGTACATGTTTAATTTTATTGCGCTTATAATGTTGATGCAGGGAATCGTGTGTAGATTATTGCCTAGATAATTTTTCCGGTTGGAAATATGATATGAGAGACTGTTCGATATTTAGGTAGGTAGGTATGGTTCAGAGTACCTATTCACTGCCCAGACTAGACATCCGATAGAACTAGACTACCTACTAAAAGACCGAAGTCGGACTAGGTACTAATAGTAGCCTAAAAAATTAGTGGTCAGTCTGTCAATTAAATATAACAAAATATACCTATCGGAAAGTGCATATAATAAATTGGTTATTTAATTACCTACGCCTCGTTTCAATCAATTAGTCTAGATTAAATTTACAATCCAAACCACAAATTTGGTCCACTCGCTGATCACGGATTTGCGCTGTCAACAAGTTTCACGATTTAATTTTAAATCGTAGTTAGGTAATACTTATACTAACTATAATATCAAACTTCACAAATTATTATACCTATGGTCTAAGCTTGTCTAAGAATGAAAAAGCGGGGAGTACGGAAAGTCGAGTGTAACAGTGGATGCCTCAGTCGATCCGATACTGTCATCTTCATCTTTGTGCAGAGGTGTATATTATATTGTTACTATCTCTATCTTTGTCTCTGTCATTTCTGACCAAGACTAAGGTCAAGAGCAAACCCACCACAAATAAAAAAAAAATAAAAAAAAACTGCTTTGTGTTACAGGCTGCTATTCTCAGCCGTTCAGCGCCCGGTGACCGTTCACTACTTAACTATATGAGAGCACAGAAGCATCTCATAATATGGTCAGCAAACGCAGGACACATGCATAAATTTGGTGAACCTCCTTCCGTGGTTCTCTCCGAACTCAAGTAAAGTATTCAAAAACCGTACGCGCAATGCGTAATGTATTCCCAAAACGTTTTGTGCGTACAGGTGGGATGTCCACCATGTACCGGTGGCGCGTCGCCGTACGTCTTGTGGTCCGATGGTGGAACGAGCTTGGTGGAATTAAATTATGCAATTCCGTGGCACACTCCCCAAAATGCAACCGATAGAAAACCGACAGGCCAGCAACTCGGCGTCGATGCTCAAGACTGGAGCTTCGATTCGACGAGCATATCATTGCCGATGATCCTCTTGGCTCGTTTGACCTGGCCATTATAGGAACCTATTTGAGCCTTTTGGACGAGATGGAGTGACTGTACCAAGTAGGTTGGTACGTTGGTTTGTGAAGATATCACTCGTCGGGTCGTATTTCTAGTCTAGCAGACCGTACCTACAAGAGCTTATAGCCTACAAGCTAACATACCATTACAACACGAAGGTATCTAGTTTTCTACAACAAAGATGCACCAAGCTAAACGACATACACTTATTTGCTATTTACCGACAAGTGACTGCGAAATGCTAATTTATATTCTGTGCTAATGCTACACTTTCTTTTGTAAGACTCAAAATGGCGTCGTGAAGGTAACCTGAACACACAGATACGTGAGTTTTAATTAAAGCTAAATTGTGTACCGGTTGGTTACACTATATAAACGGAGTTTTTTTTTTCTTTTTTTTTCTTCTTACTACCCCCAAAATAATTGGAGTCTATGCTTGTCTAATTTTTCTCTTTCATTCCAGTTCTCGCAATTATTCGTCTCGCACTTTCTTTCCGCATACTTTGTCTTTCAGGCATTCTTCTTCTTTCTTTCTAATAGGGTAGGACGCCCTTCTACTTTACGACTATGCTATCTATTTTTCTTTATTTTTTATATTCTGTGCTAATTCTACACTTTCTTTTGTAAGACTCAAAATGGCGTCGTGAAGGTAACCTGAACACACAGATACGTGAGTTTTAATTAAAACTAAATTGTGTACTGTTAATGGTTGGTTGCACTATATCAACGGAGATAGTTTACTCTAATTTTGGTTGACAATGGATGCAATAGAATTTGTGGTATTCCGAGCGCACTCGAAGTTAGTGACGCGTGCTGTCGCTGTTCATTGTTAAACTCGTTTTATTTGAAACGAATTTGATTTAGTTTTGCGATGAAAAGAGGGACTAAGTATACGAGGAATTAGAAATGATAATTGATAATGATAAATGATATTTTATTCTGTAAGTAGGTTGTAATTTTAACACTTTTACACGACATTCTTTTTTGGTCATTTTAAACTAGATGAGGCCGGTGTTTCATAGCTGACTGCTCTGAGAAGAAACACCGAAACAAACTCAGAGGTCAAACTCTCTTTTAAAGTCCATACAATCGTACTGGTCAAAAAAAATAAAAAAATAAAAGAAATAAAACAAATTGAATACTTTATACTATTTATAATTTAAAATGAATTTATCATATTTTACAATCGTACTGGTCAAATCATACCAAAACCATGTCTAAAGTGGTATTTTGAGGAAAGTACCACACAGATTTGAGTGAACCTGTCCAGACAGTGCAAGCATTTGCCAGTTATCGTGTAGCTTAGAACTTTAAGGAGCTCAACGACCTGACGAACAATACCAAAGTAAGGACAATATGTTTAGATACGTAATCACAATTTATAATATTCTTCCGTTACTGAGTAAGTGAGTGACTGTCTGACAACGCACAGCCGAAAGTACCCTAAACTCCGTGGGGGAGCACTAAAAGTGAATTTCTCGAAATTTCTACGGGAATTCAAAAGTCATTTATTCAAATTAGGCTGAGGGCCAGCACTTCTTGAACGTCATATTTTACAAAAGACAGTCCCCCAAAACGCCCGCCCGTCACCACTTCCTAGTGTTTTAGCTGTGGAGAAGAAGTGGCCAACAAACTCCCCAGCAACACAACTGTCTGTTACGTTTTAGTAACTAGAATTTAACAATAATTAGTATGCTAAGTAATAAAAAAATCAAAATTCCTTCTAAAATTTACATGACACAAACAAAATATATATATTTATTGACGACACGGTTGGCGCAGTGGTTGAGCGATTGACTGCTGCGCAGCATGTCGCGGGTTCGATTCCCGCACGGAACAAATATTTGTACGACCTACATGTATTTGTTCTGAGTCTGGGTGTTTTTCTATCTATAATATGTATGTATTTACAAAAAAAATGTATATAAGTAGTTTATCAGCCATATCGTAACCATAACACAAGCATTAGGTTGCTTAGCTTGGGACTACATGGCGTTGTGTGAAATGTCCAAGGATATTATTATTATTATTATGTTGTTTTCTTTCTCGGGTCTCTGGAGACCCGGTCCTTTGGTAGGCGTACGAGGGGCCGAAACCAACTCGCAGAGGCCCCGTTAGAAATTTCAAATGTAATGGGGCACCAACCGGCGATTATCCCTGTATGCACTGTGAAAGTATTCCCAAGGACAATCCCCGGTTGGAGCAAGAATATTGCAGAATATGGAAAAAAAAAGATGAAACGCTATGGGTTTGGGCGGTTTAGTGGACTGATAATCGTTTATTATAGAACTATTAGCCCCTGCCTGACCACTAACAATATACACGGCTTTTAAATGGCAGGGGGTGACTTGCACACTCAATGAATGGGCCCCCGAAAACGGTCGCTAGCACAAAGTGACGTAGCGCCAAGGAGGCAACATAGCCTGAGGTGCTAGAGGAGTGGAGAGGTATACCATGGCTATCAGGACAATCCCGGAAGTGCGGTCAAGATCCCTACCAGCATCTTACTGGATTATACATCCTTCTCCCGAGCACGTGTGCTCTAGCGAATCTCCACTCAGACCGGCCAATTAAGGCAAGAGAGAGGTGGGAGCTCTGTTCCTCGTCAGTATTCACTCTGGCCAGCCAATAAAGGCAAGCCGTAGATGAGGAACAAGACTTCTCCCGGGAGATAAGGTTCGTGGGGTCGCTACTGCCCAACAGTTCGCCACAAAACTGCCTTGCGGATTGTATCTCTCTTTGTCTGGCCCCTCACCCTAGGTATGACCTAAGGTTCATCGGGACGCGCAAGCCCCACCACGACGTCAACGTAGAGATACTGCGGTAGGGTTATTATTATTATTATTATTATTATTTATCACTTGTTTGACACTAAAACAAAATACACACTTTAAGCAAGTGTTGACGCACGTGGATTAAATAAGTATATAAAAAAATGACCTAAATAGTTAGTCAAAAAAAAAAAAATAAAGAAAAAAATATTATACCGCGTGTATCTGACATCGACGCTCAAACGATTTCCATGGGTCCAGGGCATGATTCTGGACACCCCAGTGTTGGAGTTTTTCGTCGGTTCTTTTCTTTTTTTTTTCAAGAGTACCACAAAGTATCAGCTCAGCTGAGCTGATATCTATTTGTGGCTTTATTCGGATTGTTTTTTTTTAGAGAAAGTAGTGAATTAATTATTTTTTTATTAAAAATCTCATTGGGTTAGGTCAGAATAACGATTATGAGCAGTCTAAAGTAAAAAAACCCTTGAAAAAAATAAAAAATGAAAAAAAGCCGACGAAAAATTCTAAGTCTAGGGTGTCCAGAATCATGCCCCGGACCCATAGAAATCGTTTGTGCGTCGATGTCAGATACACGCGGTATGAACACATATTATTATAACCTGTCATAAACTATCTACACAAAGAACATGATATTTTGTCTTGCGTTCAACACAGCGACCAACTATTCTTATCGTCTAAATACTCATTAATAGAATAGTATGCCTTCGAAGAAACGGGAAGAATCGGGATGTGCGCGTACGATGTCACGAGCAAAAGCTAGTTTAATATATTTACTTTGTAGCGGTGATTATGCTATGACTTCTACCTAACTAATATTACAAATGCGAAAGTTAGTTTGTTTTTTTACTTCTTCACGACTTAACAATAATATTCTGATGAAACTTGTCCCACTTTTGAATCATGTCCTATGGAGGATACTTGTCGCCCCGGGAATATTTTCCTTATTAACAGCAGCACAGGTCGATCTTCCAGGTTAAGCAACGGTTGCCAAGGTAGGTCTGTGGATGGGTGACCGTCTTAACATATCGAGTTTCCTCCGTGTCTCGGAAAGTACGTTAAGCCGTTGGTCCCGGCTGTCATTTGTAGATCTTTGGCAGTCGTTACGGATTGTCAGTAGTCAGTAAATCTGACTCCAGTCTTGCCAAGAAGTACCGTGTAACACAGTTAACGGGTTGTGGAGGTCTGGTAGGCAGCCGCTCTACGTAAAATACTGGTATTCAGCTAAACCCGGTTTGACTGGAAGCCGATCCCAATACAGTTGGGAAAAGGAAAGGGAGGGAAAATGGAATTTTTGCCTTGTTCAACACAAGCGAAGTCGTTGTCTGAAAATCGAGTTTGCTCTAACTTAGAATAAGTAGAGTGAGTTATTTTAAGTACCCACTTTGTCTGGGTACTACCAGAGGTATATAACTAAGAGAAAGACCTCATGACGATCTAATTCGCCTCGTTCAGCGACCAATGGCCTGCAAAACTCCATCTATTTACCACACGAAACCTATTCGCTATGACAAACTGCTTTATTATCACCATTACGTTCGAGAAGGAAGGATAACACTGAAATTTGTTCAAGCAGTCTTGGATACGTTTCAAATGTAAATAAGTCGGAAAAACAGCGATAAACTGCCACCGTTCGCGTGCCATCACACGATTTCGTATGCAGTAAACAAACATATTAGACTCACATTATCCAGCCTTATTTCTATTACCTACTTACATTTTTTCTCGCCGCCTATCAAACGTTGTCTTCTGTGAAGCAAACGGTTTGGTAATGCGATATAATGAGACCCTTTTCGAATACATTTGCAAATAATAATTTTCATGTTCTTTGGAAGTTTTTGTATGGTACGGGACAAAGAAAAACAAAGAAATAAAGCGAGGCTAGCAGGCTATGACAAATAAAATGTAGGTAAGTTGTTTCTAAACGCAAATTCACGTACTTATTTAGTTTTCCTGAAAAATCTTAACTCGAAACTAGTTTAACGAACTCGCTCTGTGTCGTAGGTACCTATCAGTTAGATATTTCGGTTCATACTCAGACTATTGTAAAGATTCTTCCCACAATTCCAGCGGAAGCAGTGGAAACCAAGCCAGCATTAACGACAATAGCATTCCAATAAGAAAGTACAACTTATAAAGAGCTGCGCGGGCGGAATGCCAGTTTAAAAGATATCTTTTTTATTCTATCGTAGTGTAACTTATTCGTCTACTAAATAAAGTCCTCACACACGTTCACACTCGATTGAATCTCAAGTGAGAGTTTGTGAACGCACCCGACCCGCCGTTTCCGGACGAGGCGCCGTCGTGACGCCGTCCGGTTCCGACACACAAGTAACATGGCGGAGCGCGCGAAAAGAAAAAGATGGCGTCCACAGCCATTACCGGCAGTTCTAGTGTGTTAGTTATTGCTTTGCATTTGTTCAACTGTCGCGTTTGAACGCTAAATAGCTGGGGATTAATGTGTAGCAGAAGTTGAGTCTCTATTGGAGTGGATGATGGGGAAAATTGCGTAATATGTTAAGGCAGTAGGCGATTTAATTTAATTTTGAATGGTGAAAAGTTACTTGGAGATGAGGATCTGTTGAGGACGATGTTAGATAAAGACCTAGATGTGTAGTTGAATACTATGACAACTGCAACGTTATCTTCTTTCTAAACAGTTTAAAGACCTTGAACCGTTTATGTAGGTACTTACCTAACATCAAAATAAACAGATTTTATGATCTACAAGTTCACTCTATAAAAAATATTAAGATATAAAACTAAGTAGCACTTATTATTGGAAAAGTTCGCTAGTAAAGATATTATTTCCAGTAAATTAACCTCTATAATTTTACTTTTATCCTATTATTGAACAAATACTCATAAACATAATTTAGTTTTGAGGCTATTTTTTCGACTGTATTGAGTTTTAAATACGGTTGTGCGTCCAAGAAGTTTTTTACTTTTATCCTAATTATTGAACAAATACTCATAAACATAATTTAGTTTTGAGGCTATTTTTTCGACTGTATTGAGTTTTAAATACGGTTGTGCGTCCAAGAAGTTTATTTTCTGGCCGTTCTTCGCCTTAAGTAGAATTCTCACATTTAAAAAAAGAACCGTTCAGGTTAATTCTATCTTAAAGAAAAGAATCTTATAGAATTCAAAAGATTTCGTTGGCTGGTGCTGCCATCTCACTAGATGGCAGCACCAGCAAACGAAATCTATTGAATTATTAAACACGCATTACCCCGTCCGTGTGTTGTTAATCTGTCTTTTGTCGACTGGCGACGGAAATTGCCCGGAGACTGGTAATGTTGCCTGTGGTACGCGCCTTTGTGATCGCCCCCTAATACCTGTTTAGGGTGGTTTTGTCGAGCAATTTGTGCAGTACGACTTTGAACATAGTCCACAGGACGACTTAGTTTGGAGCATGTCCGGAGTACTGCTTTGCTGTTGGTTATGTTTTGAAGCAACTTTGAGCGCTTTCTTAAGTCAGTAAGTTGTTAAATCTTTATTTTACTATTAGATAGTAACAAATAAACAACAATAATAATTAAAATTAACAACTACACTAAACTAAAACAAAGCATAAAAAAAATTGTCACTAACGCTGGTAATGTGCTCAAGATAGGTACCGGCAGCATCTTCACGTTGAATGGCAATACTTAGTCTCTGCCAAAATAAAAGCCAGCTCTTGGGTCACGGGAAGTGTCAACCAGCCGATTCTAAATTTCTTTGAAAAGGTTGTGAGCAGGGCCCCACGGCCCGAGGGAGCCCTTGTTAAATTACGTATTTAGAGGATGTGTCGATAATTTTATTTACACCAGCAAAAAAAGAAACTGAACAGGATCCTCTGAACAAGCTCAAAAATCCATCGACACTTGAGCAACGAAGCGTGCGATTTGTCAAACTTGTACCATCACAGCAATAAAGCAACATTGAACATTTTCTATTTGTACCGACCTAATTGATCAAACAGCGAGACGAGATAAAAGAGAAAAAAATATTCCGTTTTTTTCCCATTTCTTTTTTCTCCGTCATTCGAGACTAGACGGAGTCGTAATCCGGCAATCACAGGCCGACGGACCGGCAACAATTACGGATACCCCGCGATTTCCCACCGGATCTAAATTTTGATCAAGATATAAAATTGTCGATACATCAGTCAGCGCTCTAATTGGTTCGAGTCCGTCGTTTCGAACAAAAAATGTGCCCCTAATTGGCGATGGATGAATTTCGTTATATTATAGTCTCTTGGGTTGATTTCCATTTCTATTTGGGTCGCTCGACTTAATTGTGATAGAGATTATCTATCATTTTTAATTTGTGGGTACTGCGGTGGTTTGACCTGTTCTAATATCATAAACCGGAAATATACCTAACTATAGTTAATAGCAGTTCATATATTATGTTAGTACAGACAAATATTATACTAAGATGAACATTTAAGCAAAGACAAAATGAAGACATGATGAAACGAAGAGAAGGCATAATATTATGCACGTCGTCGTGCCTGAGCCAATTCAGCATCCTTTCTCAATTATTGATTTGTCTACATAAATATTCTGTCTCGCTTAGATAACACAACAAAAAAATCCTCCATCCTGAAGCGATTCATAAAGCGACCTTCAATTTGAACCTCAAATAAATTCGGAATTCCATCTTTCGGAGACAAAAGCTTGTTCAAATGCTCAATTAGTTAATATAATCCCCGATTTGTCGGAAATTATCGGTAAATGTCGGGCATTATCGGTAAACGGCGGGCAAACTGTCACAATTACCGCTGCCAGCGTCAATAGGCACACAGGGAATGTGTGATGTGCGGAGTGAGGAATTTCCGAGCGGTTTGGGCAATTATCGCGAGGCGGCGGTCTCTGGGGGCAGTTTCGATGGCTGCTGAAACCACTGCGCTGTCAGGTCGAGCGGTACTTCAAGCTCGATAGTTGAAGTTTTTGATAATTTTTAGTTGTTAGATATTATCGGACAGGAAACTAATAAAATTTGGCTTCAATTAATATGTTTGGGTGCTTATTCTGCAAATGCGGTTACTTGATTTTTAGAATTCCATTGTTATAAGGAAAGTGGAACTCTTGCAAGGAAGTTGCTTTTAAAAACCTTTGTGCCTATTCTGTCGCAGAAGTTTTCTTGAGATCGATGTAATATAGTTTGAATTTTGGTAAAATATAGGCCTCAAAGATTTCAAGTAAATGTCCAAAAATTATTGTGAAATACTCTTATTAAAATAAAAAAATAATAATAATCTACTTTAACCTTATTCTGTACTTTGATAGAGCATGTGACCATATTCTTTGATGTTTGGAAAAAAACAACGGGTTGCATTCAGGGAGTGCCGGCTGAAATGAAAACTTGAACATTAACGTTGTGCATTTTTGAATCATCCGTCTTACGAATTTTCGATCATTTCACGTGTCCTGACGCATCATCCGTCTTACGAATTTTCGATCAGTTCACGTGTCCTGACGCATCATCCGTCTTACGAATTTTCGATCAGTTCACGTGTCCTGACGCGTCTTTCGTCTTATGAATTTTCGATCAGTTCACGTGTCCTGACGCGTCAATCTATCTTACGAATTTTCGATCAGTTCACGTGTCCTGACGCGTCAATCTATCTTACGAATTTTCAATCAGTTCACGTGTCCTGACTCGTCATCCGTCTTACGAATTTTCGATCAGGTCACGTCTTGACGCGAGTTTCACATTTAATACCTATCCCAAGAAAAGTGCTGAACGCCGCTAAAGAAGTTTTCACTTCAAAAACTGGTGTGGAGATAAATACTGGGATTTACAGTAGCTCTCTTTTCCTACGTCAAAGAGGCAAAAACCGCTAGTATGTATAATAGTCCTTACCAATATAACTTAGTAAATAGATAGATGTTTATGTATTCAGGTTACCATACCTATAACTAACATGTACATAGCTATATGCTGATATGGTATTCAGCCTCGTATTAAGGGATTATAAGGCCCGGCTTTGGCCACTGTTATTGAATCTGGCTATCGCTAATACTAATTAAACACTGGGATAATTTTGCAGCGAAAATCATAATATCCTCCAATCGGACGCTGATCTTTCATTGAGGGATCAAAAACCTATTGTCTGACAAGATCATAATTATGTCAGATTAAATTAATAGGTTAAAATTCCTTATTTTTTTAAAGTTATTATTCCTGTAAAAGAACTTGTAAACTTTAATGGGCTGTTATTCCATATTGTTCGTATGTTCACTTTGTACTCACTTCACCCAAGCTCACTAATCACGGTGAGACCGCCAGCGTAACTTAACCACGAAAATCCACCCGTACGATTACTACTTCCTCATCCGTGGATAAAAAAGATAGGAATGTCACATAAAACGAAAACACAACAAAATCAAAAACATTCCATTTGAACCAAATCCAAAGTGATGGATATGGGTTGAACTGGACATCAAAGTGAAACGAAGCGTTTTGCTTTTTGACATGTTCGACACGCGTTATTTTCGACATGTTTTTTTCCACGGAGCGCACTGTGTGGCCGAAAACATAGAATTCAGGACTGAGTAACTGAGTTTGACTAATAAATTATGAGCCTGTTTGTAGACAAGTCACCAGAAATTTAAATACTGTAAAGAAAATTGCTGTTAGTCTGAAATGAGTGTTTGGAGTTAACGACCCCTTTGATAGCTTTTCAGGCTAAAGCTGAGTTAGGTTCCTAATCAATATTTAGAAATCAGGGATAAGGCTTCATTAGAAATATAAATAATTTTGTCGTTTTCATGTTTTAACAAAGTCATTCAAGACTTAAGAGTGTGTATTCCGTCCACTAGCGCCGCCAATAGTTTTTTATTAATTGTGGTAAATTTAAGACACGTAGATAAAAAACCGCTCTGTAGTGTACTGAAGAAATGTATCTATTTTATTTTTTGATAGCTATTTATAATACATAACTCATGGCTAAATAGCCAAAAAGGCAATGATTGCTAAAAGTGGCCACTTTTAGCAAAAATATCGACTTTGGCAATTATTTATGTTCTAAAGTACAAAACATAGCTCTCAAAACATAATAAATACATTTCTTCAGTACACTACAGAGCGGTTTTTTATCTACGTGTCTTAAATTTACCACAAATAATAAAAAACGATTGGCGGCGCTAGTGGACGGAATACACGCTCTTAAAGACCAGGCACCGCTTTAATTTCGGCTGCGTAGCAAAATTTCGTAGCACGTTCGTAGCACCATGCGTAGCTTCAGCGTAGCATCGTCGTAGGCGCTAATTTGTAGGTTCCGCACAGGCTGAGTCTGTAATCCGGCCCATTCATCAGTTAGCATAAAGCCAGGGTGTCCACTAATAGTCGAGCGGTATTAACTTAGCCTATCGACAAATTGACACCCATACACTATCATCGATAACGATTGCTGAAAAGTCAGTCAATGGAATTGACGTGACGTGTTACCGAAATGTCAATGTCATGACTGTGTGGATGTGGAGCCGAGTTACTAACCGTGATTCACCTCCTATCTTGCCCTCTGTGTCCCAAAACATGCAGCCGAAGAGACCAACACCAACGATGCCGTTGAAGTGGCAATGTTTTGGGCCATCCGAATCTTAAAAAAAACGTTCCAGCCAGCGACACGAAACAGAATGTCATTGTCATACACCTGCCCTAACTTCCATATCTAATCTAGAAAACCACAAGAAAATTAACACTTTTAAAATCCATACCTTTTCTACAAACATCAAATTACAAGCAAAACCAAACTTCGATTCACGACAAGAAAATTTCCTTTTTTTAATGACCACTAATCTCATTCTCGCAGCGGTAAGTCAGCGCAGACTGCCAGTTTGATTTAATTCTCTTTTAATTCGGGCTAGAATCTGCTCCCTGGTAACAAAGTTAAGCCTTTAGATGGATAAACCGAGGATTTGAACGGAACTGCGAAGCTAGTCTGCATTGCACCACAAACTGCAGTTTATCGGTTTACGTGATTTTTCGAATTTCGAATCTAATAAATTGTAACAGTATTTGTTTGTGGTTTTGTCTGTGGTGTACGGTCAGTTATTGGCATTGGTACAAATGCTCTTTGGTATTGTTAACATGTTTAATTGTCTGTGGCTATTGTTTATTCTAGTTTGTAGTATATAAATAAGTTAGGTACTTATGTGAAACGTTTGATTGTGCGTTCTTAATGAGCACTTAAAATTATGTACGTGATAAATATTTTAAAACTGTAAGTACATTTAAATATGTAGGTACTTATTTGTTACAGACCTAAACCAGACATAAACCACGTTTCTTGTAAAGGAGCCCCTTTCAATTTAATAGAATTTTCATTATTTGTTGTTATTGCGGTAATAGAAATACACACTGTGTGAAAATTTAAACTGTCTACCGAATTCGGTTCTTGAGATACAGCTCGCTGATAGACAGATCGACGGACGAACAGCAGAGGCTTTGTAATAGGGTTCCGCTGGTTACCTTTGGGTATGGACCCCTAAAAACGACAGAAAACAATAAATAAATCTCAATGTTTTCGTATTTCTGAAATTGATAAAACGCTTAAGCGAATTACTCTCGCAAGAAAAAGACGAGACAGAAAAATCAAACGGTTATTGAAAATATGGCACGGAAAGATGCACGCAAAATTCACGAATACATTTAGCGGGCAGTGAGCAATCGGACTTTTTCGCGAAATACCTTTTTGAACACGGCTGAAAGGGGAATATTGTGAATTTTAAAAATGCACGGTAGTTGCATGTCTAGTTGGTGCTCGATGCTCGGGTAGACTTTTTGATATGACGTACATCTCGATTTTGTTTCTTTTCAAGGCTACGCCGACTGTTATACATATTTGTGAGGCATCAGTAAGTAGTGCCTTAGTTCAGTATTTGTTAAAATAGGTATAAGAAGTACGTTTACCTTTTATTAGCTAAACTAGCTGACCCGCGCATCTTCGTCTACGTCACATTTTCCATTAATGCTCCGCTCCTATTTATCTTAGCGTGATATATAGAAGAATCGATAAATGGGCTATCCAACAATGAAGGAATTGTTCAAATCGGACAAGTAGTTCCTTAGATTAGCGCGTTCAAGCAAACAATCAAACAAACTCTTCAGCTTTATAATATTAGTATAGATATTGCAATAAAAATAAAGGTCTACGATTAAAGTGAATGCGTTTTATGTGTACTGATGTGTGTTCGTGCGTCGAGTTCCCCAGTGGGTGTGTATCATTTGCTCATTGAATGAATTAATAATAATGTTTTTAGTGTAGATACTATGAGATGAGAACTCACAGCATTCTCACGCTCTCTTCATTTCTAGACTAGGATGATGCCGAGTATAGACCAAGTGAACGATCGCTAACGAATAGAAACTGATGGACATCCGTTCGCTCAGATCCATTCGGCTTCTGTAAAAAAAAGTAAAAAAAAATAACAAGAACGACATTACAAGTACAAAAACTTTTCACAAAAAAAAAAATACAACCGACTTCAAAAAAAACACTACAAAGTAAAAATAACTTTGATTTTGGAAGTCGGTTTTTTTGTTAGTTTCTTCGTATCTTGACACCGACTTCCGAAATTATAGTTATTTTTTAATTTGTAGTGATTTTTTTTTTGGAAGTCGATTGTATTTTTTTGTAGAAAAGAATTTTATTTTTCACTTTTTAGTGGTACCCCACACCTAGCAACACCACTGCAAAATCGCTTCGCACATAAAACCATCATCGAAGTAGACGAATTCCAGCTATTTCGATTTAAAATCCAAAGTTCGTAACCGATTTTGATAAAATTTAAATGGGACCAATCTGCAAGTATAATAATATCCTTTCAGATAAAACAAGAATTTTTCAAATCGGTTCATAATATTGTCGGAGTTATGAGGTAACAAACATAAAAAAAAACATACAACCGAATTGAGAACCTCCTCCTTTTTGGGAAGTCGGTTAAGAAGGCAGGGTGTGCGTTGTGGTGGAAGGTGTTAAAATAAAACAGATTTTTAGGACGAAACAGCCACACGAGTATCATTGACAGGAACAATGCTCTACAAAACCAGACTTGTCAATAAGTTCGCCGTGACGTGTTAACGGCCTATTGCTCTTCCATCCATAACTCTGTTGGAGTTTCCGAATCTTTTTTATAGACTGTAAGGCTAACCAGTCTAACTTCAAGTAATTGGCTCACCCAGAACGGTCACGTCGCCTTACAAATTAAAACTACATAGTTTCAAAACGAAAAAAAAAAACCACCTGCATGTACTCAGCAACGTTTATTGCTATGTTTATTTGCAAAAACCAAAGTTCGGGGTTCCTTAATTAAAACCACCTACCTCAATTCGCGCTCACGGCTCTTTAATAGGGGCATTTAGGTGCATCGCAATCACTCGGCTCTAATAACGCGTCTCCATTTCCGCTGCACTGATGAAAGCACCCAAACGGATTTCTGAACGCGACCTCTTTACGTTTGCTAACTTGTTTATGGTACTCCATTCAACCTCTTTGTATCCGAGACTCTTTTGAGAAAATATTTAGCGGGAACAGCGCTAATGGCGGACGTTTTGGCGCCAATTCGGTGGAAGGATTGGCGTGTTGCTGAACTTTGTGGATTCGAATTTCGAATTTGTATGTTGAAATTCGTGGTTGATTTCATAATTTTTTGTTTTTGTGGTCTTTCTTTTTATTTTTGGGTGAATGTTAATTTGGAAAAGTTAAATTTAGTAGTTCTTTGTTTTGTATGTGATCATAAACTGGTGATTCCTATCTTCTTAAATATAATATAATAATATATAATATAATAATATATACATTATAATTGTCTTCTACTTCGAAATAAACAATAACAACACGGATATAAGTTGTAAACCTATTTCTGTGTTATGTTGCTGCTGAGATTGAGGGTCAAAGTGTACCGAAGTACACTATAAAGTTCAGCGTACTTTTTTATGGAAAAAATAGGTGATCGATAGGTAGGTACTTCACTTTATGATCTTTATATGAGTAAGTTACGAGCAAGTTTTAGTAGTAGGTAGGTACCTATAATGTCCCTATAGGTGTGTGTGTGTGTGTGTGAGCGAATGAGTTTTTATGTGGGTGCTATTGATATTATACCATAATACACACACACACACACAAATTGATACTAAGTTGTAGGTGAAACTGTTATTTGATTTGTAGTTGATACGTAAACATAATACCTATATTCTAGGGAGTAGCTACATTTGTATTGATATATTTAAGAATCAGTAAGTTAATCAAAGGTTTAGCCAAGTTATAGGAGTTTATATGTACCTACACATGTGTTTATTTTTTTATTTACCTTTCCTTTTAATAGCAAAACCCAGACTTAGTCGTTTTATGCCGGTTGTACCACCTGAATATTTACTGAATAAACAACTTATAAAAGTAACATTTCAGACAGACAGTTTGTGTTTTTTCAGGCCTCGTAATAAAACTGTCAAGAATTCTAAATAATACAAATAATGTGTTTTTTTTTGTTTTATTGTTAAGACATATTTAAATACGTAACGTTCGAAATTGAGTGAAAGTAAAAAAACATTACCTACGCTTCTAAAATTTCGTGTTCCAAATCGAAGACTTGATAATTAATAAATAATATGAAACATCGGTCATTTATTTCAGAATAATTAACTATAAGGTCCAAGAAATAAAGACACAAACCGTCACATATAATGGACTTATGCCCTTTTAAATTCGAGTACAAAATCGAAGATGTTCGAAGTTACTAGTCGGTGTTGCGACAAATCACATTTCACAGTCTCGTGGGGTTGTCATCAATTTGCTGCCAATGTCTGTGGCAACTGGCAACTCTGGCAATATAAATAAGAGGTTTGGAACAAACCCACCGCAGACTTTATCGCAACTTAAGTTAATATTAATTGACAACCTTAGAAAACGTCTTTGATCTGTTCATAGATATTTGAAGAGGTGTGGTGTAACAAGAAAATGGTTTGCCAATTACTTTGAGTAATATCGTGTATTATAGAACTTTTTTTTCCCCAACATTCTGACAAAAGAACTCAATATTTCTTTAAAATAAATTTGGCCATGGTCTCCGAATTTCGTTCCATCAAATGTTTTTTTACCCAGAAAGAAATCTTTTTTTTTTTCAAATTTACAAAAATAGTAAGTAATTATAAGTTTAAGAGGGGGAGTAGGAGGTTTAGTGTGTACAACTTTTATTTTAAACTAGCTTCTGCCAGCGGCTTCGCCCGCGTGATTCCTAGGGAGCATATTCCCGGGATGAAAAGTAGCGTATGTGCTATTCCAGACTATAATCTATCTTTGTTCTAAATTTCATTAAGATCCGTTAAGCCGTTCTGGCGTGATTGAGTAACAAACAACCAAACTTTCACATTTATAATATTACTCGATTGGTGTAAAGCGAAATTATAACCATCTTCCCCTCGACATTATAATTATTAAAGGATATTGCAAACTGTCGTAAGCCGTTTTCCGAAGCTACTCGCTAGCCTCTAGGCGCCAAGCTAGCCGGCTGCCTGTGCGTTCGCGACCACAAAAATAATCCGTATAGCATGATTCAGTATTCACGCGCGATGGCTTATTATTAGCGTTTTTCATGTATCTTAACTTTGGTGTTTCTATACCGATTTCTATGATTCTTTTTTTATGGAATAGTTGATAATGTTAACTTTTATTAATGTTAATTAGGGACGACTGAGAGTTTTATAAACGTAAGAGTAGACAAATACAATCAGAAAGCTTCGAACTGCTAAGCTATCGGGAGTTACACGTGTTATTGTTCGTCAATCATAAAAGATAGACATATGCTGTCGTCGGATATTTTTTATATAATTTTAGGGAGAACATTTCCGTCATACATGATTTCTGTGTAGCTTTCACCATTAAGGTTGCACACGCGACGGAAGCTTAAAAAATGGAGTAACTTCTCCCGTTTTCCCAACATTTCCCTTCACTGCTCTGCTCCTATTGATTGTAGCGTGATGAAAAGTATACTATAACCAGCACAGGAGTATGAATAATAATTGTACCAAGTTTCATTAAAATCCATCTAGTAGTTTTTGTTTCTATAACGGTTATACAGACAGACAGACAGACCGACAGACAGACAGACAAAAATTGTACTGATTGCATTTTTGGCATCAGTATCGATCCCTAATCACCCCCTGATAGTTATTTTGGAAATGTATTTCATGTACAGAATTGACCTCTCTACAGATTTATTATAAGTATAGATATAGATAGATAGATGTATTAATTCTTTATTTGGTTCAGGCAATTGTCTTGTGAACCGGTGGTCGTGGGTTCGATTTCCACGGGAAACATACTTTGTAAAGTTGTTTTCCAGTTTGGCTTGGACATTGCAGGCTTTAATCACCTGATTGTCTGATAAAAAGATGATGATTCCGTGCTTCGGAAGGCACGTATAAGCCGGTGGTAAAATGGCGTTCGTCAAATAAATCATGTCAGAGGCCCTTGAGGTGGTTTAGAAACTCTGACACAAGGGTAAGACACGATAAGAAGAATATCAATTAATTGGCAACATTGTCATTGAAACGTCGCATCATTTTAATGGTGATGGGTCGCTCAAGCTCAAATATCAATTCAGAATACTTACGCAACGCTAAACTCTACACCTGACTTGGTAGCGATGCTTTAAGTTATCTCAAAACATAAATTCCATCGCAGACAACAGCAACTCAAAATTCGAATTTCGAACCCTACAGGACAATATCGAAAAAAATAAACAAATGAAAAACACAATAGTCGAACTAATCCCGCATGCAACATCGATACATCGAGTCCAGTATCGATAATTGGTATAATTCGATAGTGTATCGATATCTGTTTGCTCGTGGCCACCTCGGGCCTGTCAGTGTTGCCAATTAGCACGCTCCGATTTGTTTACCAATGCTGTTGATACCGATATTATTGAATATTGTATTTGCTTGACAACTGGATTTTTTGTTTGTGGCAATACTTTGATTAAGTGGGGTTAAAATAATGTATCAGCTCATATTAATTGGTCTGAGCTTTTTAGTTGAGGTTTTTTTCCATTTTTATCCTTTAAAATATTTTTTTTTAATTTTTTACGTTATTAATTGAACAATCAAAGAATCATCATCACCATTTTAGCCAAATGACGTCCACTTTTGGACAAAGGCTCTCCTAAGCGTAGCCACCACAGGTCATCCATTCCACCTTGTTCTCACCGAGGAGGCTCACCAATGTTCCAGTACGCAAATAAAAAAAAAACATCGTCTTCCTGCTCTTACCCCATGTTGCTTGGGGTCGGAGCAACACGTTTTGTACTTCCATTCTGTCCTATCAGCCGTTACGTTATCAATATCTAACACCTTTTTCTTTCATTATCCATCCTCTCACAATCCATCCATCTTTTCTTTGCCCTCTCCTTCTCCGACCATCTACATCTATTTCAGGGGGGCTACTCTCTAAGCTCGAAGTCCGTAGTTCGGGCTTAGTCGCGGGCGTATTCTACTCCGTATTACCTAATTATTAAGATTAATGACAACACGGTTCGATAGTAACTGTCAAATCGTGTTGTCTTTCTTTCTTACTTTGGGTTCGGGACTAATCGTAAGTTCGTAGGTGATGCGGAGTAGAATACGCCCTCAACTAAGTCCGAAACTACGGACTTCGGGCTTAGAGAGTAGCCCCCCTGATTCAGATTGCTTTATTTGCTCAAACATGAGTGTACATACAATTATTATGGAAAACAATGCATGCATGGTGTTACAATCAATGGAGTTGTGCTAACATATTTACCACACTATCATGGTGTGCAAATATTATTCTTATATATAAAATTCTCGTGTCACAAAGTTAGTTACCTTACTCCTCCGAAACGGCTTTACCGCATTTTACTAAATTTTATATGCATATTCAGTAGGTCTGAGAATCAGCTACTATTTATTTTTCATACCCCTAAGTGATAAGGGTTGTCCACCCCTAACATATTTTTTTAATTTTTCGACAAAAAAAATATTATAATGTGGCATTAAAACATACATACAACCCTAAATTTTTAATCTTCTTCCATCAGTGCGGTGGGCAACCGACCAGTGGTTGATGTCGGGCGGTTGTGTACCGCGACGTAGGATTTGTGTGACCTATTTTTTAATAGCAATTTTATTGATGAATAAAGTGACGCAGACGAAGTCGCGCGGGTCAGCTAGATATATTTATGATTAAATAAGTAACATAGACTTTGCTGGCATAGATAAAAACATTAGATTAAAAACTGCTTGACTATATAATTATTTACATTATACTAGAAATACACAGCGAGCCAAAAATAGACAGATGATTACTGTATAAAAATTGCAAATAATAATAATTAAAAAATAAATTAATTAGTAAACATAACATTTATATTCATAAATCTTTTAGTAAAAACGTTTCATTAGAATAGTTTATAACGGGATTGCTACCATGTACCTTTTTTTGCGAATTTCCATGGCGCTTGCAACAGTACCGAAATATCAGATACTCGCAAATAAAAAGGTACATGGTAGCAATCTCGTTATAAACTATTCTAATGTTAGACCATGAAAGTTTATAACAATATACGTGCCAACCTCGGCAAGCGTTGCTTAACCTCGAAGATCGACCTGTGCGGCTGTCATTATTTAGCCACGAGCTGAGATGCGAATGTGAAAGTTAATAGAATTGGCCCTCTGAGGTTCAATTCTACTATTTCGCATTCGCATGCTTAAAACTTAGTAGAGTGGTCATCTTTCTACTTTGTGGGAGACGGAAGCGTCTTCTACTCATTTCTTACTTTATCAAAACACTATCTGTCCCGCGCAACTTCGTTTGCGTCACATTTTCCATTAATGTTCCGCTCCTATTTGTCTTAGCGTGATGATATAGCCTATAACCTTCCTCGATAAATGGGCTATCTAACACTGAAATTTTTTTTCAAATCGGACCCGTAGTTCCTGAGATTAAATTATTTCCCCCTACATACAAACTTACAAACAAATGTTTATTTATTTATTTATTTATTAATTAGGATCATCAAC
This sequence comes from Ceramica pisi, assembly GCA_963859965.1. NCBI lineage: Eukaryota > Metazoa > Arthropoda > Insecta > Lepidoptera > Noctuidae > Ceramica > Ceramica pisi. The sequence goes on along the minus strand of OY982541.1, from coordinate 22,559,225 downwards.
ATTGCATGCTCAATGTTACCTCTTTATAATATTAGTATAGATTATTATATTATTAGTATTAGTATTAGTATAGATAATAACAACAAATCAAATGGAACATTTCAGTGAAGCTTCCAAATTCAAACAATAACCAAGACAGGAAGTGATTTTTAATTATTATTTCTGTTATAACTGCTTTGTAATTTTCAAGTCTGAGCGCCGCGTGACCTTTTGTTTTCCTTCCTTTTTCTTCGTTTTTCCTTTAATTGTGCCTACAGAGCGGAACGGGGCGAATTATTGAAAAAGTTGGCATTATTCTGCACTGGTACCTCGCGTACAGACGGGCGTTTTTAATTTACTAAGTAACTAAAATTGAATTCAATATATTATTGAATTTCTAAAGCCAAAATATTAACTGTAAATTGTGTAAGCCGTACTGTTTTGATACTCAAGAGAAAATTTATGAATGATTATATAAATTAGTAGAAAATAAGTATAAATGTGCAAGCGGAGTAAAAATGGGGAGGTGAACAACTCATAAAGCATCGAAAAAATCGTCCACATTGTTGTGAACGGGGAAAGTGCCTTACAACGGTCTAATCATATGGGTCTAATTGAAATAAATGATATTGATATCTGAGTAGTACAGTGCAGTTTCATTTAATTTAGGGTTTCTAGGCTTTAACAGTATTGTATGCCTGAAAGGTCCCGGGTCGACGGTGAGTTGTGTTTCGCGCGCGCTTCAAAGAGCTGTCAGCATAGTAGACGGGCTGTGCTTACCGGGGTTGCGGAATTTATTCGAAATAGTCACCGCGGCTCTGGTACGCTAAGGGCATGATGAGGAACACGGATGAGTTTTAGTCAGTAAGAGTATAACACTCCCATCCGCTTCATCCAGAGTGGAATGATTTGATGATTCCTTAAAAAAATCCTAAAAGGTGAGAGTGTAGCTAGTCATTGTATTTATCAAAGTATGGTGATTTAAAATCATACTGGGTAATAATGATGACTTTCATATTCTTCTGTTATTTACAAACACTATTTGTTGATATTTATGTTTTACTTGTCCGAAATTTGCTCTGCTACGCTTTCGTAGCGGCGGGCGTAGACCCCGTAGCAACGGCGTAGCAACTGCGTAGGCCAAAAGTAAATCATATTTAGCAATAAAAATCTTCTATATGACTAGTGATACAATTCGAGTATTCTAACATTAATTTAAAAAATTACTTTCTTTAGAAAAAAAGGTTTTCAGATTTAAAACTGCTGTTACAAAGTGAGATTGTTTGAATCAAGCTCCAGTGTTTTGAATATAAGAAACTCGATCAATCACCCTAAATTGAGCGTTATAAAGTGATTAAGGCAAATCTTCAGAGGGCCATAAACATTAAATCCAACGGTTCTCCCGTTATTCTACCGCTCGTCTGTATTGTATGGAGGCGGAATCACAGCGAGCCCGAATCGTTTGCGTTCCACCTTACCGGTACGTAACAGTCGCGAGAATCGTAAGGAAAACAACTTTGGCCATTACACAGACCCCTGTTCCGTGCGGTCGGCACAAGTCACAGACGGAAGCGGGGCGATTTGCTAATCGGAACCTTCGTTGATGTTTAGTTGTGGGTTGAGCTCAAAATATGTGAGACTTTATTTACTTTTGATGAACAGTTATCAACATATTGTGTTTAAAATCTTTTAAAAAACGTGATGGATAAGTTTAACTTTTTGGGTTCCGTACCCACAGGGTAACCAATGAAACACTATTATTAACCCTCCGTTCTCCGTCCGTCTGTCTGTCTGTCAGCGGGCTATATCTCATAAATGGTAATAGGTAGACAGTTGAAATTTTCACAGTGTGTATTTTTGTTGCAGCTATAACAACAAATAATAAAAATAAAATAGCACTGAACCCTTCATGCGCGAGTCCTACTCGTACTTGGTCGATTTAATTTTACCTGAAAGCTCCATAAGCTAAGTTGATATGTTTTATGTTAAAACTATTATTAACTAGCTTCTGTCCGTGACTTAAAATGTGAAATTTGTAAAATAGGCAAATCTGTTCAATTACAAATATTTCTCATGGAATGAAAATTAAATATAAAAGTTTATTTCGAAAAAATAACACAAGATAAGTACAACAAGTAAAACGTTGACAGCTGCAAAAGTATACTGTAGCGCAGCTAACAACGCCCTTGTCCAAATACATAATGAAATGATGTTCCATGCATAAAGTATACGATCAAAAGAAGTCGCTATTGTTTGTGCTTTGAACCACACACTAATGGCGCTTTCAAACTGGGGTCCGATTTTAGAGCAAAAATCTAAATGTAATATTAAAATGAATTGGTTACTTCAGGAACTCGTTTATAGATTCCGGTAATAGTAAAATAAGTTTTTGCATTAAAATAATAAAATAAAGCTCTTTCAAAAACTACGCTATGTTTGAGAACTTTAATTACATTTTGTTAAAAACGTTTATTTGCGATATAAAGCGAGAGCTTCAATGGTTTTAAATTAGCATCAAAATTTTAATTAAACAATTAGTCTTACAATTAGCCACATAAGCCTTTTTTCTTTTATTGTTATTGGTATTCTATCCAAGTATATTCTAAAATCTAACCATGTGATGAGTAAAAAACTTATTTTGAAGGCCTATTTTACTATAATTCTTTACTAAACTAAGGCCTATCTTACTAGACTACGCTTAGTATAATAGCATAATAGTATAGAGCTCATAGCAAGGCAATATCGCTCACCATACATTGTTATGGACACGTTCACACTGTACTATACTACCTATATATTATTGACAATGTATGGAGCGCAATATTGTTGTGCTATGAGCTATATACTCTATGCTATATATTATAGCATAGTCTGAAAGCAGCTTCATTGCACATCTGGTGCCTATCATATTTATTATTTTGACAACTCAATAACAGAAAGTTAACATTTCGAAACTATACACTTTTTCTTTTGCAACTGCACTTTTGTTTCACGATGCATAATTCAACAAAATTACCAAAGAAGGAACTTGTGGACACAACGTTGTTCGACGCTTTAAATACTATGAAAACATTATAAGCTTGAGATGTCGCAATTTGAGGGCCGCGAAACGTTTCTATTATTCAATATTATCCCCAAGATTTCGCCCAAAATCCTACAGACTTCGTAGAAAGTGTTAATTTTTAAGCGGTAGGAGAAAAATTCAATGCCCAAAGCTGTTGTGGGGAAATACGGGAGCGAAATCGGAACGGGAACGCTTACTTAATCCTTCTTTCCTACATTTATTCATGATACAAATACATTATCTCATGATTATTGATGAAAAATGCTGTAAATGTAGTTCAATGTAATCAACATTCTATTTACTAAAATTTACCAAGAGTGTGTAATTTTGATCCTGATCAGGGGGGCCAATTCTACTAATTTTCATGTCAATCACTAACTCTCAAAAAAGTCTTAATTTTCATACATTTTTGACCGATTGCGATTGAGATGCGATGCGGTGCGAATGTGAAAATTTGTAGAATTGGTACCTCAACTAAATCCGATCCCAAAAACCATCACACTTTTCTGACATACCTATGTGTATTTGTTTCTAAATATGTAGATCTTGAGGAAGTGACATTCTATGAGCAGTAGCGTAGCGCAGATGATGGGATTGAAAAGCTGTCGAAATATGATGAGATATTTATTTAAGCATTTTGTTTCGAGCCTAAGGTAGGCATTTTTTTTTGTGATGGGTTTGCTCTTGACTCTAGTCTGGGTCAGAGATGACAGTGACACAGTCTACGATGGAGCGAGCTTACCCAGAATGAGCCTGTTCACTCTAACTTTGAAGAGATTAGGATTTATTTTAATTTAATTACAGGAAAGAAGATACGAACATGAGATTTTCACAGTAATATTGTACACTTTGCCAAATTGTTTTTTACGTTTAACTCACTAATTTCATAATCGGAATCTGGGGCTACTCTGTAAGCCTGAAGTCCGTAGTTTCGGGCTTAGTTGCGGGCGTATTCTACTCCGTATCAACTACGAACCTACGACTAGTTCCAAACCAGAATTAAGAATGAATGAAATACGATTTAACAGTAACTATCAAATCCTGTTGTCTTTAATTCTTAGTGGTTATTTGATACGGAGTAGAATACGCACGCAACTAAGCCCGAAACTATGGACTTCAGGCTTAGAGGTAGCCCCCTGATCCTGGACTCATTTGCTCGTCAACTCGAACACGTCTATTCTTTGTACTAGTTTTCTACTATTTAGAACGCCAATTTGTTTGAGGTGCATCGCAGCATGCGCTCATGTCTGCCTCGCCTGCCTTGGGGGCCTACTCTCTAAGCCCGATGTCTGTGGTTTCGGGCTTAGTTGCGGGCGTATTTTACTCCGTATCACCAAACCACTAAGAATTAATTACAACCCGATTTGACACTTGCTGTCAAATCGTATTTTTATTCACTCTAGTACGGGTTTTGGACTAATCGTTGGTTCATAGGTGATACGGAGTAGAATACGCCCGCAAACAAGCCCGAAACTACGGACTTTGGGCTTAGAGAGTAGGCCCCCTGTCCTGCAAAATCTGCTTTGCCCTGTGCTGCGCGGACCTGCGTTATCTGCGTCTCGGCATACGCTTAGCCTGATCCATGTACATAGTTTGCAAGCATGCCCGTACCATCTCTATAAATGCCTATGTTTCCAAAACTCTCAGTTAATTTTTAATGTAAATATCATTACGGTGTTGCCTTAACGAGATTGACTCCCCGTTGGTTTGTTTCTGAATATTTCCTCTTCCCCCTACATTTTTATTACGAAAGGGCTGGCTCTAATCAAATTAATGTTACAAAGTAATTTATTTAATAATGGACTCGCAAACATTTTTGGGGTTGAATGTGTGACTTGAGGGATTAGGTTTCACTTAATTATATTAGGCTTAATCATAGAAAATTAACCACTTCATTATATAAGTAAACTAGCTGACCCACGTAACTTCGTCTGCGTCATATTTTCCCTGAATTTCGTTTGCTACAAACCTCACGGAGCCCGAGACCTTTCCAACGAATGCAAAACCGTGGAAATCGGTTCGTGCGTTCTGGAGTTATAGCGCCAGGAAGGAAAACCCGACTTATTTTTATATTATAGATTGTACACTGCTGAACGTATGTCTCCCCCAAAGAGCGCCAACAATCCCGGTCTTGAGAATCCATGTACCATACACCACATGCTTACTTTAAATAATACCTATGTAATAAGCATTTTTTAATCACGAAGCATTTGAATGTAGTATTTGCTTATAAGTATTTATATCAATATACATAAATATATCCTAATAAATAAAATTCTTCGGTTATTGGTGATTGACGGAGTGATGATAACGCTCAGCCGAAGTTACTGGTCGTAGAAAGTTTAAATATGGTTGGAAATATGTTTCACCGGCCCCCTTCTACCATCGGACATCCAGACGCACTGCAACTTACCACCCCTACCTTGTTGCTATTCCACCAATTCGCACTAAGCGCTTCCAAGCGTTTTTCATAATGCGCACAGCAAAGGAGTGGAACTCTTTGCCTACGTCTGTATTTCCGAATGCTTACATCCCTAATATTTTCGAAGTTAGAGTGAACAGGCTACTTCTGGATAAGCTCGCTCCATCGTAGACTTTGTATCTGTCATTTCTGACCACGACTAGAGTCAAGAGCAAACCCATAAAAGTAAAAAAAAAGAAGTCGCGAGCCAAAGCTAGTTAATCATAATCATAATTATGGTTGTTTTTTTCAATCATAAATAAACATGACTTTATCAAAATAACTGATAGAGTTGTTATGACTTGTGTTTGAAAACATTGAACGGAAAATAATAATAATAATAATAAAATCCCTACCGCAGTATCTCTACGTTGACGTCGTGGTGGGGCTTGCGCGTCCCGATGGACCTTAGGTCTTACCTAGGGTGAGGGGCCAGACAAAGAGAGATACAATCCGCAAGGCAGTTTTGTGGCGAACTGTTGGGCAGTAGCGACCCCACGAACCTTATCTCCCGGGAGAAGTCTTGTTCCTCATCTACGGCTTGCCTTTATTGGCTGGCCGGAGTGAAAACTGACGAGGAACAGAGCTCCCACCTCTTCCTTGCCTTAATTGGCCGGTCTGAGTGGAGATTCGCTAGAGCATACGTGCTCGGGAGAAGGACGTATAATCCAGTAAGATGCTGGTAGGGATCTTGACCGCACTTCCGGGATTGTCCTGATAGCCGTGGTATACCTCTCCACTCCTCTAGCACCTGAGGCCATGTTGCCCCCTTGGCGCTACGTCACTTTGTGCTAGCGACCGTTTTCGGGGGCCCATTCATTGAGTGTGCAAGTCACCCCCTGCCATTTAAAAGCCGTGTATATTGTTAGTGGTCAGGCAGGGGCCAATAGTTTTATAATAAACGATTATCATTCCACTAAGCCACCCAAACCCATAGCGTTTCATTTTTTGTTTCCATATTCTGCAATAGTACTGCTCCAACCGGGGATTGTCCTTGGGAATACTTTCAGTGCATACAGGGATAATCGCCGGTTGGTGCCCCATTACATTTGAAAAGTCTAACGGGGCCTCTGCGAGTTGGTTTCGGCCCCTCGTACGCCTACCAAAGGACCGGGTCTCCAGGGGCCCGAGATAGTAAAAAAAATAATAATAATAATAATTATAATAATATCCTTGGACATTTCACACAACGCCATATAGTCCCAAGCTAAGCAACCTAATGCTTGTGTTATGGTAACGATATGGCTGATAAACTACTTATATACATTTTTTTTTGTAAATACATACATATTATAGATAGAAAAACAATTGAACGGAAAATGCAAGGACTAGTCACAAATACCGAGTCACCCGCGTCCGTAGGAGAATACCCTTCAGCGAATCCCTACACGTGGTCCCCGGGTGGTGCTAAACAGGTGACACTAACCGCCTCCGTGGTCTAGTGGTTATACCACCTGATTCAGACCCAGAGGTCCCGGGTTCGATTCCCAGCGGGGGCAAATTTTTTGCTCGGTTCGGTTGGTGGTAGGACTTATTCAAGTCCGCCTGGCAAGCTACCACCATCATGTCTAAGTCTGTCGCCATAACAACAATGCTAGCAGCATTGTTGTGTTCCGGCAGTTAGAGGTATGATAGCCAGTTCCTCTGTTTAAGAGGATTCCGGGTGAAACTCGCTTCCATCTTCGGCCTAATCATCACTTTCCATCAGGTGAGATTTGGATCAAGAGTTTCCCCGTTTTGTATAAAAAAAAAAATAAAAAAATACGGTGTTGTTAAGAATATAATAATCTGGATTTCGTCTAAAGTTCCGTCAAAGAATATCTAACTTTTCTCTGCTACGCTTATTTCAAGTACAACGCCCTTCATAAACCCTCCCCATCGCGACTTAACAAGCAAACAGATCAAGCCCTTTGATACCTACTACTTACCAAACTACAAAGGAAACTCAATTAAAAAAGAGGAGGTCATACAATACTGGCGAACCCTCAAAATACGTAAGAACCATCATACAGTAGGCTCTAGGGTTCGCAAAAAGAACTCTTCCCTAATTACTGAAGTACATGTGTTTATCTATTGGGACGCGGTCAGGGTGAGAAGCTTGCGCGGTTGCTGAGGCGGATGCGAAGTATCTCTACCGCTATAGATACAATTTTTTAATTTGTGTTGGGTTTGCTCTTCACTTTGGAACTTAGGTTCGAGATGACAGAGACAAAGTCTACAATGGAGCAAGCTTATTCAGAAGGAGCCCGTTCACTCTAACTTTGAAGAGATTAGCGTTGTAAATAAAACAACAATCAAGCTGGTATCTGGCACATAGAATTAAGCGCAAATCCACAGTGTTTAAATCATTTAATCATCATTGGGCAACATGACCGCATAGTCGCGCCCGCTCTCGCTCCGGTCACTCTGTACAAGGCCTTAATCTGAAGTTTTAGTATCCCTGAGCAGCGGACCCTAAGTTGGTACACACAAATACTTATAAACCAGACAGTAACAACGTCTTCTCGTTTGTTTTTTACGTTAAATGGAGTACAGTTGGCAATTTCTTTGGGAGCAGGTGTAATACAAGGCTCGGTCGTAAAATTTAATTAGCGAGAATTATTTGAGACTATAAGGATTTTTCTAATTAGCATTCGGGGCTGCGACTGCTTCGGGATGACTCGTTAGATAGGGACGTAAGTTTTGCTTCTTGTTCGGTTCTGCACCTTCTTATTATGCTTGAGTTTTCTTGTTATTATGTCTGGTGATTTTAAGATGATGTTATGGCAACAATGGTCTGTTGCCTGTCAATGTGCCACCAGTCCCAGTGTGTTGCTTTCACTAACCAATCCATCGTTACGGCGTCCAATTCGTGAAAACAGCGTGTCCTAGGCCTTCCTCAGTCACCTACTGCGTAAACTTTGCTCAGCAGTAAATATTACAGATTGATAAATAAAATACATTTTTTTTGCCTTTTATCTGAGGTTTCTATAACAGGTAAAAACTTACCGCAGAATTTGCATTCAATGAAGCTCGTGACACATCTAAAATCGTAAGTTTGTGCGGATGGTTGGATGTTTGTTACTCTTTCACGTCAGAACGCCTTTTTTTTTAGTGATGGAAATCATCCAATGATTTCTCCCGCTGTTCAGTGTGAGACTTCTACTGACTAAAACCCATCCATGTTCCTCATGTGCCCTTTGTGTTCCGGAACCGCGGTATCTCTTTCGAATAGTCCCGCAACTCCGGCAGGCGTCGGCCCTTTCGGGCCCCCTGTGTCTTTTTGAGGCGCGCGTGGATTACTAACGCGCCGTCGACACGGCCTGTCGTCATTAGACGGACGGACGGCAAGCCACCCATAGCTCGCCGTCCACAGGCCCGCGCCTACGGTGGCCGGAGGTCACTAAGTGGCCTCCGACGCCCGCGGCGTCTACAACGGCAGCCACGTCAGAGCGCCTGAAAGGATCTTCATGAAATTTGGCACAGAGGTATTATAATCTGTAATAACTTCATTTTTAATTGGTGAGTGTAATAGTTAATTACCCAGCTATGCCATAGTACAATTTAGTAATAGTGTTCGACCGATTTTAGGTTTAAACACCGAAATTTATTAGACTTCGGACTAGAACCTCAATTTAAGAGAAGAGAAAATAATAAAAACCTATCTTATAAAAATGTGCTTGACAAGGTTAAATGTTTGTTTAAACAAATTGACTTCACATGCTGTTTATTCAACTTTTGTACCTTAATGCCAAAGTAATGGCTAGCCTTATGTACCAGTTCTCTATAAGTGTATTAGCTGATACCCGCGGCTTTGCCCCTTGCCAAATTATATACTAAAACCTTCCTCGAGAACCACTCTAACCATCGGTGAAAACAGCATGAGAATCGGTGCAGTAGTTTTAGAGTTTATCACAAACAGAAGTAGCGGAGAACTATGTTTTATGATATGTAGTGATTATCTAGTTTCAGCGAAAGAACATCACATTTGCCACGAATTACGAGTAAAACTTTGAAAGCAGGTTGAATTATTGCCAGGGTTGCGAAATTTGTTCCAAAGAGTTACTGTGGCCTTGAAACGTCAAGGGCAGGAAGGAACACGGATGGGTCATATCAGTAAGACTCTGACTGATGATTTCCCATCCTTAAAAAAATGTAAGGATCTGAGATTGAGCTTCACTGTGTTCGAGCTAATGAAACAAGTAGAAGAAGTTCTGGGTGCCTTAGAATTGAGATCTGTAATTTTGGCGCTTCTGGCATAGATACTGAGAAGAGGCCATAGACAAAATGCCATTCTCGGTGAATACAACTTACTGTCGTAAGGCCAAAACATGAGTCGACAGCATTTGTCAATTCTATAACATTTTGACGTTTTGACATTCGTCTTCGCAACGCAACCGCTGACGGTATGTAAAGCCAATAAATTGCCAAAATTCTTGACAGTCAATGTCGAACACCTGACAGACTTTCAAGTAGATAAAAATGTGCTATATTTAAATAATGGCTAGGAGATTATGTTAAATGTTTTTCTAAAAAAATGTGGCACAAAAAAGCCCCAAAGCATAATCACTAACAATATTTTCTTAAGAAACAAAGTATTTTGCTCGCGGATCTCTACAAAATGAACAAGGAAGTCGGTAAGTTTCTGTGTAATGAAGTTCGCTAACAAGCTCACTTGACTTCCAGTTAATTTGTGACTGTGTATGTTGACCCTAAGTGTTAGCGTTATTTCGTATTTTTAGGACGTTTGCGGAAATTTTCTTTTCTGTTACTTCAGGGTTGACGTTAAGATATTAAGGCCAGGTATTCCCAATATTCCATCACTTTGAATCAATAATAAACAAACAAATAATGATTATATAAAGCCAAAAAAATACATTTTGAAGTTTATTTATGTACTTTGATTATTTCTGGTTCAAAACATACTACTTTCTGGTCACTCAATCAAAAAAAAAAAACGAAGATGAGGCTAAATTCGTCTATTTATTCATGTTTTTCTTATTGGTCTTGAAGAAAACAAAAAAAAAACAAAGCTAAACAACAAAGCTATACTTCCAAAAGCCATACCTTATAGAAGTTAAATCAGGCAGCGGCTTCGCGCTATTGTCCAAACTACGCGCAACGAACCATGCATCTACTTCGCTCGGTCTACCTGGCCTTAAGTTGTTGTTTGTTGATTCCCTAACGTATCACCAGATAATGTGCCTTTTTGGACGAGAAATCCTCAAATGAATCCCTCTGCTCTGGGCGGAGCGAAAGTGACCGTCAGACTGTCACTGACTTAAACCCACCCGTGTTCTTTGCGTTTGAAAGAGTCATCATTGCAAGTCGCTTCGCAACTCCAGGGCATGGTGTTGAAGGCGTTGGCGAAGTCGAGAGACACCGGCAAGACAACACCACCCCGGGACACCGCATCCCCCGTCGGTTACAACTCTTTCGAATAACTCATGAATGTGGCTACCATATACAAAAAAAAAATCAAATACGACTGGTAGTTTCAAAGAATGAAACAAACACTCTTCTATTTATTTGATTAAGTAACTATTGATGATGTTTTTGTGTATGAAGGGAGCCCAAAATTCCCCAAAATGCAAAAGTAATGCCCGTTTCCACAAACGGTAAGACCGTTCTAAATGAAGACCTCAACATGCACTGTTGGATATTCTCGTTTCGGTAATGAGACGTGTCAGATAAACAAACAAAAAATATAATACTAAAGACATTGAATTTATACAATGAAATTGAACTATGTAGGTTTATGTCTGAGGTGGTTTTTTGAAGAAAGAGCTACACAATACAGGAATAACTGCTTATAACAGCAGTTTCCCCGGTATCAACGTTTTCAATTTAGTACACCTGCGAGCGATTGGTTTTATTTATCCTTGTTTGTAAGAAAAACGGAGAAGAGAAACGTCAGAGGAGCTCGAGGCTAAGTAATAAAAGCCGCACAGGTCGATTTTTAAGGTTAAGCAACGCTTGCCGAGGTTGGTCTGTGGATGGGTGACCATCTTAACTCCAAACTTTCTCCGCCCCCGCCTACTTTTATCTGAGCGCTCCTGTCCTTTTGTTTACATCGCGCTACGTCTCACTAATATTAATACCCTGTTCTAGCTTTGTCAAATTTGATTCCGCTTTGCTTTCGTCTAGCTTACGTTTCTCTGTTAAACTCAGGCTGATGCTCATTGTATAAAATTTAGCTTTTGTACAGTAAATAAATAAGTTTAATTAGTGCCTTCTGCTTTAATTACAACAATCAACTCCTGTGGGCTATAATTAGAACAAAAGAAGAGGCCCGAGTCAACACCATTCAGCGGGCCCCTTCAATACCAAGTTTCCTCTGTGCCTCGGAAAACACGTTAAGCTGTTGGTCCCGGCTGTCATTTGGAAATCTTTGGCAGTCGTTACGGACAGTCAGTATCCAGTGTAATCGTGTTACCCAGTTAATGGGTTGTGGAGGTCTGGTAGGCAGTGGCTCCACGAAAAATACTGGTTTTCAGCTAAATCCGATTTGACTAGAAGCCGACCCCAATATGGCTGGGAAAAGGCTAGGCAGATGATGTTTGTAAGAAAAACGGAGAATAATTTTAGTTGTTTCAAGTAAGCGGAGGGAGGTAAAGTGGTCGGAAATGATAAGGTATATCCTTAGCGTCGGTTATGGTTCGTGCCATCAGTAGGTCTCTCAAGGTGCTTTTATACACCTGCCGGAGTCGCGGGACTATTCCAAAGAGATACCGTGGCTCCGGATCACAAAGGGCAATGAAGGAATGAGGCATGGATGGGATTTAGTCAGTAGAAGTCTTTATTATTATTATTATTATTATTTATTAGTACATGAACAAAAATACAACAACACAGTACATAGCATATGGAAACAGTGGGTTGTACTACCAATTCTAAAATCAATTGTCAGGTGTCCGGGCTCCTAAACTAGGTACGCAGACCTGTATCTTAGGAGTCGGAGATTTTGCGGCTTCAATCTACATATATAATACAACCGTGACTTTCTGTTTGTTTACAATTTTTTTTTTTTTTTTTTAACAGCATAATAATATGGAGTGAATGTGTGTGGTCGTGTACCTATGGGTGTGTAAATGAGTGTAGTGTGTGTGTGGTGCGGTGTGTATGTGATATCAAATCTATAGTGTATAAATAACTTTCTTTCAAAGTAGGTTCGATAAATTTATAATTCTATACCCAATATATTTTCTGTCTCATCATAAGTTAAGGATAAAAGCCATTTTCGTAATTTTTTTTTAATTTCATATAAGTTATATCTATACAACGGAATAATTTTATTTATTTTATTATACATTCGTGAACTTTGAACCAACAATTGTCGACTAGTAAACGCAAAATGACAGGGGGCAACCTTACATATAGGAAAACCGTGGCGTCGCAAAAGCAACTTTTTATCCAATGGCAGGTTAGAGTGTCTCCGCAGGACTGAACGAAAGACATATAGTTGCCTGACTGTGAGAACTTCGGTCTCAGAGTACAACTGATCAGTGGGGAAGTCTCTAGGTTTAAAAAGCATCACTTTAAGAACAGCTCGTTGTGCCCTTTCTACCGGGATCATTGTGGTTTTGTAAGTACCGCCCCACACCGGAATGCAGTACATAATGATGGACTGACAAAGGCTAAGGTACACAAGAGTTAGAGTTTCAGAATTGGCTGAGCGCCTGAGTTCTTTAAAAATATATATCAGTTTTCTAACTCTAGTGCAGAGTGCCTCTATATGTGCGTGCCAGTTTAGATTTTCGTCAATTATCACTCCCAAGTACTTAATATTGGGGACTGTGCTGAGAGCAACACAGTTACAACTTACTGACTGATGAGGGGGACAAGTGTGACCTTTAATTTGGTGAGAGAAAGAGGATGAAGTTACTGAATGTGGGCGATGGAACCTGATTAATTTTGTCTTATCCAAATTTAACGTCAGCAAGTTAGTTGATAGCCATTCCATTATCAACCGAAGCGATTATTCTGCTCTATATCTGGCCTGCTCCCAGTTTTTGTCAGACACTAGAAGTGCAGTATCGTCCGCATAAGAGAAGATTTCGCAATTAGAGATAGAGAGCTTGCAAAGGTCATTGATATATATTTGGAAAAGTGTCGGGCCTAATATACTACCTTGTGGGATTCCATAGGTGAGCCTTTCGTATGAACTAGTGACTGAATCAATGTAAACACACTGGGATCTATCACAGAGGTAGTCTTTGAATAGTTTGAGAGGCACTCCACGCACTCCCAAGCTTTCTATCTTTGAAATAAGTCGAGGGACAGAGACCGTGTCAAAAGCTTTGGTTAAGTCTAAGAAGATGCCATAGTCTGACACTCCCTCTCGCTCCGCCCAGAGCAGGAGAAGTCATTTGATGATTTCCAATCCCTAAAAAAAAAGTGCTTTTACCGGCGAGACGTGGCGTGGATGTGATGGGCGAGAAGCCGAGAATTGAAATCACGCTTACTCTTTTACACCAAAAGATATCCATCTCTATACCGCGCGGCCTCGCGATGTCACGACTATTACAGGATATCCCTCGGCAATACTGGTATTTAATTGTCAGACTTCGGGCTACTCGTAACGACTACTAACGTCCTACAATAGACGCTGGAACCAAAGGCTTAACGTGCTTTTCGAGACACGGAGGGGTCTCGTTATGTAATTGACCAAGCGTTGTTTAGTCGAAGATCGATTCTTGCAGCTGTATAATTTAGCCCAAGATCTCTTTCTAGCATCTTAAACTGTGTCTAAATGACCTCAACCCATGTCCATTATTCATGACAACAAAATTTTACACAAAAAACAAATCAACATAATTAATATATTCATTGCCTAAATTCGTAACAAGAAACAAAGTTCTCGAAATTCTCAACATCTTTATGCAAGTCAAAACATTTCAAAATATAAACGAAAGTTTGGAGCAAAAACAATACATTCTTTAGTCCCTTATTCATATTCAATGGAGCCGGCAGAACCCGAGGATCCTCGGTGGAAGTTTCGGAGATAACCCACGGGTTTATTTGTTCGCCCTGAGTACGGGAAATGTTAGGAAATTATGAATATATTTTTCTGTGCAACTTTCGGTGTTATTATGATTAAGTGAAGAGAGTAATTGGAGTTATTTAACTTTTATCAACAGAGTAGCGGTTGCCTGTGACTTCAAACACTCATGTGCTGTGTTTTTTAATTTTATTTTTTTATTTGAGATGGGTTTGCTCTTGCTTGACTTAGAGACAAAGTCTACGATGGAGCAAGCTTATCCAGAAGTAGTCTGTTCACTCTAACTTTTCCAATACCCGTTGGAATTTCGGGAAATTCCTCAGGAGAAAACTGAAATTTGGCATGTAACCTACATGCCATGCCCTATAGTTGATATTCGTACTGTTTTATTATGTTCAAATCGCATGGTAAACTATAATACCGCGATGTAGGATTTCGTAGTAGTTTTTCGCTGCTGTTTGATACGCCACTTCTTCTTCCCAGGTAAAAATGTAGGAAACGGTGACGGGCGGCCGTTTTGGGGGACTGACTTTATGTAGATCTTTAACGTTCAAAAAGAGCAGGTAGGTACTCAGCTTTGTCTGAAAAAAGTATATTTAATATTGCGCGATTGCGATAAGCGTGTATTAAAAACAGTACAGTACTAGAATTTACACCTCACGACACGAAACCGATACGACTAATCGTACGGTCAAAAAAAACCTTCGAAGTTATTTATATCGCTCGGGCAATCGAAAGTATTCGGGATAAAAAGGCAAAGGCTGCAATATTCGTCGTATTGCCCAAGTTTTCTCATATTTTTGTCATGCACAGGCCTCTTTACATTAAGCACTGTTGCCAAGTTGGCCTCTTTAAGTTTGGCGGGATAGTCGTTTAATACGATTGCTGGATTGGTTCGAGAAAGTTTGAGTGTGTGCTTAGAGTATTTAGTTTGTAAGTAGGACTTTGTTAAAGACCCTTTTAAAATACTTGCAGCAGTAATAGATATATGTATAACTTTATTCTGTAATTGACTCTATGTCTCATAAACAATTATTGTTGTTATCCATCTGTTATAACTGTATAGATTAAATGAATAAATAATGTTGTTGCAAATGAAAATATGCTCTAAATAAAGTCAGTATGTTGCATATTATGTACTTAAATCCCATACATACATTTTGAATTTTATTGATAGTTACTAAATACCTTTTTTTTGAGAATGGGAAATCATCAAATTACTCCTCCCGCAATGGACGTAGCAGAAGGGAGTGTCAGACTCTTACTGACTAACACTCATCCGTGTTCCTTCGTTTGCATTCCGAGTCGCGGGACCTGCCGGAGTCGCGGGACCTGCCGGAGTCGCGGGACCTGCCGGAGTCGCGTGATTATTCGCAAGAGACACCGAGGCTCCGGAACACAAAGGGCAATGAAGGAACATGGATGGGTTTTAGTCAATAGAAGTTCGAATCGAAAAAAAAAAATGTTTTAGTGTTGGATAGCCTATAAACTACGCTACGACAAATAGGAGCGGAGCATTAATGAAAACTGTGACGCAGACAGAATTACGCGGATCAGCTAGTTAATTTGGCCTACCGTTTCATATACCTACTTTGCCAATAGCAAAACTTTTACGATATAAAATCATTGAACAGGCCATTAGAGTAAACAGAAACGTTTTGGTCGAGCCTGCGGAGCCTGTAGTTAGTTATTTACGACAGCAGCAGATTGTTCGCCGGATTTATCGACATGATATCGATACGTTGCGGGTAATGGCATGGCACGACCCTAGAGTATGCAATAAAAAGCAGATAAAGATTTTATTAAATGTTTCCGTTACTTTGTGATTATATTTTTGCTTGATGAGTGTGTGGGTAAGGTTGCTGGATATCGCATGAATTTGTATATTACGAAATTAGGCTACGTCTAAATCCGATTCTATGAGGGTTTTCAGGAAAATTTACTCCACCAGTTGGCGTTATATAGGAGAGAGGTCCTCCTCATTGAAAAAGTGACTTTGATATTAACGTGACGTCGACGTCAACTTAACAAATGTCAGAAAACAAGCGATTTGATAGGTGTTTAGGACTGACGCCTCAGTGCTTATTCCAGTCACGAAGACTAGTCTTGACCCGTGACTTTTACGCGTCTCTATCGAAAAAATAAAATAATGGCTATCAAATCAGAAGGAACCTAAGAAGCCTTCCAACTTACCTAGGGTTGTCTTAATACCTAAAGAATGTTGAAGAGCTAACGCTCTCATTATCCAATACTATGAAAATACCACCAAAATACTATGTACATAATTTTTTAAACGAGACGTAGACCGCAATCTTTAAGGGCTGGTTTCATCAACGAAACTGAACGCGATCAGCATAATAAATCACGTTCACGAGCTGTCAGTGTCAGTATTTTCTGTGGAATATTGACAATGATCTCAACTCTTATATCAGTTATCTATACTTAATATTATAAAGCAGAAGAGTTTGTTTGTTTGTTTGTTTGGTTGAACGCGCTAATATCAGGAACTACTGGTCCAATTTGAAAAATTCTTTCAGTGTTAGATACCCCATTTATCGAGGAAGGCTATAGGCTATATATCATCACGCTAAGATCAATAGGAGTGGAGCAGTAATGAAAAATGTAACGCAGACGACGTTGCACGGGTCAGCTAGTTTAATATAATAATACGAAGTGGTATCATGCTATAATATAATCGGTGATGTGAAACATTGAAAACAGACTTGGTGGGGACGGTTGTTGGTTGTTGTATAGGCCAAATAAGTTGTTTTTTTATTTTTATTTTTTTCTCCGTAGTAGTAAACTATTTCAGTACTCATTAACACATCACACGTATACAACTAAATTAACACACATTCTTATAATATCCTGACCAAATTTTTTTTATTTTTAGTATAATTTGCTCAATATTCTATGTATTATGTTTACTATTTTACTTCACTCCGATGATGTCTATACATATATTATACCTAGGTACTTAGTCAAATGAACCGCCACTCGTCCTTTGAAAGGTTCATTAGAAAACCAGCGTCAGACAGCATCAGTCTGTCTGACATATCTCTGAAATGGACCTTTTTAGTGCAGCCCTGAGACACGCACTTAGTTTAGCATACCTACCATTTTTTATTTTTAGTTTTACCATGTACCGTGCGTGTTTTATGTATGTGCTAAATAAAATATATTCTTTCTTTCTTTCTAATGACAGCTCTTGAACGCAGTTTAGATGTACTGATCGCGTTCAGTTTAATTGGTGAAATCCACTCTTAATATCGGTTAAAGATTAATGATAGCTGTTTATTGTTTAGCAATTAAAAGAAGACGTGTATCCTCACAATAAGTAATCCTTTGATCGTCTTTCACAACCCTCACAACTTGGAAACGTGTCGTTTAAGAAATATCTAGACCAAAAACAGGATGAAAAGGTAAATAAGAACCCATTCACCTCAATACATAAACTGAAAACCTGCTACATTTAACCCCTACGCGTATTTTCTGAAAGAAAAGCCGGAAAATGTGAGCTAGGGAAAATTTTCCACCGGATGGGAGCATTTCGAAAGAAAAATGCTTGTTGCATTCTACGGGCAAGGTGAGGGATGATAGTGAGGGGAAATGGAGCGTCGACTGCTGGTTTTGTGATAGTTTGGGTTTTTAGATCCGGTAACCCAACCGTTTATTATTTTTTAGTAATAGTTATACTGCACAAATATTGGAAATAACAATCGAGAATTTTAGTGTTGTTTTTCAATATAACGTTGATTTCACTCTTTCAGCCTTTGTTAGTTAATCCGGCAGAAGCTTTCAGAAAAAAAAATAGGTTTTTTAAACATTAACAGTGTTTGGCCAGGTCGACCAAAAAATCCGGCCATTTGCGAATCCGAACAGCGTGCAAAGTAAATTCCGAACGGCTGCTATTTTTTCACTACAATTTTGTGGTTCCGAAGTGAAAAAGTAGCAGCCGAAAAATGGGGTACTATTGTAAGGAAGAATGATGAAGCCTTAAAATAACATCCCATTTTTTTAAACCTTGTTTGAAATTAAATATCCTGTCTGTATATGTAAAAGCAGAAACTGACTAACTGATCGATCAAAGCACAGCCGAAACGACTGATCGTAGAAAATAAATATCCTGTCTGTATATGTAAAAGCAGAAACTGACTAACTGATCGATCAAAGCACAGCCGAAACGACTGATCGTAGAAAATAAATATCCTGTCTGTATATGTAAAAGCAGAAACTGACTAACTGATCGATCAAAGCACAGCCGAAACGACTGATCGTAGAAGGCTGAAATTTGTCATGTAGTTTCCTTATACTCCTTAAAGCTGCTTTCAAACTACGCTGTAATATATAGCATAGAGTATATTTAGCTCGTAGCACAACAATATCGCGCACCATACATTGTCAATCATTTATAGTACGGTACAGTGTATGTATGATGCGCGATATTGTTGTGCTATGAGCTACAGAGAGAGAGAGCTATTAAACTGTATGCTATTCTATACTGTACTGTATATTATTGGCTATATTGACTATATTATACTGTATTCTATTCTTCATATCATAGCGAAGTCTGAAAGCGGCTTAAGGGTGCACTAAGAGAGGAATAAACTACATGTTGCTTGTTAAAAAAAAAACACTACAAAGTAAAAAATAGCTTTAATTTCGGAAGTCGGTGTTTTTGTTACTTTCTTCGTATTTTGACACCGACT
The DNA here is from genome assembly GCA_963859965.1 of Ceramica pisi. NCBI lineage: Eukaryota > Metazoa > Arthropoda > Insecta > Lepidoptera > Noctuidae > Ceramica > Ceramica pisi. The sequence goes on along the minus strand of OY982541.1, from coordinate 22,540,032 downwards.
TCCGAAATTAAAGTTATTTTTTACTTTGTAGTGTTTTTTTTTTGGAAGTCGGTTGTATTTTTTTGTAAAAAGTTTTTTATTTATCACTTTTTAGTGGTGCCCCACACCTAACAACACCACTGCAAAATCGCAGAAACGCAAAATACGCAATTTCGATTATCAAAGAATCATCTAAATAGTCAAATTCCAGGTATTTCGATTTAAAATCCAAAGTTCGTAACCGATCTTGATATGATTTAAATGGGACCAATCTGCAAGTATATCCTTTCAGATAAAACAAGAATTTTTCAAATCGGTTCATAATTGTCGGAGTTATGAGGTAACAAACATAAAAAAAAAAATACATACAACCGAATTGATAACCTCCTCCTTTTTGGGAAGTCGGTTATAAAAATGTTGGAACCAAATAATTACTTTCGAGAATCGAGCTACTATTTGGTAACTAACCTTGAGACTCGATACCAAATATAAACGTCTAAACTATAACTAGTATTTTTTCGATCTCAGCTACACAATTGACTGGAGATCTGTCATACAGGTCCTGATCCTAGTTCAGACTCCAGCTATCACAAAGGCTCTAGCGTAAGGCAATAAATGAATGTATGAATAAATTACCTACTATACGTAGCTTTATGAGAGAAATAAACTATAAAACTATATAATTGCGTCGCGTCCCCTCACTAGCCTACCTCAAACTGCATTGAGTTCACCAGCTCTATACAGGCGCAGGTTTTGTTTCGGTTTTTAGTGTTATGCAGCGAAATTTGTGTTTACTTAATTAAATTCCAGGCTTTTCTATGTTGGTGGTACTTAGGAGTTTAGCTTAACTTCCAGTAAACATAAATGTTGGAAGGTACATTTTCAGCCGCATCTGGATGCCGATTGCTTTGGCAAAGGTTGGGAGGATAAAATATGCTACAGGCCCCGTGTTGGAATTATCTGTGTAACAGTATAATCGTTAGCTTTAGAAAAAAGAAAGAAAAGGAAATAAAGAAAGATGTTTATTTGACATCATCATCATCATTAATGTACTCATAATTGTAAACAACTTTTACTTTTACTCCTACTCCTAGAGTCAAGAATTCAAGAGCAAACCCATCTCAAATAAAAAAAAACAACCCAGAAATCGAAAAATTCACCTGTTCAGTAGGTACATTTTTTCGAGTTTTGCGCACAGAAAAGTATGGATCGGTTGATTTTTTTTCGTGATTTCTGTTATGGTGTCCCACTAAAAGTTGTTCATAATGATGAGCACAATGACCTCTTAAAATGTATTGCGATTATCAATTATGTTATCCTTTATAGGGTTCCGTACCCAAAGGGTAAAAACGGGACCCTATTACTAAGACTTCGCTGTCTGTCTGTCTGTCACCAGGCTGTATCTCAAGAACCACGACAGCTAGACTGTTGAAATTTTCACAGATGATGTATTTCTGTTGCTGCTAAAACAACAAATACTAAAAAACAGAATAAAATCAATATTTTAGGGGGCTCACATACAACAAACTTGATTTTTTTGCCGTTTTTATAGATAATGGTACGGAACCCTTCGTGCGCGAGTCCGACTCGCACTTGGCCAATTTTTTTATTTGTGATGGGTTTGCTATTGACTCTAGTCTTTGTTAGAGATGACAGAGACAAAGTCTACGATGGAGCGAGCTTACCCAGAAAGAGCCTGTTCACTCTAACTTTGAAGAGATTAGGGTTGTAAGCGTTCGGAAACACAGACGCAGGTAGAGAGTTCTACTCTTAGACTAGTAATCCGTTGTATTTCTAGCTATTAGGAAAACACAACACACAAAGGTTTGAACACTTACAAGTACCATCATCCATGTTAATATCGAGGAAATGCAAAAAATTAATGCGGAATGGCTGCATGTTTTGAATTTCCTTTTGGTTTTTGACCGACTTCAAAATAAGAGGAAGATCTCAATTCAATTGAATGTTATTTTTGAATAATTTGGTGTATTTCAAAGTAAAATAAATATATTAAGTGTAAAAGTTAGTCTTACAGTCTGTTAACGTTACAGATATAATCAAAATCATTTTATGTTAAATAAAATGATCTTTGAGGAGCACATGGCTTAATAATAACAGCAATATGGGTCGATCTTTAAGATTAAGCAACGCTTGCCAAGGTGAGTCTGTGGATGGGTGACCATTTTTACATACCGAGTTTCCTCCGCGCCTCGGAAAGCACGTTAAGCCGTTGGTCCCGGCGGCTGTCAATTGTAGATCTTTGGCAGTCGTTACGGATTGTCAGAAGCCAGTCTGACTCCAGTCTTACCAAGAAGTACCATGTTACCCAGTTAATGGGTTGTGGAGGTCTGGTAGGCAGCCGCTCCACGTAAAACTCTGGTATTCAGCTGAATCCGGTTTGACTGGAAGCCGACCCCAATTTAGTTGGGAAAAGGCTACGCAGACGGTGATGATTTAATTTGATGTTTAAGGTCTCTTGTTTATTAAACTTTACATGTTCGTTTCTTTGGCTTTGGTTAAAATCTTTACTAAAACCAGTCGGATATGCTTCTTTTATCTCCTGTAACAATTCAATGCATCAGAATTGTGGTATTGTCATGCAAGGTAAATAGATTGTTGTCTTATGTTGTTACTAAAGTAGACTACGAATGGGGCCAGCTATATAGTTATCAACTTCAATTTTAGAAGCATTTGTAAGCTCTGCTAAATCAGAAAAACCGGTCAAGAGCGAATCGGACTCGCATACCCAGGGTTTCGTACCATATCATAAAACGTGAGACGATCTTAAATTTTCATCGGCGAGGCTTATATTCGTGAGTGAATTTTAACACGCAGTGAAAATGAAAATTGAAAAATGTTTATTTGTCCCAAAATCAGTTACATGGATTGTAATTGCAGTGTATATTGCAATTTTAGATCAGGCCCATCTCTTGACCGACAGTGGAACTAATGTAATTTTTGTTGGTGGTTTCTGAACCGTGAAACTGCTGCTTAGAGACATCGTTTTATTTTTCCTGTAATCTTTACATAAACTTTTATCACATAGAATAATTTCTGGGCATGGTTTCCTTATTTTATATTTTTCATCAAAAGTCGAAAATCAAAAAAGAAAAAATGTTTGAGAATGTACAAATAGCGTTCTTTTATATGATTTCCCACATGCTCTAGTAGGCCCACTTTGAATTTTTAAGAACCACTTTCAGTAGCTGTTGTAAAAAATTGTTTAATTTTTTTTTTCTTATTTGCAAAATAGTTGGACAAACCCTATTTAAAACTATTACAAAATTTCAATTTGATAGCAACAGTAGTTCTTGAGATATCCATCTGTGACAGACGGACAGACCTACTCACACCATAAGGGTTCCTTTTTACCATTTTGGTACGGACAACCAAACTAAACATCATAATATTTAGTTAATTAAATTTGCAAACAATAATAGTAATAATTACCACGCTCCTGTAATCGTTAACCAGTGGTTTGTAATTAGTTCCAGCGGAATTTTAACTGTGAAATAAATGTTTGCGCGCCAATGTATGTGGCGGACTCTGGCGGTTTCACAGGGTACTAAATGAATGAATATAAAGTTATTGTGGGCTGGAAACCTAATAATGACAGTTGACTGTGTTAATTAAAATTTGTTGTTGTTTTAAAGTCACAACTTCTAAACCATACATGTTTGCTTAACGCTTACTTTTTGTAATTTTTAAATTACTAAAAGCCGGAATTCATCACAAAGTCATGCCCAGGAGATAAAAGACCCTGATGGTCGCAGGGCATGTTGTGCCCATGTGTCAAATTTCATCTGGGAAATGATATTTATTTTGCAAATAGTTTACCTAAAAGTAACTTAAAATTTCATTCAAATCCGTCCAGCGATTCTCGCGTGCTTGAGCAACAAACATTCATCCATCCAAACTTTCGAATATTAAGTAATATAACTAATTCACCACCACCACATCACCATCACACCACAATACCACCACACCACCATCATCACTACACCACCACATCACCACTACACCACCACCACCATCATCACCACATCACCACATCACCACCACACCACCACACCACCATCACCACCACACCACCACACCACCTCACCTACCTCATCATTAATTACAAGACCAACATGTACTCATGTTTAACAAAATAAATATATCTTTCAATCCATATATCAAGTACATCCATGTAATGTGTGATTTTGTTAGTGTGGAAAAATATTTTTTTTTTTCTTTATTTAAAAAAAAGTACAGGCAACATTTTTTTTAATATACCATTTAATTAACGAACAAAATACATGGTTTACCGCTAAAGTTAACACAATCAACGTAAATATTATGTTTAGAGTATCGTATTGCAATTAATGTTCGATATATCGTATGGACATATTAAATTTACTAAACAATTGCCTGTTTAATTAGATACACTAATTAGTGATTTACTGCAATAATTGATAAAATGTGTGGTGAGTGTGTGTATGGACGTTTGATTGGAAATACTTTTGAGCTTTTCATTTAGATATGTGTTTGTGGTTGTGTTTCAACCACATTTTCAGTACAGCTGAGAGGTGAAATAATATTAACGAATTAACATAAATATTTGAAGCACAAATAGGAAATACAAACAACACAAAAAGGAAAATTTTAAAGTAGCAAAATGCTTCTTACAAATGGAAAAACATTTACATTATAAAAGCGGAAATGTCTGTTTATTACACATTTTGTAATTGCAAAATGAGTTAGATTGTTTGTCACGCTTTTACGCCTAAATCGTCGAACCAATTTTGACGAATTGTGTCACAGAGATAGATGGGATCATGGAACGGCTGCAGACTACTTTAACGCAAGCATTACCGTGGGGAAAAACAAATATAAAAAATACATCTGAGGTCGAATTCTATTAATAACCAACGGAACCCTATTACTAAGCCTCCGCAGTCTGTCTGTCAGTGGGCTGTATCTCATGCGATACAGCCCACTGACGCCACCCATAGCTCGCCGTCCACAGGCCCGCGCCGGTCGTGGTGGCCCCCGACGCCCGCAGCGTCTACCACGGCGGCCGGGACGAGAGGGATCTCCTCTCCCGCTCCGCCACCTCCTTCGCTACCATGACTGCTTCGCAGAAGGAGACAACGGCGTCCCCATACATACATGAACCCTGATAACATAACTCTCCGTTTTTTGGGTATTCGTGTAATAAATATCTTATCCATGTGCTATTAAAAATAATCAACCATAGACTTCATAGCAGCTTGGTTCCTAATCCCCATTGACCGAGGACCACGACAAAATCGTCTATAAATTCCGGAAACCCGGAAAATAAATTAAATAAAAGGTGGAAGTCGCAAGTTTATTGTAATATCTAAAACAAATGTCTATCGCTCGACGAAACGTTCTCCTTGCACGGTCAATTTGGGATCCAATTACGTCCAGCTTAGTGGGAAAAAATCCCGCGTAATCCCGCTCTTAAGATGTGGTGCAATACATGAGAGAAATGCGATATACTAGCCGGTCTATTCTGTCGACATCTCACCGTGATCACTTAGGTGGAGTGAACGACAAGTGAGCTGTCATTCCATCTTGTTTGTATGGTTTGACAGCTCACTTGTCGTTCACTTCGCCGTAGTTCTTACTACGACATGTTTACAGAATCAACCAGCTGTACTTTTTTGGAGATATAGTTTCGGCCCGCGCCTACATCAGTCAATATAGGCGTGGGCCGAAACTATGAACGTGTAAAATTTTTTATTTTTTGCGAGATATAGTTTACATTTGGAGAGATTCCCTGCCGGAGTCTGTGTTTCCTGATAGCTACAACCTGGGAGTCTTTAAGTCAAGAGTGAATAGGTTACTTTTAGGCAAGCGTGCTCCACCTTAGACCGCATCATCGCTTAACATCAGGTGAGATAGGGGTCAAACGTATTCCTGTCAATAGTAAAAAAAAAACTTCTGCCAGCGGCTTCGCCCGCGTGAATCTTGAAAACAGAATACTTTCTATTATGTAAGTACACCAAAAAAAAATCCCAAGGAAACATACTTCCGGGATAAAATGTAGCCTATTTGCTATTTCAGTTTTATTTTATACAGATCCGTTCTGCCGTTTCATCAATCAAGCCATAATATCCATCTGGATAAACTGGATATTCTGGCACGGAAATCTATATCTATAAAGTTGTACTAATATTATAAAGCTGAAATGTTTGTTTATTTGTTTGGTTGAATGCGCTAATCTCAGGTACAGTTCGAATGGAAAACATATTTTAGTGTTAGATAGTCCATTTATCGAGGACTAGCTGACCCGCGCAACTTCGTCTGCGTCACATTTTCCATAACTGCTCCGCTCCTTTTTGTCTTAGCGTGATGATATATAGCCTTCCTCGGTAAATGGGCTATCTAACACTGAAAAAAATTTTCAAATCGGACCAGTAGTTCCTGAGATTAGCGCGTTCAACCAAACAAACAAACAAACATACAAACAAACAAACTCTTCTGCTTTATAATATTAGTATAGATGGCTATATAACATCACGCTACGACCAATAGGAGCGGAGCATTAATGAAAATGTGATGCAGCCAAATTTGAGCGGATAAATATATTAGTAGGCAGTAAAATTACTACCAGGATTACGGAACTGTCGAAACCCTGGTAGTCGAATTTGTTCGAAAGTGACTCTTTCGAATAAATTTTATAACTCTGGGCATAAGAAGGAACACGGATGGGTTTTATTCAGTGAGAGTCTGACACTTCCTTCTGATCCGCCCAGAGAGGCAGGAATCATTTAATGATTTCCCATGCAAAAAAGGCAGTAGGATTAGCCCCCTTCCGCTTCAGCCTTTATTTTACAGATCATGTAGTGTCCAGGTTCCCGGCCCGAGATTCGTCCGCTGAGTCCCGCATCAAAACACAATCAGCCTCGCCAGAAAGGATTAAGATCACTCCCATACAACTACACTCGGTTCCAAAAATAACGGGTCAGTCACATAAACCCGAATATCTCCCGAACTACGTATGCCATCCTAATGAAACGAAGACTGTTCAATTGAGAATTTAATTATACAGATAAAAAATAAAATAAAACTTAGTTACACCCACAATATTAATCTTAAATTAAAAAAAAACTAAAGTAGTCATATTTTTCTTAAGATTACATTTTTTTTATGATTGTTTTTTTGCTGTTTTTCATCACTTTCTTCTTTTAATACTTTGTATTGCCTCCACGAGCTCTTCTGACAGCTTCCAGGCGATTAGGCATGCTGTACACCAAATTTCGGAGCCGGTGCTGAGGAATACCTTCCCATTCCTCCACCAGTGCTTGTATGAGCTCGGGAAGCGTGATTGGTGGGGGGTTTCGACCTTTCACGCATCTCTGAAGCTCGTCCCAGGCGTGCTCGATGGGGTTTAAGTCCGGGCTTCGCGCTGGCCACTGCATGAGTTCGATACCGACCTCTTCAAGGTAGTCATGTACAATTCTGGCGGTATGGGGACGCGCATTATCATGCATTAATATGCCATGCCGGTCCATCCTGGCCATGAAAGGACCTACATGTTCATTGAGGATCTCTTCCACGTACCTCTCTGCATTTAGAGTTCCATTTTGAATGAGCACCAGCTTGGTGCGGGCCTCAGCAGAAATCCCAGCCCAAACTTGTACGGAGCCTCCACCGTACGCCACTTTTTCCTCCACACACGCTTGATGGAAGCGCTCCCCTGGTCTTCTGTACACCAACTGCCTACCATCATGCTTATAAAGCATGAATTTAGACTCGTCCGTGAACATTACCCTAGACCAATCGTCTAGTGTCCAGTTTAGGTGTTCGCGCACGTATCTCTGTCTTGCAATTCGATGTCCCCGTTCCAGTTTGGGGCCATTTGCGGGCCTCAATGGTTTCAAATTTTCTTCAGCAAGACGTCTTCTTACTGTTTGAGCGCTTAAATTGCCACCTCCAAAGCGAATAAAGTGAGTTTTTAGACCAACAGCAGTTTGAAAACGATTTCGGAGCATTGTAGCCACCAGTTGTCTGTCTTCCCTGGCCGTTGTGCATCTTGGTCTGCCATTTCCTGGTCTTCTAAGGTGTGATCCGGTCTCTTGGTACCGCTGGACTACCCGCTGAACAGTCGACAAAGATACACCAATGTTTCTGGCTGTTTCACGCTGGCTCCGCCCAAGTTCCAAAAAAGTTAGGATTCTGGTACATTCCTCTAGCGTGACTGCCATGCTTCACCTCACAGAATAATAATTATGCACGTGGAAGACGTTCACGATAATTTTTTTTGTGACAGAATAGAAATGGAAAGCATCCATAATGACATGAAACAAAAATTTTGTTTTTAAAAATAGTCATTTTTTTAAATTTTGTTTTTCTAATGAAGTTTTTTTCATCAACCAGTTTAAATAATATGCTATTAGAAGCGCAACTAAAAAATCTTTATTCTGTTTTTTATTTCATTGATCTAGCTTTTACAGTTCTGGAGGTATTTCAATTTTTGTGACTGACCCGTAATTTTTGGAACCGAGTGTATATGATGTTTTGTTCTTTGAATTATTTATGTGTGCTTTTTCTTCGTTCGTGTACACGTGATGTTATATTGTTATGATTTGGTGAAACAAAAAACATGGGATTTTAGCAATCCCGGGAGATTTGTAATTTGAATCGTCGTTTATTGAAGAGTTCCGTTGCCTGTCTCCAAGGATCTTAATCACCATATTGAAATGGGACTAGTGCAGGAAAATACTCAACAAAAAATATTCATCGAAATCGGTTGACAGTCGGCGAGTAGATCGCTGAACGAACCATTAAAAACAAAACATTCAGTCAAATTGAGAACTATCTATTTTAATAACTATTTTTGATCTCAGATAAAAATATAGTTAAGACGTTAGAAAAATCGCTCGGATTTTCTTTTGTGAAAATAGTATAGCAAGAGCTTTTTTTACTATTGATAGGCATACGTTTGACCGCTATCTTAGCTGATGTTAAGCGATGATGTGGTCTAAGGTGGAGCACGCTAGCCTAGAAGTAACCTATTCACTCTTGATTTAAAGACTCCCAGGTTTACGCAGGCTTCACGTTTTGTAAATCATATAATGTGAATGAAAATCATCCATCCATCTTGTCATATTTTAACTATTAGGCCAACCAAATCAGTAGCCTACTGATAGCTTGTCCAATCAAATTTAAAACTCAATCAGAGCCCTTTACAAAACATTAGTTTACAATTGAAAAACAGCCGGTCGATTCTGCAAAACAACTTACCGTGAAAACGAAAGCTGGCGCTAGAGATTGACACCTATTTGTTACAGAATATTAATACAGAACAACAAACCTTCTTTCCCCGCCAACATTTTTCGCCTCTCACCTACATTTTCCACTCAAAAGCATAGACTTTCAAATCGATAGACTCGTAATGAAGCAGAAGGCATCAGCTTTTCGAACAAATACTCCGCTTGGCACCTCTCCAAGCAATTAAGCCATCCGCACTGACGGATGCGCAGGGAATCCCGCGCTCCTCATTACTGCTTAGCCTTTAGCCTCTTTCCTCGCTTGTTGGGGTTTATTAGAAAAGAAGCTGGTATTAGTAAGCTGCTAATAATATGGGACTTATATTTCTAAAATGTTCGGTTTTGTAGGGCGTCTCTAGGGCTAATTCACGTAATTTTATGACGCGCCGATTAAGTATTAGTGCAGTTGCAGTTAAGTTTATGTTTGAGTGATAAACGGTATTCTTGTAATGTTTGAACTGCGCGTAAGCTGCGCTTGAACTGCACGTCAACTGCACGACAGACAAACTTATTTATAGTGGAGAGAAAAATATTACTCACTAAATAATAGAGTAGCCTCGATAACATTTCAATGAATATGACGTTATTATAATATTCAAAGTTAAACTTAATCTTATAAGCTGTCATTTGGGACGTCAAACAAATAGTAGAATACCGATCATGTTGCGTTCCGAAGCACGCACCAAAGACGCGCAACAGTAGAATGCCGTTATTGCGCTCGTGTGACGCGAACTTGACGCGAGCGTGTCTGACAGCGATAGAGAATACGAAAAGTGCTGTTTTGATCGAAACTTCTAGTGTGTTTTTGGAACTCGCCTTCAAACAATTCATGCCTTGAAAAGTGATTGAAGACTGTATTACACTACAGTCAATCTTAAGAACTGACTTGCCAAGAGGTCAAAATGAAAAATTCTTAGAGATCACATTTCGGACATAAGGGCTGATTTTTGAATAGTCTAATAACTTTTACCCGAGGAATAAAAATGGCCGTCTGACAGCTTTTGTATGGAATATAATATATGTCAATATGACGTATTTATTCTTTCAAAAAACGTTATCTGACTATTGAAAAATCAGCCCTTAATGTCGCGCTTACACATACTAGTCAAAATACACAATCAAGAGACAGGCGATTCTCCCCCATTCCAGTTTTTAACAGCTATTTAGAATGTAAGCAACAACAGAATCCATTAACTGCGGGTGTGCAAGTTTAGTAAGTTTCTCAGTTAAGTGAACAATGCAGGTGGATGTAGTTCTTGCCGCCACCATAGCCCCGGCGTTTGTTGCTTCCGAATAGTTTTAGTGCAGGTGTATATTAGTTTTATACTCGCATTTGCATTTGCTGGTGCGAATGGAATGGAGAGTAGCAAGAAATAGATGGTGTTTTGTTTAAACATTTTTTTTTTTTTTGCGGAAGTACATTTCCTTGTAAGCTTAGTAATGATAACAGCCGCACGGGTCGCTCTTCAAGGTTAAGCAACACTTGCCAAGGTTGGTCTGTGGATGGGTGACCATCTTAATATATCGAGTTTCCTCCGTGCCTCCGAAAGCACGTTAAGCTGTTGGTCCCGGCTGTCATTTGTAGATCTTTGGCAGTCGTTACGGATTGTCAGGAGCCAGCAAATCTGACTCTAGTCTTGCCAAGAAATACCGTGTTACCCAGTTAATGGGTTGTGGAGATCTGGTAGGCAGCCGCTCCACGTAAAATACTGGTATTCAGTTGAATCCAGTTTGACTGGAAGCCGACCCCAATGTAGTTGGGATAAGGTTAGGCAGATGATGAAGAGGCTTTTAACAAAGTGTAATTTTAGTAGCGATTGTCGAATAGCCCAAAAGGGATTGATCACATGTTTCTACGACAACGTACGTTAATTTCATGTTTTTTGACATTTTGGCAATCACCTTCGTGACGTCACCACGCTTGTACATAATCACGTGATTCAATCAGCTGGAACCTTTGTAAAATATGTACTTTCTTACCGCTGCCAGCCCATAGACTGACGAATAAACAGTATATTTTTTATAGTTGCTCATTAGGAGGAGCTCGTGGCTAAATAATAATAGCCACACGGGTAAATCTTTAAGGTTAAGCAACACTTGCTAAGGTTGACTTACTGAGTTTCGTCCGTGTTTCGGAAAGCACGTTAAGCCGATGGTCCCGGCTGTCACTTGTAGATCTTTGGCAGTCGTTCCGGATTGTCATAAGCCAGTAAATCTAACTCCAGTCTTCAGAAGAGAAGAGAAGAGAAGAGAAGAGAAGAGAAGAGAAGAGAAGAGAAGAGAAGAGAAGAGAAGAGAAGAGAAGAGAAGAGAAGAGAAGAAGAGAAGAGAAGAGAAGAGAAGAGAAGAGAAGAGAAGAGAAGAGAAGAGAAGAGAAGAGAAGAGAAGAGAAGAGAAGAGAAGAGAAGAGAAGAGAAGAGAAGAGAAGAGAAGAGAAGAGAAGAGAAGAGAAGAGAAGAGAAGAGAAGAGAAGAGAAGAGAAGAGAAGAGAAGAGAAGAGAAGAGAAGAGAAGAGAAGAGAAGAGAAGAGAAGAGAAGAGAAGAGAAGAGAAGAGAAGAGAAGAGAAGAGAAGAGAAGAGAAGAGAAGAGAAGAGAAGAGAAGAGAAGAGAAGAGAAGAGAAGAGAAGAGAAGAGACGAGAAGAGAAGAGAAGAGAAGAGAAGAGACGAGAAGAGAAGAGAAGAGACGAGAAGAGAAGAGAAGAGAAGAGAAGAGAAGAGACGAGAAGAGAAGAGAAGAGAAGAGAAGAGAAGAGGAGAGAAGAGGAGAGGAGAGGAGAGGAGAGGAGAGGAGAGGAGAGGAGAGGAGAGGAGAGGAGAGGAGAGGAGAGGAGAGGAGAGGAGAGGAGAGGAGAGGAGAGAGAGAAGAGAAGAGCACATCGAAAACTGCATTGCGATATCTATACTAATATTATAAAGCTGAAAGTTTTTTTTTTGCTTGAAAGCGCTAATCTCAGGAACTGTGGTCCGCTTTGAAAAATTCTTTCAGTGTCCATTTATCGAGGAACGCTATCTATACTTCTATACTAATATTACAAAGAGGTAACATTTGTTTGTAAGTTTGTATGTAGGGGGTAATCTCAGGAACTGCTGGTCCGTATTGAATTTTGTTTTCAGTATTAGATAGCCCATGTATCGAGGAAGGATATAGGCTACCTACATATCATCACGCTAAGACTAAAAGGAACCGTACATTAATGGAAAATGTGACGCAGACGAAGTTGCGTGGATCAGCTAGTAGGTTATATAACTATGACCAATAGGAGCGGAGCATTAATGAACAACGTGACGCAGACGAAGTTGCGCGAGAAAGCTAGTTATCTAATAAAAGAAACGGTGCAATCCTAATATACCGCGTGTAACTGACATCGACGCACAAACGATTTCCATGGGTCCGGGGCATGATTCTGGACACCCTAGACTTAGAATTTTTCGTCGGCTTTTTTCTCATTTTTTTAATTTTTTCAAGGGTTTTTTTTACTTTAGACTGCTCATAATCGTTATTCTGACCTAACCCAATGAGATTTTTAATAAAAGAATAATTAAATAACTACTTTCACTAAAAAGAGCAATCTGAATAAAGCCACAAATAATATCAGCTCAGCTGAGCGGATACTTTGTAGTACTCTTAAAAAAAATCAGAAAAGAACCGACGAAAAATTCCAACACTGGGGTGTCCAGAATCATGCCCTGGACCCATGGAAATCGTTTGTGCGTCGATGTCAGATACACGCGGTATAATATTGTTCCGCTACTGAGTGACAGACAGACAACGCTCAGCCCAACCTACTGGGGCCCGAGTCTGCTATTTTTATAAATTTGTCATTCCGACACGATGTCATTGTCATGGCATTGTCATTTTGCTAAAAGTTCGTAATCTGCTAAATTCACAAAGGCACGGTCACTGGCACGTCAGTGGCCGGTCACTGGCACGTCAATGGTCTCGTAATAGAATTGCGGCAGGAATGCCATTATTATAAAACCGAGCTAAATTTGAGCATTTATTCATGCCAGATTTTATTTATATTTAGTTTTACATATTATTTATTAATGTTATTAAGCAATCTGAAGTAGTGAGAAGTTCGTAAATACTAAATATGTCATTATGTACGAGATTACCATTCATATGGCTTTCTTTCAATGGCGTGTCAGTGGTTGATCATTGGAATGTCATAATGACGCCATTATGATGCCATTATGTAGATTACCAAACTTATATTTATTTATTTATTTATTTTATTATTTATGTACACACAGAAAAATAGTAATAGTAAACTTGTCAAAATCAACCATTTTGAAATCAGTGATCGACCATTCTGACACTAATGTAATAGCAGACTCGGGCCCCTGGTCATAGAGAGGAGTAATTTGGCATTTAGCTTCCCTACACTCCGTAAGGAAGCACTAAGAAAGGATTTCCCAAAATTCCTACTGGAACAGGAAAAACGGGATGAGCACGTACGAAGTCTCGAGAAAAGCTAGTTGAATAACAAGAACATAAAAAAATATTTAAATAACAAGAACATTAAGAACAATAAAAAAAAAAAAACTAAAAAGCAACGGGTTGCACTCCGGGAGTGCCGGCAGAATTGAAAACTTGATAATTATCGTTGTGTATTTTTGAATCATCCGTCACGAATTTTCGATCAGGTCATGTATCCTGACGCGTCATCCATCTTACGAATTTTCGATCAGGTCACGTGTCCTGACGCGTCATTCGTCTTATGAATTTTCGATCAGGTAACGTGTCCTGACGCGTCATCCGTCTTATGAATATTCGATCAGGTCACATGTCCTGACGCGTTACCTGGCGAGCAAGCGAGTTTAACATTTTATACCCATCCCAAGAAAAGTTCTCAACGCCGCTAAAGCAGTTTTCACTTCAAAAACTAATTTCCAGTAATCATCAAGCACTAAATTCATACATACACTACGACAATACTACTAAACATCCTGATCCTAGGTACAACATTTATCACAACGGTAGAACACACACCCTTCTAAAATAAATAATGAGAAAACAGTTCTGTGGCGACAGCTGGCGAGTTGTCGAACATGTCTCCTTGTAAGACATAGGGGAAGCAAACAGAGCCCGGACAGTGTCCATAAACAATATAAATAAAACCGCCACGAGAGAAAATACTCACCAGAGACAAGGGAGACCGTTCCCGGTAAAAATATCATGTTTCTAATCATTCAATTGTTTTCCGCATGAGCTACATAATATCTACATTAAAAAGAAAAAAAACTTAGATTTCGGAAGTCGGTGTCAAAATACGAAGAAACTAACAAAAACACCGACTTCCGAAATTAAAGTTATTTTTTACTTTGTAGTTTTTTTTTTATTTGGAAGTCGGTTGTATTTTTTAAAAAGTTTTCATCCGACTTTTTCACAGCCCAACATTGATGCATTAATTATAAATGATCCATATACCAATGCAATGAAAAATATGTTGTGCTAAAAAAACAGTTGCTGTGCAAGTTCATGTTTTGCGCTTTTGAAATATGGAAAAATGAATGGTTTTTTAGACATTCAATATCATAAACACGAAATCGTTTGTTTTGTTAACGATTTATACCTATCTTACTTTGAAAAAAGTATTATGAAATATTTTCATTCCATTTTGTGTTTTTATAAAATAGTTACAACAAAAACGTACCTTTCGGCCATTATTCAAACGATGGTGTAGTTTTATGGAGTTTAACTTGTTTTTAATCAAATATTTACTGTCGTAACTATGTTTAATGAAAAATACCATTTTGGTAGGTAATCGCCGCAAGTTTGACTGCTTGTCGGTCTTCTACAGATTGTACTTCGATGAGTGTTCCCAAAAACTTCACGACCTGATCCTACCGGGCACCTTCTACCATTGGACATCCAGATGCACTGCAAGTTACCATCCCAACCTTGTTGCTATTCCGCAAATTCGCACTAAGCGTTTCCAAACGACTTTTATAATGCGCACAGCAAAGGAGTGGAACTCTGAACTTGCGTCTGTGTTTCCGAACGCATTCAACCCTCACTTGAAAGTTAGTGAACTGGCTTGTTCTGGGTAAGGTCAATCCATCGTAGACTTTGTCTCTGTCAACTATAACCTAGACGAGAGTTAAGAGCAAACCTATCTCAAGTAAAAGAAAGTACTATCGACATCTGAGTGACAATTCTACTAATTTTCACATTCGCATCGCATTCGCAAACTGTTAAAAATGTATGAAAATTAAGGCCTTTGACAGTTTGCGATTGACTTGCGAATGCGAAAGTTGTTTAAAAATTAGTAGAATTGGCCCTCTTGACTTTTAAAAAGTGTCACAAATTATGTACTTCGCCAGCTACTTCGATCGCGCGGTTTTAGTATTGCAATTTTCGTAGGTATCTCTTTTTTTCTAGTTAAAAATATAGCCTGTGACACTTACAAAATAATAATGTAGCTTTCTATTGATAAATAATTTTCAAAATCGGTTCAGTATATCCGGACACTACCCCATACAACCTCATAAACTTTAGTTAATAAATATAAGTGTAGAAGTATACTAGATAAGATCACGCAAAATGATATAATAGTAGACATCGGATCTTTTGACATAAATACTAACTGAATAGAATTAAATGGTGACGTAAAAATTGTCAATTAACCAGTTTGAATGTGACGTACCATAGGAGATAAGCATGAGATACTCGTAAGTGACCATCGGGTTTTATCGCCTCACTACTAAATTTCTGTTGGGCTGCTTAAGTTTCAAGTCTCTAGAAGTTAGACGATCTGATGACGGTAATATTTAAAATTCTTAGGGGGATTATCGATGATCCTCATCTGCACAATGAAATCTGCAATCTATTTGTCCCGGACAATTACTGTCGTGGCAGAAAACACCGCTTACTGGCTGTTCCAACTAGCCGTACTTATTGCACACTCCAAGTCACCTATTCTTCGGACATTAGCCACTATAAACGCTCTCAAACACAGGGGGACTACTCTCTAAGCCCGAATTCCGTAGTTTTGGGCTTAGTTACGGGCGTATTCTTCTCCGTATCACCTACGGACTAACGATTAGCCCCGAACCCGAACTAAGTATGAATAACAACACGATTTGACAGTAACTATCAAATCGTGTTGTCATTAATTCTTAGTGGTTAGGTTATACAGATGATACTGTCGGAATGTTTGAAGTTATGTGAGTTGAATGCATGACTGAGTTATATTAATAAACTAGCTGACCTGCGCAACTTCGTCTGTGTCTATAATCGGTTAAGTGGTTTAGGAGTTAGATTTACCATAGCAGCGCCATCTATTGATTACTTACTCAACCCAGTCGAAAGGTATCGACATCTGTTAGAATCATTTGGAGTTAACAAATAATTGTGACTGTCAAATAATAACAGACAAATAATTAGCAATAAATTAAAATTGCGACTATAATTTGAGATTTAAACTATCCTATCTCTCAAGTTGGATCGAACTGCACATGGTGTGCGAATTTTATTATAATCGGTTAAGTGGTTTAGGAGTCCATTGAGGACAAACATTGTGACACGAGATTTATAATTATATATATTAAGATTATATTATGTTTAAATAGTGCAATTGGTTTCGGCTGTTCTATTTAAAGAAATAAATAAGAAAAATAAATAGTGTTCGTAAGAATACATATTACGATCGTACACAACCATTTTGAACAGTGCTAGTACGAAAAAAAAATCGAGAATCTATCTTAATCTGTTCTCAAGACGTATCTAATACCGTGCAATATAATTCATCTTGCTGAGTATGACGCCGCGGATTCCAAGCGACACTATTTTATTTCGAGCGACACTTTAAATTGGTTTCGCAGGAGTTTGCGCGACAAGCGACGTCGCGGCGACGTTGCGCGTCACCGCTGAGGGGTGAATTGTTCCCCAAGTTTTATTGTTTAATTGAAATCACCGTCTTTGTTCAACGAACAATTCTTGAGTTACTTTTTTTTGTTGTGGTTTAGTAATAAGGAAATGCTCTGAGACGAAAAGAATTGTTGCCGTGTTTCTGTTGACGATTTTGCAAATGTTTTAGTGAGGTAACAAAACTGTTTGATTTTTTTTTTGTTTTTAATAAAATATAATATAACTAGTACTATACCCGCGACTTCGTTGGCAGGGGCAGTGCGCTCCTGACGGAGTTTCGGGACTATTCGAAAGAGATACCGCGGCTCCAGAACACAAAGGGCAATGAAGGAACATGGATGGGTTTTAGTCAGTAAAAGTCTGACACTCCATCCCGCTCCGCCCAAAGCGGGAGAAGTCATTTGATGATTTCCCATCCCAAAAAAAGGGGCAGTTCGCTCTAACCGCAACATTTTTCTTACTATGAGCATTTTATACCCGTCGTAACTATTACGAAAGTATAACGAAAGGTCAGATTTGAATAATTTAAAGTGTTATTTACATGTAGGTAGGTACATAATCAACCTTTATTATCAAGCCATATACCAAAATCACCACTATTCCATTCTGCCCGGGTTTTGGTTGAATTATTTGAACAAAAAGCGGTCTTTTTATAGGTAATAATGAATATCTTATTCAATTATGTAATACATTATTTGTATGTATAATCAATAGTTTTCTCAACGCATGCCAAATAATGAAATTCATTGGCAAAATGTTGCTACTTTGGGTTACATTATAATAATTTTCTTAAGGATCTCTATTTTTTTTTGTAAACATAATATAGCCTATGTTTATCAAGGATAACACAGGATTCTAATGGTGATAGAATTTTTCAAATCGGTCCAGTAGTTTCGGAGCCTATTCATTTCAAACAAACAGACAAACAAATCTTTCCTCTGTATAATATTAGTGTAGACTGTATGTTCAAATGATTTACGCATATGTAAACATTACCTACTTTCCTTCCTCTAAAGTCAAAAACCGTAATCGTCTAACAAGTCATTGTGGACACATTTTTGACATGAAATTAATTAGGATTTCATTGTTTATCCTCTTTTCACCATCATTATTATCATATCCCACATTCCTCTAAAAGCAGTAAAAAGTAAAATAATCCTTACAATATTTAAGTAAGTAGATACCCGTTTTGTACCACCCTATTGGTAGCGTTCCCCAACACCCCTGAAATAATTACTCATGTAAACCATAAATTATGCCTAAATAGAGACACACGGTTATTCGTGTAATGTAACCGTGCAAGCGTTCAAATCAGTGATTGGCATCAAAGCAATGATTTGGTAACCCTCTTACTGAAACATATGCTGCATAGGGAGGTACCTAATCAAATGGAAAACTGCACGGGAAATGTCGTCACCTGATATTTGTAGGACGATTCCAAAATGTTGCTTGTTGGGGGGTTCAACTAGTGATGTGACAGTAAGTTATTGGGGGCCGAGTCACCCGCGTCCGTAGGAGAATACCCTTCAGCGAATCCCTACACGTGGTCCCCGGGTGGTGCTAAACAGGTGACACTAACCGCCTCCGTGGTCTAGTGGTTATACCACCTGATTCAGACCCAGAGGTCCCGGGTTCGATTCCCAGCGGGGGCAAATTTTTTCTCGGTTTCGTTGGTGGTAGGACTTGTTCTAAGTCCGCCTGGCAAGCTACCACCATCATGTCTAAGTCTGTCGCCATAACAACAATGTTAACAGCATTGTTGTGTTCCGGCAGTTAGAGGTATGATAGCCAGTTCCTCTGTGTAAGAGGATTCCGGGTGAAACTCGCTTCCATCTTCGGCCTAATCAACACTTTCCATCAGATGAGATTTGGGCCAAGAGCTTCCCCGTTTTTTATAAAAAAAAGTACAACATGAAGTAGAAGAAGATGAACTGATAACACAAACTAACACGACAGCATGCAACAGATGACAGAGGAAACAATCAACCGACCGAACCAAAATTTTTTATGCTGCCCTAAAAGTTCAATAGTCATCATCAGCCTAGCCTTTTCCCAACTATATTGGGGTCGGCTTCCAGTCATACCGGATTCAGCTGAATACCAGTATTTTACGTGGAGCGGCTGCTTACCAGACCTCCTCAACCCATTAACTTGGTAGCACGGTACTCATTGACAAGACTGGTGTCAGATTTTCTGGCTTCTGACTATCCGTAAAGACTGCCAAAGATCTTCAAATAACAGCCAACAGCTTAACGTGCTTTCCGAGGCACGGAGGAAACTCGGTATGTTAAGATGGTCACCCATCCACAGACCAACTTCGTCAAGCGTAGCTTAACCTTGAAGATCGACCTGTGTAGCTGTTGTTATTTAGCCACGAGCAGAGAGACATTAAGTAAAGAACAGAAAGACATAAGTAAAGATAATTTATTTAGCAATACAGATACATACATCTATATTATCTATATTATAAAGCAGAAGAGTGCTTGTTTGTTTGGTTGAACGCGCTAATCTCAGGAACTACTGGTCTGATTTGAAAAATTCTTTCAGGGTTAGATAGTCCATTTATCGAGGAAGGTTATAGGCTATATATCATCACGCTAAGACAAATAGGAGCGGAGCATTAATGGAAAATGTGACGCAGACGAAGTTGCGCGGGTCAGCTAGTAGAATATAAAAAGTATAATATGTACTAGTTTGTGACCGCGGCTACGCCTGTGTTAGGTTATCAGTTGAGAAAAAAAAAAGTATATATACACACCTGATGATAAGCGGTGATGTGGTCGACATTGAAGCACGTTTGCCTAGATGTTGAGAACCAAGGTTACCAGCCTTGGTTCTTCTCAGGATATCTTTATTTCTGATTGGATCATGCATGAAAACAAAGAGCATAACCCTTTTAATTGCCATTGGGGTGAATTCCAGCCTCCTGTCATCAGTGAAAACGTGTTCCAGATGTTCAGAGAGAGATGTAGCCATTCATCTTGATCTGCCAAGCCTTTTCCCAACTATATTGGAGTCGGCTTCCAGTCTAACCAGGAGGGCAACTCTCTAAGCCCGAAGTCCGTAGTTTCGGGCTTAGTTGCGGGCGTATTCTACTCCTTAACTCTAAACCACTAAAAATTACTGACAATACGATTTGACAGTTACTATCAAATCGTGTTGTCAATCATTCTTAGTTCGGGTTCAAAACTAATCGTAAGTCAGTAGGTGATACGGAGTAGAATATGCCCGCAACTAAGCCCGAAACGGACTTCGGGCTGAGAGAATAGCCTCCTAAATCCAGCTGAACATTTTACGTGGAGCGGCTGCCTACCAGACCTCCACAACCCATTAACTGGGTAACACGGTATTCCTTGGCAAGACTTTGCTGTCAGGTTTTCTGACTATCCGTACCGACTGCCTAGGATCAACAAATGACAGCCAGGGTCATTGCCTTAACGTGCTTTCCATTGCAAGAAGGAGTCACGGTATATTAAGATAATTACCCATCCACAGACTAACCTCAGTAAGCGTTGCTTTATCTTGAAGATTGGACCGTGTGGCTGTAATGTTTTAGCCACGAGCTCCTCCTTAGACGTGATCAATACAAACAATCAATTATTTTTTTAATACATTTTTTTATTTATTAGTTTAAAAATAAAACTCTTATATTCTTAAGGCCCTCCCATCAGTAACTGCGCTGACTGATGGGCCCAATCAATCGAATAAAGCGTCGTTATCCATTTCACCTAAATTGATATCAATCGCTATGGATGAGGCGCAAAAATAATTGCATTTAATTTGTTCGCAGTTGTTGCCAAATTACTCTGTATTCGCTTTCAAAGTAGGTACCCTTTACGTGAGATAATGAATATTTGATACAGCGCTCGCATTGGCTTGTTGCTACATCGATGTTAGAAATTAGTTTTTTTTTTATATAAACTTGGATGTGTTACTTGCGCCATGTAGAAGTTGTGTGTCCGAGGAGATTTCAATATGAGATTGATATTGTTCGGTGAGTGTGCCCAAGAACTCCACGACCTCATCTAACCGGCTCCTTTCTACCATTGGACATCCAGACGCACTGCGACTTACCATTCCTAACTTGTTGCTATTCCACCAATTCGCACTAAGGGTTTCCAAACGTTTTTTTTTTATAATGCGCACAATAAAAGAGTGGAACTCTCTGCCTGCGTCTGTGTTTCCGAATGCTTACAACCCTAATCTCATTTAAGTTAGAGTGAACAGGCTCCTTCTGGGTAAGCTCGCTCCATCGTAGACTTTGTCTCTGTCATCTTTGACCAAGACTAGAGCAAACCCATCAACTTAAAACTAAATCACATTCATCGATTAATTTTTAAGCTAAGCGCAAATCTCGAGAACAGCTGAACCGATTTCGCTAATTCTTATTTTGTTGTGTTTGTTATTGTCAGGAGAAGGTTCTTATGAAAGAAAAAAATAAGATAGTTGCAGCGATCGAAGCCGCAGGGGACAGCTAGTCTATATCTATACTAATATTATAAAGAGGTAACATTTGTTTGTAGCCCATTTATCGAGGAAGGATATAGGCTACATATCATCACGCTAAGACTAAAAGGGGACGAGTATTAATGGAAAATCTATACTAATATCTATACTAATATCATAAAGAGGTAACATTTTTTTTGTAAGTTTGTATGTAGGGGGTAATCTCAGAACTACTGGTCCGATTTGAAAAAATCTTTCATTAGCATTAATGGAGACGAAGTCGCGTGGGTCAGCTAGTATATTATAAATGTGAAAGTAACTTTGTCTGTATGTTACCTCTTCACTTCTAAACGGTTGAACAGATTCGCATACTGGTAGTCCACTGCCAAGAAAAGTACATAAGACACGTTATCTCGGTGGTATAACTCCCTTGGGATATTTTTTAAGCCAGTCTTCTAATAGCCCAAGGATGCTCCCTTGGGATAGTTTTCGCCTCTCTTGCTGGCAGAAGCTTGTCGTCTAATAAATGCCACATCCTTGGCCACCACCATCGCCGTTAGATCGCGATCCGCGTCCCGAACGACTGGTTTACGTAAGTAATTATTTTGGAGATCTGCCAAATAATAACAGAAGCTATGGCTAGAGGTGCTCCCAGATTTGGCAGTATATCCCTCGGCTGTATTATATTTTGTTTCTTCGTTTGCATTGAAAATACAAATCAATTTTATTCAACGGAGGTGTAATGCTTTGCGCTAAATTGCGATAGTATAATCCTGTTCGTTTGGCTTGGTTGTCAGAAAAACGATATTGCGGATTGGATGAAGTAGAAAATATTTGGAAATGTAATTTTATTTTTTTCTATTCCTCTGTTGTACTTTTCTGATAAATTTCGTTGCGGGATCCAAGGCAGTTGTATCGCGTCTCCAGGACTCGTCGAGCTGCATTGACTCGGCGTTTTTCTGGTGGTCAGCACTTTTGATTCTGGCTTTCAGGAGTTGCAGTGGTTTGGAACGTATGACTAGTCCCAAAAAAAAATCGTACCCCTATTACATGAGTTAAAAGTAGTTCCATAGGGTTCTATGGCGTATAGACACATTTAATTTTTTTTACGTTACTTTGTCAAACACCGACAACCACTCAGAACTATGTTACTAATAATAATAAATAATAATATCCTTGGACATTTCACACAACGCCATATAGTCCCAAGCTAAGCAACCTAATGCTTGTGTTATGGTAACGAGATGGCTGATAAACTACATATATACATTTTTTTTTTGTAAATACATACATATTATAGATAGAAAAAAAACACCCAGACTCGGAACAAATACTTGTAGGTCGTACAAATATTTGTTCCGTGCGGGAATCGAACCCGCGACATGCTGCGCAGCAGTCAATGGCTCTGCGCCAACCGTGTCGTCATTACCATAGTATAAAGAGGTCATTACTAACATCATAATCTACAAATTTTGTTTTATGACTCTTAAAAACGATGTTTATGCGAAGCATAAGAAAAAGAAAGAGCTTTCTTATGCTTCGCATAGACTTCGTAACATTTAGAGCGTTCAATTTAAATGTTTTTTTTTATTTTTTTACGAGAACCTGATGAACCAAAATATGATGATTTTTTAAAGTCATAGAACAAAAGTTGTTGATTATGATGTTAGTAACATAGTTTTGAGGGGTTTTCTGTGTTTTTTTTTTACAAATAACCCTGTATAGGTAGATACTTTTCAGCTGAATACTTCAGGATATAAAGGCGTGATGTTATGTTACCTACTCACAAAAAAATATAGCAAATAGACAAATCCTTTCAATCATCCGTTTATGTAGGTGTACCTAACAGTAAAGAAGTTTCTGAACTAGTTTTTTATAGTTTAGCTACAACTTCGTATAGGTTTCTTACACCCATAAAATCTATAGAACATAAAAAAATAAGAGCAAACGAACTTTAGTTGTGAGTACCGACAATAAGTCAAGATTTAGGAGGTAGGCACACTCGCCAGTACTATATACGGAATTATATAATGTATATATATATAATTATATAACTATAATACAGAATTTATTGACAAACAATCTAGTTTTTCCCTCGACTTCGCTCTCAAAGACCGCGCATTTTTAAGGTTATGCCATGAGTGACAGGCTAACAACAAACAAATCATTAAGGTCTATAATTTCTAGGCATTGTAGGCCTACAAATTATCCAGGGGGGTGCAAGTGTTTCCCATTGCACCGATGGCTGCGATGGGGTGCATTTGCACCCACTTAGCTTTCAATAAAACATACGAAAAAATAAAAAAAATAGACAAGTGGAATGTAGTAAAAGAGACCTAGCAGATACGAGGCGAGGCACGTCGATCTCCCTCGCATTCGGTCTTGTGTCCGTCTACTTTAGTTCTGGGCTAAAGAAAACCTTTTCTATTCGAAGGGGGGGTGTGAAGTGCCACCCCTGCCCCGCAGAAAATAGTCCATTCGGCGTCCATGTTTGTAGGTGTGAAAATAAAATAATCTTCCGAAAAAAAATTTCTGTTGTACAAAGCTTCACCCTTGCTTTCAAAAGCTTTGGTGAAGGTATAAGTAACATATTATTATGTTTTGATATCGGATCAGTACTTCCTTAGATTACCACCACAGAATGTAACTACTTTATTTCATTAATTTTGATGAGTCATAGAAGAAAGACTGATTTTTTCATGATGCTTTTGTCAAATAGGCGCATATTTAACCGACTTCCCAAAAAGGAGGAGGTTATCAATTCGGTTGTATGTTTTTTTTTTTTTTTTTTTTTAATGTTTGTTACCTCATAACTCCGACAATTATGAACCGATTTGATTTTTTTTTGTTTTATCTGAAAGGATATACTTGCAGATTGGTCCCATTTAAATCATATCAAAATCGGTTACGAACTTAGGATTTTAAAACGAAATAGCTGGAATTTGACTATTTAGATGATTCTTTGATAATCGAAATTGCGTATTTTGCTTTTCTGCGATTTTGTAGTGGTGTTGTTAGGTGTGGGGCACCACTAAAAAGTGAAAAATAAAAAACTTTTTACAAAAAAATACAACCGACTTCTAAAAAAAAAACACTACAAAGTAAAAAATAACTTTAAATTCGGAAGTCGGTGTCAAAATACGACGAAACTAACAAAAACACCGACTTCCGAATTTAAAGTTATTTTTTTGATTTCAATTTCAATTTCAATTTGATTATTCAAAAACTTTTTCAAAATTTTTTTTACAGTAAAATTTAAAAGTTACTTATAAAATAATTTTATGTAATAAGAAATTTAAAAAAAATTATAATGAGGGCTAACTGTATTTTAAAGCCTTAAAAGTATTTTTTATTCAAGTAATTATGACTCGCACTGTGTGTATTTACCTATACCTACACTAAAGCAGAATTTTAATGTTCATCACCAACCACGTAATTTCAGCCAAGAGACGCTTCACTGCTGCCTGCTGGACGTAATCAAGTCTCTCCCAAGTATTCAGCAGATTTCCAAGGCCTTCACAAGGTCATCGGACCACCTTGTGGAAGGCTTTCCACCGCTACGTTACGTCTTTCGATACGGAGTTGTTATCTCAGAACCTTTCGGCTCTGTCTGCGAGTAATGTTGCCTAATGAGGCCATAGCTTTCAAATAAAAAAAAACTAAGTCTGTCTTTGTAATTTTACCAATCACAATATTTTTTAAAATATGGAACGCAGTGGAACTGGCCAGAAATAGACTGTGAAATAACATCTTTCACAAGTTACTCAACCGCTACTAAAATAAAAGTGTTATTAGTATTTTGGGGTAGAGTCTCACTACATTGTACCAGGCGATCTTTGAGTCTGCCGTAGGAAATTGTAAGAAAATTTATTTTTCTTTATCTTTGCCTTCATACCTCTTAACCATCATAATTATTTCAGTAGAAAATGGCCTTTCCCAAGTGACACCATATCAACCTGTCGCGCGCGGCTTTTATAATCCATAAATTTGTCTTACCCATCGCTTTCCATCATGCGTGATCGAGGTCAAGTGTAAAATCTATGCCTAAAAAAAAGGAAAAAAAGACAGAGAGAGAGAAAGTGAGAGAGAGAGAGAGATGATGATTATATTCTATTGTCAATTTGTTCTATGCTAATACGGTTTACTGCACTCATCCTAGTAATAGGGAATATGCATAAAAAAATATTTATTATCTAAACACTTTATCTAAAAATATACAAAAATATATTACAGTGGAAATAGAATCAAAATTGGTCGAAAAACAAACGAGATATAATTATTTTAAACAAATATATCTGTCCCTCTCGCGAAAACGCTGTTTTCTATGGCAGATGTATAGACGTCACGTAATGTGAAGTCAAATTCCATGTCGGACTTCTCGTTCTAAAAGTAATCTTTGAAGCGTTATAACTCCATCGCTGATGAAGATATTTAAAAAATATTTTCTAGAGTGTTTACTGGAGCTTATAAGTAATTCATTTTAAAAATAAAAAAATCGCGTGCATATTCCCTATTCTACCACAAATCAGAATAGCTATGCTGGTTTTAAGGGTATGGGTGCCGGTATACCAACACATACAATTGTGATTGTGGAGAACGAGACAGCCTGATACGATAGAATACGAATAGACCAGTCTTTTTCTTCTCGTGAGGGCAGTAAGGTCTAACGACCCCACACACCCTAGTGTCAGAGTTTCTAAACCGCCTCAAGGGCCTCTGACATGGTTTAGCGACCGCCATTTGGCGGCCTAGCGGCCTTTATACGTGCCTTTCGAAGCACGGTATCATCATTTTATCAGACAATCAGGTGATTCAAGCGTGCAATGTCCTAGCCAAACTGGCAAATTTTACAAAGTATGCTTCCCGTGGGATTCGAATCCACGACCACCGGATCACAACACAAACGCCTAAACTACTCGTCCACGGAGGCAATTACAGACACTTTTGAAATGTCAAGGTCTGTCAGTCAAATAGATGAAGCTTTGTTCTGCCACGCTAGCGACAATAGTACACTCACCGACCCTATCTCCAGCGCGGCAGTTGCACGTTCCAAAGTGTAGATCTTATGGAGAAGAATGACCTCAAATAACGCCTATTTCGGCTACGGTGACTGGTTTCTTTAAACTGTGGCAGGATTCAAGATTTAAAGCATTTATTTCAAATAAAACATTTACAGGCACTTTTGAATTGTCAAGGTCGGTCAGTCAAAAACTTGCAAAGCTCTTCCACGTTCCAAAGCGTAAATCTCCGAGAAGAAAGTGCATATGGCTAAAATAGCCTATTTTGCCGTGAAGTGCGTACACAATGCGGTATAAAAACAAATAATTGTTATACGAAAAAGTGAATCTTAGTCATTCGAACACAGTACAGCTAGGTGAGGCTCAGCCCTAATCCCCAGTCAATGACGTCACGAGTACTAAGACGCAGTCGTAAAGAGCTGGTCGGCTGGCCATGAATGGTTTCCACGTAGATTTACTGCCGAGTACGAAGACACTGTTACCCAGTAACTACATAGTAACAGGACTTGCTTTACTGGGGCCAGGTTACCAGTTTAACAACGTATAGGTTAGGGATATTTGGACGTGGGTTGAGTCTGAGTCATGTGTGAGCAAAAATACTTACGAATTCTTAAGTTAAGACTGGGCCTGAATTATCATACTAAGGCTTTATACCCATTTTAACTAACTTCAAAAAAAACGGGGAAGTTTTCAATTTGGTTGTTTTTTTATGTTTGTTACCTCATAACTCCGTCATTTATGAAACGACTAGCTGATCCGTGCAACGTCGTCTGCGTAACATTTTTCATTATTGCTCCGCTCCTATTGGTCTTAGCGTGATGATATATAACCTATAGCCTTCCTCAATAAATGGGCTATCTAATACTGAAAGAATTTTTCAAATGGGACCAGTAGTTCCGGAGATTAGCGCGTTCAACCAAACAAACAAACAAACAATCAAACAAACTCTTCTGCTTTATAATATTAGTATAGATTTGAAACATTTTTTAACCGACTTCCCAAAAAGGAGGAGGTTCTCAATTCGGATGTTTGTATTTTTTATTTATTTTTATGTTAGTTCGGGCATAACTCTGTCGCTTGCCAACCGATTTTAAAAATGATTTTTTATTGTTGGAAAGGGAATATTTCCCAAATGGTCCCATGATAAGGAAACCAGGAGCTGATGATGGCATCCAAGAGAAGTCGAGGGGAACTTTCGAAAATCGTATGGGCAACTAGGTGCGTTTATATTTTGCTTTTCTGCGATTTTACAGTGGTGTTGTTAGGTGTGGGGTACCACTAAAAAGTGAAAAATAAAAAACTTTTTACAAAAAAATACAACCGACTTCCAAAAAAAAAAACACTACAAAGTAAAAAAAAAACTTTAATATTGGAAGTCGGTGTCAAAAAACGAACAAATCAACAAAAACACCGAGTTCCGAAATTAAAGTGATTTTTTGTTTTTTTTTTTTTGGGAAAGTTTATACTTCTCCGTGGTTTGGGTTTTAAATTAAAATATCTGGGAAATAAATGTTGTGCATGTAAACGAAATTCTTCTTTCTTTCTTAAATAAAAGTTGCCCAACAGTAGGATTTTCTCCTGTGTCATGGGTGCATTTACAAACATACCAAGTCACATACACAAACAGCCAGACCTGGAACAACTATCTGTAGGCCATACAAATGTTTTGTTCCGCGCGGGAATCGAACCCACGACACGCGACGCCGCAGCTGATACCTCTTCTATGTGAAAATAATATATTTTTTTTAGAAAAAATAAAACACTTTTTCAAGAAAATAAAACAAAGAGGTAAATACGAAAAAACTTTGATTTTTAAAGTCGGTGCTCAAATACGAAGAAACAACCAAAACAAAATAACATTTTTTACTACCATAATACATACAATAATACATTTAAAACGTAGTACCTACATTGTCTTTTTTAGTGCATATTGTATTTTTTTTCATGAAGCTAATCAGATCGGCAGCTCATTAATTTATTTTTCGCGAGTAAAAGATTATTCTCATTAAAAGTTAATAAAGATATATACCTACCCTTTCAAACTTTCTCAGCAAATTCAATAAACACTTTGTGAAAAAACCCAGAGCAGGCTAAAGTCAAGTTGCTTTAGATTGCTTTGAAAATATTCCCCAACCCATATTGTTAGCGAAACTCCTCACTAGAACGTAAACCAGAGAGCACCAATAGAGCACCAATAGAGCACCAATAGAGCACCTATAGAGTACCTAGTAGAGCATCTACTTAATAGCGAACTTGCTAAACTTTGGTGAACCACTCAAAAAGAGTAATAAGCCTGTGAAATGGCTTGTTCCTTACCTTATATTTAGGAGTTTGTTTACGGTAACTACTATTATAAAGAACTAGCTGACCCGCGCAACTTCGTCTGCGTTACATTTTACATTATTGCTATTTGTCTTAGCGTGATGATATATAGTAGTGTCCGACCGAAAGTTCGGTTTCGGTTTCGGTTTTGGCCGAGTTTCGGCCAAAAATCAAGTTTCGGCGGCACGCTC
The DNA here is from genome assembly GCA_963859965.1 of Ceramica pisi. Classification (NCBI taxonomy): domain Eukaryota; kingdom Metazoa; phylum Arthropoda; class Insecta; order Lepidoptera; family Noctuidae; genus Ceramica; species Ceramica pisi. The sequence continues at coordinate 22,510,917 of OY982541.1, read as the reverse complement.
GCCTAACTTCGTTTCTCGCGGCAACACTATGGCGGACGCTGGCGGCCCTGTTCGGGAATTGTCGTGCGCCGTTCGGATAGCTCCGTAGCAACAAAACTTAGTCAGTGCATTATCGTCCGACGTAAACATTCTTTAAAGGTTATGTTTTGAATGTTTTGATGGAGCTGATTACATGTAAGTTTTTGTTTCGTTTCTGTACTTGAATGATTTGTATAGGTAAATATTGAGCCAGTAACTTTGTTTTAATGTTACTAACAAACTTCATATACTGTGTTTTAATTTCATGTCGTAATTAATGCAGCATTATGTGTAAAATGCATCAAATTTCAGTATTTTAAGGAATTTTATACTTGACACATGAGTTTCGGTTTCGGTTTCGGCCGAAACTGAAGCCAGGGCCGAATATTCGGTTTCGGTTTCGGTTTAGGCCGGAAAACCAGTTTCGGTCGGACTCTAATATATAGCCGACCGATAAATAGCCATGGTCGATATATAGCCTGCCTTGATAAATGGGCTCTCTAACACTGAAAGAATTTTTCAAATCGGTCCAGTAGTTTCGGAGCCTATTCAATTCAAACAAACAAACAAATCTTTCCTCTTTATAATATTATTGTAGATTGAAATTTCGTTGACAGACTATTATTATTATTTTTTTTTTTTTTAGGGATGGGAAATCATCCAATGACTCCTCCCGCTCTGGGTGTAGCGGGAGGGAGTGTCAGACTTCTACTGACTAAAACCCATCCATGTTCCTTCATTGCCCTTTGTGTTCCGGAGCAGCGGTGTCTCTTGCGAATAATTCCGCGACTCCGGCAGGCGTAGGCCCTCTCGGGCCCCTCTGTGTGCTGACTCTCTTTGAGGCGCGCGTGGAACACTAACGCACGACAGGCCGTGTCGACGGCCTGTCGTCACTAGACGGACGGACGGCGAGCCACCCATAGCTCGCCGTCCACAGGCCCGCGCCTATGGTGGCCGGAGGTCACCAGGTGGTGTCCCCCGACGTCCGCGGCGTCTACCACGGCGGCCGGGACGAGAGGGTCTCCTCTCCCTCTCCGCCACCTCCTTCGCTAGCATGACTGCTTCGCAGAAGGAGGCAACGGCGTCCCATTCCGTCTCGCTCCGGACCATGGCTTGGACCAGGGCCGGACGCGATAGGTCGCCGCCGATCGCCGTTTCGAGGACACGGCGGTGCGCCGCCCAAGCGGGGCACACCTGCACAGTGTGCTCTACCGTGTCCTCCGGTCGATCCTCGCAGTGGTGACACCCGGGCGTTTCCTCCCGCCCGATTCGGTGCAGGAACCTCTCGAAACATCCATGTCCGGTGAGGAGCTGCGTCAGGCGGAAGGTGAGGACGCCGTGGCGCCTCTCTAGCAACTCCTCAAAGAGGGGACTTATCGCCACTATTGTGGCGTGCCCTGCACTGGGTTGCGGCAGTCATCGTCTCCATGACGCCATGAGATCGCGCCGGAAGCCTGTCCGCTCCGCGACAATTTGCCGCGTCAGCGGAGTTTCCCCCCGGCGTAGTACCTCCACGCGCCAATCATGCAGGCGCGCGAGGACTATCGCCTCCAGATCCCATGGCGGCAATCCGGCAAGGAGACACACCGCTTCGCGCGAGATCGTGCGGTACCCTCGGGCCATCCTTAGGGCCATCACCTTTTGGGGCGCGTTCAGATAGTTGGCAGCACGCTGTCGCAAGGAACGCGCCCACACCGGGGCCCCGTAGAGGGCCATGGACCGCACGATCCCCGCGTAGAGCCTCCGGCAGGAGGCGTTCCCCCCAGGTTGGGCAGGAGCCGCCTGAAAGCAGCCCCGGCCCGCTCCAGTTTGGGTGCCAAACGTCGGAAATGTTCCACGAAGTTCCATCGGCTGTCGAGGACGAGCCCTAGGTACTTCAGCGTCAACTCGACGCCGATGGAAACCCCTCCTACCGTCAGCAAGGATCCCGACGGTGGCGTATAGCCTCGGCCATGAAAACACATGGCCTCGGACTTGTGCAGCGCCACCTCGAGACCCAATTGCCGGATCCTCTCTACGACTGTCGCAACCCCGCGTGTCATAACGTCGGCCGCCTCCGCGTACGACCCCCCCCGAGAGAGCCCGAGAGCCTCCAAGGCCAGGGCCCAGGCTTTGCCAGGCAAACCATCGGGCCCTGGGGCGGTATTCTTGGCCTTTAGCCTTCGCACCGCCGCTCTCAGGTCTACCCCAGTCACAGCGGGGATGTCGTCGTCGTCGTCCTCTTGGTCCTCTTCCGGCACCGCAGGTGGCGGAGCCATAGGCGGGGGAGGATGTTCCCCTCGCGCAGGGAACAGAGCGCTCACCACGTCCTCCACGAGCTGAGGCCGGAGACTCTGCGTCAGCGGGGGGGCCCAGGTGCGGAGCTTGTTCCGCACCATAAGGTAAGGGCGCCCCCACGGATCTCTGTCGACAGTCGCCAGCATTTCCTCGCGGGCCAGATCCCTAGCCCGCAGGACAGCGTCGCGGAGAGGACAGACTATTATCTACATCGTATTTTTTATTTATTATTATTCTAATATTACCATCACTAGCATCATCGATCTCTCATGAAGGTTCATTGACCGATTCTATATAATTACCTATAGTAATGGCACAGTACATGTAGCTAGCCAGATTAGATATCTACATCATATGAATAATACCTACATCCATTGTCATACAATATCCAATGATATTATAAGTTTTACTTATAATATCATTGACAATATCAATAAGTATTTGAAATCCAGACTTAGAAAATAACAAACTCGAATAACTAAGTCCTATGGGCAATCCTGTCAATTTATACGTGCTCAATAATATTCCGTTTGAGGACATCCGGCCGGTACAACTGAAACTCTCACTAACTGAATATTGTCCCCGATCCAATCGGAAAACTTAGGGCCAAGAGGGGAGGGAGGTCTCAAGTGTCACTAGCCGCTAGCGACAGTAAAGTCGTAATTAGCACCTGCGTTTCGCTAAGTTTGCAACGCGTAACTTTACGCGAATTTCGAACTGTTACACGGGAGAAATTGTGTTGACACTGCGTTTGAATACCGAAGATAAAACCGACACAGTGTAGCGGATTCGTGTGTTGTTGGAAAACTAAAGTTCAGTCGGGATTGCGGGACAACTAATTGTTTAGAGTTAACGTGCTGTTAATTGAATGATTGAAGATTATTGGGATTAGTGCCACGTACTGATGTGCTGTTCAAGCACTTGTTGAAAATCAATCATTATAACTGGCATAGACGTGGTTGAATCATCATTGTAATAATAGTGCGCCCTATGCTATTTTTGAAGTGAAAATTTCTTAAGCGGCGTTGAGCACTTTTTTTGGGATAGGTATAAAATGATAAACTCGCGTCAGGACACGTGACCTGATCGAACATTCGTAAGACGGATGATTCAAATTCAATGCACAACGTTAATGTTCAAGTTTTCACTTCTGCCGACACTCCCGGAGTGCAACCCGTTGTTTTTTTATTTGAGACTAGCTGACTCGTGCAACGTCATCTGCGTAACATTTTTCATTACTGCTCCGCTCCTATTGGTCTTAGCGTGATGATATATAGCCTATAGCCTTCCTCGATAAATGGGCTATCTAATACTGAAAGAATTTTTCAAATCGGACCAGTAGTTCCTGAGATTAGCGCGTTCAACCAAACAAACAAACAAACAAACAAACTCTTCTGCTTTATAATATTAGTATAGATGGGTTTGCTCATGACTCTAGTCTAGATCAGAGATGCCAGAGTCTACGATGGAGCGAGCTTACACAGAAGGAGCCTGTTCATTCTGCCTTTAACGAGATGAGGGTTGTAAGTGTTCGGAAACACAGACGCAGGCAGAGAGTTCCATTCCTTTGCTGTGCGCATTATAAAAGACGTTTGGAAACGCGAATTCGAAAAGTGAATTGATGGAATAGCAACAAGGTAGGGATGGTAACTCTCAATGTGTCTGGATGGCCGATGGTAGAAGGGGGCCGGCGGGATGAGATCGTAGAGTTCTTGGGCACACTCTCCGTAGTACAATCTGTAGAAGACCGACAAGCAGACAACCTTGCGGCTATTAGCCAAGCTGTGTAGCTTCCACCAAATTTACGTCGCCAACGACCCTCTTTGCTCTGCGTTTCACCGAGTCAAGCGCGGCAAGCTGGCACTTAGCTGAGCCATTCCAAAGGTGGCTGCAATATACCATGTTATACGTATATAAAGTGATCTGACAATGCGCAGTATCAAATCGTATTTGTAGGTAGAGTGATCAACATTATTGCTGATAACAGGTTATCATTGCTTTCATAATATTATTTGCATGACATGATAAAAATCTCGTGGAGATTCTTGTGAAAGAGTTTGTACAGGTTCCTAATTGTTACAGTACTATCCAACTTTCCTACAGTATTGTTTTGTCCATCATCGTTCAGGATTTGAGTGGGTAACGTTAAAACTGCGTCAAAGTAGACATCTAGAAAATATAACCAGAATTTTCTAGATGTCTACTTTGACGCAGTTTAGTAGTTCTAGTGAATCTGGTATGTTTTTTCCTGAGTTTTTCCGGTATTGTGTATCGAATCGGTTGAGCCATTTTTGATTTTTTGCAAGCGCATGAATAATAAATTCAATATTCAAAAATTCAAAAGATATTTATTCAAATTAGGCTGAGAGCCAGCACTTTTTGAACGTCAAGTTTTTACAAAAGACAGCCCCCCAAAACGCCCGCCCGTCACCACTTCCTAGTGTTTTAGCTGTGAAGAAGAAGTGGCTAACAAACTCCCCAGCAACACATCTGTCTGTTACGTTTTAAGAACTTGAATGTATATAATACTTGGTATGCAAATTAATTAAAACAAAAATTTTTTTTATCAATTATTAGCTAGCACACTATGATACTATAAAAAATACACACTCAAGCATAAATAAGTTGCCTAGCTAAAATAAGCCTACAGAAATCAAATTAATGTTTGATGTTTATATAAGTACACAAGTCTATGTACATTAGAGCTCATTGCCCAACCTTCGTAACACCATCCCGGAGTCCTGACAAACTCCTACAGAATTCGTATGGATAGTTTTTCCCTGCATCACAATTTCCTAACATTAACTTCCCCGTCCGCCCCTTGAACAAAAAAAAAAGTCGCCATAAACGGAAAGTTTACCCCCACTCTCCTCACTCTTGCTCTCATTAAAAGTTGGAGTAGTTTTGACTAATTACTGAGCGCGACACACGACTGATGTCTGCAATTTGTTACTGCAACTTTGCCCGCTCTCCCCCGTTATGCATAAAGTAAGAGGAATTTCAGCAAAATTGATTTTGATGCCGGAATTTATGTCGTTTTTAAATCACGCGTGGATTTTCTGGTTTTCTGGGAGGTTGGAAAGTTCATTACGTTGCAAAATATGGCGTGCATTTAAAATGACTAATTAAGCGATTTTATTTTGTGAAATAGGTGGAGAACTTAACGTTTTTGAAAAGTTGAGGTCTTTGCTTATGAGTTTGGTAAAGGCCTAGGAAAATTTTAATATAAAATTAAAGCCATAGTATCATTACTTATGTATGCATTTAAAGCTACTTCAGAGGAAAACCTTTATTAAACTTATTGCGTTAAACATTGCCGATGTCTCAATATTAACCAAAAATCGATACTAAAAGGTATCAGCATAATTTATGACCTGTTAATTGGTTCAGTTCGGAGCATCACCTCCAGATGTCGCTCTTACGATTTTACTAAATTGTCCCCTCACTTACCTTGGCGTAGGGTAGCTATATTGTTTGTAGTAAACCAGGACTAAGGGCTGATTTTTCAATAGTACAATAACTTTTACCTGAGTAATAAAAATGGCCGTTTGACAGCTTTTATATAAAAATATGTCAATATGACGTAGTTATTCTTCCAATAAACGTTATCTGACGATTGAAAAATTATCCCTAAATAACATATGATTTTCCAAGAGGCGAAAAACGCCTATGCTAAAATAATTAAGGAAAGGAAACAATGTAAATTGATATTTTTACATTTAGATTAAGGTCCTATTCAGCGAGTAATAGAATAAACGATACGAAAATATATTTTAAGGAGTCATTTTTCATCATTATGATCAACTTTCATCATGGGAGCTGAAATCTCGAAAAAAAATCGACTATACATTTATATGCGAATAACTCGACAAAATGTACCTACTGACCAGCAGGACTTTTGTCAAGATTTCTAGATTAGACCAATAGAAAAAGTTCATAATGATGAGTTCAATGACTCCTTAAGAGGTATTGCGTTTATTCTGTTCCACGTGGTATAGCATACTTAAAAAGCCGGTGAATAGCTAATCGAAGAAGAGTTTATTTATTTTACAGCGGCTACACTAATAAATCACTGCATATTATGAAACAAAGTCATCCACCGCGTCTGTCTGCCTAGCAGTTCGCGGTAAACTCAAAAACTACTGCACCGATTTTCATTCTGTTTCCACCAAAGGTTTGAGTATATAATTTATCAAGCGGCAATAATCATATAAGCGGTAATAGGTATATCAGGGGCATCAGCTAGTCTATTATAAATTCTGTGAATACTTCAATTTATTGTCTATTACAATCCCAAGGATAGGTACTTACAGCTTTATGTCGAATCAATATTATTATTAATGTCCCCAGTGTTGAGCCTCTTATGTTGGCTACCGTACTCGCACCGCAATTATGAGTTTCAGCACGTACAATTACAAAATTTGCTTTTAATCGCTAAATATTGCAAGTTAAAATAAAATTAGAGTATTTTTAACCGACTTCCCAAAAAGGAGGAGGTTATCAATTCGGTTGTATGTTTTTTTTTTTTTTTTATGTTTGTTACCTCATAACTCCGACAATTATGAACCGATTTGAAAAATTCTTGTTTTATCTGAAAGGATATACTTGCAGATTGGTCCCATTTAAATCATATCAAAATCGGTTACGAACTTTGGATTTTAAATCGAAATACTTGGAATTTGACTATTTAGATGATTCTTTGATAATCGAAATTGCGTATTTTGCTTTTCTGCGATTTTGCAGTGGTGTTGTTAGGTGTGGGGTACCACTAAAAAGTGAAAAATAAAAAACTTTTTACAAAAAAAAATACAACCGACTTCCAAAAAAAAACACTGCCAAGTAAAAAATAACTTTAATTTCGGAAGTCGGTGTCAAAATACGAAGAAAGTAACAAAAACACCGACTTCCGAAATTAAAGTTATTTTTTACTTTGCAGTGTTTTTTTTTGGAAGTCGGTTGTATTTTTTTTTTTGTAAAAAGTTTTTTATTTAACACTCAAGATTTGTGTTAAATGGAATAACACAGCTTTTGAATTTTAATACAATCTTGAAAGTAACGTATTTTAATTTTTTTTGGTAGGTTCTTCAAAGCCGCTCCACGTAAAATACTGGTATTCAGCTAAATATGGTTTGAAGTGAAGCCGACCTCATTATAGTTGGAGAAAGAAAGTCTAGGCAGATTGACAGTTGATGATGGTAGGTTTTGCAAAGGAATGAATAGGGAAGCACTAGCTTCCGATGATGAATGATGCCCACTCCTGGCCTATAGCTGATATGGTATATATAGTTGTGGAAACATTTAGAAGAGTCCGAGTGTTGCCACAACCACCGGTCCTATAAGGAATACGCTTAAAAAAGAATTTTGGAACTACGTAACCAATTTATCGAAAATCATACAAAAAATAAAGGCTTCGTTGGACTTTCCAGCTTAAATATTTATAACATCGTCGCTGTTGAAGTTATTTCAAATATTTTTTCATTATTGTCTTCCAGCGTTAATAAGTTTTTTCATTATTGTCTTCCAGCGTTAATAAGTTTTTTCATTATTGTCTTCCAGCGTTAATAAGTTTTTTTTTACTTGATATGGGTTTGCTCTTGACTCTAGTCTTGTCAGAGATGACAGAGACAAAGTCTACGATGGAGCAAGCCTACCCAGAAGTAGCCTGTATATTATTTAGCAAAAAAATAAATGATAGTTGAAAAGATACTTAGAGCGCACAATATTATGAATTATTGGTGTCATCGAATTGAATAAAAATCGCTTAAATCAACATACAAAAAAAAAACAAAAAAAACATGGAGCTAAATTGAATTAATTTTTAACGGGACCATATGGCAAGTATGCCGCATCAAACTAAATAAGGATCACACAAATCGGATCAAAAGCCTCGGGGTAATCGGTGGTGTACATACTTAAAAAAAATACCCGTCGAATTGAGAACCTCCTCTTATTTTGAAGTTGGTTAATAATTACTTTATATTCATAATTCATTTATTTATTATAAGACAACTTTTGGTCCACAGTAGCTGTTAGTAATACTTAATACTATGTTAGTAAACTTAAAATTTTAAAATACAAAATAAATTAATTAAATTTACTGAGAATTAATTGACAAGAAATAAAATCACAAAAATAAAATTTAACTTTAGTTTGAATCATTAATTTATGGACTGCATAACACCCGAACGTACCTATGAAATAAGGTTGTCAAATAGAACTCGAAATATTAAATTTGTTTTCGTGAACTAGAAATCAACTTGGTTGTAAAGCATTCAGGAAAATTGAGAATCGTATCAAATATTCATCTGACACGCACAGGCGCCCGCCTGTGAATGTCAACAATTACGACTAGAATGCGGACGCGAAATATTGCCGATCTTGTAACAACTATACCTATAAATTATAAAAATGCAAAAGTTTGGATGAATGTTTGTTACTCAATCACGTCCGAACGCCTGAACGGATCTGGATGAAATTTGGACCAAAGATAGATTATAGTCTGGAATAGTACATAGGCTTTTCATCCCGGGAGTATGTTCCCTAGGGATCACGCGGGCGAAGCCGCTGGCAGAAGCTAGTAATCTTATAATAACGCCAAATCCAGCAGTACTATTTCGTCAACGTCACTGTGTTAATATAAGATGGAGTGAGGTTGCAGTGAACTATCATTCCATTTTGATTGTATGAATTGACAGCTCACTGTTAGCTCACTTCGACTAAGTTTTCGGGGTAAATGATATTTATTTTGTAAGTAGTTAGGTTGTAAATTACACTTTTACACGTCAATCTTTTTTGGTCATTTTAAACTAGGTGAGGCGGCGTTTCCTAGCTGATTGCTCTGAGAAGAAACACTGAAACAAACTCAGAGGTCAAAGTCTCATTTAAAGTCCATACAATCGTACTGGTCAAATCATACGAGAACCATGTAGGTTAATGTCTGAAGTGGTATTTTGAGGAAAGTACCACATAGATTTGAGTGGACCTGTCTAGACAGTGCAAGCATTTGATAGTTATCGTGTAGCTCAAACTTAGAACTAAAAGGAGCTCAACGAACTGACGAACAATACCAAAGTAAGGACATTTGTGTAGGCCGCATAAAGAACGCAAACCGCCAGACTAACACTAAGTGAAATAAACCCCTAACATAGCAATGTACATGGTCCTCATATTCACAATACGTCATATGAGGACCATGCAGATCAGTGTCTGAATGGTCTTTTGAGGAAAGAACCACACAGATTTGAGTGGACCTGTCCAGTAAATGCAAGCCTTGTTCAGTAGTCGATTTGCTCAACTTAGAACCAATAAGGAGCTTAATGACAGGGTGCAATGTTTTGTAAACTTGTGATACCCTTACGGTTATTTTACTGTATTAAAATCTTTCTTTCTATTCATAGGTCGCATTCTTAATTTTCACTTAACAGTAATGTTATATCATCAAAGTGAAATTATTCAGGTAACCCCAAACCGAGCACAGACAGCTTCGAATGTTTACTTCAAATTGAAACCTAGATCCCAAAAACCTTATATTTCCGTCAAACAGTAAACAGAGTACAACCCTGCTCAGGTAGCAGTTAATTTGTGGTGATCGAGGATTCTTTCAAACGTCCGTTTGAAACCAGGTACGGACCTATATCCAGCCTTCTTTTGAGGCTCGCCACACCGTGAAATTGACTCGCTAGATTGTCTGTCCGATTTAAAAGACTTGTTTGGTGAACGATCGGATCCGGCTCCTGTTCTTCCGTAATTTCGATAATCTTGACTTTTATTCGAGGTAATCTTTTGTCCATTTTTTATTGTTTGACGGGTGACTTTTAGTTAAGATTGAATAGGTTGCGCATTATAGCGAGCTCCATCGTCGAGCATATCACCGTTTTTCATCAGGTTGGATCGAGGACAATCGCGAGATTATCAACAAGAAAAATAAGAGTATATTTTATTTTGTCTTTCGTTTGTTTGTTTGTCTTTAATAATCGTTTATCAACAACTGTGCCTTAATGTTACCATTTTGTTCTCTCAGTGGAAAATAATTAATTAACAATCCATATTTGATATCCCTGACACGTTTTTTTTTTTTTTAGGTATGGGAAGTCATCCAATGACTCCTCCCGCTCTGGGTGTAGCGGGTGGGAGTGTCAGACTTCTACTGACTTAAACCCATCCATGTTCCTTCATTGCCCTTTGTGTTCCGGAGCCACGGTGTCTCTTGCGAATAAAAATTAGTAGAGATGAGGTCCTATTTCGTAGTTTGCTTTGTGTTTTGTTTGTTTCCTAAATTTTGGGCTATACATGTATATAGACATCTGAAAAAAAAATACAATCTCACACCAGTCTTGCCAAGAAATGCCGTGTTACCCTAGTGGGTTGTGGAGGTCTGGTAGGCAGACGCTTGCATGTAAAATATTGGTATTCAGCTGAACTGTTTTGAGGTCGGTTTGCAGCTGACCTCAAAATTGGTGGGAAAAGACTTAGCAGATGTTAATGCATGTTGACATCTGCAGTCATCTGCCTAGCCTTTTCCCAACTGTATTGGGGTTGGCTTCCAGCCAAACCGGATCTAGCTGAATACCAGTATTTTGCATAGAGCGGCTGCCTACCAGACCTCCACAACCCGTTAACTGGGTTACACGGTACTCTTTGGCAAGACTGGTGTCAGATTTTGTGGCTTCTGACTATCCGTAATGACTGCCAAAGATCTCTTAATGACAGCCGGGACCAACAGCTTAACGTATTTTCCGAGGCACGGAGGAAACTCGGTACGTTAAGATGGTCACCCATCCACAGATCAACCTTGGCAAGCGTTGCTTAATCTTGGAGATCGACCTTTGCGGCTATTATTATTTAGCCACGAGCTCCTCCGCAGATGTTGACATCTGCAGTATGAACTGAATAAGTTTTTTTTTAGAACAAGGAACTATATAGACTTTTTCAGGCTTATTCATAAAGAATCTTAGGCTTTTCGTGTGTAAACTGCCACAAGTAAAACAAAGTATTTTAACGTTACAATATAATATCAAAATAATTTCATTTCACGTAAATAAGAAAACAAAACAAACTAGGTATTAACAAAGAAGAAGTAACAGCTTTACTTAAAACAAACATGAATCATGTCTGATATAAAATGCTTGGTAATATACAAATACGACTGACCTCTATAAATGAATTCAATTGTTTAAAGAAGATAAATTAAAAATGATGACGAAATTGATGAAATGATGAAAAAATTAAACCAGCGAAAACAAAAATCTCTATCTTTTATACGCACAAACAATGTCGTCATTGCGAACAAATATTTGTTTGACTAAAAAACTAATATTACAACACGAGTATCACATACGCTTTACTTACTCTTAGATTGTTTAGACACACAAATCATCACCAAGCTTCAGTTCTTAAAACATGAAGACCACTCTACAGTTTCCAAGTCTGTCACGCCTGTATCCAATAGGACACTGGCTTGGCACAGAAATAATTAATGGAGAATGTGCTTTCACGCAGTTCCCTTTCTCATCCTTCACTGACCCTTCAGGACACTTCACTATGGTTTCGTCTTCATCTTCCCCATTTTCAGCATCTGTCTGTTTGCCATGATACTTCGGTTCTATGATTTCTACATCTTCGTTTATAGCATCCCATTCAGAAGTATCTTTGACTCCATTGTCCCCAGTAGTTGTTTCATAGATCGCGAAATCTGGCTCTTCGTGTTTTGTCGCCCATCTATCGTAAATGCAGTTCTTGTACAGCAGCATCACTTGACTGAACAAAGACACTATAACATTTGAAGTCTTTGACGGCTTACTGTCGGCTTCGATTATTTCGTTGTCGTTCACTTTGTGGAATGAAAATATCTTTATTCTGTTCACTAGTACGTCGGCGAGCATCTCGTTCCACGTCAAAGGTTTCTCATCTTTAGGGTCCTGGAAATTTTGCAATTTCCTTAAGAGTATCCTTTGTTCCTCCGAAATTTTAATGTTCGTCGTGTCTTCTATGAAACACTCTGTTTCGCCCATAAGTATGATTATGCCGACAATGTATATGGATTTCATTTTTTTGTGAGTTTTGTGTAGCACGGACACAATGGTGAAGCCAACTGCGAGATTTTTGTCAGATAAGGTGAAACGCATTTGCTTGGTACTGTCGGTGACAAGAGTGTTTGCGTATTAGACAACATTTAGGTACAATATTTGAATGTTGTAGTTTCATTAACATCACGGGTAGGTAAGTAGAGTAGGCTTGTGGAAAGCACCCATAAAATTATTTCAACTTTTGACTAGCTTTGTTTTTTATGTCTGTTTTCTAGAAAATATTTACACTTTTTGTACTGTATGAATGATGTAAATTGAAACACTTCATTTTGTTGTTGTTTATAAGGGCCCTTTAAACTAGACCCTGAAAGTAGAGACTACTTCTTACATGTCTTAAAAAAAAATGGATATGATTCCAAAAATATACTGCTTGAGAAAGTCAACAATATTACTATTCTCCGCGCCTGTACTACGCTATCACTTTGATAACGATAACAACTAAACCAAATATTGACCCAGTGACGTTCAGTTAACGGAAAAACTATTAAATACACCTCACTTTACTTGATGAAAACAAAATGTTAATCTCGAGTGCCCGAAAATGTATCAAGGACATCGGTAGGTGATTACGTTATATTTTTAGTTCGTGCAAGTTATATCTATGACAATAATGTATTTAAAATGTATAAGCAAAGTTTATCAAAAATATTTTAAATGCGAAAGTGGGTTTGCTTGTTTGTTACTCCTATATTGCCGAGCCAATTTTGATGAATTTTAGTGCAGAGATAACTCTCTGACGCGAGCAGAGCTGGGGGCAGCTTATATACATCGAAAAGTACTTTCTTGTTATTGTGACATGATATTATGGGTAAAAAAAACAACGGGTTGCACTCCGGGAGTGCCGGCAGAAGTGAAAACTTGAACATCTGTCTTACGAATTTTCGATCAGGTCACGTGTCCTGTCGTCTTACAAAATTTCGATAAGGTCACGTGTCCTGACGCGAGTTTAACATTTTATACCTATCCCAAGAAAAGTGCTCAAAGCCGCCAAAGAAGTTTTCACTTCAAAAATGGGTTTCGGTACACATCTGCTCAGGTGGAGCTGAAAGCATACTTTTAGTTTATATTTCTGGTAATATTTCATATCCGAAGAATAATTCTATGGAAGTCATTGTGGTCGCAATGTCGCGTTGCGTTTTGGTGAAAATTTGAGTTTTATGGAAGATGCTAAAAGTATCATGTCTACTAAGTTTTTGGCTTACATACATAGTTATATAACGTGATCCTTTTGATGTTCCATAACTCTAGGGTATCAATGAGACCATGTCATAAAATCACCTGGCACAATATTTTTTTTTTTCGTACTAGTTTTTCTTCCAAAATAATTCGACAAAGTCACAATTATGTAAAACGCCCTTATGTGCTATCTCAAATAATATGAATGACTAGCTGACCCGCGCAACTTCGTCTGCGTCACAATTTCCATTATTGCTCCTATTTGTCTGAGCGTGATGATATATAGCCTATAATATATATATAGCCTTCCTCGATAAATGGGCTATCTAACACTGAAAGAATTTTTCAAATCGGACCAGTAGTTCCTGAGATTAGCGCGTTCAACCAAACAAATAAACAAACAAACTCTTCTGCTTTATAATATTAGTATAGATATATAATATATATAATATAGTATAGATTGATTTTAAAATAATGAAAATGATTTAGGGAGGATTTCATAAATCTGAAACTGAACGCGATCAACATTATGAACCAGGTTTACAAGCTGTCAGCGTGTCATTATTTACTATGGAATATTGACACTGACAGCTCTTGAACGCAGCTTGATCGCGATCTGAGTGCCATATCTACAAATTTTCACATTCGCATCTCAATTGCAATCTTTCAAAAGTCTATGAAAATTGAAGCTTTTTGACAAAAAAACTGGCCAAGTGCGAGTCGGACTCACACACCGAGGGTTCCGTACAAACCTGTAGGTATACATATATTATAATCAAAAGTTGCGGTTTACGATTTATGACGTATTAAAAAAACTATTTACTAGATCTCGTTCAAACCAATTTTCGGTGAAGTTTACATGGTAATGTACATCATATATTTTTTTTAGTTTTTTCATTCTCTTATTTTAGAAGTTACAGGGGGGGGGGGGGACACATTTTACCACTTTGGAAGTGTCTCTCGCGAACTATTCAGTTTAGAAAAAAATGATATTAGAAACCTCAATATCATTTTTGAAGACCTATTCATAGATACCCCACACGTATGGGTTTGATGAAAAAAAAAAAAATTACGTTTTTTTTCTATTTTTGTGTGAAAATCACAGAATACATCTATTTACATCTACTTACTAAGTTTCAACAGCATAGTTCTTATAGTTTCGGAAAAAAGTGGCTGTGATATACGGGTGGACAGACAGACAGACAGACAGACATGACGAATCAATAAGGGTTCCGTTTTTTGCCACTTGGCTACGGAACCCTAAAAATTAGTAAAATTGTCAGCTTCATTGGTGAAATCCGCTCTTACTCGTACAATGGAACTTAGATGCTACACACATTGAGAGTCTAGTCTTAGTATTACTCCAAAGCTATGTATTTTGCAAACTCGTACACAAAACAAGTCCGAACATGGCCAGTCAACATCAGGCGAACACCAATAAGCATTGAAAATGCAACAAACGATCGAATTTTATTCCCTTTTCATCGCGATCACGCTAGGGTTGCCACTATTTGATTAAGCCCGTAATTTTTTTATTAAAAACATGTTGATAAATTAATCTTTCATCGTTTCTTTTTTGCGCTCTAAAAAGTGTCTGTGAAGTAGCAGTTATTGAAAACTGAGGTTTTTATTTTTCATGAAAATCAGAAGGCACATATTTTTATTAAATGTGAAAATGATTCGTGATTCTATGCCGTGTCTTATTTTTAACGATAAAAAAATGTTGGTTTTGTATACGATTGTGTCTTGGTAGTCAAAGTTACGGTATTTTATTTAGCCTGTTTGACTGTCTGCCTGTCTAACTTTTTCCAACTACTTGGGATTGGTTTCTCGTCGACTCGGATACAGATGAATACCAGTATTGTAGGTACTATCGATCGAATGCCTATTAGAGGGGTTAGCATGAATATTTTGACGTATAGTAACGTTAATGTAAGTGAATTTTGAATGTGAAAAACTACAACCCCTAAAATATCAATCTCAATCTCAAAATTCGATTATAATTTTATTTCTGTCTCAATTTTGTTTCTGACTATATTTTTATATTGTTTTATTTCAATTTTTTTGTTTTGAATTTGGCTTGAGGAGCCTGATTGTTCTTTGTGTATTTAAATACCCTCTAATTGGATGTAGCCTTTATACAATTTCAATTTAACCAGTATGTAATGCATGGTGTGCTTACCTGTAAGAGATTGATACACTAGACCCGAATTTGATTGTATGTATACCATGAGTGTACTCAATTGTTGGTGAGACAAATAAAAAAAATAAAAAAAAATAATAAAAACAAACTTCATAGTATTTTGGTTTAATTTTATGGGATATACACAATTTATATCATTTAAAAATCTGAATATAGTATCTAATTCAAATAAATATTATGTGCGAAACGAGTACTGTAGCTATGGTAAAATTTTACGTTACGTTACTATACGTCAAAAATATTCTTGCTAGGCCCCCTAAACTTTCAAACCGTAATGAGGCTATAACGCGCTGTTTTTTTTTCAAGATTGGTATCAGATTGTCTGGCTTCTGACTGACCCGTAACGACGGTCAAATAAATATCTTTAAATTATCGCCAAGGCTAACGACTTTTGTGACTTTTAAGGACGTGAAGCTTTTTTGTGACGTGAGGTTTTAAGTAATCCAAACAGTTGCTGTGAATCATTCAACAGCTATACTTGTATTAAATCGTAGGTTGGTTTGCAATTTATTGAAAAACTAGCTGACCCACGCAACTTTGTCTGCGTCACATTTTCCATTAATGCTCGGCTTCTTTTAGTCTTAGCGTGATGATATGTAGCCTTTATCCTTCCTCGATACATGGGCTATCTAATACTGAAAGAATTTTTCAAATCGGATCAGTAGTTCCTGAGATTACCCCCTACATACAAACTTACAAACAAAATAATGTTACCTCTTTATAATATTAGTATAGAAAAACAAGCTGTAGCAACCCTAACAGCAATCCTCTAAAGGACTCGCTTTACGCTCACTTCTTACACTCCCACTCGCATGTTTGCATTTATTTGAGCTAATTGAAACCTTGCTGTATATAAATTTATTATTTATTTATTTAACACTTTAAGCACAAATGTACAGAGGCGGACTTAATGCCATAGGCATTCTCTACCAGTCAACCTTTGGGTGATGTAGAGACAAATACTGGTAGGTGCCATATGGAGAACAGAAAAGCGATTGATATTAATATACAAACATTAAACAGAATACATACATATTATATAAACTATACATCTATACTAATATTATAAAGCAGAAGAGTTTGTTTGTTTGTTTGTTTGGTTGAACGCGCTAATCTCAGGAACTACTGGTCCGATTTGAAGTCCGATTTCAGTGTTAGATAGCCCATTTATCGAGGAAGGTTATAGGCTATATATCATCACGCTAAGATAAATGGGAGCGGAGCAGTAATGGAAAATGTGACGCAGACGAAGTTGCGCGGGTCAGCTAGTATTACATACAGGGCGTATTTGACATCGTAACGCAAACTTCGGGAAAAGGCTACATCTCATGCCACTAACCAAATTGTGGAAGTCATTAATCTCGCTAATGAACGGTTACAGAAATTGTCATTTTCGAGCGCGCAATGTATTGTGAACAACGCGATACAAACGCGTGAGAGCGTTGCACGCAATACATACCTACTTCACGTCTTGCACACAAACGTACATGGTCTGCGACGCCGCCGCGGCGACGCGCCGCGCCGCACCGCGCGCGTATGTGTGTATGTAGGTAACTACGAACGAATCGCCACATGAAATTACTTAATCACTGAGAAATAACTACGGTGCCTACCTGCTGATGGTAGGAACATGTTTATGCAGAATGTTAGAGAAAAAAGCTGACCTTGAGCTATGTTTCTATCAGCGAAATGTGTTTGAATTTGGATTGCATCTAGGTATCGTCTAAATGGATGGCAACTAGCAAGGTCACCTTGAATGGAACACTGCATTACATCCTTCTTAAACATGCTTAAGAACTTGTTTTTGAAGAGCTTAAGAGAAAAGAAGGAGCCATAAGCTTAGTCTTTTAAAATCACGACTCCGATAAAGATTGATTACAAAAAATAAGCTTGTAAAAAGTACATCGAGATCCGGTAACGCAGCTAGCTAATGAACTACCTAACTCTCTTTGAGTTTGAATGTACCCAAATACCTACGAATATCACCCTTCGCCGACGGCAATAATATCACATAAAATAATTTTAATCACTCAAAAATACCTACCTACTAACATGATTATGCAGAAGTTAAGGAGACTTGCTTAGTCTCTTATAATCACGAACACGACTCCGATAAGGATTGATAACAAAGCCGGCGATGTGCGAGTTAGACTCTCACACAAAGGGTTCCGTACCATAACCATAAACAAAAAACACGTTTCTTGTATGCGAGCTTTCCAATGGAGCTCTCTGTAAATTTTATTTTTTATTTGTTAGAAATACCATGCCTGAGATACAGCCCACTAACAGACAGACGGACCGGCCGCGGCGGCCGAACAGCAGAGGCTTAGTAATAAGGTTCCATTGGTTACCTACTCTTCGGGTACGGAATCCTAAAAAGAAGCTTGCAGTAGGTATTAACGAGTAACTACCTAGAACTCACCTTAGGCTCGCTCACCCCTAATCAGATAGGGTTCGAAGAATCGAAGTGGCCGGCGCCAGCACTGAGCGCGGCGCAGAGTTTCAGCGTGGACACGGGGCAGAAACGTTGGGTCCTGACGCTGAGGCCTGAGCACACTCCTCACACAGCGACGCAAACACATTCACTATGCAATTCCGCTTCTCGGCTGCGGAATCGCACTCTGCTGACACAAACACCTTGTCCTTGACATAACCCCAAAGAAAAAAACCTAATGGGGTCAAGTCTGGTGAGCGAGCTGGCCATGGCTCCCGGCCGAATCTCCCAATCCACCGATTCCCGAATGATTCGGTACCTAAGGCAGCGTCACATCATCAGCATGTTACCGTATTCTTGGGCACTGAAGTTCTCATTAAGTCCAGATGACATTTTTCAATGAAACACAAAGACACACAAAAACACGCAAGTTCACAGAAAGAAACCAAAATTTGTCTTCTCTAACGTTTCGAAAACCGATTTTTGCAAAAAAAAATGCACTCGTTCGCGATCAGCGTCAACAAGGAACTGACAAAAATCCATCATTATTTCATTTAAAATGTTCTTTCGATCTATCCTTTGAGGTCGCCGACAGATACCTACATTGGACCTACAGTGCCAGGGCCGGGCTTGCGATGATAATAGTATGAAAATTCATTTTTTTGCTTTTAATTTATTAATGTTTTTTTATCGAATAATTTTGGTATTGTAAAACTGAACTTTTTTTTAAAACCAAACAGAAACAAATTAAGGTCATCAATCGTCATGATTAAGTTTCAACACCCGTGTTGATGCCGTATTTAAAATTCTGTCACATTAATTGTATCAAAGCGTACAATGGGTATAGCAAGATCCAATTGTAATAAGCATAACATTACTTATTTTAACTTATTTATTTATTTAACAATTTATGTACAAACATTTTATCAGAACATAAGAAGAAGGAAACAGAAAACAAAGCATTATTATGGTTTTACGCAATTATTAATAGTAAGAAAAAAAAAAGATTATTTTCTCGGTCGGATATCATCGTGACTCCACATAAACGCTTATTAAAAAGCGTTTTACCGGTTGCACCCAAATACGTCTCTGGCGTCCGGTCCGTCGGTTTCGTCGGTAAAGGTCAAAGAGCGCGCGCTACGTGTTGCCGCCGCAATATGAAAATGGGTTTTATCGACACAAAACAAAGTAACCGATTTTCAACCTTAATCTATTACGTTAATGTTGGAAATCGGCTACTTCGTTTTGCTGTGATACGTTTCATTTTCTTTGGAATGCAGTCTTAGGCGGCATGCTTTTAACAAATCATACACGCGTGACACACATGCATACTTGTTAGTGTGTGGGCAGCTACTATGCATTGCGTTGACCTTTCGTTTGTACTTTAGCACAGCTGAGCTGATACCTATTTGTGGTTTTATTTACATTGCTCTTTTTAGTGAAACTAGTTAATTAATTATTTTTTTATTAAAAATCTCATTGCGTTAGGTCAGAATAACGATTATGAGTAGTCTAAAGTAAAAAAAACTCTTGAAAAAACTGGAAAAATGAGAAAAAAGCCGATGAAAAATTCCAACTCTGGGGTGTCCAGAATCATGCCCTGGACCCATGGAAATCGTTTGTGCGTCGATGTCAGATACACCGTGTATAATTTAAGCAGCACATTTTCGGACCAGCTTCTTAGATATATTTGGCCAACGACAGGACTGACGTATTATTACTGTGAATCCATGGCTTTTTTTCCATATCGGCAGGCCGGCAGCGATGTGGAGGAGTATTTCCAAGAATTTCGTTTTTAAAGACGTCCTCCGTTGATCAGAGACCTCCGCTAATTTTCGTCACACCAACCTGTCCTGTGCGTTTTGCTTCATCTTATCTTTTTCCAGGTTGCCGATACACCAGGTGGGATAAATCACAAAAAAAAAACTGTTTGTATTACTAGATACTGTTCACTAAGTTTCTGGTAAAACTCTTTTGAGAAGCCGATCAAGCTGCTTTCAGACTACGCTATAATATTTAGCATAGAGTATAAAGCTCATAGCACAATAATGTCGCGCACCATACATTGTCAAAAATATATAGTACAGTACAGTGTGAACGTGTCCATATGGTGCGCGATATTGGCGTGCTATGGGCTATATACTATATGCTATTATATTATAGCGTAGTCTGAAAGCACCTTCATCATCTGAAAAGAGGTTTTTAAAAACTAAATAAAAAAATATGAATAATAATGTGTGTAATTATGTACAAATATGATGAAATATGATAGATGGCGTACAAATATGGATACACAGATGTCATCATCTGTGTATCCATATTTGTACGCCATCTGGCATAACATAGCGCACCTGTATTTTTTTTTAACAACTTTATCTGTACTTACCTATGTTAACAAATTAATAAATGACTTATGACTTATCGCTATACAGCCCAAACCATAAAACAAACCAGCAGTGCCACGCCATGCCTAGCAACACAAACATACGTACATACTCTATCAAAAATACGTATATACAAACATAGGTACGTATATCATTTGTTTCCAAAACATTCAACAATAAAATAGAAATAGTTTTGCCGGCCGGTTTACCGGTCCGTATAATCGAGCCGGCCATCCGGACGGAGAACGGCGGCAGTCGCCACTGACCGACAATATTGTTCGCAGTCGACGTGTGACCGGCGCGGTCTCGTTCACGGCCCGAATTTTTTGCCAGAAAATAGCATTTTTTGAACCGAAATAGCAATTTTTGGGGCACAGCGTTTTTACCCGGCGTGTTGATTTCCAAGCTTCTCGAGTCATCGTGTTATGATCGAGCTAGTACACTGGGAGTGATCACGTCTATCAGGTCAGTTGAAAAGGTTGAGGTAGTTTACATGTACGAGAGGTCATACGTTCATTAAACTGTCACTTGCAGTTCGAAAACAGGGTAACTAGCAAATAAATTGAGATTGTCAGCATAGGACTGGCAAAAATGTGCAGTTTGTCAATTGGTTTGAGCATACAAATTCTAAAGGTGGACTGACCGTAACATACGGAGCGTAATGCAAAGTGTTACAAGGCGAACATTCGCGTGGTCTGGTGGATACGCGAGCACGTATCGAGTGTTCCGCCCGATGTTGTTTTTTTGGCAAATCCTTTTGAGTGTTTTGGAGTTCAGTCAAGTTATCACGATAAGATCAGACATCTAGGCTGAGATGATGGCTTGCGAATCAGGAGCACGAGTGAACAAAGTGTTCGAAACGAGTATCATCATCTGCCTAGCCTTTTCCCAATAGCTGAATACCAGTATTAAATTTTACGTAGAGCGGCTGCCTACCAGACCTCCACAACCTGTTATCTGGGTAACGTGGTACTGCTTGGCAAGACTGGAGTCAGATTTACTGGCTTCTGATAATCCGTAACGACTGTTTTTTTTGGGACAAGCCCGCCACACATTCCCAACCACTGCAACTCCTGAAAGCCAGAATCAACAGTGGCGACCACTACAAAAACGCCGAGCTAATGAAGCCCGACGTGTCCCGGAGAAACGATTCAACTGTCTTGGATCCCGCATCGAAATTAATTAGAAGAGTACAGAAGGAGTGGGCAAAAAAACTTCCCTCCTTATCAAGCAGGGGAGCGAGGGGCAAGGGACATATACAACTGGGTCAAGCCGATTTGCCAAGCACCATGGATTATATAACACTGAAACGAATGGGTATTAAATTGTGAGCTACTTTTGATTCCAGTAATACTTAGGTATGGTATATATATAAAATCGCCTGAACTCACGGAAATTTACAAGAGTGTGGAACAACTCAGCACAAGCCTTCTCAGTTGTTTGTCAAGTTATTTGCAATATGCAACGTGCAAGCCACACAGCTCGTAGTTAACCTACTCTTTGGAATACATGTGCCTGAAATTCACCGGCTTCTATACCTTTCAGGCTTTTAAATACATTACCTCTACTTTCAACGCATCCTTTGACGTGAAGTTTCACTACCATTAAATCTTCCTTGTTTTACCAGACTATGGCAAAGCCAAAAAGAAGGTTGATGCTTCTAGTTGTCTAGTATGCGTGTATGTTTCACCATAGCGCCTGAAATACTGGACCGATTTTGATGAATAGGGTATTAAACGATTTGTAAGAATACTGCGGGTGACATAAGGCTATGTAAATTTTCACTAATTATAATATGCGACATTTTTAATAGGCTCTGTTTATATGTACGCGTGTATAGATATGGAAGAGCGAGGTTTTCGAGAAGGGCTCTACAATTTATTCGTAAATCCTGTTCGTTTAACATGTTTTATGTGTTATCTTTTTAAGTCGAAGACTGCCGAAGTATGCCTCGTTGGTTAGCTCTAGTAAAAAACGTTTCTTAACTTTTAAGATCGACTCATGCAGCTAATATTACGAAGCCACGAGTTCCCCTAATATTTTTAAAACAGAGGGCCAATATTACTAATTTTTGCATTGTTGACATTCAACAAAGAGTATTTGTTGAATGTCTAGCTCGAAGTAGATGACCTAAAATACCCAAAACGCTTCAAGTGTGCCCATAAAATTTGAATTTGTAGAGTTTCCTCTATTTCTCCAGGAACACATCATTAGATCCTGACGTGATCATGGGACCTGGGAATTCTACCCTATCAAACAAAAAAAATCCAAATCGGTCCTGGCGCCTTCGAGTAATCGGGGAACATACATTAAAAAAATCATTCCGTCGACTTGAGAACTTCCTTCTTTATTGAAGTCGGTTAAAAAGGTAAACACAGAGCAATTTTCTGCCCGTGGGCTGTAAAGGCCGTTAATGCCGGGCAACCAATAAACGCCTCAGGCCTTAATGAGTAGAGGTGAGGCGCCATTGTTAGCCGGAGATGTATTGTGAAAGAAACTTAACAAAGTGCGGGGTTGTTTGAGAAAAAGTTTGAGTATAATAATAACCACAGTAACGAGGTAATATTCTGCTTTTTTTTTTTTAATGTATCCAAAAATTTCAATTTAATATTTAATGTGGGCAATAATGATAGTATAATTAATGTATTGTAATTAGTGTGTCATATTGTTGTATTAATTTTCTATGGGTTTTTATGGCCTGAAATAAATGTTTTTTTTTTTTTTTTTTTTTTTTTTTTTTTTTTTTTTTTTTTTTTTAGATTTTTTGTTGTAGAGTTGATTATTGCATCAGTAATATTTTGATTTGGGTTTTTCATTCTACCTAATGTCTAGGAAATCAATTGATGAATAATCTATATTTGTTATATAAATAAAAATGGATCGCCGAAATGTATGTACCAACACGCATAACTTCGTAACGACTGATCAAAATTTGCATGAAATAAAAGATGAAGTTTGCATGAAATAAAAGATCCGATCCGAGAGAAGAAATCCAATCTTCATTTGTTTTTTCGAGTTGTAAAGAATTTTTCTTTAGCTAATTCGTGTTTTTCATTATTTTTTAATTTCCTTTTATTCGTTACTAGCTGACCCACGCAACTTCGTCTGCGTCACATTTTCCATTCATGCTCGGCTCCTTTTAGTCTTTGCGTGATGATATGTAGCCTATAATATCCTTTCTCGATACATGGGCTATCTAATACTGAAATAATTTTTCAAATCGGACCAGTAGTTCCTCAGATTACCCCTACATACAAACTTACAAACAAATGTTACCTCTTTATAATATTAGTATAGATGAAAAGCACAGTATTTACCTCGGGTGAAAGACTTATTTAGTCCCTCGAACTATTGGCATCCTCGGGGTGTCAAAAGGCGTCTCGAGACTAAGATGAAATAAAAATATTGATTGATAGTAGGTATCAGAAACTACCGCTATTTGTCCCACTTCTGACTTCAATCATACTGGATATTGTACTCCGCATACCCAAGTTGAAAGTTCAAAGAAGTTGCTACAATAGTACAATCCCCTAGAGGTGGGTATTGATTAAAATATTTGCATATTTCATCTGCACTGTGACTTTTCTCTATTAAATTTTTTGCTTCTCTATCTGGTTTCTTTAGTTTTATGTGGAGCAATTTTTGCTGTTTTACGTGTTTTGTAACTGTTGTAAAAAAATTATTTTATGGGCTACCTTTGTACAATATCATCGTTATTTTGGTCCAAAGATTTTTCCTATTGGACGTTGCGGTTTTGACCGGTGCTATATGCTTTATATCTGTCAAGAAAGTGGCAAACGCCGTAAGATTGTAAAATATTGCGTGTTATTGTAAACTTTTTTTCATAATAAGACACGGATGGATAGGAAACTATTTGGATGGGATTTATTATATGCAAAACGTTTTATCATGATATATCAAGAAAATATAATGTAATCAAGATTTATTACAATCTTATGGAGTCTGCCACTTTCTGGTGACATATCCATTGGATTCTTGCGGTCTTCACCACACCAGAGACTCTATACAAGTGACTTTCTGTAAGCGATGAGTGGCTTAGGCGATTACCAAAACGTCAAAAATGTATGGGATTGGCAAATGCCCTGTCGAAATGCTACGTCATCAATTCATTGTAGTTTGGCATTTCAAAAATCGTATTCGCTAATATAATGTATACCTTTTTAAGGCCTACGTCTTTTGGTACCCATGAGAACGTCTGTTCAGAACCCTTTGGCTCCATCGACCATATGTTCCGCCAGACAGATCCTTCCAGGGCTGCGGAATTTGTTCGAAAGAGTCACCGCGACCCTCGGACGCAGGGCACTGAAAGGGCAGGAGGAACACGGATGGGTTTTAGTCAGCAAGAGTCTGACACTCCTTTCCGAGTGTCAGACTCTTGTCAAGGTGGGAGGAGTCAATTGATGATTTTCCATCCATAAAAAAACCGAGACAGATCCTTGATGGATTGCGACTGAGATACGAATGCGATAGTTCCTCAAAATTTTATAGACTTCAAGTCTATAAAATTGCACTAAAGAAAAACGTACACAAACAATGAAAGTATATAAAATTGAGTGTATTGCACTAAAGAAAAACTCCTCACGTTTAAACATTTCTAAGTCAACAATAGGGAATATGCATGAAAAAAATATTTATTATCTACACATTCTATCTAAAAATATACAAAAATATAATATTTACAGTGAAAATAGAATCAAAATTGCTCGAAAAATAAAGGAGATATAACTATTTTAAACAAATATATCTGTCCCTCTCACGACAACGCTGATTTATATGGCAGCTGTATAGGCGTCATGGAATTTGACGTCAAATTTCATATCGGACTTCTCTTTCTAATTGTAATCTTTGAAGCTTTATAACTTCATCGCTGATGAAGGTATTAAAAAAATTATTTCATGCTTGTTTTCTAGAGTTAATAAGTATTTAATTTTGCTAAAAAAAAATCGCATGCATATTCCCTATTCAGTAATTAATTTATCTGTTACGATATAGTTTTAGTTTATCTATTTACTTTAAAGATATACATATACATACGTTTGTAGTTGTCCTATCTAAAATCGAATCGAATTGAAACCGTTTGAAGCGCCATCGAGACTGATGAATGGAGACAGACTCAGTCGCTTTGCTTTGAAACGAACACCGTCATACAACTCCCACTAGTTTAGTTTATCACTGAAATATTTGGCAGCTTTGAATAGGCAGAGATTCATAACCATACTACCTTTGAAATGGCACCTAACTGTGAGGTTTCAAGTGATAAAGTCGACCTCAAAACAAGCAAATAACTCCTCAATTGTCTTTGTTCGAGTTATAATGAAACTTACCTACTGAGGTTAGCTTATGGGTCCAGACAAAGTGACCAATTAATTATCTTCGATAACTATTAATAAAAAGATTAAAATGTTTGAGATTTATATTTTTTACAGAAGTGTGACGTGATCAATGATGATAGGTTATGACGTCATAAGCAAATGATTGCTACCATTTATTTGCCCATAAGCATCGTACAATGGGACTTCTAATTGGTGGTGGCGCGAGGTGATCCCATTATCCCCAAAATTCATTATTCATAGTGCGTACAGCTATGGAGTGGAATTCCCTGCCGGAGTCTGTGTTTCCTGATAGCTATGACCTCGGAGTCTTTAAGTCAAGAGTGAATAGGTTACTTCTAGGCAAGCGTGCTCCATCTTAGACCGCATCATCGCTTAACATCAGGTGAGATAGCGGTCAAACGTATGCCTATCAACAGTAAGAAAAAAAAAACTCACCAACCAGCGGTAATTCTACCTATAATGCGGGCCGGAGCGAGTATTGAAAGTAATCGCCGGTCGCACTAAAGCACTCGCTTAAAGTCGAGCGTCAAAACTGTCGAAACTTTTCACTCGCTACTCGCTGATCGCCGGCAGTGTGCCTTTATTTTTTTTATTTTTTTTTTTAGGGATGGGAAGTCATCCAAAACCCATCCATGTTCCTTCATTGCCCTTTGTGTTCCGGAGCCACGGTATCTCTTTCGAACAGTCCCGCGACTCCGGCAGGCGTCAGCCCTTTCGGGCCCCTCTGTGTGCTGACTCTCTTTGAGGCACGCGTGGAACACTAACGCGCCTCGACAAGGCCTGTCATCTGAAGACGGACGGACGGCGAACCACCCATAGCTCATGCCGTCTCGCTCCGGACCATGGCTTGGACCAGGGCCGGACGCGAGAGGTCGCTGCCGATCGCCGTTTCGAGGACACGGGCGGTGCGCCGCCCAAACGGGGCACACCTGCACAGTGTGCTCCACCGTGTCCTCCGGTCGATCCTCGCAGTGGTGACACCCGGGCGTTTCCTCCCGCCGCCGGCAGTGTGCCTAAGGCCACGTTACACCTAGCAATCAACGGCCTACAACTATGTGGCAGCTCAGCTCATCTCCTATCTCAACTTATCTCATCTCTCGTTTAGCTTTAAAAGCTGCTCCACCCTAACAAGAAAACTATTTTTGTCCGCCGAGTCATGCAGCTAAGTAGAATTGTTGGCTCGTTAGCGAATCTCCATCAGTTTTAACTGACAGTCGGCTGAGGTAATTAGTGGTTAGAATTAGCGAACTTCAAGACCTACCTAATGCTACATAATGTGCTGCGTAGGTTCTGGGGTTCCTGATTTTTTGTTCTTGATTTAGATTCAAAGGCATTTTGGTCGAGGTTGGGAGCCATTTAATTGTTACGTGGTTGTGACAGTCAATGACCGAGCCCTAAGTCTCTAACTAGTTTTTAGGGGGCACTTTTTGCCAGTGGCTGTTACAGTCATTGATATCAGAGTCATTTAAGGCGCGTCCCCGAGCAAAACGCAGCGCTAGCCGTTTTTTGTGCAGTTTTTTGGAGCTAACTTCTCTTTATCCAAAAGAAATACCAACTAATAAAAAATACATTAAATTTCTACATAATCCTGGCTTCAAAATGGTAGATTTTATTTTTTATTATTAAGTATAATGTTTAAGTAATCTCCTCACAACGAAACCACAGAAATGAGAAAAAAATACTGAAAAAATGCATCTTCTCGAAAACTAACGATTATTTTGATTTTGTACTTACACTAATGGATAGGCAATTTAATTATGAACATTTTGGTAGAAGTATTTTTTTCAAACGACCAAAATTAGATTTTATAACGATTTTTTTCAACATTCTGAGCGCATTCGCTATTGTATCTCTTGCGCTGTTATTGAGGGAAAAAATGCTCAAGGTTATTTGCTCAGGGTACGGCCTTAATAAGCCGACCTTGTGAGGCTGGATCTATGGCTTGAAGCTTGGAAAACCTTCTTTTTAGATTTGGTGCTCTTGATGAAGAGGAGGCGTCTCATCATAAACCGTAGATTCGTCCTAATGCATTCAATTCTTCCGGACCAGCCCCTTTTCCAGTGAAAAGGTCAATATTTAAGATGTACGAATAAACGAATCTACCCTTTAAGGGAAGACGTCTATTGGGACTGCGAAAGGTTTCGAAACTGTTTTAAACTAGTTCCACCTCAATATTAAGAAAAACTTTAACTTAGTTTAGTAGTTTTGAGAAGGGTTAGATTTAGTTTGTAAGTGTGTCAACAAATAAGAATAGGGTTTAAATAGTTTGAGGGTTTTTTATTTGTGGTGGGTTTGCTATTGACTTTAATCTAGGTCAGAGATGACAGAGACAAAGTTTACTATGGAGCAAGCTAACCCAGAAAGAGCCTGTTCACTTTAACTTTGAAGAGATTAGGGTTGTAAGCGTTCGGAAACACAAACGCAGGCTGAGAGTTCCACTCCTTTGCTGTGCGCATTATAAAAGACGTTAGGAAACGCTTAGTGCCAATTGGTTGAATAGCAACAGGGTAGGGATGGTATGTTGCAGTGTGTCTGGATGTCCGATGGTAGAAAGGGGCCGATGGGATGAGGTCGTGAAGTTCTTGGGCTCACTCACTGAAGTACAATCTGTAGAAGACCGACAAGCAGGTAACCTTGCGGCGATGAGCCAAGCTGTGTTTGCTTGGCATCGCCAGTTTTTCATTTTCATGCGATTTTAAATTGTTTGTCTATGTTTTTTAGGTATAGTAGGGCAATACTAAGATAGTTTATATAAAAAATTACTTTACCAGTTGTAAGGTTGGATTTTCCAGGTAACTTTGATTGAGAACGATATTTCCTTTTTAAAGATTTAAGAAACCTTTTCACCAAAAGCAGATAGCACAAAGGAACAATAACATTAACTTGTAACGACTGACAAAAATCAAAAATTTACAGTCGGAACTAATAGTTAAGCGTGCTTTCCGAAATATGGGGGAGTCTGGTTATATTAATGGTCATCCATCTACAGGCCAACCGCGACTAAAGTTGCTTAACCTTGAAGATCAACTCGTCTGGCTTCTACTATTTAGTCAAAAGCTATCAAATAATAAGAAAAACCGCCCGTGCATGAAGGGTTCCGTATTTCCGCCGTTCCGGGTTTTTGCCTTTAAATATTTATATTATTCTGTTTTTTAGTATTTGTTGTTATAGCGGCAATAGAAATACAGCAGCAGCAATAGGTTCATGAGATACAGCCTGGTGATAGACGGACAAACAAACGGACGGACAGCGGAGTTCAAATTCAAAATTCATTTATTCAAATTAGGCTGAGAGCCAGCACTTTTTGAACGACAACTTCTACGAAAGACAGTCCCCCGAAACGCCCGCCCGTCACCGCTCCTAGTGTTTTAGCTGTGGAGAAGAAGTAGCCAACAAACTCCCCAGCAACACATCTGTCTGTTCGTTTTAGGAACTAGAATTTATACAATGAGTAGAATGCAAAGTAATTAATACATGACACAAAACAAAAAAAAAATAACAGCTAGCACAGACTTAGTAATAGGGTCCCGATTAACCCTTTGGGTACGGAACCCTAATAACTGTTGGCATAGACTACCACAGTAAGTCTAAACTCTGAACTAAGTGCCACTTCTACTAATTTTAACATTGAATTTCGCATCACAATTGCAAACTGTCAAAAAAACTTTTTACAAAAAAATACAACCGACTTCCAAAAAAAAAAACACTACTTACAAGTAAAAAATAACTTTAATTTCGGAAGTTGGTGTTTTTGTTGGTTTCTTCGTATTTTGACACCGACTTCCGAAATTAAAGTTATTTTTTACTTGTAAGTAGTGTTTTTTTTTTGGAAGTCAGTTGTATTTTTTTGTAATTTTTTTTTATTTTTCACTTTTTAGTGGTACCCTACACCTAACAACACCCCTGCAAAATCGCAGAAAAGCAAAATACGCAATTTCGATTACTTGGATGACATAAAACTATCATCCAAGTAGACGAATTCCAGCTATTTCGATTTAAAATCCAAAGTTCGTAACTGATTTTCATACAATTTAAACGGGACCAATCTGTAAGTATCCTTTCAGATAAAACAAGAACTTTTCAAATCGGTTCATACCTAATTGTTGGAGTTATGAGGTAACAAACATAAAAAAAAACATACAACCGAATTGATAACCTCCTCCTTTTTGGGAAGTCGGTTAAAAATGTATGAAGATTAAGGCTTTTTTTGACAGTTTACGATTGACATGCGAATGCGAAAGTTGTTTAATTAAAAATTAGTAAAACTTGGCCCTCCGATCTTTGTATCCGTCAACGGGTCAGTATAGAACAATTTTACACCAAGCTGTTTACACCACGTAATTACAAAGCACACGAAGACATTCTCGTCTGCTCCCAAGGGAAATTACTCGTCAGACTGTCCCTCATACGAGGTTATTACGTCGTGAAGATACGGCGACGAACGCTGATTCTATTTGACCTTCTGAATATAAAATAGGAACGAAGAATTTTTATTTTTTATCAAAGGATTTTTGGTGTATTTCGTGGTCTCAGAAGATGAGAAAACATAACATAGCTGGCTTGTATTGCCCAAAGGAATTATATGTAGAAACGTAGACCTATCAGGCCTTAGCTTTTCTTCAAAGAAGTCTAGATTAAGGGGCGTTTTGAAATGATTCAGTCACAGATTGAGGTCCCAGGGTTCGTGAGCTGCGTGGGCTTGCAGGCCATCAGATCAAACCAAGGCCCACCCTCAAAGAGTTGTCAGCAAAGCAGATGGGGCCCACTACGGCCAGTGCCTGCCGGGATCGCGGAATTTGTTCGAAACAGTCACCGCGGCTCTGGAACGCAAAGGGCATTAGGAGGAACACGTATGGGTTTTAGTCAGTAGGTGTCTGACAGTCCCTCCTGCTTTACCCAGAGCGGGAGGAGTCATTTGATGATTCCCCATCCTTAAAAAGGGTTCGCGAGCTGCTTGCACAGCGCCTTGTTTGACCACTAGAACAACGAAGCTTCCTAGAAGGAAGTATCACACAATGCTCTTTTGTCTATTTCACAAAGATCAGTTTTGAAATATCTGCGTCATATTTTTCATTAATGAAATTGTTCCTACTGGTCGTAGCATGATGTTAAAGCCATTCCTCGATAAATATAAACTAATATTATAAAGCAGAAGAGTTTCTTTGTTTGTTTGGTTGAGCGCACTAATCTCAGGAACTACTGGTCCGGTTTGAAAAATTGTTTCAGTGTTAGATAGCCCATTTATCGAGGAAGGCTATAGGCTATATATCATCACGCAATCCAACAACAGTAAAAGCATTTTTCAATTCGAACCAGCAGCTCCTGAGATGAGCACGTTCAAACTCTTCAGCTTTGTAATATTGATATAGACTAGCTCATGCCCGTGGTTTCACATGCTTGACAAATTATATACTAAAACCTTCCTCGAAAGCCACTACACATGTATTAGTAAAAACAGCAATAAAAATCGGTACAGAAGTTTTTAAGTTTATCGCGAACAGACAGACAGACACACAGACGCGTCGGAAGACTTTGTTTAATAATATACAGTAGTGATTTGTGAACGTGTGTCATGATGTAAGTTTATAATGTTGAGAAAGACGTGGGCTGTAAATCGGCGCTGACTAGCGTTTTTACTATGCTTCTCAGTGCTCAAATTTTCTGAGCACGCTCCTATTGCCACGGTATGTTTTAAGGAAACTTTGAATTTGTTGTTGATGTTAAATCTTCTTTTTTATGTTTTGGATAGTTAGGTCTAACTAAATAATAAATAATTTATTCAATAGAAAGTATGTACATGGCATACAGAGTAGTCTTACACACTACAAAAAGGAAAACAGTACATTCAGTATAAAGTGGGCATAGGACTCCCTTTCCTAAACTAGGCAGAAATTCTGTCTGTATCTTAGGAAAGAGTATCCTGTTGTAGGGGGTTGTATTACGGTAACAAAATAAAAAAAACTGGTAGGTGCAGTAGGCGAACAAAGTACTTATGTTAAATAATTAGGAGTATAATGTGTGTGTGTATAGGTGTAAGTTTGTGTGTATGAGAGTGAGTATGCGTGTGTATGAGAGTGAGTATGTGTGTGTTAGGTTTTAAGGGTATGGTATGTGTAAGCATATCTCGTTTAATGTATTGTTGTTAGAAGCTCCTCGGTATCATTATATGTTAGTGTAACTAACGACCCCACACAACCTAGTGTCAGAGATTCTAAACCGCCTCAAGGGCCTCAGACATGGTTTAACGACCGCCGTTTGGCGGCTGGGACCACCGGCTTATACATAAATGTCTTCCGAAGCACGGAATCATCTTTTTGTCAGACAATCAGGTGATTATTCAAGCCTGCAATGTCCTAGCCAAACTGGTTGATGTTATTAATATAATTTTACAGTGTTTCCAATTACTAAATATCATTTCTTACCTTTAGTTTAAAGAACACGATAAAACAATTGATGCCTTCAGGGCAGTTTCGATATAATTGAACTTGACTGTTTTATTGTAATTGTGAAACAATGAATAGGCTTCGTATCAATCCCAAAAGTATCAAACGAAGAAAGACATTTTGCCTCAATTTTATTTCTCTCGTAAAAAAGTTTTTAAAGAGCGTACTTTATTTCTGAAGTATAAATGACGAATAATACGAAATTGATATTACAGGAAGTGCCAGCTAAATCATTAAACAAGATGACAAGAAGGAAGCAACATTTTGATGACCTGTAAAATATTCTATTTGGCAAAATACTAATAAAACTAGCTAGTAAAAATAAGTGCTGTATTTTACGAGATCCGTTAAACTGTTGGCTCGATAAAATTTTATCTTCAATCCTTAGCCTCTGCAGTGTAGGTAGGCAAAGGGTACGGCTTTTATGGTCGAACGTGATCGAAATGATGTTCCTCTAAAGTCTCAAGTTTTTATTAGAACAAGTTGGATATTTTATTACTTTGTTTCTTCGTCTTTTGAATTCTGAGAGCTTGAGTTTGGCGATGTTTTCAACAAACTCTAGTTACTGAAGTCTGTTATGTAACTTTTGACCTTTGTTAGTTTGTGTGGATCCTTTCTGAGTTTATGACGATGTTTTCGGTTCGTTTTAATAAGGTTTTTGTAGAGAAATTTTATGATTCAATTACTATTTTAGGGTTTCGTTCGCGAAGGGTAACTAAAGGAACCCTATTACTCGGCATCAGCTGTCCGTCCGTCCATCTGTATGTCAACGGGCTGTATTTCAAGAACTCTAAGGGAATTTTCACGAGTGTGTATTTCTATTGCCGTTTAAAGTAAAATCAATTCAGCTCGTTCCATCGTAGACTTTGTCTCTGTCATCTGTGACCGAAAATAGAGTCGGGAACAAACCCAAAAAAAAAACAAAACGGGGGCTTCCATAGAAGAAACATGTCTTTTCGGCAAATGATAAGAAACCCTTCGTGTTAGATATCGGCACGAACTGGTTCTTTACGTAAAAGTAAAGCTCATATTATTATTTCCTGCATTTTTAAAAACCTTCTCGACGTCTGTATTTATTCTGTTCAAAACAAAGCTCAAAAGCTTGCCATCATTGGTATTCAAACGTTGTCCGTCACCGCTGGCTGTATAGACAACATGTGCTGTATTACCGTAGATTATAGAGTTGGGTTAGTATTCCTCGTATCTTGGTGATAACGTGGTTTATTTTTAACGAATTTAATGGTCACATCCCAAAATTATGAGCAAGAGAAAAATAAAAGCGTCTGGAATTTCTGGCTAAAAATAGAAGTCGTTGATCGTAAACACACGTAATTCCCTAATCTTTCTAGTGATTTTCTCGTCATCCTTTTTGGGCAGTCACATATAAAAATTAAACTATATTTATTATGGTTTAATATATAATTTTTTTGTTTATGTTTTCTAAATAATACTAGCCGCACGGATCGATCTTTAAGGTTAAGCTATGCTTGCCAAGGTTGGTCTGTGGTCGGGTGACCATTTTAACATACCGAGTTTCCTCCGCCTCGGAAAGCACGTTAAGCCGTTGGTCCCAGCTGTCATTTGTAGATCTGCATGATATCATGAAGTGCCGTGTTACTCAGTTGACGGGCTGTGGAGGTCTGGTAGGCAGCCGCTCCACGTAAATACTGGTACTCAGCTAAATTCGGTTTGTCTGGAAGCCGACCCCAATATAGTTGGAAACGGCTTGGCAGATGATGATGTGTTTATGTTTTTAAGTAAGTACTGATTCTATTTTTATCCCAAACAAATCTCGATTCCTGCACAAGCCAGAGCAGCAAAGCCTCGACAAACATACAAGTATACGTTATACAGCTTCACCTGATCACTGACACAAGTTTCACTACACAAATCCTTTGAGTCGGCCCCGTACTTCACGATTCAACGGAGACAGGCTCAGATCAAACGCGAATACGTACTGGAGGAAGTAGTGCGTTGGGGTTCGAGTTCACAGTAATCACGCCTGACTTTGTATATAAACCAGCATGAAGTCTCTCCGTATAAAAACTTTTTACAAAAAAATACAACCGACTTCCAAAAAAAAACACTACAAAGTAAAAAATAACTTTAATTTCGGAACTAGGTGTTTTTGTTGTTAATTTGTTCGTTTTTTGACACCGACTTCCGAAATTAAAGTTATTTTTTACTTTGTAGTGTTTTTTTTTTTGGAAGTCGGTTGTATTTTTTTGTAAAAAGTTTTTTTATTTTTTACTTTTTAGTGGTACCCCACACCTAACAACACCACTACAAAATCGCAGAAAAGCAAAATACAAACGCACTAGTTGCCCATACGATTTTCGAAAGTTCCCCTCGACTTCTCTGGGATGCCATCATCAGATCCTGGTTTCCTTATCATGGGACCATTTGGGAAGTATTCCCTTTCCAACAAAAAAATCATTTTTAAAATCGGTTGGCAAGCGACGGAGTTATGCCCGAACAAACATAAAAAAAAAGAAAATACAAACATCCGAATTGAGAACCTCCTCCTTTTTGGAAAGTCGGTTAAAAATACTGATACAGCAGAGCGATTCTGTAAGCATGTCGACGTGAATGCTTGGGTGAAGTGATCACGAAGTGAGCTGCCAATCCAAGTTATCAAGATGGAATGAAAGCTCACTTACCCAAGACTTCACTTCGACATGTTCACAGAATCGACCAGCACTAGTCGTGGATTAGACGATCGTAGCAGGGTGATTTCGCTAATGTACGGTAGGCAAACAAAACTTGCATGAATTTGGCTTCGTTTGATGAATCCCATTCAGACGCCTTCGCAAAAAAAAAAATATTTCTTTCTAATTTTCAAAATAGTTGATCAAACGTCATCTAAAACTATTCTAAATTTCAAATAGATAACAGTAGTAGTTCTTTATATATTATATCCAGCTTTTACAAACGCACCATAAGGGTGCCTTTACACTAAAGATATGCTATGCAGCTTAACTGTGAGAATGTAAAAGCTATTTCGATACTATGTGACCGTTACTACCGATGCTAAGCGATGTAGCGGGGCGAGTAAGATGTGCTAGGAAAATTCGCCGCCGCAAGGTAGCTGTGCGAGGAAGATGCGCATTAAGCCGTTCAGGCTGCAGAGCGTGCCAAGTAATTAAACAGACACACTCTCGAAAAACATAACTCTACTTCTGGCGCAGTCGGGTAAAAAGAAGGAAGAGAACCCAATGACTGTTATAAATATATTTCTCTAAACACTTAGTGGGAACTATGACGCAGCATTAAGAGGACTTAGTCGTGAGGTCATTAACGGCCTCTGACGTCATTACGGCGCAGCGGATCCGCAAAACAGACAGCTTATTATTTTTCTTCCCTGTCGTAAAGGGATGTAATAGCATATAAAAACCACTTATTGTGTAAAAGTGCTACAAAAAGTTGCCTTGCTATAATTTATTAAGTTAACTAGCTTCTGCTTTATCGCGTAACAAGGAAACGAACGTCAAAGAGCCACCGCGGCCCTGGAACACAAAGGGCATAAAGCTGCTTTCAGACTATACTATAATATATAGCATAGAGTATAATTATAGCTCAAAGCACAACAATATCGCGCACCATACATTGTCAATAATATGTAGTACAGTGTGAACGTGTCCATAACAATGTATGGTGCGCGATATTGTTGTGCTATGAGCTATATACTACATGCTATTATAATTATTATAGCGTAGTCTGAAAGCAGCTTTAGGAAAAATACGGATGAGTTTTAGGCAGTAAAGGACTGCTATATCAACAATCATTCATCAATTTTGGGGGCCGAGTCACCCGCGTCCGTAGGAGAATACCCTTCAGCGAATCCCTGCACGTGGTCCCCGGATGGTGCTAAACAGGTGACACTAACCGCCTCCGTGATCTAGTGGTTATAATACCACTCGATTCAGACCCAGAGGTCCCAGGTTCAATTCCCAGTGGGGGCAAATTTTTTGCTCGGTTTGGTTGGTGGTAGGACTTAGTCCGCCTGGCAAGCTACCACCATCATGTCTAAGTCTGTCGCCATAACAACAATGTTAACAGCATTGTTGTGTTCCGGCAATTAGAGATATGATAGCCAGTTCCTCTATGTTAGAGGATTCCGGGTGAAACTCGCTTCCATCTTCGGCCTAATCATCACTTTCCATCAGGTGAGATTTGGGCCAAGAGTTTCCCCATTTTGAATAAAAAAAAAAAAAAAAAAAAAAAAACATTCCGTGATACTCTAGTCGGTCTATCACCACTCACGGTCATTCTGTGAAATAAATTATATATTATTACTAGCTGACCCGTGCAACTTCGCCTGCGTCACATGTTCCATTACTGCTCCGCTTCTATTGGTCTTAGCGTGATGATATATAGCCCCCCTATATAACCTTCCTCAACAAATGGGCTATCTAACACTGAAAGATTTTTTTAATCGGACCAGTAGTTCCTGAGATTAGCGCGTTCAACCAAACAAACAAACAAACTCTTCTGCTTTATAATATTAACTAGCTGACCCGCGCAACTTCGTCTGCGTCACATTTTCCATTACTGCTCCTCTCCTATTTGTCTTAGCGTGATGATACCTTGCTCGATAAATGGGCTATCTAACCCTGAAAGAATTTTTCAAATCGGACCAGTAGTTCCTGAGATTAGCGCGTTCAACCAAACAAACAAACAAACAAACAAACTCTTCTGCTTTATAATATTAGTATAGATATAGATTATTTCTTTATTTCAGACTAATAATGTCCATAATTGTTAGTATTAGAGGTCTTAAAACTATATTAGTCAATATTAAAAATCACTATGTCCAAAATAACCCTGTTAAAAAAATATAATAAAAAAATACATTAAAATAATCGATATCAACAAACAAAATAATCATTGGCAATAAATAAAATAAAAATTTATTAAAATAATCGATGGCAACAAAATAAAAAAATCATTGGCTTACAGCCATTGTCATCTCGTCACATGAAGCTAATTAAATCTCCTCCGCACTTCAGTTAATTGTGTAGACTCTAAAGATAATTTGATCAGCCCCACAGCTGTGCAAATGTAGGGTCCCTAGATTTGTTCAATTATTCCCGGCATTAGCCACTTTTTGCTAATTCTTGTGAAAAACATAAATAAATGAAATGTTTTTTTTTTTACTTTTAAAGGAAGTACTAACTTTTTAGTATTTTTTGTTATAGCGGCAACAGATAATACATTATCTGTGAAAATTTCAACTGTCTAGCTATCGCGGTTCTTGAGATACAGCCTGGTGACAGACAGTCAGACAGACAGCGAAGTCTTAGTAATAGGGTCCCGTTTTTACACTTTGGGTAAGGAACCTTAAAAACCGGTCAAGTGCGAGTCGGACTCTCACATGAAGGGTAACCCTCTACCACAAACCGAAAATCAAAAACCCGGTTCTTGTACGGGTAAGTAATAGGGGCTCTTTTAATTTTTAATTTTCATTATTTATTTATGTACACATAACATAGTTTAAAAGAAAATTTTGTACAGAGAAAAGAGCACAAAGGTACTTATACTGCTTATTACATTATTAGTTGTTAAAGCAGCAAAAAAATACACACTCAGTGAAAAATTCAACTGTCTATCTATTACGGTTTTTGAGATACACCCGCTGACAGACAAACGAACGGACAGTGAAGGCTTAGTAATTCCGGGTTCCGTTAGTTACCCTTTGGGTACGGAACCCTAAAAAAGAAAGAATAATAATAACAATGTGTTTATTCCAAAGCTAATAACCCACAATACAAACTTATGCCTGTAAAATCACTTATGATAACTGATTTTCAACGCAAAACTTCAAATTCTAGAATGTTTTATAAGGTAAGCATCCGCCGCCAGGGTTGCGGATTCGAAAGAGTCACCGCGGCCCTGCAACGCAAAGGGCATTGGAAGGAACGCGGATGGGTTTTAGTCAGGAGTCTGACACTCCTTTCTGCTTCCACTCCGAGCGAGAGGAGTCAGTCATAGTCATAAAAAAAGCATACCTACGCCAAGAAAGTTTCAATTTTTTTTTTTACTTTTTATAGATACGCGTTTGACCAATATCTCACCTGAGGACTAAGTGTGAGTTTTTTAACGTTCTCGACCGCGTGAGTGTAAATGCCAATTTGTATTGAAACTGAATAAGCGCCGCCTGGTGATAATAACGGATAACCTATTTTTGTCTATACACTTTGACACAAGCAAACGTTTACGTTAACGCGATCAAGTACGTTAGAAAACTCACACTAAAGGCCTACGCAGACCGGGACGGCATGGCAAGGGATTTTAATATTTACTTATGGACATTCAACCGTACTGTTACAGAAATACGACATAAATTGCTATGCTTTAAAATGATGCCGTGGCATTGAAAGGGATTTTATCGCACGGCATTAAAAGACGCGCCACAGGCTCCCGTGGCGGGATGCCGTGGCATACTGCGGTAGGCAACGGCATGCATCGGAACGGCGCTCGTAGTGATTCTATTTATGATTGTATTTTTAATCTACAATTTTAAAACTAAGGCACACCAACACTCGATCAAACGCAACTGAAGACTAAAAGTGTATCAGGCAGCAGGAGTCGCTGAGGCGTGCTTTTTCGTGCCGCGGCACGCCGTGGCATGCCGTGCATCATCTAAGCGGCCAGTGTGCGCTGACTCACTGCAAAATCCCTTGCCATGCCGTCCCGGTCTGCGTAGGCCTTAAGCCTTCTGATGGTAATCGATAATGCGGTCTAAGCTGGAGCACGCTTGCCTAGTAACCTATTCAGTCTTGACTTAAAGACTCCCAGGTCCATTTATTCTTTAAAGCCGACATATACGCATCGCAGGCATCAACTAGAATAACAACATAGATGGCCACACAAAAACACTTTACTTTCGGAAGTCGGTTTCAAAGTACGAAGAAACTAACAAAAACACCGACTTCCGAAATTAAAGTTATTTTTTGTAGTGTTATTTTTTTTGGAAGTTGTATTTTTTTGTTAAAAAGTTTTTTATTTTTGACTTTTTAGTGGTACCCCACACCTAACAACACCACTGCAAAATCGCAGAAAAGCAAAATACGCAATTTCGATTACTTGGATGACTTAAATCATCATCCAAGTAGACGAATTCGAGCTATTTCGTTTTAAAATCCAAAGTTCGTAACCGATTTTGAAAAAATTTAAATGAGACCAATCTGCAAGTATATCCTTTGAGATAAAACAAGATTTTTTCAAATCGGTTCATAATTGTCGGA
Source organism: Ceramica pisi (assembly GCA_963859965.1). Lineage (NCBI taxonomy): Eukaryota > Metazoa > Arthropoda > Insecta > Lepidoptera > Noctuidae > Ceramica > Ceramica pisi. The sequence continues at coordinate 22,471,296 of OY982541.1, read as the reverse complement.
GTTATGAGGTAACAAATATAAAAAAAAAACGTACAACCGAATTGAGAACCTCCTCCTTTTTGAGAAGTCGGTTAAAACCATATACAACTATCAGACTGTTATACCATTCTCAGCTGTCGCGCTCGCAAATTATACCCAAGCTGTGTTAAAAACCCCATTTCACTTACCGTATTACCACCGAACACGCAGACTTACAGCCACGAGAGTGGGGGCAAGTGTATGTTACTTTTATAACTTTAAGGCGGTCATAAAATTATCGCCAAGTCCCAGGAGCGAGTCTCAGTTAAAACTTCACAATCACTTAGATTTAGACTTGAAGCATGAAGTTTTTAGTTGAGATACTTCTCTGAATAATTGCTTTAGTTAGTGGTTGTGAGCGACTTTCACGTTTATAGTGGTTATATTAATGAGGAAGGTTCATTTCAACTAACTTTTTTTGAGGGTGGGAAAACATCAAATGACTCTTACCGGGTCCCGTCTACTATGCTGACATCTTTTTGAGGCATGAGGAATATGCGTGAAATAAATATTTAATAAGTCTTATTTCTTGAAAACTTTAAACTATATATTTTTAAGATCATACAAAAAATGTAACTAAAACAACTTCTTTTTTAATTTTTCTAGTTTGAGACCTAAAGTGACACCCATACTCAATGTATTGCTTCATGTAACACGTTGGTGATGAGGTCACAGAAGTTATTTTGTGCAACAAATTTCAACACAATCGGGCCAGTAGATTCGGAGAAAATTGTACAAACCAGTAGGTATTATATTATAAGCAGAAGTTGCGATTCACGATTTATGACGTATTAAAAAAAAACTCTTATTAGATCTCGTTCAAACCAATTTTCGCTGGTAGTTTACATGGTAATGTACATCATTTATATTTTTTTTTGTTTTGTCAATCTCTTATTTTAGAAATTAAGGCACGTTTTACCACTTTGGAAGTGTTCTCGCGCAAACGATTCAGTTTAGAAAAAAATGATCGTAGAAACCTCAATATCATTTTTGAAGACCTACACGTATGGGTACGATGAAAAAAAAAATTGTGAGTATCAGTTCTATGTATTGGTACCCCCAAAAGTTATTGTTTTTTTTTCTATTTTTGTGTGAAAATCTTTATGCGGTTCACAGAATACATCTAATTACCAAATTTCAACAGCATAGTTCTTATAGTTTCGGAGAAAAATGGCTGTGACATACGGACGGACGGACAGATAGACAGACAGACAGACATACCGACATACAGACAGACAGACAGACAGACAGACAGACAGACATGACGAATCTATAAGGGTTCCGTTTTTGCCATTTTGCTACGGAACCCTAAAAATTAATAAGCACCTTCACTTGCAAGAAAATTCAAATTAGGTCAGCAGCATCAATACAAGTATCTCCGCGCGTGTATGCCGCCCTAATCCCTCCTCACAAAGGGAGGGCTTCCCTAACATTATTTAGATAAAGCCCTCCATCCCTCCGTTGTTGTGCTATTAAGCTGTAGTAATGAGTTGACATGTTCATTATAATGTAATTAATTATAACTGTATTAAGTCTTTGTTGTCGGCTGTAACGTAAGTGATATCATGACTGTGATGTATTGCTAGCTTATTCTTTCGTGGTTGCTGGTTAGGATGTCGATTGTGAGGGATAAGGTTCGAGGCCATTTCAGACACTGATCTGCATGGACCTCATATATCGTATTGTGAATATGAGGACCATGTAGATTGCTATGTTATAGGTTCATTTCATTAAACGTTAGTCTGGCGGTTTGAGTTCTTTATGCAGCCTACACAAATGTCCTTACTTTGGTATCGTCAGTTCGTTGAGCTCATTTAAGTTCTAAGTTTGAGCTTCAGGATAACTGGCAAATGCTTGCACTACCTGGCAGTGGCGAAGGGTGAATTTTCTTAAAAGAGAAGCCGGACCAAAAAATGCTTACCTTGCTCAAGTGTGATGAGGGTTTTTTAGAAAGCCATAACTTTCTAAATAATAAATAAAGTGCAACTTTAATTTTTACAACTTATACAAACAAAACCATGCGTGCATGCAAATATTAATTACTATATAGCTGACCCGTACAACGTCGTCTGCGTAACATTTTTCATTACTGCTCCGCTCCTGTTGGTCTTAGTGTGATGATATATAGCCTATAGCCTTCCTCGATAAATGGGCGAGGCAGGTCGTTAAAATTATTAGAAAAAGAAGAAATAAAATATGTATCTACTTTACTGTTACACAATTCTTTAAAACTAACTACTTTTCTACTTATACTCTAAAACTATTCGTCTGTTCTTTTTTACAAAATGTGCTATATATGTAAAAAATTTAAAAGCTTTTATGATAATGTTATCATAAAGCTGGGTTGATTTTTAATTTTGAAAAGGATATTTCCTCAGTCAACAATAATCTTTCAGACAGCATTCTACGTTCACTAATGCCGCCATGCCATCGAATTTACTGAATAATAACAAAATCACTACTGTAACTACTTTCTTATAAAACTACAAACTAAAAAGCTATCTTAGTAATCCTTACTTACCTAGGTAAAAAACACCTATTTAAATAGACGATCACCAAACAATACAACGCCACTAACCTTGTTTTCACTGCACTATTACTAGTTTACACAAATAAATCAATTTCAACAATAAAACATGAATAATGCTTTAAGATTCTAGATTATGATACGAATATATCAAATCAAATGAAAATGAACAAATGCAAACAATAAAGTAATATGACATAAATAAGCGCGAAAGAAATCTGTCAAGTGTCATCCAAATGACAATGTAATATCTGAACAAATTCAATATACAACTTCAGTCTCATTCCATCTCGTTTTGGCGTACGCATTTCCTATCTCTGTCGATATTATAACTCGAAAAATACCGGCTTGCCTCCGCTCTATATCTGGCGGTATTATGTCGCCTCAAGGTCACGATCGCTACAGGAGAAACATGTACTAGGATTCCTAAAACGCCGGCCGGCTTAATTCAACTTAATGTCGGCGTTGATTTATTTCTTTTATTGTAACATTTGTAACTTTCATAAGCAAATTAATGTTATACCTGCTATGTAACTTCGTAAATAATTATTTGTTTAAATGATAATTGAAAACAATAGATGCTAGTTTTTGCCATATTTCGAAAGGGAAGCCGATAGGAATCGAGTTGTATGGAGCCTTCGCTACTGCTACCTGGACAGGTTCATTCAAATCTGTGTGGTACTTTCCTCAAAATAACACTTCAGACATTAACCTACATGGTTCTCATATGATTTGACCAGTACGATTGTATGGACTTTAAAAGAAACTTTTACCTCTGAGTTTATTTAGGTATTTCTTCTCAGAGCAGTCAGCTAAGAAACGCCGGCCTCATCTAGTTTACAATGAACAAAAAAGATTGACGTGTAAAAGTGTTATTTACAACCTTCTTAAGAAAAAAATATCATTTATCGTTACAGTATCGGCCTAAGATTCATACATATCTATTTCTATATGACTCTTGCGTTACTGAATGATTGACAGACAACAAACAGCTAACTGGTCGTCGAAAGATGAAAGTTGGCCTCCTTGGAGAGTGTCAGGTCACTAAGAGAGAATTTCCCATGGAAACGGGAAAAAACGGGACAAAAGTTAGTATTATTAATGTGTAAGTAACTTTGTCTATCTGTTAATACCTCTTCACGACTTAATGGATTTGGCACACGGGTCGACCATAACCTTTTTTTTTAAGCATTGGGAAATCTTCAAATGACTTCTCCCGCTCTGGGCGGAGCGGGAGGGAGTGTCAGACTTCTACTGACTAAAACCCATCCATGTTTCTTCTTAGCTCTTTGTGTTCCGGAGCCGCGGTATCTCTCTCGAATAGTCCCGGACCATAACCTGAAATCTTCTTCTTTTGTGTAGGCAGTAAGGTCTAACGACCCCACAATATACCTTAGTATCCATTGATGGAGTTCAAAACCGCCTCACGAGCCTCTGACATGCTTTATTTGACGACCGCAATTTGGTGGCCGGGACCACCGGCTTATACGTTCCTTCCGAAGTACGGTATCAAGCCTGCAATGTCCTAGCCAAACTGGAAACAACTTTAGAAAAAATGCTTCCCGTTAGAAGCGAACCCATGACCACCGGGTCACAAGGAAAACGCCTGAACCACTCGACCATGGAGGCAGTTATCCAGGATAATAACTAACTCCATATGTCCTAACATAAGATACTTCCACCATTTTTTTATTTTTTTTAGGGATGGGAAATCATCAAATAACCTCCCCCGCTCTGGGCGGAGCGGGAGGGAGTGTCAGACTTCTCCTGACTAAAACCCATCCATGTTCCTTCATTTGCCCTTTGTGTTCCGAAGCCACAGTATCTCTTTCGAATAGTCCCGCGACTCCGGCAGGCGTCGGCCCTTTCGGGCCCCTCTGTGTGCTGAATCTTTGAGGCGCGCGTGGAACACGAACACGCCGTCGACACGGCCTGTTGTCATAAGACGGACGGACGGCGAGTGCCTGCGGTGGCCTCCGACGCCCTGGGCGTCTCCCTCAGCGACCGGGATGAGAGGTCCTCTCCCTCTCCCATTCCGCTACCTCCTTCGCTAGCATGACTGCTTCGCAGAAGGAGGTGACGGCGTCCCATTCCGTCTTGCTCCGGACCATGGATTGGACCAGCGCGGCCGGGCAAATGGCCGGACGCGAGAAGTTGCTGCCGATCGCCGCTTCCAGGACACGGCGGTGCTCTGCCCAAGCGGGGATATAACTGCCTCCATATGTCCTAACATAGGATACTTCCACCATAAAGTTGCGATAATATTCGATTATCACAAAAACGAAGCCACTAGCAGAAGCTAGCGGCAATGTTTTCATAATTTCAGCTTGATTCTTCCCCACACAGGTTACTCTTAGGTAAGCGTGCTCAATTTTCGACCACATCATCGCTCACCATTAGGTGAGATAGTGGTCAAACGCATGCCTATCAATAGTAAAAAAATCTGCATAAATAGTAAAACGGATTCCTGAGAAAAAGGGTCTTGACAGACCGACCACGAAGTGATTCCGTTTTTGCCAACTGAGGTACGGAACCCTCAAAACTCAAGAATATCTCATGATTATGTTTTTTTATACATATTCCGAATTTCGAGGTGTTTCTTCAAACTCCTTCACATTTTCTTAAAGGCAAAGAAAACATATTTTTCATCGGTTGAGCTAAAGTTATGACCAAGCAAACCTATGGGCAGATGGTGCCTTTTTAAAAAATGTCAGAGACCGTTAAGTCCAAAAAATATTATAAAAGTTCCCAGCCGACGTGTTGGAACTATTCAATTTTATTTGTATAATTTATGATAAAAGGGGTGAACAGTATATAATGATATTATTCTGTTACAGCCCAACTCTTATGTGTGGAATATTATAATAAAATACTCTGTTAAAATTGCAACACTTTTGAATTGAAAACTGTTTTTAACCGACTTCCCAAAAAGGAGGAGGTTCTCAATTCGGTTGTGTTTTTTTATGTTTGTTACCTCATAACTCCGACAATTATGAACCGATTTGAAAAATTATTGTTTTATCTGAAAGGATATACTTGCAGATTGGTCCCATTTAAATTTTATCAAAATCGGTTTCGAACTTTGGATTTTAAATCTAAATAGCTGGAATTCGTCTACTTGAATGATGGTTTTATGTCATCCAAGTAATCGAAATTACGTATTTTGCTCTTCTGCGATTTTGCAGTGATGTTGTTAGGTGTGGGGTACCACTAAAAAGCGAAAAACATTTTTTTTTTTAAATACAACCGACTTTCAAAAAAAACACTACAAAGTAAAAAATAACTTTAATTTCGGAAGTCGGCCTTTTTGTTAGTTTCTTCGTATTTTGACGATTGTATTGTGAAGTCGGTTGTATTTTTTTAAGTAAAATGTTCATTATTCCGATGCGCTATTTGTTTTTAGGATTCCATACCCGAAGTTTAACCAACAGCTCCCATTGCAAACCCTCTGCAATCCATCCATCCGTCTGTCTGTTAGCGGCCTATATCTCATGAATAAGTAAGTATATCTCATGAAAATGTATCTCTAATATACAAGAAACGTGACTGGTTTGGTTGAAGGCACGGAACCCTACGTACGAAGCTGCAATTTGGTAAATAAAAACGTATTTATACGTCGTTCCATCTTTTGTCAAACTTATTGTGGTTTATAGTATTTAACTAGCTGACCCGGCGAACTTCGTTCCGCCTAACAGTCGATTATTTAAGTTTTTTAAAAATAAACGTAGCCTAAGTTACTCCTTATTACATTAGCTACCTGACAGTAAAAGTCCCGTCAAAATCGGTCCAGCCATTCCAGAGATAGTCTAATCACGTGACGTCGTCGGTTTGTGAAGACTGTTAAGAGGGCTGTGATCTAAACGAATGTACGGTACAAAAAATCATTATTTCGGTAAACTATTTACCTTTAAAATAACATTATATCAATAAAATGACATTCAAAAATATTACATTCACTCACAATAACACGATACAGTCGTGTCACCATCCAATAACATGAATGTCGGCAATTTTCAATATGCAATTTTTCAATTATCCATAACAATTTCGTGTAGGGGCATGTAGTTTAACTCCATTGTCAGATTAATTTATTAATTCAACAGAATGAAGCGTTTTCACAATAACATGTCCAATTTATGTGTCCACTACTGAAATAACAATAGGTTTTAACTATGGTAACTTTTAATGGGCCCACCGGGCGAACACTTTTGTGCATTTTGGAACAAATCCAACTTATATGCAAGTTGTATTCGAAACTTTGCAATATACATTATCCATTTACGGGTTTCCGTGTAAAGAGTTTATTTGTATTATTTTTGAGTGAGGGTTGTATTTGGAATAGGTGTATATTTTTGTTGATTTCATGGTCAGTCTTTGATGCATGTCTATTATGTAAAAAACTCACCGTGAGTGCTTTAGTGCAGTTAGCTTGAAGTGAGCTGTCATGCCGTAGCTTCAAGCTGAGTTTACATCGAAGATGTGCGAGAAAGCGTAGTGAGGATGTGTTTATAAATAACTAGCTGACCCGCGCAACTTCGTCAGCGTCACATTTTCCATGAATGCTCGGCTCCTTTTAGTCTTAGCCTGATGATATGTAGCCTATAGCCTTCCTCGATAAATGGGCTATCTAATACTGAAAGAATTTTTCCAATCGGACCAGTAGTTCCTGAGATTACCCCCTACATACAAACTTACAAACAAATGTTACCTCTTTATAATATTAGTATAGACTAGCACTTCGTTCACGTGGGTTTAGAAGCCACCCCACGGACTTCATCTTCTATACCCCCCTTTTTTATAGGGTAGTGTGTAAATATTGATGTGTAATAATGTGACTCAACGTATAGAGCAGTTTGCTCGAACCACATATTTCTTAGAGCATTTTATAGCTACCCGTCATAACTTTTAAACAAAAGGTCGGATTTGAATAATTTATAGTGTAATTTACATGTATATATTTTTAATTCTAATGGATAAGGATTAATTTCATAATACTAAAATCACCACTATTCCATTCCACCCGGGTTTTGATTGAATTATTTAAACAAAAAAGCTGTCATTGCGACCCATAAGTAGTAGAACCGTGGACACACAACATCGAGGACTTTTTATACGTCATAATAAGTACTTCAATGATGTAGTACATTATTTTAATGTATCATCAATAGTTTTAGCGCAAGCCAAATAATACATTATAAAGGCAAAACTTTGCTATTTTGGGTTACATTATTGCAATTTTCAGACAGATCTCTAATTTTTTAAAGTAAATATTAGTGAAAGAATTTTTCATATCGGTTCAGTAGTTTCAGAGCCAATTCATTTCAAACAAACATACAATTAAACAAATCTTTCCTCTTTATCTATTCTAATATTATAAAGCAGAAGAGTTTGTTTGTTTGTTTGTTTGGTTGAACGCGCTAATCTCAGGAACTACTGGTCCGATTTGAAAAATTCTTTCAGTGTTAGATAGCCCATTTATCGAGGAAGGTTATAGGCTATATATCATCACGCTAAGATCAATAGGAGCGGAGCAGTAATGAAAAATGTTACGCAGACGACGTTGCACGGGTCAGCTAGTAATACAAATATAATAAAAGAGTGTCCATGGAGTTTCTTGCACGTTCTTCTCCATAGGATCTACTCTTTGGAACGTGCAACTGCTGCGCTGGAGATAGGGTCGGTGAGTTTGCTTTGTTGCAGAATAACTTAATAATAAATAATAAATCTTTATTCATACAAACATTAGTTCAAAGTATATACACGTATAAGGTACATCATTAGTTTTGAAACAAAAAAACAACATATCTCTGGGCCCCACACTAGGATTCCCTGTGTCGTGGGGTCCAGTCCCTTCCGTAAGTTTTAAAAAAGTATTTACATAAAAAGTAATGCATTTAATGTGTATATTGTACTATAACTAATTGTGTCTTGGAACACAACATAAAAGAAGACACAAAAATAGACAAAAGATATTTGAAAATAGAAAAAAAATAGTGCTAGTTTGCGACGGTGTGTTTGTGTATTAATGTATGTGGGTGTGTCTGTGTGTATGTGTGCGTGTATGTGTGTGTGTGTGTGTGAGAGTGAGTGAGTGTGTGTGTGTAGGTTTTGATGCGTGCTGTATAAAAGTAAGTGTACGGATGAGGTCGTGAGCGCGTGATATTAAAAAACACTTTTTAAGAGGTTCTCGGTATGGGCAATAGTCTTTGGGTATTAGCCATTTCTGGATGGTGGTTTTGAGGTGGAATAATGTCAGGTTTATTATTGTGTTATTAGCTTTAAAGAATTTATTGTAAAGATAGGGTCCCATAAAAGTAAAAGATTGACGAGCAAAAGTAGAACGAGCTCTCGGTATGTTCCACTTGAGGGTTCTGTAAGAGGTTTGCGCTGTGGTCTTAGCAAATGTATGAAAGCGGAGAAGTACCGAGGTAATGTAAAGCTGTCTCACGGTAAGGATGTTACATTCTGAGTACAGTACATTGGTAGATTAACGCCAGGGTTTCTTAAAAGCCATTTTTAAAATAGCTCGCTGAGCGCGTTCGAGCTTGAGAAGATATGTTTTCTTCGATGCTCCCCAAGCAATGACACAATAACTCAAGATTGATTGACAGAGACAGAAATAAACGGCTCGAATAAGTCGCGGTTTAGCTACAGACCTAATTTTTTTAAATATGTAAGCGAGCTTTCTTACACGTTTTGTAACTGCATCGATTTGCAATTTCCATGAGAGATGTTCATCGATCATTATGCCTAAGTATTTTATGCACGAAACTTGTTCAATAGTCGAGCATTGGCAATGTGATAAAGTTGGATGCTTGGCAGACTCACATGTGTGCAGTTTAACGTTTACAGCTTGCTTTGGAGCAGATCTTTTGGTTATACTTAAGGCTATGAGCTTGGTTTTACTTGCATTAAGAGTCAGTAAATTATTACTCAGCCAGCTGGCAGTACTTCTAAGGCCCTCCTGGGCCACATCAACAACCTCTGTCCACGTGTTAGCATGGAAAATTATGGCAGTATCATCTGCAAAGGTGAAAATATTAGCCTGAGGTAGTCTAAGTGAACAGAGATCGTTCATGTAGGTCAGGAAGAGTGTGGGACCCAAAATGCTGCCTTGAGGCACGCCGTAAGCGATATCAGCGTAACCGCTTGTGTTTTCTCCTATTCGTACTCGCTGTTTTCGTCCACTTAGGTAAGAATGAAACCACTGTAGTGCTAGACCTCTAACTCCCAACCGCTCAAGCTTTTTTAGTAGTATAGGTCGCGAAACAGTATCAAATGCCTTCGCCAGGTCCAGGAAAACTCCAACACATCTTTGTCCGTTATTAATTTTGTCAGTTACAAAATCAACAAGACCTGTGACGGCATCTTCTGTGGACCGGGCTGAGCGAAAACCATATTGGTTAGGAGCTAGGAGGCTATTGACTTCTAAATATTTAAGTAGTCTGATATTGACTACCTTTTCAATCACTTTAGACACCGTACTTAAAAGTGAAATTGGTCTATAGTTTGCCGGCTCCAGTGAATCACCAGCCTTGAAAACAGGTACTACCTCTGCAATTTTGAGATTATTCGGAAAGACTCCTGATGACAAACTCAGATTACATATATGTTTTAGGGGTGTCGCAATCACATATTTGTTTAGCTTTAACATATCATTACTGATGTTATCGTGTCCTGTAGCTTGACTGGATTTTAGCGTACCTATGAGTTTGATAACCTCAATTTCATCTGTTGGTTCGAAAAACAGAGAATGGGCTGAATGATTTGAATTATGGGTGAGACTCATATTGTTGCCTAACTAACAACAAACATAACTTGCTACTCTTGTCGCTAGCGCGGCAGAATTATCTTCATCTATTTGACTGACATACCTTGACTATTCAAAAGTGCCTGTAAACTGGTCTATTTGAAATAAAGGATTTTGTATTTGTATTTGTAATATTAGTGTAGATTTAGATCAATAGAATTGCTTCATTTACCTAGCCTCGTTCAGCACAAGCGATTCTTTTGTTCTTAACAAACACATCCCTCTTTGCATACTCACACATGTCTGCAGCCTTAGGTGAAATGACAGCCTGTCGATTCAAGCTCACTTTACCTACGTTTTCATGGTGAGATGTTTACAGAATGGACCGACTAATATTCGTATTCTCCCATCGTCATTCGATATTTCCAAACACTGTTCGAGAATCCTCTGTGAGGCTTCAGATATCAAATTTCACGCCGCAGGTTATATGTATGTGTAGTAAATACTACATAGTTTTGTGTTACATTAGTCTCGAAATACTGTTTTGATGCGTGTGATTTTGAAACTGGTATTTGGAACTATTGGGACTGAAAATGGTGGTTTAGGCGCTTGCCTTGTGAAGTTGTAACCCGATGGTCGTAGGTTCAATTTCCACGGGAAACATACTTTGTAAAGTTGATTGCAGTTTGGCAAGAACATTACAGGCTTGAATCACCTGATTTTCTGATAAAAAGATGATTCCGTACTTCGGAAGGCACGTATAAGCCGGTGGTCCCGGCCGCCGAATCGCGGTCGTTAAACCATGTCAGAGGCCCTTGAGGCGTTTTAGAAACTCTGAAACTGGAGTGTGTGGGGTCGTTAGACCTTACTCATCATCATCTGCCTAGCCTTTTCCCAACTATATTGGGGTCGGCTTCCAGTCAAACCGGATTCAGCTGAATACCAGTATTTTTCTACACGATAAGAAGAAGGTACTAAAAACCATGACCAGCCTGTAAAGAAGTTTCAGCCTTCTATATTTCATAGTGCCAACTCTACTAATTTTCACATTCGTTATCGCAAACTGTCAAAAATGTATGAAAATTAAGGCTTTTTTGACAGTTTGCGATTGACATGCGAATGCGAAAGTTGTTTAAAGGTAAAGGAGAAGGGGACTTCTGGGCCCAGCAGTTAACTAGTTGAAATGTATATAAAAAAAACCGTTATATTTTTCTAAACGAAATCACAAAATATAGTACCATGTTTCTATCTAGGAAGCGAGAAAACTTAAATTAAATTCTGAAACTAAATATCAGAATATGTATAAAGGTCGAGTGACATGTTTTTTTTTCGTGGAATCGATTCATAGCGAATCGAATACTTTTAATTTTCTTCCGGCCTAACACTTCTGCCTGACATCAGTCAATCACCGACTGACAGATGTCACTCGTTCGTTTTCTTTCGTTCTGAGCACAGAGTACTTATGTTCCATATTTTGTTGTTAGGTTTGGTTGTAATATTGCCTCACTTTTACTATAGGTAGGTACTTCATATAACTTGATTCCTGGATAGCCAAATTTCACCAAATTTTCAGTGAGACCTTGTTATTATATCCTCTTACAAATAAGGCTAGTTTGATTCAGTTAACACCTGGGCCCAGGAATGTATGGAGTCATTCCCTTCTCCTTTAGTTGAATTGGCCCTCAGGTATCGTATTAATTCATAATATTAAAACTTAAAGGTAACTACAATAGGGTAGTTTCCATCATCCACAAATTGCAAAACTATTTAGTCCGTCAGTTAGAGTATTGAAAAATAATGGACACGTATTTTTTGTTTTTGTAAATCAATGAATATTGACAAAGATAAAACGCATCAAAACTCGGGAGTGGGGGCTCGTGACGTCACGACCCGCTAAAAATTATGGCAGGTCGTGACGTATTGAGAATTTTAAAAGCGTCGTTACTTCGTCAATTTTGATTCCCGTAACAAAAGAAAAAATACAGGTCAAATATTTTTTGAAAATATAACTGACGGACTAATTAGATTTTTTCAGGACACAAGCCTATTCCGGTCTTAGCGACCGCGTCCGGCGACGATGACGTGCGCCGCGTAGTTATTCATACAAAGTAGTAGCTCCTGGTCGCACGGCATTGTCGCCGGTCGCGGTCGCGACCCGTGGTCGCCCGGATCGGAATTCTACCTTAACAGACAGATGAGTTGCTCATTCCACCGGCCCCCTTCTACCATCGGACATCCAGACGCACTGCAACTTACCATCCCTACCTAGTTGCTATTCCACGAATTCGCACTAAGCGTTTCCAAACGTCTTTTATAATGCGCACAACAAAGGAGTGGAACTCTCTGCCTGCGTCTGTGTTTCCGAACGCCTACAATCAGTCAGTCAGTAAGGGAATAATTTGATATATGTATGTAAACCTAGTTATATGCGCATGTTGTGGTCTCCTATAACTGAAGGAGCACATTTGAGTGAACCACTGTATCACTGTGTTTTATGTTAGATGTGTGTATCTTTTGTTGGAGATCCAAATAAATAAATAAATAAATAAATAAATAAATATATTAAGATGTTTAGATCGCTCGCACTGAGTAGAAAATTAGATTTCGCTTAGTTGAAAAAAACCATCATTAAGAATCACCATTAATGAAGAAGTGACTGATAGCAAACATTATTCTTTCATTCATGGCCTGAAGAGTACTTTATTAAGTTATTCAAGCTTCCAGCAGTCGTGGGAACAAAGGGGGCTGTTTCATCTTAGTTCAGTGCTTCAATAGAGGCTTAGGGCTGTAATTAATCATAGGGCTTAAGAGGTCATTGTCCTAGACGATTAAGACGATGATCACGTCACGAAATTGACCTTTTGTTATGTGTTAGGCCTTGGACTGAGTGAGGAGCTTGTGCGGTGGCGATCGCGGACTGATTTATCAAACATACATTTTGGGGAGTGTGCGACGGAATTGCATAATTTAATTCCGCCAAGCCCCTTCCATCATCGGTACATGGTACATGGTGGACATCCCACTTAGACGCACAAAACGTTTTGGGAATACATTCATTGTGCGTACAGTTAAGGAGTGGAATTCCCTGCCAGAGTCTGTGTTTCCTGATAGCTACAACCTGGGAGTCTTTAAGTCAAGAGTGAATAGGTTACTTCTAGGCAAGCGTGTTCCACCTTAGACCGCATCATCGCTTAACATCGGGTGAGATTGCGGTCTAACGTATGCCTATCAATAGTAATAAAAACACTTCATTATGTGGATAAGCCTGGCATGCACCGATGACGCACTGGAGCGGCTTTGCGGACCATAGTAGAAATTGGTTTTCCTAAAGAAACATGTTCCTATGAAATGTCATTGTTGAAATTGTCTATAAAAAAACGGGTTGCACTCCGGGGTTGCAGCCGCACAGGTCAATCTTCAAGGTTAAACAACGCTTGCCGAGGTTGGTCTGTGGATGGGTGACCATCTTAACATACCGAGTTTCCTCCGTGCCTCGGAAAGCATGTTAAGCTGTTGGTCCCGGCTGTCATTTTTTTTTTTTTTTTTGGGACAAGCCCGCCACACATTCCCAACCACTGCAACTCCTGAAAGCCAGAATCAACAGTGGCGACCACCAGAAAAACGCCGAGTTAATGAAACCCGACGAGTCCCGGAGAAACGATTCAACTGTCTTGGATCCCGCAACGAAATTAATCAGAAGAGTACAGCGGAGGAGTAGGAAAAATAAATATAATTTTCACTTCCCTCCATATCAAGCAGGAGACAGATTAGAGCTAGGCCAATAGGCACCAAGGGACATATACAACTGGGTTAGGCCCAGTTGCCAAGCACCACGGATTATATATTAACATTTAAACTAATGGGTCCTAAATTGTGAGCTACTTTTGATTCCAGTAATAGGTATGGCAAAATCGCCTGAACGCACGGAAATTTGTTCTGGTTTCTACAAGGTCCGTATAGTAAACTACTCCAGATTTGACCTGAATACTATCTAACATAACATTACGTTCAGTCTGCCAAAGAATACACTCCCACAAGATGTGATGTGCGGATTGTTCGTATTCAAGGTCAGCTGTAGAGCATTGACATAAAGGTGAGGCCACAAGCCTAAAGGAAAATAATTTACTCTTAAAGTTGCCATGACCTGTGAGAAATTGGGCAACACAGTGATCCACCTCCAGCCATGTCTTCTCCAGCCGCTCACGAACGGATGGAAAAAACTGGTGGAGGTGTCGGCCCTTGATGGAATCTTCCCACCTACATTGCCATTCGCATAAAAGTGCCTCCCAGACGTCAGTCTGGGGTTTTAATAATCTAGAGATCTTAGCACGGTCGCGTTGCGGTAAAAACTCTGGGTCCGTGATCTTTCTAGCGTAGAAGTACATTGCAGCACGCCGCTGCACCTCAAGATCGACTGGGAGAACACCCGCCAGCACCGGTAAGGCTTCAGTACTAACCGTCCTATACGCCTTGCATAAGAATATCAAAGCCAAACGCTGGTTTTGAAGTAATTTACGTCGTACCGCCCCTATGGTGGCCCTATCGGCCCAGACAGGTGCCCCGTAGCACATACAACCCAAGTAAGTAGCCCCATATATAGTTTTTAGGGTTTGAAATGATAGACCCCAAGTAGCCTTTGATATTCTCGTCAAGGCGTAGAAGTTCTTTTTTGCTTTTTCTCCTACTGTTTTTATATGATCAATAAATGAAAAGTTTCTTTCTAGTAGCATACCGAGGTAGCACACGGATTCTTTCCTTTTAACGGGTACGTTATTAAATTTTATACTAGGCCAGGATTTAAGGTTTCCTTTTAAAAGAAGTTGATAGGTTTTATGCGGTGCAAAGGTCAGACGGTTTCGATCGCCCCACTGAGATATTAAACGTAGGCATGTGTCAGCCAAGTTCTCGAGTCCAGCCCGAGTACTTGCCTGAATGAGCAGCAAGCCATCGTCCGCGTAACCGGTTAATGAACAGCCGTACGGGAGCGGAAGCGCGAGGAAATCATCGTAGCCAAAATTCCATATATATGGACCGATAACTGAGCCCTGAGGACATCCCATGGTTAGAGACTTAGTAATGGAATGATGTCCAAGTTTGAGTTTCGCGGAGCCATTTAGAAAGTACGAACAAATCAGATTATAGATGTTTTTGTAGCAACCACGGGTTTTCATTTTAAGTAGTAACATCGGCCACCATGCGTTATCAAAAGCGCCAGAAATGTCGAGAAAGATTCCAACCACGTATTTATGTTCCGATGAGTTGACAATTTTACGGACAGATAGAGCCGCATCTACAGTGGATTTTCCAATAGTAAAACCGTATTGATTTTTATGAAATTTAGGACCGTTCGGTAACAAGCGCGGAACAATCAGTCGCTCTAAAAGTTTTCCCAAAGATGGGAGTAGTGTTATGGGCCGGTATGACTTAGGGTCGTCCGAGGGCTTGTCGCCACTCTTTGGAATAATGCGTATAAAGCCTTGTCGCCATATTCGAGGAAAAATACCTTCCGCAATGCATCGGCTATATACTGATAAAATCGCATCGCTCGACGTTTTACACGCTTCTATAATCATTCTATTAGATATTTTATCTTCACCGGATGATTTGTTGAGAGGTAGTCTCTTGACAACGTTTATGAATTCGTCAGTGGACGGAAGGTCTGACTCTGGTGATTCAGGTGGTACCGCGGCCCACGCCCTGATCTGCTGATGGTATTCATTTTCATTTACTGATGAATCATCTGGTATAAGAGAATCAAGCAGAACATCAGTTGTTTCTTCAATGCCGGTGGTATGTGTATTATTTACTTTAATGTTCTGAACGTATGCAAGGTCGACCGATCTATTAGCCTTAAACTCGTGATACAAAGGAGACCACGGACCCTCCTTATCAAGTTTATCAACAATTTTCCGGAGTAAATTACCCTTAGATTTTTCAACCGATGCTCTGTAACGCGACTTGGCAACTCTAAAAGTACTTATGGCAAGATTAAAAACGTCTCCGGTAACATTACGTTTTTTAAGCTTATTAAGCTGTCTACGCGCTCTGCGATAGCTCTTACGTTGTTCAGCAAGGTAGTCACTCCACCAATCACATCTACGAATATTGGTCACAGATGCACGACCAATAGCAATGTCAGCACAGTAAGTGAAAGTGTCTGACATTATCTCAGCACTTTCCTCAGCTGACAGTCCATCGCGAGTGAAGTCTTTGGCATGACAAGCAAAAAGTGAGCTAAAGAATTCCCAGTTCGCGCCTTTACTCTTATATCTAAAATTTCCAATTAAGTGTGAAGAACCTTGAGTAAGAATAGGAACAAAATCGTACACGATCAGGCGATGATCACTACAAGACGCGTCAGGAAGAACACGCCACCTATCCAAGCGTACGTCTGCACTAGAAAGTGTGACGTCAATACAAGATTCGCCCATTTGGCTACAAAAAGTAGGTGGTGCGTCTGGGGTGTTATGGATTGATAAGTTCATCTCAGCAATAAAATCCTCAACAGCACAACGTCGTTCGGAATCAGTGGCCCGAACTTTGCCATACCACAGGGAAGAAGATGCATTTACGTCAGCACCAACTATAACCTTGCAGCCCGCGAGCGACCGCAAGACGTGACGGAGATTATGTATATGAGGAGTGACAGGGTCAGAATACTGAAAGTAGCAGCTCACAACGTAAACCTTAAAGGTAGGCGATGACACTTCCGCCACGGCGCAATGGGGCGTCATGAGATTACGTATAGCTGTTACAGTGAAGCTCGAAGAACGCTCAACATAAATTCCGGCACGTGACTTGCTGTTCAGCTGGACCATCTTGTGACCCAAGCGCGCGCTTTGATACTGTTCCTGAACAAGTACTATATCTAGATTATAATCCACAATCAATTTATCCAGCTCAGATGTCGCCACCCTATCGTTATGAAGGTTTAATTGTCCTATGGTTAAACTATCCATTATTAATAATTAGTGTTTAGGATTAATTGTTCGAGTTTGAGTTTGTAGGTAGTACACTCTTGAGATCCGCAGCGATGATCACACGGTTTTTTAAAGCGTTTACACGCCACGCAAGTTGGTTTAAAATTTAAGTCGTCATTGTGCGGGCAATCTTTAGTTTCATGTGCCTCTGAACAATTAGCACAGGTAGGTTCTTTATTAACGCAGTGTTTTTTAACGTGACCAAACTGTTGACAATTTAAACAACGAACAACTTCGACATCATCAATAAAACGGCAGGTAGCCCAATCAATAAATAATTTATCCTTTGTAGACACTAAGTGCTTACGTACGGCAGGCTCTATTTCAATTCCGATCCATTTACGACCGTTATCTAACGTGCGCCTACGGATAATTTTTGTAGATTTTATAAAGTCATCCTCTTTTATTTGAAGCTCATCTTTGATATTTTGACGGAATAATGCAATCAAAAAAGAGCCATCTTCCATTGAAGATGGTACATCCTTAACCAACACTCGAGGGCGTCTACCTTTTGGTTTTTCTAGACGTAAACCAGCGGCCTTGATTGCTTCTACCGATTCCAATTTTTTAGCTGATTTTCATTAGCGACGCGTAATACAACACCGGATTTCGCGGTTTTTTTCACGCCTACTATTTGGAAACCGTCATCACTAGGTTTAATTGCCTTCATAAGCGCTTGTTTTGTCGCGGACGAGGTGCTATAATCAGCTGATCGAGCCGCGGTCGGATAAGCCACCACACAAGGTAACGGTGGACGAGATTCCATAATCGCTGGCGCCACACTTTTGGTAAACGTAGTTTCAACGAGTCCGCATATGAAATTTTACAATTGTTGTTACCGACAGGATTAGGATTGACAGCGTTAATCGACCTAACCTTTTCTAATTCGCGTTCCGTTCTGGCTAACTTCGTCTCGTTGCACGACGATTTTATTGCTAGCATAGAAACAATGCCCGTAATTCGCTGCGTCATGTCCATGATGGCAGATTTATTTGCAACGTTAATGCGCGACCCCTGATCATTGACCAAGTCGTTAATTTTAGACAGGTATGCCGACGCCTCGGAAACTAAGTCGCAATAATCAGTATTGCTCGCATTACTTATATTCAAAAAGGGTGAGGATCTTTCCACGGTTTCGGATGTTTGGTGAAGCCGTTTTGACCTGTCATCGGGTGAACTGTACGTTGGAGACAGTTCACTGAACAAGCGTTTAGAACTAGCGGAGGTTGCCACGGGCGACCTTTGGGTTTTAGTATTTCTACGAAATATTTCTCCGCCTCGATCCGGCGGATCATCGTTTGTTGACATCATCATTAACGGCGAAAAACACTAAATAAACGTATTAGGACGCGATTGAATGAAATAAAACAAAAACGAAACAGATAAATAACGATCGATAAAGTTATTTCGCGTTACCCACACAAAGAGAAAATAAATGAACTTACCGATGGCTGGAGAAATTGACTAATTACTAATAAATGAATAAACAAACACCTTTAAAAACTTACAAAACACGCACTTAAAACACTAAGGCACACCGGAAAGCAATTCACAAGCCTTAAAACAAACACGCAACGCGATTTCCGAATTTATAAAGACAGAGCGATATAATTGACACCGCACAGCGCACGAGTGGGGAGGGAAGTCAAAATGGTGACCCGGCTGTCATTTGGAGATCTTTGGCAGTCGTTACGGATAGTCAGAAGCCACGTAAAATAATGGTATTCAGGTGAATCCTGTTTGACTGGAAGCCGACCCCAATATAGTTGGGAAAAGGCTAGGCAGATGATGATGTACAAGTAAAAAGGGCATAAGCAGACTGAATGCCTTAAAAACCTTGCCTTGGCTAGCCTTTGTAATCGCGATCGCTTTTGCCTTAGTCATCGCGTTTTGATAGACTTTGAATAGCAGATAATATTATTTACTCCTTGTGTGGAATTTGTTGCCTTAGTGGGTGATACGGAGGTTTCTACTTAGAACAGCATTTGTCACGTTATTTGTAATACAAGCCTTCACACTTTTTTCAAGCATTGCAATTACTAAAAACCATAAACAATGGTGAATACCGGAAAGGCGCCGAGGCAATAAAGCTAGAATACGGGTCCCAGAATACCGATGCAACCGTCCTGGAAGGGTGTTACAGATAGACTCGGAATAAAATTCAGGTTTGCTGACATAGCATATCTTCTTGACTTGTTACAGTAATAGAAGATAGAAAATTTAAAGTGATTCTAAATAATTGTTAGAGGGCGTATATTGCGCGTGTCGTTGCAAAAAAAGAAGCAAAAAACATAGCCGCCGCCGGCGCTGGCTGCCCGTCGCGTCCCATATCCGTTACGCTTTTAAGCACTTTAGCTTCCAAGCGTTCCAGCTCCGTTGTGAACCCTTTGGGTTCACAACGAAAAACAGCTTAGAAATGAGGAAAATCATAATTTCCAACTATCGAGTAAATTGACAAAAATCTGACACCAGTGAAGGGGCACCGTGTGACCGTGCTAACCAATTACAACAGAGTTGTAGAAATGCTTTGCTTGCTTTTTTGCTCGGTCGGGTTGGTGGTAGGACTTGTTCTAAGTCCGCCTGGCAAGCTACCACCATCGTGTCTAAGTCTGTCGCCATAACAACTATGTTAACAGCATTGTTGTGTTCCGGCAGTAAGAGGTATGAAAGCCAGTTCCTCTGTGCAAGAGGATTCCGAGTGAAACTTGTTTCCATCTTAGGCCTAATCATCACTTTCCTTCAGGTGAGATTTGGGCTAAGAGTTTCCCCATAATACTGGTACCCAGCTGTATCCGGTTAGGCTGACAGCTGACCCCAACATACCAGGGAAAAGACTAGGCAGATTGGTCACATTTTTTAACTGACTTCCAAAAAAGAGGAGGTTCTCAATTCAGCTGGTATTTTTTTTTATTTATGTACCCCAATTAATCCAAGGTTTCTGATCCGATTTGTGTGATTCTTTTTTAGTCCGATGTTAGACTGGCCATTTGGTCCCGTAAAAAAATTATTCAGTTTGGCTCAGTAGTATTTATGTTATGAGCATCTTTGCTTATTTCAATTTCTGCGTAGACAAAGACGTCGTCCAAATATCACTACAGTGACAAAAAACAATGAGTTTTTTTTTTTTACAAAAAAACATAACCGACTTCCTAAAAACACTACAAAGTAAAAAAATAACTTATATTTCAGAAGTCGGTGTTAAAAAACGAAATAGAAAACCAAAAACACCGACTTCCGAAATTAAGATTATTTTATACTTTGTAGTGTTTTTTTTTTTCTGATATCCCGTCACACTTTTTGCCAACTATCAACCAATTCTTGAAAGCCAGTATCAACTGCGGGGACTATCAAACTGCGAGTCCATGAAGTTAAACGAGTCCTGGAGAAACGATTTGACCTTTTTTGGAACTGCAAATTACAGTAATGTACTACCTACTGTATATGTGTGTATGTACTATGTTTGCGTTAGTAAGTCTCGTCTCCTCTATCCCCCCTTGATCCTAGGTATAACAATTAATGACTCCTCCCGCTCTGGCGGAGCAGAAGAGAGTCAGGCTCTTATTGACTAAGACCCACTTGTGTTCCACTTAAAGCTCTTTGCGTTCCAGGGCCGCGGTATTTCTTTCGATCAAATTTCGCAACCAGCAGTCCAGGTACATACCCACCCGTCGTGGTAGATCCCGCAGGCGTCAGAGGCCACCTAGTTACCTCCGGCCACCGTAGGCGCGGGCTTGTGGACGGTGAGCTATGGGTGGCTCGCCGTCCGTCCGTCTTTTGACGACAGGCCATGTCGACGGCGCGTTCGTGTTCCACGCGCGCCTCAAAGAGAGTCAGCATACAGAGAGGCCCGAAAGGGCCGACGCCTGCCGGAGTCGCGGGACTATTCGAAAGAGATACCATGGCTCCGGAACACAAAGGGCACATGAAGGAACATGGGTGGGTTTTAGTCAGTAGAAGTCTGACACTCCCTCCCGCTTCGCCCAGAGTGGGGGAAGTCATTTGATGATTTCCCAACCCTAAATAAAAAAAGGTACATACCCACTTGTAAAATAATGTCCACCAAATTCTGCATCTGTATCTCCCAGCCATAAGTTATCTGTGACAATGGAGACATGATGTATCGGTGGCACACTGAGCTCGTATTTTAATGTCCTCTGTACGGCCAGTTGGGCAGTGATTAATCATTTTCGGGCCCAGCCTTTGACCTTTGTCCTTCCTGCGGAGGTTATACCGTTCTTTGCAAGGGACATATTTATGGGCAAGACAAAATGGGGCTCTCAAATCATTGTACTTTTACTAGGACATATTTGATGCATTGTTTTTGGGAATGAAGATTTATTTTTATCTCATAATGTGTTAGTTTACTATATAAACTAATATTATAAAGCTTGAAGAGTTTGTTTGCTTGAACGCGCTAATCTCAGGAACTGCTGGTCCGATTTGAAAAATTATTTCAGTGTTAGATAGCTCATTTATCGAGGAAGGCTTAAGACCCTATCATCACCCTAAGACAAATAAGAGCGGAGCATTAATGGAAAATGTGACGCAGACGAAGTTGCGCAGGTCAGCTAGTGTATTATAAAAGTTTATACATTTTCAGAGATGATGTTAATCGCACTTAGTGGTATCGATCTTCTTTCACATTTATCTGGTGTTCATCATAACAATAACAAACTATTTTTTCGTTGGTATCCCACAGCTGGGCAAAGGCTTCAAGTCCGTCTCGACATTCTTCTGTCGCTCCGTCTTGAACCAAATTTCATGATAGGCGTCCTACTTGACAAAGGCCTATTATTTGAAACATGATTATTTTCTTCTGGAAATGCTCGGGATAAATTAGCCGGCTAAGACCAGGGGGGCTACTCTCTAAGCCCGAAGTCCGTAGTTACGGGATGAGTTGCGGGCGAATTCTACTCCGTATCACCTACGGACTTACGATGAGTCCCGAACCCGTAGTAAGAATGAAAGAAAACACGATTTTACAGTAACTGTCAAATAATGTTGTCATTAATTCGTAGTGGTTAGGTAATATAGAGAAGAATACGTCCGTAACTAAACCCGAAACTACGGACTTTGGGCTTAAATAGTAGTCCACCAGAGCCTACCAGGGTTGTGGAATTTGTTCGAAAAAACCACGACCCTCGAACGCAAAGGGCATTAGGGGGAACACTGATGGGGTTTAGTCATCAGGAAGGAGGAGGTAAGAGTGAACACTAGGGAGTGTTAGAGTGCCTTTCCACCAAAGATGTGCTATGCAGCTATGCTGCGAAAATGAAAAAGCTAAGATACAAAACTATTTGACCGTTGCCACCGATGCTAAGCGATGTAGCGGGGCGAGTAAGATTTGCTATGAAATTTCGCCGCCGCAAGGTAGCTGTGTGAAGAAGATGCGCAGCTCGAGCTTTGCGACGTTTTGACAATAGGGAAGGCACGCACTGCTCTGCATATAGATACACAACTCGCGACGATCCATAGCTTGCATCCGTAGCACGCATCCATAGCACACATCCATAGCATGCATCCATAGCACACATTCATAGCACGCATCTTTCCATATAAAAAACATACCTTAGTTGAATCCGTTTCCACCAGTGCTTAGCTATGTACACCAATGAATATGATTGGTGGATATCAAACGCATCCATAGCAACTTAGATTATCACATCTCTGGTGGAAAAGCACCCTTAGACTCTTACCTTCCTGTTCTGCCCAGTACGGAATACGTCATTTCATGATATCCCATCCTTAAAAAGAAGTGGATTAGCTCACCCGCTTCCTAATGCGGATTAAGAGAATCTCAATCCTCATGTTATTATACAGCTCTTCAAAAATTTCCATGACACATGTATCTGCTTAAACTCCCACTATTCATCTCCATCACAGACTGCATCGAACCTCAGAAAAAAATCACAGACTTCAGAGTCCATTAAAGCAACAATGAGGGGAAGTTGCGCATCCCCCTCGTCTGGGGCAATTAGGACAGATGTCTCGACTACTTATTTACGTTGACCTAATCTTATTTCAACTTAATTTGGGTACGATTTTCCAGCAAAATATGTTAATTTGTATTGAATTTGGGGGTCAGTCGATTAGGTGAGTTGTGTACTGTGAGTGAAGCGATGCTTTGTACAAAATATTCTCCATAAGTGGTGGAAATGTAAGCGTTCGTTCATATCAATGGAACATATTTGGACAGTTTTGTCATAAAAAAACATCATCATCTGCCTAGCCTTAGCCCCAACTATATTGGGGTCGGCTTCCAGTCAAACCACATTCAGCTGAATATCAGTATTTTTACGTGGAGCGGCTGCCTAGAAGACCTCCACAACCCATTAACTGGGTAACACGGTACTTCTTTGTAAGACTGGAGACAGATTTACTGGCTTCTGACAATCCGTAACGACTGCCAAAGATCTCCAAATGACAGCCGGGACCAACAGCTTAACGTGCTTTCCGAGGCACGGACGCATCTACAGACTAAATTCGGCGAGCGTTGCTTAACCTTGAATTTCGACCGGTGCGGCTGTTATTATTTAGCCACGAGCTCTCTTGGCGATTAAATGTATAATTTATCGTTCACATGTCGGATCCCTTATGGTCCGCAGGCTCCAATCTTTAATACGGATGATACAGCAGTAGCTACGTAACTGTTTTAAGACTCATCTACGTTTCCACCTAAGTTTTTAATGCCTGCCTCACAGTTTTGGCCTAACTGCAGTTAGGCCAAAACTGTGTGTGGTGGCCAATTACTTTTACTTTACTTTACTTTTGCTTTTGATAAGCACGCGTTTGACCACTATCTCACCTGATAGTAAGCGATGATGCGGTCTAAGATGGAGCACGCTTGCCTAGAAGTAACCTATTCACTCTTGACTTAAAGACTCTGAGGTTGTTGCAGGTGGTTTGAGCTGTAGATAATATCTTATTGCTTGTCCTACACCACGGGCCTCACCATCAAGTCACTATTTATTTAGGAGGAGACAATTAATCAGCCCGGAGTGTTTAGCGCCTGTTTAAATAACACTATTCCGTTTGAAATTCAGTCACTGGCTTAATTTTAGTCGCGTTTACGATTTGTTTGTCACTTAAGTGGCTTTCCAGCTTGTGTTTGTGTACCAAGTGTGTTTTTAGTTGTCGACTGTCTTTTGTTTTCTTGCTTTTGACGGCACATCGGTACTTTGTCGGTTGACAATTTTCGCGGTGTTTTTTAGTCCGGTAAAGTTTCAGTTATGGCTGATTTTTCAATAGTCAGATAATTTTTAACTGAAGAATAAATATGGTTGTTGGACATATTTTGTATGCAAAAGCTGTCAAACTGGTTTTTACTCCTCTGATGAAATTTATCTGACTATAGAAAAATCGGCGCTTAATTGGGGTAAGCTTACAATAATAGGGAATATGCATGAAAAAATATTTACTATCAATAAGTATGTACAGTTTATCTAAAAATATATACTAACAGTGAAAATAGAATTAAAATTGCTCGAAAAACAAACAAGATATAATTATTTTTAAGAAACATATCTGTCTCTCTTGCGAAAACGCTGTTTTATAGAGCAGCTGTTTAGGCATCATAGACTTTGACGTCAAAGTTCATATTGGACTTCTCTTTCTAATTGTAATCTTTGAAGTTTAATAACTTCATCACTAATGAAGGTAATGACAAAATAATTTCATGATTGTTTACTAAAGCTACATGCATATTCCCCATTCGCATAGTGATAAATTTGTACGGATGTTAAGAACACTATTATAAATGGAATGTAAAAGAACGTCCATCTGCAAAGAAATCAAGGTTTTTGTTAAAAATGAGAGCTTTCCTTTAGTTTGCCATGTGTTATTACTTCGCAATATTTGATCCTAATTAGCTACACTTCCGGATAGTGTAATAAAAGAGAGTGTTTTTTTTTAATCAACCGGTTAGATGGGTCGGAGTAACGATTTTTGAAAAATCAATTGATGCAGTTTTGACTTTTAATCAAAATCGGGATGAGTTACCCGCGTCCGTAGGAGAATACCCTTCAGCGAATCCCAACACGTGCTCCCCGGGTGGTGCTAAACAGGTGACAGTAATCGCCTCCGTGGTCTAGTGGTTATACCACCTGATTCAGACCCAGAGGTCCCGGGTTCGCTTCCCAGCGGAGGCAAATTTTTTGCTCGGTTTGGTTGGTGGTAGGACTTGTTCTAAGTCCGCCTGGCAAGCTACCACCATCATGTCTAAGTCTGTCGCCATAACAACTATGTTAACAGCATTGTTGTGTTCCGGCAGATAGAGGTATGATAGTCAGTTCCTCTGTGTAAGAGGATTCCGGGTGAAACTCGCTTCTATCTTCGGCCTAATCATCACTTTCCATCAGGTGAGATTTGGGCCAAGAGCTTCCTCGTTTTTTATAAAAACAAAGACTCCTTTCACTGTTTATTGATATTCCACATAGTTTCGGATTTGGCCCTGAAGGCACACTTTAAAATGCACCCGGTATAGCTTAACTGGTATTCGAGTGCGTTCCATGAAATATACTAAAGCTGCTATTAGTGGATTTTACACGTAACAGAAAAGCAACTCTCGGACATTGAAGGGGCCATTTCCATCGCAGTGAAGTGGATATATTTATTTAGGTACTTAGTAGGTATAATCCTTTGGTTAGTTGGTTAATAAAGGCTTGACCTGTCAAGACCGTGTTTGCTTTCATCTCCATACTTAGGCAGTCCCGAAATGTCAATGAAACCTCTATTTTCTTTACACTTTGACAATTTTACTACCTTACCTATTACTACCTTAACCTCCGCTGTTCGTTTGTCCCCAAACTGAATTATACAGTCATTGTTTGTCCCGCTGCCTGTCCGTCTGTCTGTATCTTAAGAACGGGTGCGCTAAAGTTCACCTAAATTTTCAACTCCGATAATTTTATTGGAAATCCGAAAATGTTCGTACTAACTTTTTTCATCCTTAAAATCACAATTTCTAACTACTCTGTCTCTAATGTTCATAATTCCAAAGCGTTCAACTTCATAATGTCGAAACCTCGAAATTGGTCGCCAATATTATGGTAATTATGTTTAGGGATAAAAGCGTTATGATAAAAACAGTAGGATTTTAAATATATTTACATTAATGATATTATTAATTACAATTTTCGGAAACATGAGTGTTATGAACATCGCCGGTAGCACTACAAATAGTATGAATGGAAACTTTAGGGTGAAAAATTTTAGGAAGAGTGATCATTCGGATTACAAATCATTAGGAAGAACAATTTCGGGAAAAGAACTTTAAGTGAGCCAATAAGGACCCCTTAAGAACCGTAATAGATAGACAGTTAATTTTTTTTATAGATTGTGTATTTATATTGTAGCTATTACACCTACCTTGGTCAACAAATGTCAGCAGCCGATATGATGTCAAAAGAAATAGACACAAGAATTGCGCAAGCTTGAAAATGCTACTGGGGATTCAAGGACATAATGAAGAATACCGAAATTATGATGAACGTTAAAACTAAATTATATTTTTTTTTTTTTATACAAAACGGGGAAACTCTTGGCCCAAATCTCACCTGATGGTAAGTGATGATTAGGCCGAAGATGGAAGCTAGTTTCACCCGGAATCCTCTTACACAGAGGAACTGGCTATCATACCTCTAACTGCCGGAACACAACAATGCTGTTAACATTGTTGTTATGGCGACAGACTTAGACATGATGGTGGTAGCTTGCCAGGCGGACTTAGAAGAAGACCTACCACCAACGAAACCGAGCAAAAAAAAATTGCCCCCGCTGGGAATCGAACCCGGGACCTCTGGGTCTGAATCAGGTGGTATAACCACTAGACCACGGAGGCGGTTAGTGTCACCTGTTTAGCACCACCCGGGGACCACGTGTAGGGATTCGCTGAAGGGTATTCTCCTACGGAAGCGGGTGACTCGGCCCCCAAAAAAAAAAAAATAATACCTGCGTACTCTCAGTCTTGACTGGGCTGCCAAACGTGGGCACTCACCAAAGAACAAAATACCAAACTAAGAACCTGTCAGACAGCAATGGAACGAAGCATGTTAAATATAAGGAAATCTGATAGAATAAAAAACATAACAATTGGAAAACGCACAAAAATCGAAGACGTAACAACAGAATTAGGAAACTAAAATGGAAGTGGACTGGTCACATGACAAGAGGCACTGAAAAGTGGACTAAAAATATAGTGTCTTGGTACCCAAGAAACAGTAAAAGAAATAGAGGCAAGCAGTTCCGAAGGTGGGAAGATGAAATTAAAATGACAGCAGGGAAAACATGGACAAGAACGGCGCTAAATAGAACGGAGTGTAAAGAAATGGAGGAGGCCTTTGCCAAAATAGGGCAAACAGACCAAGTTGCCGGTGTCACTGACTCGCAAGAGTCTTAGGTTAAGTTATTAAAAAGTGTAATTATGTCTGAAATAAAAGGCTTATATTATTAGGGTAAAACCAGGAGAGATGGACCACTTTTTTTTCAACTTAAATATCTTTTTTTTTTGTTTAATAACTATTATACAATTTAGTGTTATACTAACTAACTATTAATAGTCAACATTTTTTTATTTTAATATGGCACGATCATAGCTTCTTTATGGAAATAATTGAAATATTAAAAGAAGTACCCTCGGTCCATCTCTCCCACACTATACGGGTGAGTCGGACCACCCTGTAAGGAGAGATGGTCCTTACAAAAATAATCATTAACACTTCTTAAACAAAAAAATAAACATTCAAAACGAAATCAACAAGTGAGATAAACAATTAAATAAAAGGAAAATCTTCAATTTGTCACCGTATTTTCGCATCGGTCGCACATATTGGGATAATTAGTGCAGCCTTCATTGGACTACCGTTCACAAATAATGCACAGCAGCCATTCATCTTGAATCAGGGTGTGACCCAAATATCAGAGTGACCCAAATGTTTTTGCTGCCTTATTGATACCCATTCCATTAGAAACAGCTTGAAAAGCATGAATTAATGCACTTTCTGTCTATTCTCCTCTACATACTCCACTTTTTCTCTTATGTGTTAAAGGCATATTACCTACAAAAGAAGAGATTAACTCATAAAAAATGTATAGATTAAAAAGTAAGTAGCAGTTATTAATTAAAAACCACTTAACAGAACAAAACAGAATGGTTTACTATTGGTCCATCTCACCCACATATAACGTGGTTCATCTCTCCTAAATTGTGTGGATAGACGGACCACTTTCTCATATTAAAAGCACAATAAATAAACAAAAAAATTTACGTTATTTTATCATTTCATGAACATACTAACACAGAAACATCAATTCTTATTTAAAAAATACAATATCTTATACATACCTTCGCTTTTTAAACACCTACACAAAAAAAATCACGCTCCCGAAACCTTTTAATTCGTTTTTTAGTAATTTAACAAACACAAATCTAACAGTCTCGCTTTCTACAAGGAGCAAACAGGTTGACAAGAGCTCGTAAGTGTTTCCAGCTTAAATAAATTTAATAGTTTGGTAGAAATTACGATGGTCCGTCTCACCCGCAGCTGGTCCATCTCTCCTGGTTTTACCCTATTATTGTCGCTATGACAACAAATAATAATAATTAAAATGGCTCCAATAAAAGAAAAGTTTTTTTTTCAGGTCTATGGTTCGTAACTTATCGTGTGAGAGTGCGACTCTCACTTGGCCGGTTTTTTTGACATTGATTTTCGTTGAAATATTGCGACTTGAATTTAAACGGCTTTTACAAACGAATTATTGGCTGACTGTTATCTCTGCTGGTTTTTTTTTTCAGAGTATTTGAACACAGATCGATCTTTAAGGATAAGCAAGGCTTGCCAAGGTTGTTTTGTGGATCGGTGACCACCTTAAAATATCGAGTGGGGTAGATCTTTGGCAGTCGTTATGGATTGTCAGAAGCCAGTAAATCTGACTCCTGCAGTCTTGTCAAGAAGAACCGTGTCACCCATTTAATGAGTTGTGGAGGTCTGGTACGAGTCGCTTTACGTAAAACACTGGTATTCAGCTGAATTCAGTGTGACTGGAAGCCGACCCCAATATACTTGGGAAAAGGCTAGGCAGACGATGATGATAGAGCAGTGGATTTGAATTAGCACTTAGTTATTTCTCGGCATTAAGGCTTAGGTTTACAGACTTATTATTGGTAAAATTGACTGGTAGAGAATGCCTTGTTGCATTAAGTCCGCCCATGTACCACTATTGTGCATAAAGTTTAAATAAATAAAATTCAGATCATAAAGTACTTTCCTCAAATAAATTGATGAAACACTGCACTTCATCCTTAATCTTCAATCTTGAATCTCATTAACATTATTAAAGGCTGTGCCATTAAACAGCACATCGGCGTACACAAACTTCACTCACTATGACTGACGCGATTCACAAAATACCTTTACAAACCCGAACAACACCGTTTTGTAATCCTATTTGGTAAACAAGCAGCTTAATCCGATCCTTTCAAAATAAAACGATTGTAATCCGAACGTCACTATTCTGTCGGTGTTGCCAACTCTACCAATACCATTAAATTTTAGCTAGGGTTTTTGCAAAAAGATTAAAGCCAGTTGTATTGTCTTACTACTGTTCTTTTAATTTGCGCATGACAGATTACTTTATTTAAGAAATTTAGAAGTATCTGAATCCAAAATTATAGTGTCAGTAAATAGGTTACTTCTAGGCAAGCGTGCTTCATCTTAGACCGCATCATCGCTTAACATCAGGTGAGGTAGTGGTCAAACGTATGCCTATCAATAGTAAAAAAAAAAGTTATAAATGCAGAAGTCTGTCTTTTTGTCTGTTTGAAAAAATTTGTCGTTTTAACGGATTTGAATGTAAATTAGACTGGATCCGAATAGGTCAAATAAATTTTCATGACCAGTGTATGTTCGCTTGTGATTATTTTCAATTTTTTCACGAGAGAAGTCGCTGGGAGATGAAGCTAGCAAAATAAACGTGTGAAATAAAATAAAAAAAAATCGTTACAGACGAGGTTTGGTAATATTGTTTAGGTTTCATTTGTTATGGGTACAAACAGAAGTTAATTTCAATGGTTGTGACAGTTTATCCAGGGAGACCAGATATTGCGATTATAATTTTACGGTTCCGTTAGGAGAATGGTGGAGATAAAGCACCGGTTTTCCTCAAAGTGACGTATATGCTCTAATACGTACAGGCTGAGGAAAGTTTACATGCCCTCCACATTTTTTACTAAGTGTGTTACACTGCATGATACATTGCACTAATTTGGACGGCAAATTCTTTCATTAAATCTTACGTTTCATAATTAAGAGTGTGTATTCCGTCCACTAGCGCCGCCAATCGTTTTTTATTAATTGTGGTAAATTAAACACACGTAGATAAAAAACCGCTCTGTAGTGCACTAAAGAAATGTATCTATTATTTTTTGACAGCTATTTTTAATACATAACTCATGGCTAAATAGCCAAAACGGCAATTATTGCTAAAAGTGGCCACTTTTAGCAAAAATATCGACTTTGGCAACTATTTGACTTTGACTTTTGGCGGCGCTAGTGGACGGAAAACACGCTCTTAAGGTTTGTCATAATTGAGTAATCACACACTTTCCATTCCTTCCTCTATTGTTCACTACATTAATTTTACGGTTCAAGTCACGTTGAGAAGCGAAGAGTTTTTTCTCAGTGGAATTTGGCTTCGCACATATTGTGCATTTGACAAAAATTTTCAATTTCAAAATTACTAATTTTCACATTCGCATCTCAATCGCAAACTGTCAAAAATGTATGAAAATGTAGGCTTTTTGACAGTTTACGACTGACATTCGAATGCGAAAGTTTTTTAAAAATTAGTAGAATTGGACATCTGATTAAACAGCTAAATCATTTAGAAAAAAAAATCCTAAGATGTAGTTTTGTCGATGCAAAAATAGCTTGATGTAGCTATAAAATTAGTATGTTGGCAACACTGTATTCCGTTATAATATTCCCACTGCGTCGGGTCATTAATGATTCCGTGTGAGTCCAGCGATGGAGGGTAATCCCGTATTCCCGAATATTCGTAGGGATGTGCGTTAGACAGAGGATAACTTGTATGTCAAATTTGATGTGAGGAACGTTTAGGCGTATTTGGTTAATTTTGCTTTCCTTAAAGGCTTTGTATTGTATTTATTTATTTGTTTACATAGGTAAAGAAATACAGATCTAATTTTTAATTAACAGAACGCTTTGTTATGCCAGCAGGCGTACAAATATTGTGTGCAAATCTAGCTTAGGATTGCAAATTAAAATGTATTGAAAACGTTTGAAAAAGCATGCATAATCATGTTAAATTAGAAAATAAATTGATTCTGTCAGACCCAAATGTAAAAAAATAAAATCTATACCAAAAATAATAAATAAAGTCAAAATAAAAATCTGTCTAAAGTACTCGTATCAATAATTGTTATTCTAAATTAATTCGTCATTTAAGTATTCGTCAATAGTCATCATCTGCCTAGCCTTTTCCCAACTATATTGGGGTCGGCTTCCAGTCAAACCGGATTCAGCCGAATGCCAGTATTTTACTTGGAGCGGCTGCCTACCAGACCTCCACAACCCATTAACTGGGTAACACGGTACTCCTTGGTAAGACTGGTGTCAGATTTTCTGGCTTCTGACTATCCGTAACGACTGCCAAAGATCTCCAAATGACAGCCGGGACCAACAGCTCAACGTGCTTTCCGAGGCACGGAGAAAACTCGGTATGTTAAGATGGTCACCCATCCACAGACCAACCTCGGCAAGCGTTGTTTAACCTGGAAGATCGACCTGTGCGGCTGTTATTATTTAGCCACATTTCGTCAATAGTATTATAGTTACATTTATAAGAAACTAGCTTCCAAGATCACATCTGTCGCGGGTGGATGGTTGGGTTGGAGTTGATTGAACGATCAGCAGTGAACTGCACTGCACAGAGGCTGCGCTGAACTACAAATAACCTCAGAGGTGGGTCACGAGTTTCGTTTCTGCTGTACTTCTCTTCAGCTCCCAGTCTTGACGGTACAGTTAAGTCTTGGAGCAGTAAACCACGTGGCGTACGTAGTTCAGATATATGACGGCGTCAGCGACGGCTGAGCGATAGAGTCATCGTCGTTTGGGTTCGGTGGTAACGGGTTCATTGTAGATTATAACACTCAATACAGTACTAAGCTCACTTTATTAACTGTGATTTTACTTTATTAACTGTGGCTGAGTGCCAAAGCACTTTTTGAACGTATAGCTTACAAACAGACAGTCCCCCAAAAACGCCCGCCCGCACCACTTCCTAGTGTTTTAGCTGTGAAGAAGAAGTGGCCAACAAACTCCCCAGCAACACATTTGTCTGCTGAGTTAGAAGAACTCGCATTTATAAGATCATAAAAGAAGTTGGTTTAAAACAATTCAAATAGGTAAACCGACAGTTTCGTTCTGGAGGAGTGTCTTTGTTGGTATCTCGAGTTAAAGTGTGCTCTCTGCAAAGTCCCCACTCTCCAACACGACTCTGTCCACGTGCCGCCATTACAACTGACAACTGACATCACGGCGTTTATCACTACCGTACAACAATACTCAAATCAGCAACGAATTATTAAATAATATCGTTATCCACGACATAAATAAATATATGTAATAGTGGTCAGAGGAAACCATCAGAACACCGATAACGGCGACATTCGATCGCAGGCGATATGGTAAGATCACCCAGCGCCGATGGCTAGTCTCCGTTCAGATCGGCCACCATGGCCGAAATCGGTCAGGAGGGCTATATTAAATCGGTCAGGAGGGCTATATTTATGTGCTGTGGTTGTCATAATTATGCTTCTGTGCCAATACCATCGTGATGCCTTTATGAAAAAGAAATAGTGCTATAAGTCTCGTATAGCCCCGCCTACCTCTCATCTGATGGTGTAAATATGTCATAGTACAGCAGTGCGATTCTGTAAACATGTCGAAGTGAACACTTAGGCGCCTGCCGGAGTCGCGGGACTATTCGAAAGAGATACCGTGGCTCCGGAACACAAAGGGCACTGAAGGAACATGGTTGGGTTTTAGTCAGTAAGAGTCTGACAGTCCCTCCCGCTCCGCCCAGAGCGGAGGAAGTCATTTGATAATTCCCATCCCTAAAAAAAAGACTTAGGCGAAGTGAACGACAAGTAAGCTGTCAAACCATGCAAACAAGATGGCATCACTTGTCGTTCAATCCACCTCACTTAGGTGACATAGTGAGATGTCGCCAGAATCAGCCGGCTGACCTGGGGGTTTACAGCAAACGTTCCGTGTTTTGACAAGTTCATAATAAATCTTTGCCCAAAAATAATAACATGAGATATTTGTGCAAGTTCAGTGCTTAAATCCCCCATCTCTACACATAATTATTGCCTTTGATGTCTCCCACATTAAATGCATGGAGAAAACTCGAAGGGAACCGAACATCAAACGAGTCGCGTTCGGGTGTTTCCGATTGCGCCGCGCGGATTACTTGCGATCGAACGTGTTGCTTGGTACTCGCGAACATGTTGTTGTTTGATCCTCTGAGACTCTTCGGTACTTACTTACGGGAATATTTCTATTTCAGGAAAGATGGAGAGAAGTTGATGATACATAAATGAAAAAAATAAATGGTCAAGTCCGAGTTGAAGTCGCACACAAAGGGTTCCGTACCGTATTGCATAATTCAATTCCGCCAAGCCATCATCACACCTCATGGAACATCATGGAACCATCATCGGACCACAAGACGTACGGTGACGCGCTACCGCTGCATGGTGGACATCCCACCTATACGCACAAAACGTTTTGGGAATACAGTCATTGTGCGTACTGCTAAGGAGTGGAATTCCCTGCCGGAGTCTGTGTTTCCTGATAGCTACAAACTGGGAGTCTTTAAGTCAAGAGTGAATAGGTTACTTCTAGGCAAGCGTGCTCCATCTTAGACCGCATCATCGCTTAACATCAGGTGAGATAGGGGTCAAACGTTATGCCTATCAATATAAAAAAAAGATGGTAAGTTGCAGTGCGTCTGGATGGTAGAAGTTATTTTTTCTGACATTCACGCGAGGGAAGCCGATGCATCAGCTAGTATTGTATATGGAGCAATCGCATAACAACTACAATTAATACTACAACCAATGTTCCTTTGAAAATTAATTATCACAAAATTAACGTGACAAATTGTCAAACGCGCGTTCGCTGCTATTATTGTTTGAATGGATTATAAACGGCGGCATAGCATCACTTGCGTTTGATCTGCCGAATGGGTGATATGGGGTATGTAATGGGCTCTACCCATCTACTCTGACTAAACGTCAGATTTTGTGTTTTACTATTGACAGGCACGCGTACTTGTTATTAAAAAAAAAAAAAAAAAAAACGGTGAACACTATCTCACCTGATAGTAAGCGATTATGTGGCCAAAGACGGAGCACATATTCCTAGATGCCATCAATTTACTCTTGTGTTAAAGACTCCCCGGTTGTAGCTATCAGGAAACACTCTGGCAGGGAATTTCACTCCCTAGCTGTACGCACAATGAATGTCTACCCAAAACTTTCTGTGCCTGTGGGTGGGATGTCATACTTAAGCATAAAAGTACTGCTTGAAAACTTTTCGCTATATTCTTGCATGTTATTTTCGTCTACTTGACATATTTTTGAGGTTGTAAGGTCGGTTTTAAGTTGCCCCAGTTTAGAGTTAGAACAATCGTCTTTCACTCTTGAGTTCAAGAGACTATATTATTTTTGTATTGTTTGAGAACTGTTAACAATAATACGTCAAGAGTGAACAACCGTTCGATTCTGTAAACATGTCGAAGTGATCGCTTGGGTGAGTGATCACGGAGCGAGCAGCCGGTTGATTCTGTCGACATCTCACCGTGATCACTTAGAGGTGGAGTGAACGTCAAGTGACCTGTCAAACCATAGAAACAAGATGGAATGACAGCTCACTTGACGTTCACTCCACCCAAGTGATTACGGTGAGATGTCGACAGAATCGACCGGCAGATTCAATTTTGATTACTTGGATTCACAGCACACTTCGTAATCACTTCAACCAATTCTCGCTTCGACATGTTAACAGAATCGCACTGCAGGTAACTTCCAGTCAAGCGTGCTCTATCTCAAAGACTCAAGACTCAAACAATTATTTCAACTAAACCATTTACAGGCACTTTTGAATTGTCAAGGTCGGTCAGTCCAAAAAGATGAAGCTATTTGCACGTTCCAAAGCGTAGATCTCTATGGAGAAGAACGTGCAAGAAACTCCACGGACACTCTTTTAAAAATACTATCGTCGATCATATCATCGCTTTCTATTAAGTGAAGTCATTAGCAATTATAAACAAGCACAAGCTACATGCTCCTTCACACCGACTTCGTAAGGTCCATGATTCATTTGTGGGGCTCGGTATCCGTTTATACAATAGACTTTCAATTTCTTATCTTGATCTGCCTTTTAACTCATTTAAAGCTAAAGTAACCTCTGTTCGAAGGCATACTATTCTGTTAATGATTATTTATTAGATAAGAATAGTTGGTCGCTGTGTTGAACGCAAGACATATTATCATGTTCTTTTTCTATAAGTAGTTCGTTTATGACAGGTTATATGTGTTCATAGAATATTGATTTTTTTAATTTTTTAATATCTTTTTTATTTATTTCGTTTTTGTCTTCTTATTATTTATTTATGTAGGTCAATCTTTCAACGTCAACACTTGCTTGAGTGTGTATTTTGTTTTATAGAATCATAGAAACATAGTGTGCTAGCTTTTTTTTTTGTGTTGTGTCATGTACTTATTAATTACTTTGCATACTAATTATTATATAAATTCTAGTTCCTAAAACGTAACAGACAGCTGTGTTGCTGGGGAGTTTGTTGGCCACTTCTTCTCCACAGCTAAAATACTAGGAAGTGGTGACGGGCGAGCGTTTTGGGGGACTGTCTTTTGTAGAACTTGACGTTCAAAAAGTGCTGGCTCTCAGCCTAATTTGAATAAATGATTTTTAAATTTTGAAAACCAGCGGCCAAGTGCGAGTCGGACTCACGCACCGAGGGTTCCATACAAACCTGTAGGTAAATATAAGCAAAAGTTGCGATTTACGATTTATGACGTATTAAAAAAAAACTTACTACATCTTGTTCAAACCAGTTTTCGCTGGTAGTTTACATGGTAATGTACATCATATATTTTTTTTAGTTTTATCATTCTCTTGTTTTAGAAGTTAAGGGGGGGGGGGGCACTCATTTTTCCACTTTGGAAATGTCTGTCGCGAAAACTATTCAGTTTAGAAAAAAATGATCGTAGAAACCTCAATATCATTTTTGAAGACCTATCCATAGATACCCCACACGTACGGGTACGAAAAAATAATAATTTTGAGTTTCAGTTCTAAGTATGGGGACCCCCAAAATTTATTGTTTTTTTTTTCAATTTTTATTTGAAAATCTTTATGCGGTTCACAAAATACATCTACTTACCAAATTTCGACAGCGTAGTTCTTATAGTTTCGGCGAAAAATGGCTGTGACATACGGACGGACGGAAGACAGACAGACAGACAGACAGACGGACAGACATGATGAATCTATAAGGGTTCCGTTTTTGCCATTTGGCTACGGAACCCTAAAAACAACAAAAAACGATCCCAAAGCAGTAGGAAAGAGAATAAAATATCTATCATACTTCTTTCTTTAAAAAAAGGTGCCCCATATAGGAATTTCTTCTGTAATGTTCACAAACATACGAACTCACAAAGAGAAACAGACCGACCCGACCCAGAACGTCTATCTGTAGGCAATACCTACAAATATTTGTTCCGTGCGGGAATCGAACCCGCGACATGCAGCGCAGCAGTCAATCGCTCAACCACTGCGCCCACGACACCAACGCGAACGACATAAGGTACGTCAGCGAGTAACTTCTTGTAATTGTTAATTAACTTCATTAATATTCGTTTACACGGGGCAATTTTTTTGAGAAATTATTGCTCGGCGTCACATATAGATCAATCTAGAGAAATTAGAGGAGCAATGTGCAGAAACGTCAATGAAATGCGGCAATTGTTTCGGCAATATTGTTTCTAATTGCTCCATGTTCCGTGTTCCATATTGCTCTCTCTGTTTTGTTTGTTTTGCAAGCGACAGCATTGCGTAGTTTCTTGGAGATCCTCCAAATTGCCATTGAAAAACATTTCGTCAAGTTTCCGCTTGCTGCTGTTGCCGTAAATTGCTTGAATAATATTTTTTTTATTTTTTTATTATTTATTATTTTGAACAATATTTTATTGATAAGCTAGCTGGCCCGTGCAACGTCGTCTGCGTCACATTTTGCATTAGTGCTCCGCTCATATAAGTCATATATAGCCTACAGCCATACACTGAAATAATTATTCAAATAGGAACAGTGGTTCCTGAAATTAGCGCGTTCAAGCAAGCAAACAAACTTTTCAGCTTTATAATATTAGTATAGATTTTCATTTTGTGTGGTACTTTCCTCAAAATGCCACTTCAGACATTAACCTACATGGTTCTCATATGATTTGACCAGTACGATTGTATGGACTTTAAAAGAGACTTTTACCTCTGAGTTTGTTTCGGTGTTTCTTCTCAGAGCAGTCAGCTATGAAACGCCGGCCTCATCTAGTTTAAAATGACCACAACAGATTGACGTGTAAAAGTGTTATTTACAACCTACTTTAAAAATAAATATCATTTCTAATAGCCCGTGTAAACACACCTTAAATAACTACAACACAATACCACCTAGAACCTAACAATCGAACGCCTCCATAGCAAATTAAACAAAATTAATTAGATTATAAATCAAGGAGCATATCGCGAAGTTGGCACTTGTTCCTTTCATGTTCAACCAAATTAATCAATTAAGTGTTGTCACGACAATTTATTATAACGAAAATTATAGGTGGTATACAGGATGTATTTGTTTAGATTCAGGAAAACGTTCCTAGGAAACTGCCCTTAACTTTTTTAATTGTTGAGTATTTGCAAGATTCAAGATTCAAAGCATTTATTTCAAATAAACCATTTACAGACACTTTTGAAATGTCAAGTCAAGGTCGGTCAGTCAAAAATATGTAGCTATTTTCACGTCCCAAAGCGTAGATCTCTATGGAGAATGACGTGCAAGAAACTCCGCGGACACTTGCTTACGATATATGCAGGTTTTGAAAAAAAAAAACCTACAGGAAGAAAATAAAGAGGGATTACATTTGTCCAAAACTGGAAGGAATAGAAAGAAAGGGAAGAATTTTTCTATGCAGTGGGAAAACTCAAGCCAGATGAAAAAAGAAAAATGGCAAATCTCCACAAACAGTTTTTTTTATGTCTGTCGATCTTGTTTCTAGTAAGTATGGAAAAAATGTTATGGTCCAACAGAGATTTAATTATCAGCCACATATTATCTGAAAAAAAAAACTTTGACACTAGTTTTCATAACAAATAAATGTCGTCTACTGTTGGAAATATGATGTGTCACTGTGTCGCCCAAGTGTCACTGCCACGACCTTCCTATGCGTCTTGTATTTCAGCGACTTTCACCTGTTCCTCGGTCCTTCCTGTGTAGGGTAAAAGCTGGATAGTTGCCTCACTTTTTGTAACTACTTTATATCTCTTCCTACAAAAAACAAAACACTTTATTTTTAAAATGGGTAAGTGCTTTGGTTGATAATCTTCAAGTTTGTGAAATTAAAAAACATTATATTTGATAATTCCAGAGTATCGGCGATTTTTGCGGACCTAAATTTTGTGCCAACTATCCTGTATATGGGACAGTTGCTGTATCTATATAAGTTAAATAAGGATTGATTTCCCGTCAAGAAAAAGGACTTTTGTTCCGCAAAAACTTTGATCGCACCCTGCTTTCCCTTGCAATCGCACAAACACATGCAACGTGGTAAACTTAGTGGTAGTTGTAGAGCCTCTAGATTGATAAAAAATAACATGTAATTTAATTCAAGAAACTAGAGTAATTAAAATCAAGGCAACTATGCTCCTGGAGCAACTATCCTAGTTTTCCTGTACGCGTTGGAAGGCCTGCGTAGGCCTTTCAACGTACGCATCTGGTACAGGGTCGTTTGAAATAAATATGAATCATCAAAGATCCACCCTGTATTTGTATTGTGTTCTCACACGAAGAGTTCCGCAGTCCCTGTTTCACGAAGCAAGCGCTTAATTAATAATTCTAACAGTTTATATAGAGTGAAATAAAGCAATTCTGTTATCGTATTCGCAAACATTTGACTCCACAATCCGACGAACGATGAAGCCAATGTTTAGAGTGAGCGCCTCTCGCGTTCATTCTTTGAACGATAATAGGTGAACTAATTTGAATTGAATGGGTGCGTGGATGGCCTGTGATTGTTTGAGAGAGAATTTGACGCTCTTGAATGGAATTGTGAACTCGTGGCTAAATAACCATCGCGTGGATCTATCTTCAAGGTTCAGCAACGCTTGCCGTCGTCGGTCTGTGGATGAATTTTAAGATCTTTGGCAGTTGTTACGGATTTTGCCAAGGAGTACCCTGTTACCCTGTGAATGGTTTGTGGAGGTTGAATAGGGAGTCACTCTACTAAAAATTAGTGTATCCAGCTGAATCCAGTTTGACTGGAAGACGAGCTCAATATAGTAGGAAAAGGCTAGGCAGATAAATGAAAGATGTTTTAAATGGAACGATTGAATAACTTTATTTTTATTATTGAAAACGCATTATTCTGTTTGCCAACAATTGTTTGCAAACGACAAATCAAGCCTTTTCTGCAGTAATGTGTCCCCATTAAACGTAAAAATTAAATGGCTACCAATCAAACAATTTAACTCCTACTGTTTGCTACTTCAAACAAATATTCAGTATAAATAGTGGCTCCAATTCAGTGAATAGCGATATGTATTTGACCATGTTACAGTACATTATAATTCAGCCGTTCAATAATATATTTTGTGTTTCGTAATTCCGTACAGTCAACAATTTGAGTTGTCGGCAAATAATTAGCATTTTAATTGTACCGCGCAAACAACGCGAGAACGCGCGAGCCGACGGGGAGGTAGGGGGAGGGGGGAGCTTATTAATAGGGCTCTTCTAAAATGCTGATTCCATCCTTTATGTGCTTTCGTGTTTTGTGATATCAGGCCTGCTTCGTATTTTATATTATAAACTGTATTTATAATTGGGGGCTCCACTTGTAAGGAATTCACTTGGTAAGTTGAAGTTGATTTATCAAAGCAACTTGTTTGGATACTGAGTCTAAGCAGGAAAATTTGTTATACTGTATGTCAGACGAGCCGTGGAACTTAAATAATAATCGGCTCTACAAAAATAGAGATTTGGAAACTTTCTGTACACCACCACAAACCGAAAAACCGGCCAAGTGCGAGTCGGACTCTCACATAAAAGATTCCGTAAAAACACGATTCTTGTTCGACCTTTTAATTTAATTATTATTATTTGTTTTATAGCGGCTCTGTGAAAATATCAGCTGTCTACCTGTTGCGGTTATTGAGATACAGCCCGCGACAGACAAGCAGACGGACGGACGGGCAGCGGAGCCTTAGTAATAGAGTTCCGTTGCTTAACCTTCGCTGCCTTTGGAACCCTTCGGAACCCTCAAAAGTGACGTCTGCCTTCAAAGCAAGAGTGAACCGGCCATCTCGCTCCATCACAGACCTCATCCATCGCTTTCCATCAGGCGTGACTGTGGTCTAGCGCAAGCCCATTGCATAATTAAACCAGCGGCTAAGTGCGAATCAATCTCGCGCACGAAGGGTTCCATAAAAATAGCAAAAAAACAAGTTTCTTGTACGGGAGCCCCTTTAAATATTTATTTTATTCTGTTTTTTAGTATTTGTTGTTATCGCGGTTCTTGAGATACAGCGTGGTGACAGACAGACAGACAGACAGCGAAGTCTTAGTAATAGGGTCCCGTTTTTACCCTTTGGGTACGGAACCCCAAAAAAAAAGGATATTATAGTTTGCATTGCAAAATATATATCCTCTACCTACTCATGATCCTTTTGTTCAACCAAATCATACTGAGCAAATATTTTAAACAAACGATTAAATATTGAACAAAATAAAGATAGAATAACAATATCGTATATTTGTTCCGCTGATTGGAAACTGGGAAAAATCTCATTTCCTCCGGGATATGAGGGGGTTCTTTGAAGGTCCCATCTAGAGGACAGTGGGAGTTTTATTTATTTATCTCTAAGTATGAATTTGGAATTGTAAGTAAGTAGTAACTGATTTGAATCCAATTGTAATTATTAAATGGGCTCGTTTTTTGCGGATATGTACCTGGTGAGGACATGTGTCGTCACCAAAGCTACATATAGACATGTTCATTAGTAGCACGTAAGCATGCCATATCTTACCTTCTTAACATGGATGATCTGAAACTCTTTGCCCCCAACAATTCGCGACTGATGGAGCTACTGAAGGTAACTGAAACTTTCAGTAGAGCCATTAGGATGCAATTTGGTGTGGATAAAAATGTGCAGTCATGCATGTAAAGAAAGGGGAGATTATGGAATCTGAGGGAATTCAACTCTCGGATTCCATACAGGTTAGATCCCTCAGTTCAATCGAACCCCGGAAGCGTTGGGCATTAATGTTGCTGACATGAAGCAATCGTTGAAGGAGCGCTTTTTTGGCCGCTTGAAAAGGGTTTTGAATAGCCTTTTGTCGGGCGGAAATAAAGTGGACAAAGGACTCACCCCGTTGTTCATGGCTAAAGAGAACTGGCGCAAACTGTGATACTTACAACAGATGATCGCCAGGAGGTATGGAAAGGCAAGGAGCTTCACGGGAGCTTCTATCGGGCTCTTAGAGCTTAATACAGAAGGCAGTGCTCCTCGATACGGCTCGTATTGTGAGATTGTGAGGCAGTTCCTTTCTCTGGAGCCCTAACCACCGATAGCTTGGACCCTGCTTCCAACACCAGTGGACTATTTTTTGTAAATATGTAAAATGTGATAAATAGGTATTAAAAATGAAGAAATAGAATAATTTTAAAATATGTCTTTTTTTATACATTAAAGCGCTGTTCCTGTCTCCTAATTATTTAAAGTTTCGCTTTGCCCGACAGGGTCCATAATTGTTTCAGTTTTTATTCATTTTACCACCTGTATGTGTACATTGTGGACTGCAATAAACAATTTGATTTGATTTATTTTGTAGCAAGATTTGTAAAAATAGTATAAAAACATTAAATAACAATTCTGACAAAATCATCGTATTTACCTAAAATCTTTTGTTCAACCAGTTTAGAATAGCATCTTATTTATTTCCCTTCACAGAACCTCCTCCACGTCCTCCGTTGTTTTACAAACCAATAATAGTTTTATTATACAGAGTGATATTTCTCTCGCCATTGAGGTCTCCCTCGACGTTGGGCATACTAAACTAGTCATAGAGTAGCGCAGACTTACATAGATAAGTTCTAGGTATTTTATTTAACAACTCTTTTTTTCTGTCGTGCTTCATTTGCTGGACGGCAAATTTCGTATTTTTAAGGGGCGTTTGCTTTTGCCTCGCAGTTACAAAATGTAAGAATCATCTCTAATTTTGACAAGTTTTTGTCATTGATTATGTAAGTAGAAAGACTTGAGACTTAAATTTGAACTTTTTTTTTATAACGAGGATTAATTATCCTTGTGGTGTCCGCCGCTTTTGATTCTAGCTTTCGCTATTATACTGGGTAAGAACAACGGACAAAATTCAAAAAACATGTTTTCCCGGTACAGTTTACTTAATACTAAGTATTGTTCTATGCATGTAATTTTCAGTAGTCTTAAAAAAACTAATGAAAATTAAATGCATCTTTAAGGTACGATATATTTAGAAAGTGTTATTTCAAATAAGTGATTTAGGTCTAACAGATCAAGTATTTCAAGTAAGTACTTTAATAGTAAAAAATAAATAAAGTGAAACTAAACTTTATCAGAAGTCATCGAAGTTACTACCTATGCCCGTCGACTGGCTTTCGACCGCCGCGCTCTCTATTTTCTGCCTACTCTACAAGTAACAAGAGACCCTGTGCGGCTGTGCAAACGCTATGCAAGACACGTCTCACTCGAATTTACAGCAATTCATTCGATATTGGATTATTAGGCATTGATCTTTTTAAAATTTCCCGATTTACTGCGGAATTTACGGACGGTGAGGAGTTGTGGACGGGAACGCTCTCTTGTTTTTAATGTTTTTTGTTTTTTTGAAGATCGGAAAGGGGTATTTCATTATAATAATCCCAATCCTATTTGTCTTCTATCTTATATATACCTACCTATATATAAATTAATCCCGATTTCCCTTGGTCATCTCACGCGTGAACGGCTGGGCCGATTTCGCTATTAATTTTTTTGTTGTATTTGTTACTGTCTGAGAAAGTTCTTATGACAGAAAAAATAAGAAAGTATTGATATAAATCTAGCAACAAATGGACGCTAATAGCTAAGATTTCAAATGACTCACATCTCATTTAATAATAATAATAATAATAATAATAATAATATCCTTGGACATTTCACACAACGCCATATAGTCCCAAGCTAAGCAACCTAATGCTTGTGTTATGGTAACGATATGGCTGATAAACTACTTACATAATTTTTTTTTTTGTAAATACATACATATTATAGATAGAAAAACACCCAGACTCGGAACAAATACTTGTAGGTCTTACAAATATTTGTTCCGTGCGAGAATCGAACCCGCGACATGCTGCGCAGCAGTCAATCGCTCAACCACTGCGCCAACCGTGTCGTCATTTAAGATGGGTATGTACGCGGGGACCAGTCAGAGCTGTGCAAGAATTAACTTGTAACCCGGGTATCGACGTATGGTAGCAGTAGGAACTGTGTGGTTTGAGTCCATAATAAAAACGTGCGAGGAAATCCTTACAGAAAAGGGTCTTCTTAGTCGTTCAATCGCTGCTAAAGATTACGACTATGATTATTTAAATACTACCTACGCTTCTCCAATAGCATGCCCTATGCCATACCAATTCGGTATTGTCTTTTATTAATTCAACTGGACTTGAACTCGCTACGATATTAATTTGTCCTAGCTATTGCAATACCCAGCACTTTGTTCATTATAAAGCTTTTAGTTAAAACCTATGTGTTTCTAGAACTTTGGAAGGGGCGTCAAGCCGTTGGTACTACGCCAGATCTCTCTCTGTTCGGGGTCGGGTTCCCATCCCTTCAGAATATTAAACTGATGGAAGAGAGAGTGCTCTTGTGTTTGCGCACACACTTGGTGCACTATTATAAGCGTCTCTAGTCTCCGTTTAGAATGACTGACATTTCTTTAATTTGAATTGGATTGTTTCTTGTTTTATTTTCATTTTTTTAACGTATTTATTGTCTGTTATTTTGTTTAGTGTGAGCACATATTTTGATAATTAGATGTGAATTATGAATCTTGTATGGTCTGAAATAAAGATTATTATTTATTTTTATCTATACTAACATTAAAAAGCTGAAGAGTTTGTTTGTTTGCTTGAACGCGCTAATCTCAGGAACTGCTGGTCCGCAACCGCAGGTTCAGTTGAA
Source organism: Ceramica pisi (assembly GCA_963859965.1). Taxonomy (NCBI): domain Eukaryota; kingdom Metazoa; phylum Arthropoda; class Insecta; order Lepidoptera; family Noctuidae; genus Ceramica; species Ceramica pisi. Next base: position 22,426,446 of record OY982541.1, on the reverse strand, counting down.
AACCAGCGTCAGGCACTAGTTGTCTAGCATACATGCTGAACTGGACCTATTTTGGTGCAGCCTTGAGGCACACAAATGTACATTTACTTATTAGCTTCTTTTTTTGTGTTGTGCCTTGTGTTGTATCAAATAAATTCTTTTTTTTTCTTTCTTTCTTTGAAAAATTCTTTCAGTGTTAGATAATCCATTTATCGAGGCTATATACATATATCATCACGCTAAGACAAATAGGAGCGGAGCATTCATAGAAAATGTGACGCAGACGAAGTTGCGCGGGTCAGCTAGTTTATTTATATTTATAGAAACGAAGTCAAAAGGCAGAAAGATGATGACATAGCATCACGCGTTTCCGTCACTCGTGCCAACCCGTATGTTTCAACACAGGGCACAAGAGAACTGTCCCCAAATCCCAATTTGCTTGAATGAGAAAATAATGTAAAACGATCCGATTGTGCGCGTATAGAATTTTAAATCTTACGCCTTTTTGTCATCGCGTTTTTTTTCAGTTTTTTTTTCGGTAATCAAAAGCTTGTTAGAAGGACTCTTCAAAGTAAATTTATTTTACCTCGAGTAAAGGTTTCTATTAAGTTTTTTTCTTTTCTTTTGTCGATAAATAATGTAAATTCGCAAGCTCACAGTTCTTTTTAATTGTTTTCTTCCTTTTTTATTATATTATTTATATTATTCCTTTTTTATATTATTTATTAAATTCACTTCGCTACGTTAACGATGCCACATTATAACACATGACAAATGGACAGACAGAGAACTGACGGGAGTGGTTGATCAACCTCATATAAGTGGTTGAATAACCTCATCCAGATAGAATTAATAAGAATAAGAAAAAAAAAATTAAAAAGAAAATAATGATTACAAATTGTGTTCTACTAGAATGTTTAGTCTCTTTACAAATTTAGCAAAATAATTTTCAAAGCCTTCCTGCATTAGGGTAGGCCTCTCCCGCGGGAAGCTTTAAGGATTCCAATGCAATAACAAGTTATTAATTACGATATGCAGAATTTAGAGACTTAAAGTATTACTAGACACCATAAAACAGAAATTACAATTTAATTGTTCAATTACAAGCATACAAGAAATTTTATTTTTTATAAATTAGGAACTTAGATTAAGTAAAACTAGACAGTTGCATGTAATGCCTATATTTATTTTGTCTACTAGAACTATGAGATCACTATACCAAAATAATAAAACAAAAATGTTTTATATTTTTCAGTTTTTAGTGTCACCTTACAACACCACTGCAACATCGCAGGAAAGCAAAATACGCAATTTCGATTACTTGGATGGCAAAAATCCATCATCCAAGTAACTGAATTCAAGCAATTTCGTTTTAAAATCAAAACTTCCCAACCGGCCGGCAACAAGAATTTTTCAAATCGGTTCGTCAATGACGGAGTACTGAGGTTACAAACAAAAAAAATACAACCGAATTCCTCCTTTTTGGAAAGACGGTTAGAAATACTCGGTGCTGTCATACGTCCAATCTGTTATTTCTTTGATAATTTTATTCTTAGCTTCGCGAAGCGATAACTTTCTTAAGTTTCAAAGTTTGGTGAGGTTATTGTAAACGAGGGTTTTCATGTAGGAGCAGCTAGCTAGCTTGATCAACCTAACAACATCCAGACAGCGAAGTAGACCTTAAGTCCTGTGCATTTACGGCTTTAAAGTTTTAGGCTACCTGTGCATTGATGTGGAGCGAAGTAGTGTGGAGCAGAGTCACGGACTGTGCGGAGCTAGGCCAAGTTCACTCGACGAGCACCTAATATGAGCGGGCGGCAGGCGGGAGATCCGTTCAGTAACGCGCCATTCCCCGCTCCGCTTCCCTTTCTATGAATTTTGAATCTAGTTTTTTGGACGAATCTGAGCTCCACTCCTTTCCTCTCCAACGGGCCTAATGACGGATTTAAAAAGAATCATAGACTAACAGAAACTAGAAATATTTAGGATCGATTAATCAATGATCAGAAAACTTTTACCAGAATAAAAACGTGATTTGATAGTTTTTGCATGGCAAATAATGTCAAACAGCTACTACTACATATCTAAATTAAATCTTCAATAAAAATCACGTCGAAGCTTAAGCGCCAACAATTAAACACACTCACCACACACTCGTCTGTTTATGAAAACTGCGTCAAGCACAGAAGTGGGATGAACTTTTAATTAAACACTAATGCTATTCGCGAGCGAGTTTACAATTAAATTAGGGACGCGGGAACAACGGTGCATCGATATTACGGGCTTAAAAGATTTAAAAATTTTTTGACGTGAGAACGTCTAATATAATAAATCGATGAACGCCGCGCGCCGGCTGCACGCAAAAAAAGAAGAAAAAAAAAAAAAATCATTTCCATTTAATTTTATTCATAAAAGTGTGCAATCATTTCATTAACGTTTTGTTATGACTTTGTCACGTTAAACTGTCGTCTGTAAACCGACTTTACAGACAACCAATTTTTTGTTAAAATAATTTAGAGCGATGTTTTTGACTTTACTATAACAATAATTTGCACGATAATAGTGTCTATCTATGTATAGAAAGTGTTAAAACTTTTTTGGGTTATACCCAAGTTTTAGTTATTTATACTAATACAAAAAGCTGAAAGGTTTGTTTGTTTGGTTGAACGCGCTAATTTCAGTTTTTTTATACATATTTTTAGTTTGTATTGTAATGTTTAAATTAGCTGTGGGTTTTCCTAAAATTAATAAAATAAAGTATAGGTTCGCATTGAAAAAAATATTTTAGTTTTGGGTAGCCCATTTATCGAGGAAGGCTATATAACATCACGCTACTACAAAAAGGAGCGAAGTATTAAGAAAAAGTGTGACGCAGATAAAGTTGTCCTGATTATCGATATTTGCGTTTCCCCTCCCTAATCCCACACACTTGGGTGGGATGAAGAAATTAATTCATATTTTACTTGTTATAATGCAACAGCCTGACTTTCATTGAGAAAAAAAAATTTTAGCTCAAAAACAACAATTGATTTACGAACTCTCTGAAGTGTTTAAAATTGTTTTTAAACAAATTATAAAATGAGGAATTTATCAATTCTGATGTTTATTATTATTAGGGTTCCGTACCTCAAAGGAAAAAAAAACGGAACCTTTATAGGATCACTTCGTTGTCCGTCCGTGCGTCCGTCTGTCTGTCATGACCCTAACGCCTATAGGTATGGAGTTAAAATTAAACCTCAGATGTACACTCCATTGAAGCTGTGAAAAAATCAAACTCAACTCAACGTAAAAAAAGACACGGTGGCTTATGTTGTAAAAGTATTAAGTATCACTCTCAAGGGAATCAAAATTTAAAGGGTATTTTCCGTTGATCTATCTCATGAAATTTGGCAAGCAATACCGTCTTATACTACAAAGAAGTAGGAAAAGATCTGAAAACTACACATTTGTAATTAAATTACCACAAAAAATTTAGTTTTTATTTAAAGTCATATGTACCCACAAATTTGAACGGAACCCTCGGTGGGCGAGTCAGACAGGCCTGGCCGGTTTTTTTTAAGTGTAAAAATAAACACGTATAATTTTATTTGCACCGCAAATATTTTCTAAACGTAACACAAGCGAACAACCTCAAAAGCCTATTTGTAATTTGTAAAGCGGTTATAAACTAAACATCTGAATTGGTATCGAGTTGGCACGCAGCAAAAACTACCCACTTCCTATGGAGTTGGTCGTTACGAGAAAATTAAATTGCGTCATTAAGTGGCAGCCCGGATTATGCACTTTGCTTTAATTGGTTAGGTATCAGCAGTGGGATAAAATTCCCAAAGTTGCGCTTTTAGTGCACGCCAGTGTTTTAGCGTTGAACCATTGCTTGCGGAGCGTTTTTCACTACCTACCCAATTAAGATAATTTTTTTTAGCCGTGATGTCGATTCAGTTTTGACAATCGCCTACGATATATTATGATTAAATATAATTCTAATAATAATAATAGTCATTCTACTAATTTTCACATTAGCATCGTATTCGCATCTCAATCGCAAACTGTCAAAAATGTATTAAAATGAAGCCTTTTTTGATAGTTTGCGATTGACATGCGAATGCTAAAGTTGTTTAAAAATTAGTAGAATTGGCCCTCTGATGACAGAAAGTCACTTCTCTACATAGAGCTTCTTGACAATTCAAAATTGTCTAACAATGATTTTTTATAAATATATACAGGGTTATTTGTAAAACACCGACAACTTATCAGGACTATGTTAACATCAATCAACAATTTTTGTTCTATGACTATTTAAATTTAACGCTCTCATCATCTGCCTAGCCTTTTTCCTTTTTAAAAGCTCTCTCTTTTTCTTTTTCTTCGCATAGACTTGGTAAAATTTGGAGCGTTCAATTTAAATGTTTTTATTTTTGAACCAAAACCTGATGAACTAAAATATGATTAATTTTCAAGAGTCATAGAACAAAAGTTGTTGATTATGATGTTAGTAACATAGTCTTGAGAGGTTGTTAGTGTTTTACAAATAACCCTGTATATTTTTTTCTGTTACTGACGGACTGACAGACAACGCACAGCCGAAACGACTGGTTGTAGACAGCTGACATTTGGCATTCAGGTTCCATGGGGAGTGCAGGGGGAGTGCAGGAGAGCACTAAGAGAGCATTTCCCAAAATTCCTATGGTCACAATCTAGTTTGAAATGATCTGACATCGACGCACAAACGATTTCCATGGGTCCGGGGCATGATTCTGGACACCCTAGACTTAGAATTTTTTCCAACGGTTTTTTTACTTTAGACTGCTCATAATCGTTATTCTGACCTAACCCAATGAGATTTAAAAAAAAAAAAAATTAACTACTTTCACTAAAAGAGCAATCTGAATAAAAAAACAAATAGATATCAGCTCAGCTGAGCTGATACCTAATTGTGGTACTCTTGAAAAAAATGAAAAAATGAGAAAAGAACCGACGAAAAATTCCAACACTGGGGTGTCCAGAATCATGCCCTAAACCCAAGGAAATCGTTTGTGCGTCGATGTCAGATACACGCGGTATTATAATTCCATAGCTTTTGCTGGCATTAAAACAGTAGTATGTGGACCACCACATGCTACGGTTGTTTTAATGCTTGTTAGTAGTTGGCAACAGTAAAACATTGTTTGATACACAGTTTATGAGTTTAGTTTTGCTGAAAATATATTTTCATACTAACTAGGAATGTTCATTAATATTTTGAAAGTTAACATGTTTTTTCAAGTAGAAAACCACATTTGAGTAAAATATCTAAATGGTTCTATCTTGCGAGTTTAATTATTTTAACATAAGCCTCTATTAAATAGGGTATTTTATTAAATAATAATATTATTTAGTCCGTCCGATAGATAAAAAAAAATATTGAAATAAATATTGGACATGTATTTTTAGCCATTTCAAAACGACAAAAAAATATAAAGATACGATTTAAAGATACGTCCGTCCATCCGTCTGTTTGCAGCGGGCCTTATCTCAAGAACCGTAGTAAATTATCACAGATTGTGTATTTCTATTGCCGCTATAACAAAAAATAATAAATACATTACATAATAACACACACAACACAACATAGCACAACATAAAACACAACACAACAACAACATAATTACATTATTAATACATTGATATTTTATTTGTATTAATTTCTTAGTGTTTTCTTTTGAAAATGAGGTTCATAGTACGGAACCTTTCGTGTTCGAGTTCGACTCGCACTTAGGCGGTTGTTTGGTTACGCAAATTACTTAGGTAGATTCTTTCATTAACCCTATTGTTGGTACCCAGAGGCGACGAAAATCTGAAGAAACTGATCGTGGTTGGGAACACCGAAGGCAAAATATCTCGCGGTCGTTCACCAACAAGATGGACCGATCAAGTAAAGAACAACCTCTAAATTCTACTCAGTCAGACGCGCTGGACAGCAACTGGTGGAGACATATCAACCACTCCAGATGCAAACCTGATGCTGACCACCATCCTCATACATGAGGGACTGACTCCAGAGAGAGAGATTGTTAGTTGACCAATAATTAGGAAGATTTTAGATTTTTTCTATTACCTAATTGCTTTGCAACCTAAAGTAGTAGAAACCGCATGAGAATAGAATATGATCGATTCTCTTATAAATATAGATACCTAATTAATCATGTGTACCTATCTACTTATTTTATACTTACTTATCATCCCCAAATGGACGTAGAGTCAACATAATATCTTACTTTCCTTCATCTCAAGTCATACAGTATTTTCTGTCTACTCGATATTAGACAAACAGTATCATTGAAAGTTTTATTCTCAATAAAACTAGAAATGTTAACGAGATTGCCGAATAAATACAAACAAGGGGTGGCTGCCGGAAAAAACAGAATAGTTTTATTTTTACATCAAAACTTATTCGTACTGGCCTGTGACTTGGCTGCTCGAAAAATAAAGTGAATTGTTTTTTATTTATTTTTCGTTTTTTGGGTTCCGCACCCAAAGGGTAAGCAACGGAATTGCTAAGCCTCCGCTGTCTGTCCGTCCGTCCGTGCGACGTCGGTCCGTCTGTCTGTCAGCGGGCTGTATCTCATGAACCGTAATAAGTAGTATACAAGTGTTCTCGGTTTCGGGTACGGAATCCTTCGTTCGAGAATCCGACTCGCACTTGTCCGGTTTTTCAATTTGCTGCCTGATTTATTTGTAAACGATTGATTAATATATGACGTAATTTGTGTAGGTTATTAGTTTAGTAAACTCTGAATTTTAGCCGCGGTCCAAAATACCTATAATTTCCGTATTTTTTATCGATTGCGAGTGCAATGCTAATTTAAAAATTAGTAGAACTGCTAGTATATTCTGTAAATAACCATTTCGATATCGACTTCACCTGAGTGACTAAGCTTACAAAGTGAGCTTTATTTCACACATCATGAGGTCTTATATTTATACGAATTTGAAACTCACCTCGGATTCCGCTGTCGAGACACGAAAATGTTGTTACAGAATAGCACTGCTGGCTCTAACTCAGATGAAACTTAGGTGAACCCCGCTCGGAGTATTTGACGAAACTCAGTCATTTATGCCAGTCTCGTCTCGCGCGGAAACCGCGCGGGTAAGTTTGAACAGTCCTTTATTTTATAGTTTTTTTTTTATTTTTTTATTAACGGAATAGAAAACATTTATTAGACACAAAACAACAGCAAAAAAAGAAAAATATATAAAAAAAGAGTAACAAATACGATTGGTACAGTAAAATTGTGCTGAGAGTTCTCATGCCGAAAGAGATAATGGCTCGCAATTGCCTATAATCTCACCTATTTGAAAGCGACGATTTTGTTGGCGATGGAGCACGCTGGCATAGAAGTAACCTATTCACTCTTTACTTAATTATAGTTTTTCTTCTTCCCTTGGATAGCCATTTTTTCCCAACTTGTATTATTTCCCCACCTTTTATGATTTGATCCCTCCTAAAAGTCATTCTGCAACAGATAAAGTAGAGTATAGACTTTGGTATCCGCACCTTGTTACGACTCCAATTCAGTCCGTTAATAAAACAATGACACTTTCAAATGGAATGTTAAAAAGTTTCTACTCCAAGTAGAAAACAAACAATATCAATAGGAAACGCAAATGATCGGTGATTTCCTATTGGTCCATGGCAAAACATATAAAAATCTACACAAATCTATTTGATGCCGTCTATCAGTCGTAACATGGCTGTAGCAAAACACCGACATGTCCTACCTACCTATATATGTTATATGGATCATGTGGAATTACGATCAAGGAGTCGCAAACAAATAAATATGTTGTCTGTTGCATGCTTGAGGAGACTGGCTGGAAATACAAAGGGGACATTTCTTTTGTTTTTCTTTTTTTTACGGTTGGCAGGCCTTTACGAAAAAGTGTTTAATAAGCTGTGAAATTGCACGTTATTTGCATGGCTTTCGTAAGTGGGACCGCTGAGAGGGACGCCCTAGAAGGACATACACAGACCTATTGGTGATCTTCTTCAGCATGGTCAACATCTCGCCATGAACATTGAGGTGGAGCAAAGTAAGCTTCAAGCGTATAAACTAACTCTACTCCATTTTTATTGTGTTCCTTATTTTTCAATTAGGCCATTAAACGGCACCTTTGAAGAAATGACTCTACAGTCTACTGTCCACTGTGTGGAAAGGTCGATTCTGATGGAGAAGAATGGACAAGAAACTCCTTAGTTCAGTATCAATATCACTGCGGAATGGGTGTGGAGTGTGTGTTTGGAATCTACGCCATTAACCATCTACGAGAATACCCTACTGATGACGGCTGTGATGCTAACTTAACGCATAATAGCAACTCGTTTCATGTTCAATATCGATTTCAGGGTGACCTGCTATCATACGACAACCAACGGGGAATATTCCCGAGTTCGGGAAACGAGTTGGAAAGGTGGTAGTTTACATCATCTCTCTCTACCTTAGTTATCACGGTGAGGCTTTTACAGAATCCACCGGCAGAATAGCACTGCAAATATGCGCGTAACAAAGAAGCAAAATAAGAATGTTAAAAATATTGCAGGTGGCTTTCTTTTTTTTCAGGGTGGGAAATCATCAAATGACTCCTACGCTGGGAGGAATGGAAAGGAGTGTCAGACTCTTACTGACTCAAACCCATCAATGTTCCTCCTAACACCCATTGCGGTCCAGGGCCGCGGTGACTCACAATATAGGACCCACTAGTATCAGTGTTAAAATATAATCCGTTATATATGTCCCTTGCTGCCTATTGGCCTAGCTCTAATCTGTCTCTTGCTTGATAAGGAGGGGAGTGAAAATTATATTATTTTTTTCCTACTCCTCCGCTGTACTCTTTTGATTAATTTCTCAGGATCCAAAACAGTTGAATCGTTTCTCCAGGACTCGTCAGGCTTCATTAGCTCGGCGTTTTTTTGATGGTCGCCACTGTTGATTCTGGCTTTCAGGAGTTGCAGTGGTTGCGAATGTGTGGCGGGTTTACCCAAAAAAATAACGCACCTTGCGTTCCCTATTTACCTACTTCTAGAAAAGTGCCATGATCCAAAACGTTTCTTTTTGCTCCAAACACCTACGTTTACCTCCACGTGTCTGAATATTCTATCCATCAAATTGAATCAATCTTACCCTACACCTACCGGCTCGACGGAGTGACCTCAAAGGTTAAACATTCGGCCGCCTGTCGCACCTCAAATATTTAAGGAATGGGATCGAGGATTTGAATTAAATTCTAACATGTTTGTACTTCGATCAAGTAGAAAGGGATCGGGTTTGGAAGAAAATTTTGGAGGTGATAGTATGTTGAGGCTTTCCAATTTTCCAATGGATGGTTATAACCTATGCGGTTAAAAATCATACAATAATGACTGTAATTGTTTAACTTCGTCTAGGTTGTCATTTTTTTTATTAATGCTTCGCTCCTGTCGGTCAAAACGTGATGGTATATATCCTATAGCCTTTCTCGATAAATGACCTATCCAACACTAAAAGTATTTTTCAATTCGAATCAGCATTGCGATTCTGTTAACATGTTAAAGTGAAAACTTAGGCGAAGTGAACGACTTGCTGTCAAACCATACAAACAAGATGGAATGACAGCTCACTTGTCGTTCACTCCACCTAAGTGTACATGGTGAGATGTCGACAGTCTGTAGTTCCTGAAATTAGCGCGTTCAAGCAAACAAAAAAACTCTTCAGCTGTATAATATTAGTATAGATGTCCATGCCCATACCCGATGTCCTTATTTTAAGGAAAAAGTACTGACATCATGTAAAGTAGGTAGGTATTGGCCTTAGGGACTAGGGACACACACTTATTCAGCTCTATTCAAGAATGTTTGCAGAGGCTCGCACAGATGGTTTTCATGCAATCATGCGAAAGAAAGCAGCCTCCTTACTAAAGCGCTTGCACGGTAGTGACAACAGCATCCTGAAAATGATAGCTGCCAGACCGAACTGTCCCTTTCAGGGACACTGGTTGGGGATAGTTGTTAGGGGTCCGTCGGGCTCAGTAAATGAAGCTAGTGGACTGTAATACTAGGTTTATTGATCAGCAAATTACATTATAACGATCCCGAGCAAACATATGAGCAGTTAGGATGTCGACCGTTCTTGATGGAGAGTTCAGCTCGAGTGCCGCTCCAAAGCTGCGTGGCGTCGTCGCCGCTGCTGAGTCCTTGTCGTGCTTTCGTGCGGCGAGTCACGTACGCCACTCGATGACGTAGCACTGGTGAGCGCAGGCAGCGCGCACGGCGCGGCGTCTCATTGTGGGGTTCGATTCCCAACAATAGTCTTAGGTATAAATAAATTAATCTTTTATATAAACTAACCTACTTCGTAAGCACCATTGTTACTAACACCAAAATACTAACTAAATTATGGACTGTATGTAGTCTGAAATAAAGATTTATCGTTTTTTTTTTATACCCATAGAACAAAACCGATTTTGTATGGAGACGTGTACGCATCGGTTCTGATTTCCGCGTCTATTAAATTTCGCGGCAAGCAAGTGTAAAATGAGGACAAATGTCTTATTATCAAGCGAGTGCTAAGATCGAGTTCAGTGACTTTCTGCCGCTGCCACCTTCTCATTCTTACGACGCTGTACGCGGATGATAGAAGCAGAACTGTATGAGTGTGATCAAAATCGTTTAGCGAAACGGGAATGGAGCTGAATAAGTGTCAGTAGGCCCTTAATAAGATAAGATAAGATAATTTATTTATTTGTCCAAAACATGAGTATACACACACATAGCATGCAAGATGTTACAGACATCGACCATCGTTGTTGTTGTTGTGTTGTTGTTGTTGTTGATGTTGTTGTTGATGTTGTTGTTGTTGTTGATGTTGTTGTTGTGTTGTTGTGTTGTTGTTGTTGTGTTGTTTTTTTAATCTCTAGTGAGACGCATACGTACCTACAGTATAAGAATAGGTTGAGCAGTTGGCAGGCAAAAAAATATACCTAGTTGCCTACCTCGCCTCCCGTGTCCCTGTAACCCAAAACAATGAGCAATCCATAACTAAACCGTGGGATTATAACACACAACTTGATAATACCACCTAAGAACATAAGTCTGATACTCCCAATATTTTACCAGTAACCCGAGTTCTAAGCCCGGTTCCATTATTATGTATGAAGTTTGAAGCATGTCTCAATTGTCCGTAAACAAACATAGTACATTATGCGGAGGCACGATTCGTTTGCGATAGTCCGGACTGGGGACTTGTGTCTTAGACACGTTCATATGTTACGTCGATGTGGGTTGCTGTATAGCTTAGGGGTCGAACACTCCGGGAGTATCTTAGCTGGCTCAATATTCACTGTGCATGCTAAGACCCAAAGCGAAAATGTAATTATAATTAATTTAATTTATTTCTTTTGGACAACAACGTAGTCTATTTTGTTAGTAAGATATCTTATATGTTAGTACACACAAACAAGAATAAAAAATGAAATAAAAACAATAACAACAAAGTATGTGTCTCAGGAGGTGCAGAAAACGATAAAGTAGGTAATGAATACGATACCTGACCATTCTCCCAACATAAACCTCAGATAGGGAGGTAGGGGGGTATCTATGCAGGTATATTTTATTATAGATCGTGTTTTTTTTTCTCTCGGTTTGTCTTTTCTTTATGTTGCACTTGCTATGTTGTCTCTGCACCACCCTAAGGTCGACTGGTACAAAATGTAAGTCCGCCTTTATACATTAATTTCACTAGTGCATAAAGTTTTAATAAATAAATAAAATCCTAATATATTAAATTCTTCCGTTACTAGTAGCTGAATGAACTGAAAAAAATCTTCAGTTAGTCAGTGAATGCCAGGCAAACGAAGCAGAAACTACTGGTCATAGAAAGCTAAAGTTTGCCATGTAGGTTCCTTGGGAGTGTAAAGAAGCAGTAAGAGTGGATTTCCATAAATTCCTACGGGAACGAAAAAAAAACGGGATATACGCAAGCATACAAATTCGCGAGCAAAACCTAGTTATTAAATAATTAGGTTTTGATATTTTATTTTTTCATTTCAGATGGCTTTGCTCTTGACTCTAGTCTTGGTCAGAGATGACAGAGACAAAGTCTACAATGGAGCGAGCTTACCCAGAAGGAGCCTGTTTACTCAAACTTTGAAGAGATTAGGGTTGTAAGCGTTTGGAAACAGACGCAGGCAGAGAGTTCCACTCCTTTGCTGTGCGCATTGTAAAAGACGTTTGGAAACGCTTAGTGCGAATTCGTGGAATAGCAACAAGGTAGGGATGGTAAGTTGCAGTGCGTCTGAGAGTTTTTTTTTTTTATCTTCGACCGGGTCTCGTTGCTCAGAACTCAAGATAAAAAGCTCAATGATAGCTCAATATTTTATTCCTACCCTTATATTCCATGTTACTTGGGGTCGACTCAACACGGTTTTTCCCTTCATTCTGTCCTATCTGCCATCACGCTATCACCGAACTCTCTTCTTTAATTCAAATCCTCACTCAAAACATCCTTTTTTTCACTAACCTCCCTCTCTCACTCCATCCATCCACATTTACATTCACAACACTTTTATTAACATGTCTTTCATCGCTCTTCATATAATCACACTATTTTTTGAAAAAGACATCAAATACGTATGCGCGTACGCAGCTGGAACAGCTGTGATTGATTGAACGAGTTTTCAACAGCCAATGAGATCTTGACTTGCTCTAAATTTGTGATGCATCAATTTCTTTTCAGGTGTCCTTTGGTGCCTGCCGGTCGAACTCTGCCGAAGACTCCTCGGCAGCAAGTAAGCGGTGCAAGATACTCTCAGTGTGTTCAGGCCCTTAGGGTTTGCGTTTGTCTATGGTTTTGTTTCGGTGGACGTTGCCATATTTTCAAGGTGTCTTAGATCAAACTTAAACAATATTTTAACAATTGTGGTATTCTCCTTAATTGCCGTGTTACTGGGTTTTGTAGAGCGAGTGCCTGCCAGTATTATGGAATTTATTCGAAATAGTCACCGCGGCCCTGGAACGCGAGTATCAGGAGGAACACAGATGGGTTTTTGTCAGTAAGAGTCTGACACTCCCTTCAACTCCGCCCAGAGCTAAAGGATTTGATTTCATTCTTAAAAAAATTCGCTCCACTTAAAATACTGGTATTCATCTAAATCCGGTTTGACTGGAAACCAATTCCAATACATTTAAAAAGTGGCTGTGTCTTCAAATCTTAAGACAGATATAAAAAAAATATTTGTAAATGAGTCATTGCTTAAACCGCCAAATAACTATTATGATAAGATAATATAAGAAATATTTATCCGTCAAAAACATGTGTAGGTTAACATTCAGTAGGCGCGATTACAAAAAAAAATATTGCTGAATCAACCTGAAAATTTAGCCTACAGAACTACAATTGATCTCCCAAAAATATCTACGATAGAAACTTAGCTAGCCGTGTTTCAAATTACCAACAAAAGATGCAACCTAGTGAGCATACAAACGTCCAATTGGTTTGGAAGACCTTTGCCAACTGCCTCTGCCTACTTTGGCACTCGTTCCCGTCCCTGTGTGGTCTAATATACAGTGTATTTGAATGTTTTTATTTACATACAAATGCAACTGTTTTCATACCATTTTCCGAACAGTGAAAAGCATTTTATTCTGTAAGGAGGGGCCTTCTAAGGTAAATAGTTTTCGGATTGTGTGTGCTGTTAGTAGGTGCTATTTTATGTCGATATTTCAGGTTTATTTTTGCACAAGTGCATTGCTTACAGTAACATAACAAATGTGCACGTAGCGTCAAAATGTATGTATAATCCGCGTGCGATCAGAAAGGGATGGAACCTTATCAAAGTAAATAGAATATGACAGTTCTCAGGACAAGTAGCGTTAGCGAAAAAACTCTGAATTAATTATGAATTAGTTATTTCTACGATCTATCATAGGGTTGTGTAAATATACAGAAAAGTTTCATGGTTGTAATCCTTTTAATAATAATGTTTAGATAAACGAGTATATTATGTACTGTAGGGCATAGTAACAAGGCGCCCGCGCTTTCTCGGTACCTAGCACGCGTAGGTACATATGTACAAACCGCGCGCCGCCCCACGCCGCGTCGCAGCGGCGTCGCGCACGCGCCAGTCCGGCTCGCATCGCTGTCGTACACGGTCACGTTTTGTTGTTTTTTTTTTTGAGTTTTCTCGAATGTCTTGTTTTTTTTGAATAACGTGTAACTGACTAACAATATTATAATTTGTGCATCTTATCTTGGTCATTTTGATTCAAGTCGTTACCTGCCCCACTACAGTACATTAAAAATCGAAATTCATTGACCATCTTCGATACTTTTGTTTTCCAATTATATGGATAAAACATGGTTGAATGAATTACGTACGTATGTCGAAGAATAAAACAATTTAATTATTTATTAAATACACATCGTTGGCGCAAGTTGTTACAAAAGTACTTATTGAATAAATATGCGTCTAAAAACAAAACATGATTTTTGATATATTTCTATCTTTTCGAGCATCGTGTCCACGCGAAGCCGAGAATGGACCAATTCTGTGATAGTTCCGGGTAGTATGAATTGCTGGTTGATTTTGCTAAGTGGCCTTTTTAAACCCGCTGGCAACTTTTGCCGACACTACAGCTGGCCGGCGGACCGCGCGCGTCTCAGTTCCAAAAGGTCACATCCCATTCTGGTCGCCCGCGAGTAATACAAAATTATTATCTTGAATCTGGGTAGAACGAAATTCTTATACTCAATTTCATGCCGTTCTTTTTTAATCTAGTTTTTTCTATTGAACAAGTAGTTGCTAAATTTCATAGTAATTTGCAGAGCTTTTTCCCAAGTATATTGGGGTTGGCTTCCAGTCAAACCGGGGGAGCAAATCTTTCGGGCTTAGTTACGAGCGTATTTTACTTCGTATCACCTAACCTCTAAGACTAATCGTAAATCCTTAGGTAATATCTACGGAGTAGAATATGCCCGAAACTAAGCCCGAAACTACGGACTTCGAGCTTAGAGAGTAGCCCCCCAGATTTAGCTGAATATCTGACCTCCACAAGCGAGTAACTGAGTAACACAGTAGATACTCCTTGGTCAGATTGGTGTCAGATGTTGTAGATTCTGCCAAAGGTCTGCAACTGACAGCCAGGCACAACAAGTTAACGTTCTTGGTCGCTGGTTAATGGGTGCTAATTTTTATTTCACATAATAAATTATAATGGTGTTGGTGACTTTCAAAAGGTTTACAGTTTACAGCAAACGAAACAAACAAACGCAAACGTTTTAGGAATACCTTCATTGTGCGTACAGCTAAAGAGTGGAATTCCCTGCCGGAGTCTGTGTTTCCTTATAGCTACAACCTAGGTATCTTTAAGTCAAGAGTGAATAGGTTCCTTTTAGGCAAGCGTGCTCCACCTTAGACCGTATCATCGCTTAACATCAGGTGAGATAGCGGTCAAACGTTTGCCTATCAAAAGAAAAAAAAAACCTGAAAAAAATTAAAAATGTAACGACTAGCTGACTCTGCAAACGTTGTTTGCCAAACAAAGAAGTGACCTCCGACCTATTTTCAGATCTAGCAAATATAGCTACGCAAAAAAAACATAAAAATCGGTCAAGCCGTTTCGAATGACTTCGATAATAACAAACACCGTGACACAAGTTTTTTGTATAGGTTAGAAGATATATCACTAACCTTTCGATTTAATTCTCACACCGACTGTCAAGACAAATCATAAAATATTTGTCACTTGGTCACATATCGAAATTCTTAACACCAAAAACGAATATTTACTAGTAAAACTAAACAAAAGTTTCTAGCCCTTTTTCAGTAAGAGAACAGTATCTCCACACCTGTCGATAGTTGCCATAGTTTCAGTATTTTTACGATGTCGGACTTGCTTTACGGCTCCGCTGGGACCAAGTCCCGGTTTCTTTGGGTCTTGAGCTACGGGGACGTTGAGTTAGGTGGTATACGGTGACTTTGTTTATTTAAAACAATTATTGTTTTGTTAGCTTTAGTGATTTCGACTCATAAAACAACTTTTACAAAAAAATCTCCGTCTTCCAAACAAAACATTACAAGCATAACATAACCTTAATTTCGGAAGTCGGTGTTTTTGGTATTTTTTTGTTAAAACGTTGTTTTATTTCTCACTAGCTGACCCGCGCAACTTCGTCTGCGTCACATTTTCCATTATTGCTCCGCTCCTTTTTGTCTTAGCGTGATGATATAAATATAGCCTATAACCTTCCTCGGTAAATGGGCTATCTAACACTGAAAGAATTTTTCAAATCGGACCAGTAGTTCCTGAGATTAGCGCGTTCAACCAAACAAACAAACAAACAATCAAACTATCAAATAATCAAACAATCAAACAATCAAACAATCAAACAATCAAACAATCAAACAATCAAACAATCAAACAATCAAACAATCAAACAATCACACAAACAAACTCTTCTGCTTTATAATATTAGTATAGATTTTTAAGTAGTGTTACTTGGTCTTCATCTACGCAGAAATTGAAATAAGAAAAAATGATCAGAAAATAAAAAATACTGAGCCAAACTGAATTGAATTTTCACGGGACGAAATGGCAAACTTCGAAATCATTCAGTTCACCATAATGAGGAAATAGTAAAAAAAATTTTTTTTTACTAAATCCTTATTGTACACAATTTATTGTTTTATGCCAACTTATTTCAATAACAGTAACTGTTTGTCTTCTTCAATCCAAATGATAAAATGTTATTTTAATTTTAAATCGATTCATTTTGTTAAACACAATTGTTTACTTTCTCTAATTCTATTATTGCATTATTTGAGAGAGAGAGAGAGAGAGGTGAGATTTGTGCCAAGAGTTTCCCCGTTTTGTATAAATAAAAAAAAACAAAAAAATTGAATAATTTACAATCTAAGTCAGCGCACTTCTGTGCGCCATCGGGCAGAGTTATTGTGGAATGGGAAAGTGGGAACATTAGCCTATACAATGACGTATTATATATAGACACGTCATAAACCAACATCGCGGCGCTTAAAAACGGTGAAAATACTAGATAGATATTAATACGCATGAAGAAAGGGAAAGAAAATATGTCACCGTACGGCGGGATGCCTGTTGCTAGAGGGAGATAAATATACATCTTCAGTTACGTCACAGGATAAGTAATAGTCAAATTGACATCAAAACAAACGTAGTGTCGCGCGACAGGTTGGTGCGTAACTAAGCGCAATGTGGCCAATTGGCTTCATTTCATGTTGTAATTTTAGAGTGCGGACAACGTATCTATAGTTTTATATATCATTGAGCCTATAAAAGAGCATAATTATATTCGCCTTTGGACTGGACTCATTAAAGAGCCTCCTACTTCTTACAAAACTATCGGTTTACCTGATATAATCCGCGTGCAATCCGAATGGGATGGAACTTTGTCAAAGTAAGTCAAAATTCTTTCTTCAAGTAGCGTTAGCAAAAATGTTCTGAATAGTGATAATAAATTCGTTAATACTAGCTGACCCGCGCAACTTCGTCTGCGTCACATTTTCCATTAATGCTCCGCTCCTATTAGTCTAAGCGTGATGATATATATAGCCTATAACCTTCCTCGATAAATGGGTTATCTAACATTGAAATTTTTTTTTTTCATATCGGACCAAGTGTTCCTGAGATTAGCGCGTTCAACCAAACAAACAAACAAACTCTTCTGCTTTATAATATTACTAGCTGACCCGCGCAACTTCATCTGCGTCACATTTTCCATTATTGCTCCGATCCTATTTGGATTAGCGTGATGATAAATAGCCTATAACTTTCCTCGATAAATGGGCTATCTAACACTGAAATTATTATATTAATTTTTCAAATGGGACCAGTTAAGTAGCTCCTGAGATTAGCGCGTTCAACAAAACAAACAAACTCTTCTGCTGTATAATATTAGTATAGAAGATGATAGATCGTAGAAATATCAATTTTTAATCAATATTCAGAACATTTTTGCTAACGTTACTTGAAGAAAGAACTAATTTTCGATGTACTTTGAGAATGTTCCATCCCATTTTATTGCGCGCGGATTATACAGCGCTACTGTATATTCACATAGCTGTATTGGCTTGCTGATATACGTTGTATATGGGTGGCTTAGTCTGCTGTACGAACTGCGACAATAAAGTATTTCTGACTGTTTTTTTATCAAACCCTGTTTTTTATTACAAAATGTTATTTATCCCAATAAAATGGGGACTCCAAACCCTGACGATATACCGCTCGGCACTCCAGATCCTACATATTAATCTGTTTAACATTATCCACCAAAACCACAAAATTAATAATCCAAATACAATGCCAAGCCAAATATATTAAAGAATTAAAGTAATACCAGTAAATCATGTTGATTCCGTTATCAGCTCACTGGACCAGTGCAATGGTTGAAATCAATTTAGTAAATTCATTAGCCAATTGTAAACATGTCAGGTATGCTAATTAATATTGTAAGCGATTGTAATTCGGTAATTGAATTGAGTTCGTTTGGGATAATTGAAGGCGCACTTAAGGTTCAATTGTATTCGTTAAATTGTAAATAATTTCAAAGGTTCTTAATGTGTTGTATCTTTGGAACGATCCTGACATTGTGAAAGGTTGTGTTCAGGAAAGTAAGACAGGGCAAAGGACCATGGGCAAACATATATGAAGCTTGGGCTCGCCCACCTTCTCCGTCGGGAATGAGCCCAAATCGTCACGCTGAGTGAGTTAGTCTATGTAGGTTTAGTAATTACATGTGCGCGTGTTAGTCTGTTGGCGGTCCACTTCCAGAGTGCATAAAAGAGAAGTAATTCAGCAGTGCGATTCTGTAAACATGTCGAAGCGAAAACTTAGGTGAAGTGAACGACAAGTGAGCTGTCAAACCTTAGAAAGACGATGGAACAGCTCATTTGTCGTTTACTCAACCTGAGTGTAAACGGCGAGATGTTGACACAATAGGTTTGGTGATGTAGTAACGTAGGTACGGGTCGATTCTATTAATTATAAACTCGCCGAGATACTTAGATGAAGTGAGATTTAAATGAGCTATCAATCCCTAGAGTATACCAACTCACTTCATGCTCACGTCACCTAAGTTTTCACTACTAGGTAATTTTTCACAGTATCGTATGTCTGTGGTGAATATACCTATGAGCGTGAGTGTTTGAGTTGTCCTTTTTCGTACCCAAGAAATCATCATCTGCCTAGCCTTTTCCCAACTACATTGGGATCGGCTTCCAATCAAACCGGATTTACCTGAAAACCGTAGTATGTATTATAAGTATTTTACGTGAAGCGGCTGCTTACCAGCTCCACAACCCATTAACTTTGTAACACAGTTCTGCTTGGCAAGAACGGTGTCAGATTTTCTGGCTTCTGACCATCCGTAAGGACTGCCAAAGATCTCCAAATGACAGCCGGCACCAACAGCATAACGTGCTTTCCGAGGCACGGAGGAAACTGGATATGTTAAGATGGTTACCCATCCACAGAT
This sequence comes from Ceramica pisi, assembly GCA_963859965.1. Taxonomy (NCBI): domain Eukaryota; kingdom Metazoa; phylum Arthropoda; class Insecta; order Lepidoptera; family Noctuidae; genus Ceramica; species Ceramica pisi. Next base: position 22,406,947 of record OY982541.1, on the reverse strand, counting down.
CAACCTCGGCAAGCGTTGCTTGACCGTGAAGATCGACCTGTGTGGCTGTTATTATTTAGCCACGAGCTCCTCTACCCAAGAGCTAATATTGTAAAATTGATCTATAATATAAAAATGAATCGCTAAATGTGTTGGTAAGCGCATAACTCAACAACGCCTGGACCAATTTGGCCAATTCTTTTTTTAGAATATTCCTTGAAGTACGAGGATGGTTCTTACGGAGACAAAAAATATAAGAATTGCCTGAAAAAGACTAAAAACAACACTTTTCTATACTCCCATATAAAAGATTCGTAATAATACTTAAAAGTCAATTTGAACTTTAATACCATTCCATAAAGTTTAAGTGATAGTGGAGAGGTTTCGGGAAGGCAAAACAATTGAGTGACGTTTGTATCGTATAAATATTGACATTAGTCAAATACAAATTGTCTGTGAGTAAGAGTAAGAGAGTAGCGGTGTAGGTAGGTAGACAGGTAGACAGTTGACGGGAGCGAAGCCGCGGGGTACAGCTAGTTTCTAATAAAAATATAGCCCTTAACTAATGCTCATCCATCACCGTTTGGGACAAACACCGACTGGATTTGTTCGACGTAATTATTTAGAAATGTCCGCAGCTGTGTTAGTTATTTCGATCAATGTTTACTTGTCAACCGAGTTTGATTTAGTTATATGTTTTCAATTATTGCGATATTCTGAAGGGGACAGGTTTGATTGAAGTCATTATTTCAGGAATAGGGGGTGGGAACAATCTATATAAAACTATAACACATATTTTATCTATATCTATATCTATCTATATCTATATCTTCTATCTATACTTATAATAAATCTGTAGAGAGGTCAATTCTGTACATGAAATATATTTCCAAAATAACTATCAGGGGGTGATTAGGGATCGATACTGATGCCAAAAATGCAATCAGTAAAATGTTTGTCTGTCTGTCTGTCTGTCTGTCTGTCTGTCTGTCTGTATAACCGTTATAGAAACAAAAACTACTCGACGGATTTTAACGAAACTTGGTATAATTATTTTTCATACTCTTGAGCTGGTTATAGTATACTTTTCATCACGCTACAATCAACAGAAAAAATGTAAAAAAAAATGAAAATGTGAAAGTTTGGTTGTCTGTTACTCAATCACGCCAGAACGGCTTAACGGATCATAATGAAGTTTAGAACAAAGATAGATTATAGTCTGGAATAGCACATAAGCTACTTTTAATCCCGGGAACATGTTCCCTAGGGATCACGCGGGCGAAGCCGCTGGCAGAAGCTAGTATTTAATAAACATAAACTAAAGATAAATCTACAGTATCTAGATTATGTACAAACGAAATACGAATTTACTTATACGTTTAATTAAGTAATTAGTGTTACAAATAATTACTTCTAAGACGTGACAATCTGTTCGATGTCAGAACAAAAAGTGAATCTATAAAGTCTAAATCATAATTAAATTAAATCGAACGATATAACGCAATCGGTGAATCACGGGTTGGCCCCACGGTATGATATTTCTCGGTAGCGCTCGATGTTCGGGAGGTCCTGCGATACAAAGCAGCGATGGTGGAAGCTTGAAGGAACGGATTGCGGTGAATCATACATGGTATGATTATTTCTTAACAAACGCGTATAAAAACAAAATAAACCATTGGGCATCAAAAAAATAATCTACTTGACTGTCAATGGCAAAACTGCCCAGAACACTGGCAGCATTGCCAGGTTGAATGGCAATGCTGATTCTTTGGCCGAAGAAAAGCCCAACTGTCTGGTTACGTGAACCGTCGACAAGCTGTTTGCTGATGTCCCGAAAGACTCTAATATATGTGCACTTGGACCTCATGGGCCTAGTGTTTCAACTCCAAATCGAGATAGATATTTATATAACTACTTAAATGTAGTTATTAAGTAATTTGGGTAATTCGAATGGAAAAAATGCAATCGACTTCCAAATAAAAAAAAAAACACTACAAAGTAAAACATAATTAAAATTTCGGAAGTCAGTGTTTTTGTTAGTTTCTCCGTATTTTGACACCGACTTTCGAAATGAGAGTTATTTTATTTTTTACTTTGTAGTGTTTCTTTTTTATTTGGAAGTTGGCTGTATTTTTTGTAAAAAGTTTTATATTTTTCACTTTTTAATTGTACCCCACACCTAACAACACCACTGAAAAATCGCAAAAAAAGCAAAATACGCAATTTCGATTACTTGGATGACAAAAAACCATCATCCAAGTAAACGACAATATCTGTAAGTATATCCTTTCAGATAAAACAAGAATTTTTCAAATCGGTTCATAATTGACGAAGTTATGAGGTAACAAACTTGCCCAGCTTCAGGCCCGGACAGCTTTTAACCCTTTACAAAGCACAAGTCCGATCCTGCATGGAGTATTGCAGCCATGTTTAGGGTGGCTCAGCTAAGTACCAGCTTGCCGCGCTTGACTCGATGTAACGCAGAGCTAGGACGCTCTTTGGCGGCGAAAAACCGGTGGATGCCAAGCTTCACAGCTTGGCTCATCGCCGCAAGGTTGCCTGCTTGTCGGTCTTCTACAGATTGTATTTCCGAGAGTGTGCCCAAGAACTCCACGACTTCATCCCACCGGCCCTCTTCTACCATCGGACATCCAGACGTACTGCAAATTACCATTCCTACCTTGTTGCTATTCAACTAATTCGCACTTAGCGTTTTCAAGCGTCTTACATAATGCGCGCAGCAAATGAGTGGAACTCTGTGCCTGCGTCTGTGTTTCCGAACTCAAAGACTAAAGTCAAGAGCCAAACCATTTCAAATAATAAAAAAAAAAAACATCCATTACTTTGAGTAACACCTGATAGAAACAGTAAAGATACCCGCAATTACTGGCAGGTTATTAAAGTTTACTACTTAGAGACCCTCCAACTTAATGATCTTGGCTTGAGTGAAGAATCAAAACGTAGAGGTATGCGTAGCAGGAAGTGTTACGGAAAAATCACTGTGCTTATGCCCCCTCCTTGGCCTGTAGGTATAACGTGAACCCTTTTTTACACGACTGCATCTGGAGAAGATTTATGCTTTTCGATGAGAAATCATCATTTAATGACTTCTCCGGCTCTGGGCGGAGCTAGTGGGAATGTCAGACTTTTGTCGTCTTACTGACTGAAATCCACCCGTGATCCTTCAAATGCCCTTTGCGTTCCAAGTAACTCTTTCGAAAAATTCCGCAACCCTGGCAGGCACTGGTCCTAGCGGCCCCTGTCAATTATACTGACATCTCTTTGAGGCACGCGTTGAACGTTACGCACCATCGATCCGGAAAGCGTGCCCCCTGTACGTTTAACCAAAGATATAACATTTCTTGGCTTTATATGAAAATGGACAAGTGAAGTCAGAAGGACTCACTTAAGTTTAAATTATATACAACGTGTAACAGAATAAACGCAATACCTCTTAAGGGGTCATTGAACTCATCATTATGAACAACTTTTACTATGGGACCATCCCCGGAATCGCGAAAAAAAAATCAGCTGTTCAGTACATTTTGTCGAGTTATGCGTAGAAAAATGTATGGGGCAGTCGATTTTTTTTTCGCGATTTCAGTATTGGTCCCATAGTAAAAGTTGTTCATAATGATGAGTTCAATGACCCCTTAAGAGGTATTGCGTTTATTCTGTTACACGTTGTATATATGTATATATTACATTGTGTGTGATTTGTTAGGGTGTAGTAAAGATTTCCGTTAGAAAACCATGTTTTTATACGGAATATATATATATATCGGGTGTTTTTGACAGCCCTCCGCAAACTGATAGGGTGGCTTCAGTACATCATATTAAGATGACCGGTACATAAAATTCTTTCAGGAACATTAAGGGAATCCAAAAAACCAGATTGGTTTTATTACCTCACACGCAATGTATCGTTACCGTGGCAAAACGCACGTAGACATCCATTGCTGTTTTTTTTAAATCAGCTGTTTTGTTAACATAAATGGAGTGTTGCATACAGAGAATGTAATTTTACATTGAAATAAAGGAATATCAGCAGAAAAAACGACATTTTTTTTTTTTTTTCCTGAGAAAATTTCCAGTGGGATATGATTCAGAATAAGGAGCTGAATCAATCCTGTGTTTTTGTGGAGGGCTGTCAAAAACACCCGGTATATATATATATATATATATATATTTATGAGGAATGGGCTTGCACCAAACTTAAGTGACACAGGGCAGGGCAGGTTGACCGTAGATCATTCGCATTCGCATATCTGTTGCAATCTTTTAAAAAAATATGGAAATGGAGGCTTTTGAAAGATTGCGACATAGAATTGGCTCTAAGATAGGCGATGGCGTCGAAACGTTCTGGAAAACCAGTTAATTAATGTTTTTATTCATAAATAAATTCCGTTATCTTTTTTCTTTTTTCGCAAAGGAACAAAATTATTTAAATCTCAAGTCACTTCCAGTCTCATTACAATATAGGTTAAAAAGCCCTCGAAAAGATACGGTAATGAGCCCCCTATCTCGCCCATTGACTTCGCAAGATTACTTGATAAGCCCCCAATATTTACTTATCGCATAAATTAATAGAAATTAGCTTTATTTTACATACATTTTGGGTGTTTTGGGAGCCGTATCTTGAAAGCCAGTACGTTTTATCAGGATATCTTAATGTTCATTGAGAGTAAAAACAAGATGAATTATTTCGAATAGATTTTTGTGTAGGATGTATATGATGTAAGGATGATATTGTATTGAAACTGACAAATTACCTAATCTACTTTGACATTTGACATGAATAATAATGATTCTTTTTTTTTAAACGTTTTGTTGTATTTTTATGTTTACTGCTTTTGATTGGTAAAACGTTATTATATTATGTTATTAAGCATCGTTCGTTTGTCTGCGGTGCCCTAACAGGGTTAATGCACAAAACGAGATAATAAATGAAATTGTAAAGTGTTTTGTGTACATGAGAGCAAATAAACATCTAATAAATGCTGTTGTTGTGAATCTTGAACTATTCAGAATAGAATATTAGTATTTATTAAATTACAATGTTTACAGTATCTACATTATGTACAAACGCGTATAAAAACAAAATTAATCGTTGGGCATCAAAAAAAAGAATCCACATCGCTGTCAACGGCAAAAGTGCCCAGAACTTTGGCAGCATTGCCACGTCGAATGGCAATGCTGATTCTTTGGCCGAAGAAAAGCCCAGCCCACTAGTCACGTGAACCGTCAAGAAGTCGTCATGCTGTTGTTGTGAATGAAATATCCCGCTAGGGCCGTGCCTGCTAGGGTTGCGGAATTCCTCGAAAGTTTCTGCTGCTCTGTAAAGGGTATATCAAAAGAACACGGGTGGGTTTTGTCAGCCAGAGTATGTCACTCCCTCTTGCTCCACCCAGAGAAGAGGAGAAGTCATTTGATGATTTCCTATCCAAGAAAAAGAAGTGCTCACGTTGGTCGCTTGCAAAAAATATTTCCATTGCTTTAAGGCTCCCACAAACTGGATGAGAGTTTTTTTTTTAAATTTTGTTAGGCACGCGTTTCACCACTATCTCACCTGATGGTAAGCGGTGATGCAATCTAAGATGGAGCAAGCTTGCCTAGAAGTAACCTATTCACTCTTGACTTGAAGACTCCCAGGTTGTAGCTATCAGGAAACACAGACTCCGGCCGGGAATTCCACTCCTTTGCTGTACGCAGTACGAATGTGTTACCAAAACGTTTTGTGCGTGTGGGTGGGATGTCCACCAGTTGCCGGAAATCCAGTTCAATGGCGTGCACTAGGTGCTATGCTATAGACTGATGATGATGATTGTGAAGACTTCTACAGACTGATATGGCACTACAATGTGACGACCCATTTTATTAAAAAAACTGCATACAAATACTTTTTGTTTATCCATGCAACAATTTATTAAAGGTGCGTCTTTGCATTGTCGAATAGCGTTTATCTGCAGGGACCTTTTGGAGAAAAAAGTCAAATAAAATACCCAGACACATAAAAACATTGAGGAATGACTGAAACATTGAAACGAATAAATAGGTAGGTATATTCCCGGAGGTATTTATATTTTTCTTCCCAAACACAAATAAGTGGTATAAATCCAGTACATAAATTATCCTTACCTACTCAATGTTTTAAGCAAGAACGCACTGAGTGGCAGGGTGGTTCCAAGTTTGTTTATAAATTTAACAAAAAGAAAAGTATGTCTCGGGCTTGCCTCTTGGAACTTCATCAAAGTTTGCCCTGTACATTTATTTCTGTTTTTGAGATACGACCTTCAGTAAGATTTAGCTTAGGTATGTAAATATTTTGTTATTCAAATGTCTTTTTCTTGAAAATTATTATTGAATTCTTGGCTGTGGCTGGGGGGCTACTCTCTCATCCGTAGTTTTGGGCTTGATTGCGGGCGTATTATATTCCGTACCATCTAAGCACTAAGGATTAAAGACAACACGCTTTGATAGTAACTGTCAAATCGTGTTTTCATTCATTCTTTGTTCAGGTTTGGGACTAACCGTAAGTCCGTAGGTGATACGGAGTAGAATTCGCCCGTAACTAAGCCCAAAACTACGGACTTTTGGGCTTAGAGAGTAGCCCTTGACTTGAGATGTAGTATTGAGATCTAAAATCCGAAAACTGCTTTATGCCATTCATATGATATATATATATGGACGATAGTAACGGCTTAAGTTCCGATTCTCTTATTTAATGTACAGCTTAATTGAAGTTCTAGAAAAATATAGCAAATTTGATGTCAGATACATCATGTTTGAAAATTATGTACTAAAGTTGAATTGTCTTAAACGCCAAAAATGTGCTCAAAATTGTACGAAATTCGAAGCAGAAAAAAACGCTTACTCCCAATATGTATATAACTCAATATGTATCGCCCAAAATGTCGCTTAAAACAAATAGCCTTTCAACAGTTTCAACCCTCGATATAATTTGACTTGTTTTGTTTCACCGCTCCGCTGCCTCACGTCGCTGTAATGGTCAGGCACCCTTATAGGGGCATGCTTGTATTTGGTATTTCGACAATCGTCATCGTTAGTAGAATTGTACTGTATTCAGAGCCTCTTCTTGAAATAATTATGTCACCTTCTTATAACATCTAGATATTTCAAAATTAATAAAAAGTAACTAATACTGAAATCTACTTCAAAGCATCTACTAAAACCGTATTAAAATCTTAGTTTCCTACGTCAAAGCCACGTGTTCAAAGCTGCATTACAAATTTCATAATGAATACAAGTTTGCTTAGTCCCCTCGGGTTCCTTACCGTCGCTTTGAGCGCAGTGGCACAGTATAGATTGGGACAGAAGGTCCATGCATCGAACGAAAATGCTCGCTGACCATCAATCTGCTTAGTGTTGGCCCAACTACATATATTATGTTACGGTCATTACACGTACATGCAAGCGTCACTCAATTCTAAAAATCATCACGGGTTGGCTTCCAGTCAAACCGGATTCAGCTGCATACCAATATTTTACTTTTTACTCAATTATTATTAATTATTATAATTATTTGATAATATACGGGACTAGCACTGAACTAAATATTACCCAATCTATTGACATTTAAAAACAGACCCATTCACTTAAAAGTCGCGACTTATAAATACTAGCAGATGCAAGCGGTTTCGCCTGCTTCAAAAATTATATACTAAAACCATCCTCGAAAACCACTCTATCCATCGGTGATAACAACACAAAAATCGGTGCAGTAGTTTTCGAGTTTATCGCGAACAGACAGACAGACGCAGTGATGGTCTTTTATAATATGTAGTGGTAGTGATTCTGATTATCGTTAATCAAATTGCAGCTATCAGCACTGCATTACACGATAGGTCATCCGTCAGTCAGCCGTATCCGTTTGGTGTAATAGATGAGTGCTTTAGAGTCGGCCTCCAGTCAATTCGGATGCAGCTGAATACCAGTTTTTTTTTTTTTTATACAAAACGGGGAAACTCTTGGCCCAAATCTCACCTGATGGAAAGTGATGATTAGGCCGAAGATGGAAGCGAGTTTCACCCGGAATCCTCTTACACAGAGGAACTGGCTATCATACCTCTAACTGCCGGAACACAACAATGCTGTTAACATTGTTGTTATGGCGACAGACTTAGACATGATGGTGGTAGCTTGCCAGGTGGACTTAGAACAAGTCCTATCACCAACCAAACCGAGCAAAAAATTTGCTTCCGCTGGGAATCGAACCCGGGACCTCTGGGTCCGAATCAGGTGGTATAACCACTAGACCACGGAGGCGGTTAGTGTCACCTGTTTAGCACCACCCGGGGACCACGTGTAGGGATTCGCTGAAGGGTATTCTCCTACGGACGCGGGTGACTCGGCCCCCAATATGCCCCAAAATTTTACATGCCGACAACCCAGAATCTGAGTGACCATACAAATTTTTGGTCCTTGCAGGAATCGAACCCGCGACACGCAGCGCAGCAGTCAATCGCTCAACCACTGCGAAAATTAAGGCTTTTTGACAGTTTTCGATTGAAATGCGAATGCGGAAGTTGTTTAAAAACTATTAAAATTCCCTCTGGGTAAAACGCCCTTTAAAGGTGCCTATTATTACAGCGGAGCGGAAACCGAGAAATTTTAACCAATGCAGTTGTGTCAGATTTACATGCTTTCTTTTTTTTTTTTATATTGATAGGCGTACGTTTGACCGCTATCTCACCTGATGTTAAGCGATGATGCGGTCTAAGGTGGAGCACGCTTGCCTAGAAGTAACCTATTCACTCTTACCCTCTTGCTTTTTACCGTAGGGTGGTAAAAAGTATACAAATCTGATACAACTCCTATCGATTTACTGCTTAAGCCCCTAGACAAAATGCCATTCTATCACCGAATGACTGTTGAAATGCCAAAATAACAGGCATTCATCATGTGTCATTTCGACAGCGTTTGTCAATCTCATACAGTTTTGACGGTTGGCAATGCGTTTGCCACGCTACAGCTGACAGAATGTCACTTATCTAGACCCCTTTTTTTTTTTAGGGATGGGAAATCTTCCAATGACTCCTCCCGCTCTGGGTGTAGCGGGAGGGAGTGTCAGACTTCTACTGACTAAAACCCATCCCTGTTCCTTCATTGCCCTTTGTGTTCCGGAGCCACGGTGTCTCTTGCGAATAATCCCGCGACTCCGGACTTATCTAGACCCTCAGGACTAACGACTTAAGGTACAATTCCGATCTTGGCGACCGTGGCCGCTTTGTATGAATTACTATAGAACACTTGTAGGTTGCGTGCACCCCCGATCGCCAACTTCGGAATTGTACCTTTAGCCTGTTTTTCGATAAATGGAGAAGTCTTTGTATGCAAATGGTCTGACTAAGGCAGAAGACCAACACAGTGGACAGAGATGCGTTACGCATAAACACGCTTCATGTATGTATAGTGAAAACAAACGCCTCGCGCCTGTCGTTTGTCGACCGTACTTGATTCTATGTGCGTGCGCCTGTTTTCACCGGTTCAAAGCAGTCGATCTACTGTGCCTACTTATACTATGGCACAGTGGTCTAGGCAACAACCGTTTACTTATTTAATTCTTTTGTAACCTACGCGTTAAGAAAATTGCTTCGAAGAAATCGTTGGTAAATATTTACATTGGCTAGGAAAGTATTCAATGTAGGAAGAGGATGTTTTTGAGTTTGGTTTTTTTTGAGTTTTGAAAGGATTTGTTTGTTGTTTCTACAATTAGTTTAGACTTCAGCGAATTGAACCACTGTTTACTATCTAGGTATATTTTTTTAGTTCTATGTTCATTATCTGACGACACGATTGGCGCACATGTCGCGGGTTCGATTCCCGCACGGAACAAATATTTGTACGACCTGTATTTGTTCCGAGTCTGGGTGTTTTTCTATCTATAATATGTAAGTATTTACAAAAAAAAGGTATATTAGTAGTTTATCAGCCATCTCGTGACCATAACACAAGCATTAGGTTGCTTAGCTTGGGACTATATGGCGTTGTGTGAAATGTCCAAGGATATTATCTTAACATTATAAAATTCTTCCGTAAAAACGGGATATTGCGCGTACGAAGTCGCGGGAAAAAGCTAGTTATTAAATAAATCCAAACATTTTTTTTGTTTCGGTGTTCGACCGGGTGATCTCAAGATAAAAGCTCAATGAACAAACACTTTTCTTTCTTTCTTTCTTTCTTTCTTTTAATGATAGACGGAAATATCTCAGACGGTTCTGCTCTCCTTTACCGGACTCTAAAAAAACAAACATCTCATTCATCAAGTTTTCTTTTCTGATTCACGTTCATTGATAAATGACTGCGATTATCGAAAGTTCAAAATGTAAGGGATTGACCACGTGTCGATGATAGTTGTCATTCCCATACGTTTTTGAGTTTGCAAATGAATATCAGTATCGCAGGCCGACCAAAATACCAACGATCCCGATACAGAACAGCGGTGTGATTCTGTCGGTCGATTCTGATGAGATCTTATCATGATCACTTAGGTGGAGTGAACGACGAGTGAGCTATCATGCCATCTTTTTTATACGGTTTGACAGCACACTTGTCATTCACTTCGTCTAAGTGTTCACAGAATCGACCGGCTGCAGTGCGATTCAGCTGGTCTATTCTGTTGACATCTTATCGTGTATACTTAAGGGAAGTGAACGACATTAGTGAGCTGTCATTCCATTTTGTTTGTATGGTTTGACAGCTCACTTGTCGTTCACTTCGCCTAAGTTTTCACTTCGACATGTTTACAGAATCGCACTGCTGTAAACATGTCGAAGTGAAGGCATGGGTGAAGTGATCGCTTAATGAGCTGTCAAACCATACAAACAAGATGGCATGACAGCTCGCTTGTCGTTCACTCACTCACTCTGTACACGGTGAAATGTCGACATTATTGACGGGCTGAGGGCCTTGACAATAATTTTTAGGCAACGTTCACATTCGCGTGTCAGTCGCAATATATCTAAAACATCTTATTTCCCTACATTTTGCCAGATTGCCTGATATGCGAATACGAACGTTGATTAAGAAACCGGCCAAGTATGAGTCGGATTTGCGTTCAAAGGGTTCCGAGCTGTTTAAACCACATACTTCTGAGAAATGGTTTGGATTTTGTATTTTTTATCAAAATAATAGGCTCAATAGTTTACGAGATAATAGAAAGAAAAAAAGAAAATACATTTACTCCGCCAGAATTGTCGTCTATTTTTTAATTATTTACGGTTCTTGAGATACAGACCGCTGGCAGACAGACGGACGGATGAACGAATGAACAGCGGAGGCTTAGTATGTTCCGTTGGGTTACCGTTGGTTGGGCGACCCTTACGGTAAGCTTTTTTATTTGATTTGTTACAATGCACAGTTGGATTCTTTTTTGTTTTCCAACATCTCCCAAAAAGTGATTAGTTTACAGAAAATAATAAAATATGTGTACCTCTGAACTGAATTTATCCAAAGAAAATTGGCTGTGACAGACACAGTAGTGATCCTATAAGGGGTCCGTTTATAGAAGTACAGGTTCCTAAAAATAGTAGAATTGATCCTCAGACCCAAACACCACAAACCCAAGTCTTCATTTAAGGAAAGCAACAACATCTTTTACCGTTCCTCATAGTAGCAGAACCTTAAGTACTCAACATACGACCTTTCATCTTATCAGCGTCTGTCATGAATTATGACTGTCTTGTCACGTGTCATCTTGGAGTGACAGTGTCGGATAAACATGGCGGGCCGGAATATGTCGTGATGTGACTGATTGTGATTATGTGTGGGCAGATTGTAAAGTTACGGACGTTTTAAAGTAGAATTGATAAATTATTACTTTGACTATTGGTGTCAAAAGAACCTCTCTATCATATTATCATTTTTTATCTGATTTATGTATCACCTACATATTTTTGCATATATGACCCTCTGCGAAGCGGCTCTGAGCACTAAACAGTCGAAATTTAAGAAAACTTTCAAAAAAAAAAAAGGTTTTTTTATTAGTACAGCAGGATAAACATTCACAATATTATAGCTTCTAAATAAGTAGGTACAATTATCTCAAAAGTTGCTGGTACTGGTTCCCAAACTAAGCTATCGCTTGTATTTTGGGACACAGTGTTCAGACGTGGATGTTGTTACAATTTTTGTTTGTCTAGGTAGATTTGTTGTGAATGTGAAATTTTTTAAGTAATAACTTTAAGGGGTTATGTATTATAGTGAAGTGGTGGGTGTGTGTGCATGTGGATGATTTTATGTAGGTGAGTGCGTGTGTCGGTCGGTGTGTGTGTGTGTGTGTGTGTGTAGGGTCGTGGATTACACAGTGAATTTGAGTAAATCTTCAGTTTTCTGGTAGTCCATTTTGAGTAGCCAATCTGTTACTTTTTCTTTTACTTGGTGTTTGTTCAGTCCTACTATTTTTAGTTCCTTATTAATGCAGTCATACAGTTTGCAACTTAGACTGTTGAATTGTCCTCTGGCAAAGGCTGTCTTAGTAGGGGAACGGGCGCATGCAATAATCCTTCTACGGGTATTAGGGGCAGAAGGTGGGACTATTCGATGTCTTCTCAAGGTGGATTTAAGCACATACAGCTGCCTGACAGTTAGGACTTTGCATTCAGAGTAGAGTGTTGCGGTGGGGTACCTGTATGGATTTTTATTCATAACTTTCAGGACAGCTCTCTGAGCCCTCTCCAACCTGAGAAGGAGCGTTTTACCAGCCCCGTCCCAAACTGGGATGCAGTATTGGATAACAGACTGACACAGGGCCAAGTAGACTAGTCTTAACTTGTCTGGAGGAGAAGAGTCTCTGAGTAATTTAAATATATGTATGAGCCTTCTCACTCTAGATGTAACTGTGTCTATGTGTTTATCCCATCTCAGTCTGCTATCCAAATACACACCCAGGTATTTTGCACTGTGCTCACGTGTAAGTTCTGGGCACGTACAGTTTTTATCGAGAAGTGAGCAGACGTGGGCTTTAACAGTGAAGTCTTGTGGTGGAGAGGTGGTTTTCCTAATAGAGAAGGTCACATAATGGGTTTTTTTTATGTTAAGTGTTAATAGATTGTCTGAGAGCCATTGCATGATCTTTGCCACAGATTGTTCAGCGACCTCCTCCTTGACGGCGGTCCAATTTGGACCCCATACAAGGATAGCGGTGTCGTCAGCGTAGGCGAAGATTTTAGTGTTAGGAAGAGAGATTTGGCAGAGATCGTTTACATACAGCTGGAAGAGCGTGGGACCGAGTACGCTTCCTTGCGGAATTCCGTAGGTGACCGTGTCCTCATCACTGAAGTATTCGCTAATCTTGACTCGCTGTTTCCTATTTGTGAGGTAGCTTTTAAATATTTCGTGGATGTTACCCCTTATACCGAGCTTCTCCAACTTAGCCAGAAGAATCGGGACAGAGACTGTGTCAAATGCTTTGGAAAGATCTAAGAAAACACACATACATCTATTCTTAATGTCCAAGTTTTTAACTATAGCACTTGTTAGATCAGTTACAGCATCTTCGGTGCTGTATCCCGAGCGAAATCCGTATTGATTTGGGGCTATAATTTTAAACCTGTCCAGAAATTTCTTTAGTGCTCGATTAAGTGTTCTCTCTACGATCTTCGAGATTGAAGTCAAAATTGCAATGGGGCGGTAGTTGTTGACACAGTCTCTGTCGCCACCCTTGTGGATTGGGTGGATTATGGCTTTTTTTAAATCATTGGGGAAAACACCAGTATTTATGGCAAGATTACAAATATGTGAGATGGGAGTGGTCAATACGCCACGACTTTCTCTGACAACTGTGGATGAAATACCGTCCCAGCCTGTGGCACATTCAGGTCGTAACTCCATTATACTCGACTCTATTTCTGATTCAGTTACCTCCAGAATAGCGACCGAGTTCGGTTGTTGTTCAATGTTGTTGGTCGCGGCTGAGCCAGAACCAGTGTTTGAAGAGAGGATTTTGGAAGCCAGATCTTTTCCTATGCAGGTGAAAAAGTTGCAGACTTGATTGGCAGAATTTATAGGGTCATCTGTAATTTTTAAGAGTTCTGTTGGGCTAATCTTATTTTTTTGTGTATGCGAGATGTGTTTTATTGCCTTCCAAAGGGCCTTAGGATCATTACCCGCTTGCTCTATTAGACTCTTTTCATAGGCTATTTTTAATTTACGAAGTAGACGATTACAGTAGTTACGGTAGCGAGTATAAGTCAAGATGATTATCATATTATCTGGAGATTTTTTGGCTTTCGTGTGCAGTTTATCGCGATTTTTGATACAACGAAGCAACCCAGGAGACATCCAGGGCTTTAGGATTCGATTTTTCCTGGTCACTTTTATCGTGGTTGTGTTTTTGGCTATAGTTTCAGAAACTAGAGATAGAAGACTAGATGCCGCTGAATTCGCATCATGCATTGATAAAATATACGTGTAGTCGACGATTTCGAGGTCAGTTTTTATTTTCGCATAATTGGTGCGAGTCTTTGTGATGTCCGGCTGTCTAGTTGGCTTACCTGTTCCAATGCACAATACTATAGGGAAGTGATCCGTTATGTGGGATTCTAGAACCAGTGTTGTTGCACAGGTGTCAGGCTTCGTGAAAAAATGGTCCAGACAGGATTGAATTCTTGTGGGGACTGTGTGGGATGGGAATAATCCATGGGTGGCATTGAAAGTTAAATATTCCTCACATAACGGATCTGAACTATTTTTACTAATATCGATATTTATATCACCAACTAAAACCGTGCTGTTGGAGGAAAGATTGTCATAAATGTCATTTAGGCTATTTATGAAATTAACAAAATTTTCATGCGTTTTTAGGGATGGGGAGCGGTATATAGCCACAATTATTGTATCGTTGCCTATTTGAAGCAATAGACAGCTAGCGTCTTTAAATGTTGGCTCACTTATTTTGCACGATAAGTTAATAGTTACATAAATTACAATTCCGTCGTTTTGATTACGCGTGGAGCCCGTGGAGTGCGCAACATAACCATCCAGTATAGGCAACAGACTGACACCGCGAAGCCAGCACTCGGTAAGAATAATAATGTCAAATTTCACGTTAGTCATTGATAGAATTATTCGCAGCTGGTCAAAGTTCTTATTTATACTACGTATGTTTATGTGAAATAGCTTAAGGGAGGGCTTATCTGGGTTTATATATTTAGGACAGTCCTCAGGCTGACAGATGACTGAGCTTGAAGCTTCAAGTGAGTCTATTTCGTTTTGAATTATTTGTAAGTTAGCCATTTGTTGAGTTAGATACTTTTACTTTAGGTTGATACAAGTCTTCGAGCATACGTAGAGAAATAGATAATATGTGTACATTATTAATACTATAGAAGGCAAGCATGTGTGAGAATGCGTTTGAGTTTTTGAGGCAGAAGGTACGACGGGTGAAAGACGGTGAGATGTGAGAGTGTGTGAATGGGTTTGTGATTGTGTGTGAGAATACGAGTCGTATTTGTACGTTATAAGTTACGTGGGATTTTATATATGAAAGTATGTGTGTTTTATGTATGATTAACATATTATTATAATTAGGCGATACTTTTTTTAGATACTTGGTTGCGAGAGTAATTAAATGGTATCTAGGTAGTGAATAAACTAGTAGGTTAACAAAAATAAACATTAAGATGAAGGAGGCATTACATATAAAAGAGATTATGGACATTGCGAATTGTGCTAGTCACAAATTTTTCTTTAGGTCCAGAAGGCATTGTTCCGAAGCGATCAGAATTTGCTTGTGACCTTGAGCTTTGCGCAAAAAGATGTTCCCATTTGATGTCCAGCAATAGTTAAATCCATTTTCTTTTGCAAACTCTCGACATATATAAAATAATTTCTTAGAACTTGCGGGCAAATAGTCAGCTACATACACTGGTTGACGGCTTCCGGGGATGTTGATCAACTGCGTGTTTAGTTTGTCCGCGGTTTTTTTGGATTTGTTGAAACCTCGAACAGAGGACAAAGTAGTCAGCTTCATATTAACAGTCTGGAACTCTGCGATAATTGGGCGAGGCGAGTCCGGCTTACCCGGAAGGCGGTAGATATCTCGAAGATCGCCAGCAGAGATCGATGTTCCCACTGTTTTCCCGATCATACAGATGGTGTTTGTCAGATCTTCGAAAGTCTCCTTATCTTTTGAAGGAATATTTCTTATCTCTATACAGGATGATCGAGATTTCAGCTGCAAGTCTTGTACTTTTCTTTCAAGTTTTTCCAAACACTTACGTTGTTCTTGTCGTTCCAGTTGAAGATTAGAGAGACCAGTCTTAATTTCTTCATATTGTTTATTTATGAAGTGCATTGAAGATTCAATTTTATCATTTGTCTCTTGTATTTTAGATGTTTGCGTTTTAAGATCGGTAATTTCTGAAGATAATTTTTAAATTAAGGAATTTTGTTTATCACAAATATTGTTTAGTTTAATGTCTAGTTCCGCTTTCCAATTGTTAATTAACTCCAGTATTACCTGCCTGAAGTCTTGATCGTTATGGCTTGGCGACGACGTCTCGTCTGTACGAAGGCGCTTGTTCCGATTAGTCACGAACGATCCGTCACTAAGTTGCAGTGAGTTTAGGTCCGTCTCGGATTGAGTATGTACTATGGGTGTTCTAGGTGTAGTTGGGGGTGTTCTTTGCAGATTCATCTTCAATCAGGCAAGGATGAAGTAGCGCTATTCATAAAGTCTCAGCGAAGCGCGGGTCACCGGGTATGGCAGTAGAATACACAGTAGCTCCGCGGCGTAGCACACGTAACTGACGCAATGTCTCGTAGCAAATCTCAGACCACACCGTAGCGGTGACGTCGCTTTCGTAGCACCGGCTCGTAGCACAGGCTCGTAGCACTTGTAGCGTATGCGTAATTGACCACACACGTCACTCGTAGCGGTGGCGCAGCGGTTCGGAGCTCGGCCCTAATCTCCCTCACCAAGCGGCCGCCGGTTCGAGGACCACCCAGTAGGAGGAGCCGTAGATACAAAGCTGCTCAGGAGTGACAAGGAATCGGAGTTCAACGCCGTTGACCAATCACAGATATTCACAAGTCCAAGCAGCGATACACGTCCGCGCACAACTGATACCACGACTGAACTGACTACTTTCTACCCAGATATAAACACCAATGTGTCTTAATTCAATACAAGGTCTATCTGTGTGCCAAGTTTCATCCAAATACAGTCAGTTTTTAAGACGTAAACCGTAACATCCAGACGGACAGCTACTTACCCATTTGAGTAATATATTATTACTAATATTATCTGTACAAATATTCATCATCTTTTGTTACTTGCGGTCGGCGCAACACGTATCCTTTACGAACAATAATTATACATGCTAAAGTTTGGATAGGTGGATGGATGTTTCTTACTCAATAACGTCAGAACGGCTGAATGGATGAAATTTGTCTGGGATTTTACATATAATTCTTTATACCCCAGGAGCATGTTCCCTTGGGATCATTTTCGAAAACTAGTTAAAAATTAAAATTAGTATGGATTGGTATTTAGATAAGTATTTGTTAGATTTTTAAATATAGGTCACCTTGGAACTGAAAATTATTAAAATAAACTGCTCAGTGTACAATATTCTGTTATGCTCGGAAACGAATGCATTCTATTGTTCAGATTCCACCCCCAAGGAAATGCACGCGACAGCAAAAGTTATGAACTGTCTGTATTACCATTATCTTGAAATTATGTTGGTATCTATTTAAACCAACCGTTTTACGTTTTTTTTTAAATTTAAGTTTATTTCCCTGGTTTTTTAGTGGGACAGTTTGATGGTTCCGCATGGTGACAAGCTGCCGGTCGATTCTGTCGACATCTCACCGTGATCAATTAGGTGGAGTGAACGACAAGCGAGATGTCATACCATCTTGTTTGTATGGTTTGACAGCTCACTTGTCGTTCTCTTCGCCTAAGTGTTCACTTCGACATGTTTACAGAATCGCACTGCAGAATTATGTGGAAAGCATGGCTATCTTTAAATAAGTAAATTAATAGCAGTATAATCTAGAAACCCTAAAAAAAGTGATAGAAGAAGTATTTTTGAAAGAAAATCTGTTCAATAAATCTTTGCCTATTTGGATTCTTTAGATCAAAATATTAACCTTTGAAGCCTAGTTCATTTCTATATAACCCCCTTATAGATGTCTATAAGAAGTAGACTCCATGCAGCCTCTTCAGCCACTCTTTCAAACCGCGTCTCATTGCTACTGGGGTTTGACCTATCCTCTCGGTTCTTAAATCATTGGTCTAATTTATTGATATTTTCAGATTTCGGATACATAAAACTAAAATATCAGCCTAAAATAAAGTCTTGTTTAGTTCTTTCAAGGTTTTATGAATGTCCATTGTTCATAAGAAGTAAAGGCGCGGTGTCGTCTCTCCAGTCACTCCTTTAAAACGTATCTCACTGCTGCTGGGGTGTGCCCCGTCATCGAAACTCCACGTCCCTGTTCTCCACACTTTGTTCTGAATGCATATTAATTGTTATGTAAGAAGGACGTCGCGTAGATAAATTAAATTTATTTGTTTTGCGCACGTGGGTGGCTCTTTAGGAGTATTTAGGACCGAGTTATTATTACAAGATAAAACAATGGCTTTTGCTAGAGAAAAGTTGGGCTTACAAATAGGCTGTCTCCATACTGTAAGTCTCCGCTGAAACGTCTTAAGAGTACAGTACACAGGCAAGATGCGACAGTGCGATAAAGTTTTGCATAGAAATTAGTCCCCATTCTTTGTTGTCTAACTGCGGAAACCCTTTATATACAGAGCTAAAAGACAAAATAAATTATCTATTAAAACACGTAACAACCGTCGTGAGTTAGTGTTTCAGACCGTACAAAACACGCTCATATAAAATGATTTGTATAAGGTTAATCTGATTTTTGCTGATATAAACGAACATCATACGTCATAAGGAATCTTTCGAACAGTGGGAAAGTGGTCTATGATCAGTGATGACTTATGGAACTAAAACGTGGTTGGGTTATCATCACCCAAGGGGCAATGAAGAGGGCAATGTTTGGAATTTTCTTGCGTGATCGAATCAGGTATGATGATATCCGCAAGAGAATCATGGTCACTGACATAGCCTAAAGGATCGCCAAACTGAAGTGGCAGTGGACAGGGCACATTGCAGAACAGATGGTCGATGGAATCGAAAACTTCTGGAGTGGCGATCGCGTTCCAGAGGATGCAGGGGATAAAAGGCCTCTCAAAAGGTGGACCGATGTCCTGGTGAAGGTCACGGGTGGCCGATGAATGCGCGACGCACGGGATTGGTTGTTATGACACTTGGGGCAGGCCAATGTCCAGCAGCTGACGTCTTTCGGATGATATGATGATGATGATGTAGGTGTAAAAGGATTTTCTCGCATGTTGATATAATTCTGTGGTGTTACATAGTATTTACGAAACCAAACAATAATGAAAAAAGGTTATTTCCCAAGATTATAATCGCTATTTCATGATAAAATCACTTAATTTTTTAATCACTGTCATAATATTTATACTCGTGACAGTAAAATAGGTAAAAGTGAACATACTTCGTAGTTAAATTCAATTTACTTGTTTATGAGCGCGTGCGGCATTTTAATCTTTATACGCGTTCCTTGTCAGCTCCACGCCTTGCTCCGTTTTAGCGGCGCTGCGGTCTGCCTACATGTGAGGCGTATTTATAATTACAGCTTCAGTAATTAGATATTTTTCATTCTCATTCACATAAGCGAGTGAGTTAAAGGAGACTTATTAAATGACATACTAGTAATAAAGAGTGAATTTTTGGGATACAATTGGCTAGATAATAGCCGCATAGCAGTTGTTCCAAACTGCTGTGATTATAGACTGCAGACCGAGGTCTGGCCGTGGGGACAACCCCATTAAAAAAATATACCAAAAACGTACAGTACAAGTATTTGGTATAATTTTTGTTCTTAAAAAATTGGAAAGGAACGAGAAGTAGTAACGTCTTAGAAAAATACCAAAAAGACGTGAGGCGTCCACTTACCCGCATAAGTAGTGGGCTGTTTTGAAAAAGACCAGGAGTTGTAAAATAATTAGCAAAGGAGATCTAACATTTTTCAATGGGAGCTGGCATGCCAGCCGCCATTTTGGTTATTTTTTCAAAATCGCGGCGCGCAATGATTCATTCATATAATATGGGTAGAAGACACTTATACCAAATAAAAAATGCAAGGGACATGGTGCCCCAAAGTATGACGTTGCTGAAATTTGTCGCCATGTGAGAACAATGAAAATAATTAAAACCAGCCAAGAGCGTGTCGGGCCACGCGCAGTGTAGGGTTCCGTAGTTGAACGTAAACTCATCCACAGACTGTCCCTTGACAAGCTTGTTTGACCTAGAAGATCGACCCGGGTAGGTCCATTAATCTTAGTTCGATTTACGCGGTTTAAATTCGATTTCTAAAATCTCAGTCACTTCTAGCAGGTGCAATAAAACCGGCTTGAGATACTTAGATTGTAAAAATAAGATTGGGAACGTTGTCTGCCCCACAGTTCGTCGGAACACTTCGCGCTGGTTGGCGCACAGCACAGGAGATAGCGGTTTGGTAATTACGAAAATACCTATTGAGGAATCTGAAGCTCGTGTAGAACGTAAAAGCCAGTCCCGTAATGGACCATTGGGAATGTAGGATACAATTTCATAGACAGGGTTTTTTAAAAACGGGTCAAACCTTTATTGCGGCTGAAATTGTTTTTAGAAAGAGCTTATCAAAATCCTGGTTAAAGTTTACGAAAGAACTGAGCTTAGAAAACATGTTCAGCGTTCAAAAATAAATGAAGTAAAGGCGCCAAGTCTTTAAAACGGGAAGGTTTTTGATCCAGGTTAATAATACATGTTCTAGCTGACACGGCAAACGTTGTTTTGCCATATGTAAAAAAAAAATGCCTAGGACCGGTT
This sequence comes from Ceramica pisi, assembly GCA_963859965.1. NCBI lineage: Eukaryota > Metazoa > Arthropoda > Insecta > Lepidoptera > Noctuidae > Ceramica > Ceramica pisi. The sequence continues at coordinate 22,386,035 of OY982541.1, read as the reverse complement.
CTGATCTACCAAATTTACACAAAAAAATTATAACAATCGCTCTTGCCGTTTCGGAGGAATTCAATGGCAAACACTATGACATGAGATTTTATATATTAGACTAGCTGTTGCCCACGGCTTCGCCCGCTTCAACAATTAAGTATGTACTCAAACCTTCCCCGACAACCACTCTATTCATTGGTGAAAACAGCATGCAAATCGGTGCAGTAGTTTTTGAGTTTATCGCGAACAGACAGACAGACAGACGCGGCGGAGGACTTTGTTTTATAATTTTTATTTATTTATTTAAACTTCTCGCACAAAAAGATAAAAAGGAGATCACAATTTTTCTTGAATTTTAGCGTTTTATTCGAGTTTTGATGTGTGATTTTGCTTTAGATATAGCCTTAAAAAAAAAAAAGCAAAAATATGCCTAAGACAGTTTGATCATTTATCTTGGGAGTGTTCTAAATAAATATTTCAATTTGTTCAAGTACATCAGTAAAATCCTTGACTCCGCAAAGGATGTTTCACAAAATGTTGCTTTAGGGAATCTTTTGATGTCTTGGTACACCGAAGATATTATAATTTAATGATTTATAAAAATGTCCACGGTACAACTGTATCTTCTGCTTTGGAATGTTCAAATCGATTTATTACGATTCATACAGTAATACACCAAAAATAATTCTGTAAAACAGAGATTTAATGACTATTTTCCGTACGAAACTATAATTTTTATCTATGAAATTATAATCCAAATTCAAATAAAAAATATTTAATAATTAAGGTAGCGTTGCTATATTGCTTGAAAAAAAAATGGTCTACTTAAAAGTAAAGTAAATATTTTTAAATAATTGTTATATGCAATGCAAAAATCAATATAAATCTTGTGACGCGCGGTATTCAACTTTAGTCAACCTGAGCAATTCAATTTTGTAAAAGCGCCCTTAATGCCTTAAGGATTCTCTACCAGTCAACCAAGGGTGGTGACGACATTAGATATGTATGTATGTGTGTGTTAATATGTAGTGATGTAGAAGATAAATACCTTATCATCTGCCTAGCCTTTTCCCATCTATATTGGGGTCGGCTTCCAGTCAAACCGGATTCAGCTGAATACCAGTATTTTACGTGGAGCGGCTGCCTACCAGACCTCCACAACTCATTGACTGGGTAACACGGAAGATAAATCCTAAGATAGTATAATTCAAGCATTCCGCTTCAGCCCATCCCTTGCCCCCCTCCCATCCGAAACGTGAACACAATATAATGAGGGAGTGGAGCCTCAGAGAGCAAAGTTTGGAGCGGACTCAAAAGTGCTCCCAGTAATTTTTCCTGCTTGATTTAAAACGATCGCATTGTAACAGAGTTTTGGTCGTCCATTCTTGTTCACAATTGTGTTTTGCAGTTGTTATATGAGTTTTTTTGGTGTTGTGTCCTAATTTTGAGCGCATGGTTCAACGATGCCGTAAAAATAATAGATTTTTAAAACTTTTTGTTGGCTAAAGAGCATAACAAAAATTTAATAAGAATTCGCCGATTGCGAGAAGACCATAGGACCGTTAAATGTGGTGACGCTTGGGGCAGACTGAATGAAGTCTGAATCTGTGGCACAAGTGGATGTCATTCAGCCAAAATTATTATGAGAATTGCTAATAAGCTGAGCTCGTGGCTAAACATTCACTACCGCACAGGTCGATCTTCCAGGTTAAGAAACGCTTGCCAAGGTTGGTCTGTCGATGGGTGACCATCTTAACATACCGAGTTTTCTTCGTGCCTCGGAAAGCACGCTAAGCCGTTGGCCCCAGCTGTCATTTGGAGATCTTTGGCAGTCGTTACGGATTGTCAGAAGCCAGTAAATCTGACTCCAGTCTTGCCAATAAGTACCGTGTTACCCAGTTAACGGGTTGTGGAGGTCTGGTAGGCAGCCACTCTACGTAAAATACTGGTATTCAGCTAAATCCGGTTTGACTGGAAGCCGACCCCAATACAGTTAGGAAAGGGCTAGGCAGATGATGATGCTATTAAGCTGAAATGAAATGCGTTCTCAGGTTCATCTGACGATACATCTTATCCCAATATAGACATAGGACGGATTTCTTCAATAATCTGTACGCGATCAGCATATAAACCAAGTTTACGAGCCGTCACTATCATTATTTTCTCTGGAATATTGACACTGAGAGTTCTTGAACGCAGTTTAGATGTACTGTAGGCTAATTCACGTAACTAAATAATTTTTGTTGCAGTGCAGTTGAAGTTAAGTTTCGATCAAAACAACGCTTTTCGTATTCTCTACCGCTGTCAGACACGCTCGCGCCAAGTTCGCGTCACGCGACCGCAATAACGGCATTCTACTGTTGCGCATCTTTGGTGCGTGCTTCGGAACGCTATAAGATCGGTATTCCACTATTTGTTTGACGTCTCAAAATGACAGCTAATAAATTTAAGTTTATGTTTTAATATAATAATAACGTCATATTCATTGAAATGTAATCGATTTTATTCGATTAATTAGTGAGTAAAATTTTTTGTCCTCACCATACGTAAGTTTGGTCGAGTTCGGTTGTCGTGCAGTTGACGAATAGCGTTTATCACTCAAACTTAAACTTAACTGCAACTGCATTAAAACTTCATCGGCGCGTCATAAAATTACGTGAATCACGCGCTATTCGCAATTCGCTTTTAGCCTAGTACAGCACTAGTAGTTGACCACGGGGCCGGCTGACCACGCGGCTGGTCGCTTTTCCAGTTTAATAATGCAACTGCTAGTGATTGTACGCACTTTACTGCCACAAAACTATTCCAAACGCTGGCCGCTCAAGCGAACCGCCTAAGCGTTTCAACCGCTAGTGCGTAGAGCTATTGCCTTGGCACACTGGTCGAATATACAAAAAAAAATACAATATATAAATGAATATACTTACAGGAGATTGAAGATTAGATGAATGAAAACGAAGAGTGAATAATATCTTTTACTTTTTGTTGTCACTCAAAGGTTTACAAATACTGATTCTCAGCTTAATCCGGTTTGACTGGAAGCCGACCCCAATATTGTTGGGAAAAGGCTAGGCAGATGATGTTGTCACTCAAGGGTTTGCTGGGAGAAAACTAAACTTTGAGAGTTAACACGCCTTTGTACATGTACTTTATTATGATTGCATCGTTCAAGTTGTTTTGGTGTACAATCAATAAATAGAAGAAGAAGAAGATGAACTGACAACACAAACTAACACGACAGCAGGCCACAGATAACAGAGGAACCAATCAAACCGACCGAACCAAAAATTGTTATGCTGCCCTAAAAGTTCAATAGTCATCATCTGTATAGCCTTTTCCAAACTATATTGGGGTCGGCTTCCAGTCAAACCGGATTCACTCTTGGCAAGACTGGTGTCATATTTTCTGGCTTCTGACTATCCGTAACGACTGCCAAAGATCTCCCAGTGACAGCCGGGACCAACAGCTTAACGTGCTTTCCGAGGCACGGAGGAAACTCGATATGTTAAGATGGTCACGCATCCACAGACCAACCTCGGCAAGCGTTGCTTAACCTTGAAGATCGACCTGTGCGGCTGTTATTATTTAGGCACGAGCTCCTCGAATGCCAATAAAACATTTTAAAGCTTGTAATTGGCCTTATTTTGTTTAAAATGCTAGATGGAAGTTTTCCAAAAAATAATAAAGAAAAAATAAAATACTCGCTTCACACATTAAACTCCTTTCAAACTTAATCCTAACATTTCCTTTGAAATTACTCGGTCAAATACTAAAAACATTACAAAGTTTCTAACATGGCGTAGGTACCCACAAGCGGCCCTAGAAATGCATGAAATGAAACATGTATGAACGTATTGTACAAAGGACTCGCCTCAATGTGTGAAGCATTGGCCGCGGGTTACTGTATAATATTCCACTAAGACGCTAGCGCGAGGAAATGTAGAGGTAAGTGGAGTATTTTGAAATAAAACGGTAAAATATTGATGTTTTTCAGGAAATTGGTCCATTATAGACGGGGATTTGAGGTATAGAAACAAAGTTTCCACTCAAAGACTCAAACATTTATTTAAATTAAACCATTTACAGGCACTTTTGAATTGTCAAGGTCCACGCGACTCAAGTTTTGACACGCTTGAAATAAATTTAAACGAATAACTACTGGAGATTTATTGTGAAGGACGGCACGGTCGACATATGTTAGGCTTGTCACCGTCCGGGGGAATCAATTCGCCACAATATCTTTGATTGTTTTCGTCTATCTAACGAAAATACATGCATAGGCACAACCTTCTAAACAGGATTATCCATCAGCAACTTGCTCTGAAATCCTCTCTTGTGCAGTCAGAGGTACCACAGGTATGTGCCCGACCCAGTTCTCGACATTGACAATAACACACTGTATTAAAATCGGTCCATTATCACTGATAGGACTATTGTTGCCAATTAGCCTGATATAGTGGTAGTGGACCGAATTGTGAGGAGTGCAATAATTGTAGACATAACCGTCCCACATGACGAGAACCTCGTGAAAGCCGAGAAAGATAAAGAATTCAAATATCTTAACTTAGCTCGCGAGGTTGTCGACATGTGGGATGTGGATTCCACAATCCTTGTACCGATAACAAGCATTAAAACGAAAAATACTTTTCATTACTCATGCTCGGAAAGTAGGCCTGAAGTTGCCTTAGAATCGTGTTGAAAGTATTTCTTTGCAGCCCTAGGGCGGATCGTTTTCAAATGACAGCCGTCAAATCATAAAAAAACAGTGTTGAAAATGTTATGGCTGAACAGCTGGCCAATCACAGAAATAAAAACTAAAATAGTTGGAAAAGCGGCAATCCGATCTTCGTTTAATTTTTTTTCGGCCTTTGTACATATTTTCGTATAGCAGATTTGTAGCGATAACACGATGAGTTCATCATACTCAAATTCGTGTTTTTATTTTTACTTTCCTTGTATTCGTAATGAAAAGCAACGTTCACTTCGGGTAAAAACTTATTTAGTCCCTCGAACTATTGGCGCCCTCGTAACGCTTGGGTGCCAAACGCCGTCTTCGGGCTAAATCAGTTCACTCCACTCCTGGATAACAATGTACTATTTCTCAACTAGTTGGGGTTATCAATCAAGCCAGATGCAGCTGAGTACCAGTATTTAAAATGGAGCGGCTGCTTATCTCACCTCCATACAACAGCACCCTACCTTGACATGACTGATGTCAGAGAATTAGGCTTCCTTTTTCATTTGCGGAATTTTTTCGAAAGAGTCACCACAGCCCAGGAATGCAAAGGGCATTAGGAGGAACACGGATGGGTGATTGGTTTAGTCGGTAAGAGTCTGACATTCCCTTCTGCTTGACCCAGGGCGGGAGGCGTCATTTGATGATTTTCCATCCTTAAAGGGCACCGTTTTCATGCGTTTAAGGGTTACCACTTAAGGGTATAATTGACCTGCCGGAGTTGCGAGACTATTCGAAAGAGATACCGTGGCTCCGGAACACAACGGGCAATGAAGGAACATGGATGGGTTTTAGTCAGTAGAAGTCTGACACTCCCTCCCGCTCCACCCAGAGCAGGGGAAGTCATTGGATGATTTCCCATACCTAAAGGAAATTGAGCAAGGTACTATGGCACTTGGTTGCGCAACTTTTGACACAGTAAAGTAATGAAAATTAGACACAAAAAAAGGGTTGTTTTATACTTTAATACAAGGTTAAATTCAAGATTAAATGTTGTGGGGTTTCTGAAGAAAAACATAAGTTGAGTACCTATTGAGGTTATGTTACATAACTCAAAACAATTCGTTTTGAAACCCTATTAACTGGCAAATATTTTGCATTATTTTGGTACATATTAATTGAGTTTTACCTATGTTCATCATTATTTATTATATTTAAAAACATTGATCTAGAAATCTTCTCAGAAAAACGGTAGGAGAAATCAATGTACCTACGTAAGATTTTTACCATGGAATCCGTTGCTTCTCTGATTTGGCGTCTAGGCAGCGGGTGTGCTAATAAAAGAGAACAATTCATACAGCGCAACATGTTTTTACAGAACAAATCACCGTGGACGTGAAAATGTTCTAACAATAATAATTCACTTCGCAGCACACGCACAAAAAGAGTCAAATTGCTAGATGTAGTAGATAGACGTGGAGGAATCCTAAAACTCAACTCGACACGAATTTATGTTTGTTAGCAGAGAAAAGCTGAAAACAATTTTCTCGGTTTACCGGCAGTTAACACGGTAAACAGTAAATACCAATTTGTTTGACATTTCATCGAATAGTGTTGTGACACAACAATAGACTACGGCGTCGTAACATTATCTATTTTAACTTAATTGTTTTATTTTTGTCTTGAAATTGCTTTTTAACGAAAAAATAGTAGACCATATTATTAAAGAATAATAATGACAACTTTTAATATTTTTAGTTTCAAATGTAGATTGGTTTGTTGTTCCACGACTTATGTTAATGTTCAATCGATCGATTATAATTGAAAAAGGAGTCGCTTCACTATAATGGAAGAAATGAAATTGTATCGTATTAAATACTAATTAAAATGAAAATAGAAACCCCACAAATTATTTCAATGAATTTAAGTCAAAAATCGATAATATTAATAAAATGAATTATACATTAACTCAAATGGCCTTTACGCGTCAAAAAGTGAAACTATAAATGCCCAATCTCCTTTAAAAAAAGAGTATTATTGACTGGAGAGATTAAATGAAAAGGCATAGTTCTAGTAGGTCCGCATATTCACGACTGATGAAACTTACTTGACGGAACGCAGCCATCTCTATACACACATGTATACATCGAATACATCTTGCATACGTCACGCGATCATATTTCACATCATCCGATGCTTCCCTACAATACAGACATTCGGAACACAAAAAATCATGCACGAACACTTACCTATTAGCTAAAACCTATTTTTACTCTTTTAATGCTTCTGGCTAAATAATAGTAGACAGACCCGTGTGGCTCTCTCTATCTTTAAGGGTAAGCAACGCTTGCCGAGGTCGGTCTGTAGATGGGTCATCGTCTTAAATACCGAGAGTCCTCCGTTCCTTGAAAGATATTTTGAGCCGTTTGTACCGGCTGTTTGTAGATCATTGGCAGTCGCCACGGATTGTTAGAAGCCAGAAAATCAGACACCAGTCTTGCCAAGAAGTAACGTGTTATCCTAGATTCTGGGTTGTAGAGATTAGTTAGGCAGTCGAAAATACGGCAGTGCGATTCTGTAAACATGTCGAAGCGAAAATTTGGGCATGTGAGCTGTCAAACCATACAAACAAGATGGAATAGCAGCTCACTTGTCGTTCACTTCGCCAAGTGTGCACGGTGAGACGTCGTCGTATTTAGCTGAATCTGGTTCGAAAGCCAATCCAAATATAGTTGGGAAAAGGTTAAGCAGATGAATACAGTGCCTACTAAATGTTAATGTACAGCGAACTTGGTAATTATCCCCTGGCAGTTAGTTGGAGCGACCGATGTCTTCAATTGCCTTGTCGTGCCTTTTAATCCAACTAGCGTCGCCACTACGAATGGTTAGCGCAGACACAATGCTTAATTGTGCACATTTATGTGCGACTTATTTGAACCAGTGGGGAATGTATTTTTTGTATTATGTGTGTGTATTTGTTGAGGTGTGTATACGGAGAGAAATCAGATGCGGAAGATTTATTTAATCAATGTTTATTCACTCATAACATATTTCGTGGAAGTACTTAGTTGGTATTAATGTGCGCGTCTATAGGCCGCGATGGGACTGGGCGAACTGAAGGTTCGCGGAGCGCTGCACGTTATTGCGAATACAGAATGACTGTGTCAGCGTTCCTACACTATTCCTCCCCTTTTTTTTTTTTTTTTTTTGATTTATTTCACAATTTTATTATTTCAAAATCTAATAATTACAAGACCGAATACATATCATGATTAGGTACTACGAGTTACAATGAATTTGCTTATACATCATTAGTTACCATAACATGTCGTCACCTGATGCCTTGTGTAGGTAAGCGCGATTGCGCCCTCGTTATGCTTGCTTTAAACAATGCTATAATTCAGAAAGTTTTAAGTTATATTGTCACGCTGTTTCTACAAAGTGGTACAAGCAGTGCTTTGACATATGAAACAATTTGTTTTCTTATATAATAGTGCGGGTACCCATGTTTCAGGGTCCGTCTTGAAATTTAATCTTAACTAAAACTTAAAATATTAACAAAAAATTAAGGGTAGTCACCATGACGACATACTCTGCCATGAAAATAAATTTGCACTCCTTGGAGTCTGCAGTATTCGTCATGGCGACGCCGATGAAAATACATGCATACATTACATTTCTGCGTCACTTTCACTATTACACATAACTGATTTGAATGTACACTGGACGATAGTTTCTGAGCGGGTTAACATTAGTTATTTTTATCTATGACATTAGTATACGACTTTGGTATTGGGTGATATTTGCGGTGGTTGTATAGTTTCCACTTTGATACTCGGTAAGGCTGTCGCACTTGCTATTACTTCTTTCTTTAACCATTTTCGTATGCCTTTGATACACCTTTGTTTCCCTGCATAGATTAATAACATGGCCACTAGTACTGTGATCACTATCATAATGATTCCAATAATATTCAATTTGTTATCCACTTGAGCCACATTTACTGAGTTTTCCTTGATAATGACGTTTTCCTTTGTCTGATTGGAACCCATTTTTTAATGTTTTGTGTACGTGGTATAGCTTCGCGACAAGTATTAGTTCTGTGTATGAGCTCAGACGCTAAGTGCTTATATGCAATATAATTAACCTTAATTAAGTAAATGCTAATTTAACGATATTTCAATGGTCTTTTGCTTACACGTCCTGTTCGCGTTGTATATGTATTGTTACAGGGTTCGCTCGTTTGGAAAGTTACTTTTTTCTGTACTTTTTTGTCTATTTTAATATCTGTTTTATCTACTACTTGTTCATCGACTTTTTCTGGTGGTGATTCGTTATCTGCTAATATGTATGCTGGTTTTAAACGGTCTACAGACACATTTGCTTGTCTGTCTGGCAATTGTATGCGGTATACTTTATCATTTCTACTGATGACACGGTAAGGTCCATCGTAAGGAGGTTGTAATGGCTTCCGTACTGTGTCATTTCTAATGAACACGTAATTACTAGTGCTTAAATCTTTATGTACAAAAATCTTGTGGGGTGACTTGCTTTCTCTGGCGGATGGTTTTAATCCATCAATCACATTCTTTATTTTGTTTACAAAGTTGTTTTCATCATACGACTTCACGTTGCTAGTGTCATGAAAGTCACCTGGTAACCTAATATTACTACCATACAACATTTGCGCTGCGGTTACGCCTGTGTCTGACCTAATTGTTGTGCGTAACCCTAACATTGCCGTTGCCAATTCGTCTACCCAGCATTTGTTGTCTAGTCGTGCTTTTAACGCGGTTTTTAATGATCTATGCCATCGTTCTACTGCTCCATTACATTGTGGATGATATGGGCTTGTGCGCGTTTTCTGTATTCCCATTAAAGTCATTAAATCTTTAAACAAATTACTTTCGAATTGTCTTCCTTGATCACTTGTGAGTTTAACTGGGCACCCATAACGACTAATCCAACCCTCATATAATGTTTTAGCTACGACTTCTGCAGTTATTTCTTTAATCGGAAAAGCTTCTGGCCAACGTGTAAATCTATCTATGATTGTTAAGCAATATCTAAATCCTTCTGGTGAAGTTGGTAAAGGTCCTACAATATCTATATGAATATGTTCAAAACGCTTGCTACTCTCGAAAGTGCCTAAATCTGAATTAGTGTGTTTTTGTATTTTCGCTCTTTGACATTTAATGCAAGTTTTAGCCCAATTTCCTACATCCTTATTCATATTTGGCCAAAAATATCTATTACTTACTAGTTTTCTACTTGTATTTATGCCTGGATGGCTTAAATTATGTATCGAATCATAAGCTAAACGTCGAAACTTTTCTGTTAAGTACGGACGTGCTGAGTCGGTTGAAACTTCGCATACCACATATTTCTCTGAATTGAATAAGGCTATCCGTTTCAACACTACGTTGTTATTTCCATTTGACTCGCGTTGCAATTTTGCTAGCTCGGCGTCCGTTTCCTGCGCAGTGGCAAGTTCTGCGAAATCGAGCGTCGTGGGACACGATATTGTTGCTATTCTAGATAATGTATCTGCAACTATGTTATCGTTACCACTTATATGCCTTATATCTGTACTGAATTCGCTAATGAACATAATTTGTCTAGCTCTTCGCGACGTTTCCCTATTTGTGCCTGTCTTGTCAAATGCAAACGATAAGGGCTTATGATCTGTAAATATAATTAACTCTTGACCTTCTACCATGTTGCGAAAGTGAATTATAGCTAAATATATTCCTAATAGTTCTCTGTCGTAAGTACTATATTTCATTTGAGCCTCTGTTAACTTTTTAGAATAGTATCCTAAGGGTTTCCACTTGTTATCAATGTTTTGCTGTAATACGGCACCTATACAAGTGTCTGACGCGTCGGTCATCAATGCTAACGGGGTACCTGTCGTTGGATACGATAACAAGACTGCATTCTTTAAGTCTTCTTTGCATTGCTCGAAATTGCGTTCGGCTACTTTTGTCCAGTTAATTTTAGTTTTATCTTTCCGTTTCGAATTTCCCAAATATTTGTTTAATTCTGTCTGATGATCAGCTGAGTGAGGTATGCTTGCTCTATAAAAATTTAACATTCCTAAAAATCTTCTAAGTTCCTCAGTAGTTTCCGGTTTAGGATAATTTAAAATTGCTTTTACTTTATCTTCTAAGGGTCTAATTCCCTCTATGGATACTTCATATCCTAAAAATTCTAATTTTTGTTTACCAAAGCTGCATTTAGAGAAATTAATGGTTATGCCGTATTCGTTAAATCGTTCAAAAACTCTTTCTAAATGCTGTTTATGCTGCGTTTCGTTATCTGATGCAATTATTACGTCATCAACATAATTAAATAAAAAATCTAAACCTTGTAAAACAGTATGATGCATGAAACGCTGAAATGTTTGTGCCGCGTTTCTTAAGCCAAAAGGCATGCGCATGAATTCAAATAATCCAAAAGGTGTTATGACAGCAGTTTTTTCAATGTCATTTTCCGCGACAGGTATACAATTATAAGCTCGGTTTATATCTATTTTAGTAAAAATCTTCTTGTTAGCCAAAATATAAGTAAAATCATGAAGACGAGGCACGGGGTAGCGGTCCGGTTTAGTGATCGCATTTAAACGCCTATAATCTCCACATGGCCTAATATTGCCATCCTTCTTGGGTACCACGTGTAGGGGACTTGCCCAAGCACTATGACTCGGTCTACAAATTCCAAGTTCTTGCATAACCCTAAATTCATTTTTGGCTTTTACGTACCTGTCTGGTGGTAGCTGTCTCGCTCGTGCGTGCACTGGTGTACCTGTTGTCTCAATATTATGACTAACACTATGTCTAGGTGTCTCTTTGTATGAGACAGGCTTAGTTAATTCTGGGAACTTATGCAACAATTCATAATAGTGGCAATTATCAGTAATGGTTTTCAGAGTGGGCTCAGTGGAACTTGAGAGATTTCCTCTCGAACTTAAATTAGTAACTTGATCGACTAGCCTTCGTCCATTCAAATCAATTATTAACTTATGATTAGCTAAGAAGTCAGCACCTAATATTGGTTGCTGTACGTCTGCTATCGTAAATAACCAACGGAATGCTCGTCTAAGATTTAAGTCCAGTTCTAAAACTTGTGTACCGTACGTATTGATCTCGGTACCGTTCGCAGCATACAACTTATAACAGGCACTATGTGCGTTATCTTTCTTAAAAACACTTCTGCGAGGTAGAACAGACACATTTGCACCACTATCCACTAAAAAGTTCAAACCTGAATTCCTGTCCTTGACACATAGACGGTGATTGACGTGCGCGCGGTCACAGCCTCCCGTCGCTGACTGTACCGACTCTAGTTTTCCGATGGTTTGGCGTCCCTCTTCTTCCAGTTGCACGGTTGCACACACTTATTCGCCTTGTTGCGGAACTTGAAGTGGTAGAAACATAACCAGTTGGGGTCGTCTTCAGGTGCCATTGCGTTTCTTCCAGACCTCGAGCTGGAGCTTGATCTGGATCGGGACGTCCGAGGTTTATCGCTTTGTGAGCGACTTCTGTAACCGTTTTCGATGTTGCGTAATCGGTCACTCAATTTATTAATTTCCGCCAGTATTAAATTATCTCTGTCCGATGGGCCTGGTTTTTCTTTCACGCTAGCAACATTGTGTATTGGTGTCATTGTTTCAGCGACCTTGTCTGCAATGGATGCCAACTTTTCCATGTTTTCCTCGTCCGTAACTGCTAAAACACCACGTACTGATGGTGGTAAATGATTTTTCCACATCACCTTCAGTGTGTCATCGGTTACTTTTCCTCTGGCTAGGTCCCGCATTTTTCGTAGGAGGTGCGATGGTTGTTGATCGCCTAACTCCATTTCCCCAATTAGCTTTTTGATTTGTCGTTCCGCTGACTCCTTGTATACCGAAATTAATTTTTGCTTCAAGGTCTCATACTTCTTTTCTTTGGGCGGATCTAGTAGGATATCCGCGACTTGTTCCGTGACCTCGAGGTTCAATTTAGATAAGATAATCCGATACTTGGAATCGTCGGACATCTTCTGAGGGTTGATTATCGCCTCTGCTTTGGTGAACCACAATTCCGGTGCCCTAGGCCAAAAATCTTCGATCTTGTCGGTTATGGAGACGGGTGAGAGAAAATATTCGTCGGCAGTCGTTTTTCCTTCCATTTTGCTTGGTTAGAAGAGAGTTTATGCACTATAGAACGCGTTGAGTTGAGTTGCCCGTTCTCGATCACGTATACACAGTTTATTTCACTACACACTGATAGATCACGTCGGGGTCACCAATTTTGTATTATGTGTGTGTATTTGTTGAGGTGTGTATACGGAGAGAAATCAGATGCGGAAGATTTATTTAATCAATGTTTATTCACTCATAACATATTTCGTGGAAGTACTTAGTTGGTATTAATGTGCGCGTCTATAGGCCGCGATGGGACTGGGCGAACTGAAGGTTCGCGGAGCGCTGCACGTTATTGCGAATACAGAATGACTGTGTCAGCGTTCCTACATATTCGTGGCAACTTACTAGTCAACCTATTTAAGACAGGGGATACTAAAAGCTTTGACTATAAGGTTTTGTATTATCACCGCTATCGCGCTAGCGTTGAAAATGCCGAAAATAACAATTCATTCAATAAAAAAAACAAACCTGTTTTTTCCAAATTGTGTATTTTCCGTAATTTTTATCACATTTCCCCTTTTTTCGGTTTTATAGCAAAGAAAAATCATGAAATATCTCGTAGTAGCATTAAAAAAAACAACGGATATGGAAAGAAACGGGAATTAGCCTTCTGGTCAATAAATTGTTTGCCAAGACAATAAGTTGCTGCCAGGGTGGCGGAATGTGTTCGGAAGAATCACCGCGGCCCTGGAACGTAAAGGGCATTAGGAGGTAAACGGTTGGCTTTTAGTCAGTAAGAGTCTGACATTCCTTTCTGTTTCGCCCAGAGTGGGCAAATGACTCCTATTTAATGATTTCCTTTCCATAAAAAAAGACAAGTAAGTTATGGTTGCAGCTCTTTCGAATTTAAATTGCCACTCCCAAATTGCCACTCCCAAATTGCCACTAATATTTGTCTAGTATAATATAAGCTTCCTTTAGACGCCTCTAAATATCAATAATATCAGTTCGATCTAATGCCGTCCATCATCGCCATTCTAGTTCGAAAATCCAGCCAAATACGAGTTGACCTCTCACACACAGGGTCCCGTACCATAAACCTAAAAAAACACGTTTCTTGCTTGGGAGCTTTAATTCGTTGAACTGCCAGTTCTTGAGAAACAGCCCACTGAAAGAGAGACGGATGGACGGACAAATAGTCTAACAGCGGAGGCTTAGTAATAGGTTTCCGTTGGTTGCCCTTTGGATACGGAACAGACGAAAAAATATCGCAGTCTATATCCAACCTGAATATTTCTCTTCATTCCCAACACCACGTTCAAATGCCGTTAGAACAGCCCACAGTCCGCTAAGCTAACACTGAATCATGTCTGTCCGTAGCCTTAAAAGCAATACGACACACACACGTAAATCTGAATCACACCTCTCATGCTTGCTACCTCACAAATACTGCCGAGTTCGGACACAAGTGACGCTTGATATGTTTGCCGACGTCGCACAACATCGTATGTCGATGTAAGGTGCTGCGAACCAGTTTGTACTGGTTAGAAAGTAGAAAATATAGATAACTAAATATAGGAAAAGTTCTGGAGTGGCGACCGCAGGACGTAACGTTGGAAGGCCTTCCAAGTGGACCAAAGACCTGGTGAAGGTCGCAGGTAGCCGATGGATGCGAGACGCACAGGAAGGGTCGTTGTGGTGACGCTTGTGTGTGGTGGTGAGCAGATAATAATATAATATAATAATAATAATAATATCCTTGGACATTTCACACAACGCCATATAGTCCCAAGCTAAGCAACCTAATGCTTGTGTTATGGTAACGATATGGCTGAGGAGGGACGCCACCCGGGCACGAGAGCGTGCGGGACGGGCGATGAGGAGGAAGCACCTGGCGGCTCCGAGGCGGAGCGTGAGGCCAGGTTTGCGAAGGAGGTGGAGGCCGCGCTGAAGCAGGTCGCCCACAAGCAGAAGCCGTCCACAAGGCTGAAGGCCATGCCTGCGGCTTCTGCTTCGATTATGGCGGCAGCGGAGGCCAACTTCCGTGCTTCGCACAATGGGGGGGAGATGGCCAGTCTGCGGGCGGATGTAGCCCGACTGACGGCCGCCATGGAGCTTCTCCAAAAAGAGAATGAGAAGCTCCGAGCGGACCTGGCCAGCATGCGGGCGACCGACTGTCGCGGGGCTACCCAGGCGGAACAACCCCAGGCGGGACTGCAGCGGCAGCAACAGCAGCAACAACCAAGCCGGCCCGAGCCAGAGGACAACCAGGTCCTGGCACTGGTTCGGACGGAGCTCGCCGCCTTCCAGCGGCGGTTCTCCGTGCTGGAAGGTATAGTCCTGCGGCCCCCCCTTGGTGGAAATAAGGTGGCTTCGGGCCCGGGGACGGTGTCATATGCGGCTGCTGCGGCTGCCGCATCCGGACCGGGGCCATCCAGTCGGCCGTCGCACCCCACCCCCCCAGCAAAGCCAGCTCCGGCAAAGCCGGCGCCAGCGCCTGCCAACGCGCAAGCCGAGGGGAAAGGGAAGGGGAAGAAGAGGAAGAAGGGCAAAGCGAGGGCGCTGCCAGTGGCGGAGCCTGCAGCAAATGGGCCTCCGCCTGCAGCACGTCAACCGCGGCAGCCGCCGCCACCACCGCCCCTGCAACCCGCACAGCTCCCTACACCCCCCCCGGCTGAAGCCGGATGGCACGTGGCCGGGGAGCAGAAGAAGAGGCGGAAGGCGGCCAAAAAGGCCCAAGATCAGGAGCGGCAGCGCCAGTTTAGAGAGCGTAAGATCGCGGCTAGGCTCCGCGCCCCGAAGACCGCCGCTGTAGTCATAACGCTACAGCCGGAAGCGGAAAAGAGGGGCGTGTCCTACCGCGACCTGCTGGCGAAGGCGAAGGAGACGGTGGATCTCCGTGAGCTCGGGATCACCGGGGGCCTCCGGCTTAAAGTCACTGCGACTGGAGCGCGGATGTTGGAGATCCCTGGGGAGACCAGCGGCTCGTCCGCTGACGCTCTGGCCGAAAGGCTAAGAGCGTCCCTTAACGCGGACGAGGCCCGAGTGTCCAGGCCCGTTAGGTGCGCAGATCTGCGCATCCTGGGTCTGGACGACTCGGTCACGGAGGAGGAGGTCGTGGCCGCCGTCGCCAGGTCCGGAAGGTGTCCTGCCGAACAAGTCAAGGCAGGCGCCATACGTCCGGACCTCTCGGGCATGCGAACAGTAACGGTTTGCTGCCCTGTGACGGCGGCCAAAACTATTGTGGAGGGCCGTAGGCTACTAGTGGGCTGGGTGTCAGCGCAAGTCAAGCTGCTGGAACCCAGGCCTCTGAGGTGCTATCGCTGCCACGTGGGGCACCACGTGTCAGTCAAGTGCGCCTCGGAGGTCGATCGCAGCGGCCTCTGTTTCCGCTGCGGTCAGCCCGGTCACGTGGCCGTAGCTTGCTCCGCCAAGCCGCACTGCGTCGCATGTGCGTCGGCGGGCAAGTCGGGCGATCACCGGGCTGGGAGCAAGGCCTGCGCTCCGCCCACCAAAGCCAGATCCGGAGCTAGGGGGAGGCCCTCCACCGCCACTGCCACCGTCTCCGCCGCAGCAGCCGTAACTGCCGCAGCCGCAACCGCCGCAGCCGCAACCGCCGTAGCCGCAACCGCCGCGGTCGCAACCGCCGCCACTGCCGCTATTGCCGCCACAGAGGGGCCCTCGCAGGAGGAAGCTGAAATGGAATGCCAGTAACGGCCCCTCTCAGCTTCCTCCAGGCGAATATCAACCACTGCGCCTGCGCTCAGCACTTGCTGATGCAGAGCATGGCGCAGTGGTCGATCAACATTGCGGTGGTCTCTGAGCCGTATTTTGTCCCACCCAGGGATGACTGGGTTGCGGACCTTAACGGCTCAGTGACCATCATATCGTCGGCCGCCGCCGGTACCCCGTCCCTTGAAAATGTCAGGAGGGGACAGGGGTGCGTAGCAGCACGGTTCGGGGAAATCGTCGTGGTAGGCGTCTACTTCTCCCCGAGCCGAACTCTCGCCGAGTTCCACAACTCTCTGGTAGAGTTGGGTGTCGTCGTCGGACACTATTCCCTACCCGTGCTTGTCCTCGGGGACTTCAACGCCAAGAACTTGGCTTGGGGTTCTCGTCTGACAGACGTGCGGGGAAGGATGGTAGAAGGCTCTGGAGACAGGCCTAGTCGTCCTCAATCGGGGTTCTGTCCCCACGTGCGTGCGGATGCGGGGCGAGTCGGTGGTGGACATCTCGTTCGCTAGTCCCGCTCTGTCACCGCGGGTCATTGACTGGCGTGTCATGGAGGAGGTGGAGACCTATTCCGATCACCGGTATATCCGGTTTGACGTCTCCACCCAGACCTCAAGCGCGCCGGTCGTACAGACCCCGATTGGTCCGCGTTGGGCTCTGAAGCAGCTGGACCGGGAGCTCCTCCTGGAAGCCTCGATCGTGCAGGCCTGGGTGACATCACCGGACAGGCCTGCCGACGTCAACAGTGAGGCAGGGTGGTTCCAGGAGGCCATGTCCGACATTTGTGACGTGGCAATGCCCCGAGTCCGGCCAGGAAGAGCCCGGCGCCAGGTGTACTGGTGGTCGCGAGAGCTAGCGTCTCTGCGCGAGGCGTGCATTTCTGCGCGCCGCCGGTACGCCAGGCATCGCAGGCGCCGCATCCGTCCTCCGGATGCGGACGCCATCGAGGCGGAGCTATACGAGGGATACAGAGCCGCGAAGACCGCTCTCCGCGACGCTGTCCTGCGGGCTAGAGATCTGGCCCGCGAGGAAATGCTGGCGACTCTCGACAGAGATCCGTGGGGGCGCCCCTACCTCATGGTGCGGAACAAGCTCCGCACCTGGGCCCCCCCACTGACGCAGAGTCTCCGGCCTCAGCTCGTGGAGGACGCGGTGAGCGCTCTGTTCCCTGCGCGAGGGGAACATCCTCCCCCGCCTATGGCTCCGCCGCCTGCGGTGCCGGAAGAGGACCAAGAGGACGACGACGACGACATCCCTGCTGTGACTGGGGTAGACCTGAGAGCGGCGGTACGGAGGCTCAAGGCCAAGAATACCGCCCCAGGGCCCGACGGCTTGCCTGGCAAAGCCTGGGCCCTGGCATTGGAGGCTCTCGGGCCTCGACTGGAGGGGCTCTTTAGCGCATGCTTGGAGAGAGGCCAGTTCCCGCTTTCTTGGAGGACCGGGAAGCTGGTACTCATCCCGAAGCCTGGGCGCCCTGCGGACTCTCCGTCCGCATTCCGGCCCGTGGTGTTGCTCGACGAGGTGGGCAAGCTCTTCGAGAGAGTCATTGCGAACCGCCTCGCCGGGCACCTAGCGGGAACGGGGCCGGATCTTGCGGACAACCAGTTCGGTTTCCGCAAGGGGCGCTCTACGGTGGACGCCGTCATGCGCGTCAGAGCCCTCACGACGGGGGATGCGGTCTCCCGGGGTGGTGTTGTCTTGGCGGTGTCTCTTGACATCGCCAACGCCTTCAACACCATGCCCTGGAGCTGCATTGGGGAGGCACTCCGGTATCATCGGGTGCCGACCTACCTTCGTCGTGTGGTCGGGGACTACCTGTCCGACCGGGCAGTAATCTACCCAAGTCACAGCGGTGAGTGGAACCGGCGAGAGATGTCGTGCGGTGTCCCACAGGGTTCGGTTCTGGGGCCGCCCCTGTGGAACATCGGTTACGACTGGGTGCTGCGAGCCGACCTCCCTAGCGGCGTCAACGTCATTTGTTACGCTGACGACACGCTGGTGCTGGCACAAGGGGGGTCGTACGCGGAGGCGGCCGACGTAATGACACGCGGGGTTGCGATAGTCGTGGAGAGGATCCGGCAACTGGGTCTCGAGGTGGCGCTGCACAAGTCCGAAGCCATGTGTTTTCATGGCCGAGGCATTGCGCCACCGTCGGGATCCTTGCTGACGGTAGGAGGGGTTTCCATCGGCGTCGAATCGACGCTGAAATACCTGGGGCTCGTCCTAGACAGCCGATGGAACTTCGTGGAGCATTTCCGACGTTTGGTCCCCAAACTGGAGCGGGCCGGGGCTGCTTTCAGGCGGCTCCTGCCCAACCTGGGGGGACCGAACGCCTCCTGCCGTAGGCTATACGCGGGGGTCGTGCGGTCCATGGCCCTTTACGGGGCCCCGGTGTGGGCGCGTTCATTGAGGCAGCGTGCTGCGAACCACTTGAACGCGCCCCAAAAGGTGGTGGCCCTCAGAATGACCCGAGGGTACCGCACGATCTCGCGCGAAGCGGCGGGTCTCCTTGCCGGATTGCCGCCATGGGATCTGGAGGCGGTGGTCCTCGCGCGCCTGCATGATTGGCGCGCGGAGGTACTAAGCCGGGGGGAAACTCCGCTGACGCGGCAAATTGTCGCGCAGCGGACGGACTTCCGGCGCGATCTCATGGCGTCATGGAGACGACGACTATCGCAACCCAGCGCAGGGCACGCCACAATAGCGGCGATAAGTCCCCTCTTTGAGGAGTGGCTTGAGAGGCGCCACGGCGTCCTCACCTTCCGCCTGACGCAGGTCCTCACCGGACATGGATGTTTCGGGAGGTTCCTGCACCGAATTCGGCGGGAGGAAACGCCCGGGTGTCACCACTGCGAGGATCGACCGGAGGACACGGTAGAGCACACTGTGCAGGTGTGCCCCGCTTGGGCGGCGCACCGCCGTGTCCTCGAAACGGCGATTGGCGGCGACCTCTCGCGTCCGGCCCTGGTCCAAGCCATGGTCCGGAGCGAGACGGAATGGGACGCCGTTGCCTCCTTCTGCGAAGCAGTCATGCTAGCGAAGGAGGTGGCGGAGCGGGAGAGGAGACCCTCTCGTCCCGGCCGCCGTGGTGGACGCCGCGGGCGTCGGGGGCCACCTGGTGACCTCCGGCCACCGTAGGCGCGGGCCTGTGGACGGCGAGCTATGGGTGGCTCGCCGTCCGTCCATCTAGACAGGCCGTGTCGACGGCGCGTTAGTGTTCCACGCGCGCCTCAAAGAGAGTCAGCAACACAGAGGGGCCCGAAAGGGCCGACGCCTGCCGGAGTCGCGGGATTATTCGCAAGAGACACCGTGGCTCCGGAACACAAAGGGCAATGAAGGAACATGGATGGGTTTTAGTCAGTAGAAGTCTGACACTCCCTCCCGCTACACCCAGAGCGGGAGGAGTCATTGGATGATTTCCCATCCCTAAAAAAAAAAAAAAAAAAAATGGTAACGATATGGCTGATAAACTACTTATATACATTTTTTTTTTTTGTAAATACATACATATTATAGATAGAAAAACACCCAGACTCAGAACAAATACATGTAGGTCTTACAAATATTTGTTCCGTGCGGGAATCGAACCCGCGACACGCAGCGCAGCAGTCGGTCGCTCAACCATTGCGCCAACCGTGTCGTCTTTTAGCTGATATGTATGATGATGATGAAAAATATGTATCATTAATAAAAATAAAAAAACAGTCGGGTAAATAACAGTATTGTATGCCGCATGGCTGGCACCAGGCCTAGTTCAGACTTGAATATGAACAAAAATCTAAGCTTGAGGAGCACCGGAATAGTCTATACAGTTGTTTTTAGGGTTCCGTAACCAAATGGCAGAAAACGGAACCCTTATAGATTCGTCATGTTTGTCTGTCTGTCCGTCCGTAGTAGATGTATTCTGTGAACCGAATTAAGATTTTCACACAAAAATAGAAAAAAACAACAAATTTTGGGGGTTCCCCATACTTAGAACTGAAACTCAATTTTTTTTTTTTTCATCAAACCCATACGTGTGGGGTGTCTATGGGTAGGTCTTCAAAAATGATAGCGGTTTCTAATATCGTTTTTTTCTAAACTGAATAGTTTGCGCGAGAGACACTTCCAAAGTGGTAAAATGTGTCCCCCCCCTGTAACTTCTAAAATAAGAGAATGATAAAACTAAAAAAAATGTATGATGTACATTAGGTACCATGTAAACTTCCACTGAAAATTGGGTTGAACGAGATCTAGTAGTTAAGTAGTATTTTTTTAAAACGTCGTAAATCTAAAATCGCAACTTACCATCCCTACCTTGTTGCTATTTCACTAACTCGCACTAAGCGCTTCCAAGCGTGTTTCATAATGCGCACAGCAAAGGAGGGGAACTCTTTGCCTGCGTCTGTGTTTCCGAACGCTTACAACCCTAATCTTTTCAAAGTTTGAGTGAGCAGGCTACTTCTGGGTAAGCTCGCTCTATCGTAGACTTTTTCTCTGTCATCTCTGACCTATACTAGAGTCAAGAGTAAACCTATTTCAAGTTAAAAAAAAGTAGAGGCAAATCGATCGTCATAATCGTTGCTACCTTACCTGGCTTAAAACCTCTACTAAATCACTTAGTAACATTGTGGCAAGTGCCTTCGTTACCCTGTCACGCCAAGGTAAGTTCAAACAAAATTTAATTGGTCCTCTATTTTACAAACAACCGTTCGAATCGAAACCAATTATCGTTTTCGCGTTCGAATATCGAAAGTTCGTAGCAGGTGCGCGTAACGTCTCGGTTTGAGGAAGAGGAGGTAGCGTGCCCAAAGAGGTAGTACCTTGGAATTGGGTTAACGTACCTGTAGTGTAGAGGGAGCTTGTGTTCTTTTCTCGGGTATTGAGTAATGTGATATTTGCTAGTCTGTTTAGTTTTCGGACGTGGAAACTTAAATCTTAGTCGTTGGTGTTGATATTAGCTTATCACCAAGTTATTATTATTAAAATGTTTTTTGTGTCGAATACGCCTCTTATCTGTAGATTGTCATTATTCAAGTCAAGTTTAGATAGCAATGAAGAATCGCCAAACTTAAGTGGCCAGCTCGCAGAAGCTGGTAGTCGATAGGGCCGAAAAGTTCTATGAGCTGTCGCCATATTCGAAAAGTCCTAAAAGATGGACTGATAACCTGCTGGGAACCGATGAACCCGCTGGATGCAAGACGCATAGGACCGTTAGATGTGACGACACTTTGGGGTCTGGAAGAGGACGCTTTTTGGCTGGAATGATGATGGTCAGAGATAGCAAAGATGCCTGCCATTGTTCTATCTGTCAAATTTTATACATGCCAAGGAGATATTGGCCGTTCTTTGAAGAAATTATTGTAGAGCTAAAAGGCTCATTGGCGACGTAAAACTTGTGGATGCTAAGCTTCACAGCTTGGCTCAACGCCGCAAGGTTGCCTGCTTGTCGGTCTTCTACAGATTGTACTTCGGAGAGTGTGCCCAGGAACTCCACGACTTCATCCCACCAGCCCCTTTCTACCATCGGACATTTAGACGCACTGCAACTTGCCATCATTACCTTGTTGCTATTCCACCAACTCGCACTAAGCGCTTCGAAGCGTCTTTCATAATGCGCACAGCAAAGGAGTAGTTCTTTGCCTGCTTCTGTGTTTCCGAATGCTTACATCCCTAACCTTTTTAAAGGTAGAGTGAACAGGCTACTTCTAGGTAGGCTCGCTCCATCGTAGACTTTGTCTCTGTCATTTCTGATCAAGACTAGAGTCAAGAGCAAACCAAAAAAAAAAAAAAAAAAAATTGCAAAGGTGCTGCCATAGTACTGTTCATCTATCTGCCAAATTTTAAAAATGCCAAGGAGATATTGGCCGTTCTTTGGAGAGATTATTGTAGAGCCTGTATTTAACACTGGACGCATAAAGCAAAAACACTGTTCCCGCTATTAGTACATAAATTACACCACATTTATAGCCGTTGGTGTCGGCATATAAATCACGATTGGCCAGGCTGGCCGAGTCATTAGTGGGCGACCGCGGTACCAAGTCGGATTGAATTGTGACCGTGTTTAGCGTCTACACTAGCTATCCGCCTACCCGGCTTCAGCTAGCCGGTGTCGCTAATACGCGCCTCGAGGTGTGTGTGGTTTGTATTGTTTTAATTGGAAGGCCTTATCGGTAACGTAGGTATAACAGTGCTGGAACGGTGTCAAGTATTAAGACTTTTGGACGGTTTGACACCAATATCCTAGTTAATCGAAGTAAGCACTAATATCCGCTCTTGAAACGCCATCTCTCCTTTATGGTCTCCTGTAAGGTTTGATTATAGAAAAATAAAAAACCCACGTTTTTTCTTTATCAAGATTGTTAATGCCGAGTTTAACCTGCATCGGAGCAAATAAAAATTCTTCCATAAAAACTTTAACACCTCTTATAGCGGATGTATCAAAACATCTCCCTGGTCGCATAGGTAGAGGTAAGGTGCCTGAACATTACACTCCCTAGTGCGTATCTGAAAGCACTTTCACTCATGCGTTTTGCGCCGACCTATGAAAGCCGAGCTGTCAGAATGCTAGGCACTGATTGGCTGTTGGTTATGTTGGCAGAATCTTATTAGTTTTAGTTTGTTGTCATAGAGAAGTATGGCACCATTGTAATTCTGGCTCTAATGTCACAACAGTGTATCAGTTATATTTTACGGGACATTATAGTTTATGCCAATAACTAACCCTGTTTACTCACCTCGACTAGCCTTTTAAATTTAATAAAAGTTTTGAAATTGCAACGCTAGATGGCACGTTCTATGCCGTGCCGGTCCCTTTACATAGTGAAAAACTTTTACTTCTGTCTGCTCCAGAACGAAGGTAGATATTGTCAACGTCATTGACATAGGCAGACCGTTACCACCGCAGGTACATTCTGTATGGGGCCCGCTATAGCAAGTACCTGCCAGAGTTGCGGTATTGTTTAAAAAGAGTTACCGTGGCTCTGGAACGCAAAGGGCATTAGAAGGAACATGGTTGTGTTTTAGTCAATAAGGGTCTTTAATCCATCCCGCAACTCCCGGTGCAGGAGAATTCATTTAATAATATCTCATCCAATAAAGTTGAAAAACAGTATCTCATCCAAGTTAGCAAGAGCTATGTAATGATAAATATAACAAACTGATCGTTATCTACACACATACATCAACAAACAAGATTGAACAGACATTTTTAACCGACTTCCCAAAAAGGAGGAGGTTATCAATTCGGTTGTATGTTTTTTTATTTTTATTGTTTGTTAGGTACCTCATAACTCCGACAATTATGAACCGATTTGAAAAATTCTTGTTTTATCTGAAAGGATATACTTGCGAACTTTGGATTTTAAATAGCTGGAATTCGTCTAGTTGGATGATAGTTTTATGTCACCAAGTAATCGAAATTGCTTATTTTGCTTTTCTGCGATTTTGCAGTGGTGTTGTTTGGTGTGGGGTACCACTAAAAAGTGAAAAATAAAAATCTTTTTACAAAAAAATACAACCGACTTCCAAAAAAAAAACACTACAATGTAAAAAGTAACTTTAATTTCGGAAGTCGGTGTCAAAATACGAAGAAACTAACAAAAACACTTCTAGACTCGCTCATTTCATTGCTGACCTCATCCGTCGAATTCTTGAGACGAAATCCAGGACATCAGCAAATCGAAAAACCCATAGTTCAAAAGCCTAATTTACCAAAACCTGTCAAGCATGTTAAATCTCCAAAAATAAACAGCGAATGGAACTGCACCGATTTGTTCCCTGGCGCTACAGATCCCGCTCTATACTGTAAGCGGCTTAGCCGGACACCGTTGAGTTATTGAGTTTGTATTGTCAACGACGTGCAATCATGCTGTCCTTGTCTTGGCCCTCTCTTTCGGTTTTAAAGTATAGCTGAATGCCTGAATCTGTTTTGGACAGGATAAGGTTGATTTATTTTGGTAGGTTTATTTATTAGGTATTACTGATAAATTCGTACTAAAACGCATCTGAGGGCTGTATGATCCAGTGGCATACATGGAAAATGAAGAGTTGGTCGTCCGGCGGTGTGACGGGCAAACGAAATCTTTTCATTCGCGGGTAGAAACTAGGTGAGGTTGATACAACAGCGTGGGTAATGTGAAAGAGAATATCCTATGCCCATCAGTGGACTAAGTCGGTCTGAGAATGATGATGATTTTGAGGGATCAGCCACAGTCTACAGTGACCTACTGACTAGCAAATATCAAACAGACACTTTAAAAATAGCGCAATATACTGGAGATGCACATTGATTGTTACCTTTTTTTTACCTTTATTAGGCACCCATTTCTCCACTATCTCACCTGACGGTAAGCGATGATGTGGTCTAATGATGTTTTGTTTTAAAACTGATTCTTTTTCGTCGTTTCACTCTGGATAAAGTAGTAGGTAATCTTTAAGATTAAGTACCGTGCTTGACACTTTTCACGCACCTTTGCGTTTCTGGTACACTGATACAAAGACCATTGTCTAATGCTACCTAAATTTGGTCGGTCTTGCGCAAATATGTTTATAGTTGGATAGGTTAGGACATCGGTTTTTTTTTACTTTTGATAGGCACGCGTTTGACCTCAATCTCACCTGTTGGTAAGCGTTGATGTGGTCTAAGATGGAGCACGCTTGCCTAGAAGTAACGTCTTCACTCTTGACTTAAAAACTCCCAGGTTGTAGCTATCAGGAAACACAGTCTTCGGTAGGGAATTCCTATGCTGTACGCACTATGAATGTATTCCCAAAACGTTTTGTGCGTGTGAAATGTATCAACAAGCATGGTGACTACATTTACCAGTTTTTCGACACCATTCCGACATTTTACCACTGTCATCACACAAATTTACAACCAAATAAAGCCTAATCAACGCCCTAAACAATTGATTAAATCGGTATCTGATATATCTACAAGTTTCCTCAACAGAGTTCCCCAGCATTGGGTCAATGTACCGACACATTTGCTCTAACTACGTCAAATTACGAGCAAAGGGTTCCGTTGCGCGCTTCGATCTAATTGCGACTTCGTGACTGCTCCTACCCTCTTCCATTAGCACCTCGTACTACGGGACCCTGTTATGGAGTACTATTGCGTCTTACACAGTGTCCATCGACGCGTTAGATGTAAGCTCCAGCGAACTCGCAGTAGTTCAGAAGCAATGGATTCGATAAAAGATATAGAGATAAATTTCTCATTGTTTCTTGATAACATCACGTTGGAATCGTTAAAAGTCTAGACACTGGGCGATTCAATTTCTTATTTACGTTGATTTCTATATATAAATGGCGTTTAAAATGTTGTGACTTATTCGCTCAAGATTAATAAGAATCATGTATTGTTATGGTTACTGCAGTTTGAAATCATATCTAATTTTACTGAGTAGTTTTGGGAATTTTTCATCCCTATGTTTATTGAGTTTTTAAGTGGTTTCAGTATGAAATTGATAATTTTTCTATGTAAGAAGACCTACAAATAATGTTGAACTAGATTTACGGGCTCTTTGGATTATTATAATTATTATATTAACCTGCTCAGAAAAAAAAAAAGCCAAAAAAAAAAAAAAAGCAAAAGCAAAAGCCAAAAAAAAACCAGCAAAAGCCTGCTGTAAAAAATAGTTTGCCTTTAAAATTAATTTAAAAATCACATATTAACCAGCAAAAGCCTGCTGTAAAAAATAGTTTGCCTTTAAAATTAATTTAAAAATCACATATTATTTCAGTTACTACCGAACATGTATGCTTATGTTTAAAATTTGATGGTAAATCCTCGATATTGGTACCCAAGATATAGGCTTGCCTAGTTTGGGGCAAATGTAAAAATCCATGTAATAATTTTGGTAATAAACGTGTCTTTCTTTCTTTCTTTCTTTCTTTCTTTCAGATGCTCGTGCTTTTGAAGTGTTTTGTATTTGACGGCGTCAGTGATGGCTGAGCGATAGCGCCATCACCTTTTGGGTTCGGTGGTATCGGGATCATTGTAGAATTATAACACTCAATGCAGTTACTAGCCTTACATTATTAACTGTGGCCGAGTGCCAGCATTTTTTGAACGTCAGAACTTACAAATAGACAGCCCCCCAAAACGCCCGCCCGTCACCGCTTTCTAGTGTTTTAGCTATGGAGAAGACGTGGCCAACAAACTACCCAGCAACACATCTGTTTTTTGTCTTAGAAGAACTCGCATTTATAACATGATTAAAGAAGTCGGATATTTATAATTGAAATAGGTAAACCGACAGTTTCGTTCTGGAGAAGTGTCCTAGTTGGTGTCTCGAACCAAAGTGCGCACGGCAATGTCCTCACTTTCCAACACGACTCTGTCCACGTGCCGCCATTACAAGTGACAACTGACGTCACGGCGTTTACCACTGCCTTAGTACTACAATACTCTAATCAGCAATTATCCACGACATATTTATAAATTTTAAAATCCTTAAATATGATAATCATTGGATAGGTTTAAAAGAGAAAGGAAATACAGTACTACAACGATTTATATGAATAAATACATGATAGAAAAAAAAAAACAATTTTAATAATGAAAAAAAAAAAGCATAGAACCCAAGTAAAGACGATCAAAGCGAAAGTTGTGACCATGAAACTGTTTGATCATTGTTTTAAAAATGGACAAAAATTGAGCACGTCTTACTGACACGGGCAATGCATTCCATAGTCGCACCGCTTGAACCGTAAAAGATTTGTCGTTGAAGCTGGTGGAATGCATCGGCATCTCTACTCCCAAGTTTTCCCTTACCATTGTCTAATACTATCTTAATTTGGTCGGTCCAGCCTAAATATATTTATAGTTGGATATGTTTATACATAGGTGAAACTGATTACATACATAAGAAACTTAGAAGAACGTTGATAAATGAGATAATACCACAATTATCTTCGTTCAATCACGTATTACATCAAGTCCAAATTCAAGGACTCAAATGCCCACCTCAGCTGTTCCGTTCACAATCCTCGAAAGTCCAAAAGCAAGGTAACTTGTCACTGAGTTAGTGATTGAGGAGATTAACAAGACAAACAGTCCTGAACCTGGCTAATGTCCCAATGGATTCGGACTTTGGACCCGGGAAAATATTGTGTCAGCTTACCTCGCCCTTAAGGATATCTTTCGTGAACTTAATGTATTGGTCGTTCTTAATTTATTGTGTTTTTTTTTGTGACTGTTCAAAAACTATATTGTTTTGACTTTTGTGGGGATGTTCTTCAGAAAGATGAAATCTGTACGTACCAAAAGAAGCAAAAGAAAGAAAACTATTAACTGAAATAGAACTGGCATGCACACAAAATTATAACCCTAAACCAAATAAAAAATAAAAAATTATAAGGGCTGGAATTATATTTTGAACAGAAGAGGCAAAACAGCCAGTGCTTTGAATAACACTCTTCTAAGTTCCTAATGCTTACCTAACGATAACATTTCACTTTCCGACACATACGCGAACGAAGTCGCGGGCAACAGCAAGTTAAAAATAAAAGTATTAGTAGTAATCACTTACACAATAACTAGTAATCACATTATTATATAACAAAGTCCTCCACCGTCCTGTCTGTCTATCTTTCTGTTCGCGATAAACACAAAAACTACTGCACCGATGTTCATGCTGTTTTCACCAGTGGATAGAGTGGTTCTCGAGGAAGGTTTTATATAATTATCAAGGGGGCGACGCCGGGCATCAGCTAGTAAATAATAAAGTGGTGTTTCCTAACTACCCCATCATCTTCTTATTGTGTAGGTAGTAAGGTCTAACGACCCCACACACCCCTAGCTACCCCATGAAAAAAGGCTTGAGTTTGCGTTTGCAGTATGTTATTAGCATGTGATGCCTATTTGACTACGCGGTTGGAGCAGTGGTTGAGCGATTGTCTGCTACGCTGCGTGTCGCGGCTTCGATTCTCACACCGAACAAATATTTGTATGGCCTACAGATAGTTGTTCCGGGTCTGGCTGTTTGTGTATGTTTGTAAACGCATCCACGATACAGGAGAAATTCCTAGTGTAGGGCAACGTTTAAAAAAAAAATCATTCCTAAATATTCTAACTGACATATTACTAGCAATGAGTTAAGAAAATATTAAAAGGGCAGACTTGAATATATTTTCTCACATAGCTCATTAAAACATTTTCTTCACATCATCTTAAACAGGCGAGATTTATACGACACTTCCTCAATTAAATTCAACGAAGTTTAAAACATTCGCTCTTGGAAACTAATGTAACTTTCTTCGCGCAAAGTTGAAACAGAAAAAAGTGTCTGCCTGGCAGGAAGAGAAGCATACAGCTGTACATAGTAAGGGTCTTACCACACGAAAGTCTGTAGAAAGGATCGACTTTTTATCGGTAACTCTTGATATTCTAGCTCTGATATAAAAAGGGGAGGATGACACGGTTGGCGCAGTGGTTGAGCGATTGACTGCTGCGCAGCATGTCGCAGGTTCGATTTCCGCACGGAACAAATATTTGTACGACCTACAAGTATTTGTTCCGAGTCTGGGTGTTTTTCTATCTATAATATGTATGTACTTACAAAAAAAAAAAAAAGTATTTAAGAGTCCTATTACATTTTTTACGGAAATTCATGATTTTTGACGCTGTAATTATCAGCAGCAGTAAGATATTTTAATTATTTGATCCTGAATAACAATAGTGCCAGTCTCTTTCTTGTAAGTTAGAGTTACACATTTTCATTTTTCTTTTCGTGTAATTTACTATAAATATTTTACGAACTCAGTTTGCAAGAAAAAATGTCGGCGATGGAACTTTGACGGTCTAATTCACATTGTTACAATCAATTCTTTTAAAAGCTAAAATTACTAAAAGGTAAGTTGAATGTTTTACTTGTTTATTGGAATTCTAGAATTTCTTTAAATTCCTTGAGTTTTCACGGAAAAAAACGTAAAGAAAGCCTAATTTAAGCCAGAAATGTCTTGATTCAGCGTCCATTATATTCCAAATAAAAACAATTTTATCAAATAAATTAATATGATATAAAATTTCAATCTACAATGAATACGTTTCATTAGTTTTCGTTTGTCAATATAATTAAACAAAATTACAATAAATAAAATTAAAGTACTATATATTCTGCGTCAATTCAGCGCGCGCGCTTCTCAGTCTCGCGCGAGCGGCCAAATAAACTACAATCCTATTCAGACTAGTAAGTATCAAAATTGTTTCGCGGACTATAGATGTACTCCCAACGCAGACCAACGTAACTTCGTCTATTGCAAACGAGCATTTACGATTCGTAATAGGACTCTTAAGTAGTTTATCAGCCATTTCGTTACCATAACACAAGCTTTAAGTTGCTTAGCTTGGGACTATATGGCGTTGTGTGAAATGTCCAAGGATATAATATATTATTATTATTATATCAATTTTGAAACTGAGACTCTCAACGAAGGGGTGCGGAATTTCTTCTAAGATTCACTGTGACCCTGGAACTCAAAGGACACTAGGAGATGGATGGTATTTAGTCAGTAAGAGTCTGACACTTCCTTCTGCTCCGCCCAGAGCGGGATTAATCATTTGATGATTTCCCATCCTAAACAAAAAAAAAAAAAAACTGGCCAAGTGCGAATCGGACTCGCGCACGAAAGGTTCCTTACCATTATTGTATTATACGATTAATGACGTATTAAAAAAAAAAAAAACTACAAACTAGATCTCGTTCAAACCAATTTTATTTTCGCTGGTAGTTTACATGGTAATATACATCATATATTTTTTTTTGAATTATCATTCTCTTATTTTAGAAGTTACGGGGGGGAGACACACATTTTACCACTTTGGAAGTGTCTCTCTCGCAAACTGTTCAGTTTAGAAAAAAAACATAATAAAAACCTCAATATCATTTTTAAAGACCTATCCATAGATACCACACACGTATGGGTTCAACGAAATTTTTTTTTTGAGTTTCAGTTCAAGGTATGGGGACCCCCAAATTTTTTTTTTCTATTTTTGTGTGAAAATCTTAATGCGGTTTACAGAATACATCTACTTACCAAGTTTCAACAGCATAGCTCTTATAGTTTCGGAGAAAACTGGCTGTGACATACGGATGGACAGACAGACAGACAGACAGACAGACAGACATGACGAATCTATAAGGGTTCCGTTTTTGCCATTTTGCTACGGAACCCTAAAAACTAACGTAGCAAAATCTATACCTACACAAAAACGTATCGCAGCGACATCTATAGTGCCAGCAAATAACCAATTGTAGCCCAAATGTCATCCATCGGGCAGTTTTCCATCATACAACACACCCGGCTGAGCAAAGGATCCTCTCTTTTAAATGGAGCTTTGCGGGACTTTACAGCCCGTTCCGTCTATAGATTCTTGGATGATATGAAATATATCTTGTATCTTGTATCTATACTAATATTATAAAGCAGAAAGGTCTCAAGAAAGGAATTATAAAAAAGGTCCGATTTGAAAAATTATTTCAGTGTTAGATAGCCCATTTATCAAGGAAGGTTATAGTCTATACATCATCACGCTAAGACAAATAGGAGCGGAGCAGTAATGGAAAGTGTGACGCAGACGAAGTTGCTCGAGTCAGCTAGTAATCTTATATCTATAAAACCATTTGATTCACCATGATTCTACTGCTAACGCATTTCAATTTGCCATGTTAGACTAAGGGACTACTCATACTTATTCAACTCCATTCGCGTTACGCTGAACGATTTTGGTCACACTTATAAATAGTTCTGCTACTATCAGTCGCGTACAGCGTCGTAAGAACGAGAAGTTGGCAGCGGCAGAACCGCAAAAGCTGAATAGAGGCGGAAAGCTGAACGGATGCGTACAAGTCTCCATACAAAATCTTTGTTTTCTATGGGTATAAGTTGAATAGAGCTAAATAAGTGTGAGTAGTCCTTTAGGGCGAATTTCGCACATGAAACTGAACGCGATCAGCATATAAATCAAGTTTACGAGCTGTCACTATCATCTGCCTAGCCTTTCCCAAACTATATTGGGGTCGGCTTCCAGTCAAACCGGATTCAGCTGAATACCAGTATTTTACGTGGAGCGGCTGCCTACCAGACCTCCACAACCCAATAACTGGGTAACACGGTACTCCTTGGCAAGACTGGTGTCAGATTTTCTGGCTTCTGACTATCCGTAACGACTGCCAATGATCTCGAAATGACAACCGGGACCAACAGCTTAACGTGCTTTCCAAGGCACGGAGGAAACTCGGTATGTTAAGATGGTCACCCATCCACAGACCAACCTCGGCAAGCGTTGCTTAATCTTGAAGATCGACCTGTGCGGCTGTTATTATTTAGCCACGAGCTCCATCCAGTATCATTATCTATTAATTGTGGAATATTGACGCTGACAGCTCTTGAACGCAGTTTAGATGTACTGATCGCGTTCAGTTTAATTGGTGAAATCCGCTCTTAGTCTGCTCTCAATTTTACATAAACAAAAAGAAAAATTAAGTCAACAAAATTCTATTTTCACAAGAAGTCAGACATATTGCCCAACCGTGCTTCCACAATTACCATAATTTCACAGAGATTTAAGAAGAGATGCGTACGCCCGATAACGTGACACCAGTTTGATACTAACTTAAGTTTGTCCCCCTCCCCGGAAGCCAGCGCTCCCCGGCAAATTCACTTTTCCTGTCGACGAACGGAAACGAATCCAGAGCACCTTTATACCGTAATAATATTGTATTAAAGGGCCCTTAAGGATAGAAATCTTTTGTAGAATTTCCGCTTCGAATATGTGGCTATGATTTTTCTATGTACTTTTTTTTTCTTTGCTTGTCTGTGGTATGTGTGGCTCGTTTAGCCTCCACGAGTAGGAATAGCCAATCAGTAAAGCTTTCATGAATACTCTATTCAGTTACTCCTATATAATGTAGTAAATTTCACGGTTGGCGCAGTGGTTGAGCGATTGACTGCTGCGCAGCATGTCGCGGGTTCGATTCCCGCACGGAACAAATATTTGTACGACCTACATGTATTTGTTCCGAGACTGGGTGTTTTTCTATCTATAATATGTATGTATTTACAAAAAAAAATGTATATAAGTAGTTTATCAGCCATCTCGTTACCATAACACAAGCATTAGGTTGCTTAGCTTGGGACTATATGGCGTTGTGTGAAATGTCCAAGGATATTATATTATTATATTATATTGTTTTCTTTCTCGGGTCTCTGGAGACCCGGTCCTTTGGTAGGCGTACGAGGGGCCGAAACCAACTCGCAGAGGCCCCGTTAGAAATTTCAAATGTAATGGGGCACCAACCGGCGATTATCCCTGTATGCACTGAAAGTATTCCTAAGGACAATCTCCGGTTGGAGCAGTGATATTGCAGAATATGGAAACAAAAACTGAAACGCTATGGGTTTGAGTGGCTTAGTGGACTGATAATCGTTTATTATAAAATAACTATTGGCCCCTGCCTGACCACTAACAATATACACGGCTTTTAAATGGCAGGGGGTGACTTATATATTATATTATTATTATATTAAGTAATCAACGGCAAGCAAATTTAGAATAACAATTATAAATTAATAACAAAAAAAAAAATTAAAAGGCGCAGCCCTCCGTACAGTCCACATAAAAATATTTAGCTGAATTGTTTTCAAATGTGAAAAATTTACATCACTCAGATTTTTTATTTTCTTTTGGATTTTGGTTATTATTAAGTACTGTAATGCATGCATACCGACACGAAATTCTTGTAGTTAATTTTTTAACATCTTATATTCACAATTATTACTTCCGCACATGAAACAATTGTATCCTCTATAGACCACCCCGCTCCTCCGTCTCCTTGCTGACTATTAAAGAAGCATCGGATCATTTCCTGTTCAAAAAGTCCCCCAACATCTAGTTTAGAATTGAAAATATTTTATTTGTACTTTTATTATACTTTTTTATTTAAAAATGTTTACTTTATTTCAGCATATGTAGTTTGTTATGAGCTAATTCAAACTTGAAAGGCTGGAACGGTAAAAGGGTTTACCCAGCTGTGTTATAAAGAGTAAACTTTATTATTGGTAACAGATGCGATGCGTACATCGGAGTACAAGGTAGTGGAGGCTCATAATTTCCTGAATCCTGCCAAAACATTATGAGGCAGTCAGCATGAAGGTGTATTGGGATTATCTTAGTTGTAAACGTAGTTTTGTGCTGTCTGTTCTATTTTTTTTTGTTATTTAATGGGCTTGCTGTTGACCACAATCACGCCTGATGAAAAGCGATGGATCGGGTTGAAGATGGCGCGAGCTTTACCACAAGATGCCTCTTCACTCTTGCTTTGAAGGCAGACGGGTTATATGTGGACGGAAACGCAGACGTTGGCAGAAAGTTCCACATTTTGGCTGTGCGCATAATAAAGTTTTTCTTGTTGTTCTTACCACTATTTGTTTCTGTATCACCCAAAGGTTGACAGATATTAAATCCGCCACTGTACATTTGTGTGCACGGAGTCACTACATTTTTAACCGACTTCCGAAAAAGGAGGAGGTTCTCAATTCGGTTGTATTTTTTATGTTTGTTACCTCATAACTCCGTCATTTATGAACCGATTTCAAAAAATCATATATCTGAAAGGATATTGACTTTTCGATTGGTCCCATATAAATTTAATCAATATCGGTTAGGAAGTTTGGATTTGAAATCGAAATAACTGGAATTTGTTTACTTGGATGATGGTTTTTAGTCGTCCAAGTGATCGAAATTGCGTATTTTGCTTTCCTGCGATTTTGCAGTGTTGGTGTGGGTAGCATTAAAAAGTGAAAATAAAAATAAAAACCGAGTTCCAAATAAAAAAAAACATTACAAAGTAAAAAATAACTTCAATTTCGGAAGTATGTTGTATTTTCTTTTTCAAACAAAGTTCTCCGCCGCGTCTGTTCGCGATTAAGTCAAAAACCACTGCACCGATTTTCATGCTATTTTATATGGAAAGAGTGGTGCTCGAGGAAGTTTTAGTGCGTATTTTGTCAAGCGGACGAAGCCGCGAGCATCAGCTAGTATTAAATGATTAAATCCTAGTTGTTATGGAGGGAAGTGAAAATTATCTTTTTTATTCCTTTTTTAGGGTTCCGTAGCCAAATGGCAAAAAACGGAACCCTTTTAGATTCGACAGTGTCTGTCTGTCCGTCCGTATATCACAGCCACTTTTTTCCGAAACTATAAGAACTATGCTGTTGAAACTTGGTAAGTAGATGTATTCTGTTTCACACAAAAATGAATAAAAAAAAACAATAAATTTTGGGGGTTCCCCATACTTAGAACTGAAACTCAATTTTTTTTTTACGTAAAGAAGAAAAGAAAGAAAGAAAAAGAGTTTATTTGCGGACAATATGACGCATATCAAAAGTACACAAAAAGAAAGTAAGTATGGGGTAGCTATGGTCTTCAAAATGATATTGAGGTTTCAAATTTTCAAAACATCCGTTCCTCTAAAACACGTATAAAATAGATAACCAACGCTTAAGTTCCGACAAAGGCCACAAAGCCATCCAACTATTACGTCAATTCACCATAGAGACGGTATAAAAATTCATAGGAACGGCAAAATGAAGGCATAGGTACTTGAACAAATTCATTTTTCTTGTTATGCTCTCGCCTCGAGCGAGTGGCCCGGTAATCGAATCTTGGGCCTTGGTTCGCCGTTGTCGACTATTCGCGCTTCTCTGATCAACTGTAGCGCGTATTTGTAGGAGATAATATCGTCAATGGTAAGCGTATCGGTTTGTTTAGTAATTTTGTATTTATTTCCCAGAAAATCGAGGACTCTGAAATTTCGTGAAAAATAAAGAAATTAGAAGTTTTTGAAGAATTTAAAGTAATTTATTTATACGAAAATATACCTACTTATGTGTAAGCTCGCTCCATCGTAGACTTTGTCTCTTCATCTCATCTCTGACCTAGCTTAGAGTCATGAGCAAACAGATCTCAAGTATAAATAAAAGAAAATATTTCGACCCCAAGTTCAATAACGTCTAAAGTCTACGGGTTAGTGAGTGTATATCTAACATTGCTCTTTTGGTCTTAATTAGCTACGCGTTTTCAATATTTCGCTAACTGTGGTTTAAATTAGAACCGGGGACAAACGCCATGGTAACTTATTGAACTGTAACAGAACCTCTGATGTGGTTGTGTTCGATAAGGTTTCACCAGCCCTTTAGTTTCAACAAAATGTTGCTCTAATGTGTCAAATGTGTGTTGAATATCATGCTGTTATAATAACAGCTAATTTAATAGGATATTAATTATGCATTGGTTTTTTTATTTCGCAAATGAAATATTTATTAACTCTAGTAAACAATCATGACATTATTTTTTAAATACTTTCATCAGCGAAGAAGTTATAAAGCTTCAAAGATAATAATTAGATAGAGAAGTTCGATATGAACTTTGACCTCGAAGTCCATGACGTCTACATATACAGCTGCCATAGAAAACAGCGTTTTGCGAGAGGGACAGATATTTTTGTATAAATTTTGATTCTATTTTCACTGTTAGTATTATATATTATTTTTGTATATTTTTAACCGACTTCCCAAAAAGGAGGAGATTCTTAATTCGGTTGTATTTTTTTTATTGTTTGTTACCTCATTACTCTGTCAATTATGAACCGATTTGAAGCATTCTTCTTTATCTGAAAGGATATACTTGTAGATTAGTACCATTTAAATTTTATCAAAATCGGTTACGACGTTGGATTTTATATCGAAATAGCTGGAATTCGTTTAATTGGATGATGGTTTTTTGTCATCCAAGTAATCGAAAGTGCGTATTTTGCTTTTCTGCAATTTTGCAATGGTGTTGTTAGGTGTAGTAGTAATACTAAGAAGTGAAAAATAAAAAACTTTTTACAAAAAAGTAAAAAGTTTTTATATAAACTGTTTAGATAATAGTTTTTTTTTCATGCATTTTCCCTGTTGTTAGAGTCTATTTAACGGTGTTCTTTGGTTTGGTTCAGTATCTTCCTAATCTTCTTTACGAGTCGATGGTTTAAATCTTGAGATTGTTTGGACCTAGTAAGTGGCTACGATACTTTCCACGGTGAAACTTCCATATGCGCAAAAACCTTACTTGACTTCTTTTTTTTATTTGAGATAAGTTTGCTCTAGTCTAGGTCGTAGATAACAGAGACAAAGTCTACGATTGAGTGAGCTTTCCCAGATGTAGCCTGTTCACCCTAACTTTGAAAATATTAGGGTTGTAAGCGTTCGGAAACACAGATGCAGGCAGAGAGTGGCCAGTCCTTTGCTGTGCTCATTATGAAAGACGCTTGGAAACGCTTAGTACGAATTGGTGGAATAGCAACAAGGCAGGGATGGTAAGATGCAGCGAAGGCGAATGCGGTGTAGAAGGAGGCCGGTGGGATGAGGTCGTGAGGTTTAAGGGTACACTCACCGAAGTACAATCTATAGAAGACCGACAAGCAGGCAACCTTGCGGCGATGAGCCAAGCTGTGTCGCTATTAATAGTCAACTATAAACTACAAAAATGCGGCCTACACAAGTGTCCTTACTTTGGTATAATTCGTCAGTTCGTTGAGCTCCTTTAAGTTCTAAGTTTGAGCTACACGATAACTGGCAAAATGCTTGCACTGTCTGGACAGGTCCACTCAAACCTGTGTGGTACTGTCAGCAAAATACCACTTCAGGCATTAATCTACATGGTTCTCATATGATTTGACCAGTACGATCGTATGGTCTTTAAAAGAGACTTTGACCTCTGAGGCAGTCAGCTAGGAAACACTAGCCTCATCTAGTTTAAAATGACCAAACGAGATTGACGTGTAAAAGTGTTATTTACAACCTACTTGCAAAATAAATATCATTTACAAAAGTTACACTCGACACTTTACCCAAGCTTTCACTTCGACATGTTTACAGAATCCAAAGGGCAGAATAGCAACACAACAGGCCGGCTGTTCACAAGGGTATGAGATTTTCACTCGCACCTACCTAAAGATACGCAAAAACTTTTTACAAAAAAATACAACCGACTTCCAAAAAAAACACTACAAAGTAAAAAATAACTTCAATTTCGGAACTCGGTGTTTTTGTTAATTTGTTCGTTTTCGACACCTACACACACATATTTTTTTGTAAAAAGTTTTTTATTTTTCACTTTTTAGTGGTACCCCACACCTAACAACACCACTGCAAAATCGCAGAAAAGCAAAATACAAACGCACTAGTTGCCCATACGATTTTCGAAAGTTCCCCTCGACTTCTCTGGGATGCCATCATCAGATCCTGGTTTCCTTATCATGGGACCATTTGGGAAGTATTCCCTTTCCAACAAAAACAAATCATTTTTAAAATCGGTTGGCAAGCGACGGAGTTATGCCCGAAAAAACATTTAAAAAAAAATACAAACATCCGACTTGAGAACCTCCTCCTTTTTGGAAAATCGGTTAAAAATATTCCAAGCCGATCCAACAGGAGAAACATCGCGATGTTAATGTACGTTAATTAAGTGTGACAGCTCGTTGTCGCCTATCTACGCTTGTTCACTTGAACCAGTTAAATTGATTCCACAGAAATTGGTAATTGAATTTATTCCGGGTTACGGAAAATTGTTCAGCTGGAATTTATGAAGTAATGATTATGATAAAATGTCTATTGATCGATTTGGCTTTTTGGCTGAGAAGTTAGGGAGAAATAGACAGTACTGAACTGAACTCGTATTGTATGCAATCAATATAAATACAACATTCAATGCCACTTTTCGTTGTAATTGTATAACTCAAGAACGGCTGGGCCGATTTCGGTAATTCTTTTTTTGTTTAATTCGACAGAATACAGGGAAGGTTTAAAATAATAAAAAAAATGGGTAGGTAGGTTAGCCAGTTGACGGGAGCGAAGCCGCGGGGGCTAGTTTTATATAAAATATAAATCTTTATTGACCCAAATTATACAAATATTTTAATGGATTCCCTAGCTCCTGTGCTTGTGGTATACTGTATTACAGGAGTTAGTGTCTTCCCCTAACAATGTTACATGTTTTTTTTTGACATCCAAAGATTACATCATTTGTCTAGCCTTTTCTCAACTAGATTGGGGTCGGCTTCCAGTCAAACCAGATTCAGCTGAATACCAGTATTTTACTTGGAACGGCTGCCTACCAGACCTCCACAACCCATTAACTTGGTAACACGGTACTCCTTGGCAAGACTGGTGTCAGAATTTCTGGCTTCTGACTATCCGTAACGACTGCCAAAGATCTCCAAATGACAACCGGGACCAACAGCTTAACGTACTTTCTGAGGCACGGAGGAAACTCGGTATGTTAAGATGGTCACCCATCCACAGACCAACCTCGGCAAGCGTTGCTTAACCTTGAAAATCGACCTGTGCGGCTGTTATTATTTAGCCATGAGCTCCTGACATCCAAAGATTACAGGGATACAAAAATAGTAAAGAAAATATATGAGTTCAGTTCAGTACTGTCCATTCCTCGTAGTGTTATTAGTTCCTGTGATTTATTGACATTTAATTACCCACTTCAAAAAAGGAGGAGGTTCTCAAATCGTCGGATCCTTTTTTTATGTATGTTCCCCGACGATTACTCGAAGATGGCTGGTCCAATTTGGTTTTTGTTTTGTTTGAAAGTGTATAGAGGTGGTTCCATGATCATCAAGTCAGGATCTGATGATGGGATCTTGGACAAATAGAGTCCAAATTTTAGTCTTCAAATTTTATAGGCACACGTTGATCGTTTTAGGTAGTTTTTGGAATTGTACTTTCTCGGAGTGATTCCATTCCAATTTTTATAAAAGATAGGCAACGGAACTCTTCAACAAATGATATCAAGTGAACCGGGACCGCAGGTGACGGCCTCCTCCAAGGAAAACCAGGTTTTTCTATCTTGGGCTGTTTGCATTCATCTAGAACCAGCTGTTTTTATAAAATTGTCCGCTCATCTTGTAAGCGGTCTCTTTCGATCGGTCGCTCGGTCTATTTCGAGCATGCTCCATTCTAGGCTCCGTTGGCAAGTTGTAATTTATCTTTCTATTGTTTCTGCGTATTTCCAAGTCTGGTAAGTATAAGTTAGACATGGTAAAAAACAGCTCGACATGGCTTAGTTTTTATTATATATATTTTGGCATATATTGCCTTTTAAAATTTATTTTATTAGTATATCTATACAAATATTATAAAGCTGAAAGTTTGTTTGTTTGAACGCGCTAATCTCAGGAACTACTGGTCCGATCCGAAAAATTATTTCATTGTTAGATAGCCCAATTATCGAGAAAGGTTATACGCTATATATAATCACGCTAAGACAAAAAGGAGCGGAGCATTAATGGAAAATGTGACGCAGACGAAGTTGCGCGGGTCAGCTAGTGATAATATACCTAAAATACCAAAAAAGCATAATCATCAATCATCATTAATATGCTTCTTCATAAAATTCTTCCATAACTGAGTGACTGAGTGACTAAAAGACGCACAGCCGAACTACTTGGTCGTAGAAAGCCGAATTTTGGCAAACAACCTACTTGTTTGAGGAGCGTAGTGAGGATTTCACGAAATTTCTTCCGGGAAAAACGGGAAATGCGCGTATTATATATGGTACTAGCTGACCCGCGCAACTTCATTTGCGTCACATTTTCCATTAATGCTCCGCTCCTATTTGTCTTAGCGTGTTGATATATAGATATATATATGATATACCTTCCTCGATAAATGGGCTATCTAAAACTGAAATAATTTTTCAAATCGGACCAGTAGTTCCTGAGATTACCCCCTACATACAAACTTACAAACTTACAAACAAATGTTACCTCTCTAAAATATTAGTATAGATGATATATTAGTAGTATGATATATTAGGCTACGTTCTACAGATATAATATCTACAGCTTATGTCAAAACACATACTAACCCTTAAAGGAAAACCTAGACATTAGGGCTGTACCCAAACATGCCAAGATAAATGGGGTCCAAAGGTAAGTATACTATAAAGCCGGCGTTCTATTATGTTCAGTAAACGGGGAATAAAGCCACGCCCAAGTTATTATGGCCAAGTTATTTATTGCCAAGAAAATGTACTCGCTACAGTTGGTATGAACGATTTCAAAACGGTTGGGTAGAATGTAACGTATGGGGTTTTGTTAGGCTCTCGTTGGGTCAGTGGTAAAAATGCGGCTGTTTAGCGAAAGGAATTTCGTATAAAAGATGTTACTAGCTCTTCCCCATGACTTTGCTCGTGTTCAAGTTTTAAATTCGCAAAAAAATAGCATTGAATTATCTCCAGGATTCCATCTATCTCTGAAAATTCATCAAAATCGCTTCAGCGATTTAGGTGTAAAAGATATAAAACCAACAACTGACTTCCGCATTACATTGTTAGGAATGTTTACGTATTCATTAAAATTGCATGCAACACAAAGCTGCAAAAGCGTAATTATTGCCTTAGAAATTCTAGCGGAGACCCCTGAATCTTCTTTAAATTTAAAATAGAAGTCTGAGGTTGACTGGTAGAGAATGCCTATGGCATTAAGTCCGCCTCTGTACATTTGTGCTTAAAGTGTTAAATAAATAAATAATAAATTAGTCTCGGAGTTTAACCAAAATTAAAACAGCGGACAGCTTGAAAAAAAAAATCCATTGCCTGAACAGTGAGATACAAATACAATGTCGTTCAATGCTTTCTTTGCGAGTTCACGTCATATTCACCAATTCGTATATAATGTGGTGCCGTATTACTACCAGCAACTGTCATTACTGTTTTAATAACTGACAACACACCATTCAACGGGAAAATGTAGCCAGAATGTGACTGTCAGCCAATGCCAGCCAAACGATTGATAAGTTTAGAATCTGTTTTGTTGCAGAACCTAACCTATATATTATTTAGTTATAGATTGTATGTTTGTTTTTCAATCACGCAAAAACGGCTTGACTGTTAATTGCTATACTGTTTATCTCGGTAAATGGTAAATCAGTATGATCACAGACTTTGGACGAAGAAGAAACAGGCTAAAATCAAGAGCAATAAATACCAGGAGCACATTTGTTATGCG
This sequence comes from Ceramica pisi, assembly GCA_963859965.1. Lineage (NCBI taxonomy): Eukaryota > Metazoa > Arthropoda > Insecta > Lepidoptera > Noctuidae > Ceramica > Ceramica pisi. The sequence continues at coordinate 22,344,472 of OY982541.1, read as the reverse complement.
CACAGCCAAAGTGTGGAACTCTCTGCCAACGTCTGTGTTCCCGTCCACATATAACCCGTCTGAATTCTAAGCAAGAGTGAACAAGCATCTTCTGGGCAAGCTCGCTCCATCATAGACCTCATCCATCGCTTTTCATCAGGCGTGATTGTAGTCAAGCGCAAGCCCATAACATAATAATAAAAAAAAACCTGTTTAAATTTTACTTCTCCAAAACAATAATCTAGATTAAAAATTATAGACATAAAACCTATCCAACCACAATGTTAGATCTAAATAATAGCCCCGTAAAATTACGTATAGCATCCATTAGAAATAAACGTTTAAAACGCCACTTGTAAATGTAAAAAGCTTTAATAAAAGCAAAAGAGTTGAGACAGAAAGAATAATGATCGCGTGATAACGACTCTTTTTCAGCTATTCAGTTCAGCTTAATGGCGCAATAGGATGAATACTAGTCAGACCGATTATGCAGTCGGCTGTGAATATGTAGATAGTTATGCCGCACTTTTTAGCTTTTTTTTTAGGGATGGGAAATCATCCAATGACTCCTCCCGCTCTGGGTGTAGCGGGAGGGAGTGTCAGATTTCTACTGACTAAAACCCATCCATGTTCCTTCATTGCCCTTTGTGTTCCGGAGCCACGGTGTCTCTTGCGAATAATCCCGCGACTCTCCGACAGGCGTCGGCCCTTTCGGTCCCCTCTGTGTGCTGACTCTCTTTGAGGCGCGCGTGGAACACTAACGCGCCGTCGCGTCGACACGGCCTGTCGTCACTAGACGGACGGACGGCGAGCCACCCATAGCTCGCAGTCCACAGGTCCGTGCCTACGGTGGCCGGAGGTCACCAGGTGGCCCCCGACGCCCGCGGCGTCCACCACGGCGGCGCAACTTTTTACCTGACTGCTGCAAACCCCAAAGTGAGGGTTATGTGTTTGACCTATATACAGGTCCGTTCTATGTCCGCTCGTACCTTATCAACTACTCAAACGATTTTTTAAATGATGAATCAGTCAGTCAGACCGATTATGCAGTCGGTTTTAGTGTAGATAGTTCTATGCCGCAACTTTTTACCTGACTGCTGCTAATCCCAAAAGGAAGGTTATGTGATTGACCTATATGATGTCCGTTTCTATGTCCGCTCGTAACTACTCAACTGCTCAAACGATTTTTTAAATGATATATCTGTCACTGTTCGTTCGTTCATCTGCCAGCGGTCTATGTCTATGTTGATTTTTAGTTCAGGCGCATTTTTATACATTTAATAGTTATGCCGCAACTATTTTAAGGGTTTCGTTGCAGAAAGGTAACCAACGGAACCCTATTACTAAGGCCGCGTAATTTTTTTTTTCTGAATGGGAAGTCATCAAATGACTCCTTTCGCTCTGTGCAGAGTGAAAGAGAGTGCATTCCGGGGCCGCGATGACTTTTTTGAACAAATTCTTCATCCATGTAATATTTCTTATAACTGTTTTTGAATAAAAATATGTATGTAAGTACAGAATTTAAACTCGGAATCTTTGTATTTTTAAATTGCTCAGTTAATTTAGACTAGCCGAAAGGACTTAATACTATGGCACTGAGGAACTGAGCACTTGAGCAGTTTATAATGTTTATTGGCGCCCTCTGGTGGCTGGGTGGTACGTAAATATGGTGGTACAAAGTGCCGTGCACTAACTGCTCGTTTAGCGGTCACCAACTAGGCAGAGAGGTTTATTAACTAGATGTGGCTGGCATGCAATAAATGAAAACCAGTCTGGTTGACAGCTTGGAAGGAAAAAAGTAATAATTAGGCCAGTTGAGTAAGCTACTATTTTATCGATGGGTTTAGGTTATTTTTAAGACAGTTTGTGCCGATACGGCAGAAATGTAAAAAGAGATTTTCGACGTCCAAAGCAGTAGTTGTTTTGAACTATTTCTCAATCCACTAATCAGTAATCAGTCCCATCGTTGGGAAAAAAATAAATTTGCTAAATTTTACCCCAATTTTTGGTATTGGTGCGGCAAATAAACTTCAAGTTTACTTCATTCAGGCTGAAATGTTGCTAGTGGTCATTAAAAATAAGCAAAAGACATTAGAGAGGGCTGTGTTCGGAGCTTCAGGATAACGAAGATTCTCGATATTGAACGAAGAAATAACAAACTTAAATAGCAAAATACAAGGCACACTGCTCGCAGAACGGATGGTCTACATCTGGAGCCAGTCCAACAGTCGACATCTTCCTTATAACATGACTAGCTTTTGCGCACGACTTTGTACGCTCATACCCCGTTTTTTTCCAATTCCAGTAGAATTTCGAGGTACTCCCGTACACTCCCGAAGGAACCTACATGCCAAATTTGACCTTTGTACGACCAGAAGTTTTAGCTGTGCTTTGTCTGTCATTCATTGACTAACGGAAGCATTTTCTCAGTCAATCATTCAGTTACTAGTTACGGAAGAATTTTACATATTAGGATTGTATTTATTTATTGAGGGTTTACGCGTGTCGGCATTTCATACAAATTTTCAAGTCCTTATTCTTCGATGTTTATGGACCGATTTTAATGAAACTTGGTATGCATACGCTTCAGAGCTAGGCCTAAAAAGTTAGTAGAGAACATTTTCGAAAAAGAGTACCGGGGGAAAGATAGAGTGATTTTTCACTTTCTATAGATAACATAAAATTGTCCTCACTCTACCTCTAAACTCTTTTTCGAAAATGTTCTCTACTTTTTAGGCCTAGCTCTGAAGCGTATGCATACCAAGTTTCATTAAAATCGGTCCATAAACATCGAAGAATAAGGACTTGAAAATTTGTATGAAATGCCGACACGCGTAAACCCTCTTAAAAGTTTATGCACAAGTATAATTACTATATAAAAGTGGACTTAATGCCACAGGCATTTTCTACCAGTCGTCTAGTAGTTTCGGCAGTGCGTTGATCGTCAGTAACTCACTCAGCACCGGTTTTTTTTAACCGACTTCCCAAAAAGCAGGAGGTTCTCAATTCGATTGTATTTTTTTTTTATGTTTCTTACCTCATAACTCCGACAATTATGAACCGATTTGTTATCTGAAAGGATATACTTGCAGTTTGGTCCCATTTAAATTTTATTAAAATCGTCATCCAAGTAATCGAAATTGCGTATTTTGCTTTTCTGCCATTTTGCAGTGGTGTTGTTAGGTGTGGGGTACCACCTAAAAGTGAAAAATTTCGGAAGTCTGTGTCATAATACGAAGAAACTAACAAAAACACCGACTTCCGAACTTAAAGTTATTTTTTACTTTATAATGTTTTTTTGTTTTTGGTAGTCGGTTGTATTTTTTTGTAAAAAGTTTTTTATACATCAGTATAATGACGATGAAAGAAGCAAACAGTGTTACAATTTACCATGTTTACATAGTTGGGCCTCATCCAGTCTCCCAACATCCCTGAGCCATGTGTTCAGTGGACGATAGAGGCAGACATGCACACAATTAAACCGTTACTCCAAGACATTGCATACTCCTTGCGATCCCCTTCATTGCTCCACCGTAGGTATGTATTTACTTCTTCGAGTAGAGTATTTGAACTGGGGTTGTGGTTGTGCTATTGTTTGGTTTCGAAACTTAAATTAAAATTTTAGAGTTTTCAGTAGAAACATCAGTTGATTGCCTGTTTGTGTACGTTTGTATATTAATTATTAGCTGGTGGCCGCGGCTTTGCAAGCTTGACCAATTACTAGAACCTTTCTCGAGAAGCACTCTATTGGTGAAAACAGCATGAAAATCGGTGCAGTATCTTTTGAGGTTATCGTGGACCGACAGATGCGGCGGAGGTTTTTGTTTTGTAATATTTAGTGATAGTGATAGTGTTAGTTATTACGATTTGTTTACATATTTAAAAACACCGTCAGAGTCGAACTCGTGTGGACGTGCCCCATTTGAACGAATCATATTCAATAATTCAAAAAAGAATATACGTTCGAAATAAAAAAACAAGAAAGTTTTTATACCTGTTTGTTACTCAGAAATGCTGAACGGATCTAGCTGAAATTCGCCACAGATATAGATTATAGTCTGAAATAGCACGTAGGTTTGTTTTAATACCGGGAGTTTGTTATGAAAACTTTTTGGGGGGCTATCTTTGGGGTTGGTGCTCTTTGGGGGAGGCTTTCATTCAGCAGTGGACGGTGATTGGCTGAATGATGATGGTCACTATGTAAAACTGACGTTCAAAAAGTGCTGGCTCTCAAACTGCTTTCAGACTACGCTATAATATAATAGCATACAGTATATCGCTTAAAGCACAACAATGTCGCACACCATATATTGTCAATAATAAATAGTACAGCAGTGCGATTCTGTCAACATGTCGAAGTGAACACTTATGCGAAGTGAAGGACAAGTGAGCTGTCAAATCATACAAACAAGACGGCATGACAGATCACTTGTCGTTAACTACTTACACCTAAGTAATCACGGTGAGATGTCGACAGAATCGACCGCCAGTACAATGTGAACGTGTCCGTAACAATGTATGGTGCGCGATATTGTTGGGCTATGAGTTATATACTATATACTCTTATATTATAGCGTAGTCTGAAAGCAACTTAAACCTATTTGGAATACCGATAAGGCTGCGTTTCCACCAGAGATGTGCGATGGAAATGTGTCGTGCGAGGATGTCTAGCTGTGCTGTGAAAATGTGTGGGTGTTTCCACCAAAGCTGTGCGATGAAAATGTGCCTACGAGGATGTGTAGCGGAGCTGTGAAAATGCGCATTAATGTGTGGAGCGAGGATGCGTTACAAAACTGTGAAATGTGTCGACGGGGGTGCGGTGTTGTGGAAGCGGAGTAACGCGAACGCCTGCCTGCCGCTCACGTCTCGCTTTGCTGTCGTTAGCGCTTGTAGTCGTACGCATGTCCTACGGTTGCGTAGCATAATGGAAGAAAAATTAACTGGCTGGTGCAGTATGCGCAAACTTCGCAACACATCCTTCTCAACACACATTCCTCGCAACACATCCCTCGCAACACATCCCTCGCACACATCCCTCGTACACATCCCTCGCACACATCGCTCGCTTGTTTTATATGCGCAAAAATGTAGCTCCGCTGAGCCGTTTCCACCAGAGCTTTGCTGACCGAGGCGAGGTAAATGAAGCGATTCTATTGGTTCTTTACAAACACATTCCTCGCTACACATCCTCGCACATCTCTGGTGGAAACGTAGCCTAAGAGTGCCAATTCTACTTATTTTCACATTCGCATCGCATTCGCATCGCATTCGCATCGCATTCGCATCGCATTCGCATCGCATTCGCATCGCATTCGCATCGCATTCGCATCGCATTCGCATCGCATTCGCATCTCAATCGCAAACTGTCAAAAATGTATGAGAAAATTAAGGTTTTTTTTGACAGTTTGCGATTGACATGCGAATGTGAAAATTGTTTAAAAATTAGTAGAATTGACCCTCAGATTTTTGTTTTTTAATGTCAAAAAACCCCATAGTGGTTCTCAATATTATAATTTAAACTAAGAAAATCTTATTTATTTACGTCCTCAAACATAGCTGAGATTCATTACTTCGTTCTCCGTCTGGTTGTATACCGAGAGATCTATTTACAAATTAGCTCTAACGAAGTTGGCACAACACGTTAAGCTCGCTGGCTGTTTACTAGCTTTTATTTACCAGCAATAAATAACGACATCAAGATTAATTGCAGTCAAATGACGAGGAGAATTTGTAGATAAATATCAATCATGCCGCCGGCCCCCTTCTACCATCGAACATCCAGACGCACTGCAACTTACCATCCCTACCTTGCTGCTATTCCACCAACTCGCACTAAGCGCTTCCAAGCGTCTTTCATAAGGCGCACAGCAAAGGAGTGGAACTCTCTGCCTGCGTCTGTTTCCGAATGCTTAAAACCTTACAACACCTTTTTAAAGTGAACAGGCTACTTCTGGGTAAGCTGACTCCATCGTAGACTTTGTCTCCGTAAAAAAAAACACATTTCTGTTCTCCATATTATTGCACATACCACTATTAAAAAAAAAAAAAAAAAAAATACAAAATATTTATTTCCTCTCAAAACATTGTGAGCATACATGAATTGTTTTACTATTTGTCTCTACATCACCCAAAGTTTCACTGGTAGAGAATGCCATGGTATGAAGTCCGCTTCTGTACATTTGTGCTTAAAGTGTTAAATTTTGTATAAAAAAAACTGACTAAGTGTGAGTCGTACACGCGCAGCGAGGGTTCCGTACAAACCTGTAGGTATATAAATTATAAGCAAAAGTTGCGGTTTACGATGTATGACGTATTAAAAAAACACTTAAGTACAAGATCTCGTTCAAACCAATTTTCAGTGGAAGTTTACTTTTTTTTAGGTTTATCATTCTCTTATTTTAGAAGTTACAGGGGGGGGGGACTTTTTACCACTTTGGAAGTCTCTCGCGCAAACTTTTTAGTTTAATTATCATTTTTGAAGACCTATCCACAGATACCCTACACGTATGGGTTTGATGAAGTAAAAAATTGAATTTCAGTTCTAAGTATACCCCCCCCCCCCCCAATATTTATTGTTTTTTTTTATATTTTTGTGTGAAAATCTTAATGTGGTTCACAGAATACGTCATCTACTTTTCAGCAGCATAGTTCTTAAAGTTTCGGAAAAAAGTGGCTGTGACATACGGACGGACGGACAGACATACAGACAGACATGACGAATCTATAAGGGTTCCGTTTTTTGCCATTTGGCTACCGAACCCTATAAATGAATTGCTGTTCGTTAGTCTCGCTAAAACTCGAGAACGGCTGGGCCGATTTCGGTAATTCTTAGTTTATTTAGTTCGCCTGAATACAGGGAAGGTTTAAAAGCTAGTCTTCATATGGACTACCCTCTCATAGGGATATAGCGTATAGTAGGTGACAGATAAACTTGCCATAAAGTACATTTCCCTAGTATCCTTTCGCAGATACTCTTAAATTGTTTAGCTTTTCTATTTCTAGATAACGTAAAGGATCACGATAGAACTCGATTCATTCTTAATTCAGATTTTGATATTAAGAGTGTGTATTCCGTCCACTTGCGCCGCCAATCGTTTTTTTATTAATTGTGGTAAATTTAAGACACGTAGATAAAAAACCGCTCTGTAGTGCACTAAAGAAATGTATCTATTATTTTTTGACAGCTATTTTTAATACAAAACTCATGGCTAAATAGCCAAAACGGCAATTATTGCTAAAAGTGGCCACTTTTAGCAAAAATATCGACTTTGGCAACTATTTATGTTCTAAAGTACAAAACATAACTCTCAAGTTTTTTATCTACGTGTCTTAAATTTACCACAAATAATAAAAAACGATTGGCGGCGCTAGTGGACGGAATACACGCTCTTAAGAAAGTCAATAAATTTATTTAGGTCAATGACGGTCATTGCACATTCATCTGGCGCCTCCCATAGTCGGGTACTAACCACACAATGAATTAACACCCTAATCATCTATTTACCTACAAACCAATCGGAAATGAATAATCTATCCCTTGCCGCATTTAGTTCATCGCAAAAGTAAAATAAACCGTTTTGCGGCCGACCCGTTAACTGTATCGTCCCGCAAACCGTTTTGCGGTGCAAATCTATTAATGATTATGAATTGTCGAATTTAAATAAGCATCATAAGTTCCATTAGTAAAATTAGGTTTATATTGTACATGTAAATGTTGTAAATTGCTGTAAATTAAATTATTGACAGGTATCGTTATGATCGTGTTTCGATGTTTGTAATTAGATATAGTTGCACTTCAGTGGTTTTTGGTACACTGTGCCTGAATTTGTGGACTTTGTATGTACATTTTCTGGTTCTGTTGACATAAAATTAGCAATTAATCTAATTGCCTGCTTAGTGTGTTTCCTGATAGCTACAACCTGGGAGTCTAATGAGTCAAGAATGAATAAGTTACTAATAGGCAAGCGTGCTCCATCTTAGACCGCATCATCGTTTAACATCAGGTGAGATAGTGGTCAAACGTATGCCTATCAATAGAAAAAAAAGGTACCTCAGTTGAAAATATTTATATACCTAGACCAGGTTCGACAAAACTTGAGTGTGTATCTCTATCATTTTAGGAACTCCTTAATTGTGGGTATAGCTAAGGAGTAGAAATACCTGCTGGAGTCTGTGTTTCCTGTTACCTAATAACCTTGGGTTTTTAAAGTAAGTGGATGAGTTGCTTCGAGCAGACGTACCCCAGCTACGAATACTACAGAGTTTACCATGAAGTAGGGGATAATGGTCAAACATACACCAATAATGTAGGAAAGCTGACGCTTTGGATGCATCAGAAAATTAGAAAGATCACCACTTATGGGTACTATTTTATTATCATTTAAATTGGAATTAACTTATTTAATTAGTAGGTACTTATGCCGACTATTTATTCATTTATTTATTTATTTTTAGGGGTAACAACAGCTTTCAACTCTTAATTAAGTACTTATCTAATATTACATGAGTAGCCAATAATAGTTATCCACGGCAGATACATACGGTGGATGAATATGCTATTTACAGACTTAAAATTAAAGATGATTGGGCAACTATGAAGAGATCAGTATATAAAATATATCAAATAACAAATAAATATACTTACAAATAACATATGTAAATATGTAATATGTATATAATTATATATGAATAAAAATAAAGTATATATATAGAAATGAAAATATATACCTATACATTAATTATAAAACCAGCCATTTACTGTAATGTTGATGAGTTATTTAAAATAGCCTATTATCAATCAGACTAATACCTGAAGCAATTCGTAGCAATATAATCTGAGTCTCGGAAACGGCACCAGCGATTTTCATGTGGAGGGAGTTTCGGGGGCGATAAATCGAACTAGTTTTTTTTTTTCGAAAACATCGTTTTGTCCGGGAGTTCGGCCATAAACGACCAAATCTCGGTCATCCAGGCCCTGATAATAATTCTAGCAAAACACGTTTTTTGAAATCATTCTTGGAACCAATGAATAAGTCCACACTGTTAAAGTGTTTATTGTAAGAGTCGAGTAAACGTGGTATTACACTAGTTTTATCGTAATTACTGGAGTGAAATGGAGTGCAAAATAATGTAGTATGTCTAGTGCGTTTCCTTGGAACATTGAACTTAATATTATTTAAAAGCATAGGGCAATCGGTCCGTCCCCGTAAAATGTCATATAGTAATCCCATATCCATGAGAATACGCCTTTCCTGCAGAGTTAAAAGATTGTATATCCGACAGTTCTCTTTGTAATCACGTAAGCAGTGATGAAATTTGAAATTAAGGTGATCTATAAACTTCTTCTGAATGCGTTCAATTCTATTTTTATGTATTGCGTAACAAGGAGACCATATCTGACAACCGTATTCTAGTAAACTTCGAACGAAAGCAAAATAAACTACTTTATAGCTTAACAAACTTTTAAAAGGTAGGCAAGATCTTAAAACAAAACCGAGATTGCGAAAAGACCTGCTGCACATCGCATCGATGTGCTGACGCATGGACATCTCCGAATCCAATAGTATACCCAGGTCCCGCACCAAGTTGACCCTCTCGATTGCAACGCCGTTGAAACTGTATTGATAAGTTATAGGATTTCTTTTACGAGTAAAGGATATACTTTGACATTTCCTTATGCTAACCGTGATATTGTTTTTATTGTAATAGTTAAATAGAGAGTTGAGATCTTCTTGAAGCAAGACACAGTCCGATAACGAGTTAATGGAAATATAAATCTTTTTATCATCAGCGTAGAGAATATGATGCGAGTGCTTTATGTGGTGAGTGATGTCAAAGATGTAGGCGTTGTAGAAGAGAGGGCCAAGGTGCGATCCCTGGGGCACACCAGAAGGGATGGATACGAAGTCAGATTTAAACCCGCCCAATACAACAGCTTGAGATCGATTAGTTAGGTACGATTCAATCCACCTGAGCAAGTCTCCATGAATTCCCAACGCGTACAGCTTACGCAACAGGATGACGTGATCCACACGGTCGAAAGCTTTTTCGAAATCAGTGTACACCACGTCAACCTGACCACCATTTTCCATTTCACTCACCACATAGTCTGTGAAACAAGCCAAATTTGAAGCCGTGGAACGTCTTGGCATGAACCCGTGCTGAGATTCAGGAATGCCGAGACTAACAAATGGGTAAATATTAGTAACGATAATTTGTTCAAAAACCTTGGCAATACAGTTTAAAATAGAAATAGGGCGGTAATTATCAATTTTAGATTTGGAACCCTTTTTATGAATAGGTATGACGTACGCTTTTTTCCACAGAGAGGGAAACACGCAATTCTTTAGTGAAAGCTGAAACAGTAGGGCAATGGGGTGCGATAAGCTCTTAGCGCAAGACGACCAAAATATAGCAGGAATTCCGTCGCAACCAGCACCTTTATTTTTATCCAAACTTGAGAGGTGTTTGAATACCGTCTCTTGCGACACAGTAATGGTAGAAATAGCATCACAGCCGTAGTAATTTTGCAGACCACAGGGCGGATTAGTATGAGACGAGGACTGATTTATGTTAAAGACGCTGTAAAAAAAGTTATTGAAAGCGGTGCATATTTCCTGACCATTATTATATTGTGTGTTTTCCAAGGTAAAATAACGCGGATAAGCGGAACCAGCTTTTTTTGATTTAACGTAGTTCCAAAAGTACTTAGGCGATTTCCTTATGTTCTGTTCAGCGTTGCGCGTGAAGTTGTTCAGCGTTGCGCGTGAAGACTATTTTAAATAGTACTAATGAAATTAGTCGTATTCGTTGTAGGACCTGAAAATAATGTCATAATATTATTTACCACATTGTAGTTTTAATCCTAAGGTTGACTGGTAGAGAATGGTTTGTTACATGAAATCCGCCAATAAACCAATTGTGTGACGTAAATATAATAAGTGTACTGGTGAAATAAGTTTTGTCTCACCAGTATAATATGATGGCACACCATAATATGACGTCGGATTTATGACGTCATGAGAACTGGCCAGTATAATGGGTTAATCTTCTATCTTTATATATAAAAGCCGACACTAATTGATCGATCAACGCACAGCCAAAACAACTGGTCGTAGAAAGCTAGTTGTAAGTAAAGTTTAAATAAATAAATATTCTTAGCTCCCAAAGCTATTTCAAAACGTTGCTCCATCATTCTTACGTAGGTACATTGCTCCTTGCTAACACAGTGTGAAGCTAGCAATAACGTAATGGCGCCGATGATTACAGCACGTCGCAACATGTTGTGCTTAGTTGATATACTGCAACAACAACCTTGTAGGTATACTGCTGCCATAGACTGCCGTTTTCTTTTGAAACATGTTTTTCTTGACATCTCATCATCTGCTTAGCCTTTATCCCAACTACATTGGGGTCGGCTTGCAGCAAAACCGGATTCAGCTGAATACCAGTCTTTAACGTGGAGCGGCTGCCAACCAGACCTCCACAACCCATAACTGGGTAACACGGTATTTTTTGGCAAGACGAGTCAGATTTACTGGCTTATGATTATCTGTAACGACTGCCAAAGATTACAAATGACAGCCGGGACCAACGACTTAACGTGCTTTCCGAGGCACGGAGGAAATTCGACATGTTAAGATGGTCACCCATCCACAGACCAACCTTGGCAAGCTTTGCTTAACCTTGAAGATCGACGCGTGCGGCTGTTGTTATTTAGCCACGAGCTTCTCAAAAACATGTTCTACTTGACATTGTGCTTTTTTAGGGTTCCGTACCCAAAGGGTTACCAACTGAACCCTGTTACTAAGCCTCCACTGTCCGTCCGTTTGTCAGCGGGCTGTATTTCAAGAACTGTAACAGTTAGTTGAGATTTTAGCTGAGTATGTATTTTATTGCCATTGTAACGAAAAATTAAAAAAAAAATCACAAAAGTTTTATTTTTTTAACCCTTCGTATCCGAGCCCAACTCGCACTTGATCAGATTTATTTATTAGGTAACAAGAGTAAAAAGTTCACTAAAATACATGTAATAAGTTAACGTTATTGTTACTGAACACGAGAGGTACCTACAGACCTACGGTAACATGATAAAAATAAAAAAAAGTGTTTTGCGCGGGTGCAACAGTCACAAATTGCTGAAAGCACTCATTAACATCAATAACTTTTGATTTTGGTTCAACCCTATAGGGTAACAATATCGTGAAAGAAAAATTTACTTTATTAAATTTGTCTTAGCGTGATGATATAATATATAGCCTATAACCTTCCTCGATAAATGGGCTATCTAACACTGAAATTATTTTTCAAATCGGACCCGTAGTTCCTAAGATTACCCCCTACATACAAACTTACAAGCAAATTTTACCTCTTTATTATATTAGTATAGATTAAGAAAAATAATCATAAATCGGATCAAAAACCTCGGAGTATTCGGTATACATACATAAAAAAAATAACGTCCGAATTGAGAACCTCCTCCTTTTTGAAGTCGGTTAAATAACACCAATCGGGACTTTAAAAAACCTCAAAATGCAAAAAAAAACTAAACAAAACGATAGTCACAAAGTTGATATGTATCAAATAACTTAAATCAATCAGAAGACTCACCAAGAATGGGAATGGATCCTATTATTATAAATTTCAGATAAATTTCATCCCTCATCCTAAAGAAAATTTTAAGCAGATATTCATTCACATTTCTCTTAAAAACATAAATCATAAAAATCATTCTGAATGAACAAGCTCCTTCACATAAGAACCTTATAATAAGTCTTAAGATTAATTAAAAGCTCTACACGTAAAGTACGTCATAATTGCCAACGTGAGTACTTGCCTATAAAGGCTGTTTAAGTTTTTTGCGATAAAGCTGGGTACACAAAGTTGAGAGGCGACTGGAGCGTGAATAGGATTGCATTGTGTGAGTACTAATTGCGGTTTTTAAACGAGAGTACCGTATGAGGCCAATTATGTGCGCCACGCTTTATATTTGGGCGCAGCTTACACCGAAGCGAATGTGGAGTATGTTTTACTTGGACGATTAAAAAAAGGGAATCAATGGTAGTGACTGACAAAATAGAATGGACAAAAAAAAACATGTTGCGCCAGTTCCAACAACATGGATGCTGATGATGACGTTTGCATTAGACTGGAAGAAGAAGATAGGATGCTGAAGAGGACAACATAAAGCCTATCATATGCCTAGCCTTTTTCCCCAACTACAGTACGAATATTCTAACTTTACCCATGCGAAGTTGGTTGTTAGTGACGACCGCGCAGGTCCCATCGTGTAGAAAAGTGTTACGTTCGTAGATTATGTTTTTTTTGTGTACGTGTTATATTTGAATTTTGAAAAAATGCATGCAATAACAATAACACGATCACAAAGTAACACAACAAACACATACACTACAAGAAAACACAAAATACAAGTCAAACAGTAAGAAAAAAACAGAATAATTAATTAAAACAATAACAACGTTTAACACTTTTTGCACCAACAGTCGTATTGCATTGGGGAAGCGAGGCACAAGTATGCATCAAACGTATACGAGTGACTGAGACTGCATACGCGACGTACCCGCGCATGCGCTTTTCTATGTTTCTTGTCAAATTGACATCCTGCGCAATCGATTGTGACGTACTTCGCATGGGTAAACTTAGATTATTCGTACTGTACATTGGGGTCGGCTTCCAGTCAAACCGGATTCAGCTAAATACCAGTATTTTACGTGGAGCGGCTGCCCACCAGACCTCCACAACCCATTATCTGGGTAACACGGTATTTCTTGGCAAGACTGGAGTCAGATTTACTGGTTTCTGACAAGCGACACTGTGTGACACTGTGGTGCAGTGGTTGAGCGCTCGTCTGTTGCGCTGCGTGTGATTTCTGCTGTGTGAGTGCGATTCTATGTTCACACGGAACACATATTTGTATGGCCTACAGATATTTGTACCGGGTCTGGCTGTTTGTTAATGTGATTTTGTATGTTTTTGAACGCACCCACTATAAAGGAGTGTGGCAACATTTTATTTAAAGAATAGCCTAAAATAATCTAATCCAATTACATAGCAGCATTATAAAATAAATTATTCACAGCTTTTAAAAACAGAATATAAATTAGAAGAAAAATCTTGAGCCTTAATCGAACTATTGTCCAGCTTTACTTAATTACAGAGTTTCTAGAAACTTAATCACCTTATTCTAAGAAAATTAGCCGTCTATAGAAGTTGTTCGTAAATCAGTTATTAACAGGTACTAATGATTAGTTTAGAATTCTAGGTCTAATAAAGATCTAGACTTAAGGCGGGGTTGCAGTACTTTTTAAGATTTTTGAACGTCTGAAAATCTAATTATTTATGAGTTTTTTAATAAATAAAACTTGTACATTCCCCAAGTAAATCATAAAGATAAAAACGCGATTTAGAATGATTGTCTCGATACTTTTTTTATCAAACATGACACTAAATTACAATTTTAAACGTGTACTGCTAAGAGATTTCATCACGAATATAATATAAAAGTTATATGAATAGATAGAGCTTTTTATTTTGAAGTAAATGTTGAAACCATATTGTATAATTTCTTTATCAGTTTTCGCCAAGAAGAAAAAACAATCAAAATTTAGACATTATTTCGCTCGCCGGACAGTCGCTGTTGTTCGTCAAAACACACAGTACTGCAACCTTGCCTTAAGCCCTAATCAGACTTACGCGGAGGGTATCTGCTAACAGGGGTCTATATACAACCACTTTAACAGAATTAGAAAGAACATCACGCTACCCGTTACTGTATTTTTTTTCCAATCAACCTTGAACCTAATGCGTTAGCGATAAAGATGAAAATGAAATTTGACACATAAATGTGTGGATCATATTATGATTCTAAAATGATTCTGCTAAAGCGGCTATTTTAGACCACCAGGAGTGGTAATATATTTGCTCAGTTTGTCGTGGTATCCTGCCGGGTTGTTTTGTGTTCAGTTCCGTAGCTGGCGCAAAACGGACGAAACAAACCGAATCCAAAAAAAAAAACGGGGGTCGTTCTATGTTCGACTGTATGTATTTTTTTTTAAGTATGTTCACTGATTTCTCTGCCATCGTGGACTAATTTCAATTTTTTTTTTCTTTTTATTCGAAACCCTGCTGTGTTTTTGGTTTTTTAACTTCGTGATTTGACATCGATTTTCAACATCGAAGTTATTAATTTATACTTTGTAATGTTTTTATTACGAAGTCGCATATTTTTTTTTTTTTTTTTTTTTTGTCATAAATCTTATTTTTTATTTTTAACCGACTGCGCGACGCAAAGGAGTGGTGATGTGTTTATCAGCCTATGTATGTATGTACCTACTCGTATGTTCCTTTGAAGCACTATACAGACCAAACGCCTAGGCCGATTTTTATGATTCACACGTCAATCGATTCCTCTTAGTCAGTGAAGACATGACGTTTGTGAATATTCAATATGGCGACTACTGGACGCGAACATGACAACTAAACAGTCAAGATCCATTATTCGACGGCCAATCTAATTCTTCAATGGATCCTGACTGTTCAGTTGTTATGTTCCATTATTATAATATATTTTATTTTCTTCAATAGTATCAATCAATAATATATTATACCGCGTGTATCTGACATCGACGCACAAACGATTTCCATGGATCCAGGGCATGATTCTGGACATTTTTTAATTTTTTTCAAGAGTACCACAAGTAGGTATCAGCTCAGCTGAGCTGATATTGGTTTTATTCAGATTGCTCTTTTAAGTGAAAGTAGTTAATTAATTATTTTTTTTATTAATAATCTCATTGGGTTAGGTCAGAATAACGATGAGCAGTCTAAAGTAAAAAAAACCCTTGAAAAAAATGAAAAATGAGAAAAAAGCCGACGAAAAATTCTAAGTCTAGGATGTCCAGAATCATGCCCTGGACCCATGGAAATCGTTTGTGCGTCGATGTCAGATACACGCGGTAGAATTCTTGACCACCGGACATCTAAGTGCTTGTTTTATTCTTTTCAGGTTTATACGCAGTAGATATCAGGTTTTTCTGGATGCGGGCCTACAGACGGCGAGCGTTGGGTGGCTCGCCGTCCGATCAGAACCAGGCCTGGGACGACAGCGCGCTGTCTTCCAAGCGCGCCTCAAGGAGCTGTCAGCATACAAGACCGGGTCCACTAGGGCCAGTGCCTGCCGGGGCTGCGTGGATTTTGTCCAAAAGAGTCACGGCACTGGAACGCAAAGGGCATTATGAGGAACTCGGATGGGTTTTAGTCAATAAGAGTCTGACACTCCTCCTGCTTCGCCCAGAGGAGTTATTTGTTGATTTACCAATCTAAAAAAAAGGTTTTTCTGAGTATACAGGGTGTAAGGGACAGCCCTCCACAAACTGATAGGGTGATTTCAGTATATCGTACTAAGTTGACCGGTACATGAAATTATTTCAGGAACTTTATGAGAATCCAGTAAAACTGATTTGTTTAATTTCACACGCAATGTATCGCTACCTCTGCAAAACGCACGCAGCGAACGGCAGCGCAGCGAGCTTTCGAAATGACAGCCGCGCTCGCGCCACGTGTTTAACAGCTGATTTCATGCGTCGTTCATTAGTTTTTATTTTTTTTTCATTTTAGCTGTGTTATTTACACTAATGGAGTTCTGCATACAGATAATGTAACTTTACATTGAAATAAAGCAAAAAAAACTGAAAAAAACGAAAAAAAAAACCTGAGAAAATTTCCACTGGAATATGATTCAAAATAAGGAGCTGATTGCACCCTGTTAATTTGTGGAGGGCTGTCCCTTACACCCTGTATGAATTTCATAAAATCTTCCTTTCCAATTTGCTACGCTCCGGTATGAATGAGGAATTCCATTCAGCACATTAGAAAAACGGCTGGTATATTAATTCAGAATTTTTCAAACCTCCCCATTATACTCTGTGGTGAATACCCTATGTGTAACGCAACCCTATTGAGTTTTACTGAATGTGAATGAGAATTTGGATGTACAAAATTTGAATAAGTTGGTACCTATTTATATCTACACTCGGTTCCAAAAATTACGGGTCAGTCACAAAAATTGAAATACCTCCAGAACTGTAAAAGCTAGATCAATGAAATAAAAAACAGAATAAAGATTTTTTAGTTGCGCTTCTAATAGCATATTATTTAAACTGGTTGATGAAAAAAACTTCATTAGAAAAACAAAATTAAAAAAAATGACTATTTTTAAAAACAAAATTTTTGTTTCATGTCATTATGGATGCTTTCCATTTCTATTCTGTCACAAAAAAAATTATCGTGAACGTCTTCCACGTGCATAATTATTATTCTGTGAGGTGAAGCATGGCAGTCACGCTAGAGGAATGTACCAGAATCCTAACTTTTTTGGAACTTGGGCGGAGCCAGCGTGAAACAGCCAGAAACATTGGTGTATCTTTGTCGACTGTTCAGCGGGTAGTCCAGCGGTACCAAGAGATCACACCTTAGAAGACCAGGAAATGGCAGACCAAGATGCACAACGGCCAGGGAAGACAGACAACTGGTGGCTACAATGCTCCGAAATCGTTTTCAAACTGCTGTTGGTCTAAAAACTCACTTTATTCGCTTTGGAGGTGGCAATTTAAGCGCTCAAACAGTAAGAAGACGTCTTGCTGAAGCAAATTTGAAACCATTGAGGCCCGCAAATGGCCCCAAACTGGAACGGGGACATCGAATTGCAAGACAGAGATACGTGCGCGAACACCTAAACTGGACACTAGACGATTGGTCTAGGGTAATGTTCACGGACGAGTCTAAATTCATGCTTTATAAGCATGATGGTAGGCAGTTGGTGTACAGAAGACCAGGGGAGCGCTTCCATCAAGCGTGTGTGGAGGAAAAAGTGGCGTACGGTGGAGGCTCCGTACAAGTTTGGGCTGGGATTTCTGCTGAGGCCCGCACCGAGCTGGTGCTCATTCAAAATGGAACTCTAAATGCAGAGAGGTACGTGGAAGAGATCCTCAATGAACATGTAGGTCCTTTCATGGCCAGGATGGACCGGCATGGCATATTAATGCATGATAATGCGCGTCCCCATACCGCCAGAATTGTACATGACTACCTTGAAGAGGTCGGTATCGAACTCATGCAGTGGCCAGCGCGAAGCCCGGACTTAAACCCCATCGAGCACGCCTGGGACGAGCTTCAGAGATGCGTGAAAGGTCGAAACCCCCCACCAATCACGCTTCCCGAGCTCATACAAGCACTGGTGGAGGAATGGGAAGGTATTCCTCAGCACCGGCTCCGAAATTTGGTGTACAGCATGCCTAATCGCCTGGAAGCTGTCAGAAGAGCTCGTGGAGGCAATACAAAGTATTAAATGAAGAAAGTGATGAAAAACAGCAAAAAAACAATCATAAAAAAAATGTAATCTTAAGAAAAATATGACTACTTTAGTTTTTTTTTAATTTAAGATTAATATTGTGGGTGTAACTAAGTTTTATTTTATTTTTTATCTGTATAATTAAATTCTCAATTGAACAGTCTTCGTTTCATTAGGATGGCATACGTAGTTCGGGAGATATTCGGGTTTATGTGACTGACCCGTTATTTTTGGAACCGAGTGTAATACTAGCTGACCCACGCTACTTCGTCTGCGTCACATTTTCCCTTAATGCTCAGCTCCTTTTAGTCTTAGCGTGATGATATGTAACCTATATCCTTCCTCGATACATGGACTATCTAATACTGAAAGAATTTTTCAAATCGGACAAGAAGTTCCTGAGATTACCCCCTACATACAAACTTACAAACAAATGTTACCTCTTTATAATATTAGTATATATTATAAGAGGTAAAATTTGTGAGTTTGTGACGGTGTAGGGGGTCATTTCTGGATCTACTGAACCGATTATGAAAATGAAGCCAAGTTATTTGTGAGTGTCATAGGCTGTATATTAACACGAAATAACCTCCTCTTTTTTTGGAAGTCGGTTAAATATCCCTCCCAACGAAGTGGATACGAGTCAGCTGATGGTGCATTAGTTTGTTTAGGGAATTAATTGATAAAATATTACTATGAACAATATAACGTTTTCTCTACTAATATAGTTTTAGTCAGTGTTTCTAGGAGTGGAACTCTTTGCCTGCGTCTGTGTTTCCGTACGCTTACAACCCTAATCTTTTCAAAATTAGAGTGAACAGGCTACTTCTGGGTAAGCTCGCTTCATCGTAGACTTTACCTCCGTTATCTGTGACCTAGACTAGAGTCAAGACCGAACCCATCCCAAATTAAAAAAATAAGTCAACCCGGATCACGAACAAATACTTACAAGGTGTATGACTTAGAAAACGTTGTAAAAGGTAGAATATAAAAAAAAGTAAAAAAAAAATTAAAGCTTTAATTATTCTACACAAAAATTGTAACAACTATTTTTATATATTGTTCCTTCTCTTTTATTTTTAACGTTCAACTATTTAAAATAAAAATAAAATCCTAACTTCTATTACTATGATTTAAAACTATTGTTTTAAATCATAGCCAAGTTAATATATATATTTATATATATAGCCAAGTTAACCAATTCCAGCTATTTAAAATCAAAACTTCTAAACCAATTTTGATAAATTTTAAATGGGACCAATCTGCAAGTATATCCTTTCAGATAAAATAAGAATTTTCCAAATCGGTTCATAATTGTCGAAGTTATGAGGTAACAAACATAAAAAATAATACAGCCCAATTGAGAACCTCCTTCTTGGGAAGTCGGTTAAAAATCACTTTCAATCTGCCAATCATATTGATTTTCGATCCAAAGGAGGGAACGACTTTAATGAATTGGATTACAAAAAACTATCATCCGAGTAAACGAGTTCTTTTTTTTTTTAAACTTAACTTCGGTTAAAATTACTTTAAATATCAGCCACAGAACAATCTGTAAAATTTAATTTTCATCTTTATTGCTAGTGCATTAAGTTCAAGGTTGATTGGGAAGACTGGTGTCAGATTTTCTGGCTACTGACTGTCCATAACGACTGCCAAAGATCTACAAATGACAGCCGGGACTAATAGCTTAACGTGCTTTCCGAGGCACGGAGGAAACTCGGAATGTTAAGATGGTCACCCATCCACAGACCAACCTCGGCAAGCGTTGCTTAACCTTGAAGATCGACTTGTGCGGCTGTTATTATATAGCCACAAGTTCTGAGACTGAAATACTGGAGACATCAGAGGGCCAATTCTACTATTCTGTCAAAAAGGCCTCAATTTCCATACAATTTTGATTACGTCTGACATCATCATCATCTTCCTGCCCTTATCCCAAGTTACTTGGAGTCAGCGCAACACGGTTTTTACTTCCACTCTGCCCTATCAGCCGTCAAACTTTCACAAACTCCCTTTTCTTTTATATCGCTTCTCACACAATCCATCCATCCTTTCTTTGGCCTTCCTCTCCCTTGTCATCCATCCACATTTATGTTCATTATTCTTTTAGTTAAATGCGTTTAGATTACGTATGACATGCGAATGAAAAATTAATAGAATAGGCACTCCGATTCAATACTTATTAACAATCTCTTTAAGGGCGGGTTGTTTCACGTTCATTTAACGCATGAGTAAACGTTAAAAATGGTGCTAACTATCGTTAAATCGAAAAATTAAGTTGTTTCACAAAATGTCAGCGTTAACGCACGTAAAATATAACGTTTACGTTAACAGATGGTCTGAGCACTGGTTAACGTTACTTTAGTTGCGTCAAATAGAAATTTCTTTTGAATTCCCCAATACCAGTTCTTCTGATGACACAAATAAGTGGTGGAATGCAAAAATGCTATTTAGGTAGGACCCGTGTCAATAACTTAGCTATTGGGATGAGCAGGAATTTATACCAGAATGTTTTGAAACAACGCTTCTTATTTTAACGAACGTTAAAGATCTTCCGTAATTGTTACTATTTGACGTACGTATGTTACGTTAACCAACCGTTTGATACAACCCGCCCTAACATTTTAAGCGAAGTAATAATAACATTTGAACACCAGAACTTCACTTATAGTAATAGCCTATAAACATAACATTGTACATTATTACTGCCGCAGTCACACCGTCACCCCGCCCGCACTTCTGCGGCATTCTATTCGTCCCTCGGGCAAAATTGTTCGGTGTTATTGCGGCCATACCTTGTTGCAAAATCTACATTTTGTTTATTTTGTGTTTAAAATTTCTGGTTGTCTGAGAATAATGAAATTTATGAAAAGTTTTGCTGTGAACTTTTATTCATCTTAAATATAAAAATGAATTGCTGTTCGTTAGTCTCGCTAAAAATCGAGAACGGCTGGGCTGATTTCGGTAATTCTTTTTTTGTTTAGTTCGCCAGAATACAGGGAAGGTTTAAAAGCAAAAAAAAAATGGGATGTTGACGGGAGCGAAGCCGCGGGGTACAGCTAGTATTACTAAAAAAATAACGTTTTTTTTACTATTAAAAAATTGTATTAGAAACCTCAATATCATTTTTGAAGACCTATCCATAGATATCCCACAAATATGAGATTGATGAAAAAAAAGAATGAGTTTCAGTTCTAAGTATAGGCAACCCCCACAATGTATTTTTGTTTCTATTTTTGTGTGAAAATCTTAATGCGGTTCACAGAATACATCCACTTACCAAGTTTCAACAGCATAGTTCTTATAGTTTCGGACAAAAGTGACTGTGACATACGGACGGACAGACAGACAGACATGACGAATCCATAAAGGTTCCGTTTTTTGCCATTTGGCTACGGCAATTCTTGTAACCCTCACCCCCGAAATACAAGACCTGCTCAAAATGACAATTTTAAACAAGTCTCACAAATCCGCGGCCAGACAGGATGTATTTTTATGTCTCCTCTTTGAGCCTTCGAGGTGACAAGGAATCTTCGCACTCCTAATACAGTAATTGAGTTGACAGTAAAAGTTATGAAGAGAAAGGCGTCGCGGCGTCGCCTTGCCGGATATCAGCCCCCCCCCACCACCACTTTTCTTCTTTAGCCCTACCCCCCCCCCCCCCCCCCCGCCTCGCCCTTCTGCGGATACGGGCGTACTGGCAGCAAATAAGTTTAGCTTTATTTGCATTTTCTGTTGGACTGGATTTAGTTTGGTAACTATTAAATTGTATATTTGAAAGGGATGGGATTTGAATCAGGTTTGGGGAAGTGTTGTTTGTTGTGTTCAGTTCGAGGGTTGATTTGATTTGTGTGGTGTACGGTTGTTTCATTAGAATTGTTATGAAATCTTTGGTAAATTGTTGTTTCCGATCAAATGATTTTAACTGTCACTTATTTGACCAACATTTTCTTGCACCACAGGGCGAAGTTTACTATCTTTCAAGCAACGTTGGTATCCTCAAAAACACCTGTAATTTTGACAGATTATGACTTAGATGTAAATGCGAATGTTGTTTAAAAAACCGGCCAAGTGCGAGTCAGACTCTCACACAAAGGGTTCCGTACCGAAAAAACAGTCTCTTGTATTGGAGTTCCGTTTAATTCTTAATTTTAACACACTAAAAATTTCAACTGTCTACCTATTACGGTTCTTGAGATACAACCCACTGACAGACAGACGGACGCAAGGACCACAGAGGCTAAGTAATAGGGTTCCGTTGATGACCTGGTGGGAGTGGAACCCTAAAAATGAATAGAATTGGCCTTTATTATCGCTAGTTAAATAAAAATAAATTATTATTTAATTAAAACCCAATTGTTTTGCAGCGAGTACTTGTAGAGAACTAATTCTAAAGATCTTCCGATGAACTCAGAGAACTTATTCGTGGGGAGAGCCAGTCATTTATTTTTATACGGTCACTATTGTTTAGTCATTTCTCATTTGTCTACAGTAATGTTGCTTCGACTTGTATTGCTATATTTATTGTTTTTTTTGTTAGTGGCCTGTATTTTTATTTTCTTTGGAGTAGTATTTTTTTACGGGTGCCAATGTACTGGCGGTCTTGTTAATGAGGGTTTTCAGGAAAATTTACTCGAGACGTCCTTTTAATTGAAAAAAATATCTTTTTTCGAAAACTTTACTTTTAATTTTAACATTTAACTAATCATAATTTCTTTCTGGTAAAACAGAATATCCAAAATATTATTTGTTTTCTAGCTTTTGCCAGCGGCTTCGCCTGGGTGGATGTCGGAACTTTCCCATACAAACATACTCCAAATACAAATACAAAATCCTTTTTTCAAATCGACCAGGTAAAGGCACTTTGGAATAGTCAAGGTCTGTCAGTCAAATAGATGAAGCTTATTCTGCCGCGCTAGTGACAAGAGCAGCAAGTTGTTCTGCAACAGAATACACTCAACGACCCTGTTCCCAGCGCGACAGTTGCACGTTCCAAAGAGTAGATCCTATGGAGAAGAACGTGCAAGAAACTCCATGGATACTCTTTTAAACCAGTTGTCAGTTGACAAAATCATGGTTACATTCGTAACGAAATAATTTATGAGTAAATTTATACAATGCAAAAGATAAAGAGTCTACAGAATTCAAAGATAATCTTACAATCTTCAGCAGGTCCAACAATGTTTTCACATCTTCATCAAAGTTTGGGCACTTTAGCCGCTGTGGAGCAGATCAGCATTGAGCCAAGCATTTTTATCGTCAAAGAACTCCCCTAGTCTATACTAATATTATAAAGAGGTAACATTTGTTTGTAAGTTTGTATGTAAGGGGTAATCTCAGGAACTACTGGTCCGGTTTGAACGCTCACGCTAAGACAATAGGAGTGGAGCATTAATGGAAAATGTGACGAAAACGAAGTTGCGCGGGTCAGCTAGTTTATAATATGCTTGTTTGCATATTATAGATATATATCTAATAGTAAATAAGTCAGAAAACAAATAAATCGAATATTAATAGTAAGAACATGTAGATACTTCAGAATACACAATTACGTATTAGAAGCAGATTTTATGAGATCTTGAGACATCAAAGCGTGTCTGTATCATTGTACGACTTCTTATTAAAATTTATTTGTAGAAGAGCTGACATTAAAGAGTCAAATAATAAGGTCGCGTGAAGTCACGTCAGATGAAGGTTACGATTGTAGTATTATTCACAATAATTTGTTACTGTCTTGTCATTATCTGCCTAAACTTTTCCCAACTACATTGGGGTCAGCTTCCAGTCAAACTAGATTCAGTTGAATACCAGTATTTTACGTGGAGCAGCTGCCTACCAGCTCTCCACAACCCATTAACTGGGTAACACGGTATTTCTTGGCAAGACTGAAGTCAGATTTACTGTCTTCTGACAATCCGAAACGAACGCTAAAGATCTACAAATAACAGCCGGAACCAACGGCTTAACGTGCTTTCCGAGGGACGGAGGAAACTCGATAGGTTGAGATGGTCACCCATCCACAGACCAACCTTGGCAAGTGTTGCTTAATCTTGAAGATTTTCCTGTGCGGCTGTTATTATTTAGCCTCGAGCTCCTCTTTTCAAATTTGTTACTATCTTGTAAGTATAGAAAAGGCAAGTTTGTTGAAGTGCTAGTGATACATAAAATACATCAACAAATACATTCACACAGCTACATAAAATTACGTTGTTTACGTTACGGACAGCCGTTACAACGGAGCGGACGGCGTTTATACGTCCCATTTCCTCTCTCCACTCAAATGGACAGGCACCCGTATAGGATCACTCTGGTGTCTCTCTCTCCGTCTATTGCAGCCAATTTTTTTCGAATCAATTGGACCGATTTAGCTGAAGTATGTTATATTTATGAACTTCTGTACCCAAACACGGATGCGTTACGTAAATAAATTAATTTTGTGAATGGAGGTTCACTTTTGGAGAATAAACGAGAAAATTACAAAAAAAAAAACAAACTGTACCGTGCTATATATCAAATTAAAAGGCTTATTGTGAGAGTTCTAAATATTTTCTTAAATTTTATGATGATTTAAAACTAGACGAAAAATTACCTTTCTCCCTCCCCTTATCTCCAAAAATACTGAGCTAATAAAATTAGAAAAAAATGAAGAACATAGTTCTTTATACAAAGATTAATGCAAAGTCTATCATATGGTTTATAGTGTTAAAATAGCATGTAACAAAATGAAATTCGTTTGGAACAATTTTGCACTTGGCCAAATTCTTATCTAATCTGCTACGATGTTACATACTTCTAATGTTTTGTTTGTTTCTCTTAGTGCACAATGCTACTAAGGAGTAAAATCGAGCAAAACAGGGCCTAGCACGAATATTTTTGACGTTTAGTAACGTGACGTAAAATTTTACCATAGCAACAGCAGTGCGATTCTATAAACATGTCGAAGTGAACACTTAGGCTAAGTGAACGACAAGTGAGCTGTCAAACCATACAAACAATATGGCATGACAGCTCACTAGTCGTTCACTCCACCTAAGTGATCACGGTGAGATGTCAACAGAATTGACCGGCAGTAGGTACTCGTTTCGCACGTAACATTTATTTGAATTAGATACCATATTCATATTTTTAAGTGATATTTAAAATTGTGTATGGTCCCGTAAAATTAAACCAAAATACTATGGGGTTGTAGTTTTTCAAATTCAAAATTCACTTACGTTAACATTACTATACGTCAAAATATTTATGCTAGTCCCTCTGTTCAATACATTAATAAATCAAACTAAATTTACTTTGACTTTATATATCTTTAAAATATTAATGACACCGTACGGTCGCACTAATGTTCTAATAATAGTCTTTGACTTCGACAAGCGACGCCCTTCTTTTATTCGTAGTAAAGTTCAATCAATAGTTAAAATAGTAATAATTACGTTGCTGCAATATTTTTAGTTATTAAGTCATAGTTTTCAACTAATCTTGTTAATTTGACCATTGGACAAGTAAACTATTGATAAAAAATGCACATTAACGAGTAGGCTCCCATTATTTTTAACCAATGAATATCTATGGATAAAAAAATCCTGAGCTTCTCTTAACATTAACTAGCGTGTTTAAAACACAAGCATAAAAATATGCTTGCTTAAGATACCAAGTAATATTCAATGAATTTCCATTCTCCACTTTAGCAAAAAGAAAAATAAGTAGCTGATCCCCAAGCTCTTTGAGCAAAGCCACGCCACAATCTTGTTAAGAGAAACATTATGAAATTCTCGCACATTTCGTATAAAAACTACTTAAAGGCTATTTATTGAAAATGGAGTACTCTTTTTCATTTTTCTTTCATAACGTAGTACTTCAAAGTAAAAGGATTCGATGATAAACCTTCGTTTTGTTAACTTTGTAAGTTGAAATCTTAGAAATATTTAATTTTAGAGTACAATTTTGAACTTGTGTTATAATTTGTACCTACTTTATGTTTACAGTTGAGTATTACAACAAATCTAAAGGAGTTGTTTGCAGTAAAGTCTTCTATATTGTAAGTCAGTAATTTAATTGTAATTCGACATGGTACTAAAAGGAAATATGAATTGGATTTGCATATTAGTTATCTTTTGTATTTTTGCATAATTATTCTGGACGATTTCAGAGTCTCTTTCAGATCCCTACTACATTTTATTGTCAAGGCTAGTTTTTAGTCGGCTCGAAAACTGGTGAAAATTGGAGAGGTTCTCAATTTGTTTTTTTTTAAACATGTGTTTAAGTTACACATACTAGAGCAATTCTGCTATGCTAACTTGAAATATTAGCCACTTATTACACACTAGCTTCTGCCAGCGGCTTCGCCCGCGTGATCGCTAGGGAACATATTCCCGTGATTAAAAGTAGCTTATGTGCTATTCCAGACTATAATCTATCTTTGTTCTAAATTTCATTAAGATCCGTTAAGCCGTTCTGGCGTGATTGAGTAACAAACAACCAAACTTTCACATTTCCATTTTTATTTTTTATTTTTTTTATTGATTGTAGCGTGATGAAAAGTATACTATAACCAGCTCAGGAGTATGAAAAATAATTATACCAAGTTTCGTTAAAATCCGTCGAGTAGTTTTTGTTTCTATAACGGTTATACAGACAGACAGACAGACAAAAATTTTATTGATTGCATTTTTGGCATCAGTATCGATCCCTAATCACCCCCTGATAGTTATTTTGGAAATATATTTCATGTACAGAATTGACTTCTCTACAGATTTATTATAAGTATATATAGATTTACTGCTAAATTATTGCTATTATTCAATAGCAATATCATATTTTGTTTTCTTGTAAGCATACGACTAAACACTAATACTTCCTTTGATTATCCAATTGGTTATCGATACGGGCACACATCATAGCCTCAAGCTTATGAAACTTGAGCCTAATTAACTGTTTGGCGCTCAATAAGAACGTCATGATGGATTAGTTAGGTGATCTGAGGGCCAATTCCGCTCAGTTTTACGCATCGTCCGCGCTCACATGTCCGTTGCAATCTATAAAGAACAGAGAGCCAATTCTACTAATTTTCACATTTGAATTTCAATCGCAATCTGTCAAAAATGTATGAAAATTAAGGCTTTTTTGACAGTTTTTTTTTTTTTTTAATGGGTAGAATTGGCCTTCAGGTCAAGAAAGTTAAGAGCGAGGCGGACTCGTGCACCGAGGGTTCCGTACCAGCATAAAAATTGTAAAATTTTCATCGGCGAGAACTGTATTCATCAGAGAATTTTAATAGTGTAGTGTTTTAGATCAGCGCCGTCGCTTGAACTGGAATTAAGGTTTTTTGTCGATGATTTCTGAAAAAGCGTAACTATTTAGAGACATCTTTTTATTTATTTTTCCTGTAATATTTACATAAAATTCTATGACATAGAATAAAATCAATTTTTTAGGGGAAACGGTCAACTTTTTTACATTTTATGTCAAAAGTAGAAAACTGCTTGGCTTAAAAAAAAACCGGCCAAGTGCGAGTCGGACTCGCGTTGGGTTCCGTACAAACCTGTAGGTAAATATTATAAGCAAAAGTTGCGATTTACGATTTATGACGTTTTAAAAAAAAACTACTTACTAGATCATATTCAAACCAATTTTCGCTGGTAGTTTACATGGTAATATACATCATATATTTTTTTAGATTTATCATTCTCTTGTTTTAGAAGTTAGGGGGGGGGGGGGTACACACATTTTACCACTTTGGAAGTGTCTCTCTCGCAAACTGTTCAGTTTAGAAAAAAATGATGTTAGAAACCTCAATATCATTTTAGAAGACCTATTCAGAGATACCCCACACGTATGGGTTTGAAGAAAAAAAAATTTTGAGTTTCAGTTCGAAGTATGGGGCCCCCTAAATTTTTTTTTTATTTTTTATTTTTTTTTACTCGAAACGGGGAAACTCTTGGCCCAAATCTCACCTGATGGAAAGTGATGATTAGGCCGAAGATGGAAGCGAGTTTCACCCGGAATCCTCTTACACAGAGGAACTGGCTATCATACCTCTAACTGCCGGAACACAACAATGCTGTTAACATTGTTGTTATGGCGACAGACTTAGACATGATGGTGGTAGCTTACCAGGCGGACTTATAACAAGTCCTACCACCAACCAAACCGAGCAAAAAATTTGCCCCCGCTGGGAATCGAACCCGGGATCTCTGGGTCTGAAAAAATTTGAAAATTTATAAAACATTTATATTGCAAGGAAAGTTATTTAAAGCACTCTTCCTCTCTCCTAATTATTTAAAGTTTTGCTGTGCCCGACAGGGTCCATAATTTGTTCTATTTATTCTTTTACCACCTGTATGTGTACATTATGGATTGCAATAAACAAATTGAGATTTGAGATTTTAGGTGGTTTAACCACTAGACCACGGAGGCGGTTAGTGTCACCTGTTTAGCACCACCCGGGGACCACGTGTAGGGATTCGCTGAAGGGTATTCTCCTACGGACGCGGGTGACACTTTTTTTCTATTTTTGTGTGAAAATCTTAATGCGGTTCACGGAATACATCTACTTACCAAGTTTCAACAGCATAGTTCTTATAGTTTCGGAGAAAAGTGGCTGTGACATATGGACGGACGGACAGACAGACATGACGAATCTATAAGGGTTCCGTTTTCGCCATTTGGCTACGGAACCCTAAAAAGGAAAAAAAATTGAGAATGTGCAAATAGTGCTCTTTCAAATGATACCCCACATGCCCTAGAGCCCTTCCCTTCCCTTTTATTTCAGTCGCTGTTGCACGGAAAAATACATATTTTTTTTTGTGATGGGTTTGCTCTTGACCTTAGTCTTTCTTTCTTATTTGAAAAAAATGAAACAGACGTCATCTGAAACCATTCTGAATGTCAAGTTGATAACATTAGCAATTCTTGAGATATCCAGCTGTGATAGACGGATAGACTTAGTTACATCGTAAGGATTCCTTTTTACCATTTTGGTATGGAAGGTTATAAATTTAAAAAAAATATTCTTTAGTAGAATAGCGGCTCTTTATCGAACTTAAGCCCGGAATAAACGAGGTTACTTTCTCGATACAGTGTATTTTGTCTTTTTTTTTACCGACTTCCCAAAAAGGAGGAGGTTATCAATTCGGTTGTATGTCTTTTTTATGTTTGTTACCTCATAACTCCGACAATTATGAACCGATTTGAATCCAAATTTGGTCCCATTTAAATTTTATGAAAATCGGTTACGAACTTTGGATTTTAAATCGAATTTTTTAACTGGAATTCGTCTACTTAGATGATGGTTTTATGTCATCCAAGTAATCGAAATTGCGTATTTTGCTTTTCTGCGATTTTGCAGTGGTGTTGTTAGGTGTGGGGTACCACTAAAAAGTGAAAAATAAAAAACTTTTTACAAAAAAAAAAAAACACCACAAAGTAAAAAATAACTTTAATTTCGGAAGTCGGTGTCAAAATACGAAGAAACTAACAAAAACACCGACTTCCGAAATTAAAGTTATTTTTTCCTTTGTAGTGTTTTTTTTTTTGGAAGTCGGTTGTATTTTTTTTGTAAAAATTTTTTTGTCTTTTTTCTATTTTATTTAGTGTCTAAAGTGTACTGTCAATGTCTGCGTCAAGATACAAATGTAAGTAAAGTAACTCTGGCTATGTTTACACATAACTAGTTTCATGCTTAGGCTAGCAAGCTACTGAAAAAACTAGTAAACTAGCTTGCCTGACCAGGACTTTTTAATAGGATGGGGTTCCATTTTTGTGTTTTTAGGACCCCTTACCATTTATTTTACTGTCCTGGCTTGTAGTAATATTTAATTTGCCTAGCCCATTCCCAATTATGTGGGCAATATTAGTTGTTAGGCTTATGTGGAGTTGGAGGGGAGGTTTGTGGATCTGGATTGGTTTGTCCAACCAGATTAGTATTGGGTCCAGTGGGCCACTGTCTGTCGGCTGTTTTGCGGGACTTTATCTAGTTTTAATCAAGTGAAAAACTTTGATAGCGGTATGTAGGATTTGTGTGATGTCAGGTATTTCTTGTAGTTTGTATGTGGCGAGTTAGACAGATCGGATTGGCCGAGTCTGCCAACGGACAGAAAGAAGTGGAAGGAAGGAAGGCTTTTTCCCTGCAGTGGGACTCAACAGGCTCATAAATTTGATGTGTGCTTATTTATGACCGTTTCTTCTGCCAGAACTTTTCCTTAAGGAACATTTTCAGAATGGTACAGAACCAGTGCACACCCTCATTACAAGACCCATATTTTACTAAATACCCAAGAAAAATAAATAGTCCACCTACAGACAGGGCGTTTTTATCACCAATTTCCTCTACTAAACAGGGTGGCCGGTACTTTAGCGCCACGATATATATTCCCGATATAAAAACGACGGAGATTTCGAAGCGGTACCTGCTTTGCGTCGGTCTACACTAATGAAACACCATTTATCATTCTGACTGCCAAATAAAAGCTTGGAATAAGGGCTTGGACTGAGTGTTAAGAGGTAGCGAATTGGAAAAGTGGGGCAGTGGTGGTCATTATAAATACAGAGTTCCTTCAGACAGTGCGGAATTTTCTTCCACGCAATTAGTATTGCGTGTAGTATTTTGGAAATATTTCAGGAAAAAAAAATTTTTTTGTTGTTTTTAACGCTGTTGATAAGTTGTTGAAGTCAGAAATTTCGTCTCTTTTTTCCATATGATGTCAGGAAAGAAGAGACAGTTTACGTTCATAACACTGGAATGTGTAGTAAGTACGGTGGTGCAGAATTCTGCAACTGGCTACTTCTGGGTTAGCTAACTCCATTATGTACACTAGAGTCATGAGCACGTTAGCGTGCGTCATCTGCTGGTTAAAAAAAACGCCGTGCGTAAAAGCCTTTAGATCTCAACAATAACTGATGCTTTTTACGTAACTTTTAAAAAGGATGCATCTTGGTCAGTGTACTTCCAAAAGTCAATCAATAGATTACATTACTAGTTGCAACGTTTATTTCCATTTAAGTCCTATCAAAGAAAACACTCGCCAAATGAAATTGAACCACACAACGCCTAGGTAATTAGCAACCGCTGACATTTCTCCTCTTGTACCACAACAAGTATTCGGAGTGCTCGCTATAACTTAAATTAGAACCCGAGGGCAAAGAAAACAGTCCGGGAAGGTGGACTTTTATAAATATTTCTAGATTTCCAAGAAATTTTACTGTGACGTGAGCAGCGAGAATTGAAGTGACGTCATAACTGAATGGTTAATTGGCTTGTAACCGGAGAGTGAGTTAAACGGGGTCCCATTGTTCTTTCGTTTGTCGTTTGTGTGACAGCTGTTTAAAAATGGCAGTTAGCCTTTTTGGCGCAGATGTATGGTTTATGTAATTTTTTTTTTTATGATCGTCACTTTTTATTTTATTCTATCTGTGCGTTACGTGACAGACTTGTGTTTTCTGTCTTTTACTTCCAGAAGTGGTAAGCGGTGGTTAAATCTTTGGTTCTAGACAATTTTGAGTCGAGTAAAACATGAATACTCAATAATGTAATCACCAAACTTCACGCAACTGAAAAATAATAAGCAGAAAACCGATATTGTTTTGCCAAAGGGCGAACTTGGAAACTGTTTTCTTCAATTTCATTCTTTTGATTAAGTTAACCTGCCACACCATTCCCAACTACTCCAACTCCTGAGAGCCAGCATCAACAGTGGCGACCACCAGGAAAGTGCCGAGTCAATGAAGCTCGACGAGTCCCGGAGAAATTATTCAACTGTCTAGAATTCCACAACGAATCTGAAAGGATATACTTGTCAATTGGTCCCATTAATTTATCAGAATAGGTGAGGAAGTTTGGATTTTAAATCGAAATAGCTGAAATTCATTTACTTGTGGTCTCGTTTTCGTGGATGATTGTTTTTGGTCATGCAAGTAAACGAAATCGCGTATTTTGCTTTCCTGCGATTTTGCAGTGGTGTTTTTAGGTGTGGCACTAATTTCAGAAGTCGGTGTCAAAGAATACGAAGATACTAAAAAAAACACCGACTTCCGAAATTAAAGTTATTTTTAACTTTGTAGTGCCTTTTTTATTTGGAAGTCGGTTGTATTTTTTTGAAAAAAGATTTTTTAATAAACAATGGCACGATCTCCAAAAAAGCCTCGCCACCCCTGTACTACCATAAGATATGATGTGCGGCTTGTTCATATTCACAATCATACGTGTAGAACATTGACAGAAAAGCGAGGCACCATTCTCAAAGTACACGATCAGAATAACAGCAAAGAGGTTCAAAGTTTCACGCCTCGCACACATCTGTGTCACTTGTTAAAGGTTGTCAAGACAACCGAGATCGATACATTCTTCCTACCAAAAAAATAACCAGAACATACTCGTAAATATCGCACAAAATAATATTTCCTCTAACGTGTAATGTATTACTGAAGTTTTCCGACACCATAATATTTGTCGGGCCGAAGTAAACCCTCGTTATAATGGCCCGATTATTGGCAGCTTTCAATATGGGTGTGAGTCACGTGGGTTGCAGCCGGTACCCCTAGCGTGACCCAACCGGGTTTTGAACCCTGGAGCGTATGGAAAAAATAATATATCGTTCGAGTGTTGAGCAGGGATCACGTTTGTGTTCGTCGGGATTAATAGTAAATTAGTTTTGTTACAACGTTTTTGGTAATACTTTCTCTGTGTGTACAGCTGTGGCGTGGAATTCCCTGCTGGAGTTTGTTTCTTGGGCTGGTTAATTAGGCGTCTTAATTCTAGAATGCAAGCGTATTGCATCGTCGACTCAATCATCGTTTACCGCCAGGTGAGAAAGCGGTCAAACAGTATTAATAAAAAAAAAATAGTTTACAGCATAAACAATGCGGTTTATAGAAGGACCTAATTATTATTCGTAACTATGTAAAAATAAAGCTATTTACAAAGTTTTTACTTTGTAAACTTGTGGCCCTCACAAAATGAACAACTCTAAATAGCAGCGACTACTTTGCTTCTGCTCACTTCATTTTATTCCAAGTAAACAGCTATGAAGTTTTTGATCCTATTATTAAACCGTCCTGATTTCATTATAATAAAAATACTTTATTATGTAAACCACATAAAGTTTAAATTATAGAAAAGAAAGATGAAGATAAAAATAATCATCATGATCATAATAATATCTGCCGAAAGACCGACTGCTGAAGACACACCCCAAAAGTCTGCTACAACCACCGTTCCTGTGCGGCTCCTATTCATTGACTAACTGCGACCAACAAACAACCCGCGATAACATAACTTGTTATATTAATGTAATAGTCTTGTAAATACAATCTTTAAATTATGTAATTTTCCAGTAGACAATTCTACATTGGAACAGTTATTAACGGGATTGTAACCATGTACCTTTTTATTTGCGAGTTTCCGAAATATCGGAAACTCATACATAAAAAGGTACATACTAGCAATCCCGTTATTAACTATTCTAATGTTAGTGACCAGAGGGCTAATTCACGTAATGTTATGACGCGCCGATTAAGTTTTAGTGCAGTAGCAATTAAGTTTAAGTTCGAGTGATAAACGGTATTCTTGTAATCTTTGAACTGCGCGTAAACTGCGCGTGAACTGCACGACAACTGCACGACAACCAAACTACCAAACTTACTGACGGTGGAGAGAAAAAATATTATTAACTAAATAATCGAATAGAAACGAATAAATTTCAATGAATAAGACGTTATCATAATATTAAAAAAATTAAACTTAAGCTTATAAACTGTCATTTTGGGACGTCAAACAAATAGTAGAATACCGATCATGTTGCGTTCCGAAGCACGCACCAAAGACGCGCAACAGTAGAATGCCGTTATTGCGCTCGCGTGACGCAAACTTGACGCGAGCGTGTCTGACAGCGGTAGAGAATACGAAAAGCGTTGTTTTGATCGAAACTTAACTTCAACTGCACTGCAACAGCACTTATTTAGTTACGAGAATTAGCTTACATGAAAGTTTAGACAATTTTACATCACCAGACAGCAGATGCACCAGTCTGCAGACGGACAGACGGTCGATGGAGCATACATGTGTACATACAAACATAGTGTGGGACGCCCTGCGGCACAATGGACCGATGATTTAAAGAATTGAAGCTGGTAGCGGACTGCTCAGGAGCGGGATGGTTGGCGCTCTTTGGGAGAGGCTGTAAAACGAAAGTATTGGACTTTAAAAGAGACTTTGACCTCTGAGTTTGTTTCGGTCTTTCTTCTCAGAGCAGTCAGCTAGGAAACGCCGGCCTCATCTAGTTTAAAATGACCAAAAAAGATTGACGTGTAAAAGTGGTATTTACAACATACTTACAAAATAAATATCATTTATCATTTATTGCTCTCGATATTCCCGAAAATACCAATAAAAAGTGTGAATCATTTTATAAGTCCTACGAAATTATAAGAAGCATCACAAAAGCTGAGCAGCTGAACACAACATTTCAGAAGAAACCTGCTGATTATGTATTCTCAAACAAAACTTCTTACATTAAGGTCATACTCGGATCGTAGAAACCGGGGATATGTCAAAAAGAAGCAGTGAACACGGCTGTACTTCTTAATACCCACTATTCTTGATTTATAATAAAGTATTATCTAGTTACCCTACTAATAATACTAAATATATTACTAAAAATATACCTCTTCACCCGCGACTTTATCCACGCTGCAATTTTCTTAAGTAGTGTATCCTCTTTAGAAATTTATTTTTATATATTTGAGTCCTTTAGTTTTGAGTCTAATAAATATAGCCTATGTTACTTCGGGATAATGTAGCATTCCAATGGTGAAAGAATGTTTGAAATTGGTCCAGTTTCTTCGTTATGAAAATACAAATTGTTCCTCGTTGGACTTGTCCAGAGTCGCGGCATAAGCTGAGCAATGACCGATTCTCGCTCGGATGCGACGCACAATTTTTAATTTAAATATATTCGTAACCACATTCTATGTTTATTTTGATTTTGTTAGTGTATTATGCACTGACGTATAAATCATATGGACTGGGCATACCTACAAAAAAAACGTGTTTACCTACCACCGACTTGGGCACTTAAAATGGCTGCCTTTCCTAGGGTTGTAACTGCGAGCAACATGCGCATCTGATATCGATATTCAACTCAATGTTAGTTTTTATCTCAATGCGTATAAACCATATGGACTGGGCATACCTATAAAAAAAAACGTAGCTACCTACACTTTGCTGGGATGATAAAATGGCGGCTAATAGGGCAGCCTATGTCGATATGTCTTTACAATAACATCGATAAAAGACTGTTAGAATGTTTTCAAAATGTCACGGTACAATTTCAACGGGTATTTTTAGCACATTCTCAGCTTCACTTGTACAGTCGCCAGCACATCGTGCTACAACAATCTGACAAATTTCTGTAACCTACTAGATTTCCAACTTTATAAGAGAAAAGATTAAGTTCAATTTTGACTGGAATTATTTGACAGTTTCGAGTTATTTGATGTGCTGGCGTCTGTACAACAAAATAACTATCTATGTGAACAAATCTGAAAAGTTATCTTTGACCTACTTCCCGGTTTTTGATTTAGGCTAATACTTTGCGTAGGTACATGTTTAGTTTGGATGACATTGTTGCCGATTCTCTTGTTCACTAAACTAAAATGAGATAATCACTATCTTTTTAACCGACTTCTAAAAAGGAGGAGGTTCTCAATATTTAATATTATTATATCAATGGGGGTTTGCGGGACATGTCTCTCTGTACCGCATACCCCCCAAAATATGTATCTATTGCCATTATTAGGATAAGTAACAAGGTACATCGAATAAGTTTTTGAAAATTCAAATGAAATGTACCTAAGCGTTATTCTAAAGCCTTGCGTTAGGTCATTCGAGACGGGGTGGAGGGAACAAAATCTAAGAAAAGAAATGACGCTGCATCCACGATGGGCTGCCAGCACGGACGTCTCCATCACCTAAGTATATTTTCTAACATACCGATGAAATTGGGTTTTAATTAAAAGTCAACAATAATTATTTACAACACCATTTATTTATTTTTACATACATATAATTTACATCCTACTAATATTATAAATTTATCCTACTAATCCATACCTTCTAATCTAACCATCCTACTAATTGCTATACAATTTTTGTTTAAAAACATACCAGCATATTCAATGTGGGCACTGCGCCATCATGTAACCTCATCACATCGAGGGTTCTGACTAACTAGATTCATCAAAGTGCAGGGAGCAGATATGATATTTTTCGTCTATCCATTTCCAGGATATCTGTGGGTTAATAGCATTGCAATGTATTTTACACACTTTATCAATATAATAATATCGATACTTATCGTATGCGATGCGAACATCGCACATCACTAACTAAGACATACAATTTTTATGTAAACAATACAACGAAATTAAGAAAATAATAACGTAATAATAAGACATACAAATATGACACAGGTTTCAATAATCTTTAAAAAGATCATCTGGTAACAATACATTACACAAAATTCTACAATATTCAACTGGATTAGTGAAAACTAGTAACTAACCTGTGCAGAGTCAAATTAATCTGATTTTTGTTATTCCTCGCACCATACTGTATTATGCAACACGATGGCATGATTTTTCTCTTATTTTCCAAAGCCAGAACACAAAAAAAAAACCTAGCTTTCGACGTATTTATCTTTAAAACAACGAAAATAATAAAAGCAAACAACTGTTTGACAGCTCAACTACCATAAAACCACAGAGTACTTTGGGCACCTAAAATGGCGACCGGCCACGCAAAGGCATGATTTTGACGTCACACAATAGGGTTGCGAAATTTAGTTCTTGGCAAACATATACATGTCTCTTTTTTCATATGCAGCTCTTGGCTAGTTAAAAAGAGACAAAACGCTTTTTGACATGTTTGCGTCGATATGATAGATATTTGTATAACTGTTTATTTCTATAGTCAAACGTTTCAAGTCCATATGATTTATACGTCAGTGGTATTATGTTGTTATGTTGTCACTTGTCAATTTGTCAGTGCCGTACGTCATGCCATAGACAAATGTTGAACTATGCTCGGTTTAGTCGGTTTTGTCTGTGGTGTGACCAGAAATGTTATGCCTGGTACTGACATAGTGTCAATCGACTAGAATAGAATAGGTTTTTATTTTTTAGTTTGTAATTTGATTTTATTTTGTGTTTGTGCGTCATTTCTGGCGAAATAAACGTATTTTCTTTCTTTTCTTTCTTTCTTTTCATTCATTATAATATTGTTAGTTTATTTAAACGTGAAACTTTGAGAGTATACAGATATGTATGTTTGTTACTGTTTCACGTAAAATGTATTAGATTTTGATGATGTTGGTTTGTCTGTTTGTTACGGTCATACGTCTTACCTTTATTATGAATATTGGTAACAGTGGTTACAAGTCGGACCTTGGAAAAGGATGTGTAATACTCTTCATGCCGGGAATACGTTCCTTTGGGAAAACTTCCGAGTTACAGGCGAGTGAAACGTCGTGAAATTTTACTGGGTAACAAAATATGTCACATCCATAATTTCCGCAATCCATAAGGTCAACAAATCACTTGGCGCTGCCAAAAAAGTAAACTGCGAACTTGTAGCGAAGTAAAAACCTCTGATCGGATGTAAACGAGCCGTCTCATAAATAAAGATGTGAAAACTTCAGAAACTCGAGTTTTGTACGTATACAGGTAGTTTCAGAAGAGCGTGGTCACATTTTAAGGAAGATTTTCTGCGTCTGTTATATAAAAACTTGTTTCTAAAAATATGGCTGCTCACTTCTGAAACAGCCTGTATACGAGTACCTGCCTAGTTGGTGGCACGTCACCGTATGATTCATAGTTGGTACATGTGAACAATCAAAACTTGGGCATACCGAATATGTATTGGGTTTCACATCACATTTGTGACTTTAACCGCTGCGTTTTATCGGCGTTTTTTATACCACATAGATGTGCACTTGACTAGGGTACTAGAGTAGCAAAGCAGAGTAGTAGAGCAAAATGAGTGAGATATTTTGAAGGTGTTGAATATTTTTGTAAAAAATTATCTCTGAAGTACTGATTAAATATGTTTCACTAAATTAAAGCTTTAATATTGCTATCGCATTTATACCACCAAAAAAAAAAACAATTTCGGCGGGATTGGTCATATTTTACAATTAGCTTATAATGTAAATGTCACCGGAAAATGGCAAACTCCGGAAGATTGTAAAATATCGCGTAAACTTGTGAACATTTTTTTCTTAATAAGACACGGATGTATTGGAAACTATTTAATTTGGATGGGATATATTATAATCATAACTGCATCCCTACTAAGTCGTGTGCGTGGGAGTGACAACAGCATTCTGAGCGTTGTGGCTAGCCGGACTGACTGCCCAATACTGTGGCATTGTGTGCAGTTACATAAGTATGTCAAGTCTGGATTTTAATTTATTGTTTTACTGTATTTATATTATATTATTATTTCATTTTGTTATTATTTTAAATTGATGAATTTTAATGCTTTATGATTTTTTTATGTATCAATTTGAATTTATAATTTATTATTGTATTTATGTTATTATGTGTACTGTGATCCTTTGTTGGTCGAAATAAACGTTATTTAATTTTATTTATAACGATTTTTTCATAATATTTCAAGAAACTTAATCTAATCAAGAATTATTACAATCTTACGGCGTTTGCCACTATTTGGTGCCATAAACTATCAACAAAAACTAGAGAAAACTAGTCATCTTCTCTTCGTCGTTCTACTTATCTTTTATCAATTCATTATTGACGACGTCTGTATTGGTCCTTCGAGCTGGATCATTAACGAAAAATAAGGACAGAAATTAATGTGAGTACTTTTGTTCACCGTGACTTATTATATTTCAGTTTGAAAAACTCTACTAGATACGCAGCCGAAGGACTTTATTAGCCAGCATCTTCTTTACAACAAGACAAAGGAGTGCAAGCTTATAAAGCAGCATGCAATATGTGATATCTTAGTGCTAACCTACGCTATATGTCATGTCGGTCATAAATACTGGAGTGACGTCACGTTAGCTCGACAATAGCAAAGCAATTACTTTGATGACTGGTGCTTGATCAAGAAATTGACATAAATACCTAATGTGAATACATAAGAATATAAATACAATACCAAATTAGCTGGCGATAAATACGTGATGGAGATATTCTTGCCACCTGAGGCTCTAATCTTTTTTTGACACCATCTACACAATACGACATTTTTTTTGCCATGCTAACTTTACCTATAATACGTCATTCTGACCCGTGATCGGCCTCCGCTGCTAGATGCAGCGAGCCCAGTCAAAATAGGCTTACAAATTCAAATCACATTATTGCCCGGCAGGTTATAATGAAATTCAATAAAATAATATTGTCCGGCAGTGGGCTCGAGCCACAGCTTCAGACGGCGGAAGCTGACGTGCGCCACCTGTTTTCGTGGCTAGAACACAATTTTCTCGCAGTAGGTGTGAAAAGTAGAGTATGCTCCTCTGGGATAAAAGTGCCTTTGCCTTGGGCTAGAGGTATTCAAATCCTTCTCTGCATTCTGGATTCTGGTATAAACTCCCTCGCAAAGCTTGGGAGTTAACTCTCGAATCCTTTATTGTCTTCAGGATTCAATTATGACGCCCTTGTCATCAGACACTACTTTATCCCCTCGGTTTATAATCTGCTACTATTTAAAAACTCAGTTTAAAATGAAATGAAACTAAAAGCCGACGTAAATATTAACAGGGCAATAAATGAACTTGGGCTGTAAGTTCATTTATTGCCCTGTTAATATTTGTACAGATTTTTTTGTTAAACTAGAATAGAGGGTGCCCAGCTGTGAATGCGGCAGTGGAATTTAGAAATCGCCTTTTTCAATAATTTTACTAATTTTTAAATATAAACTTTCTAAAGTACAAACTTCATGAATATAAATCAAATATTCTTATTTCAAAGGTTACTTATTTACGAACACATTCTTGTTTATTTAAATAAATTACGCTTCACTAGAACTTAAATAAGATTTCTTCATAAGTGAAATTGCGTGTGATGAAGACGTAACCCACTCAAATTATTTTAATTTAGTTTGTGAGCATATTAAGTCATCTGTAAATAACTACAATCTAACAAGTTTTACAATTAAGTACGTCAGTTGAATCACCTTCATAACAAAATAGTTTGCTACGACCTTGCTACGTCGTAGTCCAGGCTACGAACTTGGCTACGGCGTAGCTCAGATTGTCTACGAAGTCAAAGCACATTGCATTTGGTATTTATGAAAACTTATTAAAGTTTAATAATTATAACTAAGTGCTATTGAAAGATCATTTAAATGAGCTAAAATTGTACTTTAATTAAAATTTGTAAATTGTTAAACTTTAAGTTGAATGAACTGTTGATTAGCCATGATTACATAAGATACATATTCGTAAGAAGATTTCTTTTATGTATGAAACATAGACATATTAGACACATTTTCTTCTATATATGGAGTTTCAAATGTATGCTTTCATCTATACATATAATAAAATCGTAGAGTTGCCGTGTCTGTACATTGAATATCTTCGCATAAAAAATACATAAAAATGTCAGAAAAATGACATAGAACACAAAAAAGCAGTTTTTGAAATTCTTTTCTGTTTGTCTGTTTGTCTGTTTGTCTGTGCGTCTGTTTGTCTGTGCGTTTGGAGGAGCATCACCCATAAACCACTGATTGGATTCAAAATTTAGGTACTTCAAAATATTAAGTGATAATCGGAGTAACATTTAGTGTTTATTTCATCAAAATCGACCCACAAAATCAAAAGATATCGAATTTTAAAGTTTACGAAGAAACTTCATCGTGCACTAAAATAGGTTGTTTTCATTGAGACTCCAGATACTTGCAATGCCATCTATTGAGAAAAGTTGTAGTTACAAATCGAGCGCTAAAAGAGGTTGTTTGTTGTTTTCATTGTGACTTCAGATACTTGCAGTGCCATCTCTTGAGAAAAGTTTTAGTGTGTGAACAAGTTGCGAAGAATCAAAGCAATGCTTTTTGAGTTATCTTTGAAGTTAATAAAATTTAGCAGCAAAAGTAAAGTGAACATGTTATTATCTTATCATTTATCGTAACGTGTGAGCTTTGACAGTTCAATTACGTTGTTTACGTTGTTATAAATTTTTAAAACAAATTATAATTCGTTCGATAGTCGTTTTTATTTATTTTGATTTAAGGTAGGTAGGTTTGATCAAAATCGATCCACAAAATCAA
Organism: Ceramica pisi; assembly: GCA_963859965.1. Lineage (NCBI taxonomy): Eukaryota > Metazoa > Arthropoda > Insecta > Lepidoptera > Noctuidae > Ceramica > Ceramica pisi. Next base: position 22,302,842 of record OY982541.1, on the reverse strand, counting down.
AAGATATTGTTTTTTTTTAAGTTTAGTTGGAAACTGCCTACTATAATTCTGATCAATCACAGCGCCATCTATTGAGTAAAATAAAATAGCCAAATATGTTGTCAGTTTACTTTACGACATGTTCGATAGATGGCGTTGCTCATGTGACGCGTTTTTCTTAATCGCGGTGTTAAGATTTTCCACTGAGGAACGACCCTCACACGTAATGGTTTAGGTTCGGTATTGAATAGATTGTAATAGTCTCTGCTAGGGTAGAAATTTCCAAAACACTGATTTATTGTGGTTCGTTCGTCCGTTATCGTAGATATATTTAGATTTGTAGATCTGTTGTTGCGAAAATGCGAAGCCTTGGACGGTCCAACTTGCGGATTAGGCCTGTAGGGTTCCGTACTAAAGGTGCATGCAGACGGTACCCTACTTAGTAAGCCTCCGCGATTGAATCCGTTTAGAGCGAAGCAACGATAGGTAACGAACTTAATAATTATTTCATCAATTTCTACCAATCAGTGGCTTCGCCCGCCTTTCACAAATTATCTAGCTTAACTACGAGTATATACATAATTATATACATAAGGCATTAAGTCCGCCTTTGTACCTTTTTTGTGCGAAGAGTTTAAATAAATAAATAGATATTTAAATTGTTTGACGTATACTTTCTTTTTACTTTATATTGTGTTCAGAAGCAACAAGGACAACCTAACCAGTATTTTTGTAATACATAACTTAATACAAAAGAGTGGCCGTGGAGTTTCTTGCACGTTATTTTTCGAGATCTACTTACGCTTTAAAATTTGCAAATATCTTCATGTTTTTGACAGACGGTTTATTTTAAATAAATGCTTTGAATCTTGAAAATATCTCAAGATAGGTAATACATACCTACTCACGAAAAAATGTGGTATTTCAGACTATAATCTACCTCCGTGCTGAATTTCATCCAGATCTTTTCAGCCGTATTAGCGTGAGCAACAAAACCAGTCCAGTCATCCAAACTTTCGCATATTATACTTAATTAATAAAAAATAGAAGAAGATAAATAAGCTGGCATAGAATTAATCTATACTTATAGAATTTGTTTGGATAAACGCGCTATTCTCAGGAGCTATTTTTTACAGGTTTGAATTGAAAAAATCTTTTAGTGTTGGATAGCCCATTTACCGACCAATAGGAGCGGAGCAAAAATGAATAATGTGACGCAGACGAAGTTGCGCGGGTCAGCTAGTATTGAAATAAAACCAAAATCAATCTGTTGGAGAGCTCAAAAAAAAATCTGCAATTTTTTCACTGCCGCAGCATTTTAAGGGCGAGAATATGTTTTGATATACACAATGAATATACACAATGAATACATCACAAATGACAAAATACATTAGCTTTGTAAAAAACACTCGAACAACGATGAACGTTTTTTCGCCCAAATTTAGATACAGCCGAAAACTTTCACAGAATACAACTTCGTAGGGAAAGCGAAAAAAATGTGTCGAATCGTTGTCGTGAACATAAATAAAGGCTTGTCAACACTTGTACATATTTTAGATTAGAAATAAAGTTAGTTGTTTTAAAAGTAATCTAGAGTTGACAACAGATGGCTTAGTCTGAGTTTTTTAACTATCGTGTTAACGTAAACGTCCGCTTTTGACATATACGATGAAAAAAAAAACGTTTTTCACCAGACAGTATCTCTTTCGCGAGTAGAATCAGCATGCTGAAGTGGGCCGGCCATGTCTGCAAACAGACAGACGGTCAATGGAGCAGACTTGTATTAGAGTGGAGACCGCGTATGGGCAAACGTAGTGTGGGACGCCCTGCGGCACGATGCACCGATGATTTAAAGAACTTGACTGGCAGCGGATGGGTGGACTGCTCAAGACGTTCAGCAGTGGACGGCAACTGGCTGATATGATGATAAATATTCTTCAGTTTCAATACAAATTTTTATACGCTAACGCGATCTCTCACTGACGAATATTTTGACGTATTCTCATTGGTCTACTGGTCGCAAGCACTACTACTGCAAGTGAGACCCGCAGTTCAGTTTCCGCGTCGGGCATAGTGTTATTGGATTTGGGTCCCTTTAGAACATCTCAGCAGTAGCCGAAATCTGTAGGAATGCAGGTACTCTAGAAAACATGAAGAACAATATCAATATGGTGATATTAAAATGGAACTTGATACAAGTTTTACCTTTGTACAACCTTAATACTTACTTATTTTTTACCATTTTCTAGCTACCTCTCAAGGGGTCTGCCTTTTTTTCCCTGCACGTTTGGACCAGACCATTTCCATTTTATTTTTTACAATAGCCTTGGTATGGAATGCCCTTGTCAATTGATCACATTAATTCTGCGACCTTTCAAGAAGACGAGAATAACAATCAGTACTTAACTCAATATCAAGTCGAGTAAAACAGTACAATTCTAACTGAAACATGGTCTGAACCCTACTTGCTTCCATCCTCAGGGAATCGGCGAGCTTGCCAACTTCGACACCACTTTTTACCCCGCATCCGCGTTTGACCGGACTGTATCGTTTTTTTTCTTGAACCACTGTTTGGGAAAAAAGTTGATTTATTTCTTGTTTTTTACTTGACAAAGAACTTGTTTATGGTGGTAAGCGGGGTTAAGGGTATAAAAAAACCACGTCGATACGGGAGGTTACGCTCAGCTTGGCTGCGGTTGGTCTATGGATGTGCAACAGGAGACTTGTTTGGATACATTGTGGCTTAACGCAAAATTTTCTTTTTCCGCAAAAATATTAATTTTTGAAAAATTGTCCTCAAAGGGTAAACATGTTTTTTTATGGTTTGTATGAAAATTCGCCTATTGAATGAATGACGCAAAACCCCATCGTGCACAGCACTTTTTGTGAAACGAATGTAGAAAACAATGAGAGTCCCATACCAGACTGAACTCTTTTGACTATTTATTTATATTGATTAATCTATATTTATTTATAATTCATCAACAAATTTACATTTGCCAACAGAAATATCCTACTATTTTTTAAGCCACGTTCGCATTAACATCTCACTCACAATGTGTAAAAAAAAACCTTAATTGCCATAAATATTGACAGATTTTCGAATTAGTAGATTTGGCTCTCAGGTGTGTGCACTGTCTTACAAACGTTCAACTAATTAGAAATGTTACTAACAAGTTATCTATTGTCTTATCGCAGTATTGTTCTACTTCAAGTTTAACTTAGGTTTATCTCTTATTGCGTGAGATCTTATTACCTTCCAACTATGTATTTTAGTCTAGACCTGAAAGTTGAAAATTTTAACCAAAATTATCGTCATTCTGAAGCCCTTATCTTCATTCATTGGGAGTCATCGTTACTTCCTTTTTTTCTTTGACACTGAAAGGTTTGGGAATACTTTCATTATGCGTACAGGTAAGGAGTAGAATTCCCTGCAGGAGTCTGTGTTTTTTGATGTGAAAATCTTTTGCGGCGTTGAGCATTTTTCTTAAGATGGGTTAGAATGTTGTATTAGCGTCAGGACACGTGACCTAATTGAAAATTCGTAAGACGGATGACGCGTCAGGACACGTGACCAGATCTAAAATTCGTAAGACGGATGATTCAAAAATGCACAACGTTAATTTTCAAGTTTTCACTTTGCCGGCACTCCCGGAGTGCAAACCGTTGTTTTTTATTTTTTATTATGTAATGGGCTTGCTCTTGACCACAATCACACCGGATGGAAAGCGATGGATGAGGTCTATGATGGAACGAGCTTGCCCAGAAGATGAATGTTCACTGTTGCTTTGAAGGCAGACGGGCTAAACGTGGACGGGAACACAGACGTTGCCAGAGAGTTCCACACTTTGGCTGTGATCATAAAAAATGTGGAGGAATAGTGCTGGGTGTAACTAGTCGGAATATCGACAAAGTATGGGTTTCCTGATAGCCAGCAACGTAGCTACCCGGAAACATAGACAGACAGGGTCTTCCAGTTAAGAATGATCAAGTAACGTACGACATCGTCAAGCACATCGTCGCTTTCTATCAGGTGAGACTGTGGTCAGACTGGAGCATATCAAATAGAATAATAAAAAATAAAAAAGTCTCTATTCTGCGAGACCAATAAATCAATGTGTACAGGATGTTGATAGGGTTCTGTGGTGCTTCCAGCATGTTCTCATATATTAGTCGTCATCTCCACCTCTTTCTAGTCATTTCATCAGTCACACGATCCTCAACCAAAAAGGGAAAAATAAATTGTTTTCTCATACTACCTTTCCTTAAAGAATTTTCGCAGAATGTGATACCACATTAAAACAAAGAAATGAGACAAAAGGAAAACTTCCTAACTACATCACACATTTTATTTTCACGCGTAGTACTTACCCTAACAACTGTACAATACAATCTAACTGCTCAAGTATTTTTGCATTTATAATAACCACTCTTTCTACACCCAATCAAATCTCACCCTAACACCCTCGACATAAAGTCTGACGCCACTGCAAAATCTACTTGGTCTTAAAACAAACTTACGAAATTTTGTAGACAATCGAAATTGTTCTTTGTGTGGTTGTTCTTAGAGTTGTCATGATTGGTAAAGTTAAGTTTGTGGGCACATAATTTGGTTAGCTACGAGTCGTCACGTTCAGGTTATCGTATCCGTGTTCGGGCATAACAACTGCTTGTAACTTGGACTCTAGGATAAGTGATAGGTATTTGCTCTTTTGTAATGGCTGGCTACGGAGTATGGGCCATAAGGTAGCTGTATATGTAAAGTTTTTAATGTGTTAAGTTTTTGGTTAGGGTGTTGATGGTTAATAAGTTTTGTTTGATTTAGTTGAAGACTTTTAGGACCTTTTATGAGCTTATTTAAATTATTTGTGCTTAGCGATTAAATACTTTACCTCATAACAAACACAGGCAAAACGTTAAGAAAATCAAGTGTACAATGGGCGGTATTATCGCACAGGGCAATCTCTTACAGACAGACAACTTTTGGATGGACTGAACGAAAAAAGTTAGACCATCGTATTTCTTTCAATTAAGAGAGACCCACAGTTGCAGGCTGTTTGCACTTTTTTATTCCACAGACAAGCAGAGCTTCTAGATTACGTGGCATTCTATCAGAAGAAACGAAGATCCAAATTGGTCCGTGAGCCAGCAACAGATTTCCATGACCGAGACCGAGGAGCTCCTGGCTAAATAATAACAGCTGCACGGGTCGATCTTCAAGGTGAAGCAACGCTAGCCGAGGTTGGTCTGTGGACGGGTGACCATTTTAACATACCGAGTTTCCTCCGTGCCTCGGAAAGCACGTTAAGCTGTTGGTCCCGGCTGTCATTTGGAGATCTTTGCAGTAGTTACGGATAGTCAGAAGCCAAAAAATCTGACACCAGTCTTGCCAAGGAATACCGTGTTACCCAGTTAATGGGTTGTGTAGGTCTGGTAGGCAGCCGCTCCACGTAAATACTGGTATTCAGCTGAATCCGGTTTGACTGGAAGCCGACCCCAATATAGTTGGGAAAAGGCTAGGCAGATGATGAGATGCCCGTTCAGGGCGTTAGCTGACCACCTTTCCACCGAGATACTGCCGGCTGACGTTTTGTTTTCTGCAAAATATTTGGTTAGCTACAATCTGACAAAGTTTTCATACGGGAGGAAATTATTGAAAAAATTTTTTTTTCAACGTATTTGGGAGGCCTGCCGCTGCTTGACCTACCCACCAAATCGCAGCTGATGTTCTTAGATGGCCTTTATAAAGCTCTCTTAACCATTTTACAAGTTATCACCAGGGAGGAAATGAATGACAAAATTTAAAAAGAAAAAAATGCTATCTGAGCAATCCCTTTTTATTAATTGCCTTCACCAATAAAATGGCATAATTATAGTCAGTTTGTCAGGATAACTGAAACGTGCGCTACCTACCCTTTTTATTAAAAATCAAGTAGGTGTGACAAGAACGTATAACTTATTAAACACAGAGGAAAAGGTTGAGTTTCATCGATCGGCATAAATCCCTTTATTTTCCGTTCCCGTAGGAATTGCTCTCTTAGTGACCTTCTACTTCCCAAGGAAGCTTTCTACGACCATGAGTTCAGCTGTGCATCGTCTTTCGGCCACTCACTTAGTAACGATAGAATTAGGATAACATTTTATATATTAAAATGAGTTGCTGTTCGTTAGTCTCGCTAAAAGTCGAGAACGGCTGGGCCGATTTCGGTAATTCTTTTTTTGTTTAGTTTGCCAGAATACAGGGAAGGTTTAAAAGCAAAAAAAAAATAGCCAGTTGAAGGGAGCGAAGCCGCGGGGGACAGCTAGTACTAAATAATGCTTTTCTCAAATAGGTTCCGATCTCCGTGGTTCTGATAACAATTTGTATTTTTTTTTTTAACTTTCTCGGGTCCCTGGAGACCCGGTCCTTTGGTAGGCGTACGAGGGGCCGAAACAAACTCGTAGAGGCGCCGTTAGACGTTTCAAATGTAATGGGGCACCATTAATTTTAATTATTATTATTTTGATTGTATTCTGTTATTGTTATTGTTTCATGTTATTTTTTATTTAAATCGTATTTTTTTTTGTTTTTTTTTTTGTGGTAGTAACACTGCATTGGCCTTATGACTGTTAAGGTGTTATTTACTGTTTAAATAAATAAATAAACAAGTTCATAACAACCAAGCAAGAAATGCAAAAAAATCAATAAAACCACACGAAGATTAACAAGTAAAAAAGTGAATTTTCCCCTTCTGTGCACCAGTTTAGTGAAGCCAAGTTGATGCGTACTTAAGTTCAGATTTATGTTCGGGGGAAAATCCAAGTTTTGCGCACTTTGGAAGTTCCTTGACTGCGAACAGGATAAGGGTCCTTAGGTGTAATATCGGAAGTGGCATATGTTCCGTGGTTGCCGAAACAAATGGGAGGAAAAGTTCGTGTGATATAATGCTTTTATGGGATTTGTATCGAGTAATGTAGCCGCTCAGGACCGGTTATTGTGGCGGCTTGTGACATTTGGGGGAGGCTTATATCCAGTCCATCCGGGGATAGTTCCTGCGCTCCCGTGTAGGTGAGAGATGGAACACCGGGGTGGTTTTAGTCCGTAAGAGTCTGAGAGACCCCTCCGCCCCAGGGCGGTGGACATCCATGAGGATTTCCCCGTAAAAAAGGCTTATGTCCAGCAGTGGACATCTTTCGGCTGATATGAAGATAGTTTATTTATATATTTTTAACATCTAAATTATTTAGTAACAAAAGCAGTTCATGGCCATGTGCACATATTCCCTGGATATTCCTACGCATTAGTTTTAACAGCATTTAGTACATCACCTTTCTTCTAAACCTTACATATTCTTTCTCATAATTTTTTTACCAGAGTACCAATTCTACTAATTTTCACATTCGCATCTCAATCGCAAACTGTCAAAAATGTATGAAAATTAAGGCTTTTTTGACTGTTTGCGATTGATATACTAATGCGAAAGTTGTTTAAAAGTTAGTAGAATTTGGCGCTCTGTTTCTTCAGTTTGACCTCTATCTCGGCTGATGGTAAGCTAGGCTGTACTCGAAGTATAGTGCACTTTTGAAAAAGAAATCTATTTATTTGCCGTTACTTAGTACTTGTAGTTCTTCCAGATTATAACTGTAAAGAATAAAATATTTACGTCATTTTCCCCTGTGACTGTTTCCGCCATGACTTGTTTATTTTTTTCTAGTGACTTGTTATGAGGTGTACAATAAAGTATATAATAAATAAATAAATGATCATAAGCACTACTGTAGATCAGATCAGAATACAACTAAAGCCTGTCTTCCTCAGAGACCAAAAACTATTTCAAGCCATCCACAAAGCTAACGTTATTCCTCGGTTAATTGAATCTGTACATATCACTGACTGACAGTCAAACAATGCATTTTATGACATGTGAAAATAAAATGAAAACAGAATTTCTCTTTTACTTACCTCAAATTCAATTTGCCAACAGGCAGCGCGGGAACCGAGCATTTCATACGCTCAAAGGGGAGCAAAAAATCAATTGCAAGCAAAAAGAACTTCTCCCCGTAACTTGAGATCTTCATAGGGAGGGGAAAAAATATTTTCACAGATTCCTGCCAAATTTAATATCGTCATTTTAGCGAAATGTTCTAAATTAGCATCGACAGAGCGTGGATCGGTTTCACCTTCACTTCTAAATTCCAAATTTCATTTCACTTCGATTTTATTGGAAAAGTTAAGCAGTACCTATAAGTTGTTTTACACACTGCTCAGGAGAATATCGAGCTTATTAACTTGACAACTTAATATACCTACTGTTGATACCGTTGTTCAAGCAAGCTATGTTTACGGTACTTTGTCCGCTGATATAGAGGCTTTGTTGTTTACTTTATTTATCTTGTTGTTAATAATAGTAAACAACAGCCTTTTGAACTAGATAGATACTAAAAGTGGTCAATGCTTTTTGTTAATTTTTATTACATACAAGTGGTCTTCCGTTAATCAAAAGTGATAATTAATAAATGCTTTTTCATTAAAAAAGTATTATCGTTTATTTAGTATATCTTCAAGTAATTTACATAGTCTATTATAAAAAATACCAGCAATTTCACATTTCAAATAAATATCTTTCAAAATTTACACTGTTGCAACGAGTGAAGTAATTTTACTAATTTTGAATTGACTTCCGCATTTGAATCTCAGTCACAAGTCAAAAAAAGAACACAGTTTTCGTAACATTTTTGACAGATTGCGACTGATGACTTTGGTCATTCCACCATCCGGTAGGTAATCTTACAAAAATCAGTTTTTGCTATTCAAACAACACGCCAGTATGTCCCAAAGACGTTAAAACAGAGCTCAAATTCCTCTGTCGCGTTTCTTTTATTGACTACCAAAGTTTATTAGTGAAATTTCACCTGAGGCAAGCCGCCATGTCGGTGAGCTCAGGAGCCGAGTTTATTTACTAAGATCGCTTTTTATGCGAAGCTTCGACCGGGGTATGAAAGTTTTTAGTGAACGCTTTTTTATTTAAGTTTTAGTGGCACTTAGTACACTTTCTGTGTAATATGTGAAAGAGGTACAAGTTTTATTTAAAAAGAAAGAAAGAAGAAGAATTGATGAAAAAAGATGGAAGGAGTGGCTAAAGGCTATGGATTTCTCAAAAATAGGTTACTTCTAGGCAAGCGTGCTCCATCTTAGACCGCATCATCGCTTACCATCAGGTGAAATAGTGGTCAAACGCGTGCCTATCAAAAGTAAAAAAAGTTAAACGTAATAACCACTCATCATTGTCTCGTCATCATCATTATTTTAGCCAATCACTGCTTACGTTCACGACTTAGATCACCGTCACCCTTAAGAGTCGCTACATGGACCACTACATTTCAGACTTCTTTTGATATTTAAGGAATGGACCGCTGAGGTCCATCATCGGTCATCGGTCCTAGGGCCGCGGGAGAAGCATAAATTTATGTATTACTAGCTGATGCCCGCGACTTCGTCCGCGTGTATTTTCTTATTAAAACCTTCCATGGACCTTAAGGAACATACAAAAAAAATTGTCGAATTGGTTCAGCCATTCTTGAGTTGTGCGCTTACCAACATTCATTTTTATTTACATAGATAGAAGTTTGGGGTCAGGTACCAGTTTACCTTGACCTACAAGCAAGACGCAGCGTTGGAAGGCCTCCAACACCGCTTCTTGCCGTTGGACCGATGACCTGGTGAGGGTTGCAGGTAGCCGATGGATGCGAGACGAACAGGACCGGTTAATGTAGGAACATTTGGGGGTGGCCTATGTCCAGCACTGGATGTCTTCTGGCAGATATAATGGGGATGACGTTAAGCAAATCAGGAACAGAACTAATCAAATACGTATGTCGAACATACTGATCAGTATTTATTGTACCAGATTTTATTAACCAACTTCCCAAAAAAACAACTTAACAAAAAAATACAACCGACTTCCAAAAAAAAAACAATACAAAGTAAAAAATAACTTTTATTAATTTCGAAAGTCGGTGTCAAATTACGAAGAAACTAAAAAAAACACCGACTTTCGAAATTAAATTTAGTATGTACCAATCATAAGAAAAATAAAAAAAGCAACCGAATTGAGAACCTCCTCCTTTTTGGGAAGTCGATTAAAAAGGAGGAAATTCTCAATTCGGTTGTATTTTTTATGTTTGTTACCTCATAACTCCGTCAATTATGAACCGATTAGAAAAAATCAAAAGGGTATGCTTGCAGATTGGTCCCATTTAAATTTTATCAAAATCGGTTACGAAGTTTGGATTTTAAATCGAAAATGCGTATTTTGCTTTCTGCGATTTTCCAGTGGTGTTGTTAGGTGTGAGGTACCACTAAAAAGTGAAAAATAAAAAACTTTTTACAAAAAAACAATACAACCGACTTCCAAAAAAAAAAAACAATACAAAGTAAAAAATAACTTTTATTAATTTCGGAAGTCGGTGTCAAATTACGAAGAAACTAACAAAAACATGTATTTTTTTGTAAAAAGTTTTTTTTCAAGTAAGGTAAGGGCTGGGCTGGGGTCGGAATGGAGGTGACGATAGACATTGTTGTCATCGCAGGAAGAACCTGGCTGAGGCTGGTACAGGAGCGTGGGGACTGGCAGTAGATAAGAGAGGCCTATGCTCTGCAGTATTCGACGCCGGGCTATCGATGATGAAGGGCTGTGGATGATTTGGTTCACAATAAGTATTAGAGAAATTTAGTTTCAAGTTGCTTTGCCTCAGGTTTATTTGGCTAGTAAAACAGAACTTCCCCTTTACCGTAACACGTACAATAGTTAGAGTGTCGCCATAATCCTCACAGTTAACGAGTTTTGTAGTGTTCTAAACGATATTAAACACTGAGGAATTACGATTCCCGTAATATGATATGACCTGGTGAACAGTGTTTCATATTATCTATACTAATATTATAAAGAGGTAAAGTTTTGACGGCACGGTTGGCGCAGTGGTTGAGCGATCGACTGCTGCGTCGCGTGTCGTGGGTTCGATTCCCGCACGGAACAAATATTTGTATGGCCTACAAATAGTTGTTACGGGTCTGGCTGTTTGTGTATGGGACTTTATATGTTTGTAAACGCACCCACGATACAGGAGAAATTCCTAGTGTGGAGCAACGTTTTTTTAAAAACAAAAGTTTGTGGCGTTGTAGGGGGTGATCTCTGGATCTGCTGAACCGATTTGGAAAATTCTTTTACCAATAGAAAGTCACGTCATTTGTGAGTGTCATAGGCTAAATATTAACCCGAAAAATACCGCCCAGGGAATTGGGTACAGTTCAGCTAGTTCAAAATAAAAGCAGCTCTGATGGAATTTATTCGGAGAATGCGTACTATGTACGAGATAGAACACCAAGCAGAACTGTTACGTCCTTCTCTCTGTATGAAGAGGTCATCAACTGCCTAACCTTTTCCCATTTATATTGGGGTCGCCTTCCAGTCAAGCCGGATTCAGCTGAATACCAATATTTTACGTGTAGCGGCTGCCTACCAGACCTCCACACTGACTGGGTAACACGGTACTTCTTGGCAAGAATGGTGTCAGATTTTCTGGCGTCTGACTATCCATAAATACTGCCAAAGATATCCAAATGACAGCCGGGACCAACAGCTTAACGTGCTTTCCGAGGAACGGAGGAAACTCGTTGTGTTAAGATGGTCACCCGTCCATAGACAAACCTCGGCAAGCGTTGCCTTATCTTGAAGATCAACCTGTGCGGCTGTTATTATTATTAGCCACGAGCTCCTCCGTATGAAGAGGATAGCTTATTTTATAATTGTATGGTGTGTAAATAAATTACTCCATTCTCTTCTATTCTAGTGGGGGACATTGAAAAGTTTGTACTTAATTCCCGATTTTCGGTATTCCGTATCCGAAAGGTAACCGACGGATTCCTATTACTGTGTCTGTCTGTCTGTCAGTGGGCTATATCTCAAGAGCCGCAATTGGTAGACATTTGAACATACTTTGTTTTCACAAAATGTATATTTGTATTGCCGCTTTAACTAAAAAATTACTAAAAAAAGCCGGCAAAAACCGATGACCGTTGTGGTAGATGAGTTCTTGAGAGGTGACCGCCGTGAAAACCTGTTATAGTAAACCTGATGATGATGATGACTTGCTATGCTCTACTTTAGCCTAAAACTTCAGTCATACCATAAGTTTTTTCCATAGTAGATCTCTATGGAAAAGAACGTGCAATTAATTCAACGGACACTCTTTTGAATTAAGTATGTTATGTTTTACAAAAATCTTTGTTATATACTTGTTTCTTCTGCATGTGATGGCAACGCAAAATAAAAAATAAAAATAAACTTCTTACAAGAACTTAAAATATGAAGATCAAAATAAGCCAGTGGTGGTTAAGAGATGATCAGTCTCAACTGAGAGTTACCATAGTCCTGGAACCTGAACCTGGTGGGATTTAGTCACCACTCATCTCTCTCCGCCCAGAGCTGGAGGAAGTGAACATTACTCATTCTAAAAAAAAGTGCGGGTATAAAATCCCCTAGAATAGTTTTCTAAAACGCTCCCACTTCCGCTCATAACTCAAAACTCACACAAAAACGTTATTGTTTTAGGTCTCACCACCAACGTCTAAGTTTGCCAACTCTTTGGAATTTGAATAATCCATCAGAGACAGCTGTTGGGAGGGACAAAGTGTCATGTGCGGGCCGCTGCGCAATTGTTATGTGACGAAGTCTAACACGACATAACCTTTATGGACGTCACCCCTTAGGGTTAGGGTGTCTGTTTACAATGCATTTCATGGTGACTTGGCGGAGTTCGTTTGTTGGAGTCAATTAAGTTCTTGTTATTGTGGGTGTATTTATAAGGGCACTTTACTGAAAAAAATAATTAGTCAAATGTTATTGGACCAAATTTTTTTCATTTCGACAATAATTGACAAGATAGCGAGTGGTGATCGGTGCCGTCATTTGTTTTTAAATTAATAACATACAAACGTATGACATTATGCGAGGTTCGTCTTCATGTCTTCAAAAGAATAAATATGTGTTCTATATATTTTGTGATCTAAGTGACGGACTTGTTAGATTTTTCCAGGAAAATACTTTTTCTTTCTTTCTTTTTTCTATGAAACTTCTGATGAAACAATTAATACTAAACTCCCAGTTTTTAGCATACGTTACTAACATTACAAAGTACCTGACCAAAAACAACATCTCTGGAGGCTTTAAGTCACTACACCCGTCTAAATTATAATCATCATGCCCTACATGACCTATAAAACAAAGCCACCGTGAACCCTGAAGCGCTTAGTGATATCCATTAAAACGAGCACGCAATACACTTGGAACTCGTCGCTAAGTTCCTGCTATAAAAACTTGGACAACAACGTTATGAGTCCCCCTATCTCATCCGCTGAAGACTTACAACTTACCTGACTTAAATTACTTCGGCATGCAGTTGTTTTGTTGTTGTACTCGTATGAATTGGTTCTTCTTGCATTGTTCGAGTTTTCATGTTTTTTATGAGCTGTACTTGTTATTTTGAATTCATACACGAAGGTACGACAGCGGACTTATGGCCAGAAATTCTCTACCAGAGGACCGAAGATGGTGAAAAGACAACTAGAAACATCATCATCTATACTTAATATTATAAAGCAGAAGAGTTTGTTTGTTTGTTTGGTTGAACGCGCTAATCTCAAGAACTGCTGGTCCGATTTGAAAAATTCTTTCAGTGTTAGATAGCCCATTTATCGAGGAAGGCTATAGGCTATATATCATCACGCTAAGACCAATAGGAACGGAGCAGTAATGAAAAATGTTACGCAGACGACTTTGCACGGGTCAGCTAGTTTTATTATATGACTAGGAGATCAGGATGGACACCAATCGATAAACTTTTAAAATGTTTTCCAGTTACCTATTCGTATTAATTGTTTAAGTATTTCGTTTACTTTTTTTTTACATTAGAACCTTCTCCTGATACTCGTAATAACAAACACAACAAAAAAAGAATTAGCGAAATCGGTTCAGCTGTTCTCGAGATTTACGCTTATCAACACGTTCAGCGATTCATTTTTATATTAAATAATAGATTTATGATGTATATGTAGGTTTAATTAGTATGTGTTTTACCAATTAATTTTAATTGTATTTGAACAATTATCAATCGCTTTTAATTCTCCATATTGCACTATTCTCTGCATTACCCAAAGGTTGACTGGTAGAGAATGCCTATGGCATTAAGTCCGCCTCTGTACTCTTATTGTGCTGAAAGTGTTTAATAAATAATCAAACATCATTGTGCACAACCAAAAACACCATCTAAGATTTCAACGAGGACAATGATAGAGCTGTATAGGTTTCTCAATACTGATCGAACAAAATATACTATGACACAATCACACAAAAAAAGAAGAAGAAAGTAGCTTAAAACATTTTGAATGAATAGAAACATCATAATTAAAAAAAAACAAGAACATGGTACCCAAAGTAAGTTAAAAAGTTGTACTTCTTAACTTATTTTGGTTACTACGTCTCTTTCGAGTATAAAAAATCTAAAATAATCGCTCGGGAAATTTTTTCTTATATTAGGTAAATAGTAAATGTATTTCTTTAACAACCTTTGTCAGCGGACCACCTCTGAAACAACTGTTAAAACAACATTCACTTTTCTCTATAAGTGTACAGGTCGCGCGGCGAATTAAGATCGCTCGGCAAAAGTGGAAGGGGTATGCGCAGTATTCAATTCTAAGGTCTATTTAGTGACGTGCGGGGTGAGGGGGGTGGGTATGCGCCGACGGCGACACGTCATTGGTAGATTCAATTCCCGCGTTGCGTTCACGCGCTTGGGCACTGTTGCGTACAGCTTGTGTTATCGTATTAGTTATACGTAGTGGTAAAAAAAAAATGGTTAAAAATAAAGTTTTAAAACGGCAAGCAAGAAAAATTGTTTACGATGTGAATTGTTACGTTAAGAAAGAAACTAATGAAATAATAAATAAAAATAAAATTAAAAATAATATTGAATAATGATTACCACGACAACATGAATTACGAAAACTACGAAAAATGGTTGAAAAATTTACTTTTGTTTTTAATTTTTCTGAATTTACTTACTAACAAGATAAATTACAAGCAAAAACTAGTGTTATTAAGTACCTATATGTATAAGTTACTAAGGTACATACAAAATAAGAAAAATCCCTTAAAAATACACAAAGTCTATAAGGAGCACTATCTGTCAGATAACCTGTGGATAGGCTATCAGAGAGTTTATCAGGAAGTGGTGAAACAGGCCCTAAGAATTTCTGTACGCGATTGTACACATGCGCCGATTGCCCCCACTACTTTCATCGAGCGATCTTAATTCGCCGCGCGACCTGTAGTGTAATATATCTTCACCTCACCAGCCGAAATACACCACCCTTGCTCGTCAAGCATGACGCTGATACGATAATATCAATATTATCACATGTTAATTAAGACCACAGTAAACGCTGCTTCAACTCATGGTCGTTTGGATGCGCTCCAAATGTTGATGAGTCTGAAAGGCTTCGATAAAGAGCAACGATGTAATGTCGAGTTGCACTGGCAAGGTTTCACAACGGTTCTTAGGCACTAGTCTCACAGCTGGCGAGGAAGCGAATAACTATCGACTTTTTTCTCGCTGAGGAAAGGGACAAAAGATATAGATCGCGTGCAAGTAAAAGACACACTAACATTCATATTCGATTTCTGGCTGTTTACACTGCCGACGAACGACTCTTACCTCTAGTTGATCGCAGCGACAAGAGCTATCAAAGATTGTACCCGCTCAGCGACACTCGCTCGGCGATGCTCGCTTGGCGGTCAGAACTCACCAACCAGCGGTAATCATCGCTTTACGAGACGCGAGACTAAGCGGACGTGTGCTGTATTTGATTTATTATGATATAAACAATTACGATAAATAAATATAAATATTGCTCCGTCAGTATAAAATTAAAGTGTGTCGTGTGTGTCCTAGTTTAACGATTAAGCATGATGAAATAAATAGTTTTATAAACGTACCTAAACTGTGTGTAAAGTGTTTTTGGTAGAATGTCCAATCCAGGATCGAGCCCGTTTGGTCGTAGCCAATTATTACGGCGAAGTCCTCCGCCGACGCCTACCCAAACAATACCCCCGAGTGACCCAAACCCACCAGCACCCGTGGAGAAAGAATTGCCGACTGAAGTCATCAGTACATCGGAGATCCAGAAGTGGCTAGGATCTATAGATGGGCTTCTTAACGAGGTCTGCACTATAGTCGGTGATGGGAAGATGAACTCGGACCAGAAGCTCCGTGTCAACACTCTCTGCCGGAAGGTCTCAAGTGGGACTTCACAGATGGCCGTTTTATACCAATCTTTGAAGTCAAAAACGATCCAAGCCCATACCACAATTCAGCACCTTCAGGCTCATCAGAACGTCGTGAACTCTCTCCAGCAATTCAGAGAGGTCGTAGAAGCTAAGTTAAGTCCATCCGAAAACACCTCTTATGCTAGCATGGTGAAGAAAGGCACCGATAACTTCGTCCGTCCTGCTAATTTAAGATCAGTCGCCATTTATCCCAGTGATAAGACCCAAACAAGTGACGACACCAAGTCACTTGTCCAAAAAATCATCTCCCCAGAACAACTTAAGCTTCATGTCCGTGGTCTGAAAAAAGTGAAAAATGGAGGGGTACTGATAAGCACTGAAAATAAAGGCGATATTGATAAACTCAAGAACTCAGAAAAACTGGTTTCATCAGGCCTTAAAATAGAAGAACCTTCTAAACGCCGCCCTAGGATCGCTGTCATTGGTGTCCCCGTAACCCTTACTGAAAAGGAGGTATTTGACTGTATTTACGAGCAGAACCTATCAGACAAGTTGCCGCAGGTTACTCGTGAGTCCTTTCTTGAGAGTATCAAATTAAGCCATAAATCGGGTAAGAAAGACCTTCCTACTTGCAACTACATCTTGGAACTACCTGCTAGCTTAAGAAAAGTGATTATTAATCAGAGCCGAGTTTTTATCAATTGGACATCATGCCCTGTGAGAGATTTCACGATAGTCACCAGGTGCTTCAATTGCCAGCAGTTCGGACACGCAGCCAAGTTTTGCCGGGAAACTAGTCCTACTTGCAACCACTGTGGTGAGAGTGGACACTCCTTCAAGGACTGCAGCAGCAAAGCCTCTCCCCCTCAATGCGCAACGTGTAAGCGCTTCAAGAGGAAATGTGACCATCCAACTGGTGATGTGGGTTGCCCGGCCCGCAAACATGCAGAAATGAACTACTTAAACTCAATAGACTATGAAGGCGCCTAAGAGCGCCACTTAACACTCTATTTAGTTAGCAGATAAACAGGTAGCTTGTATTTATTTTATATTTCGTAACTGTAATGACAAATCATCTCATTTGCGATCTAGATAGTTTTTCTGTGTCGGAGTCTAAAATCAGTAATGTTGAGGACTGTAAACACCTTATTCCTTCTGGTATTAGAACTTTGACCCTGCTAACGCAGAATATTCGCAGTATAAACCGAAACATGAATGGTTTTGAAGTGTTATTACGGAACCTAGACATAAACTGTGACATTATTGTCCTAACAGAATGTTGGTTGTCGAAGCATATGGGCAACTTACCGTCTCTTGAAGGTTATTATTCCTACAAAACTGACAGAAATATAAACCAGAATGATGGAGTAGTAGTTTATGTCAAAAACAATTTAAGAACAGAAAAAGTAGAACCTGTATTCCTCGATAGCAATTGTTTAATCATTAAAATTATTCCTGACACGGCAGTCGTGGCTATTTATAGACCTCCTTCTCAAAATATGGACAGATTTTTAGACTCACTCGACACTAATTTAAAAAACATAACATCTTTTAAAAACATAATACTTTTGGGCGATATTAACATTAACATTGCTTCCGGGAAAATAGATACCCATGTACATAATTATCTGAATATTTGCTCATTTCATGGACTTCTACCAGCTCACTATCACCCCACGCATCAGAGCGGCTCATGCTTAGACCATATCATTCTAAAATCAAAAAATCCATCGAAAACATTGGTTACTAATTCTACGCTTACCGATCATCAAGCTGTTTTACTAACATTACAAATAAGTCCACCTAGAATAAACTGCATGCGTAGCTACACTAAGGTCAATATGACAAATCTTGAAGAGGACATACGCGGTATTAATTTTGACCCTGTTTATAATTCAAATGATGCAAATAGTTCTTTAGAGTATTTCATAAACTCACTACAATCTGCTCTAAAGAAAAACACGTTCACTAAAACAGTTCCTGGAAAGTATAGTTGTATTAAACCCTGGATCACACCCGGTCTTGTTCGTTGTATAAGGCATAGAGACAAACTTCACCTGAAATTAAGACTCGCTCCTGATGACGATGTACTCTCTGTTACTTATAAAAGGTATCGGAACTTCTGTAACAATCTTTTGAAAAAACTAAAAAATCAATATGATAAAAATGAATTACAGAAGGCAGGGAAAAATAGTAAACTTGTATGGAAATTTGTAAAAACTCATACATTTAGATCGAATAATGCCGAACCTCCGCTTGATCTACTATCAACAGAGATAAACTCATCCGAAGCAATCAATAAAGTAAACAAATTTTTTGTTAACGTTGGTAAAAACCTGGCCGAAAAATCGTTAAACTCAAGTGTTATTTCCCAACAAAACCCAATCATGGCATCCTCTACAATAAATTCTTTTGTTTTATTAGACACCGACGTTAACGAAGTAATCAGAATGATAAACGGGTTAAAGGATGTTTGTGCCACCGGGTGGGATAACATATCTAATAATATTCTTAAGCGATTTAAATACCTACTTGCCCCTCCTCTAACCCACATTTTTCAACTATGCTTATCTAAAGGAATATTCCCAAAAGCACTTAAAAAGGCTGTGGTCACGCCTGTATTCAAATCTGGAGATAAAAACTGTGTGAATAACTACAGACCTATTTCGGTGTTAACAGGGATTTCAAAAATGTTAGAAAAAATTATAAACAGTAGATTAATAAAATATCTAGAAGAAAACAGACTACTATCCGATAGTCAATTTGGTTTTCGGGCCAAAAGATCAACTAGCCAAGCCGTCCACGAATTGACTAACTATGTTACTACTAACCTAGATAATGGTATGCACACAATTGGGATCTTTCTAGACATTTCCAAAGCTTTCGACACTATTTCTTGTACCTTACTTTTGCACAAGCTTGAAACACTTGGGATAAGAGGAGAACAACTTTTACTATTTTCCGATTATCTCAGCGATCGTCATCAATGTGTTAAAATTGGTCAGCACACAAGCTCTGGACTTAAAAATAGTAGTTTTGGTATTCCACAAGGTAGCATTTTGGGCCCTACATTATTTTTAATCTATATTAATGAGCTATGCAACCTATCACTCCAAAATGGTGTTATAATATCTTATGCGGATGACACCGCTCTATTGTTTTCAGCTAAATCTAGAGTTGAGGTCTATAAATATGCTCAAAATGGTTTTACCATTGTGTCTAATTGGCTGTAATAATCTTCTAACATTAAATGCAGGTAAAACCAATTACATTTTATTTACAATGAAAAATACTAACGTTCCGCTTACTAATCTAAACATTCGCGCACATAATTGTTGCACGTATGCTGACACCGCATGTTCTTGCCCCACTTTAGCTAAAGCTGACCATTTAAAATATCTAGGTGTCACTATTGACACAAATCTAAATTTCCGTAAACATATCGACGTACTGTGTACGACAGTTCGTAAATTAATATATGTTTTCAAGAATTTAAGGAATATTGCCGACTTTAACTTAATTAAACAGGTCTATTTAGCTTTGTGTCAATCCATTCTCACATATTGCGTAACTTCTTGGGGCGGTGCGTCTAAAACAATTTTACTCCCATTAGAGCGTGCTCAAAGAGCAATTCTTAAGGTTGCTACATTTCGCCCTTTTAGATTTCCTACGCACCAGCTCTACACTGCATGTAAGGTGCTTACAGTACGGCAATTATTTATTTTAAACATAGTACTACTTCAGCACACTGCACTTCCTTTTGACCCTGTTCCTTCTGACAAGAGAAGGAAAGACTTGGTTTGCATCAAGCCTCAAACTAGACATGTGTTTGCTCATCGTTTTTTTCCCTTTTTGGGACCTTTTTTATATAATAGGCTTAACAAGTTACTAAGTTTCTATAGTGTAAGGTATAAAAAATGTAGTAAAATGTTATCTGAATATTTAGTGACACTGCATTACTCAGACACAGAACAACTTCTAGAAATTTTGGAATGATGATATTTTTGTTCCCCACGTAAGTGTTTATTTTTGTTTTGTGACATAGACTTTGTTTTTAGATAATTATTAAGGTACCATTAAGCTTATTCTCATAGTTGTTAAGGCATTCTTTAATTTTTAAGCATTAACTTTATATTATGATAGACCAAAGTAATTGATTGTAAAGTGGTGGCCTGAAACACAGGTTAAAAATAACCTAGATCGGGCTGGTCGCTACGTAACATTGCAATTCCGAACAACCATCGCTTGCACCTGTAATAATGATATCTTAGTTTTACTTATTTTTAGGCGCTATAATTTTATGTTTAACGTATTACTGTTAGCTAATTGTACACTTTTTGTAAATGTTTTTAATTGAATAAATTTATTATTATTATATTAATTTATTATTATTTCTACCTTTAGTGCGGGCGGAGCGAGCATAGCGAGTAGAAACCCGTCGCACAAAAGCACTCGCCACTCACTGATCGCCGGCGGTGAGAATGAGGTTACATTTTTAGTACGGGTTCTGGAGGTCTGATGGGCAGACGCTTCATGTGAAATAATTGTGTTCCACACACGTAGTTGAGAAAAGGCTGGCCAGATTGATTCTTTATCTTGTTGTTGGGTCGATAGTCATCCGCCTAGCCCTTTCCCAAATATATTGGGGTCGGCTTCCAGTCAAACCGGATTCAATTGAATACCAGTATTTTACGAAGAGCGGCTGCCTACAAAGACACGGCAGAGAATCATATTCGTGGTTCTTTGTGAAAAAAATATGCTCAAAATGTCCTCTACATTGCCAACCACGATGCGGTAGCAAGTTTCGTTAAAAAACTTGAGGCCCATGGAAGAAAATCGACTGCTGCACACATAAACATTACTTGACAAAATCTACTGAACTACAGAGAGCCAATTTTACTAAGTTTAAAACAACTTTCACATTCGCATGTCATTCGCAAACTGTCAAAAAAGCCTTAATTTTCATACATTTTTGACAGATTGCGATTGAGATGCGAATGTGAAATTTAGTAGAATTTTAGAGTCCTATAATAAAATTTGTTCACATTATTTTTGATTGTATTCTGTAACACTTAAATAATAATAAAACCATCAGTTTAACCAACCCAGCGCATCACAAACCGAACAAAAATAAAACTGTCGATATCTCGCGGCGTCGCTTGTTTTTTCCCCTGTTTATACAAAGTGGTTATGATAATACGACAATAAATTAAACTTCGCATACTTCAAGACATTCTCAGACTACATATAAAAAATCATTTGAATATATCCAGTAGTTTAGTCACAGGAAATTATTTTTCATTTTTAACATTTGCTACACGATGTATGTATTAATAGGGAAGTACTGACAGGTTAACGACCCCCGCATCGGTATGCACATCAAAAGATTAAAGACACATTTCCAACCAGCACCATAATAGTTTTTACATTTGATTCAGTGCAAATTATACCTTACGCCTAAATTGTAAGAATCATAAAGCTTGCCATTAGAGTATAAATGGTGTTCTATTTTCTTTCCACTTTTATGTCATTTAGTTTGTTTGAAATTTTATTTTTTTTAATTTTGATGTTAGGGTTTTTTTGATAGCTTACAATTGTTCATATGAACTAGTTTTGTCAATGTTTTCATTTATTGTCGTATTATCATAACCACTTTGTATAACCAGTACGAACGAGCAAGTTTCAGTTTTTCCCTCTCGAAAGCTGCCCGTCGAGGCGGTGATTTATACACCAAGTTATTCGCCTTGTTCTAAGTTAGCTATAGGTATAACTGGATCATTGTTATAACAATATCTTAGGGTATTATTGTCTGGGGATAGTTGTTGAAAGTTTGACAACGTTTGTGGTTTTTCTTTTTCTTTTTTTGGTAATTAGGGCGAAGAGGTTGGTTCGGACTGAGTTTTGGCTATGGTCATGAATTTTGTATCAGTAGATCTTCTATGGGCTCTTGCAGAGTTGGCTTTTTTTTTTAATTTCAGCTGCTATTGTAAGAAAAATCTGGTGGAGCTCGTTACTAAATAATAACAGCCGCACGGGTTGATCTTTACGGTTAAGCGACGCTTGCCAAGGTTGGTCTGTGGATGGGCGACCATCCTATCATACCGAGTTTCCTCCGTGCATCGGAAAGCACGTTAAGCCGTTGGTCCCGGCTGTCATTTGTAGATCTTTGGCAGTCGTTACGGATAGTCAGAAGCCAGTAAATCTGATTCCAGCCTTACCAAGAACGGGGGCCACCTGGTGACCTCCGGCCACCATAGGCGCGGGCCTGTGGACGGCGAGCTATGGATGGCTCGCCGTCCGTCCTTCTAGTAACGACAGGCCGTGTCGACGGAGCGTTAGTGTTCCACGCGCGCCTCAAAGAGAGTCAGCACACAGAGGGGCCCGAAAGGACCGACGCCTGCCGGAGTCGCAGGATTATTCGCAAGAGACACCGTGGCTCCGGAACACAAAGGGCAATGAAGGAACATGGATGGGTTTTAGTCAGTAGAAGTCAGACACTCCCTCCCGCTACACCCAGAGCGGGAGGAGTCATTGGATGATTTCCCATCCCTAAAAAAAAAGAGAAGTACCGTGTTACCCAGTTAATGGGTTGTGGAGGTCTGGTAGGGAGCCACTCTACGTAAAACACTGGTATTCGGCTGAATCCGGTTTGAATGGAAGTCGACCCCTATTTAGTTGGGGAAAGGCTAAGCAGATGATGATGGTCTGATAGACGAAGCTTATGAGCTTATGACACAAATCTTTAATTTACAATAGGTAAGCAATAAGTTACAATATATCATTGATATTGATTGTAAGTAGCGGAAATACTGGCCCGTAATAGTAGAGAACAGAAGCGTGTGGAAAATGGAGAGCTTGGGACAGTGGGACATGCGGGGCTTTGTTTAGTGATGGGTTTGCTCTTGATTCTAGTCTAGCTCAGAGATGACAGAGACAAAGCCTACGATGGAGCTAGCATCTTGAGCGTTCGGAGATTCCGACGCGGGCAGGGAGTTCCACTCCTTTGCTGTACGAATTATGAAAGGTGCTTGGAAACGCTTAGTGCGAATTGGTTGAATAATAACAAGGTAGGGTTGGTAACTTACGGTGCGTCTGGATGTCCGTTGGTAGAAGGGGGCCGGTGGGATAAGGTCGTGGAGTTCTTGGGCACACTCTCAAAAGTACAACCTGTAGAAGTCCGGCCAGCAGGCAACTTTGCGGCGATGAGCCAAGCTGTATAGCTTGGGATCCACCAGTTTTACGTCGTCAATGAGCCTCATAGCTCAGCGTTCCACCGAGTCTAATACTTAGCTGAGCCATCCCAAAGGTGGCTGCAATACTCCATGCAGGATCGGACTTGTGCTTGGGCTAATTAGATTACATATCGGACTTGTGCTTGGGCTAATTAGATTACATTGTTAAGTTCAGTAATACAAAAACGAGGAGATCAAAATCTCTCAAGAATATTCTTGACTATCAAATAAACGCAACGAAACTCAATCGCAAACAAAAAATAGCTCCCGTACGCTACATAACAAAATTATCTGGCCAATCTCGTGTTTGTTCTAAGGTCCATTTGAAAAACTTAACTGTTTCGAAGACAATAAGAACGTTTGCATTGGCCCGAACGCAGTCGCCGCCAATCTAATCAGTGTTGCACTGTGGTGCAAATATAATGTAATGGCGGTTTAAATGCAATTTTTAGGTTTCCGTTCGTTATAAAAGGAACCTCAGTAGGAACACTCGTGTCTGCTTATCTGTCCGTTTTTCATAGCTAATTTGTTCTCAATTTACTTGACTGTTTTTTTTTTTATTCCGATGAAAAAAGATTACTTTGGTACTCTTCGTTTGATTTTTTTAATTTGTTAATTAGGTTACAACTTCATTAGATTATTTCATTCATATTTGTGTATTCAATACATAATTCAGTAGCTACTGACTGCTGCCAAATAAATTCAAATTGTTTTCTTGACTGTACGATCTCAAAAAGAATTCATTTTTGAGTAGGCACTAACGAAAAAACGGATCCATCCAAAAAAATCAGCAAATCAAAAAGCTTTTAACTTGCACCAAACACCGCAAGTTCCTCTGGACTATGTCCAAGTGCTTGCTGTTGCTACCTCACAAGTTAAACTTGAACGTATATAAAATGGCTGTATACTTTACTGATTGCAACCTCTATTGGTTAACATGCTACCAAGTACCAATATACTACACTCGAGCGCAGTCGATAAAAATTTGTTGCCGAGCTGTGGCTATGTTGGTAAATATTTCTAGGGCGTTTCAAATAACATTTGTTTGTGCTTTGTTTTTTTATAATTTTCTTCGGTGTAAATTTTATTTATAACTGAACAATAAAGTCCGAGTTTTAGAGTAGCAATTCTACTCTTTTAAAACTACTTTCGTATCCGCATGTCGGTCGCAATCTGTCAAAAATATATGAAAATTAAGGCTTTTTTGACTTTTTTTGATTTGGGCACAAATCAAATCCCAAAGAATCAAATTAATAAGATTCATTATTCATTATTAATGGTATTCTTATCTCTGTCTTCTTTCAAAGTTTTGCTTTTGTTTGCCCTATACATTTAATATATATTTGAGAAGATTTCTTTTGATTCCATTCGATATCTGTATTCACGTGCTCATTATATATATGTCCGAAGTCAGGTCTAAAGAAAAGTAAATATCACACTTACTTACAATAAGTAAATGAAGTTAGCACCTAAAATTCGCAAAAAACCTAACCTAAAAAACACTAAAATAATTGTTAGGCAATGCTTGTTGAAGACTGGATAAATTGTTTTTGAGCTGTATCCGCAATAACGGTCCGACGCCGAAAGTAATGAGTTTGCATTTTATGTAAAAACAACATCTGCTCAGCCGTTCTGACGTGATTGAGTAATAAAAATCCATATATCCATGCAAACTTTCGCATTTCTAATAATAGTAAGAAGTAAAATATAACACCTGGAACAATCAAATTATGTTTGTGTAAAAAGTCAAGGATGATAACCAACGGTTGGGACACCGGCCCTGCGTGCGCGGGGCGCCGCTTGCTCCAAGGGCGACTGCGCCACAGTCGTCACAACCTGACATTGACGTTTTTTGAAAAAAATTTCGTGTTGTGTTTTTGTGTATTTAAATTTATTTGCGGCAGTGTAAATATTTTTCATAGTGCATAGTTTGTTGTTTTTAAGTTATTTTTTGCTACAAATTATGTTTTCATCTGTAAGTATTGTATATATTATATAGGCTTATGTTTAGGTTAAAGGATAGTAGCGATGCCATCCGATGTGCTAGTCAACCTGCCACATCGCTGGATGACTTAGTGAGGTGCCCCCACTGCTCCCAGGCACGTTATTTTAAGGGTGAACGAGGCTTGAAGGTACATGTGGGGAAGAAACACAAACCCCACAGTGTGCCTTCATCATGCCCAACTATCACCACTCCTCTAACACCTAATTTACTCCCTCAACCCCTTTGGCAAACCCTGACAAAATTAAAATCATCGACACCAGTACTAAAAAGAGTTCCTCGTGGCGCGAGACCATCCGTCGCTTCGAGTTTGGCACGTTGTGTCCGCCTCGTCGCCCAAGAGAACTCACAAAGTGCTTGGGAGCAACTGCTCACCTTTCCATTTAGGATTCTACATGTGCAAAAAAATTCGGCAACTAAAAAAACGCTAACAGCCCAAATTAAAGAAAACTGCAACATTTCGGCCCAAAGTTTCGAACCAAATTCACCATCACACCTTCCCCAAAGAGGTTTATTGCACCATGTGGAATCTAAACTAGGCGAGGGTGATATCAGGGGCGCAGCTAGGATCATCTTTAGCAGTGATGTGGTTGCGCCGGACTCTCCAGAGACACTTAAGGCTCTGGAGAGCAAACACCCCGCCCCGGCAGATGATCTCACCTTCCCCAAACTACCTGATCCAGAAACAAACGTACTTAAAATTACAGGTCAACAAGTATGTGCGGCCGTCTGTTCCTTCCGAAGTGGCTCCGCCGGTGGCCTCGATGGTCTCTCCCCTCAACATCTCAAGGACCTAATGTGTGCAGGCGCTGGGGAAGCCGGTGAGTCCCTTTTGAAGGAGCTGACGGCCCTCATCAACCTAATGCTCTCTGGCAATGTGAACGAAGCCGTCATTGATATTTTGTACGGGGCAAACTTATGTGCCCTGCGCAAAAAGGATGGCGGCATTCGTCCCATTGCCGTAGGGTCTACATACAGGCGCATCGCAGCCAAAATTTGCTGTGCTTTTTATAGTGAATCTCTGGCCAGCAAATTCCAGCCCCTACAGCTGGGCTTCGGTTCCAGAGGGGGCTGTGAGGCTGCGGTGCACGCTTTGTCCTCGTACCTCAAAAGCAATGAAGGTGAGGTCATTCTTAAGGTTGACATTAAGAATGCCTTCAATTCCGTGAATGGGGACACCTTGCTGACAGAAGTTAAAAAAGAAATACCCAAAATTAACAGTTTTCTTCATCAGTGTTACAGGCATCCTTCTAAATTACTTTATAAAGAAAACCTTTTGGAGTCAGCAGTCGGTTGTCAACAAGGTGACCCTCTTGGGCCAGTAATTTTCAGTTTGGCAATAAATCCCATAATTCGGCAGCTAAATTCTAAATTCAATGTTTGGTATTTGGATGATGGAACTCTAGGAGGTGATGTAGATACAGTCCTTGAAGATTTAACATTTTTGATGGATAAATTCAGTTCAATTGGGCTAGAACTCAACCTTTCGAAATGCGAAATTTACCTCCCCCAAACGACTGACAGACAGACTACCTTAGCAAAATTTAACACTGTAGCTCCTAATATCAAAATCACTGATAGAAATTCTTTTCACCTCCTGGGCTCCCCAATTTTTGATGAATCCTTTCCAACATTCATTGAGCAGAAAATACAAAATTTTAATGATGTCTCGGATAGACTTTTCAAAATTAACATGCATTCGGCCTTTACACTTATTCGATACTGTTGCTTTGGACCAAAATTTACATATAGCCTTCGCTCCTCCCATCTATGGAAACATTCACATCTTTTAGAAAAAGTGGACCAAATTATAAGAAACACACTTTCTTCAATCCTAAATGTGGCCTTGGACGACCGAGCATGGCAGCTAGCCACACTTCCCATTCGTATGGGTGGTCTCGGCGTCCGCAAAATTTCAAGTATTAGTTTACCGGCCTTCCTCTCCTCGGTCCACAGTACTGATACTTTCACCAGAAATATTTTATCATCCTCACTGGTTGATTTTGAAGTACCGTGTTTGACTGATGCGTTGAATGCTTGGAAAATGGCTTGTCCCAACATGGATTTGCCCGACAACCTGACCTCCCAGAGACGATGGGATGTGCCGCTCTGCAGTATTGTACGGAATAACTTGATTCATACGTCATCGAATACTGCTGAGCGCGCGCGTCTGTTGGCTGTGGGAGAGTGGGAGTCGGGTTTGTGGCTTCAAGCACTTCCGTCATCCACCATAGGTACTATGATGGATGACGCATCGTTTCGGATCGCGGTCTGCCTCCGCTTGGGCGCACCTTGTGTTGCTCCGCATCGGTGTCATTGCGGAGTTTCTGTCGACAGCCTCGGACACCATGGCCTTTCCTGCTGCAAGAGCGCAGGCCGCATAGCGCGACATGCTAGCATCAACGATATTATTAGAACCTAGTGGCTTGGTACGTGACGATGGGAAGAGACCAGATGGTATGACGTTGGTGCCGTGGAAGATGGGTAGGCCTCTGGTGTGGGATGCAACATGTGTCGACACCCTTGCGCCATCACATGTTCCAAGTACGGTGGGCTGTGCCGGCGCTGCCGCTGCGGCTGCTGAGGCCCTCAAGCGGCGCAAATACTGTAACCTTATCGGTAATTACAGTTTTGAGCCGTTTGGGGTCAAAACGCTTGGGTCATGGGGTCCGAGTGCGCGTCTCCTTTTTAAGGAAATATCTCGTCGACTAATCGACACTTTGCGTGACCAGAGGGCTGGCTCGTTCTTTGCTCAAAGAATTAGCATTGCCATTCAACGTGGCAATGCTGCCAGTCTTCTGGGCACGTTTCCGGATGACGACGATGCGGAGGAATTCTTCGACGCCTAAGCGTATCTTGTTTTTGTATATTTATTTGTATATAGTTAGGTTTAGTTGTTTTCATGTTTTTAATAAATAAAAAAGTTTGCGATTGACATGCGAATGTGAACTTTGTTTAAAAAATAGTAGAATTGGCACTCTAAAAGCCTACAAATTCCAGTCAAACCGGATTCAGCTGAATACCAGTGTTTTACGTGGAGCGACTGCCTACCAGACCTCCACAACCCATTAACTGAGTATCACGGCACTTCTTGGCAAGACTGGAGTCAGATTTACTGGCTAAGTTGGTCTACTTAGTAATAATCCCCAAAAATACGACTTACTAGAACTGATTCCACAAAAATAACGATATAATTAACTAGATTTTCAGCAGTTTCGTCTGAATTGCGAATGGTTATTAACGTATTATTATTAAGCACTACTAACATCTACCTTTCATCTACTCAAACTCTCTCAAACTCTCAACTCAAGCATTTATTTCAATTAAACCATTCACAGCCACTTTTGAATTGTGAAGGGCGGTCGATCCAAAAAGATATAGCTATTTGCACGTTCCAAAGCGTAGATCTCTATGCAAAAGAACTTGCAAGTCCACGGACACTCTTTTAAAAATAATAAATTGTTACAAAGTTTTGATCACATCTTGTTGAAATTATAAATATTAAAACGATGTAAAAGACGAGCAGTAACATTTTGCACGACCAAGAAATCAAACTTAGGACCCCAAACTCAGCTGTCGCACTTACTGCCACTAGACTAATGAAGCAGTTTCTTTCTTAAAAACCTTAGGTATGACAACAAGGCATACATACAAGTACAACGCATAATACGTCGTACTAGTGTGTATGGCTGTGTTCCCATGTTACTATCGCTTTAAGGAGCGATTTTTATCTAAGTAAAGCACCGAGAAAGGCTTGGTTATGCATACGAATTTTATCATTAAGCGGATTCAGCGCTTTTTCAGGCTGATTATGAAAAGAATACTGTAAAAAAGTTTACGTTGCATTGCGAATACAAAATAAATAAGTGGAAAGGTCAAGGTCAAAAATTAAAAGAGAAAAGCTGAAAGTATTTTGGAACTATGCTACGAGTATGTGACACATCAAAGAACTCGTCATATACAGGCTTCTGCCAGCGGCTTATCCCGCTTGATCCCTAGGTAACATACTCCCGGAATATACAGGGAAATTGAAAAAATACCCGAAACCTCTTAGGCAGTGAAAGTACACATGATTATAAGCAACTTTTGTTTTGGTAAAACTCCGAAATCTCGAAAAAAATATCAGCTGTTTCATACATTTTCATTGGCTAAATACTGCATTTTGTATGAAACAGCTGATATTTTTTTCGAGATTTCGGAGTTTTACCAAAACAAAAGTTGCTTATAATCATGTGTACTTTCACTGCCTAAGAGGTTTCGGGTATTTTTTCAATTTCCCTGTATATAGCCTATGTGTTATTCCAGGCTATAATCTAGTTCTGTGCCAAATTTCATGAGGATCTATTCAGCCGTTCTGACGTGAAAGAGTAATAAAGAAATATCAATTCATCCATTCATCCTAAAAACCTTATTTTTTATATAATATACTTTATTGCACACCAAATTTAAAATTCGTACGTGAATCTCAAACTAAAAACATACAATTGGCGGCCTTATCGCATTTCGCGATCTCTTCCAGGCAACGTGGAACCTTTCACATTTATAAGATTAGTAGGATTACATGAAAAACCTATAATAAGTCTTTGGTTTTAAAGTAACAGCAACTTAACTCAATATTATTATGACTCCTAATTCACAGGTACACCTAGTTTAGGAGTCAGGGTTTACGTTACTCGTATGACCTTTTGGTTAACCAAGCTAGTCTTAAGTCCCTTAAGTCTCAAAGGTTTTTGTGACAGTAAAGTTTTTTTTTTTCGTTCGATTTGCCGTTTTATTTTGTCTCGAGTTTGGTTATTGTCTTTAAAAAATACCTTCTATACCTGGGGTTAATATTACTTAAATTTGTCATTCTGTAAATAGGAAGATTTTGTTAGGAAAAGCATAACAGAATTTTTCTCAACTGAGTCGGAAATCCAATAGAATCCAATGGAATTGTAAATTACACACACTGTCTACGGCATTGCACACTGTCAAGGGCGTAGTACTTCATCTAGAGCGTAGCATACTGTCTACGGCATAGCACACCGTCTACGGGTTCGTTGACAGAGACGCAGGGCATCGAGCGTCACTTGTGGCGTGGCGGCCCGCACTAAATTCAAACATATGGTATACGCAATATGAAAGCGTTTACCGTGAAGCTATTTTACAGGAGTTTGCTTGCAATGCAGGTGGAGTACGCGGCGGGTCCGCGGTCTCGCACACGGCAATACAAACAAATCACATTGCCCAATTTGGGGACAAAAATCGTACTGATTCCCCGCTATTGCCCCTTTTTTATACAAGTATTTCTTATAAATTTCTTATAAAAAGGGGCTTATTTACTTTTAAAAAGTTACAACAAGAATTTTGCTCGATGGAGTAAACTTGACACTGAAACCCAGATTTCAATTTCCTTTCCTTGTAGCCATTCATCCCCGATAAACTTGAGATTCTCCATAGTTTGGGAAATTTCCCACATGTTGCCAGCGCTGGCTTGAGTGTCAATCGTCCGCCACAGTGGTGCAAGCCGCGGCAGCTGACACGGTTTTCCGAACGCCCCGCGTCTCCTTAAACAACTTTGTTAATTTGCCATATGTTTGCATTTATGCATGTGATGATGCGGCCCGCTGTAAGCCCTACCTCTCCGTAAATGAAAAAATACGTCCGACGCCCCCACTCTACACGCGACACTCGACGCCCCGCGTCTCCGTAAACGTAAACGGACACTACGGTGTAGCTCACCAACTTCGGCGTAGCACTCCTTCTACGGCGTAGCACATCGTCTACGGCGTAGCACATCGTCTACGGTGTAGCATATTGTCTATGGCGTAGTCATTAAAAGGTTTATTAGTACCATAACATCATCACACCTGTATTGAGATCAATGGTAAGTTTCAACCAACTAGCAAATCCAGTCTTCGGGTTACTACTAAGAAATTCCTCTCGGAAAATACCAATAATACAGTAAAGTGGAACCCATGAACTTACATTCTGCGACAGCGCTTGTGATCACTACACCATCAAGGCAGTTAGTTATGTACCAAAAATCATGTTTGTATATTATGTGTTTGTATGAATGTACATTGTAAACATAGTTAAAAAGTACTGCGCACATTCACACCACGATATACAAACGACAGACATCAAAGTGTTCTTCGGCAAAGAACTGCGATTACACTTGCGAGCAAAAAAGTATCACACTTTTTTTTAAACAATGTTAGAGTATAAATGTTAACTCAGTATGGCAAAGACTTAATAATCTTCTAATATTTAAATAAATCCTATCTTGATTTGGTGGATCAACGAAATGTCTGTATTTTATCGAGAAGTAATAGTTAAGTATCTATCGATCTATTTATTATAAACTTACGGTGTCCGTAATAATCCAGTGACAACAACACTAAGGTTTAATTGGTACTGGTACCTAGTTATCCAAATACCTACCTTCAAAACAAAGATACTCGTCGTGTCTATTTTCCAATTGAAGTTCAGCCAACCATTGAACGAGATAGTTGTAATAAATTAATCTTATTCTCATTTTATTTATTCTCTAAATTTTAGACAACATCAAACAATGAAGTATGACACAGACAATTTTCACAGCAACTTTTAATTGTCAATTGCAGGTAAATTCAAATACATTACTTATTTCTTTAAAACAAAAGACTTCAAGAAAACTCGTCTCCAATTAATTTAAAATAAACAACCTAGACCATTTTTTTTTAATTTAAAATGAATTTAATTAATTCTCTAACAAAATTCCAAAGTAAACCTCAACTTGAACTATCAATAAATCTGTTAAGTACGCCGCAACTTTTTAAATTTACGAGAATTCTTCGATTTACATCTTTTATCGGCCTCAAGTGTAACTGAATTCTTTGATCTACGTCAGTGTAAGGAAAAAGCGTTTTAGTGAGAAAAAAGTTGCGCAGAAAATTCGTTTTCGCGCATTCAAAGGAGAAAACTATTAAAGTCTTTTTTTTTCTTTGTTATGTAGATACAAACAGAGTAGTGGAGTTATGAGAGTGTTTAATTTTGCAGTTTTTAGTTCAGTGGGTCAAGAACAGTGGTGCTATATGTACTTGTTGCGGTTGATTTTTTACAAATTGATTGGTTCAGAAGGAACTCGACGATATGATAACTGTAAAACCGTTTGTTTTTACTGGTTGTTGATAATTGGTGATGAATGTTTACTTAATTTAGGGAAGCAACCATGTTTTCTTTTATCAGTTTATGATAATAACGTTCAAGTAGCTACGACCTCACTACAAAATGTAGCCTACCTCTGTACCAAAATTCATTCAAATCGGTTCAGCGGTTTTGGCGTGTAAGCGTAACAAACAAACAAATGTATAATATGCGCTTAATCGAAGAAATAACTATACTATACTTTAGAAGATCTTAATTTCACTGCTATCTGAATCTTTGGTCTACACATACAATGAATTACTCATTACCTCAGTGTGCAGTGTTACCAACACCAAAAGCTGTGAGATACAGGAACAAGGGAGCTCTAATAATATTTCTCGCAAATTCACCGCGAATACAACATTTACCTGTACAAGATAATCTAATTAACATACAAGTTCGAACGCTAGTTGCGAGCTTAGTTCTCGGCATGGAGTAAACAATGAATGGAGTATTCATTCCTAATGAGATTGCACAGTCACCTTCCAAATCTTAGGGTTAAATTCGGACCTCGGACGGAATATTTGATTCTAACGCAAGGGAATTTGCAGTTCGTTGATGAAATTATTTATTCATGGATGCTGTAGGTAGGTACTTAAATAAAAAATATGCCAAGCTGTTAAGTAATAAAAATTGTAGATAGTATCTTTCCATGAGAAATTCTATCATTGATAAAGTACAGTTCAGATTACAAAAGGTCAGGAGCGCAGTACTCATAACCAATCTTACGCGTGTGTGTATCACCCGTTTGAACGTAAAAAATGCAAAAAGAGTATAAAAGGATGGTACCAGGTGACACTTTAGTTTCTGCATATTGCCCCCGTTGAGAATAAGGTATGAGTTTATACAGTACGTATGTACATATGTATGTGACCCAGTACATCATTACTAATATTATAAAGAGGTAACATTTGTTTGTAAGTTTGTATGTAGGGGATAATCTCAGGAACTACTGGTCCGAATTGAAAAATACTTTCAGTATTAGATAGCCCAATTATCAGGGAAGGCTATAGGTATCATATCATCACGCTAAGACTAAAAGGAGCCGAGCATTTATGGAAAATTTGACGCAAACGAAGTTGCGTGGGTCAGCTAGTATTTTGATAAGACGCAACGTTAACAGCAACGTATGTTTACCTATGATGCAACAGGAACTGATTTCCCACACATTATCGCTCCATTTACTCATAACTCCATGTTTTATCGTCTTTATCGTGTCTTCAGCAGACTACCTTGTATATTTAGCTACAGGTTGGGTTAGCACAATGCCTGCGAGCTACTTACATAATGTTAGGTATTAAACGCGAATGTACATAACTTGCATACGTTTCGTGGTAAATTTTGAAGCTTAATGTAGGCCAGCCTGGCTGTGAAATTGGGGTGGATGCTGGTTATATCAAGCTGGATGTTTAGTTAAGTCCTTGTGGATTCCCGTAAAGATCTCTCTTGGTTGTCTTGAACAGGTAAGTTAACAGAATGAAAAGTGGAATCTTAGAGGTTTAATTAACATAAACGGTAATAACTAAGGAACTTATCTTCGTGATTATCGCTGTGGATGAAAGTTGTAAATCAGCAGTGTCTGGATGTGGAGAAGCAGAGAGGAGAATTTTGTAGTATCAAATCTTACATAACGTAAGTATTACCTAAAACGTTCAGAAATGGATTTATAAAGGCTGGTTGAATGGCTAAAGGTTGGACTCAGTATTGAGTTTGTAGAGTTTAGAATCGAGTCCAATCCTACTTCTATGTCAAGACTGGTGTTCAATCTAAACTAGATTTTAACTCCGAAATCGGTTAAATTTCTCAGAAGATATCAAAGTTGTTGTAATAGTCCACAAATCTAAATAATCCATTTAACTATAATTTTTAAAAAAAGCTTACTAGAGTTTTAAAGTTAAGGCTTACTAGAGTAAATCATGTTTTTACGTTACGCGACCGTGATGTTTTGGTCACAGAAGTTGATATGTGAACGAAATTTCAAATGAATCTGCACCAGAAAAAAAATTAAATGGATGGATGTGTCTGTCATGTGTCTATATGTGTCTGTGAATGTGTCTGAGTGTGTGTGATGTATCTGTGTGTGATGCGGAGAAAATTGTCTGTGATAGACGTACAGAAAGGAAAGGCAAACACTCGTGCTATAAGATTCCGTTTTTGTCATACATCATCAGCCTAGCCTTTACCCAACTACATTAGAGTCGGATTCCAGTCAAACCGGATTATACATGGAACGGCTGCCTACCAGACTCCACAACCTACTAACTGGGTAACACGGTACTCCTTGACAAGACTGGTGTCAGATTTTCTGGCTTCTGACTATACGTAACGACTGCCAAAGATCTCCAAATGACAGCCGGGATCAACAGCTTAACGTGCTTTCCGAGGCACGGAGGAAACTCGATATGTTAAAATGGTCACCCATCCACAGACCAACCTTGGCAAGCGTTGCTTAACCTTAAAGATCGACCCATGCGGCTGTTATTATTTAGCCACGAGCTCCTTCCGATTTTGTCATACGAACCTAAAAATAGTAATTCGTAACCTTCCTTGCAAAAAAATGCCCAGCAAACTTACAAACAGTTAATAAATTAGTAACCACTAGATAATAATAATAAGCGAAGTCAATTTTACAGTTCCGTATCACGCGAACATGACCGCAGTCCCGGCATGATATATAGAGTGAAGGAAGGTTTAAAATATTAGAGGGAAATCAAGTGACTACGGTGCGGCGGAATGTGGGGTATTTTCAGATAGTTTTCAGTTTATTCATGACCCTTTTATGTGAGGAATTGAGCTGAGTTTGAAGTTTTCTCGATGATTTATTTAAGTGAAAACTTCTTTAGCGGCATTCAGCACTTTTATTGGGATGGGTATAAAATGTTAAACTCGCGTCAGGACACGTGACCTGATCGAAAATTCTTAAGACGAATGATTCAAAAATGTACAACGTTAATGTTCAAGTTTTCACTTCTGCCGGCACTCCAGGAGTGCAACCCGTTGCTTTTAATTGAGAAGTGGTTGTCATGTGTTTTTGTGTCAAAGAAACTAGTGTTATTCTGTTACAATCTCACCGTGACAGCATAAGTGAAGTGAGCTTCATGTGAGCTGTCAGTCCTAAGCATCAATTGGAATAACAGCTCATTTCATGGACACTTACTTCAAGCTTTCACGGTGAATTTATTTATACAAAGTGTAACAAAATAATTATGAAACAGAATAATACTTTTGGACTATACCGAAAATTGCAAAAAAGACAGCTGTTGCGTACATTTTATCTAGTAACTAGCTGATCCACGCAACTTCGTCTGCGTCACATTTTCCATTAATGTTCCGCTCCTATTTGCCTTAGCGTGATGATATATAGGAACTACTGGTCCGATTTGAAAAATTATTTCAGTGTTAGATAGTCCATTTATTTAGGAAGGCTATAGAGTACCATCACGCTACGACCATTAGGAGTACATAATTAATGAAAAATATGCCGCAGACGAAGTTGCGTAGGTCAGCTGGAGTTTTTATAAAATCCAATCATACTAATATCATAAACGCGAAAGAAAATCTGTCTATCTGTCTGTTTGTAACGTTTATAGAACAAAACCGAAGAGCTAATTTCAATGAGTTTTGTAGGTTGGAACTTGGAGACGGACATATAATACTTTTTATCGTGGACACGTGGACGAAGCCGCTCGTAGAAGCTTGTTAATAAAAAAAACATAAATGTTAGTCACACTCAATTCAGCTCATCACATCATCATCTCACCTGGAAGACGTATACTGCTGGACATGGGCATCCCCAAATGTCACCACAACAACCAGTCCAGTGCGTCTCGCATCCATTGACTACACGCGACCTGCACCAGGTCATCGGTTGATGTTCAACATGTCTAAGTCTGTCGCCATAACAACAATGTTAAAGCATTGTTGTGTTCCGGCAGTTAGAGGTATGATAGCCAGTTCCTCTGTGTAAGAGGATTCCGGGTGAAACTCGCTTCTCTTCGGCCTAATCATCACTTTCCATCAGGTGAGATTTGGGCCAAGAGTTTCCACATTTTGCATAAAAAAAAAGCCTTCCAACGTTGCGTCTTCTGATATGCAGCCACCACTCCAGAAATTTTCAGGCCCCTCGACTACTTGTGCTGCGAGCCATGTGCCCTGCCCACTGTGACTTACTTTTGCAATCCTTCGGGATATGTCGGTGACCTTGATTCTCTTGCAGATATCATCATTCCTGATTAAATCACGGAAGGAAACTCCAAGCATTGCCCTCTCCACTGCCCTTTCAGTGACTTGACTTCTGATGAGCCTTTAGAGGTATGCGGCACAGAGAGTAAAGTCCCGCAAATCTCCATTGAAAAGGGAGGATCCTCCGACTCAGCGGTTGTTATGCCTGGCGGGCAACTGCCTGATAGTTCATATTCGAGCTGATGTTTAAATTCAAATCACATGGCAAACTCTGTTTGTGCGATGTAGGATTTTTAGTTTGCCACCAGCTGGATGGATGGCATCGCGGTTGTTTTTTGCGATATAGAATTGCCCCGTTGGTTTTTCTTGTGGTGGCATTGACTACGCTACAAAGCCCACTGTGAGCGACCACGCTTCAGTTCCATAAGTTCGCACTGGCAACACGCTCATCACATGACTAATCATCTGCCTAGAATTTTCCCAACTATTTATTTATTTATTTATTTTATTTAACAATTTATGTACACACACGTAAATGTAAAAAAAAAAGGAAACAGAAAAGTAGGTACAAAGGTGATGCTTATTTCTTAAGAAATCTCTTCCAGCATACCTGCGAAAGGAGAACCAAATAAAAGAGATGTAGACATCGTGTGTAAAAGTTAAAAATAAAACAATAAAACTATAAATATAACATACAATACATAAATATTGCCTATATAAATATGGCGCTAATACATATATACTAAATAATATATATAAAAAAAAAAAAAAAAAATTAAAATAAAATAAAATAATAATACATACTTGCAACTATGACGGTACAGAAAGGTAATGTTCTTTCACTCTATTTTTAAAAAGTGTAAGAGTTTTGCAGTCCCTGATATCAGGTGGCAGTGCATTCCACAACCTAACCGCGTGCACAGTAAAGGAGTAGGAGTAAAAAACAGTGGAGTGGGGAGGGGACTTAAGGAGGTTTCTAAGATGCGTCCTGCAAGGTGCATCTGAGGGGCGGGAAAAGGAGAAGCGTTCCCGCAGGTAGGAAGGCGTTTTAGGGTTGTGAAGGATGTTAAATAGCAAAAACAATATCCGAGAGTTCCTGCGAAGTCGGATAGGGAGCCACTTGAGAACCTTGCGAAATTCAGAAACATGATCGTATGTATTTTGCAAACGCTCAAGTTTATTTAATTGCTCCTCGGTGGCATCCAAATAACAGGCGTCAGCGTAGTCTATGATGGGCTGAATGAGAGTTTGAGCAAGGGAGATTTTGGTCTTCAAGGGCAAAAAGCTCTGGAGACATTTCAGCGAGTGAAAAGTGTAGTGCACCTTCCGACTGACTTCAGCAATATGGTTAGTCCACGATAAGTAGGAGTCCATAATAACCCCCAGGTTTTTGGCCGACTGTGCGTATTCGATCTGAACTCCATTCAACCAGAGTGGAGACAGCGTCGCAATGTCCAGCCTGTTCCGCATGTACCTGCCGCCGATAATCAAAGCCTGAGATTTCTTAGGGTTGATTTGTAGACCAAAGGAATGCGACCACTCCCCAATTAGCATTAGGTCACGGTTCACGGCGGCCACAGCAGCTTCCGCATCTTGCCTCAAAAAATGGTGGTAGAGCTGCAGGTCGTCGGCATAGAGATGGAAGTTAGAGGAGATAACTTTAGTGACTAAGTTAATAAAAATAGAAAAGAGGAGAGGAGAGAGGACGCCACCTTGAGGCACACCCTCAGTAAGAGAACACCAATCCGAAGAAGATTCATCAAGACGCACCCGCTGCGAGCGGCCTCGAAGATAGGAGTCGAACCATCTGATTAAGGAAGAAGACAAGTTGAAAGATTTGAGTATCCCAAGAAGGATATCGAAATCAACAGAATTGAAGGCACTGCTGAAATCGAGAAGTACAAGTAGCGTCAGAGATTTGTGGTCCATGGTCCAACGGATGTCATCAGTAACCTTTAAAAGAGCAGTTACAGTGCTGTGACCAGGCCGAAAGCCGGACTGGAAAGGACTAAGAAGATCACTGCTAGAAAGAAACAGAGAAAGTTGCCGATGGACAATGTGCTCAAGAACTTTAGAGAGATAAGGAAGAATGGAAATTGGTCTGAAATCAGTCAGAGAGACCGGGTTAGGGGTTTTAGGTAACGGGATAATATGAGCTTGTTTCCAAGCATCAGGAAATGTGCAAGAAAACAAGGAGAAGTTAAATATGTGGGTCAAAACAGGAAGTATAGCAGGGAGAATAGGAGAGATCATTCTTGAGCAAAGATTATCATTGCCAACAGCTGAAGAGGAGATAGCACATATAGACTTTTTGACATCATCTTCACATACAGGACTGAAATCGAAAGAGGAACACTGCGGCAGTGGCAAGCTGGAAAGTTTATTTAGAGTTGCTGATTTGACGTGTGGATCCAAAGTAACAGGAAGATGAGAGAAATATTGGTTAAGAGCACACACGTCAATGTCATTGCTAGGAATAACAGATGACTTGCCAATACCGACAGATTTCAGGAACTTCCAGACTTCAGAGGAGTTCTGATTGTCAAGAGAATTATGAAAGTAGCGTCTTTTAGTATCTCTACACATACGACTGCAGCGATTACGCAGCTCCCTGTAAAAACTAAGGTTGTGCTCGGAAGGACAACGTTTTAGCCTCCTTTTGGCTCGATCTCTTCTGGCCATCGCATCTTTAATGGCTGGAGTGAGCCAGGGAGCCGGAACATACTTAACTTTAACCCGTCGCATGGGAGCGTGTCGATCATATAGACTTAGAATTTTATTGTTGAAAATGTTAACCATATCGTTTATCGACGAACTCTCGAAAACTTCTCTCCAAATAATGCCACCAGCATCACGCAGCAATGCCTCCAGGTTCATGCCTTTGTAGTTCCGTAAGAAAATATATTGCAGCTTGCGCTTAGGAGGGCGAATCTTGTAAGACATAAAGATTAAATCGTGAAAGGAAAAACAAGCAGCAAGCTGACCGTGGACAGATACATTACTAGGTTTAGAAACAATCATAAGATCCAAAAGAGAGGGGGTGCAATTAGGGAAATGATGAGTAGCAGAGAGAGGCAGAATACTGAGGTTATAAGAAGATAAAAGAGCTTCAAGTTTGTGAGTACGACTGTCACTTTTAAGAAGGCATGTGTTAAAATCACCCATCAAGACCAAAACGATCTACGTGATCATAAGTAGGACAGAAATCGCTTAAAAGCGAATCAAAAGAATCAAAGTAATCGATACTGAGGTTGGGACTATACATCACTCCGAGAAGCATTTTAACATGGTGTAAAGATATTTCTATAAATAGATGCTCTGCTGACCCCGAGTAGAAAGAAGGTGATACACTGATGATCCTAAAGGGTATCCCAGCACGCAAATACATGGCAACACCGCCGCCGCCCTTCCCAGTTCTGTCATTACGAATGAGAATAAAGCCAGGGAGGGCATAATGTGCAGATAAAAGAGAAGGTTTCAGAAAGGACTCTGAGATCAGTAAAGCATCTAAGTGAGCACTGTTAATGGACGCCAAAAGATCTGAATAATGACTCGGAACACTCTGGGCATTGATGTGGGCTATATTGAGGTTATTGGGGTAATGAGAAATTAAGGAGGAAATTTGATCACCAAGAGCCAAAAGAGAAGAAGAAGCACTTGCTGCACTATGAAAACTGCTTGAAGAAGAAGAAGAACAGGAGAAGAAGTCAACATCTAAATTGCCATCGAACATAGTTGCAAATATACAAATAAATATATAATTATATTATAAAAACACAAAAAGACTAAACACACTAACTAAAAAATTAAAAACTTAATAAGTTTAACTAATAAAACCACCTGAACGCTTTAGATGGGAGAGATTTTTACAACAAATAAATTATAACATAAAGTACAAACTTAACAAGTGCGAAGTAAAATACAAAATCAAGCCAGCGAGAATGTCACACTGCAATTAACTGACGCCAACTAAACAAAAAAAAAAAAAAAGCCTAAGATAATCGTAAGGTGAAACGAAACGTTAATTTTACAAGTTGAAAGTGACAGACGTCAAATGTCATCATGTCAGAGAGAAAAAAAAAATTAAAAAAATATATAAACATACCGCTTTTGTAGTGTTAAGTGAAATAATTATAATTAAATAGTAAAATTATGGGTAGATTTATAGAGGGAAACATAATTCTGGTTAGAGGGTCGTCTAAGGGGCGGAGTTTCTCGAGTGTACCGACATTACTCACTGCTTTGCAACAAAACGTTATAAAACTTGCAAGTACTAGGCCAACTAGTACCGCAAACTCAGCGACGGGCCTTCCTCACAACTTTTGCTCTTGAGGTTGCGGTTTTAGGCGATGTTGTTGCGGTTACTGGCAGCGTTGATGTAGCAGGTCCGGGCTCGCTGGATGTAGCAGCGCTGGAGGCAGCGGGAAATAGCGCGATTAACTGCTGAAGCTCACCCAAAGACGTTATCTTCCTACGAGACTTGTCAGGCGTCATTACAACAACATTTCCCTCCGTAGACCAGCAGCTGTTGATGCTGAAGTGCTTTCGTGCAGCCATAAATACCTGATGCCGTGTTTGGGTCAGGAATTCAGATATGGTGACCCCGCTACCTTTGAGTGACGTTTTACTGTCCCACACCAGCCGACGATGCTCCAACTCCTTGAAACGCACCAACACAGGTCTAGTTTTACCCTTGGGGGCTCCGAGTCTGTGGCACACATTTAAGTAGTCCAATTTGAAGTCATCAATCTGAAGCTGCTTTGAAATTATATCAACAATAGAGTCACTCAACTTTTCACCGGACTTCTCAGTGATCCCGTGGAACAGCAAAACCTTTCTTCTCATTGCAGTCTCATGGCTCTCCAGACCTCTTGAAAGGAGCTCTATTCGAGTTTTGAAGTGCGCAAGCATTTTACAGACGAAGGTCTTGAAATCAGAAAATTCCCTTGACAGAGAAGTGAGGTCTGAGTGAGGGGTGTCTGCACCAGCTGCAGCTTTCTGCAGCTTGTCTTCGTACTCACACATGCGGGAGCTAAACAGCTTTTCGAGTTCCTCCATACTGTGTAGAAGCTTGCTATCCATGTTTCAAAGAATAAATTGTCCAAGTGATAGTGTTGTGATAGAGAGAAGGTTAAAGGAGAATACGAAGTAAAGGTGGGTTTAAAAGTAACTTAGCACATATATACTGATGATAATAATAAATAACTATTTTAAAATTAATATTAAATATTGAGCTATAAAAGATTGTTTATTTGTCAAGCCTACCCACATAGGAATATTTTTTACTTCCACATAGGAAAATTTTTATATTGGGGTCGGCTTCCAGTCAAACCGGATTCAGCTGATTACCAGTATTTTACGTGGAGCGGCTGTCTACCAGACCTCCACAACCCATAAACTGGGTAAAACGGTACTCCTTGGCAAGGACTGCTGTCAGATTTTCTGGCTTCTGACTATCCGTAACGACTGCCAAAGATCTCCAAATGACAGCCGGGACCAACAGCTACGTGCTTTCCGAGACACTGAGGAAACTCGCTGTGTTAAGATGGTCACCCATCCACAGACCAACCTCGGCAAGCGTTGCCTAACCTTGAATCGACCTGTGCGGCTGTTATTATTTAGCCACGAGCTCCTCACATGACTGAAGAAAATTAATTTACCTTCGCCAGAGTTCAGAGTTCAAAGTCGTAAATTATCCGCATGTTAACGATCTACTAAAACTACTGAAGGATCCGACAGTTACTGTTTAACTCGTAAATGTTAGCAACAGGTCATTTAGCAGGTCATTACGTACATCTTTTATATCTTTAGGTTTAGATAATATTAAGTATGGACAGTTATCTTTAGATGGATACTAAAAAGTTATAAAAAAATGTTTTCATCACAGGCTTTCAAATTAAAAGTGCTCATAGTAATCTAGGTCAATACTAAGTTTTAAAAGCGTTTTAAATTCGTTCATTTTTATTATGAAAAGAATATTGTGTGATATCACAATATTATTTTCAACCCTTATCTTTTCAAAGTTAGAGTGAACAGGCTACTTCTGAGTAAGCTAGCTCCATCGTAGACTTTGTCATCTCTGACCAAGGCTAGAGTCAAGAGCAAACCCATATCAAGTAAAAAAAAAGATTTACAAAAAAAAATTTAAAGATCCTCCTCCATGTTATTAATAGACGTCT
The DNA here is from genome assembly GCA_963859965.1 of Ceramica pisi. Taxonomy (NCBI): domain Eukaryota; kingdom Metazoa; phylum Arthropoda; class Insecta; order Lepidoptera; family Noctuidae; genus Ceramica; species Ceramica pisi. The sequence goes on along the minus strand of OY982541.1, from coordinate 22,259,779 downwards.
TAACTACTTCCTAAGCCGACAGTACCCGAAGAGTAGGCAGGCTTCGTTAAGGGCAGAGGAACGCGGGAGCAAATACTAAACGTTCGCCAAATCATCGAAAAGAGCAGAGAATTCAACAGCCCCGTGGTCCTATGCTTCATAGACTACACAAAAGCCTGTGACTTCCTGCAATGGGACAAACTGTGGAACGTACTACTCGAAATGGGAGTTCCTGAACACCTCGTTGCTTTTATTCAGAACACTGTCTGTACACTGGGAACCGTTCCTTCATCAAGATAGGCCACGAATTCTCCAATATGTTCCAAAAAATAGGGGTGAGACAAGATTGCATTTTGTCCCCTGCACTTTTTAACATATATGGAGAGTATATTACAAACTTTGGAGAAAGGTTTCCCTATAGGGGGAAAAAGATTATCAAATCTCCGATATGCCGACGACACCATTCTTCTGACAACATCCATGGAAGACATGATCGAGCTGTTCCGAATACTCGAGGTAGAAAGTGGCAACATTGGTCTCGCGGTGAACAGGGCGAAAACTAAGCTAGTGATAGTGGATCGAGCTGGAAAGCTAACTAATGTGACCTGCAACATTCCTGGCATTAGCATCGTTGACCGATATATCTATCTGGGCTCCCAAATTTGCAACGACGGCAGCTATGACACCGAGATAAAAAGGCTAATCGGGATGGCAAAGGATGCTATGACCCGTTTGAACAACATCCGGAAGAAAATAGGAATTGGCATCAAAACTAAGATACGATTGATACGAACTCTGATATTCCCTATCTTCCTGTATGGGGTGGAAACGTGGAGAATCCTGGCCCGAGAAAGGCAAAGGATTGATGCATTTGAGATGTGGCTCTGGAGACGTATGCTACGAATACCATGGACTACGAAACGCACCAATGCATCGATCCTGAACCAGCTCCGAATAAAAACTCGCTTGTCCACCACGTGCCAACAACGCATTCTCTCCTATTTTGGCCACATAATGCGCAGATGCGACGAAAACCTTGAGAAACTGATCGTGGTTGGGAACACCGAAGGCAAAAGATCGCGCCGTCATTCACCAACAAGATGGACCGATCAAGTGAAGAAGTCATCGACCTCTAAATTCTACTCAATTGTAAGAGACGCGCTGGCCAGACACCGGTGGAGGTATATCATCCACTCCAGATGCAACCCTGATGCTGACCACGATCCTCAGACATGAGGGACCGACTCCAGAGAGAGAGTAACGGGTAATACAAAATGCCAATAAATATATTTACTAGCGTGTGCCAGCGGCTTCGCCCGCGTGATCCCTAGAGAACATAATCCCGGAATATATATAACCTATTTACCCGCATAGTTCCCGTTTCCATGGGATTTCCGGTATAAAAACTACTCAATGTCCTTTCTCGGGTCTCAAACCATCTCTGTACCAAGTTTCATCGAAATCGATTCAGTGGTTTAGGCATGAAGAAGAGACAGACAGACAGACATAGTTACTTTCGCATTTATAATATTAGTAGGGATAGGACAACTGACCCTTACATGGGTAACAATACAACGCTAGAAATATAAATTAATTAACTGTTACTAATTACACAGCCCCTAGCCACTGTCGGTCGCAAACGTTTCTCCTACATGCTTTTATTTATTGTTACCTTTATTTTCTTTTTTGTTGTAATGTGGATATCTTTTACAAGCAAAATGGTTTATGGCCGTAAGTTTGTAAATTAAGCTTTCGTCTTTCGTTTATTTTACATTAATTTGTTTTTTTATTTTCTTATAGGTATCGGTTCGAACTTGTTAAGGAAGGGTAATATTGGTCAGTCAATGACTCATGTTACATTTAATTTAAAATGATATATTCAGAAGACTTTTACAGTTTTTTTTAGCCAACACTGTCTCTACCAGTGGGCAGGGCACATTGCTCGAAGAACAGATAGTCGATCGGGTCGAAAAGTTCTAGAGTGGCGACTGCGTACCGAAAGACGCAACGTTGGAAGGCCTTCCACAAGGTGGACCGATGACCTGGTGGAGGTCGCGGGTACCGGTCGTTGTGGGAGGCCTTTGTCCAGCAGTGGACATCATTCGGCTGATAAGAAGATGATGATGATGACTGTCTCTACTAAGCAAAAACCTCCATAAACTTTATCATTGAATGAGCTTGAAAAATCTATGCTAATATTATAAAGCTGAAGAATTTGTTTGTTTAAACGCGCTAATCTCAGGAACTGAAAGTTTTTTTTCAAATCGATTGAATAAAAACTTTCAGTGTTAGATAGCCCATTTATCGAGAAAGGTAATAGGCTGTATATAATCACGCTAAGACTAAAAGGAGCCGAGCATTAATTGAAAATGTGACGCAGACAAAGTTGCGCGTGTCAGCTAGTTACAAATAAATATATACGTATATATAATATACGTATATATATATATACGAAAGGTAAATAAAAAAAATTAAAGGACAGCCGATTATTTATTTATTTATTATTTACTTTAGTGTACACCACATAACAAGTACTTACAGGAAAAACGTTTATAAATCAAGTGTACAATGGGCGATCTTATCGCACAGGGCAATCTCTTACAGAAAACCTTAGGATGAATTGAACGAAAGAACTGATTACTGATATTAACTTCAAAAACTAAGTTCAAAATTAGTTTCTGGAATCGAATTTGTCTCTCAACCAAGACGCAATATTCGCAGCACGTTGTCCGCACACAGTATTTCACGGCGAGTGTCAGGGTACGTACTATCTCAGAATGGCGGACAAACGTTTAGTGAAGTGATTCATTGTCGCCTCATTGGTACAATTTGTAATGGACTACTTGAAACTAATGTTATCACCTCAGTTTTTAAAGTTTTATTCCTACACTAGCTGATGCCCCCGGCTTCACCTGCTTAACAAATGATATACTAAAACCTTCCTCGTGAAACACTATCCCTTGGCAAAAATAACTTGAAAATCCCCCTGACTCGGAGCGCCTTGTCGTGTGGCGGCAATGCCGCTACAGAGTTCATCGCGAACAGACAGACAGACGCGGCGAAGGACTTTGTTTTACAATATGTAGTGACAGCGGACCCGCGCAACTTCGTCTGCGCCACATTTCCAATTAATACTCCGCTCCTTTTAGTCGTAGCGTGATGATATATAGCCTATAGCCTTCCTAGACAAATGGGCTATCTAACACTGAAAGAATTTTTCAAATTGTTTATGGCCGTAAGTCTGTAAATTAAGCTTTCGTCTTTTGTTTATTTTATATTAATTTGTTTTTTTTTTTCTTATATGGTACTTGTTAAGGAAGGGTATTGGTCAGTCAATGTCTCATGTTACATTAAATTTAAAATGATATAATCAGAAGCTTTTCGCAGTTTTTTTTTAGCCAACACTGGTTCTACCTGTGGGCATCGCACATTGCTTGCAGAAAAGATGGTCGATGGGGCCGAAAAGTTCTGGAGTGGCGACCGCGTATCGGAAGACGCAACGTTTGAAGGCCTCCCACAAGGTGGACCGATGACCTGGTGAAGGTCGCGGGGAGCGAGACGCACAGGACAGGTCGTTGTGGCGACGCTTTGGGAGGCCTTTGTCCAGCAGTGGACGTCATTCGGCTGATAAGAAGATGATGATGTCTGTCTGCTGTCTCTGCTAAGCTAAAACCTCCATAAACTTTATCATTAAAAGGGCTTGAAAAATCTATACTAATAATAATACGCGCTAATGGGCTATCTAATACTGAAAGTTTTTTTTTCAAATCGGACCACTAGTTCCTGAGACTAGTGGTCCGATTTGAAAAAAAAACTTTCAGTATTAGATAGCCCATTTATCGTGGAAGGTTATAGGTTATATTTTATTACGCTAAGACAAATAGGAGCGAAGCATTAATGGAAAATGTGAAGAAGACGAAGTAGCGTGGGTCAGCTAGTAATAATATTTTAATTAATAATAATAATATTTATATTTTTGGGGGCCGAGTCACCCGCGTCCGTAGGAGAATACCCTTCAGCGAATCCCTACACGTGGTCCCTGGGTGGTGCTAAACAGGTGACACTAACCGCCTCCGTGGTCTCGTGGTTATACCATCTGATTCAGACCCAGAGGTCCCGGGTTCGATTCCCAGCGGGGGCAAATTTTTTGCTCGGTTTGGTTGGTGGTAGGACTTGTTCTAAGCCCGCCTGGCAAGCTACCACCATCATGTCTAAGTCTGTCGCTATAACAACAATGTTAACAGCATTGTTCCGGCAGTTAGAGGTATGATAGCCAGTTCTTCTGTGTAAGAGGATTCCGGGTGAAACTCGCTTCCATCTTCGGCCTAATCATCACTTTCCATCAGGTGAGATTTGGGCCAAGAGTTTCCCATTTTGTATAAAAAAAATTAAAAAAAAATATTATAAAGCTGAAGAGTTTGTTTGTTTAAACGCGCTAATCTCAGCAACTACTGGTCCGATTTGAAATTATTTCAGTGTTAGATAGCCCATTTTTCGAGAAAGGTTTAGGCTGAATATAATCACGCTAAGACTAAAAGGAGCCGAGCATTAATTGAAAATGTGACGCAGACAAAGTTGCGCGTGTCAGCTAGCTACAAATAAAATTTAAAAAGACCGGCCAAGTACAAGCCAGAGTTGCATACGAAAGGTTCTATACAAAAAACAGTAAATAAATAAAATTAAAGGTCAGCTGATTATTTATTTATGTATTTATTATATACTTTATTGTACACCTCATAACAAGTACAGGAAAAACGTTAAAAAAACAAGTGTACAATAGGCGATCTTATCGCACAGGGCAATCTCTTACAGAAAACCTTAGGATGAATTGAACGAAAGAACTGATTACTGATATTAACTTCAAAAACTAGGTTCAAAATTAGTTTCTGGAATCGAATTTGTCTCTCAACCAAGACGCAATATTCGCAGCACGTTGTCCGCACACAGTATTTCACGGCGAGTGTCAGGGTACGTACTATCTCAGAATGGCGGACAAACGTTTAGTGAAGTGATTCATTGTCGCCTCATTGGTACAATTTGTAATGGACTACTTGAAACTAATGTTATCACCTCAGTTTTTAAAGTTTTATTCCTACACTAGCTGATGCCCCCGGCTTCACCTGCTTAACAAATGATGTACTAAAACCTTCCTCGTGAAACACTATCCCTTGGCAAAAATAACTTGAAAATCCCCCTGACTCGGAGCGCCTTGTCGTGTGGCGGCAATGCCGCTACAGAGTTCATCGCGAACAGACAGACAGACGCGGCGAAGGACTTTGTTTTACAATATGTAGTGACAGCGGACCCGCGCAACTTCGTCTGCGCCACATTTCCCATTAATACTCCGCTCCTTTTAGTCGTAGCGTGATGATATATAGCCTATAGCCTTCCTAGACAAATGGGCTATCAAACACTGAAAGAATTTTTCAAATTGGTCCAGTAGTTTCGGAGCGTATTCAACAAACAAACAAACAAACAAACAAAATATCTCCTCTTTATAATATTAGTGTAGATGTAGATGACAGTGACTATTTCCTTCATTTGATTTGAGGCTGATTTTTCAATAGCCAGACAATTTTATTCCAAGACATGACAGTGTATGTGACAGTTTTTGCATAGATATTAGATATACACGGTGTTATTTTAGTCGTTTAACAATTTCAGGCCACTTCATCTCTTCAATTACTACTACACATTCTTTAAAAAAAATCGGAGATTAATGAACATTTGAATTATTAAAAAAAAATATTATTAATTGTCATGACGCATGACGTAGTTTGAAACTTCCAGGAGAATTTTCTCGTAGTTTGAAACGTAAAAGGACGGCGCGGAATAAAATCCACAAACACACACAAAAAGCTGCACTCGAGCTTTTTGTGTGCGTATTTTGTGAATGTCATTTTTCGTTTTGATTCGTAAACATTATTAAAAATGTTTCGAAATTCTACTGCATTATTTTATTTTTATTGTACTCATTCTCTTAAATCAAATTCATAAAAAAAATTTGGCCTGGAAGTAGTTTATATCAGGTCCATTATGTAGGCTGTCTTTGTAAGACGGAATAATTATTAATTCTACAAATTGAAACAAAGGGACAACTAATCAAACGACTGGAGCAAATGTAAAAAATATTGACATGTTGTTCTTCCAAAACTCAATGCAAGTAATTGAGGCTAAAGTGATTATCGTCGACTAAAATATATAACTTAGAATCCTAAGCTAAATCTCTCACAGGAATAAGCGTTCTCCTGTTCGTGATTTGGCTATATTTTATTTTTTTACCATGAAAATTGTGTAAATTTGTTATGATTATGGAATTCTATTGAACAATAGAAGCGACAAGTTCGAATTACCGCACAAGATCGGTGAATTCATTAGACCAACTGCTAATCTCTGCTACGTGCCCGAAACTATACACTTGCATCTCAAGACCAGAATTCCAGATTACTTATCAATACATATACAAAGACAAGCAATATTCACAAGCAATACAAATGCTGATACCACCCGCTCAGCATTCTATCAGCACCTATCCTACTAAGCTCAAGGATGTGTACTTTACCGCTGTAATTTAACTTTTAGCTAACCGGCCATATCTCCATTCGGTAACCCTGGCAAGCATCCAAGATAATTACGACTGAGAAGTGTTGCTGTGTTAGTTCATGGAAAATTCTAGTTCAGCGTTATTATGTTTACTTTAGTCGCTGATGAGGTTTTGAAGAAAGAGATTGTAGGGTTGGGTGATCCGCTGATCTCCAATTTATATGTTTGAATGATATCTTTGAATCGTTGATCCCACAATTCGTTAAGACCAGGGTTTATAACCAGTGTGTCCTACCCATAATGACTTAGAGAAATGAAACTTGGACCCCCACCATAGGCTTGGGCCACAAATTCAAGCGAACAATGCTTAAAATTTGTCTGGTGGATAGAATATGCAACGAAGTCATTGCGCGTAGAATCAGCATGCTAAAGTGGAAGTGAGCCAGCCATGTCTGTAGACGAATATAGGTACAGTAGATGGAGCAGACATGTTTCAGTGGAGACCGTGTGTGGGTAAATTTAGTGTCAGACGCCCTGCAGCACGATGCATCGATGATTTGAAGAAGGCTGGCAGAAGATGGATGAGGACTGCTCAAGACCGGGATGGTTGGCGCATTTTGGGGGAAGTTTACGTTGAACAGAGAACGGCAACTGGTTGATATGACGACGTAAGACGTTAATGCAAGTTCGGCCAGACCCATGTACAGAAGTAGACATTTCTTATCGACCGATCTGGTTGAGCTAGAATCCCTAAGGTCTAGTCGTGGTTGTGTCACTGACATATCAAACCCCTTGTTTTGGAAAGTACGTTGTCCTGCTGTGGCTGCACACTGATTTTTAGAAAAACTAATTCGAAATATCAGTGTGCATCACTTAAATTGTATCTGAAGTGCAAAAGATGTCAGATAGGCTGCCACTCTATTTAAAACTGACTTCAAAGTAGATTTAAATGACATATTTAAAGTGTAAAATACAGTAAAACATTGATTTCTGTGTTAATAGAAGTTTTCTCATGCTCATTCAAATCCATCTAAAGGTTGTCTGTAAAAGATCGCTTATTAGTGACTGTTGTAGCGTTGCCCGCAGTTGTAGCGTTCCGAACTGACTTGACATGTTGCCGAGTATTTTGAATGGCTATCTCTATACAGTTGGATAATAAATAATAAATAATAATAATAAAAATTGTTTATTGTTTCGAAAATCAGCACATAAGTGTATTATGAGGCAACCCCATTAAGTAATTAACAATACTTGTGTTGGGGCCGACTCGCTACTTCCCCTATTTTACATTTACATAATTGAAACAAGTAAACTAAAGTAAAATTATAAAAAGGAAATAAATGCAAATTAAAAACTGTAATAGATTTAAAGTAAATGAGTGCTCTTAGGATAGTTGCTCAACTGTGTATGTATGTGTGTGTGAGTGGTTGTGCGCGTGTGGGTGGGAAAGTGCGTGTGTGTGCATGGGAAGTGCGTGTGTGGGTGGGCGTGTATGTGTTTGTACGTATGTGTTTGTGTGCATGGATCCTTATTATGTGCTTTTTAACATGATCTACTCAGAATTAGTTCAATTTCCTCGTATGTCAATGTTTTTAACCATTCAGTTATTATATTCTTGCATTTATATTGAGCCTTTGGATGGAATTTTAATTTAGAATTTATTTTATTGTAGACATAGGCAGACTGACAAAAATACTGTCTCTTTGCAAAAGCCGTGCGAACCCGCGATGAGTGGACCACCCTGTTATTGCCCCTTTTTTCCTGGTATGTTGGGTTAGGTGGGGTAGATTTATGCAGGTATAAAGTCATGTTTAATAGGTAAAGCTGTCTTACTGTTAACAAACCACACAAACTATATAGTCTGTTAGTGGAATATCTGTATGGTTTAAAATACATGACTTTTAAAAGTGACCTCTGGGCTCTTTCGAGCTCAAGTAGTTTAGTTTTGCCAGCTCCACCCCAAACCGGAATGCAGTATGTGGTAACAGATTGTGCAAGCGCAACATAGATTTTACGGAGCACATCCGGAGGCATCACATAGCGTAGGGTTTTAAAAATCCATATCAATTTTCGCAAACGAGAAACAGTATTATCAATCTGAGCCTGCCACGACAAACACTCATCAATAATAATGCCTAAGTATCTAGTAGAGTTGACCCGCTGTACGTTTTGAGGAAGTCTGTTTAGGTCAGGGCTTGACACGCTCTCGCGGATAGATATGTTAAATTCTGCACCTGGTTTAGATTTGGCACTTGGGGAAAAGCAGATGTAGTTTGTTTTAGAGATGTTTAAGGTTAGAAGGTTTGCTTTTAACCAGTTTATAATAATCGACAGGCCACATTCGGCTTTTTGGCGCACAATATGCCAAGATTGACCAGAAAAAACAACGGCTGTATCATCCGCGTAGGAGAAGATCTTCCCACCGCTTTCTCTGAGGTTACAAAGGTCATTTATGTACACCAGGAACAGCGGTGGGCCGAGCACACTTCCTTGTGGGACGCCAAAAACAACGGTTTCTTCTTCACTATACGTGTTTTCTATCTTAACCTGCTGCTTCCTTCCCCGAAGGTAGCTGTCAAAGAGGGAAAGAGCCGTACCTCTTACTCCTATGGCTTCAAGCCTCTGCACAAGGATGGGAACAGAGACGGTGTCAAACGCTTTTTTAAGATCCAGGAATACTGTTATGCATTTATACCCTTTGTCTACTTCTCTAACGATTTCAGTTGTCAATGCTGTGACAGCATCCTGGGTCGAGAGCCCTTGTCTAAAACCATATTGAGAGTTAGAGAGAATATTATATTTATTTAAGAAACTTGTAAGTCTTTTATTGAGTATTTTTTCCAAAATTTTGGAAATTGATGGCAAGACAGAAATTGGGCGATAGTTATTGACATCGCTTGTGTCCCCTCCCTTGTGCACAGGCGTGATTAAAGAACGTTTTAAAGCAGTTGGAAATATTCCAGTTTGGAAACAAAGATTAGTTAGTTTACATACTAAGGGCACAACAAAATCCCTGGATAATTTGAGGAAGCTGTTGGGTATGCCGTCCCATCCGGATGCACTTCCTGAATCAAGGGCCATCAGTATTCCATTCACTTCCTCTGGGTCGGTCTCTAGTAACACAAGGGAGGTCATCTGAGAGTTTGTATTAGGAATACCTGGCCGGTGAGTACTATATCCAGTCTGAGTCATAATTTCTTCTGCTAGAATTTTTCCTATTGTTGCGAAAAATTGGTTAATTCTATTCAATGAGTCAAGAGGATGTATTGATATTTGTAGTAAATGTACGTTAGAGGATTTGGGTTTTTTATAGTGGGTGATATTATTAATGTTACGCCAGAGTTTTTTTGAATTTTTGATGGAGCATGCAATTTGTTCTTTGTAATATTTTCTTTTAAGTTTTTTAATTAAATTAGAGCAAAACGTGCGGAACCGTTTATAAGTTATTTTTATCACGATGTTGTGAGGGTCTTTTCTTAACTGTAACTGCATTTTATTTCTAAGCCTGATGCATCTTAATGCTCCTGCTGTTATCCAGGGCTTTAGAATACGTTTAGAGCAAGAAACCGAACGAGTGTAAGTGTTTAGAAGTAGTGATTTTCTGATAACATCTATCAAGTAGTCAGCAAACTGATTGGGATCCGTATAAGTTTCAAAAACAGATATATCCGTGTCTACCAGGTGCAAATAAGCTTTTTGAAAATTAGTTACTTTTTTATCTTTAACAGAATCTTTAGTTTGGAGCGAATGCGAAACGTTTAACATAACGATAGAGTGATCAGTAATCGTAGTATTCAGAACGACAACGCTGGCAGAGTTCTTAGATCTTTCTAGTTTTAGTAGTACGTGATCCAGGCAACTCTCACCTCTGGTAGGCAAGACGTGTCCCGGTAAAAGGCCATGAACAGATGTCATATTTAAATATAAAACTCTATTTGCTCTTACTTGCGATGGTTCCGTGGTTCTTTCAATCAAGTTTATATTTATATCTCCGGTGATGATAATGTTTTTGTGAGTGTTGATTGATTCGAGATGAATATCTAATGAATTTATAAAAATTTCCGCCGATACGTTAGATGGTGACCGGTAAATTCCAATTATTGTGATGTTTGAGATTATAATTTGAAGAGCTGAGGCATGTGATATCCTAATTTCTATTACTTGGGGTGAATGACAATTTCTAACGTACGCAACGACGCCATCATTTTGATTTAGATGGTTAGACGTATAAAACGAGGTATAATTTTTTAGTACTGGTATAGGTTTGATCGAGTTGAGTCTACATTCAGTTAGAATAATGACGTCCACATCCAAGCCGATTTGAGACAGTGCTATTTGAAAATCGTCAAAATTGCCATATATGCTCCTTATATTCTCAGTTAAAACAGTGAAATTGTTGTAATTGTGTGGCCAGTGTGTTGATAATTGCTCAATATCAATGATAGCAGAATTTGCGATTTCCACATCATCCAACTCCTGAAGTGTACATACATTTCTATCCATTATTAAATATTGTAAAAGAAAGATGGTTCTCATGATTTTCTCTAGTGTACGACTTGATCTGCAATAGTATCCATAGAATCCGATTTACATTTATTTGTTTATAAAGAGGCCAGTGTGTTTTTATTGTCTCAGGACAGATGTTGTGCGACTGTGATTGAATGTGTGTAGGGTGAAAGAGTAGTCTAAATGGTGTGAGTGCAATTGAGTGTATCGTGAGAACTAAATCGGTATTGTTAATGTGTGTACAGAATAAATGAGCTTGCTCGTAATAATAACACTTTGCATGAAGTCTAAATTTTAGTACAATTAAAAGAGAACTACTACTTAATCTAATAGAATATATGATTAAACATATCAAAATGGCCAGTTTTACATGCAAAATAATTAAAGTTACAGTAGGCAATAGTCATGTACTTTGTAAGAGGTGGTGTACCTGAGCTTCACTATTTATAGCTATTGCACGCGAGTTCTCATCCTTTTTCACAAATACACGTCCGTAGGACGTCCAGCAGAACTTGTATTGTTTACTATTTGATAGGTCTCGAGCCAGGAAAAACAGGCGAGCGCCTTTAGGCGTCAGCTGTTCGGAAATGAACACAGGAGCCTCCGTATTGTTCGTCAATCCGAGTTGTTTCGCCTGGATTTTAGTCTTGTTTTTAATGTTATAGGACTTTATCTTTTTTAGTAGGTTTACTTTTAACATAGTCGAGCTGGTTTCCACAATTATGGGAGTGTTTGTGACTCCTTCCTTCTTGGCAGGTATTCTATATATGTCCTTTATGTCACGTGACTCCATCCCAAGACCTATGTTTTTAGATAAGTTCAAAACCATGTTAATTAAGTCGTCACTACTTTCCTTAGGTGATTTAGGAACATTTTTTAACTCGATGCATGTTTTTCTCGCGCCGCGTTGAAATTCTTCGAGCTTGTCCTCTAGCAGAGCAATGTATTCACGATCTTTTTTTCCCTGTAGCTCCAGCGATTCAATCTTCTTCCTGAATTCCTCATTCTGAGTTGTTAAATGGGCAATAGAACATTCTATGTTGGTGTTCGTTTGTTTAATTTCATTGAGATTGGAAGTAATTTGTTTTAGGTCGCCTTGTTGAATATCCATATGGGATTTTAACATTTGTTTTATTTCATCTTTGAATTTATGAAATTCCCCGGGTAAGTCCTCTTCTCTCAGCCGTTTACTACGTATTGCGACGAAATTGGGGGGTGTGGTATCCCCCAATCCGCTTATATTCGTATCGGAGAACGATTTATCCATTTCGATAAATGTGGAGTACTAGGATACTATGAATACAAAGCGTTTAAGTTAAAGTTGTCAATCACTATATGGGAGGAGGCGCAAGCGCAGGTCAAGTTACCCAATGCTGCTTTAAAGAGGCGGGGCTTGACCTTGCAGGAGGTGGCGCTTGACCTTGATTAGTGAATGTCCTTGTGCTAGCATTAATGAGCTAATTACGCGTGTAGCCAATTACAGTGACAATATGTAGCGTGTGCGTTGATTCGTCGCTGGTGTCTGCAGTACCAGGGGAGCAGGTTTGAGAAGTATTTTGTGCGTTACTCACACAGTTTGCTGTCCAATTTCAACACCTCTTTATACTTGCTGCAGGCCTATTATTCCACTGAATTTAATTTGGTTTAAATTTTGATATTTGATTTATTGTAAACTCTGTAGCGGTTCCAAAGCACGTCTACACCTTGTGGCGGTCCGAGGGGAAGGGGATTGAATGGTTCTTTTACCTTGTATCGTGGACTAGGCACAGATGAAACGAATCACATTTGTTTCAAAACTCGTGCGGTGTAGAGCAACTCAAAAAGTTAAAATTTTGTATTTCAGCTATTTATTCTAACAATCTATGTCTGTGCCAAGGATCTCGTGGCTAGATAATAAAAGCCGCACGGGTCAACCTTTAAGGTTAAGCAACCCTTGCCAAGGTTGGTCTGTGGATGGGTGACCATCTTAACATACCGAGTGTCCTCCGTGCCTCGGAAAGCACGTTAAGTCGTTGGTATTTGTAGATCTTTGGCAGTCGTTACGGATAGTCAGAAGTCAGTTAATCTGACTCCAGTCTTACCATGAAGTACCGTGTTTACCCAGTTAATGGGTTGTGGAGGTCTGGTAGGCAGCTGCTTCACGTAAAATAATGTTACTCAGCTAAATCCGGTTTGACTGGAAGCCGACCCTAATATTGTTGGAAAAAGGCTATGAATGGATGAATCTATCTCTACGCCAAATTACATCTAGATTCGTTGTCACGTGATTGAGTAACAGACAAACTTTCGCATTTATAAATAGTAGTAAGTATAAGGACGGATTTGCCCTTGGACAAATTTGCGGGCCATCTAATCTAGTTACTACAAGTCTAACCTAGTCTATCGTCGTAAAAAGGAAAACGCATAGTAGAGAAGAAATTGCTGCAGTAGTCTGTCGTGACAGACATGACATGTGTCTTCGTGATTCTGATTTTAGTACATGCAGGTTTCTTCAAAAGTTTTTCACTCTTTGCTACAAGCAACCTCTTTCCTATCCCTGAAACTTACTCAAACCTCGCGTCTGATATTTGTGGAACCAACAAAAAGCATGTATTAATGGGCGAGTTTATTCTGTGTTAGTATTCCCAACGTCTTCACGGCGTGCCCCTCACAATTACTGTACACGCTAACTACGTCACACGCTATATTTCCACACAAGATCATAAAATGACGCTCTGCTATATTTTTGAGTGACGAAATTTTTTAGCTATTTGCTTGCAAGAATTTGGAACTTAATTTTGTTTTAGAAAGTAGATTTTTTATTTGAGTACAAACTGGGAACTTAAATAAATAAATAAAAAAAGACTGATATATCTTGCTTTACAGTAGAGATTGACAATTTAAAACAGTGTGCATGCATAGTTAATTAGATTAGCTTGTTGTTAGTAAGAGTAATTATTAATTAATTGATTCAGTGTTACTGGTACTCGGTTACTGGTATTTTGGTAGGTTTTAATTAGGAACTTACAAGCATGAAATCTACAAGATACTCAATGGCCTTATTTAACAAAAATGCATATTAGGTACATTGCGAATACTCAGTCATTTGTGTAGCGGTCCTCATATTTTACCGTCTCCTATTCAAATTCAAGTCGGTACCAAGAAGTTTTAATGAAACTGCAACATTTATTTGTTGATTTAGTAAAGAAGTTAGTCCCAAATTGTCCTAAAGGCTATCGTTTTCCACAGAATTAGAGACATTTTACGTCGTTACAATTCGCTAAGTGTACTAAGTAGACTAAAGTAAACAAAATAAAAAGTTTTAACTAACCTTCATTAATTCTCAACCTCGAAACATTTTTAAACATCCATGATAAAAGTTCAACAATACATTGTGATGGTTCCCGCTGATTCAAAGCCTTTACATAATTTAGACTTTTGCCCTTCCCGTGAGGAAAATACTACGTAAAGATAAATAAAAGTTATCTCAATGAAAGGCTGTGTAAATAAGCAGCATTTTAAGGGTCTTAGTCCCCGAGGAATAGCCTTTCCTTGTTGAGAATTATCTGTATCGCTCGCGCCAGGATTCCTTTGCCAAAGAAATATTATATTTTTTCTTATTTCTATCGGTGTTATTTTTGTACTTGGCATCAGAGGTTAAATACGGAAAAGGAATTAGGTACTTAGAGAATATAATGGTTATGGAATTATTCCGTAAACAAGGACCGAAATGTATTTATTACTGTTTATCAATACCTACTTACATTAAAAAAAGCAAAGACTCCTTGACGATTTGTTTCAAACAATTTTTTATTTATTCTTATCCTATTAAGAAGACCACAAAGTTACTTGTTTGGCTCAGGACGGGATTAACGTTTTTAAAATCAATTTACGAAATAGGTTCCTGTATCGCACAAGGCGAGACTTAGGGTTCCTGTCCATTTGCATGGAGCAAGGCACCGGAGCGGAGAAACGGAGAAATAATAAACAATCATGTCATTCAAAATGTTAGTGACTCACATGGTGCGGAGATTTGCAATTCCATTGGTTAAATCTATAAATTATAATAACTTAATTAAATATAATTTTACATTTTGTTCCTTAAAGCTAAGTTCAATAAATAATAATTGTATGTTTGTATAATATTCTTGTTATAAGTTATCTTGCTGCGCTCTAACATCGTCATGTACTCATCAGTTGTAGCAAAGCCTGTAATTGTGTGTACACTGTGCAATAAATGAATAAATAAATAAAATTTCTCCGTTTCTCCACTCCGCTGTAATGGACAGCCACCCTTACAGATGACATGTACCACATGTACTGAAAGAAATAGGCTAGAGTAAAATTCTTTTATTCAAAAGAATTTTTTACGAATATTATTTTAATTATGGCCGAAGTAGTTAGGTAATATTTGTTTAATATTTGATGATTTAATTTTGTAAGTATGTCCACATGTAAAGTGAATAATATTTAATCAGGCTATATTTTGACTTTGGTTTTTTGCTTTCAGTCTAACCGGATGTAACTGTGTTAAGTATTTTACATGGAGCGACTGCTCATCGATCTGACTGCCCATAGATGGAGCAGACATGTATTAGAGTGGAGACCGTGTATGGGCAAACGTAGAGTTACGCCCCGCGGCACGATGGATCGATGATTTAAAGAAGGTGGATAGTAGTGGATGGATTTGGTCTGCTCAAGACCGGGAGTGTTGGCGCTCTTTAGGGAGACCTACATTCAGCAGTAGACAATAATTGACTGAAATGATGATGACTGCTCATCTCACCTTCACAAACTAGTAATTTGGTAAAACGACACCCCTTAGAAAAATATCTGTGACCAGCATGTTTTCCGAAGTATGGAAAAGTCTTGTAATGGTTATCCACTCTTGTAGTGAACTAAAACACGGGCCGATTTTAGGCAGTGTTGTTTAAAATGGAATGTTGAACCGAGTTGCTGTTATATTTATTAAGCCACAAGTTACCCCATCACAATAAAATTATCTCTCCAACTAAGAACGGACAACCTCTTACCTACCTTGTTCCTAAGGTTATTTATCCCTCCCATTACTCCTTCCCTTCATCCCCCATTTCCCCATAGCATGACACAATCAACTGTTCGTCCTCGGAGAGTACGATAAGTGACATAATTTTTCAAAACATAAATCTTTATTAATTGGCTAATTTAAAACCTTTTTTAATTACAACTCAGTATTAGGTTTATTGCTGTCTGTTTCCAAATTACCTGATATAACTTCTATTTATTAGATAGACCTCTTAAACTATAT
The DNA here is from genome assembly GCA_963859965.1 of Ceramica pisi. Classification (NCBI taxonomy): domain Eukaryota; kingdom Metazoa; phylum Arthropoda; class Insecta; order Lepidoptera; family Noctuidae; genus Ceramica; species Ceramica pisi. The sequence goes on along the minus strand of OY982541.1, from coordinate 22,243,485 downwards.
ACAGGAAACCCATAGTCTTCCCTACGCTAAAAACGCTATTCATACCCTCCCCCCTTACCCCCCACAGCGTGACAAAATCAGTTGTTGGTCCTCAGAGAACGGTTAGTGACGTGCCTCGTTAAAAGATAATTATTTATTAATGAGGTAATTTAATACGTTTTTCTTTTTTCAACTAACAGCTTAATTTTAGTTTCATTGCTACCTATCTGTGTCCAAATTACCCGATATCATGACTATTTTGTGAACTTTATTAGATAGATATTTTAGGAAGGAGCTCGTGGCTAAATAATAACAGCCGCACAGGTTGATCTTCAAGGTTAAGCGACGCTTGCCGAGGTTGGTCTGTGGATGGGTGACCATCTTAACATACCGAGTTTCCTCCGTGCCTCGGAAAGCACGTTAAGCTATTGGTACTAGCTGTCATTTGGAGATCATTGGCAATCGTTACGGATAGTCAGAAGCCAGAAAATCTGACACCAGTCTTGCCAAGGAGTACCGTGTTACCCAGTTAACAGGTTGTGGAGGTCTGGTAGGCAGCCGCTCCACGTAAAATACTGATATTCAGCTAAATCCGGTTTGCCTGGAAATCAACCCCAATATAGTTGGAAAAAGGCTCGGCAGTTGATGATTTTAGATAGACCTTTCAAACTATAAACAGAAAACGCATAACCTCTTCCCTCCACACCAAAGTAGGCTATTTATACCCTCCCCCCTTTCCCCCATAGCGTGACACAATCAGCTGTTGGTCCTCAGAGAGTACGGTAAGTGACATGGCTCGTTAAGGGACCGCGCGGGACTTTAAGATGCCTTCAGTTCATTCATTCATGTTAAAGAGACACGCACGTTCGCTTAGCGTGACGTCACTGTTCATGGTGTGACCGAATTTCGAGCTAACGTATGTGGGTTTTTTATGGACGGTTTAATTGAGATGGGGAATGGTTGGTGGTCAGTGGGTCAGTTTTTTTCTGATGGTGTTTTGAGTAAGCCAATACGAAGGTAGTTTTAAAAAATGCTAACTAGTCTCACTAACTGGACTTTTTCTAATTTTATTGTTCTGAGCAATTTTTGCTACTGAATTCGTTAGTGTATAGCAGCATTTTTTTAACTTTGTTACTTGTTTATAGAAGATATTTGAAGGTGGGATTTTTTATGAAAGTATTTTCATTTGTATTTTCCGAATGGTTAGGTGGAGACGTTCTTATGGGATACAACTTACGTTTCGTTCATTATGTGTCCATATCAAGACCCATGTAAGAAAGGCTGAGCCTATTGTTATCATCCGGTCAGATATCCAGACTCCAAGTTACTACTGAGAAATTCCAGAAGCAAAATAAACAACACGATTATAAAAAAAAAAACGGTAATCTAATAAAGGGCCTAAGATTCAGCAGTAACGCGCCGCAAATATTAAATTTATATCAAAACATCGTTGCACATACCACTGTTTTTGATAAACTTGATGTTGAAGCGAGTAAGCTCATTATAAATTAATATTAGTAAGCACTTGAGCAGCTTCTTCGCCTACGACGTAGCCCGTAGCACATGTTCTACGAAGCTACGCCGTAGTACGATGAAAGTATTTTGTGGCGAAATTGTTTAAAGAATGAGGTTCCATATTGGGATATTGGCTGTTTAAAATAAGATTTTCTAAGTTAGAGTTAACAGGCTACTTCTGCGTAAGCTCGCTTCATTCAAAAGTTTTTCGTCTGACATCACAAAGCTAGATTAGAGTCAAGAGCAAACACATCTCAAAAAAAAAGATTACAGTGTATAGAAATATTAAACAGCAGTAAAGTATTTGGCTACGTTAGGGTATAAAAAAAAAAGAAAAGGAGAAAGAAAAAGAGTTTATTTGCGGCCAGTATGACGCACACCAAAAATACACAAAAATTACAATAATATACACATGAAAAATTGGAAAGAAAAGCGTCAAATCCGCGCAAAACGGCCATCTCACAGCATAGTGCTGGGGCTTGTGTACTTTTAGTAACAATGTGTCAGGAAAAACACAGAAAATTGAAGTCTGCGAAATCATCTTAAGGTAGATTTTGGATTGCTGCCATAAGCGGAAATTCAAAGAATTTTGAACGCATATCATCATAAGTCTATAGGAGTCCATTGCTGGACAAAGGCCTGTACTAGTGCACGCCATTGAACTCGATTTCCAGCAACTCGCATCCAGCAGCAGCTACCAGCCACCCTGCGAAGATCATCGCTCCACCCAGCCTGAGGGCGTCTTACCTCACGTTTTCCGAATCGAGGTCTGCACTCAAGAACGCGAATACTTTAAGATAAACCACTAGAACAAGCGTCGGATTGCTTCTTGTCATTCCACTTACAAACAGCCACAGAAAAACTAGTTTCAGTTAAATCTTGGTCAGACTGGAAGCTGACCCCAACATATTTGAGAAAAGGACTATTTTGTTGTCCGAAATAAATAAAATTAAATTAAGAGGCTAGACACATTGGATTTTAAACAGTTTCTACGTCACGGGTGTCCATATCATTGGACACCAGTGTCAGCACATTACACTGTCAGCTGTCAAAATTTAAACAAAAATAAAAAAGGTCCTAAGTCCATGCTCCCATTAATTTGAAGCAGGACGTAAATCTGCTGACATTGTTACACTGCCGACTAAATCACCGGATTACACGTAAAATGGCGACCGGAATAGAGTAATGATTGTGTAATGAGATGCGGGAATGTCCTGTTAATGGTTTAAGTGACCCGCTTGTTTTAGGATAACAGGACTGTCCGCTTCGTCGCAAACTTTATTTGTACTTTGATTAAGGGCGGATTTCATCAATCTGAAACTGAACGCGATCAACATATGAACCACGTTTAAAAGCTGTCAGTGTCATTATTGTCTATGGAATATTGACACTGACAACTCATGAACGCAGCTTGAGCGCGATCAGAGGGCCAATTCTACTAATTTTTAAACAACTTTCACATTTGCATGTCAATCGCATACTGTCAAAAAGCCATAATATTTATAATTTTTTGACAGTTTGCGATTGAGATGCGAATGTGAAAATTTGTAGAATTAGCATACAGTTTTATTGGTGAAATCCGCACTTAGTCTTCTTAACTTTAGGAAGTCAGGTCGTCGTTGATCAATAATTAAATTAATTATAATTTTTTTAAGACACAGGAGCTCGTGGCTAAAGTATAACAGCCGCGTGAGTCGATTTTCAAGGTTAAACAACTCTTGCCGAGTATATACTTAATATGCTAAGATTCCTCCGAGGCTTGGAAAACATGTGAAGCCGTTTATCCCAGCCATTTGTAGAAGACTAGCTAGCTAGCTAGTTCTATGAGCCAGATTTTCAGAAGGAAGCCAGACAACCTGACTCACAAAACTTGCTTCGTTGACGGTGTAAAATAACTTAAAATGCTTAATGCGTAAATTGTGACATTTCAGGCTTTTATTCCACACTCGGTGAAATATTATTTAAACCATAAATCTCCTAATAGTTATTCGAACATTTCCACGTTTTTTTTATCCATCAAAAGTGGCTATATTTGTATGTATACTCACTCACATCCTTTATTTTCTATGTCCTCTAGCGGGCATGCATCCGGTCCGTCCAGGCGCCGTGGGCTACAGCTCAAATATACATCGCAGTTTGTCCGGCCATCCGATAAAAAACGAACGCCAATGTTTACGGATCACTACCGGAACACTTTAATCCGGTCTGAAAAGCCGGTCGATAGGCCAGTGTTGATAAAATGGAGGAGAGAATTTTCAGTTCAGAAAGTTAGTAATAGGAAAAATTATGGTTTCATAACGAAGCATATTAACAGTAAAATTATTTTTTCAATTATGGGTTTTAAGAATTGTTTTTACCTAAGACATAGGATTAACATTGCCATTCAATGAAGCACTCTTTTGGGCTCACTTTCAGTTGACAGCGATGCGGACGAATTTTTGACGCCATATTTTAGTTTTTGTAACAGTGTAAATAGTCAGATTAGAATTTAATAGTACAGTTTTACCCAGGGGTGAAAGTAACTGATTTAGTCCCGAGACGTTTGGCGTCAATAGTTCGAGGAAATAAATAAGTCTTCCATTCGAGGTGAACACTGTTTGCTACCAGCCACACTGTCACCCTGTTACAAAATATGTATATATAACTAAAATTACCATAACGAAATAAATAAGTCTTAGAAAAATGATCCAAATTATTAAAGATCTGCCAAATAACTTTAAAACTGGATTCAATATAAAAATGAAAGATTATGTTACAAGCATTAAAATCAAACAAATTGCATTTAATAAATCTTTTAATATTGAAAACGTCTTCGGGGAATCTCGTTTTTTTTCGGGAAGCTAAATTTTTCATAAATCAAACCAGAGCGCTCCCCGGATCGCAACAAAAACTTTTTCTATTACGAATCCTATTTAACGCGAATTTTTCGAAGAAGAAAATTTTATAAAGAGGAAACAAATCGAATGTTTAAAATTTTTTTGTTCCCTTTATAATTAAGGTTAATTGATTTTTTGTTTATTATTGAGTTTTTTGTGGAAATTACTTTGTATTTGTGTTTTTATTTGCTTTCTTCCGATTTGCGTCTAAACACACTATGGCGAAGGTAGGTACGCGGCTGATTTTAAGTTACGACGTATTCGGCTGATATGACACACCAAAAGGGCCGAACTAACGCGGCAGAAATTCAGCTGCGCACCTTTGTCTCGAGTGTCTCGAGGGTTGTCGTGGCGTCGTTTCGTGTTATCTAAACAGCCGGACAGACAGACCCTAAAAAAGTGATCATGTTAGGTTTCCATTATTACTTTTGAGGTGCGAAACCCGAAAAAGGACTATTTTACAGTAATAATAATTGCAAAGGCTTTAGAAGAGGACAAATACGGGAAATAATATTGAGTGCACCCGTAGTACTTGTAGTCTCGTACAAAATTCAATCTATACGAGACTAAGAGATGGCCAGTTCCAAAGTTATGAAAAGCACAGAGCCTATCATGTTTTTTTTGCATGCCAATACAGTCGGTCGGTACGGGCTGACGTGCGGTGCGCGGGAATGACTGCCTTCTGCAGCTCCCCGCCCCGGATCTTTGTCAGCAAACGAACCAAACTTCGGTCGCATATGAAGTTCGTTTCTATAGAATACGTTGCCACCGATTTGCAGCTGAACTTACGTCCGACCGAAGTTCGGCTGTACGCTATAACGCAACGTGATTTCGGTAAAAGCTGTCGTTAGTAATCCAAATTGCATTGCAGATCAGGTCATGTCGACCTTCGGCTGCATACATTTGGCATAGTGTGTTAGGACACTAAAGTATAAAGACCAGAGTCTCTCGAGATAGACAAGTGACATAATTCAGCGGTAGCGTGGTGAAAGCGATTGTCGAAACGTCAATAAGTAGGTATGGGATTGACATACACTGTCAAAGTGTGACGTCACATAGCTGGTCGGCCTTAGACTAGCGACATTTTATCAACGACAGCAAAGCGATAGATGAACGAAAATTAAAAAATGTATTGGATTAAGCACTATCAAAATGTCACGAGATCAATCCCTAACATTTTGGCATTTCAACAATCGCTGCCGTTGATAAAATTACACTTTGTCTACTGTCTCAGATACCTATTTTATACCACAGACTAGCTTTTCCTTGCAACTTCGTACGCGAATTCCTGTTTTTTTTCTTTTTTACCGTAGAATTTTTTTTTTTTTTTATACACAACGGGGAAACTCTTGGCCCAAATCTCACCTGATGGAAAGTGATGATTAGGCCGAAGATGGAAGCGAGTTTTCAATTTACAACTCTACAAGGAACATGCCAAACATAACTACGACCAGTAGTTTCTTTAGTAAGCTGCGTTGTTTGTCAGTCACTCACCAGTCAAAGGAAGAATTTTATATATTAGGATTTTAAAAATAGCGTGTGGTGCACGTTTGTGCAATGTGTGGGTAAACTTTTTGACAGTCTGTAGTATAAGCGCGAAGGTGGGTTGAGCCACTTCCCGTTGTAGTATAAAACAAACCGACTGTGCTGAAATCTCGGTGCAAGTTCAGGATTCTCTCACCCTTGAGCTGGTATGTGAGCATCAGTCGTCGCTGTACCTATAATACAAAAATCCAGAAGCACTTTAATGTCTTTTAGAGATCCGATTACCAAGAACTAGCTTAAGAAAATAACTAGAGGCGTCTATTTGAGCAAAAAATAATAATCCTCTCTTGTTCAAAAGCTAGAAAGAATTAATGTAATCCTTAATCATGAAAATCGTGAGAATTACAAAGATCAACCAATATTATTAGACAAGAAAAAAACACGATGTCGGCTGCCAAATTCCATCTTAAACCTACTTTTAATAAAACAAAAATCTTAAAGAAAAGGCAAAATCATTGTCTGCTTTATTGTTTGTTTCTAGGCCAAGTAAATTAATTATTTTCTTTTATATTAAGGAAACAATGAGAATTGTTAATGAGCGTTGGCTATTCTCGTTTCTTTTTTATCTTTCTCGTATTGCGTATTCATTTAGAAATATTGGATGAGGTTCTAGTGGTAGCGGGCTGAGTCGAACTATTATGTTAGAGAGTTTTCTTCTTTTAGAGTCAATGGTTAACTTCGATGCAATTTGGGCTTAGCTGGTTACTTTAGGTGTTGCCAGTAATGACTTATGGAACCGAAACATGGTCGCTCACAATGGGCCTCATCAGAAAGCTTGCTTGGAGTTTCCTTGAGTACTCGAATCAGGAATGAGGTCCGCAAGAGAAACAAGGTAACCAACAAAGCTCGAAGGATCGCCAAACTGAAGTGGCAATAGGCAGGGCACATTGCTCGCAGAACGTCGAACAGTCGATGAGGCCGAAAAGTTCTGGAGTGGCGAACGTGTACTGTAAGACGTAACGTTGGAAGGCTTCCCAGAAGGTGAACCGTTGACCTGTTGAGGAGCACGGGTAGCAGATGGATGCCAGACGCAAAGGACCCAGTGTTGCGGTCACACTTGGGGGAGGCCTATGTAAAGAAAGAAAGAAATAAAAAAAACTTGTTTATTTGGTACTAGCTGACCCGCGCAACTTCGTCTGCGTCACATTTTCCATGAATGCTCCGCTTCTTTTTGTTTTAGCGTTTTGACGTATAGCTTAAAGCTTTCCTCAATAAATGGACTATGTAACACTAAAAGAATTTATCAAATCGGACCAGTAGTTCTTGAGATTAGCGCGTTCAAACAAACAAACTCTTCAGCTTTATAATGTTATAGTATAGATACAAAGTTAAACACAATGTCTAGCAGTGGATGTCTTTCTGCTGATATAATGAAGTTACTACAGTTAGTACAGCATCAATGGCAATCAGAAGGTCCTCAAAGTTGCAGGTGTATAGACATTTTGTTTGATCAATTCAGCATGTTGGAGGGGGACATCGCTTAATGTTTTTGAATTGTAATACTGAGATATAAAGGGCTGTGTTTGAAAAATGAAAGGGCTGCTAAGGCCGGATTTCTTTGCAATTTGTTCTTTTTTTTTACTTGGTATGGGTTTGCTCTTGACTCTAGCCTTGGTCAGAGATGACAGAGACAAAGTCTACGATGGAATGAGCTTACCCAGAAGTAGCCTGTTCACTCTAACTTTGAAAATATCAGGATTGTAAGCATCAGACGCAGGCAAAGAGTTCCACTCCTTTGCTGTGCGCATTATGAAAGACGCTTGGAAGCGCTTAGTGCGAGTTGGTGGAATAGCAACAAGGTAGGGATGGCAAGTTGCAGTGCGTCTGGATGTCCGATGTTTACCTACCGTTTTCCATGGCTACCTTATTGTGGCTTATACGAGTATCACAGGAATCCTGCAACTATCATGAATAAAGATGAATAAAGGAAAAGAGCTTCTATCAGAATCACCAAAGTTCCCAAAAAAATAAGAACACCTTAAACCCATTTTTTAAATTGATTTAGGCTCGATACTACTGGTCATATTTTTTTCTTTGTATTAGTCGATGACTGCGATTTTTTTCAACAATATCTGACAGCTTCGATGCGTGAATGATTTACGAGTTCAAAAGTAAGTGTATTATAAAATTCTGATTTCTCTGGGGACATGATACAAATCATGTCCATGAGCCCATCCATCAGCTATCTTTGCCTTCATGTATCAAATTTTGACAGTTTAAAAATGCCAAATGCATTTGATTTTAATGGTTGTTTCTTTTTTCTATTAATTGGCATACATTTTACCACTATCTCACCTGATGGTAAGCGATGATGAGGTCGAAGATGGAGCAGACTTGCCTAGAAGTAACCTATTCACTCTTGACTTAAAGACTCCCAGGTTGTAGCTATTAGGAAACACAGACTCAGGCAGGGAACTCCACTCCTTAGATGTACGCACTATGAATGTGTTCCCAAAACGGATGTCGTACATAGGTACTTTGGCTTCTCAGTCACTATAAGAGACCGGCTATTAAGAAAATTGGGTTGGATCGCTAAATGGGAAAAGTTTCTGGTCAAATCTTCGGATCTATTTATAACCGACTTCCCAAAAAGGAGGAGGTTCTCAATTCGGTTGTATTTTTTTTTTATGTTTGTTACCTCATAACTCCGACAATTATTATGAACCGATTTGAAAAATTCTTATTTTATCTGAAAGGATATACTTGCAGATTGGTCCCATTTAAATTTTATCAATATTGGTTACGAACTTTATATTTTAAATCGAAATTTCTGGAATTCGTCTACTTGGATGATGGTTTTATGTCATCCAAGTAATCGAAATTGCGTATTTTGCTTTTCTGCGATTTTGCAGTGGTGTTTTCAGGTGTGGGGTACCACTTAAAAGTGATTCAGAAGTCGGTGTCAAAATACGAAGAAACTAACAAAAACACCGACTTCCGAAATTAAAGTTATTTTTTACTTTGTAGCACGTGTTGTTTTTTTGGAAATCGGTTGTATTTATTTTTGTAAAAAGTTTTTGTGAACATCACAGTGTAAAAATGTAGGTGTAACTTAAAGTGAACTGTCATTCCAACTTGATAAGACGAACTAACAGCGGGTCAAAAAAGTTCACTTTAGCCGAATCGCATTAGAATCAAAATATCAATCACACGACAATCTGTCAAATTTCATTTTCATCTTTACGGCAAACGCATTAGGTTCAAGATTGATTGGGTAAATTTGACCGTGACGGGTAGCGTGATTTCCTTTCTGATTCTCTTAAAGTGACCTTTTTTATATCCGCTGCTCACTAAGGCTGCGTTTCCACCAGAGATGTGCGATGGAAATGTGTCGTGCGAGGATGTTTAGCTGTGCTGTGAAAATGTGTGGGTGTTTCCACCAAAGCTGTGCGTTTGAAAATGTGCCTACGAGAATGTGTAGCGGAGCTGTGAAAATGCGCATTAATGTGTGGTGCGAGGATGCGTTACGAAGCTGTAAAATGTGTCGACGGGGGTGCGGTGTAGTGGAAGCGGAGTAACGCGAACGCCTGCCTGCCGCTCACGTCTCGCTTTGCTGTCGTTAGCGCTTGTAGTCGTACGGTTGCGTGGCATAATGGAAGAAAATTTAACTGGCTGTACAGTATGCGCAAACTTCGCAACACATCCTTCTCAACACACATTCCTCGCAACACATCCCTCGCATTCATCCCTCGCATACATCCCTCGTACACATCCCTCGCACACATCGCTCGCTTGTTTTATATGCGCAAAAATCTAGCTCCGCTGAGACGTTTCCATAAGAGCTGTGCTGACCGAGGCGATGTAAATGAAGCGATTCTATTAGCCCGGTTTCCACCGCAAGCGGAACGGACCCATTAATGACTTCGTTATATATTCATAACAAAAATTTAATATTCAGAACAATATCAGTCATGAATAAATGTTGAACTGACTTTCATAAGATGAATAGATTTCATGATACTTCAGGTGGTGGATGATAAAGAGCATTTATGTATGCAGTTTGCGCTTGCGAGTTTAACGAAGTCATTAATGGGTCCGTTCCGCTCGCGGTGGAAACCGGGCTTATTGGTTCTTTACAAACACATTCCTCGCTACACATCCTCGCACATCTCTGGTGGAAACGCACCCTTAATGTTAACTTTAAATAAGTGTTTTTGATGAGTTTTTTGCAGAAAAACACCAACTTAGACCGCATCATCGCTTACCATCAGGTGAGATAGTGGTCAAACGCGTGCCTATAAAAAGTAAAAAAAGCCACTAATTGACAAAAAAGAGTAAGTAACTGGAGAAATTACTGGTCATAAAGAAGTTTAAAAAAAGAATCTACCAGCTGTATTCCCCGCTCTCACAGCCACCTCACCCTGATGGGTTCCCGTTTTCTTGGCACTCGGAAACTGAAATGTCTGATGAATTGCTAATGATACGCCGAGTTTCTTTTTGTTAAATCTTGTAAATGTTATTCTTAGTTGTATTTCTGCGTCGTGATAACCTTTCGAGGTTAATCGTAACTTTTTTATTTGTTAGGGACGGACTAGGGACGAATTAGGATTGTAGGTCAAAGAGATGTTTAATAGCTTTTTCTTTACGGGAACATTTTTGGTAAACGAGTTTATTTTTTCCGAATTACTGCATGCTCTTGAGTTTCATCAAATTAATATTTTTATTAACATACCGTTATGCAAGATACATCAGTGATTTTTAAATTGGGTCTTTACCTGAAGCTTTTTGATTTATGGTATTTGTGAAACGTAAGTGAACATAATATTTATAGCAAGATAAAAGTGGTTTTAATTTGTTGGTTTGGGTTTTGTTTTATTCTCTGCAATATCTTCATATCCATAGCCATGAACTGGGGCAATAGTTCAAAGCCTACCTACCTATGTAAAATTACGGCCAATTTATCAGTTAAAATTGAGCTGCACGCTAGAGAAAACGAGTTCTTTATTAAAACTGAGCTTGACGTTCCAATGATAAATTAAGCATGATAGAAGCGTATTCCAGAATAAAAAAAGTCTCTTATTTACGATTTTTTTAATCTAAACCCAGTTTTAAGAATCTATCGGGACAATTCATAAAATATACTCGTTAGCTCGTCACCCGCGTCCGTAGGAGAATACCCTTCAGCGAATCCCTACACGTGGTCTCCGGGTGGTGCTAAACAGATGACACTAACCTCTCCGTGGTCTAGTGGACCACCTGATTCAGACCCAGAGGTCCCGGGTTCGATTCCAAGTGGAGGCAAATTTTTTGCTCGGTGTGGTTGGTGGTAGGACTTGTTCTAAGTCCGCCTGGCAAGCTACCACCATCATGTCTAAGTCTGTCGCCATAACAACATTGTTAACAGCATTGTTGTGTTCCGGCAGGTATGATAGCCAGTTCCACTGTGTAAGAGGATTCCGGGTGAAACTCGCTTCCATCTTCGGCCTAATCATCACTTTCAATCAGGTGAGATTTGGGCCAAGAGTTTCCCTGTTTTGTATAAAAAAAAAACATAAATAAATTTTCAACAACCAAATCGCACCACTTGACATGCAATTAAATTGTGATGGGTCGAAATATGTGCCTTCCAAAGTGCATTGTAGCCGTACAATGTAACCTAAAGTTAACAAAACATGCACTTCAATTCAAAACTAATCACAATCACAAACACAAAGTAAACCCGTGCAATATCCTGACTGTGGCAGCTCTAACTCTCGCCTGAACTAATAATGCAACGTGCCAAATTCTACTGTCTACCATTAATTAATAATGAAATGCCATTATCAATGAAACAACTGAACAGTTATACCCTAGTGGTGACTGTTTCAAGTTACCTATTACGTGTTAAAAGCCAAGCTGTTTGAACAGAAAATCATATACTGCTGGACAAAAGCCTCCTACAAGCATTGCAGTTACTACCAAGTCTGTATGTTCACATACAGCAGTACTCACGGCCCTGACAAGGACGTCGGTCTACCTTCTAAGAGGCCTTTCAACGGCACGTCTTAACTTTTTTCATTTATTTCATTTCTAATGCTCTCAAAACTTTGAATGAAAACATGCTGAGGAAGCCGGTACGACCTAGAACAAAAAAGGTCGGAGAGGCCCGCATTGTCCCCGCGTGATGGTTTAGGTTTTTCGGTCTCACCACGGAAAAAAAAAATACAGGATGAATTTTTCTACTGACTCCCATCCATGTTCCTTCATTGCCCTCTGTGTTCCGGAGCTACGGTGTCTCTTGCGAATAATCCCGCGACTCCGGCAGGCGTCGGCCCTTTCGGGCCCCTCTGTGTGCTGACTCTCTTTGAGGCGCGCGTGGAACACTAACGCGCCGTCGACACGGCCTGTCGTCACTAGACGGACGGACGGCGTGCCACCCATAGCTCGCCGTCCACAGGCCCGCGCCTACGGTGGCCGGAGGTCACGAGGTGTTGGCCCCCGACGCCCGCGGCGTCTACCACGGCGGCTGGGACGAGAGGGTCTCCTCTCCCTCTCCGCCACCTCCTTCGCTAGCATGACTGCTTCGCAGAAGGAGGCAACGGCGTCCCATTCCGTCTCGCTCCGGACCATGGCTTGGACCAGGGCCGGACGCGAGAGGTTGCCGCCGAAGTACATGCTCATAGTGTCGGGTGCCTGGATGCACCCGACACTATGAGGAATACCGAAAAACGCTGAAAGGAATTTCTTGGCTGAAAATAGTGATTTGTTATGAGGATAGGACAGGGATAGGAGGCCATTGCGCCCAACGATCTAGGGAGTTGTCCATCGATTTGAAAAGAAGAACAATTTACAAGACATCCAAATATTGACATCTATATTTATAAAACAAAGACGGGTTTGTTACAACACTTATAACTCGAGATCTGCTGAACCAATTTTCATGGTTATTGATTCGTTGGATTTGTCTCCGACCCGAATAGCAGAATACATCTTAAAAACAATGAAAACTCGATATGTGCAATGAATACTTAATTGACGGGAGCGAAGCCGCGGGGGACAGCTAGTTTATTTATTTATTTATTTATTTTATTAGGATCTCCAACAAAGAATACACCTTACTTGCTATATTATAAAAGAGTTATAAAATAAAATAAAAACCATGTGCTTCCTCAATTATAGGAGACCACATCATGCAATAGAGAAAAATCAAACTATACCTAACTTATGTAGACAATTTAAATGTACATAGCAGTCAAAGTTATGTTATTATTTAACGTTTTGTACTATTATATTAATAATTAAATTTAATAATTGATTCCATAGGCAGTATCTCTAGAATAATTATCATTAAGGTTGGCGATTTTACACAAAGATCAAATAGCAAAGCAAACACAGAAGAAAATTAAATTGCTTACAGATAAACAAAACACAACTAGGCAGGCAGTTCAACACTCACATAACATGCAACTGTGTGCGGATCAGTGACTTATATTTACCCAGAGAATTTGAAAAAATGTCTATGTCCTCCGATGCACATGCCAAAGCATTGTACTGCTGGCTCATTCTGGAAACCGGTGAATGTTTACCCAGATTTGTTCGGTATTGTGGGGCTTTGAGTAAAGGGCGGCGATAACGTGGGATTCTAGCAGGAACATTAATGTTTATTTTGCTAAGAAGTTGTGGACAGTCAATACCATTGTTAAGCAACTTAAACAGGAACGTCAAATCAGAAACTGTACGGCGAGATTTGAGAGGAATGATTTTAAAATAATTCAGCTTGTCCGCATATGATCTCGAATTCCTAACTCTAAACCGAAAAGCTAAGTGACGAACAAGTTTCTTTTGGACTCTTTCAATTCTATTTGTGTGAACCTGGTATGTTGGATTCCAGACCGTGCTACAGTATTCCAACTGACTTCTTACATAGCTATTGTACAACAAAAGTGTGGTAGTAGGCTTTTTGAATTCTTTAGAAGATCGCAATATAAATCCAAGTGCCCGATATGCTGAGTTGAGCATTTTTTCAATGTGTTCATTAAATCTCAAACTGCTATCCAAATACACTCCCAAATCTCGGATAAGCGTCACTTCATTCAATGTGTTTCCCTGAATATTGTAGCTTGACTGAATTTTATTACGTTTTCTAGTAAATTTTATGTGGTAACATTTGGTACAGTTTAGATACATTTTATTCTTCGTACACCACTGAGATAATTTATCTAAGTCCATTTGCAGCAACTCAACATCGGCATTAGTCAGAATAATGCGTGTCAACTTCAGATCATCTGCAAATAGGTATGGCGTAGTATATTTAAATACGCTTGAGATATCATTCACAAATATAATGAAGAACAATGGGCCCAAATTGGACCCTTGTGGCACACCTGAGGTTGCAAAATAAGGCTCTGACTCATCACCCTCTATGACAACCAAAGATGGCCTATTGTTAAGGTATGACCTACACCAATCTAATGTGGCACCGGTGATACCCAGGGACCGAAGTTTAATCAGCAATAGTTCATGATTTACCTTGTCAAATGCCCTCGAAAAATCAGTGTATATTGCATCGACTTGTAGACCCTTGTCGACTGCGGATATTAAGTCAGTGACATAAGTGACAAGATTTGTGTCCGTAGACTTTTTAACCATGAAACCGTGCTGACTAAAGGTTAGGTAGCTTTTAACCTGGTTGTAAAATATCGGGTACACTAGTGTTTCGAAGACCTTAGACAAAGTGCACAGAATTGAAATTGGTCGATAGTTAGATATCACCTCGCGCTTATCGTTTTTGTGAATAGGCACTATTCTTGCACGTTTCCATATATTCGGGAAGACACCTGTTTTAAGTGAAATATTATATATATCTGATAATGGAGAGGACACATAACGAGCACATCGTGACCAAAATATTGGGGGAATATTATCAGGCCCTGCACCCTTTGCCAGGTCAAGTCCAGAAAGTTTTTTAAATACTGCCTCTTGAGATATTGAAAGAACATTAATGGGTGGAATAGGGATTGATGTAAGAGGCAGATTATCGATAAAGCAGCTATGGTCAAGAGTTTGCGAGTCATATACCGATGAGAATTGATCAGCAAATAAATTCGAAATTGCTTTACTTCCAGATGCAGTTACAGTACCCAGGGTCATTTTAGAGGGATAGGAAGTGGTACTTTTCCGAAGTTTTTTAATATGTGACCAGAAGAATTTGGGATGGCCTTTTATTTTATTTTCTAATTCATCTATGTAATTATTGTAACACGTTTGCATTAATTTTTGAGAATCTCTTCTTACATAATTGAATTCAACTACATCAAGTGGATTTTTAAATTTCTTTATTCTGTTACGATATTTCAATTTTTGTTTAAGCAATTTTATTAGTTGTTTAGAATACCATGGTGGGTATTTTCCTTGCGTGAAAATAGTTACCGGCACATATTTTTTAATAAGATCCCTAACTATACTGTAGAATTTATCCAACATTTCATTTACATCATGAAGACAAAGTGCAAATTCATTTTCCCAGTTGATGTCCTTTAGTGCATCAGTTATCGCTTCGTAGTCAGCTTTGTAATAATTGGGTTTGTTTAATAGTTTGCAATCATTTTTAGTAATTACAGGTAGAATGGGCATGAATTCTAAAGCAGGGTGAAACTTATCCAACTCCCTTATGGGGTCAAGACAATTGCTGATTTTGATTTGGTCGACATCGGAGAGTATTAAGTCTAATATTTTACTATGGAAGTTTTTGATATAATTGAACTGCTTTAAGTTATTTAAAGCGACAAAATCAAGTAGAAGATTCTTTACATTGCCAGTGCCACATGCAGAGGGCAAGCACGACTCATTGGCAGCATCATCTATCCAATCAACACAGCTCAAGTTAAAGTCACCAACTATTAATGTGGGACTGTCACTGTTGACATTCATGATTGAGTTGCAATTTTCGGTAAAATGTTCCAAAACTTCCGTGGACACTGGAGGGGGTAAATAGACGGCGCATATTTTAAGAGATTTCACGCTAGAACTGGATTTGGTCTCAATCGTAATCCATAAATCTTCACAGTTACTTTCCCACTCAACCATGCGAGATGAAATCAACTTATTTGAAACCGCTATAAGTACTCCACCACCAGTTTTTTTATGTTTATTGAAAGAAGATGTTTCACGATCCCTTCTATATACCGTATAGGAGCCACTAAATAATTCGGCATCAAAAATACCACTGCAAAGCCAGGTTTCGGTAAGGACATAAACATCGTACGCGTTATTATGTATGTGTTGACGTACCTCACTCAGTTTACTACGCAGACCTCTAGTATTTTGGTAGTAACATTTTAGGGAATTGAATTATGAAAAATAATGCTATAGAACATACTTAGAGTTACACTGATACACGAATTTATGTTAACGACATTAATTTATCATGATCTCCAATAAGCACAGTTTGAGAGGTTTCATCCTTTTTCAAGAAAATTCTTCCGTTGCGGACCCACACGAACTTGTATGCTAATTCTTTAGCGCGTACTCGCGTTGCCGCATGAAGAGCTTTATTTTCCGGGGACAGATGTTCGACGACGAATATTGGAACAGGTTTGTCAGCAGCTATACCGAGGTGACTCGAGGAAAGTCTGCATTTTGGGTTGGCCTTATTGAACTGTATTGATGCTGCCAGGAACGTATCTCATAAACGGGAACTCGTAAATTTAACTAAGACTGATCTCGGCCGCATATTCTGTGAGTCTTTTTTAGCAACCCTCGTGCAAAGTTGAATGTCACTGTCTTTTATGTTGCAGTCAAGCACTTTGCTCAGCTGGAGAACAGTACTTACCAAATTCTCTGATTTATGTTCGGGTATACATTGCAACTCAATGTTATTCGTAGTTAATAGTATTGAAGCATTTCATTATTCATATTATTTTTATTGACATGACATCACTGATAGATAATTTTAAATGACTGGAATTGTATTTAATTTTATATTATTAATTGCATAAAAACTTAAATTTAAATTATGAAATTGATACTTGTACTTCATTTTATTCCTATTTTTTTATTAAATGTGTACTATATGTAAAACCGAGAAGTAAAATCTAAATATTTGCACGGCAGAAATGCCGAATATAGTAAAACTCATAGATTTTAAGAACTTATGTCAGCTACTTACCTATATTCTTGCAAATAAATGTATCATTCATTAATTCAAGGATCGCCTAGTAAAGAAAGTAAAATTCACTGTTATCATATTAGTTTTAAGGGCTTTAAATTAAATATTATACATTATCTTCCTAGTGTATTATAAAGGGAACGGTAAAACAGTCGACATCCGAAATCACCAGAATATTAAAAGCAATTTTTCAGTGGCTATCCAATTTTGCATATTATCGTCGAAATTTGAATAAAGGTAGCATCGGAAGCGTTGGAAAAATGTTTGTTATGTTTTATGTTAATTTTGTGGGAGAAGGCTTATTATTATTATTTTTTTACTATTCGTATGTCATCCTGACCATACGTTTGACCGCTACCTGATGTTAAGCGATGATGCAGTCTAAGGTGGAGCACGCTTGCCTAGAAGTAACCTATTCACTCTTGACTTAAAGACTCCCAGGTTGTAGTTATCAGGAAACAGACTCAAGCAGGGAATTCCACTAAGCTGTACGCACAATGCATGAATTCCCAAAACGTTTTGTGCGTATAGGTGAGATGTCCACCATGTACTTACGCTTCGCCATACGTCGTGTGGTCCGATGGTGGAACGGGCTTGGTGGAATTAAATAATGTAATTCCGTCGCACACTCCCCAAAATGTAACCGATAGAAAACCGAAAGGCCAGCAACTCGGCGTATCGTCTCTCAAGACCACCACCAAGTGCCGCAACCGCTAGGATCAAGCATCAACGTGTTGTATATTTAGTTTCACGATGGACTCGGACGACGAAACACTGCTGTAAGTGTAACTATAAAAACGAAAAAAGATTCTGGAAATCGGAACCTAAGAAAATGTTGCTGTTAATTTGTGTCAGTAAACGAATTGAATTTAATAAAATAAAAGGAGAACTGTAACCAAATATTTCAGAACTACTTGCGATTATCAAGAAGAAAATATATCTTTCAAAATACTGAAGAAAGACTCGGCTGACTTCGAATCTCATATCGCTGGACCACTCTCAACCTCATCGATAATATCTTCACCCTGATTTTTGTCCATGTTTAAACTTGTTAAAAAAACTACGTGCGCATCATCACTAGTTGATCGATGAAATGACGCGCGCACTCAGAGCGGTTGCAGCGCTGCCACCGCGCGTTTATTATATACTAGCTTCTGCCAGCGACTTCACCCGCATAATCCCTAGGCAACATACTCCCGGTATAAAAAGCAAACTATGTGCTCTTTCAGACTATAATCTATTTCTGTTTATAAATTTCATTCAGATCCGTTCAGCTGTTCTGTTCTGATTGAGTAACAAATATCCATCCATCCGAACTTTCGCCTTTATAATATGGGTAGTATTTAATCCTACAACTGTAAATCCAATTTATTATATTCAAATATTCGAAGTTACCACCAAAAATATTGAAGCTCATCAAATAAATCAAATCTTTTATTATATTATACTGTTTGATCTATAAAGCTAAACTGTTTTACCGAATGACTATCTGTTAACTAAAAATTATCTAATTCCCGTGACGTCGACCGTTTAGGGTTAGCGTTTCCGTCAGCAGGACGACGGAGCCCCGCCGGGCGGGGCTCGTATTTTTGTCTGGAAAAGGAACCTCACTAACCGAACCTTGGGGTGCCCCTGACGTTAACCGTCATTATTTTGTGTCTTCGTAATTTAGTGTGCAAATCAGTATTTTTGTTATACAGTGGGTAATTAGTTGGAAGATTTAGTTTCCTTGAATTTTAAATAGAGGTGCAATTTTAACATTATAAATGTTAGAACAAAGCACCGCGGCACTTTGCGGCAAATTTGAAGGCCCCCTAACTTTCAGCTCGCTTAACCTTAGTTTTCACAGTGAGTTTTTTACTGAATAACACTACCTATTCTACAAGTTTTAACACTCTTACCTAAAAGAAAAGACGCTAAAGCCTGATCCCTTCCCCACCCTGTAAATCACTGTAGCAAGAACTGTGAAATTCAAACTGCATGCATATTGAGGTACAATTACAAGGGGCTTAGCCGAGCCGTCGTGAGCGGTAGTTCCATTATATAGAAGATTATCTGATATTACGCGGATTAACTGTTGTATTAAACGTGCTCCAATGAGCGGACTCACAGAATTTGCCTACTAAATTAACATCTGCTTAGCTTGACAAACTTTCAGTCTAGCTTGTGATTAGATTTCTAAAATGGAAGTGAGCGGGTTTTTTTTTATTGCCGTTCCTTGTAGCATAAAATAACATCACGCCTTCTTGCGAATGTTAAGCAGAAGTGTATTTAAATTTAATGTCCGTAAAAATACGATTCGCGGCCGTAACGCATGTTTATCTAAAGAATTATACAAATTTTAACTATCAATATTAAAATTTATTTACATTTCATATTTTAATATTTATTAATTTAAGCCCCTTTATTTCCATGGAAGATGGGTAGGCCTTTATTGTGGGACGCTACTTGTGTCGATAATCTTGCGCCATCCTATCTTCTTAGCTCGTCGTGCTGTGCTGGCTCTGCGGCTTCGGCTGCTGAAAACCTCAAACGGCGGAAATATAGTAGCCTTATTGGCAACTACATTTTTGAGCCGTTTGGGGTTGAAACTCTTGAACCGTGGGGTCCGAGTGCTCACGTCCTATTTAAAGATCTTGCAAAACGCTTAGTTGACGCTTCGCGTGACCCAAGAGCTGGCTTTTACCTTGGACAGAGGATAAGCATTGCCATACAACGTGGCAATGCAGCCAGTCTTTTGGGCTCACTTCCAGTCGATAACGATGGGGACGAATTTTTTGATGCCATATTTTAGTTTAGAGTTTTTTTTTTCTTTTTTAAGTGTATAAAGTTTGTTCTTTAAATAAATGACCCCTCAACATTAAGTTCATACAACTCGATTGAATGACTTTTTCACGAAATCACATTCAATCGAGGTCTATGAACTTAGAGGGTTATATTGATGATTCAAATGGCTATAATCCTTTAGATAAATACTTTTTACGATGGCGAACCATATTTTGTTCAACATACAGCTTGACACTGACCGACAAATTGCAAAAAACATGAAAATATTTAAATTTCGCGGGCTACCCTGGAGCTTACACCTTAACCAGTTTTATTTAAGTCCCAGGTAATTGGAAGCGAGTCTATTACCATCAACTGGGCACTTAGTTTTCGGGCTGTCATTGAAAGAGACCAGAGAGCCATTTCTACTATTTTTTAAACAACTTTCGCATTCGCATGTCAATCGCAAACTGTCAAAAAATCCTTAATTTTCATACATTATTGACAGATTGTGTTTGAGATGCAAATGCGATGCGAATGTGAAAATTGGTAGAATTGGCATTCAGATTAAAATAACTCAACAACACTGGTCGAATCGAGAAGTGCCATACTATCAGCGAATACGATTGTCGAAATGCAAAAATATAAGAGACTAGCTGTCCCCCGCGGCTTCGCTCCCGTCAACTGGCTACCCTACCTACCCATTTTTTTGTTTTTAAACCTTCCCTGTATTCTGGCGAACTAAACAAAAAAAGAATTACCGAAATCGGCCTAGCCGTTCTTGAGTTATAAAATTACAAAAAAGTGGCATTTATTTTTACATATGTTGATGATTGCTGACGTCAGTTTTCAACACGTTTGTCAATACCATACATGTTTAACGTTTGACAATCGGCTTCGCTACGGTACCGCAGACAGAATATCAATTGTATAGCGCTTCAGAAGGCTTATGTAGTGCGATTCTCATAACGTAAGCGTTCGCTTATGTCGAATTGTATGGAAAAAAGATTTCCGTTATTGGCACCAGATGGCGTTTCTTCAGTTTCAATACTAATTCGATCAACAACGAACGCGATCGAGAACCACAGAACTTCATGGTCAGTTAGCAACTTTTACAACCACTAGATCAATGAGGTAGTTGTTATACATTCTTTATAATACTAAAATGTTAATCAATACGCTTAGATTGAAAACCGACTTGAGGGCCAATTTTACTAATTTTTAAACAACTTTCGCATTCGCATGTCAATTGCAAACTGTCAAAAAAGCCTTAATTTTCATTCATATTTGACAGTTTGCGATTGCGATGCGAATGTGAAAATCAGCGAAATAACAGTAATTTACTTAACCGAATTCAGTGAAATGACAGTAATTTACTTAACGGAACTCAGTGAAATAACAGTAATTTACTTAACCGAACTCAGTGAAATGACAGTAATTTACTTAACCGAACTCAGTGAAATAACAGTTGTAGAGAATACTTATTTACAATATTGTCAGTTGACTCGCCAACGCACCACCGCACAGGCCGACAGTTCGACAACGACTGACCGCCCCACCACTCGTACCGGTATTTATAACCGAGGGACGTGTGCGCCCGAGGCAACGTCACAATAATGTTATCAGTTTGTAGGTAGTTCGATATATTGATATCTACATACACTACAACAGTAATTTACTTAACCGAACTCAGTGAAATGACAGTAATTTACTTGGAGCGGCTGCTTATTTGACCTTCCAGTCTTGAGACACCTTTGGCAAGACTGTTTTTAGATTTTCTAACTACTGACATACCGTGATGACTAGCAAAGATCTACAAATGACAGCAGAAACATAACGGCTTAACGTGATTTCTGAGGCACGAAAGAATCTCGCTTAGCCTCGGAGATCGCAACGTGTGGAACTTAACCAACAATCTAAAGTACTTACAGGTACAAGTTACTTGATTCCCACGTCACATTCTAAGTATCTATTTCCTCATTCAGCAAGTGAATCAAAGTAATCAATTCGCCAGCAACGGCAACACGGCGCGTATCAAAACGCTCGCAACTGCAACTACCAGGAGTTGCGGAGTTCGACGCCTCACGCGGGGGACTAATGACTGCGCATCACTAACCTAGCGGCGGGTTGCACCTTGGACGGTTTAGTAAAATTTAATTAATTACATTACAGGGTAAGCTCGCTCCATCGTAGACTTTGTCTCTGTCATCTCTGACCAAGACTAAAGTCAACAGCAAACCCATCTCAAAGAAAAAATAAGGTCAAAAACAAGGGTAGGTAACAAATCTTCGGAACGTTAACTGGTAAAAGGACATTGTTCAGTGCCCATACATCGTTCGCCTAAGAACCAACAGAGACGTGAATTTACTATCTGTGTTTTAAATAATGCATATGTTCGACTGAAACTAAATTAAAATCACGGACACTTTTCAGAATTGTAAAATATCCAAAATGATTTCGGATTTTGAGGTTATAAAACATACTAAACAATAGAAACATACCAAATGGACTAAGATCCCAGAGCTGCCAGACTTTTTATCTCACCAAAAAATGGTGTAGAGTAGTGTTACTATGTTCTTCTAACATACGAAAGCGTGATAACTTAGGGCGACGGCCGATTCCCTGATATCAGGTGCAAAATACATTACATCAAAGTGTCAACTGTCATTTCATCGACTGTCAGTGTCAATAGTGTTCGTGTCATACAGCGCTTTAATCGCTTTATTCTTTTTGTAGGTAACTAAAAATCTTACAGCGCTGAGACTGCTTTGTTTCATTTTAGAATAATGGCGCCGGGTTATAAAACCCAAGTGAGTTACTTTTTAAAATGGTTTCGTAATTAAAAAGTGTCCGTTCTATTCTAATCATTAAAATGTAATTAAAAAAAAAACTAGGAATAGTGGTAAAGGTTTCGCATGTGTTGATTCATAGGCCACTTTTTACCATGTCCATTCCGAAATTCTGTTTCCTGTTTGATGAGTAGTAAGTGTAAATCATTTTTTTCTTACTGCTCATCTGTTCTTTTCTGATTAATTTTGTAGCGGGATCCCAATTCGTTTCCTCGAGACTCGTCGAGCGTCAACTCAGCGCTTTTCTGGTAGTACCCACTTTTGATTCTGGCTCTCAAGAGTTGCAGTGGTTGGCCCATAAATGTGTATAAAAGATTAAGAAAATGTTGATTTTATGGATCTCCTGTGCAGCAGACGTTTGCAATATAATCCTAAAGTGATAACCAAAAACATGTATAGAAAATTTTAACCCTGTTGGCAATCTTGGTACAGCAAAGTCCACAAAGATCATCATCACAGTCAAAGCAAAACACGTCACTTCAAATTTCATATTAACCTAATCTTCCCAAAAATCAATGGTTACTTGAACTCTGGTTAGCGCGGTGTCACCTGCCAAACCGTCCCGAACTTAAGTGAGTTAGGAGCAAGTGCAGCTACATTTACAAAGTTAGCGAGTTGACGCACACGAATCCTTTGAATCGTGCCAGCACCGCCTTGATTTCTTTAATCAGGTTTAGAGGTTTTCAGCTGAAACTTCTGATCTGAGCTCTCTTTGGAATGTTGACGGAGTTTTGTTAGTTGTGGAACTGTTCGTTATCAGAAAAACTGCTACCGAAGCATTTTCTTTTTTTTTTTACTTGAAATGGCTCTTGACTCTAGTCTTGGTCAGAGATGACAGAGATACAGTCTACGATGGAGCGAGCTTACCCAGAGAGAGCATTCATATTTCACGTAAATCTTTTATGCCAATAAAATTTGACTGTTTAAATTATCGTGCCTGATTTTATGTCTAGGAAAACAACAACAGAAAATTATGTCAACATTTTAGTCTACATGCGATGATGCGCCACCGATACATGGTCATACCACCCACACACACAAAACGTTTTGGGATCACATTCATTGTGCGTACAGCTAAGGAATGGAATTCTCTGCCGGAGTCTGTGTTTCCTGATAACAACAACGTGATAGTCTTTAAGTCAAGAGTTAATTGGTTACTCCTAGGCAAGCGTGTTCCATCTTCGACCGCATTATCGCTTACCATCAGCGAGTCTATCAAAAGTAAAAAAAAAACCTTAGACTACTAAAATTCACGCTAACTTTAACATCTAAGAGAATAATGACCCAGCCTGCAAAATAGGTGAAACAATCCCTGAGTTTACCTTTACAAAAAAGGTCTAGAAATCAAGAAAAATCTGTGAAGTTATAAATTGTTCTGAAAGGATCGTAGTCTAGTTATGCAGGGTTAGAGTTATTGCTTACTGAGCCACAGAATAGATAGTTACAGATAACTAAACGCAGAAGAAAACTGATTCACGCTCAAGTAGACGCGGATGTTCACATTTCAGCATAGGGAACAGAATCCGCGCGCCAGCAGTGACTAGAAACACTAGAAATTCGACTCTTGTATGTTTGCATGATGTGTGCTTTAGTTTTTATCAAAATTGTGCTCAAGACTCCTAATAGTCACAGTATGCCTAGCCTTTTCCCAATCAGGGTGGCTTAGTTAAGCTTGGTGCAGCTGAGCATCGGTATTATACATGGACCAACTGCCTATTTAACCTGTTACCTGAATCCTTCGCAAGACTGGTAACAGATTTTCTGGCTTCTGACTATTCGTAATGACTGTCAAAAATGTTAAATAACAGCCAGGACCAATGGCGTAACGTGCTTTCTGAGGCTCGGAGGAAATTTATTTTATAATATGTGGTCACCCATCTACAGACAAGCAAGTGTAGCCTAACCCATGTGGCTGTTATTATTGGACCTTCGACGCCAATTTATACAGGCTAAGAGCGGCTTTCACCAATGAAACTGATCGCGATCAAGCTGCGTTCAAGAGTTGTCAGTGTCAATATATCATAGAAAATAATGACACTGACAAGTCGTAAACGTGGTTCATATTTATTTGTTATTTTTTTATACAAAACAGGGAAACTCTTGGCCCAAATCTCACCTGGTGGAAAGTGATGATTAGGCCGAAGATGTAAGCGAGTTTCACCCGGAATCCTCTTACACAGAGGAACTGGCTATCATACCTCTAACTCGAACACAACAATGTTGTTAACATTGTTGTTATGGTGACAGACTTAGACATGATGGCGGTAGCTTGCCAGGCGGACTTAGAACAAGTCCTACCACCAACCAAACCGAGCAAAAAATTTGCCCCCGCTGTGAATCGAACCCGGGACCTCTGGGTCTGAATCAGGTGGTATAACCACTAAACCACGGAGGCGGTTAGTGTCACCCGGCGATCACGTGTAGGGATTCGCTGAAGGGTAAAATATGCTGATCGCGTTCAGTTTCAGATTGATGAAATCCGCCCTAAGTCTATGCACACATTGTCGCTCGTATTGAGTTGGCCTTCTGTTTCTATCTACTCTGTGACTCAGGCTTTCTTTGATATATTTTTGCAAGTTTATTTTATTTGAACGCTAAGAACTCAAGATCGATGGCTGGAAGTGAGGCTGAATGTTCTGGCATTTATTTTGTTTCTTTATAGTGCTGCTTATTTGTGTTAATGATGCGTGAATATGTGATGGAGGAGATAAATATTTTGCAATGACTACGTTTACGACGACAGACAACGTCGACGATGGGAAAGGCCTGAGAAACGTTGGCCTGACTACTCGTAGCTTATTGGTCGAAGAACGCAACATACTGGGTAAAACACTGGCAATAAGTGGGTGGTTATGGGGAAACTTGCCCAGCGTTGGGACAATATAGGTGAAAAGGAAAAAGTTTCAGTTATGGATTAAAACTATTTTACGGGTTAATTAGGTTTATAGTTTCTCAATAACAGTCCGGAGGTCGTATTTGGGGCTAGCTTATGGCAATATAACGGGTGAAATGTGAGTGTATCATAGGTGTACTTCTGCCTAACTTATCGGGAAATATTGGCGTAAGGTTATGTGTATTTCCTTTATTGCAATGGTAAGCAATTATAAATTGAGATGTATGCTTTTTTTTAAATTTTGCTCCACACTAAGAATTTCTCCTTCATCGTGGGTGCGTTTAAAAATATACAAATACACAAACCACCAGACCCGGAACGACTATCTGTAGGCCATACAAATATTTATTCGGTGCGGGAGTCGTACCCGCGACACGCAGCGCAGCCGTCAATCGCACAACCACTGCGCCAACCGTGTCGTCAAGTGTTTTATTGAAACAGTTCAAGTAAACCGACATCGTGTAAATGCGAAAGTAACTTTGTGTCTGTCTGTGTATCTGTCTGTCTGCTTTTCATCTCATCACTGTGTGTCGATGAACGGATCTGAGGGCGCTGCATTCTAAGCCCGATGTCCGTAGTTTCGGGCTTAGTTGAGGGCGTATTCTACTCCGTATCACCTACGGACATACGATTAGTCCCGAATCCAAACTAAGAATGAAAGATTTCAATGCTGGTTCGCTCCACAGCGGCTAAAGTGCCCAAACTTTGATGAACATGTGAAAACATTGTTGGACCTGCTGAATATTGTAAGATTATCTTTGCACTGTATAGACTCATTCTCTTTTGCATTGTTTAATTTTACTCATAAATTATTTCGTAACGAATGTAACCATGATTTTGTAAACAATGACAACTGCATTAAAAGAGTGTCCATGGATTTTCTCGCACGTTCTTCTCCACAGGACCTACTCTTTGGAACGTGCAACTGCCGCGCTGGAGACGGGGTCGGTGGGTGTGTTATGTTGCAGAACAACCCGCTGCTCTTGTCGCTAGCGCGGCAGGATTAGCTTCATCTATTTGACTGATAGACCTTGACTATTCAAAAGTGCCTGTAACTGGTCTATTTGAAATAAAGGATTTTGTATTTGTATTTTGTATTTAAGAAAACACGATTTTACAGTAACATTCAAATCGTGTTGTCATTAATTCTTAGTAATTTGGTGACACGGAGTAGAATACGCCCGCAGCTACGCCCGAAACTACAGACTTCAAGCTTAGAAAGTAGCCCCCCTGAATGAAGCCTGACATGAGCTCTGGAATGGAACATTGGATGATTTTATCCCAAAAATAAATAAATAAGACATAGACGCGGTCAAAGCCACTGAGAGAAACTTCAAACTAGTGTACACTAATATAACATTATAAAGAGGAAATATTTGTTTGTTTGTTTGAAATGAATAGGCTCCAAAAGTACTGGACCGATTTGGATGAAATTTTGTACAAAGATAGTTTGAGACCCGAGAAAGGACATAGGATAAAATAGTATTCATCCACCCATCATAAACCGGCCAAGCCCGAGTCGGACTCGCACACGAAGGGTTCCCTATGTACCATTATCTATTAAAACTGCAAAAAATCACGTTTTTTGTATGGGAAAGTGAAAATTTCAACTGTCTAACTATCACGAGATACAGCCCGGTGACAGACGGACAGACAGCGCAGTTTTAGTAATAGGTTCCCGTTTTACCCTTTGGGTACGGAACCCTAAAAATGACCCGTCCTACAACATTTTATGCTTACTCCTTAAAAAAGTATGAACAAACATAAAAAGACCGCAAAACTTCCCTTAACGACGCCAAAGTTGGATTGAAAAAAAAATCCCTTTAAACACTGTTATTGCAAAAATGAGAGGCGTTCTGAGCCTGAATTTCAACTACCAAGATTTTGATTTCAACGCTTAACCGAAATCACCACACCGAAAATAGAACTCTACCGTCCAAATTGTAAGATTCAATTTAGTTTGTTATGTGCTAAGCAGCGTTTCTTCCAATGTAGCGCGTTTTCTTGCAATCTGCGATCAGTATGGTGGTATATCCGTTGCGGGAGGTTGCAAATGTAACTTTTATGGGGGAGGTTACAAGTCGAAGTGAATTCGGCCTAGACGGATTTTGGGATCCGCGCTAAGCTGTGAACCCAGATACAGTTGTCCAATAAATGATTCTAATCTCAGTGTGAAAAGGCTGCGAGAAAATGGGAGCACTCTCACAATGGTCATGTGGAATTGAAAGCGACTGAGTTTATTTTCGTTTAAGTCAAAGTCAAAAAGTCAATGTACCCGACTTTTTAAATGTATTGGGAATCGTTGGCAATGTCATTTGAAAATCAAAAAAAACTTTTTACAAAAAAATACAACCGACTTCCAAAAAAAAAACACTACAAATTAAAAAATAACTTTAATTTCGGAAGTCGGTGTTTTTGTTAGTTTCTTCGTATTTTGACACCGACTTCCGAAATTAAAGTTATTTTTTACTTTGTAGTGTTTTTTTTTTGGAAGTCGGTTGTATTTTTTTGTAAAAAGTTTTTTATTTTTCACTTTTTAGTGGTGCCCTACACCTAACAACACCACTCCAAAATCGCAGAAAAGCAAAATACGCAATTTCGATCATCAAAGAATCATCTAAATAGTCAAATTCCAGCTATTTCGATTTAAAATCCAAAGTTCGTAACCGATTTTGATATGATTTAAATGGGACCAATCTGCAAGTATATCCTTTCAGATAAAACAAAAATTTTTCAAATCGGTTCATAATTGTCGGAGATATGAGGTAACAAACATAAAAAAAAAAAAAAAAAAAAAAAAACATTCAACCGAATTGATAACCTCCTCCTTTTTGGGAAGTCGGTTAAAAATGAACGTATCTAATAATAAGTATAATTTTAAGTCCCATCGTCGTCTACGTCGGGCCCATGTAGGGCCCGGAAAAGCGTCCGTGAAGCTCCTTACTCTGCCATACTGCCCGGTGATCGTTAGGTTTGCGCCAGTTCTCATTTACCAAGGAGAGTGGGTTGAGTCCCTTGTCCACCGCAACTACATCTCGTAGTATACCCACGTTGACAGCAAGGAAATATTCCCTGAGACTGCATATTTAAAAAGCCTCGACCTCCACACTTTCGCAGGATGTACAGTCTCATCACCGATGACTGTGGGTGATGCATTCGATATGAAGTAAACAGTGTGCGGACCCGCCTATCCAGTACATCAATACCAGCATGACCCAACCGTTGGAGGCGTACTCCTTGTTTCCGCCCGATTGAAGGCTATTGAATACCTTCTTTAGGCAACCACAGAAGCTCTCCTTCAATATTTGCTTCATGTCATACCTCATCATCATCTGCATAGCCTTTTCCCAACTATATTTGGGTCGGCTTCCAGTCAAACCGGATTTAGCTGAAAGCCAGTATTTTACGTGGAGCGGCTGCCTGCCAGACCTCCACAACCCATTAACTGGGTAACACGGTTCTCCTTGGCAAAACTGGTGTCAGATTTTCTGGCTTCTAACTATCCGTAACGACTGCCAATGACAGCCGGGACCAACAGCTTCACGTGCTTTCCGAAGCACGGAGGAAACTCGGTATGTTAAGATGGTCACCCATCCACAGACCAACCTCAGCAAGCGTTGCTTAACCTTGAAGATTGACCTGTGCGGCTGTTAATATTTAGCCACAAGCTCTTCCTTCATGTCATACCAAAGGCAAATTTAATATTTTTATGATTCTAAAATACCAAATTTTTTTTCGATTTTATTGCATCGTTGACGTACTCTTACTAGGTCTTGTGATTATTAGAAAACTCTTTAACGGGGTAACGTACCGGTTCCACTTTTTCGCCGTATCCACAGTGGAGTTTCTTGCCAGTGTACTTCTCCATACGGAATAACCATATATCATACAAGTCACATAACATCGGACGTTTCGTATTGAATCCCCATGTGAATTAATGAGAAATAAAAACATACTACCGGAATTGAGAAATAGAAAACTGAATAATATTTGGGGAATATTTAATTTCACCTCTATTTAAAATTCAAGCAAACTAAATCTCTCAAGTAATTACCCACTGTATAACAAAAATACTGATTTGCACACTAAATTACGACGACACTAAATAATGATGGTCAACGGTTAGGTTTCTTTAACACGTTGAATGCGGGACTTGATTTGTAGAACTTAGCTCCAGTGCTTTACATGTCTTTTTAGACTTGTATCTAATTTTCCCCTAATGCGAGACGAGACAGTAATGGCATGTAATTAAATTTATGAAAATCGCATTATATATCTTTGTAGATTGCATAAATTCAACATTTATTCATTTCGATAGCAAGTTCGTGAATGTCGGAACCTAAATTTATAATCGCCACTAAATATTCTTCATGATCTATGAATTATGATCTATTCAATTAACTGAACAGAATTGACTTGTGTCGCATCATAGGGACAGAATTTTTCTTAAAATATCGACAGTTTGATAGTGCGGGGAAATAAAAACATTATTAAGATCGATATATTTATTTTATGCATAAATGTAGCAAAAAATTACAGTTTCTGGTGCGACTTGTTAAAACAATCTAAGCACATTACTTGTTCACGTTCTAGACCAAAGACTATTAAACCACTTGACTGCGCATACAGTGCCCCGACGCACGAAAACTATTAGTGTTTTTGCTCAGATGTTAGTCAGCGGCACTAGTAACAATTTTAGTTGTAACCAATTGTTAGACCTGTGGGCATGCAAGTTTTTACAAATCGTTTTAATTTTTATGCAATTTATAACGCATAAAAATGCCTTCATACCCGGTGAATTTGTGTGGGAAACATTCCAAGACCTTTTGTTACAAAAATGATATCATAACTTTTCATATAAGAGTAAAGACTACGCAAAATATTTTTTGATTTGAATCAGATGATGAGCCACTGCAGGGGTCTATATAAAATGGTGGTTAGGTGAACGAGCACACTGTGAGAAGCGCGCGTTGATGTCTTTTGGAAAAGTCTCTTTCTTTCATTAGGAAATACTTATATTTTTATCCCTTTCTTCCCCTTTGTATTTTTATCGTAAAAATTTGTGCTGTTACGTTTAATGATTGAAGTCGATTTATCGATGATCATAAAATTACAACTAATACAAATTTTAATCAATTCACATACTTACATTAAACACGTAACTACTTTTGAACGACATTAAAAATAGGAGGAGGGTCTCAGATTTTTCATCTGTGTGTTTGACATACCTACATGTTTTCATTTTAGATTTTCGAAGATTTCAGAATTAAAATAAAAGTGGAAAGATAAGGTTAATAGGGAAACTTTGTTCAAACAAGATATTATAGCGCTGTTTGTTTGGATTGATTATTTTTATAATGTTAAAATCCATTTTATCGATATCGACTATTTTCCTTTAATCAAGTAGTGCCACCACTAACCATAGGCTACCTATGCAACTTGACCTTGAACGGACCAATTGCAGCCGCACGTTGTTCCTCGTCCCCCGGCCCGCTGTAGTGAGCCGCGTACTTAGAAGAAATCGGCCTATACGCTCTAGTGGTTATAAACTCTATGTTCTAGACAGATAGTGTTAACTCTCTTTACTTTTTTGTCCGCTTCTCGGCTAGTTAACGTTTTACGTAACTCTTTGTAGCACAAGTTGCACATTTTTCTTTTCTGGCCTTTTTGAAAGGTGTGTATTTTGTTTTCTCTGGAATAACACCACTTTTTAATGTTTTTTTTTATCATGATTCTACGATTGATTCCGTAACAGTTAACAGTTGCACCTTATTATTTTGTAATGTATTGTAAACAATCCAGGCATTTACAACACATGTACCGAAAAGGATGCTTATAATTAATTTTCTATACCACTTTAAGCCTCTTTTCAAAGTGGAATAACATGATACCATCTGGTCACTATAGTCTACAGCACTAGCACACACTGACCTTTTACAGCGGTGCGATACGAGACTGTAGGCATACAAGACGATTTTGGCTTGTACCGCACTGAGTAACAATTTTTGTCGCCTAGTGCGTACGAGTCAAATTTGGCTTGTATATTTTTAAATGTGTGTTCGGTTAGGATTTGAAGAGATAAACATAAACTTATAACTACCTCTTTCCCACTACCAGGATATCACATTGAAATTATCGCCGCATCAGACAGAGATAGCATATTTTCTAACGCCGCACTAACAAAAAGTCTAATACAAGCCATAATGAGCTCGTACCGCACTTAACGTGTTAAACCCTGCAGACAGAAATAGGAGCCCCACCCAGCGGAGCTCCGTCGACCTGCTGACGGAAACGGTAACCCTAGACGGTCGACGTCACGGGGAGTTAGATAATTTTTAGTTAACAGATAGTCATTCAGTAAAACAGTTTAGCTTTATAGATCAAACAGTATAATAGATTTGATTTATTTGATGAGCAAATTTAGTGTGCAATTCAGTGTTTTTGGTGATAACTTCTGATAACTTCGAATATTTGAACCCATAATATTTTATCCAGCAACTTTTAAAAAAGGTTTATACTTTGGATTAAAACGATTTTAACGGAAATTGATTAAATACAGGAGAAATATCAATTGAATAGAGGTATTTGTTGTGGGTGTCATTTATGATTTCAGATAAAGTTTGTGTATCTATTATTGTTGAATAATAAAGGATATTGTATTTGTCTTTGTTTTTTTTGTGTTGTGAATGTGCCCAAGAACTCTACGACCTCATTCCACCAGCCCCCTTCTACCATCGGACATCCAGACGCACTGCAACTTACCATCCCTACCTTGTTGCTATCCCACGAATTCGCACTAAGCGATTCCAAACGTCTTTTATAATGCGGACAGCAAAAGAGTAGAATTCTCTGCCTGCGTCTGTGTTTCCGAACGCTTACAACCCTAATCTCTTGAAAGTTAGAGTAAACAGGCTCCTTCTGGGTAAGCTCGCTCCATCTTAGACTTTGTCTCTGTCATTTCTGACCAAGACTATGGTCAAGAGCAAACCCATCACAAATAAAACAAAATAAATCGAAATAAAACAAAATCACAAAGAAAAGCGATAAAAGATACATAATACTAAAAGCCAAAAAAAAATCGAACTTCAGTACATTCTCTCAGGTAAAACCCTCATCCAGCTCATTTTATTGGCCGAAGCGACTTTCTGATTTAACCGCGGTAATTCCTGCACGCGTAGCATGACCACCGTAGAAACGAGTTTTGTCGACCGGAGAATCGACAAAATGACAGATTGAAGAAAGATTTCTATCTTCCTTAGCATGGCGATGTTTGACACGTAGAAAAGAAATGTTTCTTTTCTTCGATCGACATAAGTCTACAACGTCGAGCATGCCGCCAATATTTTCTCTACTTTTGACACTTGGGGGTAGAAATAACTCTCTTTAAGAAATGTCAAATAGTCTACATTTTCTCGGACCTAGACAAGGAATATTTATTTCAACAATCATTTTATTTTTTCCAAATTGAACTTAGAAAGTATGTCGGGGTAGACATATAGTCTACCAACATCTTAATTTGTCGGGTTGTACGTTGTAAATTAACTGTTTTTGTTATGACTAAAGTAAAAACGTTTCGGACAATATTGAAGGAAAGAAAGATAACAGTAAAGAACGCATTGCACTGTGTATGGCAAAGTTTTCATCAGACAATTCCACCAATCACCTTTTATTTAGAATGTTATTATGTTCTCTTCTCATCGCATGGTAGGATTTTATGTTCACTTTTACACACAATTATTGGATTATCAGTACTTTATTTAATTAATCATAAAATCTACTTACTTTTTCCTTGCCGCCATGATCATAAACACTAAAATTCTAATTCAACAAAAACATCTTATTTGTAAACAAACTTAAACCATATAGATTAAAAATATGTTCGAGTAACACGTTTTGTTGTTGCTTTGAGTTACGTGCAAAGAGTGTGAAAAATAGAGTATTTGACACATTTTTTTGGCTAACTAAACGTAAAATTCATCGTAGTCGCAGAATGACCTCATCACTAGCTACTTCTCCGTTGCTATGGAAGACTAGATATGTCTTTGTCTTCATAGAAACGCGAGTCTACGGGTCGCGCCATGCTCGGGCAGAAGACATGTCGAGTGGGATAGAAAGAGCTTTGTCTTTTCTTGGTAGAATAGAGATAGAATCGCCATGCTACGCGTGCAGATGCCATTCTCCCACAATGCAAAATGAAAATAAAAGGTAAGACTGGCATAAAAAACTGAATACCGTAATGCTTTACTTTTAAAAGAAATACGTTGATTCTATTTATGTACGAATGAATGAAAGCTAAGTGTGTCCGTTTCTATTCAAAAGATCTGAGAGTCAAAAGGTGAATGTAATATTTTATTCTGCTATGTTCTTTGGTGTAGGCTGTGAAAATTTCTCGCCTGTGTATTTTTGTTGTAATGATTTTTGAGCATGAAACTATGAAAATAATAATAATTTATAATAGAACCAATGAAATTTCCGTTTTATTAAAAATCTGTTTTAGTAAAATTGATTGCTGACAAGTGACAAACAATAATTTGACCATTCTTTTTTAAGATTACACTGGCACTCTTCGCTTTGTTAGAACCTTAGAATAATAACGCATAGAAACCTAGTACGAGTGCAAAAAGTGAGGCAACTAAAACTTAGCCTAATCCGTCAAACTTAGCCACCAGGCCGTCAGTACTCAATGTCACGTTCCGTCGAACACAGTTCGCGAGTAAATAATTGAAAATGACAGTTTGTTGCGTGAAAGGATGTTATAGCACATCAGGAAAACAAAAAAATGTGATAAAATAACATTTCACAAATAAGTACTCACATTCTATGCACTATTTTTACGTAAATCGATAAATAAAACAAAATTCTAATAACCTAACTTGTCATAACACAGTGTTGCTATTTGTGAGGAAAAAATACCCACATTGCTTTCATTCATGTTTTTCATTTTTGTAATTTTAAAATACAATACTTACTGTTAATTCATATCAGACCCGAAGTTTTAACATTGTTTATAATTATAACCCATCAAGCATTCTAAACGCATTGAACAATATCTCATTCTTTATGCGATTTATTTCCTTTTATTTTGAAATAAATTGAATTATACCTTCCGAAAAAATATGTCATATTACATGAAAAATCATGTTTACCTTTTCCAGTTCCCAACAACATAAAATACTTGCCTTGATAGCAAAATAGTAATGCGTCTTCCCATATTTTGTGGGTAACGGCTTAGTAATGGTATCACTGAAAGCTATATCTGTGTGCGTTAGAGGAACGTAGACACATTCGGCTCACGCACACAAAGAAAATGAAGTGGACACACGATTTTGCTCGGGTTTTGTTCTAGACGCGGCTTCTATGCGTTATTATTCTAAGGTTAGAACACTTGTCGCGGCTGTGATAATTATATCAGTTTTTGTAAAATTTGTCGTTTTGTGAGTACCTAATACTAAACAGGACCCTGCTTTGAACTGTAATAACTTCGGTTTGGCAATGACGATATTACAGATTTAAAATTACATTTAGCAAAAAATGGCATTTGGCATTTTTTGATGATTTAGCTTTTGACTTAAGTCAAAAAAATCAAAGTGACCAATTTAAAAAAAAGCAATTTCTTAGGACCTATTTGAAACCATTTATTTCGTAACCTCAATGAAACACACTCAATCATATTTCTCCAATCAATTTGACGAAATCAAACGATGTTTCCAGGCGTCAAATTTTCTATTTCGTCACGTTGGATTCTGGTGGCGCGAGGCCCCCTGCTCCTCCTGTTGGATGCGGGTCGTGTCTGCCGAACATAAGCATTCATCAGAAGGACGTACTTAGGGTATCCTGGCAAAGGTTCTCACCTTTATTTCACGCCGGAACAACTTCTTAAACTGTATCAAGCGCAAGTTCGATCGTATATGGAGTACTGCTCTCATCTTTGGGAGGGATCTGCCAGATACCAGCTTGTTGCCCTCGAGTCAATTGAAAAACGAGCCAAGAAGGTCATCGGCAATGATAGGCTCGTCGAATCGAAGCTCCAAAGTCTTGAGCATAGACGGTTACATTTTGGGGAGTGTGCGACATCAAGCCCGTTCCACCATCGGACTACAAAACGTATGGCGATGCGCCACCGGTACATGGTGGACATCCCACCTATACGCACGATACGTTGGGAATACATTCATTGTGCGTACAGCTAAGGAGTGGAATTCCCTGCCGGAGTCTGTGTTTCCTGATAGCTACAACCTGACAGTCTTTAAGTCAAGAGTGAATAGGTTACTTCTAGGCAAGCTTGCTCCACCTTAGACCGCATCATCGCTTAACATCAGGTGAGATAGCGATCAAACGTATGCCTATCAATAGTAAAAAAAAAAATGCGAGATCAACCACAAAGGAATCGCCTTCAAAGCAACGATCCAACATCAGTGTCAATCGAATAGCTAGCAACACATACAGCCTGAAATGGTAACACCGCGCATTGACACCCTTTGAAACACAGCCCAAAAAAAACACAGTAAATAATTTATTCAGCCTCCATAAAAAACATTGTGTTACAAAAACACCAATAATATCGGTCCTACCCTTCGGTTCGAACGAAGCTTCTGATAAAAAAAAATGGCGGCTAAACTGCATCACGCGTTGAAAAAAGCGGGTTGAAAAAAAATGAAACTTTTTGATTTGTCCGCTTTGGTAGAAACCGTTACGTGTGCCGGCCCTGGGTGGAATACTAATGAATTGGTTACCTACTCGCTTGTGGAAAAATATGCGACAAGCGTGTTTTCTGATGGACGCAGTTGGTCCTATGGGTTGTGCGCACGAATATTTTTGGAGAGAGGGAGGATAACGACCTATCCATGTGTATATTTTCGTGCATTTTTTTTTACATGAAAAAAAAAACTTTATATTGAAGTAAATATAAAGTTTTTAAGTTTGTAAATATAATTTCCGATTAAAATATATGGACCAACTTTTAGAAATCATTAGACTACCAAAATAAGGTAATTGGTAAAAAAAAAATTGTCCACATTTTTAATGGGACCTTAAAATTAATTAAGGGTTTAAAAAAAAAAAACTGTTGTAAACCTATACTCGTATACATGTACGAAAGGCAGAGCTTCTTGATACAAGAGAACTATTTGCTTAAAAGGATGCTCCATATTGTAAAATGAATAAGACATTTTAAGTTGATGCAATAAACATTTTTTTTACTTGTACTATCGCAGAGCCTGACAGAGTGCGGTACGCTGTTTGGGATAAAATTTTACCATGTTTTTTGAAAAGATCACTTTAGCAGCGCCATGGAAAAATTCGTACTTTAGCTTAATCTTAACATTACTATCTCCAAAGTTCTGTGAATTCACTTCTTTTCTCGATGATTCAGTACATAATCAACAAACAATCATCCCACCAAATGATCCCAGCACACACGGAACCCTGAAACAAATTTCAATAAAAACAAAACAGACAAAAAACTAGAGATACACGCTTTTTGATGGCGACTCCGCGCGCCATGCATATTCATAATCAGAGGATTTTCTAACGTGCATCGGAAAATTGAATATTACGATTGTGGATATGTAATTTACATAAACACAGTGTTATTACTGGTTTAGTACAGGAATATTGTTTATCTAGTATCTCGGATAGAATTTATGGAATTCTATTTGCGTTTATTTTCTGTTAGACGATTTTTATTTGGGTGTTCCAGCGGCTTTGAATGTTCGAAATATTCAAATCTATGAGGATTTTGTTCATTTAAGTTCATTAATTCTAGTAATTTTTAAAGGCAGACCATATCATCGCGTTATTCTATTATTCTATAGTAGAAACGCGTATCTTAAACGAGGATGGAGATGGCTTGCGTAAAAGTAACCAATTCACTCTTGAATGTAAGACCCTCAAGTTGTAGCCATCAGGAAACGGAGACTCAAGACTCCGGCAGGGAATAATCTACTAAACCATAGGAACCATAATATTCTCCCAATAATTTGCAATTAATTTGTCATTAATTTTTTTCTACAGTTTATTGTATCATGCAAAAAGATGTGTAATCAAAAAATTAAAATAAAAAAAACAAAAACGAATCATTTGTTTTTCCTGCATTAACAACATTATTTTCCCTCCAATTCATTATTTACTTTCCCATTAAAGAACTCGCAGGGCCCGTATAAACACAACCTAAAAATAGGAGAAAAAGGTATTATCGAGGCGAAAAATACACGCTCAAACTGAAGATCTTTTTAATTAGATTCCTCTTGGACTTGTTTTTTTTCTATTTTATTTTATTTTTTGTTTATTCCTTTCTCACCTCTTAAATTACTTCTTTATAATGAAAAAAGTTTCCACTGCCAAGGAAAGCGTACAGATAAGATGTTTAAACAGTGATATAGTTCGGGGCTACTGAAAATGTTTAAGAATTCTTAGTGTATCTTATCTTTCAGCTCTTATTTTATTAAGGCGATGGGAGTTTTAAACGATATCGCCACTTTGTGTGTTAGCTAAGCCTCTTGTAGCGTGATAAGGTAATTTCAAGTCGTTGATAAGAAGTAGCGTGTTAATGGATAGGCTTGAGATAGTCAGGGAACCTTAGTCAGCGATCTGATGTGTGCTGCTGAGCTGGGTATGTATTTTAACCGACTTCCAAAAAAGGTGGAGGTTTTCAATTCGGTGGGTTTTTTAATGTATGTACACCGATCACTCCGAGGTTTCTGATCTGATTTGTGTGATTCTTTTTTAGTTGGATGCGTCATACTTGCCATTTGGTCCCGTAATTTAATTTAATTTGGGTCAGTAGTTTTTATTTTATGACTATTTTTGCTTATTTCAATTATTTACCGACTTCCCAAAAAGGAGGAGGTTATCAATTCGGTTGTATGTTTTTTTTTTTTAAGTTTGTTAGCTCATAACTCCGACAATTATGAACCGATTTGAAAAATTCTTATTTTAACTGAAAGGATATACTTGCAGATTGGTCCCATTTAAATTTAATGAAAATCGGTTACGAACTTTGGATTTTAAATCGAAATAGCCGGAATTCGTCCTTTGATGATAGTTTTATGTCATCCAAGTAATCGAAATTGCGTATTTTGCTTTTCTGCGATTTTGCAGTGGTGTTGTTTGGTGTGTTGTACCACTAAAAAGTGAAAAATAAAAAACTTTTTACGAAAAAAATAGAACCGACTTCCAAAAAAAAAACACTACAAAGTAAAAAATAACTTTAATTTCGGAAATCGGTGTTTTTATTAGTTTCTTCGTATTTTCACACCGACTTCCGAAATTAAAGTTATTTTTTACTTTGTAGTGTTTTTTTTTTGGAAGTCGGTAGTTGCATCGACGAAGACAAGTATCAAAAATACAAAACCACAGCTGTTAAATGTGGTTCATATGTTAAAGAGTGTCCCTGGAGTTTCTTGCACGTTCTTCTCCATAGGATCTACTCTTTGGAACGTGCAACTGCCGCGCTGGATACAGGGTCGGTGAGTGTGTTTTGTTGCAGAACAACTTGCTGCTCTTGTCACTAGCACGGCGGAATTAACTTCATCTATTTCACTGACAGACCTTGACTATTCAGAAGTGCCTGTAACTGGTCTATTTGGAATAAAGGAATTTGCATTTGTATTTGTATTTGATCGCATTCAATTTCAGATTGATGAAATCCACCCTAAGTATTCTTATTGTGCCTAAAACATTGTGAGCGACCACGTTTAGAATCGGTAAGTCATCACTGGCAACATACAAGGGATCCTTACTTTCTCAAAATAGTCGCTCTTTTAAAGGTACTGTTCCTCGAACGTTGCTTACAACACAGTTTCCCAGTCCCAATTATTTGCATTCGCCATTAATTGCCATTACTGAACAGGAAAAAAACAATTGAAAGGTAAATGAAATAAGAAAACACCCAATTATTTTTCATCGTATTTCGCATTTTAGATTAAAAGTAAACTTAACAATGCCTTTTAATTAAATTACGTAAATTAAACATTGAACAAAGACTTGTTCTCGTAAATTCTAAATTCGCGCCTGACCCTGACTACAAAGATGGCTTTTTAAATGGACCGTGTAATCTAGGAGATAATAATTATATTATATCACGATTCGTTTCGGAAAAGCAAAGTTATAACAATTTTTTTTAAGATAGCGGTGCAAGCTATAAGCGGTGAGCGACAAAATGAAATTGAATGCCAGTTAGTCTGCCCAGCCTTGTCCCACTAAGTAGGGGGTATGCAGCGAAATACCAGTACTTTAAATGAAACTGACGCCCATCTGACCTCTTTACAGTGACTGGGCAACATGATACCCGCTGGCAATACTGGTGTCAGATTTTAAGGCAGTTATGTCAAAGTTTTACAAATGACTGCCGAGACAAACGGCTTACCGAAGAGGAATGGTTGTTTAATTTTTATTTGGGATCATGTTTATAATGCTTTATTCTCTTTGACGACATGGTTGGGGCAGTTGTTAAGCGATTGGCTGCTGCCCTACGTGTCACGGGTTCGATTCCTAAATAGAGCAATATGTATGGCCTACAGGTAGTTGTTCCGCCTTTGACTGTTTGTGCATGTGAGTTTGTATGTTTGTGAACGCACCTACGATACAGGAAAATTCTAAGTCAAAATTCAAAAATTCAAAAGTCATTTATTCAAATTAGGCACTTTTTTTACGTCGTGTTTTACAAAACCCAGTCACCCAAAACGCCCGCCCGTTACCACTTCCTAGTGTTTTAGCTGTGGAGAAGAAGTGGCCAACAAACTCCCCAGCAACACATCTGTCTGTTACGTTTTAGGAACTAGAATTTATGTAATAATATTTTTATTAATGAGTATGCAAAGTAATTATACATGACACAAAAACAAAAAAAAACATATATAACTTATCAGCTAGCAAACTATAAAACAAAAGTGTGGGGCACAGCATAGTAGTAGAACTCTCTGCCTGCGTCTGTGTTTCCGAACGCTTACAACCCTAATCATTTCAAAGTTAGAGTGAACAGGCTACTTCTAGGTAAGCTCGCTCCATCGATCGTAGACTTTGTCTCTGTCATCTCTGACCTAGCCTAGAGTTAAAAGTAATCCACCAAATTGCTGCTTAAATGTGGCCGATAATTCTGTGACATAACTGCATGAAAAAGTTTTTACATAAGTTCATCACTTAAACCATCAACTAACGACCCGCTTTCAAACTGAATATTTATAAAATGTTCGCGAAAAGAGCGTGAAATCGCAAAGAAAACAGAAGTTAACCTTCCTTTGATGTCTTTTTTTTATAATTTAGTACTAATATATAGCAGGCTTTTGACGTTACTTGTCTTTGCCGTGTGTAGGTAACACTTTCAGAGCCATGTCCTAAATAATATTAGCATTTTTAGTGTTAGCCTGAGGGCAACACTATTTCAGATTCTGGATTAACATTTTGGCACGTTAAAAATATAAACTAGAAAGTAAGATGGCAAAAAATAATATTTTTAATTTATTAAAAGACTAAACAAAAATCCGTAGTCAAAAAAAAATTCTACATTCCTTCAATAAAAGTTTTT
The DNA here is from genome assembly GCA_963859965.1 of Ceramica pisi. NCBI lineage: Eukaryota > Metazoa > Arthropoda > Insecta > Lepidoptera > Noctuidae > Ceramica > Ceramica pisi. The sequence continues at coordinate 22,202,453 of OY982541.1, read as the reverse complement.
GCAGAACGAATAATTAAATACTAACAAGCGCAGCACTAAAAAAACTTTGTAATTCGTCCGAAAAGCTTTAAAAAAAAAATATTTTTACACAAAACCGGGGTACAAGTTTTTAAATGGAATTTTAGTGAGCTCTTTATTTGTAAATAAAGAATAATAAATACAACTTTATACTTATATTGATACAACTTAAATACAGTATGATTAAAAAATTACCCACATGATAAATAGCGAAAATAATTTATTATTAATTACTATTGTTGCCACGTTAATCATCGTCTGCCTAGACTTTTCCCAACTACATTGGGGTCTGCTTCCAGTCAAATCGGATTCAGCTAAATACTGGTGCTTTACGAGGAGCGGCTGCCTATCAGTCCTCCACAACCCATTTACTGGGTAACACGATACTTCTTGGTAAGACTTTTTTTTTTTTTTTTTGGTGTGGCTTCGGAACACAAAGGGCAATGAAGGAACATGGATGGGTTTTAGTCAGTAGAAGTCTGACTCTCCCTCCCGCTACACCCCGAGCGGGAGGGGAGGAGTCATTGGATGATTTCCCATCCCTAAAAAAAAAAAACAAAAGGTCAACAGGTACGGTACTTCTACTCCATGCTTCTGACTATCCGTAACGACTGCCAAAGATCTACAAATGACAGCGGGGACCAACGGCTTAACGTGCTTTCCGAGGCACGGAGGAAACTCGGTATGTTAAGATGGTCACCCATCCAGAGACCAACCAAGGCAAGCGTTGCTTAACGAGCACGAGCTTGCTAACGTTAATAAAACATTTAGATGTCGTTCCCTGAAATGATGAATTAGGGTGTCTGTCCATAACAGCAGAACCATCAACCAACAGCAGAATCGCCGCACCACGTGGGTCACTGACATTTTGACTGATATGATTGGTGGCTACTTGAATTTATTGGAGTTATAGAGTGTGTTGTTAAAACAAGGTTAAGGATAAACAATTTGAAAGCAATTATTGGTACCTAATTGTTTTGGTTATTAAATTCTGAATCTCATGGATTTTGTATTTTAATTACATTTTTTAATTTTTTTTTCTAGATTTTAATTTTATTCTACTTCTTTTCATTGAATCTTTAGTTTTATGATTAACTAGCTGACCCGGCGAACTTCGTTCCGCCTAACAGTCGATTCTTTATTTTTTGTTTTTCTAAAATAAACATAGCCTAAGTTACTCCTTATTACATCAGCTACCTGCCAGTAAAAGTCCCGTCAAAATCGGTCCAGCCATTTCAGAGATTAGCCGGAACAAACAGACAGACAAAAATTTTGGTGTATGTACCGTACAAATATTCACATAAATGTAGTAAAAAACGGTTATTTCAATATTACAAACAGACACTTCAATTTTATTTATATGTATAAATTGTTATTATTTTGATTGTTTTTTTTAATGTACATTTAAATTGTTTTTTTTTTGTTGTGGTAGTAACATCGCATTGGCGTTTAGTTGTTAAGGTGTTATTTACTGTATAAATAAACGAATAAATAAATTTACGAAGTAAGAGGAACTTGCATGTTTTATAGAGATCGATGGTAGGAAAGCGGTAAGGTAACCGACCAACCATAAGGAATGCTCTTTGGGCTCGTTCTTATTTCAACGTATGAGTTTTTGCTGATCCTCCCCAGGTAACAATGCAATATCTATACTAATATTATAAAGAGGTAACATTTGTTTGTCATTTAATATTTATTAGCTACTAGCTGACCCGCGCAACTTCGTCTGCGTCACATTTTCCATTATTGCTCCACTCCTATTTGTCTTAGCGTGATGATATATAGCCTATAACCTTCCTCGATAAATGGGCTATCTAACAATGAAAGAATTTTTCAAATCGGACCAGTAGTTCCTGAGATTACCCCCTACGTACAAACTTACAAACAAATGTTACCTCTTTATAATATTAGTATAGATATTTATAGAAAAGCGATTGGAAATTATATTTATTTTAACCTACTCCTCCGTTGTACTCTTCTGATTAATTTCGTTGCGGGATCCAAGACAGTTGAATCGTTTCTCCAGGGAATCGCCGGGTTTCATTAGCTCGGCGTTTTTCTGGTGGTCGCCACTGTTGATTCTGGCTTTCAGGATTTACAGTGGTTGGGAATGTGTGGCGGGCTTGTCCCAACAAAAAACAAATATAAGTGATTGGCAGAGGGCGAGATACACTAGCCTTTGCACCTTAGTGTCCGCAACGTGACGAAGGGATTTAAACTTGTAAGCCAACCTGCGAGACTATAAGTCAAGAGTGAATAGGTTGCTTCTAGGCAAGCGTGTCTATCTTTGACCACATTATTGCTTTCCATCAGATGATGTTGTAGTCAAGCGCAACTTTATCAATAGCTAGCTGAACCGCGCAACTTCGTCTGCGCCACATTTTCCATTAATGCTCCGATTCTTTTAGTCGTAGCGTGATGATATATAGCCTATAGCCTTCCTCGACAAATGGGCTATCTAATACTGAAATATTTTTTCAAATTGGTCCTGTAGTTTCGGAGCCTTTTCATATCAAACAAACAACCAAACAAATATTTCCTCTTTTTTTAGTGTAGATAAAAAACATTTTTGGACTTATTATGCACTACCTCTGTGTGACACTTATAAAAAATCATCAAAATAAAAACTTTTTACAAAAAAATACAACCGACTGTTAGTTTCTTCGTGTTTTGACACCGACTTCCGAAATTAGAGTTATTTTTTACTTTGTAGTGTTTTTTTTTTTGGATATCTGTTTTATTTTATTGTAAAAAGTTTTTTATTTTTCACTTTTTAGTGGTACCCCCCCACACCTAACACCACTGCAAAATCGCAGAAAAGCAAAATACTCAATTTCGATTACTTGGATAACATAAAACCATCAGCCAAGTAAACGATTTAAAATCCAAAATTCGTAACCGATTTTGATAAAATATAAATGGGAATCTGCAAGTATATCCTTTCAGATAAAACAAGATTTTTTCAAATCGGTTCATAATAATTGACGGAGTTATGAGGTAAATAACTTAAAAAAAAAAACATGCAACCGAATTGAGAACCTCCTCCTTTTTGGGAAGTCGGTTAAAAAAGGTACTGATTTCGAAAATTTCGTTAAGTCCATGTAAAGGGTTACCTTGTTTTAGGGATGGGAAATCATGAAATAACTCCACCCGCTCTGGGCAGAGCAGACGGGAGTGTCACACTCATACTGACTAAAACCCATCCGTGTTCTTCCTAATGCCCTTTGCGTTTCAGGGCCGCGGTGACTCTTTCGAAGAAACTCCTGTACCCTGGCAATAACTGGTCCTAGCGGGCCCCGTCTACTAAGCCGACATCTCTTTAAATCATGTCAGGGGTAAGCCATCACTTAGAAAGGCAGGAGAGGTAATAAGCAGTGTATCACATTGCGAAGCGTCCATAAGAATTTCTCGCGCTTACGAAAACAAAAACTTTGGGGATCTTTACATAATGTTATGCAGTAAGTAAACGCAGTTATCAAAATTCTAATTAGTCGAAACAGGAAAGTTCCATGTTTTTGGTCCGATAAAGAATGGAAGCACAATGGGTACAAAATATATTTTGATAATTTTAATTAACGGGCATGTGTGAGCGTGATTAGGACATTGGTCCCGTATAGAGCTACTAAGTTACGATATTGGTGAGCTAAACATGACAGTCTTATAAATTTCTGTTTTTTTTTTTTGTATTAGGGAATATGCATACGATTTTTTTATTTGCAAAATCAAATATTTATTAGCTCTTGTTAACAATCATGAAATAATTTTTAAAATACCTTTATCAGCAATCTATACTAATATTATAAAGCAGAAGAGTTTGTTTGTTTGGTTGAACGCGCTAATCTCAGGAACTACTGGTCCGATTTAAAAATTGTTTCAGTTGTAGATAGCCATCACGGTAAGACAAACAGGAGCTGAGCATTAATGAAAAATGTGACGCAAACGAAGTTGCGCCGGTCAGCTAGTGAAGTTATAAAGCTTCAAAAATTTTAGAAAGAAAAATCTGACATCAAAGTCCAGCGATTTTTCGAGAGGGACAGATAAATTGGTTTCAAAAATTTTTATCTTGATTGTTTTTCAATCTATTTTGATTATATTTTTACAGTTAGTTAATAATATATTTTTGTCCTTTTTTATATAAACTGTACAGATTAAAAATGTTTTTTTTTTCATGCATGTTCCTCGTTGTACCTACCGTAATGATAAACACGGTATTTCTATTAGACTTTCCTTTCTTTTCCTATTAGGCTTTCTTTTTGTGTGTCGCAATATAATCATCAAATAAATAAACTTATTTTAATTTTTTATATCCTTGAGAAACAATTTCCAAAAAGATAGGTACCGTCGTAACATTTATATCGAACAGAATGCCAAATCTACAATTTTTCACATTCGCATCTCAATTGCAAACTGTCAAAAATGTATGAAAAAATTAAGGCTTTTTTGACAGTTTGCGATTGACATGTGAATGCGAAAGTTTTTTCTAAATTAATAGAATTGGCCTTCAGGTATTCCACTTGATACAGTGACATTGAAATTGTGTTAGTTTTCTCACCTTTTCATCCGTAAAAATCGACACGGTAGATAGCTCCTTTAAGTTCTAAGTTTGAGCTACACGATGACTGGCAAATGCTTGCACTGCCAGTCATCGTGTAGCTCAAACGCAAACGCGATTGACATGTGAATGCGAAAGTTTTTTCTAAATTAATAGAATTGGCCCTCAGGTATTCCACTTGATACAGTGACATTGAAGTTGTGTTAGTTTTCTCACCTTTTCATCCGTAAAAATCGACACGGTAGATAGCTCCTTTAAGTTCTAAGTTTGAGCTACACGATGACTGGCAAATGCTTGCACTGTCTGGACAGGTCCACTCAAACCTGTTTGGTACTTTCCTCAAAATACCACTTCAGACATTAACCTTCATGGTTCTCATATGATTTGACCAGTACGATTGTATGGACTTTAAAAGAGACTTTGACCTCTGAGTTTGTATCGGCGTTTCTTCTCATCTAGTTTAAAATGACCAAAAAAAGATTGACGTGGAAAAGTGTTATTTACAACCTACTTATAAAATAAATATCATTTATCATTTAGCGTTTTAATAAATACGGAACCCCAAAAATATTAATTTTTAAATTCTTGTCTTATAGTGCATGCACGTGTCAATTAACGGTGAGAAAAACAAGTTTTATCGGAAACAGGATAAAACGGGGTTTTTGATAATTCTAGCTTAAAATAGGAGCACAGCGGCTGGCCTATTTAGTCAAATTGTGAAATAGGTACCTACTCGTAATTCAACAAACATGTTGAAAATGTATTTCGGACGATTTTTACTATTTTCGATTTTGGTAAGTGATTTTTATAAATTTGAAGTTGGTTATTGCAGTTTCTAAATTACTTCAGTAAACGTCTAATCAAAAACTAGATTTTTTTTAACAATCAATGGCTTACGTTTTAAAAGAATCGAAAAATTATAGTTATGGTTATTGCAAAAATAAGCTGAGCTTGAATTTTTATTTTGTTTAAATCGTGTCTTTGTATAAACATTGATGGTGATAAAATATCTTCTAGTATAGATCCATCTTTTTAGGGTTCCGTAGCCAAATGGCAAAAACAGAACCCTTATAGATTCGTCATGTCTGTCCGTCTTTCTGTCTGTCTGTCTGTCTGTCTGTCTGTCTGTCTGTCTGTCTGTCTGTCCGTCCGTATGTCACACAAAACACCATCATCCAAGTAAACTAATTCCAGCTATTTCGTAACCGATTTTGATAAAATTTAAATGGAACCAATCTGCAAGTATATATCCTTTCAGATAAAACAAACATAAAAAAAATAAAACCGAATTGAGAACCTCCTTCTTTTTGGGAAGTCGGTTAAAATAGAAGAAAGTTGACATGTTAAAAAAAACAGGGAATAGGTTTTTTAAGAGTTTTATAAATACGAGCATTGAAAATTCCTTTTTTTAGTTATACTATACGGAAGCTGGGACTTTTGATGAGAAGGACCCAACAGCAGGAACACATTCTGAAATTTTGTAAGTATATGTATAGCATCACCTTTGAACATACTTTTCTGTTTCTTTTTTTTATATTTGTGCGTGTGTACATAAATAATTGTTAAATAAATAAATAAGGTTATCATCAGTAGGTAATAAGTATATAAGCGGAGCGGAGAAACGGAGAAATTTTAACCAATCAATGGAATTGCATAAAACCTCCACCTCACCACGACTCACTGACATTTTGACTGACATGATTGGTTAATATTTTTCTGTTTTTCCGCTTCGCTGCCTAGCTTCGCTGTAATGAACAGCCAGCCTTGGTTCTACTACAGTATAAGTTAATGTTTTTTGTTAGCGATCCTGTTTGATGAAATGATAATATTAGTTGCTATTCGAGAATATTTCCGCACTCGCTTGCCTAAAAGACGACCTACTTTTTTATGTGCAAATCTTTATGTTCCTTTAATAGGGTTCCGTAGCCAAATGCCAAAAAGAACCCTTATAGATTAGTCATGGCTGTCTGTCTGTCTGTCCGCTTTTTTCCGAAAAAATATAAGAACTATGCTATTGAAACTTGTTAAGTAGATGCATTCTGATTGAACCGCATTAAGATTTTCACACAAAAATAGAAAAAAAATTAAAAAATAATTAAGAACTGAAACTCGAAATAAGTAGTAGAAGTACCTCAGAGGTCTGGATTCCACCTGCGCAGAAACCCAGCCCACGAAGACAGGGGTCCGCGATAGTTGGCCTCCGCTGCCGCCAGAAAAGAGGCTGCAGACGCGCTTATGGCTCTGTTTTTAGAGGCGTGCAACCTCTTCCAGGCCACATCACGCACAGCAGCCTCCACGACTTGCGCAAATCTTACCTAACGCTCCTGTTCAGAATCGCCAGCGGCGTCTGGTTCACTCTCGGACGACCCTGAAAGTGGAGTCCCGTAACTACTCGCTCCAGGAGGTCACCCATCCTCGGCGAGCGTCACAGCTCGCTGAGCAGCCTCCTGGGAGGCGAGCCCCCTCCCCTTGCCTCCTTTTCGACCCTTACCCGGCACACTATTGGGGATCTTACGAGCTGAGGCCGCCACTCTCTCCGTTAGAGGTCGACACCTGGTCATCCTCCGGCCTGGGCCGCTTACGGAAAAACTGTGGGTTCTCCGCAGCAGCCCATACTCCCTCGCGTCCAGCACTCGCCAAGCTGATGCCAGACGCGGAGTCAGAGTCTGACCCCGCATCTTCTCGACGTTCACGCGAGCTCTTTCTCCACAATTTGCTGGCGGGAACCTCTGCGCTACGATTCGCCGACATCTTGTCGGGGGTATTATTTTTATTAGAAATAAAATCGATAATTTCCTGTAAGGAATCTATGTATCGGGAGCCTCCTCGGCTCTTGTTGCCACTGGCAAATGGAAGACATATGTTACCCCATGAATACGAGGGGCAAGACGCTTCCACAGAAGACGTCACGTATTCTCCAGCTGCACAGCAGCTGCTACCGCCCTGGGGTAGTTTTTTTTCATCTGTCTTGTTCATTATTTTGTTTCTTTTAAAGGGTATGGTCCCTATCTCCTTCTCCCTTCTTTTCTCTTTCCCTGCTTGCTCACTGCCCTCACAGTCACGTCTGATGAGCAGACTTATACCAGAGAAAAGTGAGCAAGATTCCTTCTTATGAAACGCACACTGTCCGAAGACCCAAACACTGAGCAGTGATCGAATTTCCGAACGAAATGCCCTTCTCGTGTCCGTCTTTGTCTGGTCGCTCACTTGAACTTTTCCGGCATGAGTAACTCTACCGGCAGAGCTTCAAAATCATTGAAACACACAAGCCCCACCACGACGGCAACGTGGGGACACCCTCGGCGGGGGAGTTCCTTCCCCTAATGGGGAATATTTTATAAAGTGACCTTGATGATTCAAAAGTGACTGCAAATTGTTAAAATAAAGGCCTTGAGTTTAGATCGAATTAATTTTGTTTTTATTTTTGCGACGATCTTCGCCGTTTGATTTACTAACTTTCTGGTCTTCTAAAGAACATCAGTATAGATAAATTTCATCGCAGTTACTATAGCGGGACACTACAATGGCCGTATGGGTTGGGTTAGATAATAACAAGCTACGTGCGAGTCGAGCTAGCGATGCAAGTACTTCGACTTTAAATGGCTGCACCTAACTGCTTCTTGTTAGTTCAAAAACCACTTCTGTAAAAACATATTTGCAAAATTTAATTCTATAAACGTATGGAAGTAGCCAAATTTCATCATATTATATCTTTAAAAAACGAATTACAACCGTTTTTTTTATTCTTTTTACAGTTATGCAACAATCCCTCCAGTCAAAAATACAAATACATCGACCAACCTAACAGAAACTAACGACGGATCACGTTCATTCAATAATGAAACGCGGTACTACGCACATACATACTACGAATCAGCTACAGGCGATGATAAAACGAACCAATCAGTTGCAAGTGAGAATAAAGCATTAACAAAATACTACAATTACTGGTCCGCTGATACACCTGCTCAAGTATTTATCGCCACAAATAACGAAACAGTTCCAACTACTAGTACAAGAAAGGGCAATGAACTTGAAAACTCTACAAATACAAGTACTCTTACAAAAGACTCTGAAACACCACATAATTCGTATTGGGGCAACGGAATTGAAAAGTCCAGAAATAATCTTAAAGAAAACTCTCAAATTAGTAATACAATAACAAAAGCATATAACTTATTTTGGAGCAGCCGTGATTCTGAAACAACTAGAAGAAGCGAACGTGAAAATGAAACTGCGACTACTACAAAAAGACCATATTATTATTATGGACCCTCCTGGCGCAAGGAACGTGGATCTGAAACAACACCTAGAACAGGATCATATTATGATAGACCTTTCTGGGGCATGAAACGTGCATCAACTACAAGACGACCATTATATCCGTACCATATATACTCACCTTATGCAGGTGGCACTGAATACAACAAAACTACTACAAATTTAAATGCTACTACGAAAACTACCACTGCTAGAATTGTTACTGACCCCATATGGCCCCATAGCTCCATTGAGGTAACGTCTAATTCATCACTTAATACAAATCAAGAAAAAGACTACGGGGCACTAGCAGATCTTCTTAAAAAACTGGCAGGGATAGTATTGCCAAGTACTGGTAATAAGGCGCTTAAATCAAATATCACAAATATAGCTATAGCTAATGAAAACGGTAGTATGTTTTTCTATATGAACAATTACTTTTAGATTAAGAGTGTGTATTCCGTCCACTATCGCCGATAATCGTTTTTTATTAATTATGGTAAATTTAAGACACGTACTTAGATAAAAAACCGCTCTGTAGTTTTCTGAAGAAATGTATATATTGTTTTTTGAGAGCTATTTTTAATACATAACTCATGGCTAAATAGCCAAAACGGCAATTATTGCTAAAAGTGGCCAATTTTAGCAAAAATATCGACTTTGGCAACTATTTATGTACTAAAGTACAAAACATAACTCTCAAAAAACAATAAATACATTTCTTTAAATAACTACAGAGCGTTTTTTTATCTACGTGTCTTAAATTTACCACGATTAATAAAAAACAAGCGGCGTCGCTAGTGGACGGAATGCGCCCTCTTAATTATAAAAACATTTTACTGATAAGTTTAATCTTGGATAATTTAAATGTATTGCATGACAATTTGATGTTATACATGTATTTTAACTATGTTGAAATAATCATATGAATTTTGTATACTTCAATGGTGGGACATAGTAGAACCTGCAACAAACACAACATCTTGTGAACCTATGATCTACAATAAAAGAAATGATAGATTAATTGATTGACGTAAATATCAGCAAAATGTAGGTAATAAAATACATTTAATTTTAACTATTTATGTTTTTTTAAACCCACCAAGTTTTCTTTCCAGAGTACAGTCTGAGGGAACACTGCTTAACCCACTTGAGTTATAGAGAATTGAACCTTATCGCGAAAATATTCCTTGCAAGCATTTCGATATAAGCTTTTAATCATTATTTTGCTGTCGTTAAGGTTTTTTTTTTATTTACAGGGTTTTAAAAGGCTAATAATTAACACGACTTCTAAAATAACGAATATTAATTTATTTTAATAATTAATAAAAAATATCGCGCATCAGTAACACTAAATCTGTCCACAGTCAAAAGCTATGTCGGTGAAACAGCTGCTTGTGCCGGGTGCGATACAGAACTTTATAAAAATATGTAAGCGATATAGTTCGAATTCTTTAGAATCTTCTGTCTACCATCACAATTAGTCAAATTTCAAATCATTTCATCGAGCCCCACAAATGAATCATGGACCTTACGAAGTCGGTGTGAAGGAGCATGTAGCTTGTGCTTGTTTCTGTTGTTCAAGTTATGGATGTCGCTCGTTATACTGTATAAATGTTATATTCGCCGAAATACGTTCACAGCTCTGGACATAGGTCTCCTCCAGTGTCGTTACAAAAACCGGTCCTGTGCGTCTCGTGTCCATCGGCTGCCTGACGGGTTCAAGCGGTTATTACACTACACAACCTATCGGGCCCGATATCTAGGACACCCCGTCCCTGCGGCAGGGTGCCGATTATTACACTACACTAGAAATCGCGCCCTACTTGCAGTGGCGGCGTAAAGTCGGGACGGAGGAGGCTGGTCCGCCCCGGGTGCCTAGCACCAAGGTGACAACGACAACTCACTCGTACATCCAAAGAAGGCGTACATTCTTTTTTTATCAAATTCATTAGACAGATATCAAAGTCGCGTCTATAAAAAAAATAAAGTGGCTTTTTTGACGTGCCTATAATTTGTTTCCAACTTAAGACATCAATTAACAACTACCTACTCTTGTATGTGACTACTTGCATACAAATATTATAGTTTATAATGCATCGCAACTATAATTTCACTTCTTTTTTTCGAGTGTAATTTCCGGCGCGCGAGACATGGAAAACAATTTTGATAATTTGATCGAATATTTTAGTACCTAAAATAATCAATCGAAAATATCTGAATACAAATCCGCCCAAGGTGCCAATCTACCCACTGCCGCCACGGCGGCAGGGCCCTGCCTCCCTGTCTCTTACTTACACTAGGTGATAGACAGAGCAGGGAGACGAGGATGACGGAGCCTACCATTCGCCCGATGGCAGTGTCCTTACACCCGTTTTCTTATTACACTACACTCGCCCTAGATATCGGGCCCGATAGATCGCGTAGTGTAATAACCGCTTTATCAGGTCATGGGTCCTCCTAGTGGGAGGCCGCGCTAACGCTGCGTCTTCCGGTAACCGGACCACTCCAGAACTTTTCGGCCCCATCGACTATCTGTTCTGTGAGCAATGTATCCACCTCACTGCAATTTCATTTTGGCGATCCTTTGGGCTATATTGGTAAACTTTTTTTTTTTTTTCAGGCCATGGCAATTTTACTGCTTTTCTTGTTCAATTCTTTAAAAATGCACTATTTAATATATATGCAGTATGTAATCTCATCTAACTTTTCTGTAACTTACATGGTGTACCTACATAATAAAGAGTATTTCTATTCTTTTTGTTTTAACTTATTTACCAAAAAACAGCTCCTTTCTACTTCACGTGCTTTAAGAAGACTTTCACCAATATAGGTACTCCTGAAAACACAATACCTCAATACTCCGCATAGTTTACCGAAATACGTACGTTTCGTTTTAGCATTCAAGGCGTGGCCCGCCGGCGGCGGCGCGGGCGTGGAGTCACGCGGCTGACTTCAAAGCGCAGCTTAGAAAGGCTTTCGGCAATTAAATATTGAAGACGACGTCTGTTACAATGATGGTGTGGGGTATTGTTGTGCTGTAGCGTGTTGAATGATGTTTTTAAGAATTATGTTAGGAAAAATTAAAAAGAGGATTGAAGAGCATTACGATTTTTCATTATGTTTAACGATGGTCTTTATTATTGGCAATGATTGAACCGATTTTAATAAAAATCGACACATATACAAATAATTTGTAAGCTTTTATAAAAACAGTAAAGAATTCGAGATTTTTTACAGATAACTTAAAATAGGCTTGTCCACTGAAAAAATCTAGATAATCCATCAGTTAGATTTTCAAAATAATATTTGAGCCATGTTTTTTCTTTTATAACGTAAACCAAAATTGACAAAGATACGACACTTTTAAAACTCTTAATACGTCACGCCGTGGTATAATTTCAGTGCAACCACTCCCGAGTTTTGTTGCTTCTTGTCTTGGTCAATATTCATTGATTTACAAAAGTAAAAAATACGTGTCTATTATTTTAGATACTCTAACTCACGGAGTAATTAGATTTGCCATTTATTAATGGTGGAAACTAGCCTATTGCTCTCACTGACAGTGGATAAAGAAGACGAGTCCAAGAGTGGAGACCGCGTATGGGCAGGGGCTGATATCAGAAGCGGGTGCGTGTGGGTACATAGTCAGGAGTCATTACCTAGACCTTTCTAGAGGGAAGGTAACTATGATGATTTCAATCAATATGCCAAGCCCTTCTGTCTATGAAGAAGATTGACTCACCAAACTGTCGAGCCGAGTTGCTGGCCTGTCGGTTTTCTATCGTTTACATTTTGGGGAGTGTGCGACGGAATTGCAAAACTTAATTCCGCCAAGCCCGTTCCACCACCGGACCACAAGACGTACGGCGATGTACCACCGGTACATGGTGGACATCCCACCTATACGCACAAAATGTTTTGGGAATACATTCATTGTGCGTACAGTTAAAGAGTGGAATTCCCTGCCTGAGTCTGTGTTTCCTGATAGCTACAACCTGGGAGTCTTTAAGTCAAGAGTGAATAGGTTACTTCTAGGCAAGCGTGCTCCACCTTAGACCGCATCATCGCTTAACATCAGGTGAGATAGCGGTCAAACGTACGCCTATCAATATTAATAAAAAATAAAAAACACTGAAGATTGTGGCGTCTGTGAGGATCTATATCATTTATTGCTGGAATGTGTTCGATTTGAGTCTGAGAGAACATGTCCAGCAAATGCCTTTGAATTAAACAGACTGGATGTTGGCACATTCAATGTGATTCTTAGTCAACCCAATTTTAAAGTAGCAAAATGTCTGTTTGTATATTAATAGCATCGCAGTAAATTTTAAAACTTATATTTTTTGGTTTAATCTATTGGCAGTCAGATGTGGTTAGGGTATAATGGGACTGGTATGCACAATGTGTAAAAGTCCTTATAATATCTTGGAGTCGGCTTCCTTAACGTGACTGAATGCAGCCAAATACCAGTATTTTATATAATGCAATAGGCTGATTAATTTGCCATGATATTGTTTTTTTTTATTAACATCACAAAGTTATATCTACGAGTACTTCACCTTACTTTTACGGTCACTGATTGAACAACCATATTTAAGTATGGTATATGTACAATATTTAAATCGATGGATTTAAAACTGTTTTAGTGTTTTTTTTTTTGTGCAAACTGTAGTAATTTACGTGGAGTTTTTAAAAGAACTAAGTCGAATACAAAGATCTTACAAAACAACTCGTTTTCTTGTAGTGCTAATAAAAAGTTGAGTCTCAAAAGTATTTAGTGTGAGCGGAGGGCCAAACAATACTGGACTGGATGAAAACAAGGGATTAAAACTTGCAGCGAGGGGATTATCGCCTGGCTTGTGTGCGGTTAACAACCATAATATTTTATTTCATCTGCATATTATTACAATGTAGTGTTTGAGGTATTTTGACCGTGTGTAATAGCAGCAAAATTAAAGTAACAATACTATTCGAAAGTTTGTTTAAAACATATAATATATTTATAATTACAGATGATTAAACCTAACTAAGACCATTTATACAAAAACAAATACATACACGTAGACGCTAAAATTTTGCCAGGGTTGCGGCATTTGTTCGAATAAGTCACCGCTGCCCTTTTTTTTTTAAAAAAAAAGCGTAAGCTAGCCAGATCTATATTCGTCAGAAATTTTTAAAACTGCGGTGTACATTGCAGTTTTAGAACAGCGCCATCTCTTGATCGATAGTAGAAATAATGTAATTTTTGTTGATGATTTCTGAAAAAGTGTGCTATTTAGAAATTTCGTTTTAACTTTTCTGTTATTCATGCATCCACTTTTATCACATAGAATAATTTCAGATTTATCTCCATGCAAATTTTGGAGATGGTGGATATTCAGGGGACGGTAATTTTTTTTTTAATTTTCGTCAAAATTCGAAAACCATGACGATTAAAAAAAAAATGATTGAGAAAGCGCAAATGGTACTCTTTTATATAATAATATCAAATAATATGCCCTAGTTCAACTTATTAAGTACCTCTTTTAGTCACTGATGCTAAAAAAATAAATAATAAAAAAATCTTATTTGCAAAACAGTTGAACAAACTTTATCTAAAATTATTCCAAACAAGTTGATAGCATAGGTAGTTCTTGAGATATCCAACTGTGAAAGACGAACAGACCTAATCACACCATAAGGGTTCCTTTTACCATTTTGGTACGAAATCCTAAAAAGAAAATTTTCATGGAAAAAAAACACTTATTTGCAGTAGACAAACTCTTCAGCACGAATTGGTTCACCATTTCAGCTTTCAGCGGATAGAATCAGCGGAGCGTAAGTTGAAATTCCAGTTAATTTCTTATTCTAGACAAATATCTAAACCTAAGGATTCTAAACTACGTTTATCGAATATTTAATACGTTTTAGCTCCTCAAATCATTTATTTTCGAAGAACCTCAGGTTCTTGACAGATCAAACAAGGGTCGAAGGGTTAAGAAATCACGAAAGCACGAATCACGATAGTTCTTGAAATATTTATATTACAAGTTTTAGATATAAAGGTGAAATTCTACGTTTAATTTTATGTGGAACGTTGTTTGAGTTCAGTCATGCGAATAACTATAGAACGAATGAGATTATTATAGTCGATCTCTTTGACATTTGAACAATGTATTTTTTAATTGAAACATTTGTTTGAAAGTTCTTATTACACATTGTAGTTGGATAAATATCGAAATAGGGCTTCGATTTCAATGAAATCGAATTAGTTTAAGGCAGACAAAAGCTAGTGGTATCTATAAATTAGAACCTTTTAAAATAAAAACCTTTGTATTTACGAATAATTGTAGGAAAACTCTGGCTGAAAAAAATTGGCAATCGAATTTCTTCAGCCAAAAGCAAGGTTCATTGTTTTATCCCTTTTTTTTAGGTATGGGAAATCATCCTATGACTACTCCCGCTCTGGGTGTAGCGGGAGGGAGTGTCAGACTTCTACTGACTAAAACTCATCCATGTTCCTTCACTGCCCTTTGTGTTCCGGAGCCACGGTATCTCTTTCCAATAGTCCCGCGACTCCAGCAGGTCATTGTTTTATCCTGCAATTGTATTCACCAACCGAGGTTGGCATTTCATTTGAATAATTTGATTAGGCCACTACGACTTGGCTTTAGCCTCACTTACGCCTACCAAAGATTCTAGTTTGTCAAGGATAGGTTTACGAACCTTCATATCTGACGAACGTAATAATGTTGTATCTGGCTTGATCCAGAAAGGAGTACTCCTGGACAGGGCGCGTATGTTGAGTAGGTTCCTCTCTCGGGAGCCCTGACCACCGGTAGCTTGGACTCTATTCCCGATACCGGAGCACTACTTTTTTTTTACAGTTCACTTTTTTTACTATTTAAGGCGCGTCCCCGAGCAAAACGCAGCGCTAGCCGTTTTTTATGCAGTTTTTTGGAGCTATCTACTCTTTATCAAAAATAAATGTCAACTAATAAAAAATACATTAAATTTCTACAAAATCTTGGCTTCAAAATGGTAGATTTTATTTTTTAGTACTAAGTATAATGTTTAAGTAATCTCCTCACAACGAAACCACAGAAATGAGAAAAACTTACTGAAAACATGCATCTTCTCGAAAACTAACGATTATTTTGATTTAGTACATAAACTAATGGATAGGCAATTTAATTATGAATATTTTGGTAGAAGTATTTTTTTCAAACGACCAAATTAGATTTTAAATCGATTTTATTCAACATTCTGAGCGTATTCGCTATCGTATCTCTTGCGCTGTTATTGAGGGAAAAAATGCTCAAGGTTATTTGCTCAGGGTAAGGCCTTAATGGGCTTGCTCTTGACCACAATCACGCCTGATGGAAAGCAATGCATGAGGTCTATGATGGAGCGAGCTTGCCCAGAAGTTGCCTGTTCACTCTTACTTTGAAGGCAGACGGGTTATATGTGGACGGGAACACAGACGTCGGCAGAGAGTTCCACACTTTGGCTGTGGGCATACTAAATATGGAGGAGATGCGCTGGGTACGACTAGTCAGGATATCGACCAAGTACGGGTGGTACCATGCAGTACGTCTGGTATTCCGCTAGTAAAAGGGCGATGGTGGGATCTGAGGGCCTAGCACGAATATTTTGACGTATAGTAACGTTAACGTAAGTGAATTTTGAATATGAAAAACTACAACCCCAAAGTATTTTGGTTTAATTTTAAGGGACATACACAGTTGTTTATATCATTCAAAAATATGAATGTAGTATCTAATTCAAATACATATTATGTGCAAAACGAGTATTAGTAGCTATGGTAAAATTTTGTGTGTGTGGTGGTGACTCTTTATAGAAATATTTAAAAATATAAATAATATGTTAAGAAAATAAATAAATGAAATAATAATGTATGTTATAATAATAAGAACACCGTTTTGAAATATTTTTTAAGTATTAACTGCTCGGCTGAACATTCCAAATTGACTAAACATCTCTAGAAGCAAAAACAAAGTTAAACATAATTACTATTTAACTTTAATGTTACTGTTTTAGTTTAAATTTATAAATTAAGTACAACTTGATATAGCTTGTTAAAACTTTTGTAGCAGTTTAGTTTAGGTAGGTATTAAAGATACATTTAAATTAAATCATGGCATTTTTACAGTCGAATTGTATTTGGATTTTCTTTGTTTTGCTAATGTCCTACTTTAAGGTTTGATAGTCAATGTGTTGAGAGCGCCAAAGCTTATGTCATCAGGGGCCCGTTTACTACTTTAATGCATACCTACACACGAATTTATAATTTTATTTTTGAAGCCAATTCTTAATGACAGGCCCGAAAGGGCCGACGCCTGCCGGAGTCGCGGGATTATTCGCAAGAGACACCGTGGCTCCGGAACACAAAGGGCAATGAAGGAACATGGATGGGTTTTAGTCAGTAGAAGTCTGACACTCCCTCCCGCTACACCCAGAGCGGGAGGAGTCATTGGATAATTTCACACACTAAAAAAAAAAAAAGGAAAGATGACAAAAAATATTGTAGGTTTCTAGAATTTTTCTTTTAAATAGCATTTGCCGCGAAAAAATGATGATATTTTCACGTTTGTCAAATACAAGATTCATTTTCTTTCCAGGCACATTTTCGGTCTAGCATTTGCCGCGAAAGTATGTTATTTTCATATTTTTTGACAAATATACTCAAAGACTCAAACATTTATTTCAATTAAACCATTTACATACAGGCACTTTTAAATTGTCAAGGTCGGTCGGTCCAAAAAGATGACATACAGGATTCGTTTTCTTTCCAGGTCCATTTTCCGACGTTACGTATCAGATACAGGAAGGATTTGGATAATTCTTATCGTAAGTATGTTATAGGCTACACGAGAGCGGATAAATACAAAGAATATGCGCGTACGCAGTCGCGGGCAAAAGCTAGTAATATCAAAGTAGAAACTCAGTAAATACCATGCCTATAATACCTTTATACTCATACTAATTGCTGCACTGTAATTCAAACCTTATGTCAAAAACACAAGACATAAAACACGCTCATGATTTACACCGACCATAACCTAACTGGGCAACGCGCGGCCATGCATTGGCCAATTGGCCGAAAAGCTAAACTCCCGTAACTTGGTGATTGTGCTAATGGTCTCCGCGGGATGTTCCGCGCTTTACAATTTAAAGCAATTGTGAAATTAGTGTAACTATCGAATGGCTGTAGTTCATAAGCGTATCCTGGAGTTTAGGTATGTATGGGGTAGAAGTTGGTTATTAAAAAGTTCGAGTTGCGTTTCTGTAGGCAATACAGATATATCAAGGGGACCATTTTTAGGGTTCCGTAGCCAAATGGCAAAAACGGAACCCTTATAGATTCGTCATGTCCGTCTGTCTGTCCGTCCGTATGTCACAGCCACTTTTCCCCGAAACTATAAGAACTATACTGTTGAAACTTGGTAAGTAGATGTATTCTGTGAACCGCATTAACATTTTCACAAAAAATAGAAAAAAAACAATAAATTCTGGGGGTCCCCACACTTGAACTGATTTTGATTTTGACTTCGAAAATGATAATATGGAGATTTCTAATATACAGGGAAATTGAAAAAATACCCGAAACCTCTTAGGCAGTGAAAGTAAACATGATTATAAGCAACTTTTGTTTTGGTAAAACTCCGAAATCTCGAAAAAAATATCAGCTGTTTCATACATTTTCATTGGCTAAATACTGCATTTTGTATGAAACAGCTGATATTTTTTTCGAGATTTCGGAGTTTTACCAAAACAAAAGTTGCTTATAATCATGTGTACTTTCACTGCCTAAGAGGTTTCGGGTATTTTTTCAATTTCCCTGTATTTTTTTTCTAATCTGAAAAGTTTGCGCGAGAGACACTTCCAAAGTGGTAAAATATGTCCGGGGCCCTTGACTTCTCAAATAAGAGAATGATAAAACTGAAATAATATCCTACCATGTAAACTACCAGCGAAAATTGGTTTGAGCGAGATCAAGTAAGTTGTTTTTTTTTAATACGTCATAAATCGTAAACAGCAACTTTTGCTTATAATATATACCTACAAGTTTGTACGGAACTCTCGGTGCGCGAGTCCGACTCGCACTTGGCTGGTTTTTTTGTATTTTTAGGGAGCATATTCCTTTGCATCTTAGTCGGAATCTAACAAAAATTATCTTCTATATTTTTACATGGCAAACAAAGCCGATGTCGACTTTTCTGTTAATGTCCAAAATAGATTGGAAAAGCAGAAGTGTATATTATTAGGAAAATAGAAACAGTAAACTACTGTAGGTAATAAGCCAGATTCTTCGATTGATTGGTAATAAAAAATAATCTTATTATTTTCCTTTCCTTGTCAAAGTTCTTTGACAAGTTTTTGACACTGATTGTCCCCGATAAGATGGTTAGTTACGCAACTCTTTTACACAAACTTAATTCTATGTTTATGGGTATATTTCTTGCATCTATTTAACTTTATTATTTTTTTGTTGTTTTCCATGTTGTGCGATTACGCTTTGGGTCAAAATCAGCAGTGCAATTCTGTAAACATGTTGAAGTGAACACTTAGGCGAAGTGAACGACAAGTGAGCTGTCAAACTATACAAACAAGATGGCATGACAGCTCACTTGTCGTTCACTCCACCTAAGTGATCACGGGGAGATGTCGACAGCATCGACCGGCTGGTCAAAACCAATGATGTGTATTTGTTATTGATGAATAAATGAAATGAAATGAAATTATTTTTTATTATGATTGTAACCTGTTGTTATTCTCTTGTGAATAAATAAATAAATACACTGTGTTCGTGAACCTCTTGAGCTCCGTGCTCCTGCAACTGCTCGACACATTTGACACGTTTGCGAAGTCGAACCGAAGTTCACATGGTTTCAACGGTATAGACTTGATTCAGAAAAAAAATCTGTATACCACTGCATGAAACTTAATTTTGAAAGAAAGACGTTCACTAAATTATTTAACACCCAGCAAAAAATAAACCTAAAAAAATATTGAGATACGAAACCACCCCAAAAATTTGCAAACCAAGTCCCACCCCTACTTAACGCCGTCAATCTATTAGGGGTACAAAAATTGATAAAACACACTACATATTTCATTGCATACCTTAGTTAATGCAAGCGAAGGGTCGCAGACGTCAGGTGAATACTGAGTGGATCCCTTCGGATAATGCTGTCCAATTTATGATGGCCAGAAGGTAAGATTCTTTATTGACAGCTTTCAGTTTGTTTTGTAAAGAGGTTGTACATTTTTGGAATGAATTCGGTTTGTTGAGTTTTTAACCTTTTGTAAATTAGGTAGTTGGTATTTTTTGCATGTTTGGTTGATAGCACATTTGCATGTTTGATGTCTATGTTCTAACACCTACTGAACGAGCGTGACAGTTGAGTGCTTGTCATGCTCACACAAACGTTTCGCTGATGGTGGCGCGCGTGTTGGATCATTTGGTTCCCTTCAAAATGGTTGAGCTAGATGGTGCTGATACACGCGTCATGTTCGTGAACGGGCGCCGTCAGTTGAGATTGGTCATCTCTTATCTGCCACTGGCATTTTTTTAATCTGTACTTTTTGAATTGTTTTATATACTATCTTGCTCTTTGCATTGTCTTCACATATAGAAGCAATCAAAGATAATGTTACCATGATTTTTGTATTAAGTACCAATTGATCATCAATTGATTTAAAAGAGTGTCCGTGGAGTTTCTTGCACGTTCTTTTCCATAGAGATCTACGCTTTGGAACGTGCAAATAGCTTTATCATATTTTTTTGGACCGACCGACCTTGACAATTCAAAAGTGCCTGTAAATGGTCTAATTGAAATAAATGACTGAATTTTGAAATTTTAGTGCATTGCACTTCATTCATTGAAGTGATTTTGTTAGTTCTTACAAACACATTCCTCACTGCGAATCCTCGCACAGCTTTGGTGGACACGCAGCTTCAATGATGGCAACAAATTGATTTCATAATTTCACTCAGGATTTATTACTGATCAAAATTCAGCCAGAAATAGAATTGCCTTGAATTAGTTACGTTGCGGTCATCCTCAGAATTTGCATTGTTTCCACCCCTGGGGGTGAAGAACAAAATTAAAGGAGATAAAGCCTTATTAACGTTGTGGTCAAGCAAGGACCTGCTTTATTTGGTTAAAAAATATAGGGAAAAATCTTATGTCGGAATCTAAAGGTCTAAGTGTAATATTGCTATTGCGAAATAATATAATAACAGCCGTACGGGTCAATCTTTAAGGTTCAGCAGCGCTTATCGAGGTTATTCTGTGGATGGGTGACCATTTTAACTTACCAAAACTCCTCCGTGCTTAGGAAATATTTATTTATTTATGTTATTATTTATGTACTCACAGAAAAATATTAATTTAACATAAATATTAGTACAAAGGAACTGCTTATTTCCAACGAGGTTTATTCCAGCAGAATTTGAAATAAATGTCACACACTATTGTCTACATTTCTGTTTTACAAGCCATAAAATTAAAGTTGAAAAAAGAAATACGAAAACATACTTATAAAATATAAATAAATCTATCTTCTATATCTATCTATCTATCTATACTTATAATAAATCTGTAGAGAGGTCAATTCTGTACATGAAATATATTTCCAAAATAACTATCAGGGGGTGATTAGGGATCAATATTGATGCCAAAAATGCAATCAGTACAATTTTTGTCTGTCGGTCTGTCTGTCTGTCTGTCTGTCTGTCTGTATAACCGTTATAGAAACAAAAACTACTCGACGGATTTTAATGAAACTTGGTACAATTATTATTCATACTCCTGAGCAGGGTATAGTATACTTTTCATCACGCTACAATCAATAGGAGCAGAGCAGTGAAGGGAAATGTTGGGAAAACGGGAGAAGTTACTCCATTTTTTAAGCTTCCGTCGCGTGTGCAACCTTAATGGTTAAAGCTACAAAGAAATCATGTATGACGGAAATGTTCTCCTTAAAATTATATAAAAAATATCCCACGACAGCATATGTCTTTCTTTTATGATTGACGCACAATGACACGTGTAACTCCCGATAGCTTAGCAGTTCGTAGCTTTCTGACTATATTTGTCTACTCTTAAGTTTATAACACTCTCAGTCATCCCTAAAAAGTTTACATAATTAACTATTCCATAAAAAAAGAATCATAGAAATCGATATAGAAACACCAAAGTTATAAATGAAAAACGCTAATAATAAGCCATCGCGCGTGAATACTGAATCATGCTATAAGGATTTTTTTTTTGTGATCGCGAACGCACAAGCATGCGGCTAGCTTGGCGCCTAGAGGCTAGCGAGTAGCTTCGGAAAACGGCTTACGACAGTTTGCAATATCCTTTAATATTATTATAATGTCGAGGGGAAGATGGTTATAATTTCGCTTTACACCAAACGAGTACATTATAATATTATAAATGTGAAAGTTTGGTTGTTTGTTACTCAATTACGCCAGAACGGCTTAACGGACCTTAATGAAATTTAGAACAAAGATAGATTATAGTCTAGAATAGCACATAAGCTACTTTTCATCCCGGGAATATGTTCCCTAGGGATCACGCGGGCGAAGCCGCTGGCAGAAGCTAGTATAGAAATAAACCTACATACCATACACTATACTTACTTTAAAATGTTTAGTTTTTGTACCCGGCTTTCATAATATAGATCTTTGGGAGTCGTTACGGATTGTCAGAAGCCAGGAAATCTGATACCAGTCTTGCCAAGATGTATCGTTACTAGGTTGAGGAGGTCAGACAGGCATTCACTTCAAACGTAAAATACTGGTATTCAGCTCAAACTGGTCAGACTGGAAGCCGAGCCGAATATTTATGGGAACTAGCTGACCCGTGTCCTTTTAGTTGGGCGTTATTTTTTGGTAAGGGCTGGGTAGCCTACGGTACTCACAAATAACGTGGCTATCTATTGGTCAAATAATTTCAATTTCAGTTCAGTAGACCTAGAGATTACCCCCCACAACCTCACAATCTTTATCTTTTACTAGCTGACCCGCGCAACTTTGTCTGCGTCACTTTTTCCATTACTGCTCCGCTCCTATTTGTCTTAGCGTGATTATAATATGCCTATAACCTTCCTCGATAAATGGGCTATCTAACCTTGAAAGAATTTTTCAAATCGGACCAGTAGTTCCTGAGATTAGCGCGTTCAACCAAACAAACAAACAAACAAACAAACAAACTCTTCTTCTTTATAATATTAAGTATAGATTATATTATAGTACAGAAAAGCTAGGCAAATTATGTTACCAACACAATATCAAAATGTAAACAGTATTCCACAAGAGTACGTTGGGCACTTAGGTACGTTTACCATTGAAAAATGATAGCTATAATTTACAGCGCCTACCTGGCCGGCCCGCTATCGCAGCGCATCGCTGCCGACTCGCTTGGCCTAGAAACATTCGCCATAAAAATATGGCACATGTTTTATTTGTGATTGAGATTGATCGCTTTTGTTAAGGGGTATACAGGATACCAATTTTGATAATTTTCATTCAACGTTTGTATTCGCATGTCAGTCGCAATCTGTTAAAAATGTTTGAAAAATGAGGTTTTTTTTGACATCTCGTTACTGAGATACGAATGTGATTGTTGCTTAAAAATTTGTAGAATTAGCCCTCTGGTATGCTTTTTGATTTGATAATAAACTAGCTGACCCGTGCAACGTCGTCTGCGTAACATTTTTCATTACTGCTCCGCTCCTATTGGTCTTAGCGTGATGTTATATAGCCTATAGCCTTCCTCGATACATGGGCTATCTAAAACTGAGATATTTTTTCAAATCGGACCAGTAGTTCCTGATATTACCCCCTACATACAAACTTACAAAAAAATGTTACCTCTTTTTAATGTTATAATTAATAATTAATATAGACATGACTTAAATAACGTTGTACAAGATTTTGAAAAAAAAAACCCAAACATTATCGAGTCTTGTGATTATTCATTAAAAGCCAAAAATGTTTAACTAACTGAATAAAACTCGGCCTGAATTTTAACCAACTTCCAAAATAGGAGCTCAGTATTTTTGATTTAATGAGCATCTTTGCTTATTTAAATTTCTATGTAGACCAAGTATCACCACTGAAAAGTAAAAACTTAAAAAAAATATAACTGACTTCCAAAAACACAATACAAAGTATAAAACAACCTTCATTTCGGAAGTCTGGAAGCAGTATTCAGTCTATTATATCATTCTATATTTTTTTTGTCAAAAAGTTTTTATCTTCAAGGGACCGCTGGACTGGCCAGTTCATCTGCCAAAATATCAGCAATGCGGCGATACTGCCAGTGTTTTGTGGTAGGTACTTAGGTACTGTATTGCAAATCATTATCCTTCAGGAGCTCAGAAATTAACAAGGCCTATTTATTTTTTTAGTAAAAAAAAAAAACGTTTAGCAAAGTTTATTCCCATTACACGTGTTATTTTATAACTTTAAATAGATAGAAATATACTTTGTAATCGAGTTCTTAGTAAATTCTCGCAATTTTTTCGGAGCTTTGCTCGAGATTCTTTAATCCAAGGTAATTGGATTATCTGCCTAGCAACCAGCAAAAAAGGAGGATCAGCGAAATAATCTCTGTATACGGTTTAGCAAATCCCAAAGCAACCTGTACCTTAACAGATAAGGACTCCAAATTGATGATTGAGCCAGTTGACCCTCTCTTTTTCCGCCTAAATAAATGTCATTATATTTATGTCATTGATTGATTGAAATATTTTATATTGTGCTGTGAGTATGTTTTTTTGTCCCCTGCAGTCATTATCCGGATTTTTCCAGTACAAGCTTTACATTTTGTTTTGGTCATCACTTATATGGACTCATTTTTTTCGAGCTCATGCTTTTAATTGTGTTTTTTATAGAGTAATCACGTGGTAATCAACCCAGGGAAAATTGGCGAATACTATAGGTATCGAAATTTACATGCGAAATGTCAAAACATACTGTAAACAATGCTACATTCGATGACGCTTGATAAAAAAAGTATTTTAAACGTTACATCATTCATATAATTTTGTAAGTTATTTCAGGTTTTTTTTTTTTAATTATTATTTGTGATGGGTTTGCTCTTGACTCAGTCTAAGTCAGAGATGACAGAGACAAAGTCTACAATGGAGCGAGTTTACCCAAAGTAACCTGTTCACTCTAACTTTGAAAAGATTAGGGTTTTAAGCGTTCGGAAATACAGATGCAGGCAGAGAGTTCCACTCCTTTGCTGTTTTCAGAGTTTATTTATTCAATTGTTGGCCTATCTACAATTGTAACACTTTTCGTTGTTTTCTTTCTCGAGTCCCTGGAGATCCAGTCGTACGAGGAGTAGGCGTACGAGGGGCCGAAACCAACTCGCAGAGGCCCCGTTAGATATTTCAAATGTAATGGGGCACCTACCGGCGATTATCTCTGTATGCACTGTGAAACACACTTTCCATCATTATTATACAAGCAATCAATATCTTATATATAAAATTCTCGTGTCACAATTTTAGTTACCTTACTCCTTCGAAACGGCTATACCGATTTTTACCAAATTTTATATGCATATTCAGTAGGTCTGAGAATCGGCTGCTATCTATTTTTCATACCCCTAAGTGATAAGGGTTGTCCACCCCTAACATTTTTTTTTTAATATTTGGACAACAATTTAAATTAAATTTTTTCTATAATGTGGCATTAAAAATACATACAACCCTAAAATTTTAACCCTTCTATCACCAACCCTTATTTTTGTAATAGTCATTTTATTAATGAATAATGTGACGCAGACGAAGTTGCGCGGGCCAGCTAGTCTATATATAAAACTAGCTGACCCGCGCAACTTCGTCTGCGTCACATTTTCCTTTAATGATCCGCTCCTAATTGTCTTAGTGTGATGATATATAGCCTAGAGCCTTCCTCGATAAATGGGCTATCTAACACTGAAATAATTTTTCAAATCGGATCAGTAGTTTCTAAGATTAGCGCGTTCAACCAAACAAACAATCAAACAAACAAACTCTTCTGCTTTATACTATTAGAAGATATATATAGTATAGATTCTACCGCTACTGTTGACTGACTGAGTGGCTGACAAACAACGCTCAGCCGAAACTACTGGTCGTAGAAAGCTGTGGCATGTAGCTTCCTTGGGGAGTGTTGGCACTTAAAGGATTTCTCAATTTCTTACGAGAACGGGATATACGGGTATGAAGACAAAAGCTAGTCATCACTATCACTACAAACAAACAAAGTCTGCCTGTGTGTTCGCGATAAACTCAAAATATACTGCATCGATTTTCATGCTGTTTCCACCAATGGATAGAGTGGTTCTCGAAGAAGGTCTTTGTATATGAAGCGATAGCGCCATCATCGTTTGGGTTCAGTGGTATCAGGATCATTGTAGAATAAAACACTCAATACAGTACTCAGCTCTCTTTATTAACTGTGGCCGAGTGCTAGTACTTTACAATTAGACAGTTCCCCAAAACGCCCGCCCGTTACCACTTCCTAGTGTTTTAGCTGTGGAGAAGTGGCAAGCAAACTCCACAGCAACACATCTGTATTTTAAGTTAGAAGAACTCGCATTTATAACATTATTAAAGAAGTCTGTTTAATTTAATTAAAATAGGTAAACCGACCGTTTCGTTCTGGACGAGTGTCCTAGTCGGTGTCTCGAGTCAAAGTGCGCTCGGCAAAGTGAAGTCCCCACTCTCCAATACGACTCTGTCCACGTACCGCCATTACAACTGTCAACAGAGGCCTTAGTGTGGGAATTTAGTTATAGTGCCACCTGGTGGTCACTCGTAGAATCTAAATTCCCATACTAAATTCTAACGCGCTCGCAATCGAACGCGTTCGAACGTGAGTCGAAAAAACTCACACTAAGGCCTCTGACGTCACGGCGTTTACCACTACCCACTACTACAATACTCAAATCAGCAACTAATTATTAAATGATATCTTTATCCACGACATATAATTTGTTAAGCGGGCGACGCGCAGCGCAGGCATCAGCTAGAATAATATAAACCAAGACCATAATATTATTTAGTTATTGCCGTTAGTTGGTCGTATTATAGCGAGCCATTTTTGCATTGTTTTAATTTTCCAGTTTCTGAAAGACAGTAAATGGACTAAAATTCACTCTCGATGTATACATTTTCTACAACATCATTCTAAAATTAAACACATTTTATTTGTTTATTTATTTAACCATTTATGTACACACATTTAATAAGAACATGAGAAGAAGGAAACAGAAAAATAGGTACAAAGGTGATGCTTATTTCTAAAGAAATCTCTTCCTTGTATGCTACAATACCTGCGAAAGGAGAGTAGAGTAAAAAGAGATGTAGACATTGTGTGCAAAAGTTGTGAAGTTGTTGTGTGTGTTTTACTTTTCTCTCATTATTGTATCTATGTGTGACTGAAGCAAACCTTAAAAAACCTAACCAAATACTACTCCATGTCTAAACACTTTAAATCCAATCGTCTTTCCATAGACATCCAAGGCCGACCATCTCATCTATAAAATAATAAAATAGATCCGAATGATCCGCAGAAGTGGGATCATCCCTCAGTAAATAGGATCTGATAATGGACGAGTTTGGGGGAAATTAAATTTAAATGGCGGGTGAGGTCAAGTGTCAAACTTGATCTTAAAGTGTTCGTAATTGAATGTATTGTGAGTTATTAGTTTTTTACCGACTTCTCAAAAAGGAGGAGGTTCTCAATTCGGTTGTATTTTTTTTTTATGCTTGTTACCTCATAACTCCGACAATTATGAACCGATTTGAAAAAGAAATCTGTTTATCTGAAAGGATATACTTGCAAATTGGTCCCATTTACATTATATTAAAATCGGTTACGAACTTTGGTTTTTAAATCGAAATAGCGCTGGAATTCGTCTACTTGGATGATGGTTTTATGTATGGTTTTATATCATCCAAGTAATCGAAATTGCGTAAGTATTTTGCTTTTCTGCGATTTTGCAGTGGTGTTGTTAGGTATGGGGTACCACTAAAAAGTGAAAAATAAAAAACTTTTTACAAAAAAAGTACAACCGACTTCCAAAAAAAAAAAACACTACAAAGTATAAAATTACTTTAATTTCGGAAGTCGGTGTTAAAATACGAAGAAACTAACAAAAATACCGACGTTTTTTTTGGAAGTCAGTTGTATTGTTTTGTAAAAAGATTTTTTACTCCTAATTATTAAACAATTGCCTTTGCCCGTGGATTTTCCCGCGTAGATGGTGATAATACATGACATGGGAATGTTCTACAGAAACAGTTAACAATTATACATCTATACTTCACCACATATTATAAAACAAAGTCCTCCGCCGCGTCTGTTTGTCTGTTCGCGATGAACTCAAAAACTACTGCACCAATTTTCATGCTGTTTTCAACAATGACTGGTTTTCGAGGAGGGGTTTAGTATACAATTTATCAAGCGGGCGAAGTCACGGGTATAAGGTAGTAAATAACCGTTTTTAACCACATGTAAACGAATATAATATACGGTACATACATCAAAATGACATTTTTTACAATGTTTGTCTGTATGTCTGTCTGTTTATTACGGCTAATTTCTGAAATAGCTGGACCGATTTTGACGGGACTTTCATTAGCTGATGTAATAAGGGCTTAGGTTACGTTTATTTAAAAAAAATAAAGAATCGACTGTTAGGCGGAACGAAGTTCGCCGGGTCAGCTAGTATAAATAATAAAGGTGATAAGTTTGTTTGGTTGAACACGCTATTCTCAGGAATTTCTGGAACAATTTGAAAAAATGTTTAAGTATTGGGATAGCACTTATATCGAGGAAGATTATAAGCTATATAGTATCACGCTAGGACCAATAGAAGCGAAGCGTTCATGAAAATTGTGACGCAGACGAAGTTGCGTGGATCAGCTCGATATGCAATAATTATACTTGTTTATTTCACAAATACGCACGATATAGGTACATTATAAAGGAAAGCTAGAGAGCAGACATGACACATTTAAAAAATATTGCATAATCTCAAAAATGGCGTTGTATCCAGCGTTTTAAATCTGTGATAAACAGAGACTAATGGCGTATGACGTCATTCACAAGTCCAACCATATTGAATTGAAGCCATCCAGTACAAGCGGAATTTGGTGTGACAAGGATAGAAGAATAGGTTTAAAAGCGTGTTACTCTTGTGTTTTCCTACTAATTTTATTTATATTTCACCATCTTTATTACATCTATCAAATAAGTAGGTAAGTCATTCGTGATGTCCAACTTAATATTATTTGTATAAATGCGAAAGATTGTGAGGATTGTTGTTTGTTACTCTTTCACGTCAGAACGCCTGAAAGGATCTTCACGAAATTCAGCACAGAGGTAGATTATAGTCTGGAATAACACATTGTATGGCTATGTATATCTCGGGAGTATATTCCCTAGGGATCTTGCGGGCAAAGCCGCTGACAGAAGCTATTTTTTCATAATACCCTACCTAGTACAACTACTGCTAACTTGACGCAATCGCAAAGATTACAGACACATTTGAAAAAGAACTAGCAAAAATCTGGTGATTGAAACTGCTAGTTTATCTGAACAGCAATTTATAGGGAGTGTTCCCAATTGATGGGCTGCTAACCGCTGCCCAAGGGGTCTTAGATAAGGATTATGGTCTTAACGGAGCGGCCCCGGGTTTTTCTGCAAGGAAACTTTTAGGCGTGTTCCATGCGATTGTTAAGTTCTTAGTCAAAGTTTTTATAAGTGGTTGTAGTAATAAATGTTGTGATAGAATAATTTCTGTTGTTTAGATAGGAAAAAGGGATTAGTAATTTTTATATTGGAAGTAGTTTTTTAAGAAATGAGAGTGCGTTGCAATAAATTTTGAGGATGTAACACTTAGTTTTTAGTTACAAGTTACCACGAATTTTGCATTCGAAAATAGTTCTGACGATCAAAAGTACCAATTTATTTACAGATACGTACAGAGTATGAAGTAACATAGTATTTGTTATAGCCTGTGTTTAGATATCTTTGATCAATGATCCCGATACCGCGGTTTAATTCGCATTGCAATTGCAATCTGATAACCAATTCTCGTCGCAATCTGACAAAAAAATACTCAATTTCCCTACATGTTTATTTAAATATAAGTAAAATTGCCACCCTATTATTTTGATATTTCGACATTGATAATCATTTATATGACATTCCTACTTTCATTTAAACGCGTTTTACATAGATACGTAAATAAATCATCGCGCCAAAATCACCCCCAAAAACTGTCAAAAAAATCCCAAACGGAAATCCCATCACGCTTGATAGTGCTAACCAGGCCTTATCATGTTCGTCGCACGATCCAATGGCCGGTCGATAAGCGCTGATTGATAGCAATTGTTTTCAGATATCTGTATAGCTGTAGTGTTACCGAGTGTTACTACTCACATAAATTGTATTAGGATCGAAATCTTGGGGAAAGGGTGCGAAATCTATACTTAATATTATAAAGCAGAAGAGTTTGTTTGTTTGGTTGGTTGAACGCGCTAATCTCAGGAACTGCTGGTCCGAATTGAAAAATTCTTTCAGTGTTAGATAGCGCATTTATCGAGGAAGGCTATAGACTATATATCATCACGCTATGACAAATAGGAGCGGAGCAGTAATGAAAAATGTGACGCAGACGAAGTTGCGCGGGTCAGCTAGTACTTAATATTATAAAGCAGAAGAGTTTGTTTGTTTGGTTGAACGCGCTAATCTCAGGAACTGCTGGTCCGATTTGAAAAATTCTTTCAGTGGTAGATAGCCCATTTAACGAGGAAGGCCTTAGGCTATATATCATCACGCTAAGACAAATAGGAGCTGAGCATTCATGGAAAATGTGACGCACACGAAGTTGCGCGGGTCAGCTAGTGATTTATATTTGTGTTGTGATGAACCTAATAAGCTGTTTTGTTTTGACTTTTGGCCTGTTGAATTCCTAGTGATTAGGATTTGAGCCTCTGAACAATCTGTCATCAATAAAAATGAATGGATGAAAAGTCAAATATGTATGAGATTTACATGCGCTACTGAAAGGTCTCGTGGTCAATCTTTAACATATTGACAATCACTAACGCTGATAATTTTATGGATTTTGACTTCTCCGTTACATTCTGAAGAAGTGAAGACGAATCATCGAATTTATTTTGGTTATAGGTTGTAGAATGATCCGTGTGAATCTGTTCGCACGACTCGACTGGTAACCAGTTGAAGATTTCTCATTGTCATAGCTAGTTGTTTATCATCATCATGTCAGCCAAAAGGCGTCCACAGATGGACATAGGCCTCCTCCAAATGTCGCCAGAACAACTGGTCCTGTAAGTTTCATCTGTATCGGCTACCCGCAACCCTCATCCTCTTACTAAAAAACTTTTTACAAAAAATACAACCGACTTTTAAATAAACACAAAAATTTTAAAAATAACTTTAATTTCGGAAGTCGGTGTCAAAATACGAAGAAACTAACAAAAACACCGACTTCCGACATTAAGTATTTTTTAACGTTTTTTTTTTTTTTTTGTAAAAGTTTTTTATTTTTCACTTTTAAGTGTAACAACACCACTGCAAAACCGCAGGACTGCAAAATATGCCATTTCGATTACTTTATTTCTTTCATCCAAGTAAACGAACCATCATTCCAGCTTTTTTGATTTAAAATCGAAACTTCCAAACCGATTTTGATAAAATTTAAATGGAACCAATCGAAAAGTATTTCCTTTCAGATTTTTTCAAATCGGTTCATAAATGATGTTATGAGGTTACAAACAAAAAAAATACAGCCTAATTGAGAACCACCTCCTTTTTGGAAAGCCGGTTAATTTCTTCATGATCGCGTCATGAGCAAGTTCGGTAATCCCGAAATAAATTATAATATCCTTGGACATTTCACACAACGCCATATAGTCCCAAGCTAAGCAACCTAATGCTTGTGTTATTGTAACGAGATGGCTGATAAACTACTTATATATATATTTTTTTTTATGTTAATCCTTTTTTTTTTTGGGACTAGCCCGTCACACATTCCCAACCACTGCAACTCCTGAAAGCCAGAATCAATAGTGGCGACCACCAGAAAAACGCCGAGTTAATGAAATCCGACAAGTCCCGGAGAAACGATTCAACTGTCTTGGATCCCGCAACGAAATTAATCGGAAGAGTACAGCGGAGGAGTAGGAAAAATAAATATAATTTCCACTTCCCTCCATATCAAGTAGGAGACAGATTAGAGATAGGCCAATAGGCACCAAGGGACATACTTATACAACTGGGTTAAGCCCAGTTGCCAAGCACCACGTCACGCCAAGTCCTAAATTGTGAGCTACTTTTGATTCCAGTAATAGGTATGGCAAAATTGCCTGAACGCACGGAAATTTGTTCTGGTTTCTACAAGGTCGGTATAGTAAACTACTCCAGATGAATCCCGAAATCCTCTCAAAAGTTAAAACTCGAAACAGTAATAAAAACTAACATCTAGTTCAATATTAATTAGCAACATCCAGTGGTCCTCTGTTATTACCTATTTCGTAGAAGGGCCGACGTTCTTCTTTTTACTGCGCTGTCTGCTAAATTTTAAATTTTCTGGGCTAAGATTGTATGGAAACGGCTTTGGTTTTTATGATTTTATTTATTGTAGTTTATTTAATTTATTTAGCAGTTTATGTACACACATTAAACAAATAGATAAAAAACCAGCCACGCGAAGGGGTTCCGTACCATAAACCTTGATTTTCATTATTTGTTGTTATATAAATACACAATCTGGGAAAATTTCAGCTTTCTAGCTACCACGGTTTAAGATATACGGCCTGGTGACAGACAGACAGGCAGACAGCGGAGGCTTAGAAATAGGGTCTCGTTTTTACCTTTTAGGTACGGAACCCTAAAAAGGAAACAGATAAATAGGTACAAAGGTGAAGTTTAATAGGTTTTCGGGCCAGTTTTTTTCTGTAGGTCGAGCTCGAACCGCCATCTTTGCTTCGGCCTGCTGCGATGCCTTCTGGCATTTAATGGGTTCGATTAGGTTGTACTTTTTGTCAATTCTTCGTTTGACATGGTGTGGCAATCTCGACAGATATCTGAAAAGACATTTAGGTGGAAAAGGGAGGGAGAGGTCATTGCCCAGCTGTGGGTAAAATGTACTAAGGCTAGAAAAATCACCACCATTCGGTGTAAATAAGATATATGTATTTTTATATAAATTTCCACCATTCGGTGTAAATATTTTTAAGTTAGCATATAAAAAGACTAGAACCACTTCACTTTTATCTTTATAATAACTTGATCTTAGCCTTAGGCGGATCTTCCAAAAATCCGATATGTAAATTAGAATATGCGACATAAAATAGGAAGCTCACTGCCTGCATAATATGAAATCAATCTTGTCTGGAATCTTAGTCACTGTATTACGTACAGTCTACAACAAAATTTACGTTTAACTACGAAAACCGCCCTTAATACTACGTCTAGGACTAGGACTTCCGGGGAACCGTTCCGGGGGTACCAGGGGGGAGGACCGTTGACCTGACGAGGGCCTTAGGTCAACGGTCCTCTTTGAAGGAAACCTTCGAACGTTACGTCTTTCGGAACGCGGATCTCTACTCCTGAAACTTTTGACACATCGACTAAGTATCATACGAGCAATGTCACGGCGTTGGATCCGAGACACACAGCAGCGGCTGATCGCGGGCCTACGGATCGCAAGCAATTGGGTAGTTTTCCGGCCGATAAGGACCAGGCCTGGGTCGATGGCGTGTTGTGTCCCACGCGTGCCTCAAACAGATGTCAGCATAATGTACGGGGCCCGCTACCGTGACCCTGGACCACAAGGGGCATTTTGAAGGAACACCGGTGGATTTTAGTCGTTATAAGAGTCTGTGATGTCATTTGATGATGTCCCATCCTACAATACAAAAAATACTGTCCAGCAGACGTTCTTCGGTTGAAATGATGATTCCATCGTCAATGTCACACTGTTTTCAAAGACGTGAAGTTGTCTGTACAAAGCCCTTGATATATTCCAGTTTTTTCCCTTGTAATCAGGAACACGTTTAGGCTTATCGTCTAAACCGTTGTAGATCGGACAGAAGATTGCTGGAGCAACAGTTAGGGCTGAAGATAAAAATGTATAGGATTTTCGTGTTAAGGATATTTGGCTGGAGACGCGATTGTGTAAGTGATTGATGCCGAAACCTGTTTGGGAATCGAGATACTAAAACTACACAGTGTTTTGCTAAGAATGAATGATGTATATGTTTCGCAGTCTTTGAATCCAAGACTACATTGTTTTTTTCTTATTCAGATCTAAATTTTGAATTGAGAAGGGGTAAAAATTTACTTAAATTCTTACATCTAGTTAGGCTATGATTCAAGTTACAACTTTCGAATTTTGTTTTTAGGCTATCTGAATAACATTTTCAATTAAATATCCCACGATCCGTACTAATATAATGAATACGAAAGCAACTCTCTATATCTTTTCCCGTCATAATGGATTAGTTTGAATCAGGGTACGGCATAGGGGTAGATAGGCCATACCCTGGAAAAGGACATAGGTACGCCATATTTTATTTTGATCCAAAATGTTCTGGAGTGGCGACCACGTACCGGAAGACGCAGGGTTGGAAATCATCAAACACTCCTTCTGCTCTGGCCGAAGCGGAAGGGAGAGGCTGACTTTTACGTACTAAAAACCCACCCGTGTTCTCTCAAATACCCCATGCGTTCAAGATCGCGAAAAAAAAAAAAACAAAACAACTTTATGAAAGGCAAGGTAGGGCAAGTTGACGTTACAAAAAAGCCGACTCCATTATAGTTTTATCTTCAAATGACCAGTTAATACAACTTCGCTTTTAATCCACCAACGGATTTCGTTTCCCGGGGAATAATTACGATTTTCATAGTGCAACCACTAGATGGGCAGCGCCAAGTTCAGTGCAAATGGTGAAAAACTATCCGCGTTGGGAAATTGATTTCACTTCAGTGTTCGTCTTTGGGATTTCCTTTGTTATTTCGTTGGTATATTTCAATGGTGTTTTGTTCTTTTCTCTTCATATACTTCGGATTTTCAGTCTGCGTATTGTGTTGGTGTTTCGTTATTCTGGAGTTCTTAATTACGGTTTTTCATGAATGGGGAGTGATTGGTTTATTTTTCAACTCTTATCGTTTTAAGTTTCACTGTGGATTTCCAGGCAAGTTATTATTTGTGATGGGTTTTGCTCTTGACTCTTGTCTAGGTCATAGATGACGGAGACAAAGTCTACGATAAAGCGAGCTTACCCAGAAGGAGCCCGTTTACTGTAAATTTGAAAAGATTAGGTTTGTAAGCGTTCGGAAACACAGACGCTGGCAGAGAGTTCCACTCCTTTGCTGTGCGCATAATAAAAGACGTTTGGAAACGCTTAGTACGAATTGGTGGAATAGCAACAAGGTAGGGATGGTAAGTTGCAGTGCGTCTGGATGTCTGATGGTAGTAGGGGGCCGGTGAGATGAATTCGTGGAGTTCTTGGGCACACTCGCTGAACTAAAATCTGTCGAAGACCGACAAGCAGGCAACCTTGCGGCGATGAGCCAAGCTGCCCTCCCACCAATTTTTTGTCGCCGATGAGCCTTTAAGCCTCTTCCACCGAGTCCAGCGCGGCAAGCTGGTACTTAGCTGAGCCATCCCAAAGATGACTGCAATACTACATGCAGGATCGGACTTGTGCTTTATATAGGGTTAAAAGCCGTCCAGTACGCTAATTCATGTAACTAAATAAGTGCTGTTGCAGCGCAGTTGAAGTTAAGTTTCGATCAAAACAACACTTTTCGTATTCTCTACCGCTGTCAGACACACCGCTCAATATCATATTCATTGAAATGTTATCGATTCTACTCTATTATTTAGTAAGTAATATTTTTTTCTCTCCATCTACCACACATACGTAAGTTTGTTTGTCGTGCAGTTGACGTGCAGTTCACGCGCAGCTTACGCGCAGTTCAAAGATTACAAGAAAACCGTTTATCACTCAAACTTAAACTTAACTGCACTATTAATCGGTGCGACTTAAAATTACGTGAATTAACCCTCAGCTCCGTGGGTCTGTAGTATCGCTACACTCTAGTATTCTATGGCAAATACTAGTGTTATTTTTACCCTCTCAGCCATGCTGGTGGTTAACAAATGTTGCCAGCACATGTACTTCCTGCCAGGGACTTTGTTCGAAAGAGTCACCGCGGTGACTTTGTTTTGCGCATCCCTGGCAACCCTAAATATCCTAGACCCGCAAACGAATCCACGTAGTTCATGATTGACTACTAAAGCAATGTTAACATCAATCACACCGTTGTATCTGACCCAACGAAAGCGCTATATTTTCTACAGACTAGGCTCATTTATCTTATTTATAGCAATGGGATTTGTGCTGTGCTGTATTAAGTATGGTTGGTAAGTAACTTTCTCCTAACTTTACTTTCCCAAAAGTAATATAAAGAAATCAAAATCAAAGGCTTTTGCCCGCGACTTTGTACACGGATATCCTGATTTTTCCCGTTCCCGTAGGAATTTCGGGAAATGCTCTCTTAGACCTCCCCTAAACTCCCCAAAGACATGTTAAGATATTGTCCCGACCCGGCTCTGCCCGGATATATATTGTTTTTCCAATTTGTTTTTCATGCAAACCTTGCCCTTACAATAGGCTTGTGTCCTGAAAAAATCTTATTAGTCCGTCAGTTAGATAGTCAAAAAAAAATTTGTTTTGGTTCCCGTAACGACGCCTTTAAAATTCTCAATACGTCACACCTTGGCATAATTTTTAGTGAGTCGTGACGTCACGAACCCCACTCCCCAGTTTCGATGCGTTTTATCTTTGTCAATATTCATTGATTTATAAAAACAAATGTCCATTTTTTTCAATACTCTAACTGACGGACTAAATAGTTTTGCAATTTGTGGATGATGGAATCCAGCCCATTACGAATACAACTAAAAATAATAATCCAATTTGGATCAGTCGCTACGAAGTTATGCGCGTACATACATTTCGGCGATTCATTTTTATATATATAGATATGAATTTCAGTACTTTTTGAACGTTTTGCCATGAAAACAGTCCAAGCTGGGAGATTTGGGGCCCAGCCCGTCACCCTTATGTAACACTTGTAAGTAATTAAGATTGCACAGTCACACACTTAGAATAATAACGCATAGAAGCCGCGTCTAGAACAAAACCCGAGCAAAATCGTGTGTCCACTTCATTTTCTTTGTGTGCGTGAGCCGAATGTGTCTACGTTCCTCTAACGCACACAGATATAGCTTTCAGTGATACCATTACTAAGCCGTTACCCACAAAATATGGGAAGACGCATTACTATTTTGCTATCAAGGCAAGTATTTTATGTTGTTGGGAACTGGAAAAGGTAAACATGATTTTTCATGTAATATGACATATTTTTTCGGAAGGTATAATTCAATTTATTTCAAAATAAAAGGAAATAAATCGCATAAAGAATGAGATATTGTTCAATGCGTTTAGAATGCTTGATGGGTTATAATTATAAACAATGTTAAAACATCGGGTTTGATATGAATTAACAGTAAGTATTGTATTTTAAAATTACAAAAATGGAAAACATGAATGAAAACAATGTGGGTATTTTTTCCTCACAAATAGCAACACTGTGTTATGACAAGTTAGGTTATTAGAATTTTGTTTTATTTATCGATTTACGTAAAAATAGTGCATAGAATGTGAGTACTTATTTGTGAAATGTTATTTTATCACATTTTTTTGTTTTCCTGATGTGCTTTAACATCCTTTCACGCAACAAACTGTCATTTTCAATTATTTACTCGCGAGCTGTGTTCGACGGAACGTGACATTGAGTACTGACGGCCTGGTGGCTAAGTTTGACGGATTAGGCTAAGTTTTAGTTGCCTCACTTTTTGCACTCGTACTAGGTTTCTATGCGTTATTATTCTAAGGTCACACAATAAAATTACGAGATAGACTCTACACTTCTGGCATCAACTGGATTCCTGCGTGTTTCACGTTTGACTTTAACGATTCTATTAACCAGGGAAACTGAACGTAAACCTCATTGGGTGACTTTCAGTCTTGAATGAGACCGTTTCCTATGCCACGAATTCACTTAAATCTATATAGACGTACATGTATGTGAACCAGCCCTTATTCAGGATCGTTTCCAAGCGTCTTTCACAATGCGCACAGCAAAGGAGTGGAACTCTCTGCCTGTATCTGTGTTTCCGAACGCTTACAACCCTAATCTTTTTTTTCAGAGTTAGAGTAAACCGGCTACTTCTGGGTAAGCTCGTTCCATCGTAGACTTTGTCTCTGTCATCTCTGACCAAGACTAGAATCAAGAAAACCCATCTCAAATACGGCTCCAGACATTTATTTATGGACGCACATAAAAATCCTACCTACAGTTATATTTCCGCTAGACTTCAAAGCTAAGGAAGAAAAATACGCACTTCCAAACTCCGGAACAGTTCCATTACCATAAAACCGGCCATTGTCCTGATCATGAAGAGACGAAACTACACGCGGGGCCATGCAAATGTATCGGATAACGACGCGATAACTCAGATTTATAAGATACAGAATATCGTTAGGACCACCGATAGGTAGGTAAAAACAGAAAAAATCCTCGGCGGAGCAATATAGGCGGGTTTACAGCATTTTTACGATACCTCCTTATCTTGAGTTATGCGAGAAATCGGTGATTTGCATTGCAAATATTTTACGTCGACGCTTGGAGCGATTTGTTGGCGCTCTTGGGCTAGGAAAATATGCAATCGATGATATAAGTGTGCTGCTGGTGTAAAGTTTATTTTGGCAGGGTGAGGACTCTGGTTGTTTTTTTTTTCTATTTAATTACTTTCTTTTCAGTGGAAAATTTTATTTTAGGGCTAGTTTTTAATACGTAGTTAACTCAACAACTGTCAAAATATGTGAGTAAACGGCACATTGCGTTTTTCGATACTAAAAAAATAAAATAAATCCTACAGATAGATTTTAAAAAAATACACGTATTCTCTTTATTTATCAAATCAATAAAAGAATATGAATGTATATTCATATTTTTTACGTTTATTTTGACGTATCAAATATCAGGAGTTTAGAAGGAGAAGGCTTGTAACGTCTCTTTCCGATTAAAAGTGTATCAGGATGTGACGTCACACGAGACTTCAACGCACTAAGAATGGAAAAATAAAACAATATGTTACCGTTGTTTGTTTGGAAATCTATCTGACGGACTAATTAAATGTTTTTAGTAGAATACCCTATTATTAGTTATTAAATAACATATAGTTTTAAATTAAAAAAAACAAAACGTTACCTTTGGTTAAGCAAACATTTGAACGAAAATAGCAAAGATTGACTACTTACATTGGTTGAGTTATAAATATTGATAAAAAAGTTACTAAGGGCGATTTTTCCAAACAAATTTTGGCGAGGCTATAATTTGGCTTCCTGGTTAATTACCGTTGGTGCTTTAATTTTGACGGTAGTTAGATTAATTTGGGAACCTCTAAGGCAATAATTTGTGCAATCATCGTACTGAGAGAAATAAATCACTGGTTGGTCCTTTAGCTTATTAGCCGCAGAAACTATGACAAAATATTTAAGTTTTAATATCCACTCACTCATTTTGTATATAATATTTTTGATCACGCCTGATGAAAAGCAATGGATGAGGTCTATGATGGAGCGAAAGTGCCAAACCGGTCGATTCTGTAAACATGTCACTTCACCCAAGTGAAGGCTTGGGTGGAGTGATCATGAAGTGAGCTGTCATTCTATCACATGGATTGACAGCTCACTTCTTGGTGACTTCACC
Organism: Ceramica pisi; assembly: GCA_963859965.1. Taxonomy (NCBI): domain Eukaryota; kingdom Metazoa; phylum Arthropoda; class Insecta; order Lepidoptera; family Noctuidae; genus Ceramica; species Ceramica pisi. Next base: position 22,162,725 of record OY982541.1, on the reverse strand, counting down.
CAAATTTTCACTTTGACATGTTTACAGAATCGCACTGCAGAAGACGCCATTTCGTTTTTGCTTTGAAGGCAGATCGGTTTATATGTGGAAGGGACACAGGATTTTCTCGTTCCCGTGGGATTTCCGGGATATAAACTATCCTATGCCCGTCTCCTGGTTCTAAGCTACCTTCCCACCAAATCCCGTTTCCGTGGGATTTCCGAGATAAAAACTATATACTTAGTGTTACTAACACGACTTTCTTTTATATATATAGATGCTTAATTAAGTTTGTCTGTTACGCTTTGATATACCTGTCTGGGACAGAGAGGGGACCCTAGATACAGTTACCAATAGGCTAAAAGGTATAAATCGTTTTAAACGCGAGCGCGCGAACTGAGATTTCTCTCAGACAAATAAGATTAAGATTTTTCCGTATGTACTCACCTAGTTTTGATTTCACTTCTCAACATCACAAAGAAAGTCGAATTGCCAGAATATCTGCTTACATGTCTATTTGACGGAAATCTTAAGTGGTGCTTGTAAGTAAATGATCTCATTCACGCCTCACGTTTCTAAGACGTGTTATCTGTTAAGAGTTCTCCGAACACGTAAGACTCGTGACGCGTTATATACCTAATTAATTCCTGAAGTTATTAGATTTCTCTCTGTATGAAAAAATAATTAAGTATTTTTATAAAGTTATTGTTCAAGTTGTTCAGACTGCCTCGGTGGTGCAGCGCGAGCGCCATGTTCTGCGAGGGCCACGCGCCCGGCTGGCCGGCGCTCCTAAGGAGCCGCTCGGCCGCCGAACGCTCCGCCATACATCGCTCCGCCAACTCCTTGGTGGCCGCGGTACGGGACTGGGGCAACAGCCCTCTTCATCAAAAGTGGCAGTCCTACCATGTGCCGATAACATGATTGGCGGCTTCTATAGTTATGTATTTATTTTATTGTTATTTTATTTTATTTCATGTTTTCTATGTGTATGTTGTATTGGATGTTAATCTGGAAAATAAATAAATTCATTCATTCATTCATAATTCTTCAAGTTGTACTACTAAATCATAAATCGTAAATCATCATAGCTCTTCTTTACGAAAATCATCATCCATTTTATTTATTTATTTAAACTTTATGCACAATACAGGGTTATTTGTAAAACACCAGCAACCTCTTAGGCAGTGAAAGTACACATGATTATAAACAACTTTTGTTTTGGCAAAACTCCGAAATCTCGAAAAAAATATCAGCTGTTTCAAACAAAACCACCCAAAAAAAAAAAAAAACCAATGAAAGTGTATGAAACAGCTGATATTTTTTTCGAGATTTCGGAGTTTTACCAAAACAAAAGTTGCTTATAATCATGTGTACTTTCACTGCCTAAGAGGTTGCTGGTGTTTTACAAATAACCCATATAGGTACATTCTCTACCAGTCTACTTTCGGGTTAAAAAGATTACACTGTACACAGGTGTACAACAAACAAATAATTAAAAAAACAGGGATGTTTTCTTTTATTTTATATTTCTGGGAATTCTTACAAGACATGTCGAGTTTCCTTAGAACTATACCATATTACGAAAGATAATCATCGTTTCTTATTAGATTTTAAAGGCTTATTAGTTATTTTTAGCATAAAGGGAACTGTCATTCCATCTTGTTTGTATGGATTGACAGCCGGTCTGTAAACATGTCAAAGTGATAGCTTGGTTGCAGTGATCACGAAGTGAGACATACCATCTTGCTAACTTGGATTGCCAGCTAACTTCGAGATCACTTCACCTAAGCCTTCATTTCTACATGTTTACAAAATCGCATTGCTGTACTGACAGTGTAATACTATGTTGTTTGTATGAATTGACCGCTCACTTCACCTAAAAGCTTAAGTTACAGCAGTGCAATTCGGTAAACATGTCGAAGTGAACACTTAGAGGAAGTGACTAGAGTGCTGTCAAACCATACAAAAAAGATGGAATGACAGTTAACTTCGAGATCACTTCACCCAAGCCTTCATTTCTACATGTTAACAGAATCGCATTGCTGTAATGACAGTGAAAGACTATGTTGTTTGTATGAATTGACAGCTCACTTCACCTAAAAGCTTCAGTTTCAGTAGTGCAATTCGGTAAACATGTCGAAGTGAACACTTAGGGGAAGTGACAAGAGAGCTGTCAAACCATACAAAAAAGATGGAATAACAGCTAACTTGTCGTTCACTCCACCAATGTGATCACCGTGAGATGTCGACAGAATCGACCAGCTGGTCGATAGTCATGTTAGCTGTCAATCCAAGCTAGCAAGATGGCATGACAGCTCACTTGTCGTTCACTCCACCCAAGTGATCACGGTGAGATGTCGACAGAATCGACCGGCTAAACCGCACTGCATTTCTATAAGTGCTCGCTACTACACTAACAGTAGGTAAACCCAATGCCAACTCCATATTTGTCACAGCAAAATAGCAAGGTGTTTTTTTTCACACGCGACAAGATAAAACTCCCATAAACCCATTCATAACAATATCCTTGTTATGTGCACCATTACAACATTGTGACACCGCGTCTGATCCAAGGATTAGTTCCAGGTGAGGTGTGCTCGAATATCGACTGCGGGATTAAGGAAATCATTCCGGGTTGTAAAACTTTTTCCGGGTATAAAAATGGTTAGAAAAGTTTGTAGAGAATTTTTCGTATTTTTTCTTTGTGATGTGTATTGTGTGGCCTACCTACCCTGTTTAGTTAGAAAACTTGCATTTTTTACAGGATGAATTCTTTGAGTAAGCGCGGATGGCTAAATCCGAAATACAAACGAGTCCCGGGCAAAATTTTGATGACAGCTAAAATTATATATTTGCATTATCGGAAAATCAATATAGGCTGACTATGATATTTATTTAGGTACTATTAGGTGTCGCGGAGGAGCTCGTGGCTTAAAAATAACAGGTGCACACGTCGATCTTCAAGGTTAAGCAGCGCTTGCCGAGGTTAGTCTGTGGATGGGTGTCCATCTTATCATACCGATTTTCCTCCGTGCCTCAGAAAGCACGTTAAGCTGTTGGTCCCGGCTGTCATTTGGAGATCTTTGGCAGTCGTCACGGATAGTCAGAAGCCAGAAAATCTGACACCAGTCTTGCTAAGGAGAACCGTGTTACCCAGTTAATGGGTTGTAGAGGTCTGGTAGGCAGCCACACCACGTAAAATACTGGTTCCAGCTAAATCTGATTTGACTGGAAGCCGACCCCAATATAGTTGGGAAAAGGCAAAGCAGATGAGGTGTCGTGGACTTTGATCGAAAGAGTCACCGTGGCCCTGGAACGCAAAGGAACCAGCATGGGTTTTAGTCAGTACCTTCTGCTCCGCCCAAAGTGCGAACTTGATGGTGGATGGATCCAAAGCGAGATACAAACTTACAGTTTTCACACACGAGTTAGCAAGGAAGGTTCCTACTGTGTACCTTTGTAATTCAGTAAGTACGTTTATTTGTGCATAATTGGTTTTTAAAACCAGTGGAGTGTGGAGTCCATGAAATGGCAAAAATATGTCAGGATCCCTTTTCCGCCTCAAAGAGATGACAGCATATTAGACGGGGCCCACGGCCAGTGCCAGCCAGGGTTGCGGAAACTGTTCGAAACAGTCACCACGTTCCTGGAATGCAAAGGGCATTAAGGGGAACACGGATGGATGGAAACGCCCGGGTGTCACCACTGCGAGGATCGACCGGAGGACACGGTGGAGCACACTGTGTAGGTGTGCCCCGCTTGGGCGGAGCACCGCCGTGTCCTCGAAGCGGCGACCGGCGGCGACCTCTCACGTCCGGCCCTGGTCCAATCCATGGTTCGTGTTCCACGCGTGCCTCAAAGAGAGTCAGCATATAGAGGGGCCCGAAACCTGCCGGAGTTGCGGGACTATTCGAAAGAGATACCGCGGCTCCGGAACAAAAAGGGCAATGAAGGAACATGGATGAGTTTTATTCAGTAAGAGTCTGACACTCCCTTCTGCTCCGCCCAGACCAGGAGAAGTCATTTATGATGATTTTCCATCCTAAAAAAACCCTACTCCCCAAGCTAAACCAAAAATATTCTGCTTACAAAATTCCGTGTATGAATGTAAAATGGTAGTGTAAATACACTGCTGTGTAATTTATTCATGCTCTGTTTCAATTTCGTGTCGTGCGGGCGCTGTCGACGAGTCTATTGGGTTTGTATGCAGAAATGAACGAATGCACGATTCCGATTAACTAAATATAATAAAGCATGAAAGTTTAATGGGTTTGATTTTGTTTTTTTTTTTTTTTTCAATATACTAGTGGCTTTATTTTATGTATCTGTCACCGGAAAATAGTAAACACCGTAAGATTGTAAAATATCGCGTAAAAATGTAAACTATTTTCTCTAAATAAGACACGGTGTAGGTAAAGGATTTTATACAAAACGATTTTTGCAAAAGATTTCGAGAAATCATAATCTAATCAAGATTTATTACAATCTCTCTGGAGTCTGTCACTTTCCGGTGACATATCTATGTTGTTACGTTTGTCGTAGCCATATCGTAGAATAGGCCATTTCATGAAGTGGCCGAGGATACGTTAGGTTTTAGGGATTTTAGAGGACCCAGAGACGGCTAGGTTGACCCATTCATGTTAGGTTCTTTCATACCAGACAGAAATACCTAAAGACCCACCGAAGCTTCGTCGTCGAGGTTTAGTTAAATAGGTTTAGTGGTAATTTCATGAAATGGACAATTTGCCCATATTTCTACGCCACATATAAGGATAATATCATTGACAAATTGCATAAGTGATGATGGTGGCTACCTTTGCAATAAAAAATTAATACGAAAACCACTCTTATTAAAATGTCTAATAGGCTCTGTTAATTTAACGACGTTAACATGGAAGTACTTACTAATGAACTTATCAATTTCAGTTTTGAATAAGATTACGTAGCTACTTGAATCTATCTTCAAGCTTTTGATGTCGTAATGATTTCACATACCCAGTAAAACCTTATTTACCCCAACATAAAAATATGACCCGTCCTCCCATTCATCAATTACTACGAAAAATAAACAGCTAAAGCATGCATTACCATACATCATTGAGAAGAACCACTTATACCGTAAATCATAGAAAAAGCTTCCTTTTATATTTGTCAACGTTTATCCTCAAGTACTGAAGGATGGCTGGTCATTAATGAGGGGTTCGTTCTGAGGCCATTGGGGGCAGCCCTCCTTGAGCCTATTTGTCCTCGGCAGTTAGTGATAAATGGGAGTGTCCCGGACACTGGTATTAACTGGAGACATTCGGAAAGAGGTAGTGGACGCTTGGGAGACGTACAGCGTGGCGTTTTTGGCGGAGACGCCGCTGTGAGCGATTTGTCCATGTGGTGTACAATGCGATTCAAATGAGAATAGGAACGTCAATGACCTCTATCTGTCAAATGTCTCTTGAAAAGTACGGTTTGCAAAGAAAACTTAGGTGCATATCGGTAACGGTTTATTTTACTTTGTAAAAGTCTTTTTTTTAATATTGATAGGCATACGTTTGACCGCTATCTCACCTGATGTTAAGCGATGATGCGGTCTAAGGTGGAGCACGCTTGCCTAGAAGTAAGTCTTAAATCAATTTTTTTATTTTTTTTTTTTTAATATTTATAGGCGTACGTAAAAACGTAATTCAAATAAAAACGTTCAACAGTAGTAAATTAGCGAAATATAATATTTATTTGTTTGTATTTAAAGTCATTATAACTTATTTTAACCATACCAAAACACTTTTTTCACTAAATATTTATAAAAAATAATTTACAAAAAAAAAACTTACTTTTCTCACTCTACCGAATTAGTATGAATTGATAGCTATGACGTCACAATATGGCGCTAAGTCGATCCTATACTTATTTGAAACGCATTGTATGTGAGCTGTGGTATTCTGAATAGCGATGCAAACACATAACTATTAGGAAGTGAGCATCTGGCTATTTCATAGATGGCAGACATTCGCTACGCAGCTGAGCTATTTTTTTTTTTTTTTTTTTTTTTTTTATGCAAAACGGGGAAACTCTTGGCCCAAATCTCACCTGATGGAAAGTGATGATTAGGCCGAAGATGGAAGCGAGTTTCACCCGGAATCCTCTTACACAGAGGAACTGGCTGTCATACCTCTAACTGCCGGAACACAACAATGCTGTTAACATTGTTGTTATGGCGACAGACTTAGACATGATGGTGGTAGCTTGCCAGGCGGACTTAGAACAAGTCCTACCACCAACCAAACCGAGCAAAAAATTTGCCCCCGCTGGGAATTGAACCCGGGACCTCTGGGTCTGAATCAGGTGGTTTAACCACTAGACCACGGAGGCGGTTAGTGTCACCTGTTTAGCACCACCCGGGGACCACGTGTAGGGATTCGCTGAAGGGTATTCTCCTACGGACGCGGGTGACTCGACCCCCAAAATTTTTATGGTAGGTAACTCTCTATTAGAAATGTACGTACCGAATAAACTGCGTGATGAGTGGTTTTTTGGTAGACATAGATACCTACACACCAATTTTAATGTGTAGTTTATTCACCCCTCTCTGGCTTAAACTTAGCTAAGTTAGAAGTAAAAGTTAAGGGCCAGTTTCACCGGTTACGGATAAAGTGTCGGTTAGTTATCTGATGGATAACTAACCGACACTTATAATACAATAATGCTTTTTAATACTCAAATACTAAATAAATCTGCCAGATATCGCTATCCGACACCTGTGAAACCAAAAGTTATAGTTCATCTGCCAGATAAGTTCCTAATAGGCTCACCGACACTTTATCCGTAACCGGTGAAACTGGCCCTAAGTATTTTTAGGGTTCATCAAGGTTCCTTTCTTGTATTCTGTTTCTTTCTTTTATTTTTAAGGAGAAATCCTCATGGATGCTTTCTGGGCGGGAAAAACGGAAAGTTATGTTGGATTCACACAGTTCTTACCGCTTCAATTAGTCAGGAGTCCAGGATAGACACGACATAATTTGCGCTCACCCCTGACTAGTACCGGAACGCCCCGCTCCCATCACCTAGTGAGGTCGATCCCATGACCGCACATAGGTACTCTCATTAAGGCGCATGTGTAGGCAGGTAGATACCTATCTATGCCTAATTGATTACGCATTTTTTTCGAAAGAATCACCGCGACCCTGAGTCGCAAAGTGTATTTGGAGGAACACGGACACCCAGAATGGAAGGAGTCATTTGATGATTTCCTATACTTCAATTGTTTTATTTTCTTGGAAAAAAAAATCGATCATTACGTTTTTTATCCTGTCGATCACGCTCCAATCATGGATCCGTATATTTCATAAACACACGAAAATAATATTTACCATTAGAAAGACATGCTTTTACGCAGTTTTCGGACCAATATTTATCTTTAATGCTCATTTCAAAATGAAAGTTAAGTAAGGACATTAATTTGTCGGTATTGGTATTGTCGTTCATCGGGGCTACTATGGAATTGGTAGGTATCTTTACCTACTTAGTACTTAAATTAGATAAGAAGGTACTGTAGGGACTTCTTTCTGGATTAGGGTCACCGCACACGGGCCACCGGCCACAACCACAAAACGCCGCCACCGGCATATTTCCTGTAGTTTTCGTACATTTTATATGGACTCGCCGCACACGGTTGACGCTGGTGGCCGCCACACGCTACAATCCTAAATGTATGAAAACTACAGGAAATATGCCGGTGGCGGCGTTTTGTGGTTGTGGCCGGTGGCCCGTGTGCGGCGACACTTAGTGTTGGCCAGATGATAAAGCTATATAAGGATGAAAGAAGAAAGTTAGAATAGGTTTAAAATTAGAAGGAAAAGACGAATATTGTTTTGATAGGACAGTCTGCTATTAGCTTTCAACAGGGCACGGTCCCTCAATAATTACCTTTTTAAACCGAATCGCTGTTTGATTTATAGTATAAATTATAGGTGCCTTAGGGATAATAGCTGGGCACGGGGGGGGGGTACATCATTTGTAAATTATGTGCCATAATTAGGTTTTTTAGTGTAGAAATGGTCTGCTTAATAGAAATGCTAGCTTTTGCCCGCGATTAACGTTTCCAGGGTTTCACAAAATCAGTTTGGTGACTTAGGTGTAGGTACAAGCGTAACAAACACACTCTTTTCCACATGTATGTTTAAGCTGTTAAGTAGTACCTATAATTTGGTAGGATCGATGGTGATTCATTAAGTGTTCCCGAATCTTACCAAATTAAAGGTTATTAGTTCTTATTGGTACCGACATCAGTGTGTATAGATACAGTTGTAGATACCTAGATTCGTTTCTACTTTTTGTTCGGTTCTTGGGGACTTTGCGACGCAATTAATAAGTTTTAGCAGGGAAAGTCGTATCTAGGAAAGTGATTAGAGAATAGGAGTAGATAGTTAGTACCTATATATAGTTTTAGTAGGGAATCAACTTACTAAGAGGAACTAACGCTTCATTATTATGTCTTCCCGTTTCCGTAGGAATTTGGGGCAATAAAATAATCATCATCATCTGCCTAGTCTTTTGCCAACTATATTGGGTTCGACTTCCAGTCAAACCGGATTTAGCTGAGTACCAGTATTTTACGCAGAGTGGCTGCCTACCAGACCTCCACAACCCATTGACTGGGTAAACACGGTACTACATCGAAAGACTGGAGACAGATTAACTGGTTCTGACTATCCGTAACGACTGCCAAAGATCTACAAATGACAGCCGGGACCAACAGCTTAACGTTATTTCCGAGGCACGGAGGAAACTTGGTATGTTAAGATGTTTACCCATCCACAGACCAACATTGGCAAGCGTTGCTTAACCTTGAAGATCGACCAGTGCGGTTTTTTATTATATAGCCACGAGCTCCTCGGGAAAATAAAATAATAAAATCATTATTTTCAGACATAATAGCGCATACGTTGTTAGTAATGAGTTAGTACAGATTATACTTTTAATTATGCTATGTTAGTATTATAAGTACAGTGCGCGGCACGTAAGTTGGCAAAGATTTTCGTAGTGGGGGAAGTTCGCGCACGCACAATTTCATACTTTTTTACATGCGCGAACTTCCCCCACTACTCCAAAACCTTGCCAAGTTAAATGCCGGGCACTGTACTTAAATTACTAGCTTAACTTTAATTACATAACCCTATAGATAGGTACCTCCATCCAGTGTCTTTGGACGGGGCAGTCGGGTCTGTCAACAATCATTTTCAGGATGGCGTTCCGAGTGTTACGCAAGCGCTGCAGTAAGAACGCCGCTTCCTTCCGCATGATGGCGTGGAAACCATCAGTGCCAGCTACGGCGAAAACGTTCCTCTGCCCTCCCCAAGGAACCTCCATGCCAAATTTAAGGAAGCGCTTCTATGACCAGTAGTTTTGGCTATGCGTTGTCTTTCAGTCACTCGTCAGTAATGGAAGAATTTGATAATATGAAATACTAGCCCGCAGCTCTACCCTCGTGGAATTAATTCTTCCCCCCTTCATAGGTACCTAAGCAGTGTAGGCTCCTAGGATAGATCGTTTGGGAAGGCTAAAGAGGCTACACTGAACCTATATTACGATAAACCTCATGCAGATGTGGATTTCTTGAGCTCTTCATCTCAGCTTCTGGTATTGACGCACTAGTTCACTAGGCACAGTTATTTCTTGTAGCGGTCAATCAGGCGGTGGACGTGGTACGGTGTTGCGGGCAGAGGAGACAACCAGTACCTACGCTAATTCACGTAACTAAATAAGTGCTGTTGCAGTGCAGTTGAAGTTAAGATTCGATCAAAACAACGCTTTTCGTATTCTCTACCGCTGTCAGACACGCTCGCGTCAAGTTCGCGTCACGCGAGCGGAATAACGGCATTCTACTGTTGCGCGTCTTTGGTGCGCGCTTCGGAACGCAACACGGTCGGTATTCTACTATTTGTTTACCGTCTCAAAATTACAGCTGATAAGTTTATGTTTAAATTTTAATATGATAATAACGTCATATTCATTGAAATATAGGTACTTAATCGATTCTATTCGATTATTTAGTGAGAAATATTACTCACTGTAACACAGTTCTCACCACCATACGTAGGTTTGGTTGAGTTTGGCTGTCATGCAGTTGACGTGCAGTTCACGCGCACCTTACGCGCAGTTCAAAGATTACAAGAATACCGATTATCACTCAAACTTGAACTTAACTGCAATTGTACTAAAACTTAATCGGTGCGTCATAAAATTACGTGAATAAGTCCGACGGCGGCGAAAGTCGATCGCTGGCGACCGGAAAGCGGTAGGATCACGTAGCAGGCGTGAAATCCAGAATTGTGGATGATCAGGCGGTTGATGACGCGTGTCAAATGCATATTCAACGACGGTTCGTCAATAGACTGTCTTACCGTGATCACTTAGGTGGAGTGAACGACAAGTGAGCTGTCATGCCATCTTGTTTGTATGGTTTGACAGCTCTGTGACAGCTCAGCACTTTTCGTTCACTTCGCCTAAGTGCTCACTTCGACATGTTTACAGAATCGCACTGCTGTTGCATTCAGTGTTTCCGGCTGTAGCTTGTAGACAGTCGTTATTGGTAGTCAGAAGCCAATAAATTTGACACCATGTCTTGCCACGATGTTAGCCAGCCGGATTGTGTAGGTCATATAAGCAGTCGCTCCATGTACCATAGGCCAAGTACCAAAGTGGGTATTAAGTCGAGGTATTCAAACCACTTCTTGTGTGTAATTGATAGAGTCCAGGCGGGCTAAAATGTCCACTTTAGGAGAATCATATAATTAATTAGGTACAACAATCTTATTTTAATATTTATCACTAACGAACAAAATTTTATTTTAATATTTATCACTAACGAATTAGGTTCAAGGTTGATTGGCAAAATTTGACACTGACGGGTAGCGTGATTTGCCTTGTGATTCTGCTAAAGTGGCCTTTTTAGACCCGCTTTTATACCTATATCATTTCATTTTTATTTATTTTTTCTTCATTTGTGAACTGTTTTAAATAGTAGGTAAGTGATTTACTTTGAATGTGCATGATGGAGGTGTCAATCTTATTTAGGTTTATTATTTTGTGTACCTACTTTTTTTTGCATGTGTAAAAAAAAGTTTACACATTTTTTTTCTCTACCTACATCAGTTTTGTGAAATACACCATCATCATATCAGCCAAAAGACGTCCACTGCTAGGTCCAGCTGTGAGTCTCGCATCCATCGGCTACCTGCGACCTTCACCGGGTCGCGTAAGCGCTCTAGGCGTTGAGCCGCAACATTATGCGTACCCGTTTTAAGGATGTTAAGAATTTTCTAATGGACAAACTCTGTTACGAATTAACTCATGGTTACTGATTATATTATTTAAAGAGTTTTGCATTCCCTTTCTGATATAGGTACATTGGTATATTATAACAGACACAAAAGAAACTAAAACCATGAATGTTAAATAATTTTATTTAAAAATAAAGTATATAACATATCAAATTGAGAGCGGCTGCTGTAGTGTTCACGCCTCCAAATATCGTACATGATTATATTGAATCTGTCGAAGGGTTGGGTTAACTTGGGAATTCGCCAAGGTTTTTTAATAGATAAACTATCTTCTAAATCGACGATATTTAATTCATGGCACCGTTTGGCCAGTGCAGGAGTCATCCCCTGATTAAAATAATCAAAAAAGTTCAATTTTGTCTCTTCTTTACATGTAAATTGTAGGCTTTGGCTACTTCAGTTTTGTGGCTATGTAAAAACGTTATTTTTATGACATTCAATCCACGTTTTAAATTGTCATCGTTTCGAATTGTATCTTTATTTACTTTTTTATACGTGATATCAACGTAAGCCTTGCACCCCAAATTCGAGGTGTGTTTGTTTTTTTTTCAGAGGACAGCTGACATATGTACGTTTTCCTAAATTCAAATCTTTTAGTAAGCGGTCTACTCTTTACAATCCAATTAGTACAAGAAACAGAAGACAAATATTCAATGAAGTACAATGCAATCACGCAGCGGCGAGCCTTTGCTTTCTTTCCATTTGCACTGAATTTGCGCGCACGATATTCATCACACACCACACTTAAAAGGTTTTAAAGTCATTTTCCCCTGTCAATTTCATTTTTTCTTCACGTAATAACCGAATCAAAAACTGATATTAAGAAAGTTTTTCACAAAGTAAACAAATAACAAGTGCCGAGGTCAATGTCATAGTTCAACTTACTGACCGAAATAATAGCAAACGAATGCAATTTATGATGCAATATACTTGTCTCGCTCTAACTCACTCGATATTCGGCACAGATTTATTCCTATACGACTTTACAATCATGTTGCGGTACAGCGCGTAGGTATAGAAAGTGTTGAGAGCGAACATGATTGTTGCAAACATGAGGGCCAAACTCTGTGCGGTAAAAACCAATCAACTAAAGGTGCTGGCTCGAAACAGGTTTGTATACTTGTTTTCAAAATTGTGCAGGACAATGTCTGTGTACTATTCAGCACCATCCAGTGTTGGGTCATATACAGGGATTGGTTTTACGCCACCGGGTCATCGGAAATACAATAGAACAAAAAAGTGCATCCAGTTAGACTGAAAGTACGCCCCAAAATAGTTGGGAAAAGGCTAGGCATATTTTTTTTATTTCTACTATAAAAGTTAGCTAGCTACCTAACTAAAAACCGTTTTTCTTATAAAAACATCCATTCACCTTCAATTTCCAGGTTAAAATGGACAATGATCGGCAATAAAACGAATGTAGGCCAGCAAGGCAAAAAGTATTCGCAGTTTAAGGCGACTTCCTGAAAAATTGCCCCATAAAAGCAGGGTGATAACGACTGCCATGGTGTTTTTCCATGGGGGCTATATATTGCTTGTTATACCTTTATGTTTCCCCTATGGGAGTGTCAATGGGCGTTTTTTGAATGTGAAAGAGTGTTTGTAAAAGATTTATTTTTGTGATCTGGATTAAAAAAAACAATAGTTTTGCGCCCAATTTAATTCAGCTTATAACTTGTTCACTTCTGAGTAAATCCCAACAAGATTTTAGAGTGTCTGATTTTTTTTTAATCAGTCACGGACAGTTGAATCGATTTGAATGCAACTTGGCAAACGGGTATACCTACCGTGAATGAACATGACCATGTCTATTTATACCTATCTTAAGGTAGAAAAATATTTGACCGAATTTAATTTCACGTAAAACTTTTCAACCTATCGTTTCGTTTTTTTTTTAACTTCATCAAAGTCACGTTATATCTGCCACTGTATCAGTTGACTTATTATCAACTAGCGACCCGCCCCGGCTTCGCACGGGTGCAACAATTTTGAATCATCATCATCTGCCTAGCCTTTTCCCAACTACATTGGAGTCAGCTTCCAATCAAACCAGATTTAGCAACAATTTCAAATACATCTATACTTCTATACTAATATTATAAAGAGGTAACATTTGTTTGTAAGTTTGTATGTTTGTATGTAGGGGGTAATCTCAGGAACTACTGGTCCGATTTGAAAAATTCTTTCAGTATAAGATAGCCCATGTCTTGAGGAAGGATATATCATCACGCTAAGACTAAAAGGAGCCGAGCATTAATGAAAAATGTGACGCAGATGAAGTGTCGTGGGTCAGCTAGTATCTTATCAATTTGTCGTAACGTACTTATAAGTACGGAAATATGACACATGATACTTCGATGATCTAAAAATATGTCCAATAATATAGCAAACAAGACATCGGTTAATAGTTTTCGGTAAAAAAAGAATCGGAAAAGTGATCGGCTCCCCATGTTTACACAAACGTTTTATTTTTTCGGGATCTGAATTCAATCCATGTTCCTCCTAATGCCCTTTGTGTTACAAGGCCGCAGAGACTAGTCCCCTATATAAATCGAGGGATAATTTAGCGACCTTCGAGAGGCCTTTAGTGAGAGCTTGTATTTAATTCACACCACAAGAGTAATTATTCTTCATTGTATTTTTTACTATACAGATCTGCTCCGACTTTCGTTACCTCGGGTCGCTTGTTCGGGGGGATGGCGATATAGACCGAGACGTAACGCACCGGATCAACTCAGGATGGATGAAATGGCGACAGGTCACTGGGAAAACTTGCGACCCACGACCCCCCCTCTCAAGTTTAAATCGAAAATCTACAAGTCCGTGATAAGACGGAGTCGTGACGGAAAAGTTAAAAGGGAATCACTTGTCTTGTATGGTCATGTGAAGAGGAGGGAGGAAACGCAAACGGATGGAGAAGGAGAGGAAGGCCAAAGAAAAAATGGATGGATTGTGTGAAGAGCGATATGAAAAAAGGGAGTTAGTGAAAGTTTGACAGCTGATAGGGCAGAGTGGAAGAAATATACGTGTTGCGCCGACCCCAAGTAACATGGGATGAGGGCAGGAAGATGATGAGTTTTTGCCTGAAGAGCTTGCTGTAGAATAGAATACTCTAGAATATCTGTAGCCTGAAATTGAGAAGGAATGGAAACAAAAACACTAGAATTTTGTGAAATATTTTATTTATAATAATAATAGTGTACAACATATAATAATCACTTCACTTTATTAATTCTATGTACAAAAGCAGACAGAGATATCACAATCACCATAGCCGGCGTACATCTGAAGATCAAATCATTGAGAATAGTGTTAATGAATAAAGCTAAAATAATTTTGCATTATAAACTAATAGGTAACCCATTAAGATTGTGAAATTTCTAAAAAAGTGCATGCTTTAACAAAAAAAAAAAAAACTATAAATATTATTAAAGAACTCATACATTTGATGCTCTAAAAACAGGGTAATCACAAAGATGGTAGTATCTGTAATCTTAGGTAGTTATCTGTACCGTATTTTATGGAGTAGGTACCGGTAACCCTAGGTAGTTATCTGTACCGTATTTTATGTAGCAGGTACCAGTAACCTTAGGTAGTCATCTGTACCGTATTTTATGTAGTAGTTACCGGTAATCTTAGGTAGTCATCCGTACCGTATTTTATGTAGTAGGTACCAGTAACCTTAGGTAGTCATCTGTACCGTATTTTATGTAGTAGTTACCGGTAATCTTAGGTAGTCATCCGTACCGTATTTTATGTAGTAGGTACCAGTAAACTTAGGTAGTCATCTGTACCGTATTTTATGTAGTAGGTACCAGTAACCTTAGGTAGTCATCTGTACCGTATTTTATGTAGTAGTTACCAGTAATCTTAGGTAGCTATCTGTACCGTATTTTATGTAGTAGGTACCGATAACCTTAGGTAGTTAATTGTACCGTATTTTATGTAGTAGGCACCAGTAATCTTAGGTAGCTATCTGTACAGTATTTTATGTAGTAGGTGCCGGTAATCTTAGGTAGTTATCTGTACCGTATTTTATGTAGTAGGTACCAGTAATCTTAGGTAGCTATCTGTACAGTATTTTATGTAGTAGGTGCCGGTAATCTTAGGTAGTTATCTGTACCGTATTTTATGTAGTAGGTACCAGTAATCTTAGGTAGCTATCTGTACAGTATTTTATGTAGTAGGTGCCGGTAATCTTAGGTAGTTATCTGTACCGTATTTTATGTAGTAGGTACCAGTAATCTTAGGTAGCTATCTGTACAGTATTTTATGTAGTAGGTGCCGGTAATCTTAGGTAGTTATCTGTACCATATTTTATGTAGTAGGTACCGATAATCTATGTGATAATCCGCGGGTCTAAAAAGGCCACTTTAGCAGAATCAGAAAGCACAGCACGCTATTCGTCACAATCAAATTTTTTCAATGAACCCTGAACCTAATGCGTTGGCGATAAAGATGAAAATGAAATTTGACAGATTGTTGTGTGATTCATATTATGAGTGTAAAATGATTCTCCTAAAGTGGCTTTTTTAGCCCCTAGAGCATAATTTTATTAATAGTAGGTACTCATAGAATTTTTATCTACCTTCTAATTGCTAACTTTTAAATTAATAAAAAAATGAGTAAAATATACTTACTGCTTATATTTGGCTATATTCGAAATAATCTATAAAGTCGTATTTGACAGCAGGATACAACATTGCTTTACTAGTAAGTATGAAAGAGACATAATAAAAATCTCTTTCACACTCAGGGGTAAAGGCATCTTCTGTCCCTCTCTACTTAGCTGTCTATCGGACTTCTTAGATTGTATAAGGTCTAGAAAATTTGCCCAGTTGAAGGATACCAGGTTCTGGATATCACAAATTACTAATTGCCACACAAGCAAACAACAATAGAAATAGTGCTTTCCATTTTTGGACCCATTTCGCTCCAGAGACAGATATAGTTCTGTAAATCCCAATAAAATATTTCTGTTATTTTTTTTAAGTTACTTTTATCTCATTGTTTTCTATCACACTCTACTCCGTTAACGGTAAAAATTATATTATCATGGTTGTTTCGTTTTAACATGGCAACAGAGTTCTTTGCCCTTCTTTCTCTAACATAATATCTTCTAACTATAAATCATGATTGTGGTTCATCAATGGTTTTGTTTCTTATTGTGTTGAGATTTGCTTTTTTATTATTATGATTTAATTGATGGTGACTATTGCATGTTTTTATTTTATTTTAATTGTCGAGCTTTTTGTTTACCTAACAATTTTTCTTTTTTGTGTAACACATTCAGACAATGTAAATTATTCTTGAATAAATGAAATTAAATGAAAAATGTTTTTCATTTAAAAAACATGGTGAGGATCACTACTGATATCGATTTAAGTCGACAAGTCAGTCTAATCACCTCTGGTTTTCCTGTACAGTGACCTTTATTCTCATAGCCATAAGGTAACTGTCAGAGGTAAAATAATTTGGAACGCGTGTCTTTATTTTTGTTTATGAACCTGACAATGTAGATAATAATAAATAATAATAATAATATAATAATATCCTTGGACATTTCACACAACGCCATATAGTAGATGGGTCATTGAAAGGTATTGTCACGCCAAAACGCAACGACTTCAGTCCTAGTTTGAGTCACCACACTAATTCCATCTCTATTTTAGTTAAACTAAGCGCAAACTTTAAAAATCACAAAATCCATATTTACAGATTTCAAACATATGCGTTAGTCTATTTAGATTTTAGTAGTTATTAGAATGTGATGTTCTTTTTTAAATATAAATTAAGAACTAGTTTAAATTGAACTAGTACATCGAAATAATTTTTGAAAAAGTGCTCCCGGCGCACCTAAAACTGCTGTCTAAAATTTACTGACTGACAATTTAAGCCATTCAATTTTATTCTCATAATTTCTTGTCGTGACAAGAAAAGAGTTAGCGTTTCATACAAATATGAACCTTTTACACCAAGAATAAAATTATTAAGAAATATTCAAGGTAGGTACAGGTTTTTGTCAAAAAATGCAATCGCTACTTATTTTTTTAGAAAAATTATGGACTGATCGCTTTTTTGACAGCCCACACATTTACTCGCGTCAAGCTACAATTTAGCAAGCCTGATTTACTGGCTTAGTAGGTGTAAGTACATTGCAAAACACAGAATCGTCACGCCGCGCCGTGCCGGTTGGCGAATAAAGTCCGGACGCGGAGCAGGAAGAATTTCGTTCTTTGACCTGTTATTACCTGTCTCTGTCACTCCCGGGTAAATAGAATGAGTCTCGCTCGCACAGATGCAATGGCCGCCGTCCTCAGGGATTGTAAACCTTTTACCTAATAGTGTAAGGTTTGTTCTTGTTTGCATGTGTAAATCCCGTAAAAAAAAGAGGAATCGAAATTATTTAAGACTAGCTGATAATGTAGACAAAACTGTTGATTCTTTTGTAATAAATTTGATAGGCGAGACGTCTTCGGAAAGCAGTAACTCCGATATGGGTAGAGGAATAGCATTCTGATTTATTTTTTTTATTTCTGCCGTATTAGTAATTTTAACTCGATTTTTATAACTTATAGGTAATATAAAATCTAAATAAATAATTAAATGATAACAATATTTTTTTACTTTTCTAAGTTTGTAAATTTTCTTTCTCGTTCAAATATTTCATGTAAACCGCACTCAATACAAAAATGTTTGTGACCACTGTCAGTAGGTGAAGAGGCCATTGTACGAAATTCTTCCTGCTCCGCGACTGGACTTTAGAGACACAAGTACGAATAATAATGATTATAGAATCAGTACTGGTGGCACGCAAGAAACTTTTTCTGACAGCACTGAGACGTCAGGTTCGGAAACCTGTCAAAATGCTTACCTAAATTTTTCGACATTAATTAAATTGACGCCAATGGCGCTAATTGTTGGCGTGACTTTTCCTGAAAAACCTTATTAACGCTTTGTCAGTATTTTCACAGGCTGTCAGATGAGTATAAAGTGACACCCATTAATACTCTAAACTTAATTTGTCACCGGAATTTGCAAAATTCGTTATATTGTAAAAACATCTTTATTAGTTTATAATTTCTCAATATATTGTGATAATTTTCCATTCAAATTACTTCCAAATTCAATAGTTTCCAATTTATTCCACAATGGAATGGTAAAAAGGAGTTAACAATTGCTCGCGATATTTTACAATCTTACGGCGTTTGCAATTGTCCTGTGACGTATTGATAGTGAAAGTGGTGACTATGCCACCTGTAGCAGCGACCGTTAGGGGTCTCTATGGTGTAAAAAGTAGAAAAATCTTCAGATGCCAGCCAACTATAGACCTTATTCTAAATAGTGCAAGTGTAGTCGTAGCACGAAGACTCTTCCTGCTGTCTTCTCTCCTCATTTGATATGCGTATGTTCGATGACGAGCCTCCAGTCTCCCAGAGACCAGGCGTCTCTACGATCTAGAGAGAAATAGAGAATTTTGAGCAAAACGGTTTTAAATCTTGTGGATTTCGGCAAAACGTTCCTGTATCGTGGGTGCGATTACAAACATACAAAGTCACATACACAAACAGCCAGGCCCGGAACAATTATCTGTAGGCCATGTAAATATTTTTTCCGTGCGGTAATCGAACCCACTACGAGCGGCGCAGCAGCCGATCGCTCAACCACTGCGCCAACCGTACCGTCAGCCATTTATATTCCTTTTTAACTTAAGAGCCCTATTACGAATCGTAAATGCTTGTTTGCAATAAACGAAGTTACGTTGGTCTGCGTTGGGAGTACATCTATAGTCCGCGAAACAATTTTGATACCTACTAGTCTGAATAGGATTAAAGTTTATTTGGGCGCTCGCGCGAGACTGAGGAGCGCGCGCGCTGAATTGACACAGAATATATAGTACTTTAATTTTATTTATTGTAATTTTGTTTAATTATATTGACAAACGAAAACTAATGAAACGTATTCATTGTAGATTGAAATTTTATATCACATTAATTTATTTGATAAAATTGTTTTTATTTGGAATATAATGGACGCTGAATCAAGACATTTCTGGCTTAAATTAGGCTTTCTTTACGTTTTTTTCCGTGAAAACTCAAGGAATTTAAAGAAATTCTAGAACTCCAATAAACAAGTAAAACATTCAACTTACCTTTTAGTAATTTTAGCTTTTAAAAGAATTGATTGTAACAATGTGAATTAGACCGTCAAAGTTCCATCGCCGACATTTTTTTTTTGCAAACTGAGTTCGTAAAATATTTATAGTAAATTACACGAAAAGAAAAATGAAAATGTGTAACTCTAACTTACAAGAAAGAGACTGGCACTATCGTTATTCAGGATCAAATAATTAAAATATCTTACTGCTGCTGATAATTACAGCGTCAAAAATCATGAATTTCCGTAAAAAATGTAATAGGACTCTTATTACTCTCATTCATAAAAACATTGAAATTATAAGTTTAGTTTAACTAATGGTGGGTCTATTCTATTCCAGTTGCAGAAAATTTCGAAGAGTTACCGCGGCCCTAGAAGGCAAATGGCATATGAAGGGTAGGTTTTTGTCAGTAAGAGTTCAAACACTCCCTTTGCTTTGCCCAGGGCGGGAAATGCCATTTGATGAGTTGTGATGTTGTTGTTTTTGTTTGTTGTTGTTATTATTTGTTGTTGTATAAAGGACTAGCTGACCCGCGCAACTTCGTCTGCGTCACATTTTCCATTATTGCTCCGCTCCTATTTGTCTTAGTGTGATGATATATAGCCTATAACCTTCCTCGATAATTGGGCTATCTAACACTGAAAGAATTTTTCAAATCCGACCAGTAGTTCCTGAGATTAGCGCGTTCAACCAAACAAACAAACAAACAAACAAACTCTTCTGCTTTATAATATTAGTATAGATATTGAATTTAAAATGTCCTAAGCTGTACTAAGAATTTGATTATATTTATTTCATGAATAAGTCTGTAAAAGTTTCATCATCACTTATGCAAAAGAAGTACAGTCGCCAGAACATCAAGCTATCCGAAACTGTCAAATTTTCCTATTTAAACTTGAACCTATGACTTCAGCAATAAAGTTTAAAATCTTTTAAAGAAATTTGACAGAGTTTTGTAGCTTGTGTCTGTACCTGTCGCTCGAAGAAATTGTAAACTCACCTTTTGTACGAGTTCTTCGAAAGCCAAGCTGATCCCCTCCTGCGTCTTAGCACTGCTCTCAATGAACAGCATCCGATGTTTCTGTGCGAATGCCTGACCTTGTTCCCGCGTTACCGCACGGTTTTGCTAGAGGAAAAAACACCAGATTTACTTAATTTTGGGGGATGTTAATGAAGACAAACTGTTTAATTGGCTGCTAACTTTTTCCATGATGGTCTGCAGAAAATAATTAGGTAGTAAAAATGCTAATCAACTGATTAAACTCCTGAGTGAGGTGCTATCTATCCTAGAAAACACGTTAACCATTGGCCTCCGGTGGTGATGAAACTTTACGCGCAAAATACGCGCTTTGTCGTTGATTTGCGGAAACCAGCCCGATTTATAGACATAAATGGTCTCCGGTTTCATTTGAATATTTTTGGCATTGGTACGTTACGGGTATTTAGAATCCCAAAGCCTACCACACTATTCTGGGTTGTGGAGGCAAGATACGCAACAGTTCTATTTTCATTACTGGTATTCGGCTGAATCCGGTCATACTGGAAGGAGACCCATAGCTGCAGGTCGATTCTGTCGAAATCTCAACGTGATCACTTAAGTGGAGTGAACGACAAGTGAGCTGTCATGCCATCTTGTTTGTATGGTTTGACAGCTCACTTGTCGTTCACGTGCACTGCTGTTTAGGTAGTTGATAATGGAAAGTTTATCGTGCTTTTTTTATGCAAAGAAAAAGCTTTGGTGTTGTACAGTGTCATCAGTACCCATTTAAATGTAGTCATGTAAATCATCATCATCTGCGGTCTGCCTAGCCTTTTTCTCAACTAAATTGGGGTCGGCTTCCAGTCAAACCGGATTCAGCGGAGCGGCTGCCTACCAGACCTCCACAACCCATTAACTGGGTAACACGGTACTCCTTGGCAAGACCGGTGTCATAATTTCTGGCGTCTGACTATCCGTAACGACTGCCAAAGATATCCAAATGACAGCCGGGACCAACAGCTTAACGTGCTTTCCGAGGCGCGGAGGAAACTCGGTATGTTAAGATGGTCACCCATCCATAGACCAACCTTGGCAAGCGATGCTTAACCTTGAAGATCGACCTGCGCTGTGAATGTAGTAATGTACATATATAATTTTCATCAATGAAAAGATGAAGACAGGCTCACAAGATACAAAAACATTGATTTTAGTTACTATGCTACAAGAACTTACTTTATCAATCTTGTTGCCAACAACTAAGCAGACTATGTTCTTCTTTGTGGAGTACACTTGGAGTTCCTCCACCCACTCGTTTAGCTTGGCCAAGGACTTTGGTTCTGACACATCATAAACTAGGATAGCACCGTGAGCGTCTCTGTAACAAGGATAACGTTTTAGGCAGTACTTAAGTTAGTAGAAGTAGGCCCTGTCATAATACCAGCGTTGTGATATTTATATATTTAAATATCGCAGCATACGCTGAGACAGGGACCTTTTTGGCCTCGCATAGTTCCTCGTATTTCAGGATGTTGCTTAACTGTGTCAACTTATTTTTAGAACAGTTCGTTTTACTTATTTTACTTGTGTATTGTGCGAGTCCTGAATAAACATTTTTCTTTCTTTTAAGAATTCAGCTTAACCATTGGTGGACGTTCTTTGCAGGTGCAGCATGTCATAGAACCAAAAAGTGGACGTCATGGAAGTCATGTCACATCTGCCAATTCATAACGCTGCGGACACGAAGTCAGCAGGCGGGGCGGCGGTTATGGTCCCTTTCCACTCATACAGAAGACGCATGTGTCCGAGCAGTGAGAACATTATAGGGACACTAGCGTTTGGGAATTTACTAAAAAAAAAAACGTAAAATATATAAAATTCTTCCGTTACTAATTGACTGACTGACAGATAACGCACAGCCGAAACTACTGATCGTAGAAAGCCGAAATTTGGCATATAGGTTTTTTGGGGGTAGGATTTCCCAAAATTCCTACGGGAACGGGAAAAAACGGGATACAAAGTCGCGGGCAATAGCTAGTTTTACATATTAACCTTTCTCTTGAATCTCTCTGTCTATTGATGAAAATTGCATTCAAATCCGTTGCGTACTTTAGTCGAAAAAAGCGACTTTGTTTTAATAATTATTATTTAAAGAAGATGAAGACTGATGCATTGACCTAAGCTAATGGAGGACAGAAAAGGGGTGAAATTTTTCTCTATACTTAATGGCTGTTTCAAAATCCTTTGTGGACAAATGCGTGCCCGTCAGATATAAAAAGAAAAACCTCTTTTCTCAGCAGTTACACTGAAACAATATGGTTTTAAACAAACATGCAATACAATAGGAGTACCAAAGGTGATTCATTAAACTTGGTAAGGTCAACAAGTATAACAAAGGACTGTGTCTGAGTATCTACATTATTTTTAATATCATAGTGACAGTAAAAGTAATTGAATAAACTTCTCAATACTAATTACTCTATTATTTTGGACAAAAGTATACATCAGCTGTTTGTATGAATTCTTCACAAAGGAATGTACTGCAGCCTATTTTGTTAAACAGCTAGATTTAATAGAATTACTTTAACTATGCGCTATTGTTCAGTCAGGGTATTATTAAACATTTTTGATAAAAAACTTTTTATAAGTATCACCACACATTTTCTTGAGAACCTCGGGGCAAAATAATAACAGCCGCACAGTTCATCTTCAAGGTTAAGCAACGCTTGCCGGGGTTGATCTGTGGATGGGTGACCATCTTAACATACCGAGTTTCCTCCGTGCCTCGGAAAGCACGTTAAGCTGTTGGTCCCGGCTGTCATTTGGGGATCTTTGACAGTCGTTACGGACAGTCAGAAGCTAGAAAATCTGATACCAGTCTTGCCAATGAGAACCCTGTTACCCAGTTAATGGGTTCTGGAGGTCTGGTAGGCAGCTGCTCCACGTAAAATACTGGTTTTCAGCAAAAACCGGTTTGACTGGAAGCCTACCCCAATATAGGTAGTTGGGAAAAGGCTAGGCAAGCAGACCACACATATTTATACTGATTAGGGTCAGCTAGTCTCAAAAGGTGCTGTATGAAACAGTGCCCGATTTTAGAGGTACCCTTTGTTTTTTTTTTTTAACAAAATAGGCCCTTTAGCCACTCTCTTGCCACACCATGAAGAAGATGGCGGGACTAAACTTTATTTTATTTTATTTCAGGCACCCTTTGATCCGTTACATTATATTTAATTTTACACATTATTAGATTTCTCGTTTATTCATTTTAATTTTTTTAAATATTTCAATATGAAAAATAAAAATAAAAAATAGTAGCCCACCGGTATCGGGAACGGGGTCCAAGCTACCGGCGATCAGGGCTCGAGAGAGAGGAACCTCCTGACAATGCGAGCCGCGTCCAGAAGTACCGCTTTCTGAATCAAGCCCTTGATCCAGCTACCCAACGAGAGACTTCTTAGGTGTTTGCGTCCATACGTCGGGTCCCTTGTAGTCCGGGGCCCCGTATCTTTGATACGGCTAATACGGCGGTAGCTACGACCCTGATTGGGGGCTTTGGGATCTCAGTCCATTAGAGGTTATATCAATTTGACATACTTAACTGTTTTTGGGAGACTAGTGAAATAACTAAAAATACAACAAAAAATACTGGCTAACACTGCCAGGGCTAACTATGCGTGCAAGACCATGCTGCATTAAAGTTAGCCCTGGATTAGATTATTAGCACAGCTGCACAGATCTAAGCTGAGAGCACAAGCGGGCCTCAGGATGCTTAAATATAGGCCTTGTTATTCAACAGGTTCACTGTCCGCACAGCAGACAATAATTAAACATTCAGTGAATGATGTGCAAGCGACATTAAGCCTTAAGGACGTAATGAATTTATTTCCCTGACTACAAACAGTGTTAAAAAATCCTTAAACTCTTGCAACAACGAGGCAAGAGAGGTAAGATATATGCATTAACTAAAAACTTTGTTGTGAAGTATTTTTCTTTTTTTTTTCATTGCTTATTTGCAACCTTTAACTGATCTTCTGTGCGGATATTGGCTGCTGAGGTCTATTTTTCCACTAATGCCTCTCAAAACTGTTTGGACTTTATTCGGTAAAGTCCCATATGAGGTAGCATTGGAATATATTGTGCAAGCACCCCCAATTTGTATTTACTTATTTATTATGTCATACCTGTAAAAACTGGATGTCAATGTCCTGTATCGTTCCTGTCCAGCCGTGTCCCAGATACCGAGTTTGACTTTGACTCCGTTCACGTCCATCACTTTACATTTGTAGTCAACTCCGATTGTGGCTGGGAATGAGGCATTGTAGTCTCCTGTAGTGAATGCTAGGATGATGCTAAAATCAAATAAATTATTGTTTAATTATTTATGCAGTCACGAATTTTAATAGTTACACATTTTAATAACTTTATTCACTCTCTGAAACCAAAAATCTTTATCTTTTTTGTATGAAAAATCATCAAATGGCTTCTCCACCTCTAGGCGGAGAAATTGTATCTTTCTAACTAAATCTCACTACTACATAATGACTTTTGAATTACAGGGTGGTGGTTCCTCATTCAAAAAATACCACAACAAATAGTAAACAATTAAGTTATAAATAAAAAAAAAACTATTTTGCCTGTGCAGTACTTGTTATTATTAAATACTAATGCCTAATCTATTATTTGTAGATATGAATTATAGATATTACACCTGCAAGTAATTGAGATACTTACAGATAACACAGTTTAACCGGTTAGATCCGGCTGTGGAACCATGGTTGACCAATGGTTCCACTCCGGGCGCGACCAGTTAACCATAATAAGTCAAACTCTATGAAGCAGATTTCCTTAACATAATATCTAAAGAATGCACAATTTTTCCTTCTAATATTATTAGAATCGTAACATTAACTACACAATAATATGAGATTGATCGGCAAAATTTGACGGTAACAGCTTCCTGATTCTACTTAAGTGGCCTTTTTAGAACCCTGATATTCTCAGATTCATCAATGTTCAAACCCTCCTATTATTTATCAATCTGCCAAACGTAAACCACAATTTAATGCTCAGAGTTCAATTTAAATAAATGTTCCTATTACAATATATATATTTTTAATAAAAAAATGTTGCTCCACACTAGGAATTTCTCCTGTATTGTGGGTATGCATACAAACACACAATTTCACAAATGGCTAGACCTGGAACATACCACATACAACCCGGTATTTGTAGACTGTGTCAAAAACTGTGTCTTCAAAAAAATTAAATTGATACCATTGAGTCTTGAGTAAGAAATCCAAAACCTTTACTTATAACCATAAAGAACTTTGATAATCTGTTATAGGCATAATAGACTATATAAGTTAACCTATTTACTGGGCAGTAAACAAATTAATTGGCTACTGGGTTGTACAGGTCAAAGTGCACTTTATCCAAGTAACAAATTGATTCTCAGCTGTAATAATCAACAATAGAAAATCTCAAACTATCAAGGACAAGGTACGATGGACTATGATAGCGCTTACAAATAGAATGTGTATTTGATAACCTAGGTACTTGTCATACATGGAGTGATTTAAAAAATACGTTTGTGAAAACTACGCAACAACGTAATTTTGATAATTGTTTTTCAATTGTAAGGATATTATTCGTTTAATCATGATAATTTAAGTCAAGGTTGAAAAAAACTAAGGCTGGTTGATTTTTTTTGGTTTTGCCATTGTTAATTGCGAATCTATATTTATTTATTTATTTAAACTTTATGTACAACAGTGTTACATGGGCGGACTTAATGCAACAATGCATTCTCTACCAGTCAACCTATATATTGTCAATACACTTCCGTAGAATGATGACATTCGATGTAGTAAAGTTAGAGCACTTAATCGTACGACATGACTCAATAGTTTTTTTTAGTAGATGATAGGTGGGTCAGTTACATTAAAGTAAGTAAATTGCAGCTCCATTATAGAGGTTCTTACCTGGATTTACCAACGCCACTTTCCCCAATAACCAGGATCTTTAAAGACGCAACATAATCCGAATTCGCCATCGTTTACAATAAAAATTACGACGATTTGTGAAAACCCAGAGGGGATTTCTTTGTGACGCACTTGCAATTACAAATTTTAGTTTACACGTTTCAAATCTACACGTACACAACAATATTGAATGAGTGACACGGTTTTGAAATATGGTAAAGATATTGTACAATAGTTAGCAATTAAATTCACAAATTCTGAATGAAAAAATACGAAAACAATTCTTGACAAATGGGTTTTGACAGTGACATTTTGCGTGTTGATCCGTTCTGTTTTGTCATGAGTAACGTTTTGTTATAGCATCAGTTCTAATAAATTGAAGAGTAACTTTGAGTAATTTTCTAAAATATATTAATTGATGTGATACAGATGTCGGCACATCAAGGTACCCAAGACTGTCAAATTTTCGTAATCAAAATTGAATTTTATCTCTTCAAATATAAAGTTGAAAATCTAAGACGTAAATTACTTCAAAACCAGCGTTTAGCTTTGATATTCTTATGCAAGGCGTATAGGACGGTTAGTACTGAAGCCTTACCAGTGCTGGCGGGTGTTCTCCCAGTAGATCTGGAGGTGCAGCGGCGTGCTGCAATGTACAACTATGCTAGAAAGATCCCAGAGCTTTTACCGCAGCGCGACCGTGCTAAAATCTCTAGATTACTAAAACCCCAGACTGACGTCTGGGAGGAACTTTTATCAGAATGGCAATGTAGGTGGGAAAATTCCATCAAAGGCCGACACCTTCACCAGTTTTTTCCATCCGTTCGTGAGGGACTGGATAGGACATGGCTGGAGCTAGATCACTGTGTTGCCCAATTTCTCACAAGTCATGGCAACTTTAAGAGTAAATTATTTTCCTTTAGGCTTGTGGCTTCACCTTTATGTCAATGTTCTACAGCTGAACTTGAATACGAACAATCTGCACATCACGTCTTATGGGAGTGTATTCTTTGGCAGACTGAACGTAATATTATGTTAATATTTCAGGTTACATCTGGGGTAGTTTACTATACGGACCTTGTAGAAACCAGAACAAATTTCCGTGCGTTCTGGCGATTTTGCCATACCTATTACTGGAATCAAAAGTAGCTCACAATTTATGACCCATTAATTTCAGTTTTAATTTATAATCCGTGGTGCTTGGCAACTGGGCTTAACCCAGTTGTATAATGTCCCTTGGTGCCTATTGGCCTAACTCAAATCTGTCTCCTGATAAGGAGGGAAGTGGAATTTTTTTATTTTTATTTCCTACTCCTCCGCTGTACTTTCTGATTAATTTCGATGCGGGATCCAAGACAGTTGAATCGTTTCTCCGGGACTCGTCGGGCTTCATTAGCTCAGCGTTTTTCTGGTGGTCGCCACTGTCGATTCTGGCTTTCAGGAGTTGCAGTGGTTGGGAATGTGTGGCGGGCTTGTCCCAAATAAAAAAAAATCTAAAACAGTAATTTTACAGATTGTTATAACTAGTTTGATGTGCTGGCGACTAGACTGTACGTAGGTTTCAAATTGTTTCAAATTTGTATTTAAAATGCGCTATTAAAAAAATCTGTCTCTGGGCCTTGCTGGTCTCGTTGGCCTGAGTCTGAGGAGTGGGGACTGATCATTGTGATTTCGATTCCCAGGTCGAGCAACGTTGTTTTATTTTTCTTCTGGAATTTCTCAGTAAATACTTACCTACCTACACCAAATTAACTACACAAAAAAAGTATTGCATTGATTATAGTAACTTGAGGAACGGAGGAGTCTCGGCATATTAAAAGTAAAAGATGGTGACCCATGCCATTCACAGACCGACCTCGCCAAGCGTTGCTTAACCTTCAAGATCGGCCCGTGTGGCTGTTACGCTTTTATTATGGCTGCAGTTTCTACGCGAGTGTGGTCGATATTCGGAAGGAAAAAAAATGGGAAATCATCAAATGAGTCCTCCCGCTCCGAGCAGAGCGGCTGGGTTTTAATTTTTGTGGCTGTTTTTGTTTAATGGTTGGGTTTTTTAGCAGTAAGATCTAGATCTTACTGCCAAAAACCCAGCCATTACATCTTGGGCGAATTTCATCAATCTGAAACTGATTACGATCAGCAATGAACCACGTTTGGGCTGTCACTGTCATTATTTTCTATGGAATATTGATACTGATATTACCTACTCTTGAACGCAGCTTGATCGCGATCAATTTCACTGGTGAAATCCGCTCATAATTGCCTTTGTATTTCAGGGACACGGCTGCTCTTTCGAAATCAATCGCAAGCATATGTAGGAGTATCTAGGTAGATACCCGTTCCTTTTCCAAAGGGACGGTTGTTTAGAGTCGAACCCTTTTTACTTTTTATTGAATGTTTTTATTTAAATTTGATTTAAGACTAAAGTAAAATAAGCCGTTATTGATAATTAGGCAACTAAGTTTTCTATGCAAACCGTACTTTTCAAGAGACATTTTGACAGATAAAGGTCATTGACTTTCCTATTCTTAGAGGCCATTCAAGTAAGCACTAATAAGGGGTGGGGGGGTCTTCAGCTTATTTTTGATGACATGGGGGCAGGGTTTAAATGGTGATTACGTCAGCAATATTTACTTATTTTTATAGTTTGCAAGTCTTAGTAGATTTCGGTTTGACATAATTAGGTACCTATGGCTAGTTTTATTTTTACTCTCATGCGATGTTTCATATTAAGTAAGAAATAACCGGGAAAATAGGGCCCGCTCGAGTAAAAACTATGCCAATGCTTACGTGAGCATAGGAGGGAGGGGGAAGAGCTTTGATTACTATCGCTGACTAGGGGAGGGGGGAGTTAAAAATGTATAAAATTCTGCTTAAGTAATACTTGAACAGCCCCTTATTTGAATCGCATTGTAAAGTAGCTAGGAGTATACATACCTATTGACATATATCTATACTAATATTATAAAGCAGAAGAGTTTGTTTGTTTGTTTGTTTGGTTGAACGCGCTAATCTCAGGAACTACTGGTCTGATTTGAAAAATTCTTTCAGTGTTAGATAGCTCATTTATCGAGGAAGGCTATACGCTATATATCATCACGCTAAGACAAATAGGAGCGGAGCAGTAATGGAAAATGTGACGCAGATGAAGTTGCGCGGGTCATCTAGTCTATAATAATATTATAAAGCAGAAGAGTTTGTTTGTTTGGTTGAACGCGCTAATCTCAGGAACTACTGGTACAATTTGAAAAATTATTTCAGTGTTAGATAGCCCATTTATCGAGGAAGGCTATAGGCTATATATCATCACGCTAAGACCAATAGGAGCGGAGTAGTAATGAAAAATGTTACGCAGACGACGTTGCACGGGTCAGCTAGTCAACAGATAAATAAAAGAAAGTCGTCGAGACTTCGAGAGAGATCTCACCGACTTCGCTTATTTAATTTAATAAAAAAAGTCGCTTCGACATCAACGCAGTAAAATTGAATTGAAATTTCATTTTTCAAATAAGTACCTACTTTTCGGAGTTGGTCAGGCGAGTCGGAGGTTAAAAGTAAAGTTAATATTGCTTTCTGACTAAAATAACGTTGTTGTGAAGTTTATTTAGGTATCTTCTGTCAATGTTTTAAATAGCAATGGGCAAAAGTTGGATGGTTCTTTATCTTTGGATGGAGTCTTTTTAGCCTTCCTCATCTGTGTCACATTTTCCATTAATGCTCCGCTCGTACTGGTCTTAGGGTGGTCATATACATATAGCCTACAGCCTTCCTTGAATTAGTCAGATAGATTGCAGAAGTATCGGACAGGTATTTTTTTTTTAATATAAAACGATTCCCCGTTTTATATTGGCCCAAATCTCACCTGATTTAAAGTGATGATTAGGCCGAAGATGGAAGCGAGTTTCACCCGGAATCCTCTTACACAGAGGAACTGGCTATCATACCTCTAACTGCCGGAACACAACAATGCTGTTAACATTGTTGTTATGGCGACTGACTTAGACATGATGGTGGTAGCTTGCCAGGCGGACTTATAACAAGTCCTACCACCAACCAAACCGAGCAAAAAATTTTCCCCCGCTGGGAAACGAACCCGGGACCTCTGGGTCTGAATCGGGTGGTATAACCACTAGACCACGGAGGCGGTTAGTGTTACCTGTTTAGCACCACCCGGGGACCACGTGTAGGGATTCGCTGAAGGGTATTCTCCTACGGACGCGGGTGACTCGGCCCCCAAATTGGTGGGATTATTATTTTCACGTTAACAAAAAATTAAGACGATACAGTGTGTTGCCAGCTCGTGTCACGTCACTTGTGGTTAAAAAGTGTACCTACTGACGTAAAATGACATGTGATAATCAACTTACATGTGAAGTCACACAAGATTTCAATGCATTTCAAGATTTCAGTCTTATTAGGGTTCCGTAGCCAAATGGCAAAAACGGAACCCTTATAGATTCGTCATGTCTGTCTGTCCGTCCGTCCGTATGTCACAGCCAATTTTCTCCGAAACTATAAGAACTACGCTGTTGAAATTTGGTAAGGAGATGTATTTTGTGAACCGCATAAAGATTTTCACTTAAAAATAGAAAAAAAAACAATAAATTTTTGGGGTCCCTATACTTAGAACTGAATCTCAATTTTTTTTTTTTCATCGTACCCATACGTGTGGGGTATCTATGGATATGTCTTTAAAAATGATATTGAGGTTTCTAAGGTAATTTTTTCCTAAACTTAATAGTTTGCGCAACAGACACTTCCAAAGTGGATAAATGTGTGTTATGAGAATGATAAAACTAAAAAAATATATGATGTACATTACCATATAAACTACCAGCGCAAATTGGTTTGAACGAGATCTAGTGAGTAGTTTTTTTTTAATACGTCATAAATCGCAACTTCTGCTTACGGAACCCTCAGTGCGCGAGTCCAACTCGCACTTGGCCGGTTTTTTTTTATTTACCAACGTGAAAAAAGAAAAACACGTGTCGGATATTATTTTTTTAAGAAGTATAGATATCTGATGGACTATATAACTTTTTTCACGTAGAAGTCGGTTAAAAAAGCCTTTTCAACCGACTTCTTCAAAAAGGAGGAGGTTCTATATTCGGCTGTAGGTAAGTATGTGTTTTTTATGTATGTTCATCGATTTCTCTGCCAATTATGGACCGATTTTATTTTTTTATTGTTCGCAAAGTAAAGCCTATACTCTTGAGGTGGTCCCATTGTCACCAAGTCAGAATCTGATGATGGAATCCAACGAAAATCGAGGGAAGTCCTCAAATTTTACAGGAACATACAATGTTTTAAATAAACTTTCTGACGCAATTCATATATTTTTGCCTGGTAATCATCATCTCATATTGCTGAGCTGATGATGGAAGGTATAAGTTAGGATATGACGATGGGATCCCATGAAAAATGTTTGTTCAGCGATATCTTTGCCAATTATCAACCGATTTGGATTTTTTTTTTGTTTGGTTTAGTATTTCCCCGCACTGGTTCCATTTCAATTTGGTGATAAATATCTTCGGAGGTAGGCAACGCAACTCTTTAATTAATGATAGAAAATGGATCGGGATTGCTGAAATCGCATGTCTGTTTATTGTTTACACCAGATCATAACATAACATCACGCTTATAATAATAAATAGGTACGCAGGTACCACTAAAAAGAGAAATATAAAAACACAAAAAAAAACAACCGACCTCTTTTTTTGTAAAAAAGCTTTTTCAAAACTTTTAGGGGATTGCCGGGACCAGCCTAGTATCTTAATTATATCATCAATTGAACTGGCGGGGGTTAACCTGCGCAATTTACAGTACTTTAACACACTTCATTTTCATGCCTTAAAACGGTAGGGTAGGAATCAGTTTTCGAGAAACTGTGTTGACAAATAACTAGATCTTCTAACCTAGCTTTTATTAACCTAGTTAATGAAAAACAAAACCAACCCTACCTTCGTCTACCTACGCAAAGCTTCCCATTCACACGCTAAAAAATCTGCGATATCAACAGATAGCGCTCTGAATAGCCTGCGGAGCCCATTCACCCGTATTTAGGTCTCAACTCAATGCAACCGGGACAAAACGTTTCTTTATTTCATTAGAATGCATTCATGCCGCGTTCCATTGTGTCACAGACTATCGGAGCAGCCCCCTTTCTAAACAATTGAATTTCATAGCGAAGAAAATGAAGTGTCTTTTCAACGATATTCCTCGGCATATTTCTTGGAGTATCTAAATCAATTGAACTGCACTCAGGGTTTTCAGGTGTTTTGTTATTGTGCACTTTCGCTTTTTTGTTTACTTGTTGATTTAGTTCAAGCGGAATCTTTGATTGCTCTTCCTTTGTTCGTTGTGGAGGGAATTGAAGGGGAATTAGTATCTTAATATTGAAACCTGTTGAGTGTTTAATTAAAGTTTTTATTTGGGTAGGTAATAGTTAAGAAAATTAAGTGTCTTTTCAACGATACTCCTCGGTATATTTCTTGGAGTATCTAAATCAATTGAACTGCACTCAGGGTTTTCAGGTGTTTTGTTCTTGTGCACTTTCGCTTTTTTGTTTACTTGTTGATTTAGTTCAAGCGGAATCTTTGATGGCTCTTCCTTTGTTCGTTGTGGAGGGAATTGAAGGGGAATTAGTATCTTAATATTGAAACCTGTTGAGTGTTTAATTTAAGTTCTTATCTGGGTAGGTAATAGCTAAGAAAATTAAGTGTCTTTTCAACGATATTCCTCGGCATGTTTCTTAGAGTATCTAAATCAATTGAACTGCACTCAGCGTTTTCAGGTGCATTGTTCTTCTGCACTTTCGTTTTTAGGGTTCCGTAGCCAAATGGCAAAAACGGAACCCTTATAGATTCGTCATGTCTGTCTGTCTGTCCATCCGCATGTCACAGCCACTTTTCTCCGAAACAATAAGAACTACGCTGTTGAAATTTGGTAAGTAGGTAGATGTATTCTGTAAACCCCTTTAAGATTTTCACACAAAAATAGAAAAAAGAAGAATAAATTTTGGGGGTCCCCATACTTAGAACTGACACAAAAAAATAATTTTTCATCAAACCCATACGTGTGGGGTATCTATGGATAGGTCT
Organism: Ceramica pisi; assembly: GCA_963859965.1. Lineage (NCBI taxonomy): Eukaryota > Metazoa > Arthropoda > Insecta > Lepidoptera > Noctuidae > Ceramica > Ceramica pisi. Next base: position 22,129,201 of record OY982541.1, on the reverse strand, counting down.
TCGAAAATGATATTGAGGTTTCAATTATCATTTTTTTCTAAACTGAATAGTTTGCGAGAGAGACACTTCCAAAGTGGTAAAATGTGTCCCCCCCACCCCTGTAACTTCTAAAATAAGAGAATGAAAAAACTAAAAAAAGTAAATGATGTATTACCATGTAAACTACCAGTGAAAATTGGTTTGAACGAGATCTAGTACCTAAGTAGTTGTTTTTTAATACGTCATAAATCGTAAACCGCAACTTTTGCTTTATAATACCTACAGGTTTTTACGGAACCCTCGGTGCGCGAGTCCAACTCGCACTTGGCCGGTTTTTTGTTTACTTGTTGATTTAGTTCAAGCGGAATCTTTGATTGTTCTTCCTTTGTTCGTTGTGGAGGAAATCGAAGGGCAGCGCATCAAATATTAAAACCTGTTGATTTTTTATTCAATTTAAGTGTTCACTTAGATTTTAAACTTTTGCCTAGCATCATCATGAATCAGTATTATTTAAACTATGGTTATATTTATTATGTTTAAACCTGAATATGAATCTTTAATATATTTTGGTTGTAAAACATGATTTTTCATTGTTGTTGTTTATCAGCCGTATAATTTTTCCGTAAAAGCTAAGTCGACTTCCGATTCCGATAAAATTTATTTATTGTTTATGCAAGTATTTGAGACAGAACAGACCTCTTTTATTTGTTCTGTGGTATTTTATGATATTTATTTCCACAAAAAAAAACGTACAACCTACTAAACAAAACAGGAGTAAGGTGCTGAATCATAAAAGAAATAAAATTAGCAAACGTTTTAGATTTATTTATGGAACAGCACGGAACAACAGCAACGAATTTATAAAACAGTCATCCCATCGCAAACTGCGATCAACGATTTCAATTTTCATTCCAAAATTGAAAATACTTTTTATTTTTATAAATAGAATGGTTTCAGATGACGCCATAACATTCGTTTACGAACGTATTTTTCCATCGATAAACATTGTGATCATTCGTTCGTTCGTTCAACGAAAGTGATTTATCCTCGTATTGAATAATGAAGCGCTTTGTACAACGGGATGAGCGATGAAATAAATGGCTGAATTTAAATACCTGTATTTATAACCCTTTGTTAGGGTTGTCGGATGTCGCTTTGTGTATTATAGTTAATGTTTTGGGATTAATAGATAAATTTATTGTTATGCGGGCGATATTTTGGGCGCGAAGCTCGACGGAAGTACTGTGTATTGGTTTTAGTTACATACAAGCTATGGTCAATGATAAAGTAAATTATTTTTGACTAAAGTATTTCGCCCATCACGTCAATTAAAAGTGTCATTACCCTAACGCCAATAACAAATCAGATATTTTGAGTTGTTTAACAAATTTTAATGGTAATCGTTGTACTTTATCAACAGAAAATCATTCATGAATATTAATAATAATAATAATATCCTTGGACATTCCACACAACACCATATAGTCCCAAGCTAAGCAACCTAATGCTTGTGTTATGGTAACTATATGGCTGATAAACTACTTATATACATTTTTTTTTGTAAATACATACATATTATAGATAGAAAAACACCCAGACTCGGAACAAATACTTGTAGGTCTTACAAATATTTGTTGTTTGTTAATATTGACAGCTGTGTCAACCCTATCATTCAATCTTCGTTCATAATGAAGGTACAACCTCCCTCTTATGTAGCTTTGTGTTAAACGTTTTGTATCTGATGTTGATATTCTATGGAACCTTTATTTATGTATCTCTAATGTATTCTGTTCTCAGAAAAAAAGTTATGTTGCTTCTCGTGTTTTCCTAAACCGTGCTGCGTGTTGCCGAGAGTTATTTAAAAATTGCATTATAATGTCTTGTTTTTTTAGGGTTCCGTACCTGTATTACTAAGCCTCCGCTGTCCGTCCGTCCGTCCGGCCGTCCATCCGTGCGTCCGTCTATCCGTCCATTAGCCTGTCTGCCAGGAGACTGAATCTCAAGAACCATAACAGGTAGAACGTTGAGATTTTCACAGATTGTGTATTTCTATTGCCGCTATAACAACAAATAATAACATTAGAAAGAAAGAAGAAAAGAAAAAGAATGAAAATTTATTTACTCCGCCAGAAGCGACACACAATAACAATATAAATTACCAAACTAAAAACACAAAATAAAAAGAAAACATAAACTAAAAACTAAACAAAACCAGAAACATTCATGTTGTCTATGTCAGGCCGGGCATCAACATACCAAGACTTACCACAGACACACCAGAACATAGTTCAACAGTTGTCTATGGCGTGACCTCCTACATTATAGGTTTATGTAGGAGGAACCCTTCGTGTGTGAGTCTGTTTCGCTTTGCCGTTTTTACAAAAATTTAATACTGCTAAAAGTTAAAAAACAAATTGGGAAAAAAAGCAAAATGGTTGTCATTTTGCTTTTTTTACCATATATTGTGTTTAACTTTACAGGGCATTGAAACAGAACTTGACGAAAATACCAACAAACTCTCACTGAGAAATGATATCAGGCATCTAGGGTCGTTAGTAGCAGGGTAGGGTAATAACAAAGCTATAGACTTTCGCAGAACGGATGAAAGATGGTTCCGAAAAAATCTGCAGAGGCGACCGTGTACAGAAGGACGCAACGTTGGAAGACCACCCACAAAGTAGACCGATGACCTGGTGGAGGTCGCAGGTAGCCGATGGAAGCGGACACTTGGGCCTATGTCCAGCAGTTGACCTCTCCCGGCTAATATGATGATGACTAGCTTTCAGGCATCCATGATCCAGAGTAATTGATTACTTAACGTTCTACGTCCTACTATCTGTTCTGATAAAAAGATGGCCGATGGGGCTGCTAAGTTCTTGAGTGATGACGGCGTACCGGAATGACGAAACGTTTGAAGGCCACCCACAAGGTAGACCGATGACCTGGTGGAGGTCGCAGGTATCCGTTGGAACCAGATACTTGGGCCTATGTCCAACAGTGGGCCTCTTTCGGCTAATATGATGATGACAAGCTTTCAGGCATCCATGATCCAGAGTAATTGATTACTTAACGTTCTACATACTATCTGTTCTGATAAAAAAATGGCCGATGGGGCTGCTAAGTTCTTGAGTGGCGACGTACCGGTATGATGCAACGTTTGAAGGTCACCCACAAGGTAGACCGATGACCTGGTGGAGGTCGCGGGTAGCTGCTGGAAGCGGACACTTGGGCCTATGCCCAGCAGTGGACCTCTTTCGGTATTAGCCGATGATGGTTAGCTTTTTCCATTAGTGCTTAACTGAGAATGCTGCGAATCCACTATCTTTGGGTCAGCATTCAAAGCACCCGAATGCAGCAGAATACCCATAACTACCTCTGAGGAGCTCGTGGCTAAATAATAACAGCCGCAGAGGTCAATCTTCAAGGTTAAGCAACGCTTGCCGAGGTTGGTCTGTGGATGGGTGACCATTTTAACATACCGAGTTTCCTCCGTGCCTCGGAAAGCTCGTTAAGCGGTTGGTCCCGGCTGTAATTTGGAGATCTTTGGCAGTCGTTACGGATATTCAGAAGCCAGAAAATCTGACACCAGTCTTGCCAAGGAGTGTGGAGTGTGGAGAGTGGAGGTCTGGTAGGCAGCCGCTCCACGTAAAATACTGGTATTCTGCTGAATCCGGTTTGACTGGAAGCCGACCCCAATATAGTTGGGGAATGGCTAGGCAGATGATGGCCCATAACTACCTCTGAAACATGGAAATATGTTTTAAAATAAATTAAACAGAACAATCTCCCAAAATAGGACACAGGTCACAGCTAAAACGCGTTATCAAAATCTGATTACGTCTCGAACATAATTAAACGCGTTTATCTGATGTGTCAGCCGATACCAGTAATTACTGTGTCCAATTATATACACCACACAAATTACCTGGTATTTGTACAGGTATATAGGTTAGTAGGTAGGTAATCCAGGGCGGTAGGTAGGTCCTATAATTCACGCTTATAATAGCTGGACTGAATTCGTGGTGTTATAATTTCATGGTACATTATCCACTACTAGCGACTCCGAAACTCAGAATAGGCTTGTGTCCAATAATAACAAATTGCTTGGTGAAGAGACGTATGTAGGAAAAAAACCAGTCTATTTCTCATAAAAGTTTAAGATTATCAACATTTTCAGAAAATAAATTCGAAAAAAATAGGCATTAAGTCACGTGACAGCGAACACCAAACCGAAAGTGTTACGTACGTCACGCCACGCAAAACATCTTTGTTGTTTTTGACGTTTTCACACAGCAGAGGAGGTGTAATTGGCCCTCAGATGTAATCAGATTTGTTTCGCATACTGTGACGTCATTCAAGACGCCATGATACTTTTCAGCGTTTTCAAGGGAAATATATAATGTTTTTTTTTTGTACATTAGAATAGTGATAACGGTATTGCTACTTTTTTATTTGCGAGTTTCCGATATTTCGGCACTGTTGCAAGCACGATGATCTAGGTGTGCTCACAATGAAGGCATTGTGCGTACAGCTAAGGAGTGGAATTGACTGCCAGAGTCTGTATTTTCTGATAGCTACGACCTGGGAGTCTTTGAGTCAAGAGTGAATAGGTTAGTTCTAGGCAAGCGTGCTCCATCTTAGACCGCATCATCGCTTAACATCAGATGACATAGTTTTAAAACGCGTGCCCATGAATAGTAGAAAAAGGTAACTAAGAACAATACATGACCTATACATATATATTACATGATCAGTTAGTACTATCATTCTGTTCTGTTCTGTTTTATTCTATTCTATTCTATTCTGCTCTGCTCTGCTCTGCTCTGCTCTGCTCTGCTCTGCTCTGCTCTGCTCTGCTCTGCTCTGCTCTGCTCTGCTCTGCTCTGCTCTGCTCTGCTCTGCTCTGCTCTGCTCTGCTCTGCTCTGCTCTGCTCTGCTCTGCTCTGCTCTGCTCTGCTCTGCTCTGCTCTGCTCTGCTCTGCTCTGCTCTGCTCTGCTCTGCTCTGCTCTGCTCTGCTCTGCTCTGCTCTGCTCTGCTCTGCTCTGCTCTGCTCTGCTCTGCTCTGCTCTGCTCTGCTCTGCTCTGCTCTGCTCTGCTCTGCTCTGCTCTGCTCTGCTCTGCTCTGCTCTGCTCTGCTCTGCTCTGCTCTGCTCTGCTCTGCTCTGCTCTGCTCTGCTCTGCTCTGCTCTGCTCTGCTCTGCTCTGCTCTGCTCTGCTCTGCTCTGCTCTGCTCTGCTCTGCTCTGCTCTGCTCTGCTCTGCTCTGCTCTGCTCTGCTCTGCTCTGCTCTGCTCTGCTCTGCTCTGCTCTGCTCTGCTCTGCTCTGCTCTGCTCTGCTCTGCTCTGCTCTGCTCTGCTCTGCTCTGCTCTGCTCTGCTCTGCTCTGCTCTGCTCTGCTCTGCTCTGCTCTGCTCTGCTCTGCTCTGCTCTGCTCTGCTCTCCTCTGCTCTCCTCTGCTCTGCTCTGCTCTGCTCTGCTCTGCTCTGCTCTGCTCTACTCTGCTCTACTCTGCTCTACTCTGCTCTACTCTGCTCTACTCTGCTCTACTCTGCTCTACTCTGCTCTACTCTGCTCTACTCTGCTCTACTCTGCTCTACTCTGCTCTACTCTACTCTGTTCTATTCTTGCTGACAAAATATTTGATTTAACTCTGGCTCTTCTTTGCTAGCAAATTTATTAATTTTACCTTTGCTGGCATTTCTCTGTTACCTATTAGCAGTATATAAATGTTATTTTTGAGCATCGTCCTCACATAATCGATTGATATGTATTCAAATATAGTAAAACTGTTAAATTTGATAAAAAACTTTTTACAAAAAAATAAAACCGACTTCCAAATAATAAAAAAGCACTACAAAGTAAAAATTACTTTAATTTCGGAAGTCGGTATCAAAATACGAAAAAGGTAACAAAAACACCGACTTCCGAAATTTTACTGTTTTTCACTTTTTAGTGGTACCCCACACCTAACAACAGCTCTACACAATCGCAGAAAAGCTAATACGCAATTTCGATTATTTGGATGACAAAAAACCATCATCCAAACGAATTCCAGCTATTTCGATTTGGAATCCATACTTCGTAACCGATTTTTTTTAAATTTAGATGGGACCAATCTGCAAGAATAACTATCCTTTCAGATAAAACAAGAATTTTTCAAATCGGTTCATAACTGACGGAGTTATGAGTCGGTTAAAAAGAGTGACTATGGAATTTTTGGTCCGTTCTTCTCCAAATGAATCTACCCTTTGCGAATGGGCGACTAGAGTCACTGTTATATTTTATTTTCATTTGACTTTGACAGTGCTGTTCTAATACATGCAGTTCTTGACAAAACGAAAAAAAAAAATACATATATATAATTAATTTAGGCTGCTGTTGCCGCTGCCACGTTTTTGCAAAAGCGCATACAGATGATTTTTTTGCGATCATGCGCAAAAGATCAGCATCCCTGTAAAGTCATGTGCGTGGCAGCGGTAACAGTCTCTTATGCGTTGTTGCCAGCAAAACTGAGGGACACCTGATGGAACAGTTGTGTGGGAGACACTTCTTCCTGTCAGATGTGCCCAGAAAATTATTGAGAATGTAAATAAAGTTGTTAATTTAATATACTAACATAGTTTATAAGTCAATACTAACACATGTATCTTGCCTGAAATAAAGAATTATTTTATTTTTTATTGAATTACAGTGGGTTCTTGAGATTTTAATTTTCTGACGCTTTTTGAGACGATGAGCGTTAGATTTCAGGTTTTTTTTTTTGGAACTGTCCGAGTCACTTAGATATCTCAACAACTTTGCGGCACGTTATAAAACTAGTATGTATGGATCGAGGATATACAATAAACAAATCATGCTCTGAGAGATGTGTTACCGGGTTAACCCTAATTTGGCAAAATGCCCCTTTCTGAAAAGTTTAACGATTACTGACCAAAATAACAAAGACCTGTCGATCGAGTTCAATATATTTTTCAATAATACTTGAGAACTAATCAAGTCAAAATTGATATTCCAGCAAGCTTTAGTCGACAATTTCTTGTAAGGTAAGCTAGGGAACAAATTATTCGCGTAAGGGACTACTTAGGTAGGTACACTTATTCAGCTCTATTCAGCTTATGCCCATAGAAAACAACGATTTTGTGTGGCGACGCGTGCGCATCCTTTCAGCTTCCCGTGTCTATTCAGCTTTCGCGGCAAACAAGTATAAAATGAGGACAAATGTGTAATTATTATCATGCGAGTGCTACAGATAGAGTTCAGCGTTGTTCTGCCGCTGCCACCTTCTCATTCTTACGACGCTGTACGCGGCTGATAGAAGTGGAACTGTATAAGTGTGACAAACTGAAAATGGGGAAACTCTTGGCCCAAATCTCACCTGATGGAAAGTGAAGATTAGGCCGAAAATGGAAGCGAGTTTCACCCGGAATCCTCTTACACAGAAGAACTGGCTATCATACCTCTAACTGCCGGAACACAACGATGCTGTTAACATAGTTGTAGACTTAGACATGATGGTGGTAGCTCGCCAGGTGGACTTAGAACAAGTCCTACCACCAACCAAACCGAGCAAAAAATTTGCCTCCGCTGGGAATCGAACCCGGGACCTCTTGGTCTAAATCAGGTGGTATAACCACTAGACCACGGAGACGGTTAGTGTCACCTGTTCAGCGCCACCCGGGGACCACGTGTAGGGATTCGCTGAAGGGTATTCTCCTACGGACGCGGGTGACTCGGCCCCCAAAGTACACATACATAAGTCATAAAAGCTGTCAAAGAGCACTATCTCTCTTCTAATACTATAGTATGTTATATTAAAGGTATGTATTACTTTATTATGACTATGTATTTATGTAAATCTATTTCTGTATATTTGTTTGTATGTTTATTGTATTTTAATGTATTTATTAGTAGATAATAATTAATAATATGTTTAAGTTAATTTAGTTGAGTCTATTCTTAGTTTCCTTCTTTGTTTCTACACACAGTGTCTGTTTCTTTTCCTACTCTCCTGTCGCAGGTCTGCTGGAAGAAATTTCTTTTGAAATAAGCAGTACCTTTGTACTCTTTTTTCTGTATACATTTTTTTAAATTTCTTATGTGTTCATAAATAAATAAATAAATACGTGTGAGTAGTCCCTAAGTCGTAAGGAGAAGCCATGATAGATAGTTTTTTCTCGGAATAGAAGACAAATACAAAGTCGGTAGGCTCTTGAGACTAAATCGGTGTGTTCTAAGAAAGACGCAAATAGACTTTCCTTGAAAACGCACGGATTTTGTCTGATTACAAAGGTCTTAGCAGAGAGGCTTTGGACACGGTGATATTATCTATAATGCTTTGGATAAGGAAGTGAGACTTCAATGGAATGTATTTAATAATCTGCATTGTATACACTTAAGCACATCAAGCCACAACAATCTGTCAAATTTCGTCAATAGATTTTCAACTTTATCACTAAAGTTGTAAGGTTGTAAAGGAGGAGCTCGTAGCTAATTAATAACAGCCACACGGGTCGATCTTAAAGGTTAAGCAACGCTTGCCAAAGTTGGTCAGTGGATGGGTGATCATCAAAACATATCGAGTTTCCTCCGTGCCTCGAAAAGCACGTTAAGCCGTTGGTCCCGGCTGTTATTTGTAGATCTTTGGCAATCGTTTTGCCAAGAAATACCGTGTTACCCAGTTAATGGGTTGTGGAAGTCTGGTAGGCAGCCGCTCTAAGTAAAATACTGGTATTCAGTTAAATCCGGTTTGACTGGAAGCCGACCCCAATAAAGTTGGGAAAAGGCTAGGCATGCAGATGATGTATGTGTGTGCATGTGTGGATGTTTGTAGGAAGGTATATCTATAATTTTGGAACGCCTGGTAGCTTAAGGCTGTGTTAAAAACAAAATAAAACACGTCCGAGGCACGGAAAAAACTCGATATGTTAAGATGGTCACCCATCCACAGACCAACTTTGGCAAGCGTAAAATACTGGTATTCAGCTGGATTCCGTTTGACTGGAAGCCGACCCCAATGTAGTTGGGAAAGGGTAGGCAGATGATGACTAAAGTTGTAAGGTTCAAAGTTGATTGGGAAAAGTTTCGGGTAGCTTGATGTACTGGCGACTTTACTCAAAACAAGTTACATGTATATATATTAGGTACTTTAACCTACTTCGTACACGCAGATTCGGTTTTCCCCTTCTTCCCGTAAACAAATTTCTCTCTTAGTGCTCTCCTACGAAGTTTAGGGAAGCTATTTACCAAATTTTAGCTCTCTCTGACTAGTCGTTTCGACTGTGCAGTAACGGAAGAATTTTAAATAGAAAAATTAAACCCCTGGCCATATTGCATGTGATAAGCCATGAGCGCGTACTCACAGTACACAAGACTCACCATCAATCTGCCGTACCCTGACCAAATAACCTTGAGCATTTTTTCTCTCAATAATAGCGCAAGAGATAAAACAGCGAATGCGCTCAGAATGTTGAATAAAATCGTTATAAAATCTAATTTTGGTCGTTTGACAAAAATGTTTCTGCCAAAATGTTCATAATTAAATTGCCTATCTTTTAGTGCAAGTACAAAATCAAAAGAAGATGCATGTTTTCAGTAATTTTTTCTCATTTCTGTGATTACGTTGTGAGGAGATAACTTAAACATTATACTTAGTAATAAAAAAAAATCTACCATTTTGAAGACAATATTATGTAGAAATTTATTGTATTTTTTATAAGTTGATATTTCTTCTGGATAAAGAGTATATAGCTTCAAAAAACTGCACTTAAAACGGCTAGCGCTGCGTTTTGCTCGGGGACGCGCCTTAAGTCAAAAGTGAATAGGTTACCTACTTCTCGGCAAGTGTGCTCCAACGAAGACCACATCATCGCTTTCCATCAGGAACTATTGCACCTATTTCCATGCTGTTTTCACAAATGGATAGAGTGATTCCTGAAAAAGGTTTAAGTAATAATTTGTCAAGCAGGCAAAGCCGCAAGTATCAGCTAGCAAGTATATAATTTTATTCAAAGAAAACAAAAATACATCATATAAAATACTACAAAATAAAATAAAACAAAGTCTACGCTTTCATAATATATATTTTCTCATATTACGAGAAGTCCATTTTTGATAGGACAGACTTGCTCATTATCGCGTTCACAGAATTTCGTACGTAACAATGTAGACGTAGCTCGGTAGGTATATAGCCTACACTGCCGCCCTATTTGGTGACTCGAAGGAAGATAAATTACGACACAAAGATTTATTGGAGAATTCCGTGATGGAAAACTTAGAAAAAACGCGTTATGACAATGGATGGAGGTATTTCATCTACTTTAATATTATTAAAAGTTACTGAAGCTGAAAGATCCTTAAATTTAATTTTTAAGGTAGTAGGACTCCAATGATGGTGTAATTAGAAATACTAACAAGGTTTTAATCTAATTCTCTGGTGGCTACATAATAACAGCCGCACAGGTTGATCGTCAAGGTTAAGCAACGCTTGCCGAGGTTGGTCTATGGATGGGTGACCATCTTAACATATCGAGTTTCCTCCGTGCCTCGGAAAGCACGTTAAGCTGTTGGTCCCGACTGTCATTTGGAGATCTGTGGCAGTCGTTACGGATAGTCAGAAGCCAGAAAACCTGACTCCAGTCTTGCCAAGGAGTACCGTGTTACCTAGTTAATGGGTTGTGGAGGTCTGGTAGGCAGCCGCTCCACGTAAAATACTGGTATTCAGCTGAATCCAGTTTGACTGAAAGCCGAGCCCAATATAGTTGGGAAAAGGCTAGGCAGATGATGATCATCATCTGTCAAATAAAGAAATCATTCATTCACTCGTTCAATAGGAACGTTTTATTTAAAACCGAGTTTTAAGAAATTTCCAATATTAATTCAAATTAAAATTCCTTTTCAATACTGGCTTTCAATATAATTGTAACAAACTAAGAAGCAGTATTCAATTTCAGCAACTAAAAGCGACCGATTTGTGAAACAATGAAACATAATGATCGTAACTAGGAAACTGTATTTCCTCTGTTTATTATTCTCCTTTATTACCACTTAAAACACAACATAAGGCGAAACTTGCAGAATATGTTTCATAAATTAAAATAATTGCCATATACCACCTCTATGTGGTCCTTAAAATTATGTAAATCGAGGATAAGTCTTTGTTCACTCGAGTTTACCGTAGTTGTAGTATTATGAAGTTGGATTAAGTAAACTTACTAAAACTCTTGTTATTTTTATGGGTTATTTACCCAAAGATTTACCAACGGAATCCATTATTAAACCACTGTCCGTTCGTTCATTCATCTGTCTGTAAACGAGCTGAATCAGAAAAACCGTTAATCTATACTAATATTATAAAGCAGAAGAGTTTGTTTGTTTGTTTCCTTGGTTGAACGCGCTAATCTCAGGAACTACTGGTCCGATTTGAAAAATTCTTTCAGTGGTAGATAGCCCATTTAACGAGGAAGACTAGGCTATATATCATCACGCTAAGACAAAAAGAAGCTGAGCATTCATGAAAAATGTGACGCAGACGAAGTTGCGCGGGTCAGCTAGTAGTTAGATAATTCATTGAAATTTTCACAGAGTGTATTTCTATTGCCGCTATAACAAAAAAAAAAAGAAAAACTAAATTTTTCTTTTGGTTTGTGGTACGGAACCCTCCGTGTCCGACTTCGAGTCCGACTTGCACTAGCCCTAGCTAGGTTTTTGTACATGATTTTGTGTCCATTACATCTTACTTCTATCCTACATGACTAAATGTAGGTATCATGCATGATGCACAACCTGAATTTTGCATTTTGAATCTTGGTTTAAAAAAAACTGGGAGGAGAATACAAAATATCCACAAAGTTGCCAGTCACAAAGTTCTATCCATAGAGAAGTTACCATCAATGAAAGCGATTACAATAAAAAAACCAGTCATAGTGAAACGACAAAAAATTCATTTTATTCAATCAAGTAACGCGACGTACGAAAATTCCATAAATAGATTGAATAGAAAACAAACAAGTGAACGAGTCAGCGTTTCAAATTATCCGCCGAATGGGACCGATTGAACGAATGAACGGGACGGGACCGAATGGAATGGCTAGCTCGACGGATCTTTAGGTGCTGCTATTATTTTGATTGGAGGTACGAATGTATCCAGGGAAATAATATATAAAAAAATTCTGCCACTAACTAGTGAGCGATTGACAGACAATGCATAGCATGTGGCATATTGTGTCCTTGGAGAGTGTAGGGGAGAATGAAGACAGGATTCCCCGAAATTTCTAGGAAACGAAAAAACGTGACATGTACCTACCTACTTGCGAAGTCGCGGGTAAAATATAGTATTTTCAAGAAAACGTACTTCGAATTTTTCTCTCTATCAAGTAAACTTAAACAAAATATGGCGCATAAAAATGATTTTCTTCCTAGTAGAGTTCAATAGTAAATCTCATAAATGCGCTTAAGAATTAATATGAAGTTATTTTACACTTCCAGTTTTCACATACGTGCACAAAAGTGATGCCCGTAACAAAACATCTCAAACTAAAAAACTACAAAACGAAAATCACCAGCAATTTCAAAATTAAAGTCAGCTAACCTTACCCTTAAGTTTCGGTCTAACACACCGTGGGCATTTTATTCTTTTGGGCAGACGAGGACGACCGGTCTTTGTATCTAGAGAAAATAGATTTTACTACTAGTACCTAGTCACGGGTTCATAGCCAAGTTAACTTTTAACCCCGACTGACTTGATGTCTCTTGATTTCTTTATTCACGTACCTACTGTTTTACTTTCTGGCTTGATTTGCTATGGGTTAAAAGGAATAGAGATTTGAAATGTTTGTGAATCGTTTGCTTTTGAAACTGCTTAATGCATTTGTTTCTTGTGCATTCTTGATAAGTGCACTATTTGTTTTTTGTACATTCTTGAATTTGTTTTGTTAAGGTTGCCTGCGAGCCTGCCCACGTCCGAAAAACGAAAAAAATAGAACGTACTGATTGCAATGGTGTAACGCATATGATCTGCTACATGGATCAGAATGTTGGGCTTGAAAAAGACGGATGAAAATAGCTAATAGATTGCATGTGGCGGAGATGAGAATGTTGAGATGGATGTGTGGAGTAACAACAATGGATAAAGTGAGAAATGACTACATTAGAGGTAGTTTAAAAGTGGCGCCAGTGACTTTAAAGTTAAAAGGGAATCGCTTGTCTTGGTATGATCATGTGAAAAGGAGAGAGGAAACGCATTTAACTAAAAGATTAATGAACTTAAATGTGGATGGAAGGAGAGGGAGAGGAAGGCCAAAGAAAACATGGATGGATTATGTAAGAAGCGATATGAACGAAAAGGGAGTTAGACGAGTTAGTGAAAGTTTGACGGCTGATAGGGCAGACTGGAAGAAAAAAAACGTGTTGCGCGGACCCCAAGTAACATGGGATAAGGGCAGGAAGATGATGAACGCATATGTCCTACAAATTTAAAATAACCTAACAGAAAAAACACAGGTTTAAAATAACCTAGATCGGGCTGGTCGTTACCGAACATTGCAATTCCGAACAACCATCGCTTGCACCTATAATAATGATATCTTAGTTTTAGTTATTTTTAGGCGCTATAATTTTATGTTTAATGTATTACTGTTAGCTAAATGTACACTTTTTGTATATGTTTTTAATTGAATAAATTTATTATTATTTATTATTATAAATAAATCGCTAGTTTTACCAAGCAAGGAAAAATCGGCCGATTTAACGGTGCTACAAAAAGTCTGACGTGGGTGGGCAGCGCCATAAAAAGTTATTTTACAATGGACTTGCTTAATGCATTTGTAGTATAGAGTTTCGTTCTCAAAAGTGTAAACAACGAAACTCTATTACAGTAGTACCCAACTGATAAGGCGTCGTGAATCTTCGTTCGCGCAGAAAAGAAAGTATGGTCCCGAAGAATAACGAAAGAATGCTTAAAACTTAAAATCAACCTAAGATTTCATTTCATTTCATTTATTCATTCAGTAACAATAAAATTGTGTGTGAAATATTCCTATACAAAGATACAGAGAAAAAAAAAGCAAACAAACAAGCCAATACAGTCAATAAAAAAATATAGTGAGTAAGAGAGTCCGACTCGCACTTGACCGGTTCTTTCCATTCTATATTATGAGAGGAGACTAAACATACAGCACTAGATCTATTCAATTGTAGGTGACCGGTACGAAGTGCTTAATCCACATCACAGAAAAATAGCTTCCATTCTGTTGTTTTTAGTATTAAACTTAGGTATTGCACCAAAGTATGAAATACGAAAAGTACATATATATACGCTCAAATAGAATGCAACGTCACTAATATCTCATAATTCCAGAAGAAACACTGGCAAGTAAGCCGCTCTGAGCAAAATTAGACGAAGCGCTTGAAACCCACTCCTAAACACTTCCATAGAAAATGAAAACCATTATGACGTCAAAGCGCTCGTAATTCAGCAAATCTATTAAAGTTCCTTACCACTCAGCCGCTGCACCGCTGTATCAGCCTTAATTTGTCTCGGAACAAGCGCTTTCAGCGATAAACGTCACGGTTACAAATATAATAAAAGTCATTGCAGTTGTATCGTAAAATACAATTTTTATGTTACTTTTAAGTATCAGAACTTTGTTTTACGGGCACAATGTGCAGTCGCTGTCATTTTATCGATTGGTTGTAGGTATTCCTTTTGTTATCATTTGATTTCGTAAAAACTTTGCCGTTTAATGGGACGGCTGTAAAATTGGGGAGATAGTAATTTGCTTTTGGATTAATCTCTGTTGTTTGATTGGTTGTTGTCTTCTCTCTATTAGGTAGGTACTATATATTATGTTGAGGATTGGATAAGAGGGCTAATTATTCTACAAATTTTTAAACAACTTTCGCATTCGCAAACTGTCCAAAATGCTCTAATTTTCATACATTTTTGAAAGATCGCGATTAAGGCGAGGTTGCAGTAGTACTGTGTGTTTTGACGAACAACAGCGACTGTCCGGCGAGCGAAATAATGCCTAAATTTTGATTGTTTTTTCTTCTTTGCGAAAACTGATAAAGAAATAATACAATATGGTTTCAACATTTACTTCAAAATAAAAAGCTCTATCTATTGATATAACTTTTATATATATACACTTTTATATAGTACACGTTTCAAATTGTAATTTAGTGTCATGTTTGATAAAAAAAAGTATCAAGCCAATCATTCTAAATCGCGTTTCTCAAGAGTTTATAATCTCTCATAATGTATTAAAAACTTACAATTATTGCAATAAACCGGCGATATAAATATTAAAACCCCGTATTATATCTAAAATATTATAAATCAATGTTATAAACTGTTTGTTTGTACGAGGTAGTGTCTGGAAGTAAAATCCGATTTCTAAAATTCGTTAATTGATTGAAATCTTCACTATCGTTGATTGACATAAGTTATTTTATCCCTGAAAAATGCACATTTCGTTCGGGCGAGAAATTAGGGCTCGATTTCGGGCGCCAAGAAGCGTGAGTCGCTGTCCTTACTCTTCATATACTGTAAATAATCGAATGTAGGTCAAAACCATCTACCAGGCTTGCGGCATTTATTCGAAAGAGTTACTGCGACCTTGGAACGCAAAGGGCACCAGGAAAAATACGGATGGGTTTTAGTCAGTAAGCGTGATACTCCCTTCCGCTCCAGCGCAGAAGTGTCTTTTGGTGATTTTTCATCTATACTTACAAATATTATAAAAATGAAGACTTTGTTCGTTTGTTTGTTTGTGTGCTTAATCGCGCTAATCTCAGGAACGACTGGTCCGATTTGAAACATAATTTCAGTGTTAGATAGTCCATTTATCGAGGAAGGCTATAGGCTATTATAACATTGCACTACAACCAATAGGAGCTGAGCATTAATGAACAACGTGTCGCAGACGAAGTTGCGCGAGAAAACTTGTCCTCAATATCTAAGCTCACTATTTACGTTTAGTTACACCTCCACACCACGTTTTGTTACCATCGATACCTCTGTAATGTAACACTACTTCGTATTTCCAATTCACACAACATAACCATTTTGATATGATAGTAAAACACAAGAGTATACGTGTTACATGCTCCCCACAAAACGTGATGACGTTTTGAATGGCAATTTGTACCGTTTAAACTATACGAACGCCTGAATACAACTATGTTACAAACTTTCATGTGCACCTTATGAGAAAGGGGCAAAGTTTAAAATTGTTTGTTTCGTTTACACCTATAAAATTGTGAGCTGTGCCTACAATTTTGTGTTTTGCTGTCGATGTGACTTTTAAGCTATTGTGTTAGGGTTTGTTTTTGGTTGTGTTGGCAAGTTTTAAAGTTGTAAAGTCCGAAAATGCAGCGGTTAGAACGACAAAGTTGTGGTGTAGTGTAGATACTACAAACTTGCAGTTTGGTCGTAACTCTCTGTATATTGTTTGGATACATTCGTTTATACGGTTACGATTCGAATGATGTATCCTACATGCTAGGTTGTCTATAAATGCTGAATTTTAGAACCTTTACAAAATTGCAACGTGGCCATTTGCGATTGAGGTACATATTGGATTCAGCGGATTTTAGTCAAATAAATATGGATTTACTCGAGCATTTCAATTAGGATCGAAGTAAACAGACATTTGTGTTAAGCAATGTGTTGAAATTCTTAAGTGTTTGTTATTAACTAGGTTATTATTATAGTATCAATTCATTTATTTCGGAATAATCCATATAGGTACATTATACAACTTAAAAATTAAAATGTCAACTGATAGAATTAATTAAAAACTAAAATAAACTAGAGAACAATACAAAATAACAACTATACAATTGGTCATATTATATTAAGATTTATTGCCCATTGTCGTTCTCATCCAACTATACTGCATAGGACAGTCCAGGCGGTCAGCATTCATCTTCAGTATGCGTCCAGTATGCCGTTGCTACTAACTCTAAAGCCGGTTGCAGACCGAAAACTAAGCTATGCCAAGGCTAAACTAAGCTATGCCAAGCAAGCTAGGCTAAGTTAAGCTAGAAATAAATAGCGTGCACACCAACAGCTAAGCCAAAGCTCAGTCAGTGTTGCGTAGTTCAATTAGACGGACGTCGCTATAGGAAATTGTTTAACAGTTTCAATAAATTGCTCCTTAATCGCTACTAAACGACCGTGCGTACAACAAAGAACACTGGACAGCACTGGCGAAGGATGTGCAAAGGGTGTGCGGGGTAGCGGGAGGGGCTTAGCTTAGCTCGTGTAGCTGCGCATCGGCATACACAACTAACTTAGCTTCGCATATTTTAGTTAGCTCACATAGCTTAGTTCGCATAGTTTGCGGTCTGCACACAAGTATGGAAAACTGCGTCAGCTATGCGAGCTAAGCTAAACTAACTTAGCTTAGCTCTTGGTCTGCAACCCGTATAACGCGGTGGAAAATAGAGGCAACCCTCTTGCGTATAATCGCATGATATCCATCTGACCGCGCCTCTGCGAACATTCTGGGGCCCAAGTCTGCTATTACAATAGTGACAGAATGGTCGATCACTGATTTCAAAATGGTTGATTTTGACAAGTTTGGTAATCTACTAACATAATGGCATCATAATGGCGTCATTATGACATTCCAATGATCAACCACTGATACGCCATTGAAAGAAAGCCATAATATGAATGGTAATCGTACATAATGACAGATTTAGTATTTACGAACTTCTCACTACTTCAGATTGCTTATAACACTAATAAATAATATGTAAGACTAAATATAAATAAAATCTGGCATGAATAAATGTTCTAATTTAGCTTGGTTTTATATTAATGGCAATACGGCATTCCTACCGCAATTCTATTACGAGACCATTGACGTGCCAGTGACCGGTCACTGACGTGCCAGTGACCGTGCCATTATGAATTTAGCCGATTACGAACTTTTAGCAAAATGGCAATGGCATGACAATGACATCGTGTCGGAATGACAAATTTATAAAAATAGCAGACTCGGGCCCCTGGATGCACTACAGTCTCGTTGTTATGTACATATACAATTTTTAAGTGTTTGTTATTAACTAGCTTATGTTCATATACAGTTTTTTCCTGTTCCCCTAAGAATTTTGGAAAAATATCTCTTAATGCTCTTCTGCATTGCCTAAGGACCTGACATGCCTAATTTCAGCTTCCAAAGACCAGTAATTTCGGCTATGCGTTGTCTTTCAGTCACTCACTCACTCAATAACGGAAGAATTTTATATACTAGAGACTAGCTGACCCACGCAACTTCGTCTGCGTCACATTTTCCATTAATGCTCGGCTGCTTTCAGTCTTAGCGTGATGATAATTATGTAGTATCCTGTATCCTTCCTCGATACATGGGCTATCTAATACTGAAAGAATGTTTCAAATCGGACCAGTAGTTCCTGAGATTACCCCCTACATAAAAACTTACAAACAAATGTTACCTTTTTAATATTAGCATAGATTTATATTTTACTAGCTGACCCGTGCAACTTCGTCTGCGTCACATTTTC
The DNA here is from genome assembly GCA_963859965.1 of Ceramica pisi. Lineage (NCBI taxonomy): Eukaryota > Metazoa > Arthropoda > Insecta > Lepidoptera > Noctuidae > Ceramica > Ceramica pisi. Next base: position 22,110,691 of record OY982541.1, on the reverse strand, counting down.
CATTAATGCTCGGCTCCTTTCAGTCTTAGCGTGATGATATGTAGTATCCTGTATCCTTCCTCGATACATGGGCTATCTAATACTGAAAGAATGTTTCAAATCGGACCAGCAGTTCCTGAGATTACCCCCTACATAAAAACTTACAAACAAATGTTACCTTTTTAATATTAGCATAGATTTATATTTTACTAGCTGACCCGTGCAACTTCGTCTGCGTCACATTTTTCATTACTGCTCCGCTCCTATTGGTCTTAGCGTAATGATATATAGCCTATAGCCTCCCTCGATACATGGGCTATCTAATACTGAAAGAATGTTTCAAATCGGACCAGTAGTTCCTGAGATTACCCCCTACATAAAAACTTACAAACAAATGTTACCTTTTTAATATTAGCATAGATTTATATTTTACTAGCTGACCCGTGCAACTTCGTTTGCGTCACATTTTCCATTAATGCTCGGCTCCTTTCAGTCTTAGCGTGATGATATGTAGTATCCTGTATCCTTCCTCGATACATGGGCTATCTAATACTGAAAGAATGTTTCAAATCGGACCAGCAGTTCCTGAGATTACCCCCTACATAAAAACTTACAAACAAATGTTACCTTTTTAATATTAGCATAGATTTATATTTTACTAGCTGACCCGTGCAACTTCGTCTGCGTCACATTTTTCATTACTGCTCCGCTCCTATTGGTCTTAGCGTAATGATATATAGCCTATAGCCTCCCTCGATAAATGGGCTATCTAATACTGAAAGAATGTTTCAAATCGGACCAGTAGTTCCTGAGATTACCCCCTATATACAAACTTACAAACAAATTTTACCTTTTTTAATATTAGTATAGATTTATGCATAGCTTATGCCCGCGACTTCGTTCGCGCTTCCCGTTTTAGTGTGTAGTAGTGCTCCGCAACACTCCCCAAGGAACCTTAATGCTAAATTTCAACTTTTTACGACCAGTTGTTTCGGCTGTGCATGGTCTGTCACTCGATCAGTCAGTAACGGAAGAAGTGGCTAGTTTCCATCATCCACAAATTGCAAAACTATTTAGTCCGACAGTTAGAGTATTGAAAATTAATGGACACGTATTTTTTGTTTTTGTAAATCAATGAATATTGACAAACATAAAACGCATCAAAACTCGGGAGTGGGGGCTCGTGACGTCACGACCCGCTAAAAATAATGACAGGGCGTGACGTATTGAGAATTTTAAAAGTGTTGTAACTTCGTCAATTTTGATTCCCGTAACAAAAGAAAAAATATGGGTCAAATATTTTTTGATAATCTTACTGACGGACTCATTAGATTTTTTTCAGGACACAAGCTTATTGTACTGAGTAAATTTTCAACTAAAACCATCGAACGTTTAGAGGCTATATTTTTATGAATTAACAAAATACCAAGAAAATACTCTAGTTGAACCGTTGAACGTAAATACTGCAGTCCGAAGCGCTCATTTAGCTACAAGAATTTAATAAAATGTCTGAAAACGATCCATCCTACCAAAAATACATTTTCCCGTGCCAAATACATAATTTAAAAAGATAAATCAGCTTCCAAAGTATCAAAATCACCTAGTTCAACGCTTCACAAGTCTTAATTGCAAAAAGATACCGTTGAGAAATTTTAAATATTCACAAAAGCTTCTGTAAACGGTTACTCTCTTTACGTAATTTAGGAAGGCAAGAAGGCTAGGTAAACTGAACATTTAATATAATCCTGCCAAAGGAAAAGCGACCTTATAGCTAAGCTATATAGTGGGACTAAGGCAGATATTGGCGTAAATCAATGTTTCACTTATCAGGGACGTTCGCCTCTTGAGCTTTGGTGCCAGATTCGATATATCAAATTCTGGATTGGAATGTGTTAGGTGAATAAGTTAGTGTTAAGACTTATGTAATGTCTGTTATATGCAGGCTCCTATGCTCCGAGTTTATTTAATAAAGTAGGAAAGTAATATGTAACAATTTTATTTCTTTTAGTGGTTGATAAATACAATTAACTTTAAACTTTGAAGATTACATTCAGGATAAGAATGCTTGGAAATACGCTGGTCCTGTTCATAGGACAATCAAGGATGAAGACGAATTCAAACTGTTTGATTTGTATTAGATTTATTTATTTATTATTATATGTATAGATTTATGACCTAGCTGTTGCCCGCGACTTCGTTTGCGTGTAGCTATGTCGGAAAGTAGTAGGTATGTTGTCGTTAGGTAAGATCTCTAAGATAAGATATACGAACAGTCAATATCTAGCATTGCTTGACTCCTCTTAGCATTAGGAACTTGGAAGATGTTATGCAAGGCGCTGGCTGTTTCGCCTCTTCTGTTCAAAATCGGCATTTTGCCCCAATAATTTTTCGTTATGCAAAACATTTTGATGATAACGCTTCTCTGTACATGTTGTTAAAGAAAGGTGCTAGTTTATGAATTAAGTTTGTTTTTTATTTTATCAATGGTTCCAATGTTTGTACCTACCCGCTCGATTGCCTTACGGAACTACAGTTCCTAAATTTTTTTTGCTCTAGATTGCGTCATCGGAACTACAGTTCCTATTTTTATAAAAACGACCTGGCAACAAATTATGTCCATTTCTGTCTTACCAACGATATTTTGTATCATTTTGCTCTTTTCCACTCGAATCTTTATACATTTCTACATGCTTAAAATACGAAACGCGCAACGGGCGAGTCCATTTTTAGAAAGAAATTAAATGTTTTATTCAGTCTGTGGTATGACGCGAGTTGCGCGATGACGTAGTGTCGAATAAACTTGTTTATTATGTTGTTTGTGAGTGAATTAGTGTTAACTAATGTTTTATTGGTGCATTGTGATGTGATTAATGTGTGTGCAAAAGGATTTCAACATGTGGGTAAGTTTTAACACGTATTACATTCATTTTCATAACCCTTGATACACAAGGCGTCCATGTTGTCAGAACGCTTTCGTAATTTGTTAATTATTATGTCTAGCTACTCGTTCTGACTAAAAAGTAATTATTATCGCATTTTATGTTTACTGGGCAATAGATTTCAGCCAAAACATAAACAAAACAAACGAAATTTACGTTATGATTAGAATTTTTGTTCCGTGGGTCGGAAGGTAAATAATGCAAAATGGCGGGAAATGGCTAATGTTTGGTGGTAGATTTTTTTTTTTTATATATGTTTTTGTACGGTGGAGTATGTTGTTTGTTATTTATCGTTTTTAGATATAACCCAGCTACCCATACAAGTCATAAAATATATATGTTATCGATTTACTTTTTAAATTATTCCTGTTCAAAATTCACATAATGTGTTTTTTTCACCAATATTCAATGTTTACAAATTAGTTAAAAAATATAGAAACTAACCGTTATCATACACTTAACGTAACTATAAGGAGCCGTTCATCAGCTTTAAAAATAACAATACACTTGAGTGGGTAGCTGTAATACGAGGCGACAAAAAAATGCTTACGTAAACATAAACATCTGGCGTCCAGCTGGCGCGTTTTTTTATTTGAAGCCCGGGCAATCAACGTCATCACGTGACTCATGCTCGCCGGCGGCCAAGCGGCTACATATGTGAGTAATATGTACTTTATAGAAAGTGATTGATAAGGTTATAAATATATTCGAGAGTCGAATAAAAAAAAATAAAAAAAGTGTTTTTTTTTTATTTTTTTATTCGACTTCAGATGTAAATTTTGTTTCATTTTTTTTTATTTTTTTTTAGATAGGTACTCATCATTCCATGTACATTATTTGGTGTAAGCTGTGTATACCTGTAATAGGCATACAGGCCAGAACTTATATTTTGTTTTTTTTTTGTGTCTCATTTGTATTTGTGCATGTACTGCTGTTGGTGTACCAAACAATAAATAAATAAATAAATAATATGTACTTCATTTACCAAAAATAGGTGCATAATCCTCACAATCATGTATTAAATTATGTTGTACGACAAACATTGTAAAATATTTATTTGAAAAGCGTAACTACGGAGATTCTTGTTCATTCTACTCCATCAGAATCCACCTTTCCGAATGGACAGTAGTCACTTTTTGTATAGGTAACTAGTTGTACCCTGCGACTTCACTCCCGTCAACTGGCTACCCTACCTACCCATTATTTTTTGGTATTTAACCTTCGGCGAAATAAACAACAAAATAATTACGGAAATCAGACCAGCCGTTCTGGAGTTTTGCGAGACTAACGAACAGCAATTCATTTTTATATATAAGAAGACTAGCTGTCCCCCGCGTCTGTTCAATAGCCTAATTTAAATAAACACTTTGACTTTGAACCTTGAAAGTGTATTTCCTAAGGTAATATTCGTTTTTTCCCGTCAAACCAGATTCACCTGGATACCAGTGTTTTACGTGGACCGGCTGCCTACCAGACCTCCACAACCCATGAACTGGCTTCTGACAATCCGTAACGACTGCCAAAGATCTTCAAATAACAGCCGGGACCAACAGCTGAACGTGCTTTCCGAGGCACGGAGGAAACTCGGTGTGCTAAGATGGTCACCCATCCACAGACCAACCTCAGCAAGCGTCGCTTAACCTTGAAGATCAACCTGTGTGGCTATTATTATTTAGCCACGAGCTCCTAATCGGTGGAACCTAGTAATTGGCTAACTAAAACTAAGTAGATATTATGATATGATATTTCAACTCGTATTTCTCCCCTCTGTCAATTGTAAACAAATATTTTGATTAAAAGCCCGAGCAACTTAATGATGATCCTTCTAAAAGAGGAAAGGACTCGCAGCCATGAATTCGTCCTGAGTTTAATTAAATCGGATTATTTTGACCGGGATTCGGACATCCCATGCAATCGAGCATTGGGGCAATGGAGGGTGTTTTAAATGCTTTCATAACTCAAAATGAAGACAATGAGCGATTTGAGATTGGAGATTTGATGCCTTTTACATGGAATGTTGGTGCAATTACTTTAGACAGTTCGGTTAAATATTCAAATAACTTTTTACTTTGGTATTTTTTTATGTAAGTATGTACATCGATTACTCCGAGATTTCTGAGCCAATATGTGTGTCTTGAGCATACTTGCCTTTTGGTCCCGTAAAAATTGTATGAATTTTTTTTTTAGTCTATTATTTTGTTCTCTTTATCTAGTACTACGATTTTCTTTGAAAAACTTCGTAAAATTGACCTCGTAGAGGGAAATCTTCATTACCTACTTATGTCTGAAATACAACCATAGCTAAGTAAGCACAACTACCTCGGCTATTCATTAAATAACAATTACCGTTACCTCTAAATTAATAATATTCATATTCTAGGAAACCATCAATTTGTAACTACAAGTCCAGTTCAAAAGCGCTTTACCTGAAAACAAGATACAAACTAGAAACTTCTCATTATTCTCCCACACAAGTACCTTCATAAGTTTTATATAGAACTGCCGTTTGGGAGTTCGTATCGAATTTGTTCTATACTGCCTCCTTACAGGGGCGGATCCAGCCTTCAAAAAAGGTTGTAGTGATGGTCACCCAAAAGTCAGCCAAGTACAATTCAGAATGCGGACTGGCTTATTATTGATTCATATATACCTTTCCTATAAAAGCGACGTTAAAAAATATTATAACGCCCTGGCCAAGACCTTTAGAGGGCATTTTAGGCTTTAGAGGGACTTTAAAAGGGCAAAACCGCGTGGTGAAAGTTTAAGTACCTAAGTTGGGTTATGTAGCTGAATAATTGTACGAGTACCTAGTACCTACTAAATACCATGGTTAGGGATTTTTAACCGGCTTCCCAAAAAAGAGGAGGTTATCAATTCAGTTGTATTCTTACTATGTTTGTTAACTTATCCATCATTTATGAAAGGATAAAAAATCTGATTTAATCTGAAAGAATATACTTCTCAGTTGTTCCCATTTAAATTGTATATAAATCGGTTAGGAAGTTTATATTTAAAATCGAAATAGCTGGAATTCGTTTACTTGGTGATGGTTTTTTGTCATCCAAGTAGGTAATCGAAATTGCGTATTTTGCTTTTCTGCGATTTTGCAGTGGTGTTGTTAGGTTTGGGGTGCCACTAAAAGCTGAAAAATAAAAAAAAAAACCTTAAAAAAAAATACAACCGACTTCCGAATAAAAGAAAACCATACAAAGTAAACAGTAACTTTAATTTCGGAAGACGGTGTCAAAATAAGAAGAAACTAACAAAAACACCAACTTCAAAATTAAAGTTATTTTTTAATCTGTAGTTTTTTTCTTTAGAAGTCGGTTGTTTTTTTTTAAGGTTTTTAATTTGTGTGCATGCCAGTTCCTTTCTTTAGCCTGAAGAAAATTTAGAATATAAGAGACAAACTAGAACAGTTCTGAGTACTTATATGATAAATGCAAGACAAAATGGGGCAGGTTGTTACAACAGTGTATCTGCTTTTTTTTGCATGGGAAATCATCAAATGGTTCCTCTCGCTCTTGGCAGATCGGAAGGGAGTGTCAGACTCACACTGAGTGAAACCCACCCTTGCTCTTCCAAATGCCCTTTGCGATTCGAACAATCCCGCAAACCTGGGAAGGAGGGAAGTGGAATTTATATCTATTTTTTTCCTAATCTTTTTTCTTCTGATTAATTTCGTTGCGGGATCCAAGACAGTTGAATCGATTCTCTGGGACTTGTCGGGCTTCATTAGCTCGGCGTTTTTCTGGTGGTGGCGATGTTGATTCTGGCTTTCAGCAGTTACAGTGGTTGGGAATGTGTGGCGGGCATGTCTCTAATAAAACCCTGGGTATATCCGCCCCTGCTTGCTCCCTTACTTATGTATGAAAGTATATCCGAAGTGTTAGGCCATTTCTGCGAACACGGTTAAGGTAGTCGATGTAACAAGCTTATTAATTTTAATAACGTTTCTGAACGAACGGTTTTACTTCGAATAAGAAAGGAAATAAACAGACATTGCTTTGTATTTGTGTTTTGATACATTTGTTGGGGTAAAACTTAGAATAATAACGCATAGAAACCTAGTACGAGTGCAAAAAGTGAAGCAACTAAAACTTAGCCTAATCCGTCAAACTTAGCCGTCAGGCCGTCAGTACTCAAGGTCACGTTCCGTCGAACACAGCTCGCGAGTAAATAATTGAAAATGACAGTTTGTTGCTTGAAAGGATGTTATAGCACATCAGGAAAACAAAAAAATGTGATAAAATAACATTTCACAAATAAGTACTCACATTCTATGCACTATTTTTACGTAAATCGATAAATAAAACAAAATTCTAATAACCTAACTTGTCATAACACAGTGTTGCTATTTGTGAGGAAAAAATACCCACATTGCTTTCATTCATAATTATAACCCATCAAGCATTCTAAACGCATTGAACAATATCTCATTCTTAATGCGATTTATTTCCTTTTATTTTGAAATAAATTGAATTATACCTTCCGAAAAAATATGTCATATTACATGAAAAATCATGTTTACCTTTTCCAGTTCCCAACAACATAAAATACTTGCCTTTATAGCAAAATAGTAATGCGTCTTCCCATATTTTGTGGGTAACGGCTTAGAAATGGTATCACTGAAAGCTATATCTGTGTGCGTTAGAGGAACGTAGACACATTCGGCTCACGCACACAAAGAAAATGAAGTGGACACACGATTTTGCTCGGGTTTTGTTCTAGACGCGGCTTCTATGCGTTATTATTCTAAGGGGTAAAACGAGTTCTTATCAAGAGTTCTAGGAAAATTTGTTCAGTCGTAAGCTAGGCTTATAAATAAAGTAATGTTTATTTAGTTTCTGGCTTTTTTTAGCGTTCCGTTCCTTTACCTTTCGGTTTAAAGATATTTATTTTCTCAAAGAACAAATACAGATCACTTAAAGAGAAACTTAACTATAGTAACAATAGGTTGTAGTTTACATTACGACGTTCAAGCCATCCAAGAAACCGAACACCATAGTTTCATCAACCATAAATGAAAAACAAAGCATTTGAAGCTAACTCATCATCATAGTGTCTAATATATAATTCCTTAGGCATTTTTTAAATACTGGCATGCTTGTACACTCTCTGACCATTTTAGGTAATTTATTGTATAGCCGAACACCCTCATACTGTATAGTTTTCCTGCCTTACAGGGTTCTCACTCTAGGTACTTCTAGGTCGTCTTGATTACGTGTATTATATCTACGAGTCTTTTGCGTAAATGAAATATTTGTGTGTATGTTGGTCTTAAGAATATTTCGGATAGTCATGCATGTATGGTATGTAAACAATTGTTGTAGGTTAAATAGTTTTGTTTTTTTTTTATAGAGTAGTTCTGAAGGTTTATAGTAGTTGTAGTTGAAGAGGGCTTTGATGATTTTATTTTGTGCTCGTTGTAGGTGTTGTTGATTTGTTTTTGCAGCTTGTCCCCATACTTGGATCAGATATTCTAGATGTGGCTTGACTAGCGTGTTGTAAATGGTATGTCTTAGCTTGTAGGGTACGCATTTTGCAATGTTACGTATGGCTCCGGTTAGTGGGAGTATTCGAGATCTTACGCAGTCAATATGCGCTCTGAATGTCAACTTACTGTCCACAATTAGGCCCAAATACTTTTCATGCGTTGATTTTCTTAATGGTTGGTTATTTATTGTAAGATTTGGCAATGTTGGTATTTTTTTGTTCTTTGCTGCGAAAATTATGTAAGCAGTTTTGCTAACATTTATAGTCAGAAGGTTTTGACTAAGCCAAACATTCAAAACATTAAGATCTTTCTGTGCTTCTGAGATAATATCAGTGATGGAATCGCCAAAATAAAAAAGATATGTGTCATCTGCATACAGTGATATGTGTCCAGTCAGTCCAGCGGTACTAATGTCGTTAATATATATGAGGAAAAGCAATGGACCCAGGACCGATCCCTGAGGTACTCCGCACTGCACACTGGCCGGGGCACTTGCAAATTTATCAAGTTTGACAATCTGTTACCGATTAGTAAGATAAGACTCAAACATTTTATAGGCTGTAGAACTAATTCCTATGATTTTTAGCTTTTTCAGAAGGATACAATGGCTAACAGTATCGAATGCTTTTTTTAGGTCGATAAAAACACCTAGAACTAATTGTTTTTTGTCTATATTATCTTTTATTTTAGTAATTAAATCAACAGTAGCCGAAAGCGTATTTGAGTGTGGACGAAAGCCATATTGGTGCGAGTAAAGAAAGTTGGTATTGATTAAATGTTTAGATAAGCGCGTATATAAAAGTTTTTCAAATATTTTCGAAATAATAGGTAATACTGAAATTGATCGGTAGTTTCCGGGGTCAGTCCTAGTTCCAGACTTGTAAATGGGGGTTACTTTAGCTATTTTAAGACTATCTGGAAACACGCCACTGTCAAAGCAACTGTTTATGCAATTGGTTAGGTTAGTTAAAATTATGTTCTTAATGCATTTTATAGATTTTGTTGTTATTCCATCAATTCCACAACTAGTATCATTATCCAAATTATCTATTATCTTGGATACCTCGTCCTCAGTGCAATATTCCAAAATGGTAAGTTGAAGGCTTGTACCCGACGTATTTAATGTAATTTGTGGGTTAGGATCAGTTTTTATTTTATTTTGGGCCAATAGAGAGCCAATGGTAGCAAAATAGTTATTTAACGCGTTACAAATTTCTGTGCCGTTTGTTATTTCTTTGCCGTCAAGCGTGAGTTTAGGAAGACCACAGACATCGTTTATCTTATTTTTAGATAAGGTGTTTATCAATTTCCACATTTTTTTGGGTTTCTTACTACATCTTGAAAATGCGTTATAATAATAATTCTTTTTATCTTCTTTTATTTTACATTCTACTTTTTTTCTAGCAGCTTTAAATTTAGATTGCAGTTGTACGTCTTCTGGATTTGTCAAACAACCATGCCATAATTGATTTCGTTCATTAATATAGTTAATTACTGTTTTGTTGATCCAGTCCTTTTGTGGTAGGTTAAGTATTTTGTATTTTATTATTTTCGAATCATTTATATTATTTATTATGTATTTTTCAAGAATGGCATAGTGGTTTCCTACTTCTGTCGAGTCGCATTTCAACATGTTCTCATACAGAGCTTCGTAATCAATCGCATCGTATTGAACTTTTTGTTTTAAGGTCTGTTTGTATTGTTTGAGTTCCAGGTAGATTTGTTTGTGGTCTGATAGTGTTGACTCAATTATTGCCATGTGTACCTTAGCATTCCATATATTAGTACAAGCATGGTCGATTATGCTTTTTGTGTGCTTGGTTTGTCTAGTACAGTATTTTTCGTGTATATTGTTTAATATATAGTATCCTGATTCCTGTATAGTATCCGTGTACTCGGTTGTTTTGCGCTCACTATTTAGTAAGTCGATGTTAAAGTCCCCAAATATAATTGTTTTTCGCTTGCATTTTTCTAGACTTTGTGTGTAAATGTTAAGAAAGTCACTCAGGTTCGTATTTGGGGGTTTATAAATTACCTACCTACGTACCTTTGGGAACGGAACATCATTATTAACTGCTGTCCGTGCGTCAATCCGTCTAACCGTCCGTCCATACGTTTGTCCATCTGTCTGTCTGTCAGCGGGCTGTATCTTAAGAACCATAATCGGTAGACAGTTTTCAGAGAATGTGTATTTCTATTGTCACCATAAAAACAAAAAAAATAACTAAATTACAGTGGGCCTAAATATCCTAAACAAAGATTGACATCTATCAAATGTCTACCCATATAACTCCTAGACAAAGATTGCCTAGCCATATAACTCATAGATCTACTAACAACAGAAAAGACCTTGAATATTATTTTCCCCTACTATAATTTCATTAACCCCTTATTTACGGAACAAATTCGCACAAAAATACTAGGAAAACATGATCGTAAGGGCGGTGATCGACTTTACATTTCGCGTTCGACTCTGCTATAAACCATAACTTTATGTGATCTACAGGAGTCAGGGTTGGGGGGGGGGGGGGCGAACACCGAAATTTTATATGCCTCCTACACTCTGAATACTGATATGAGGAGGCTTTGGTATCATAATGCTTGCTTAAGTTACGATTCGAGAAATTATCGAGTGTTCGTAGCAATGTGTAAGTTTGGAAGGCTTATTTTTGTGGTAAGGGAATCGGGTGAGCTTGGGTTTTGATTAAATTTGCCATGAAGATTGTGATATGGATGGCTTCCTTAGGGTCAGCAAAAGTGTATGTCTTGTCAGGACAAAGTGAAAGAAAACAAAACTTTTAACAAAAAATAAATTAAATAAAATTTCAAGTGATTTTAAACTCTAAAAAAACTTTTAAAAATGCATAATAGCTTTCACTTCTGCATTCGGTGTTTTTGAGTTCCCATCATCATCATCAGTCTTTGAAGTCGTTTGTCTTCTTTTTGTCGTGATGATGGCGCTGTCATCTTTCTACCAGCGCGCGATTATTACTTTTTTAATTTGAGATGTGTTTGCTCTTCACTCAAGTCTTGGTCAGAGATGACAGTGACGAAGTCTACGATGGAGCGAGCTTACCCAGAAGGAGCATGTTCACTCCAACTTTGGAGAGATTAGGGTTGTCAGCACACACAATGCAATGCAATGCTGATTAGGGTTGGAACACAGACGCAGGCAGAGAGTTCTACTCCTTGGTCTGTGCACACCTACTACCATAAATACTTAGCGAATGAATACGGAAGCCGCAGATGACTGACAGCCGTACGCGATGTGTAGGTATCAACGCTAAGCCGCGCTCCGTCAGCGTTGTCTTACCAGATTAATGTTCGTGATCTATAGCGTAGGTACGTACGTTTTCAATTCGGTATGGAGTTCTGTAATCTGGTTATGAATGGTTACTTTTCTATTGGAAAGTTCAGATAAGGGTCTGAACTACATATATCCATTGGAAGAATAAAGTTTTTGATATATAAACCCTGGATACTTAACTTGAGCACGAGCAGGCCGAAAATTTACCAACAGGTTCTAGTGGAGTAATACAAACCTCATTCGTATACAGTCACGAATTACAGGTCAATCAACATTGACAAAATTAGTAACAACATTTTATGTTCTATATTGCCATTCAACGTGGTAATGCTGCCAGTGTTCTGGGCACTTTTGCCGTTGACAGCCATGTGGATTATTTTTTTGATGCCCAATGATTTATTTTGTTTTTATACGCGTTTGTACATAATGTTGATACTGTAAACATAGTAATAACACAATAATATAATTACAAGATACTAACAATCATATAAAATCAACAAAATGCAATGAGTTCAAAATAGCAAATTAAAAAGAAAAATAATAGCAAAGTAGTTGCGTTTTTCAAGTAAACGTTACCTTTAACTCTTATCATTTACACTTTTTTATATAAGGTAAAACATTATAATTTCTTTTGACAGTATACATCGTGTGTACGGCTCTACATAAATGACATTCTGCCACCGGTAGCGTGGTGAAGACGATTGTCATAACGTCAATGTGTAGGATTGACATACGCTGTCGAAATGTTACTTGAATCCCTTATATTTAGCATTTTGACAATCATCATCGCTAATAGAATGTCACTTATCGAGAGCCTCAGGTAACTTGTAGATAAGCGTCCTCCAACGTCGTAAACCATATCATCGCTTTCACCAGGTGAGATCGTGATCAAACGCAAGTCTATCAATTTTAATAATAATATCGGTGGGTCTGTGCAGAATTAACAATTTTTCTTTTCTTCATTTTTGTTCATTTGATTTTGCTTAGTATACTAAGCCGCGACAGAATACTACAACTGTAAGGATTTTGACCAAAAACCACTGAATATGGACCGCAAATTTACAGGATCAAAATCGTAGCAAATTTCAAATCAGCCTGTATATTTTTAACCGACTTCCAAAAGAGGAAGAGGTTCTCTATTTGACGGGTATTTTTTTATTTAATTTATGTATGTACACCGATTACTCGGATTCCAATTTTTGTGTGATTATTTTTTAGTTCGATGTGGCATACTTGCCGTTTGGTCGCTTTATGAATTATTTTTTGCTTATTTCCCTTTCTGCGTAGACGAAGACGTCGTCTCAGTATCATCACTTAAAACTGAAAAATAAAAACTTTTGACAAAAAATATAACCAACTTCCAAACAACACAAAAAGAAACACTACAAAGCCTAAAATAACTTTAATCTCGGAAGTCGCATTTTAAAAAACAAAGATACAAAACCAAAAGAACCGACTTCCGAAATTTAGATTATTTTATGCTTTGTAGTGTTTTGTTTGTTTATCCTACTCATATTTCTCTTAATTTAATCTGAATTACTTTACAAACCACAAAATTATCTAAACCCCAACTCAAAATAACCGCCAGAGACAGTCTTGTTAACGCTGCGCGGTCTCAAGCCGCTTTCATTAGAAATAAGGATATCTGCAAACGATGCAAGACTTAGATTAATGTTTGCGCTGCACTGAGATGCTAGACGTCCTGTGCTGATGTCATGCGCTAAGCAAGATGTGAGATAACCTAGGATAAGGCTGCACGTGGATTGTGCGACTGTGTACATATTTTAGGAATAGGTAATATTATCGCAATTTGTTTAGCTAACAATACGCTAACCTTATTAATAACACACTTTCACGTTGAGCCGTCTTAGGGGATATATTGACCGTTTGGGTTGACATCGGTTACCGGGTAGGTGACTTTTCAAGTGATCAGAGATTTGGTTTTAGCGGAAAGATCCTGAATGTCGTTAGCTTCAACTATTGCGTTGGTGTCATCTGCAAGAACTGTCAGCTGTGTGTCGGGAAATATTGAATTAATGTAATTAATGAAATCGTTTGTAAATAATATAAACAAAATAGGCCCCAAAATTAATCCTTGAGATACGCCTGCTACTATATTTTGCATAGAAGATTTATTGCAATTGCCATTACATTTACCAATATCCTCATACATTTTCTTGTTTCTTACATATGAAGAGAAAAGTTTTGCCTCTCACACCATAATGCTCCAATTTTGCAATAAGTAATTTTTGGTCAATTGCATCAAAGGCTGAGCTTAAATCAAGGAATTTTCCAGCTAGCCTCTTTTTCCTATTCAATTTACTAATAATGTCTTCCAATAATAAACTTAGGATAAACTGCGTGATAATTCTGCGATGGAGACTTGGCGATACGTAATATTATGGTGTTTTTGTTGAGCAAAGAAATAATAAACAACCTTATTTATGTAATTTTCCGATATTGAGCCATACGTTTGAGCCGTTTAGGGTTGACCTCTATGAGAACTCAAACCTCATGGGCACAGTCCCATGAGGTTTGAGTTCTCATAGAGGTTTTTGTGACATCGATAAGTGTGTAGGTTACTCTTGGAAAGATCCGACATTTGGTCTTCTGCTTCAGTCTCAAGCCGGTTTCATTAGAAATAAGGATATGTGCAAACGATGCAAGACTTAAATTTATGTTTGCACTGCAGTGAGATACTAGACGTCCTTAAGTGATGTCATGCGCTAAGCAGAATGTGTATGTTTATTTGAAGTAAGAAACTAAAGCCTAATTGAGAGCAGTTTCGGGTTGAAACTTGTGCCCCATGGGGTTTCAGTGCTCATACAGTTTTTCGTGACATTGGCCATTTAGTCAACACTTCAGGCGACCAAATACCTGTCCTTTTTGTCAGTAACGCTATTCAACGTGGCAACGCTGCAAGTGTCCTGCCGGTCGATTCAGTTGATATCTCACTGTGATCACTTAGGTGGAGTGATCTTGTTTGTATGGTTTGACAGCTCTCTGGTCATTCACTTCGCCTAAGTGTTTACTTCGACATGTTTACAGAATCGCACTGTTGGTCAGTTTTGCCATTGACAGCGATGTTGACGAATTTTTGATGTGTGTTTTTATTATCAATAGATTATTAATATTAATAATAGTTTATTTGAAAAACATACATTACAATCATTGTGAAACCCTGACTACTGAGCTCTAGATATGTAAAAACAGATATTACATATCTAACTCAGGAGTCAGTTTTTTTCTTCTTCTTCATTATGCACTTATTGTGCATAAGTAAATCCTAGCCTTTTCCCAAGTAGATTGGGCTCGGCTTCCAGTCAAACCGGATTCAGCTGAATACCTGTTTAGGCTAAAAGCTGTATGTAATGAGGAACCTGAGTTACGATACTCGTTTGCACACCACTTAACCAGATCTGTCTACTGTGGAACACGCTAGTTCGAAAAAAAGGCCACTTTAGGCTTAATTATTTAGGTATTGTTAGTTTTGATTACCCGACTGTGCCAGAAGAAGGGTTTTGTTTTTTGAGAGTATTTATATATGTGTAAAATTATGTCTTCAAAAAAATCCACAAAACCTTTCAAGTGAGATATCAAAATCCTTTATTTTGATACCCCACTTGATAGGTTTGAGGATTTTTTTTGGCTTGTGGAGATGATTCCAAAAATTTTAATAATAAAATGTAGGAAACACAAATTTACTTTGTGGCAGTAGGAGCAGTCTGAGGCAGTTCAATCACATATCTGATGCCACCGACTGCATCAGACTGTTTGAAAACCGACTTGTTTGGAACTTTTTAGTCGTTTTTAGCAGTCGGATTTTTGGCAAAGTATTTTTTTTACTTTTGTCTGTTTAGTGCGGGTCCCAAATAAACATTTTTCTTTCTTTTCACACTTTTTTCTTGCCATGCTTTTTCTAACCACTTGCTTCCAGCCTGCAAAAAGTACAACCCTCTCCAGTTGAATCGTTTCTCCGGGACTCGTCGGGTTTCATTAACTCTGCGTTTTTCTGGTGGTCGCCACTGTTGATTCTGGGTTTCAGGAGTTGCAGTGGTTGGGAATGTGTGGCGGGCTTGTCCCAACCCTCTCCACTATTCTCTTCCAACAATCCCATACAAAACTAACACATTAGTAGAAAATCGCAACAGCCATCTAATTCCTAACGTGTTCGCACGTCACAAGCACGCGAGTCGAGATCCTATCCTGCACAACGCATGACAAGTTTAATTATTTCTAGCGAATGTTCTCGAACGCTCTGATAATGGAACGGGTCGGAGACACTTAAAGGTATTCGCTCGTTGTACTGGAGCGAGAACGTTGATTAGTAGTGCAGTAATTAGTTAAATATGTGAGTTATTGGTTGAAGAGACGATGTTAAAGCCATAGCAGGAGGCATAGAACGAGAGCTGCTGAGGATAGAGAAGAATGGAAAAGGTTGGAGGGGGCCTCTGCTAAAAATTGGCATAGAGACAGGGTTGTTGATGCATAATAATTAGAGTGTGATATATAATAAATTATAAGTAAAAGTGTTAGATATACAAACAATAAGTAAGACAGAGACTGTAAATTAAATACTATCTGAAATAAAGGCTACTATTATTAACGCTTGCCGATTTCGGTACGTGGATAGGAGACCATTATAACATAACGAGTTTCCTCTGTACCTTGGAAAGCATGAAAGCTGTCGGTCCCCGCTGCTGTCGTTTTAAATCTTTGACAGTCGTTACGGGTTGCTGGAAGCCAGGAAATCAGATACCAGTCTAGCCAAGGGGCACCCAGTTGTAGAGTTTTATGGAGATCAGATTGTTACTCAATGTGCAATGTAAGTCCGATGCTGCTTAGTACCTATTCTAAGCACTTGGCTTGGACTAAAACCGACCCTAAATAAGCTGTTTAATAAAAAAACTAAAGTCTGGGTTCGAATCACAGAAGTTTATAGTTTTTTTAATGTTTTAATTAAGAATGGGCTTGCTCTTGACCTCGATCACACCTGATGAAAAGCAATGAATGAGGTCTATGTTTAGACATAATGTGTAAAAAAAAAAAGATCAAATTGTTGCAGATTGGCTGATACAGACGGGCAGACTGACACACGAGAATTCTGTGACGATTTAGTTTTTTTCTTTCTAAACAATGCTTGAAAATCTATAGTAACAGTGGAATAGCATCCTAACTCCATTTGTTCGTTGTTTCACATGTTCCACGCTAAGATAACAGAGATTTATTACCAGTGTTTCTAGCCTTATTACAGTGTTCCAATGAATTGTCTAATTTTAGACGTCTCTTGTTATTGGAGGAAGCTTATGTAAGCAGCTTGTGGAGTAAATTATCATCATGTTTGGAATCTATAGGTATCTCAAGTTGGTCTTAGGCTCTATGCCCTTAGTTTCCAAAGTGGTCCAGGTGGATCCCCAGGGGCAACGAGAAACTTGAAGAGGGTCTACGATGGCGTGACAAAAAAATTGGGGCTCACAATTCGTAAGCGGAGTCCACTTAAATGTATCTGCTTTCGATAGTTAAGAACTAAAATTTTGGCTTGACTTCACCTATTAATGAACGCAGATAATATTTTAAAAAGCTCAGCGACTTTTACTTATAAAAACTTGCATATTCCATATGAGAATTGATTGGTTTGATTTACCAATCAACCCTCACTTTTTTTTTAAACTTTCGTGGTTGGAACTTAGTTATAATGCCTAATCATTACATTTTGCTGACTTTTGGGAATTAATAGAAATTTAGCTGGGGCTCCACCGGAACCAGCTAAATTGCAGTTTGAAAGTGGTCTATGAGGAAAAAAGCCTAGGCCATTCTATCAGCGAATGGGACTGTCGAAATATCTAAATAAAAGAGATAGATCACGTGACACTTCGAAAGCGTGTGTCAATCTTGGTATTTTGACAATAAATTGCGTTCGCCAGCTACCGCTAACAGAATGTCACTTATCAAGTCTCTAGTCAAGTGATTATTTAGTAATCGCCGTTGAGATGAAGTTAAAAATGCAAGGCTATTGAAATGTCACGAGATCAATAAAGCACACGCTCAACAAAGGAGTGGAACTCTCTGTTTACGTCTGTGTTTCCGAACGCTTACAATCCTAATCTCTTCAAAGTTAGGGTGAACAGGCTCCTTCTGGGTAAGCTCGCTGCATCGTAAACTTTGTCTCTCTTATCTCTGATCAAGACTAGAGTCAAGAGCAAACCCAACCTAAATGAAAAAAATATATCTTCTACTTTGTAATTTCATAACAGCTTTCACTCCTGAACTTGGTTTCTTGCTGAAAACTGTGTTTACTCTTAAAACGAAACAATCAATCCTCTGAAACTTAGGTACGTAGGTATCATCTTCTACATAAGTTCGGGTTATCTTTCAGTCTGCAGCTGAATAACCAGTATTTTACATAAAGCTCTGCCGATCTATCCTAAAAAACCCAGGTACTGTGTTAGGAAAGAATATGAGAGAAGAACAATAAAAGGTCACGGGTGTAAACCCATCAAAGATCTACGATTACACTGAAGAAGGTCCAACCAAACACCTCCAAAATATAATTATGTAGTTCGAACCCGAATCAACGCCCTTGACAAACTCATTAACCCTTAAGCTACAGCGTGGCAACAATTTACAAATCAAAATATATTATCTACATATATGTGCAGGACATTGTTAACCCTTTAATGCCGGGTCGGATTCTATTACGGCAGGGTCTCCGAGGCCGTTGTGGCGTACCACTATTTTTGGCTGGGATAGGCTATATTAAGGGCTTTTACTAATAAAGAGAATTTATTATCATACTCACACAGGGATATCTGGTTTGTTTTTTTGTCAATTCTACGGCTGAATGGTTTGTTTTGTCGGACGCAGGTGGGTTTAGGGACATGGAACGGTTAATAGACAATCGTAGTCGATGTGTAGGACGCAATAATGCTGATAGCCACTGAGCCTTTTCGATCGGACGTATCTATAACTATGACATTGAAAATGCTATTATGGAAGGTACTGACTTTTCTTGTACTTGACTGAATGTTTGTTAAACAAAACAAGAAAAAAGCATTCGCTATTCCAAATAGTATGAAACAAAGCTGATGTCTTCCTCTGTTTGTTTTTCCACTTACTTTTTATAAACTCCGTAACGAATTTTGACACGGTTTTCAAAAGTAGAAAGAACGATAAATGAGATAGATTTGTGATAAGAAATCGCTCTCGAGTAAACTCAGGGCAGGTCGCATTGACTAGTTGATAGTTTTATAGTAGCATCAATGCAGCAACAAGATAAAGCAACACAGCAAAATACTTATCTAAAGGACAAACTATACACACATGGCTTCAAAAAATTCGTCTCCATTGCTATCGACTGGATGTGAGCCCAAAATACTGGCGGCATTGCCACGATGTATGGCAATGCTTATCCTCTGTTCAAGGTAAAAGCCAGTTCTTAGGTCACGCGAAGCATCAACTAAGCGTTTTGCTAGATCTTTAAATAGCACGAGATTCGGAATCCACGGTCCAAAAGTTTCAACCCCAATCGGCTCAAAACTGTAGTTGCCAATAAGGCTATTATATTTCCGCCGTCTGAGGTTTTCAGATGAATGAAGATGGGATGGCGCAAGAGTATCGACACAAGTAGCGTCCCACACTAAAGGCCTACCCATCTTCCATGGAAATAAAGACATACCGTCCGGTCGCTTGCCATCGTCGCGTGCCAGGCCAATGGGTTCTTACGGCTGGAACGCTGATGCGCGACGGTGACAAGAGCGTGTCACACAACAAAATCTATTACGGAACAAAAAAAACCGCAGCGCCGTCTATCTCATCAGCAGCGAACTATCAATCAACTTTCTATCTATTGTTCTATTTCCCCTTGCTATTTGGACATTATAAAACAGTTCGAATATCAACTATCGAGAAGCTGCCCACCGGACATCCTGTCCATCTGGTCGGAGGAGCCTCTCTTTTCAATGGAGGTTTACGAGACTTTACTCTCCGTACTGCATCCCTCTCTAGTTTTGAAAAATCCTTGAAAAAAAACTGTGTGACTCTTTATTATTATTTTTGTTATTTCCCCTTTCCTTGAATGACTACTTAAATACGTCCACACATTAAAATCCAGTACTAGCTGACCCACGCAACTTCGTCTGCGTCACATTTTCCATGAATGCTCGGCTCGTTTTAGTCTTAGCGTGATGATATGTAGCTTATATCCTTCTTTGATACATAGGCTATCTAATACTGAAAGAATTTTTCAAATCGGACCAGTAGTTCCTGAGATTACCCCCTACATACAAACTTACAAACAAATGTTACCTCTTTATAATATTAGAATAGATATAGATAAAGTATTCAGTCATTTTCTATCTAAAAGAAAAATGAAAACGTGACTTAAATAATTTAACTGAAGAAGGCAAATAATTCCAAAGGCGACATTTCCATATATTAAACAGCACTTGGCGTTAAGTTTAGTTATAAAGCAGCGTGTACCGACGACGTCGTACTGGGTATGTGATGTCCGGCTGTGAAACTCCGGGATATACAGGACGATTCATAAAAAGAGGGAAAAAAATGTTTCTACCAAATAGGAGATATTCTTAATATTCTTTTCTTACTTTTGATAGGCACGCGTTTGACCACTATCTCACGTTGGTTGCCCTTCGGTACGGATTCCTAAAAATGAACGCCCCAACTTTGCGTGAGTTTTATTTGAATGCTGCTATTATAATGCTGCATTTTGGACACATTACTAGTGACTAGCGGTGTGGACGAATTTTTCGACGCCATTATGTTAGATTATTTTTTGTTAGTTAGGAGATTTTTTTTTGATTGTATATATGTATACACAATATCTATTTTTAATTGAAAAAAAAAAAAAAACTTCAATCTTGGTGACGTGACGATGTTAATAGTAGACAATCTAAGTGAGACTGCTCATTTTCAATTGCAGTTGATCTCATTAACAGACGAGATCGATGATAGATACAGATGAAGAGATAGCTTAGTTGAGTAGTGCAGATTTTTTGGATAGGTATTAATTAATCTCACAGTGTGTATCTTTAAAGATACTCGTGTAGTAGCTAGTTCTTAAACAAAATTAATAATGTTTTGCTTCCCAATCTAAAGTACCTACTCTTAGTTACTGGTGAAAAATACACTGTTTAAGGAATAGGAAGAAACACGAAGATAAGACTATATTTTTTTCTTTCTTATTTTTTTTAAATTCAGCACCCTGTACAAACGTTTTCAGTCAGTTTTATATTTCTGCAGGACATAAAGACCCTGTTATTCATACTCGGCGTTTCCGGCGACGCTAGTTCCCTCGTTTCCGTGTGACGTGTTGCTCCCCTAATGGGGCTCACTTTGGCCCAATCTGACCCACTCTGCCCCGAGACTACCCCATGCACTCAATGCATTCTGACGTGTCACTTTTATTACCTAAGCGAAAGTTTTACGTCATTTTATTTTAAAGATAAACAATTCAACTCATAAAAGAACTAGCTTTTATGACTGGAGTTTTTAAAAGATAAAATTCAGTTAGGGTATAATTAATTTAACAGAAAAATGCTTATAATTTTAAAGGTCAGCGATGATAGAAGATAGGAAGTATGAAAAGGGATGTTGAACACAATTTAAGAAACTTAATTCAAGAAATATTTTTTTTTTTGAGAGATTGTGGCAGGTAAGCAGGTGATACTGTACAACGTAACAGGCGAAATGACATGCTCCGTGGACGCAGAGCTAATTTTAAGTCAGCTCTCATGCGGAAAAGCATATTCTGCAGAGCCCCGCAAATTTATAATAAATTTAAAAAAAACAATTAGAGAGTTGGATTTGGTTGGATTTAAGAGGCAGTTTAGAGAATTTTTATGTAATAAATGCTATTATAACTTAAATGACTTCCTAAATGACACTGACAATGTAATTTAATCTAATTTTATTATTTGATATTAAACTGACATTCCTTTTTGAATTAACTAATGTAACAAATTTAACATTTGTTCGCCCATGTGGTAGAATATGATGAAACTTTTTAAAAACTTAAGACCATGTAATGTACATACCTACCATATTCTGACAAATAAACGATGATTTGATTTGATTTTTTTGATTTGATTTGGTAAGTACACTCACCATTTCACTAGTACAGTAATGTACCACCGATGTTGCAATTAACGTAGCCACCTACTGGGCCAAAACAATAGAGTTAACTGTCGGCTCGAAAAGAAGAAGATTCCACTAGTTAGCATTTCAGTAACAGCAAGGGTTCTAAGATTATACAGGAAAATTGAAAAAATACCCGAAACCTCTTAGGCAGTGAAAGTACACATGATTATAAGCAACTTTTGTTTTGGTAAAACTCCGAAATCTCGAAAAAAATATCAGCTGTTTCATACATTTTCATTGGCTAAATACTGCATTTTGTATGAAACAGCTGATATTTTTTTCGAGATTTCGGAGTTTTACCAAAACAAAAGTTGCTTATAATCATGTGTACTTTCACTGCCTAAGAGGTTTCGGGTATTTTTTCAATTTCCCTGTATAGTAACTAAAGGCGGATTTCATCAAAGAAACGGATCGTGATCAAGCTGCGTTCAAGAGTTGTCAGTGTCAATATTCCATAGAAAAAAACTTTTTACAAAAAAATACAACCGACTTCCAAAAAAAAAAAACTACTAAGTAAAAAATAACTTTAATTTCGGTACTCGGTGTTTTTGTTAATTTGTTAGTTTTTTGACACCGACTTCCGAAATTAAAGTTATTTTTTACTTTGTAGTTTTTTTTTTTTGGAAGTCGGTTGTATTTTTTTGTAAAGAGTTTTTTATTTTTCACTTTTTAGTGGTACCGCCAAACAACACCACTGCAAAATCGCAGAAAAGCAAAATACAAACACACTAGTTGCCCATACGATTTTCTAAAATTCCCCTCGACTTCTCTGGGATGCCATCATCAGATCCTGGTTTCCTTATCATGGGACCATTTGGGAAGCATTCCCTTTCCAACAAAAAAATCATTTTTGAAATCGCAAGCGACGGAGTTATGCCCGAACAAACATAAAAAAAATAATACAAACATCCGAATTGAGAACTTCCTCCTTTTTGGGAAGTCGTTTAAAAATAATGACACTGACAGCCGTAAACTTGGTTCATATGTTGATCGAATACAGTTTCAGATTGATGAAATCCTTTTGGGGGCCGAGTCACCCGCGTCCGTAGGAGAATACCCTTCAGCGAATCCCTACACGTGGTCCCCGGGTGGTGCTAAACAGGTGACACTAACCGCCTCCGTGGTCTAGTGGTTATACCACTCGATTCAGACCCAGAGGTCCCGGGTTCAATTCCCAGTGGGGGCAAATTTTATTGCTCGGTTTGGTTGGTGGTAGGACTTCTAAGTCCGCCTGGCAAGCTACCACCATCATGTCTAAGTCTGTCGCCATAACAACAATGTTAACAGCATTGTTGTGTTCCGGCAATTAGAGATATGATAGCCAGTTCCTCTATGTTAGAGGATTCCGGGTGAAACTCGCTTCCATCTTCGGCCTAATCATCACTTTCCATCAGGTGAGATTGGGGCCAAGAGTTTCCCCGTTTTGAATAAAAAAAAAAAAAAAAAACCGAAAATTTTACTAGTCAGCTAGTCCTGCTCTATGTCGGGATCATTTATTTGGAACAAGGAAAGAAACACAACACACAAAAGTACAGTTACATAACAATAGAAAATACAAATAATGAAATGAAAACACATAAAAAAGAAAAAGGCAGAATGTATGGCAATTACTAGACGAAATAATCTATACTAATATTATAAAGCAGAAGAGTTTGTTTGTTTGATTGAAAGCGCTAATCTCAGGAACTACTGGTCCGATTTGAAAAATTTTTTCAGTGTTAGATAGCCCATTTATCGAGGAAAGCTATATAAAATCATCACACTAAGACCAATAAGAGCGGATCAGTAATGAAAAATATTACGCAGACGACGTTGCACGGGTCAGCTAGTTTAACATACTAATTATTTGATTTGTGTTTTTTTTATTTGACAGTTGCAAAAAAGGTGAGCAAATGTTAAAGGTTTCGTACAGTTCTTGAACTTTTCAGGAAAACATTGTTGATATCAGTCAAAGCAATTTTTAAAACAAAGTTGCCGGAGACCAAATAAACAAAACTTTCCTTTTTGAGATATTAATATTTTCCATTTGCTTTATTAACTTCGATAACTTCCGCAGAACAACAATACTTTGTTGTGTTTCAAACAAAATGTATGAACGGATGCACTTTGTCAAGAAACACACTTTCTGTTTCTTATTCTTTTGTTTTAAGTTTCTCATCCAACTTGCTGTGACATGCCAGTGCCATCATAATTCTGTTGTGAAAAAAGAGACACTATGCGTCTTGTATAGCTCCATCTATCTCCCTCACCAGAATCAACTTGGTTTTAAAACTTCACACGGCAATTTGGCTCTAAATAACGTGACGATATAACAGCGATACTTTATAAGTTATAAAATGATACCAGCGCTGTGGCTCTGTATCGCACACGAGTCCCAGCATTATGCTGAGCGATAGCCGTTTGGCGCAAATGTGACGCATATATTCCCAACTTTTATAGTTTTATCCTAATATTTTCAAAGTTAGAGTGAACAGGCTGACCTAGACTAGAGTCAAGAGCAAACCATTCACACATTAAAAAAAAATGCTTCATGCTTGGCGTAAATACAATCTTTTCCTTTTATTCTTTACATTAATCTTTTTCTAAGGTCTTATAGTTTCTCTAAAGTTGGACCGGAGTTGCGGAATTTTTTCGAAAGAATTCCTTCGGCCCTGGAACGCAAAAGGCATTGAGGGGGGCATGGGTGGGCTTTCTTTAGTTGGAGTCTGAATGAGTCTGTTTTGAAGACTTCCAATCAATAATAAAATGGTCCTCAAAGTTATCTACACTAATATTATAAAGAGGAAATATTTTTTTATTTGTTTGAATTGAATAGGCTCCGAAAATACTGGGCCGATTTGAAAAATTCTTTTAGTGTTACATAGCCCATTTATCGAGGAAGGCTATAGGATCACGCTAATAGCAATAGGAGTGGAATATTAATGGAAATTGTGACGCAGACGAAGTTGCGCGGGTCAGCTAGTGTTAATATATAAGGACAGCACAGGGCCCGTCATTGTGTTAATTCCCGGGAAAGGCCCGTATCAAGTTGTGTACAACTTTTTGTCTGATACCATCTAAATAATGAACTCAGCCCCACTTTTAAACCACACCATTTTTCCCCCAATAAACTTTAATCTCCATAACAACAAAAGATAAAATCCTATCTTTTCACCCCCATATCGAACAGGGGAAGTAAAAGATACTGTCATCGTGGGGATGAAAGCGAGTCCCCTAATGTCCGCGTTATCGTGGAGTCTTTGTGCTTAATCTGCTGATGCCATTAGGTCAGATTGACTGGCCGTTAGTCGCTCGTAATTGTTTAATTACAATTATTAGGGTCGTAGGGTATTGAGAATGTAGCGCTATAATTATTATATTTCTCTCCATAGAGGTATATTGGTTTTTTTATGAGTTTGTCTTTCGAATTAACGGGATTAGTAAAATGTTTATCAAGCATGAGCTCTTCTTCTGTGCGTTTATAACGTACATAAGAATAGCTTTAATAGTTTCGATAAGAATATTTATGCTGTCGTGAAAATCATGACCTTGTCTAGTAAGCAAGGAGCTTATAGCTAATTAATATCAGCTACATGGATCGATCTGCAAGGTAAAGCAACGCTTGTCGAGGTCGGTTCGTAGATGGGTGTCCATTTTGAAATACCAGGAAAAGGCTAAGCAGATTGGTTGATGCAAAGTTGGTAACCAGGCTTCTAAGACTAGGCAACTAAGTTAAAACACGACCATTTCCTAAAAATAAATAAGGCTCAGAAACTCAATAATCAAAAAGTTTCCTAAACTTTTAACATCTAAAAATGAACCTTACAGTCCAATTGACGACCCGTTACATCTCAATCACATTTAAAATTCACTCCAATCAGATAAATGGCAGAAATGTCCGTCCATATTACCCCGACTCAGGTAACAATAAAACTTGCCGGGCAATTCACCCTTTGCAGTTTTGATGACTTTACCCTACTAGAAGCTCGATTTCTTTAACAACTCAGAAACTCGTTCCCGACTTTCAATATAATCGTTTCTTTATTAAATTGTATGAGGCAGTGGAATATTGTTACGATTTGCATTTCAGTATAAAGAGTAAGTACTTTTTGAAGTATGGCCGTCTTTTGTTTAATTTTGCTCCATTGTCTTGATAAATTAATGATTAATTAACTATGTACAGATTAAATCTAGTTTCGTGATGGAGAAAAAGTAGCTCTAAGATTCATAAACGCCTACTAATATTCAAGGTGAAAAGGTCCCTTGTGTGACTAATTTTTACACAAAAAACCTCAGACAAATTTGTCGAGTTTGAGTTCGTTCAATTTCTGGATACTGATTCACTGGAGCTAAAATCAACCACTTTTGAGAAATTCCTGGACTTTCAAGAATTTAAAAAAGTGTGATTTCAGTTTTACTTACCTACTTATTGAAAAAATTACAAAGTTCCTTGGAGAAAACGATAAACACATAATATAAACTAAAGTATTTACTTTCCCACCGGGGTTTAATCAAGTTTCATGTCTATGAGCTTTTTTAATTAGACTCACCTATAATGTCCAGCTGAAAATAACTGTAGGTAGATGGTGGACATTTGTAGTTTATTGTTATTGGCAGGGGGTGCAGTTTTGATACTCCTACTTGACATTAATCCACGGCCCCATTAAACGGAGCCCCCCGATCAAGGAGTGGTAGGTAAGTTTTTTTATTTATAGTTGATGCTGTTAGCTTTATGTTTTTATATTTATAGAAATATAAAAACATAAAGACTAAAATACATACAATTGACGGCCTTAACGCATTCCGCGATCTCTTCCAGGCAACCTAGAATGGAAAGAGAGGACTGGACACACTGGGTTTCTTGGTTTATAATAACGCAGTAACCATTTATCAGTTAAGTTCATGTCGTTATAGATCGGGATATGATCTTCAAATATCATACATCTTCGGTTTCCTCCCGATGTTGAATAAAGTGCCCGGAAAACCACGTAATCTGAAAACCTCGTATAATGACGATTTCGCTGCCTACGTATAAGTAAATAGCGCGATACCTATACAGGGTTCAATACGCAATAATAAAAAGGAAAACAAAGTTTGAAATAGGCTTATTTATTGAGAGTTGAGAGTTGTAAAAGTCGACTTAAGGAAACCGTATTATGGGTGAAAGTGGGGGAAAATCAATGAAGCGGCAACCTATCAATTATAATGATGTCTATGAAGGGTGCTTCGTAAAAATACATTTTGCGCGTCAGTAGTCATTATTGCTGTAGGATTTTCTAAGTAATAAATTTATTAAGTTCTCACCCCGCAAGATTTCATTTCTAGGTACTACTTTTAAGATCCTGGTGTGACGTATATCTTGTATTAGGTTTCGATGGGACTGACATACGCTGTGCGTTATAAAAGTCCCTAAAATTTAAAGAATAAAAAAAAGATCCTGGTTAAAAATACATAGGTACCTATTATAATTTAAGACTTGATTTTTTGTATTATTATTCTATGAAAACATCACCGAAAATACATACAAAAACTAGTTTTTGTCAGCGACTTCAAACGCGCGTATCCCTTTTTATTCCGATACTGTAGGAATTTTGGGAAATCAAGTGCACACACATCGACAGAAAGGAATTCTTAAAAAAAAGTGGAAAGTGGGGCTACGCATGTGGGGTATCATAGGAAAGAACACTATTTGCACATTCTGGAACATTTTTTTTTTTAATCGTGTGGAGTTCGACTTTTGCGAAATAATTCAAAAAAATGACCATTCCCCGAAGTTTGCATAGAGAAACATCTGAAATTATTCTACGAGATCGAAGTAAAGATTACAGGAAAAATAAAACGATGTCTCTAATTAGCACAATTTTTCAGAAATCATCAACAAAAATTACATTACTTCCTCTAGCGGTCAAGAGATGGCGCTTATCTAAAACCGCAATGAAAATTTTAAAACGTTTGTCATTTTATATGTCAGTACAGAACCTTCGGTGCGCAAATCTAACTAGCTCTCGACCGTTTTTGCGACTGAGATGCGAATGTGAACATTGCTTAAAAATTGTAGGATTGGCCCTCAGATATAGGTTGGTAAGGTAATTTGGACTGTCTTTTATAGAACTCGACGTTCAAAAAGTGCTGGCTCTCAGTCTAATTTGAATAAATTGAAGATGAACTAAAATAATTACAGACTAGCTTCTGCCAGCGGCTTCGCCCGCGTGATCCCTAGGGAACATGTTCCCGGGATTAAAAGTAGCATATGTGCTATTCCAGACTATAATCTATCTTTGTTCTAAATTTCATTAAGATCCGTTAAGCCGTTCTGGCGTGATTGAGTAACAAACAACCAAACTTTCACATTTTCATTTTTTCTATTGATTGTAGCGTGATGAAAAGTATACTATACCCTGCTCAGGAGTATGAATAATAATTGTTCCAAGTTTCGTTAAAATCCGTCGAGTAGTTTTTGTTTCTATAACGGTTATACAGACAGACAGACAGACAGACAGACAGACAGATAGACAGACAGACAAAAATTTTACAGATTGCATTTTTGGCATCAGTATTGATCCCTAATCACCCCCTGATAATTATTTTGGAAATATATTTCATGTTCAGAATTGACCTCTCTACAGATTTATTATTAGTAGTATAGATAGAAGATAGATAGATAACTAGTAGGTACGTTCACATTTCCCCAGTTGTATCAAAATCCCTCGTTATAGCGACCTTAAAAAAGAACCAAGCGCCATAACAGCATACCTTCATAATACACCATTAGATATACTCATATATATAGCATAATATGTATATACCACATGAGACGAAAGGGGGACGTCGAAAGTAAAACAATTTAGGGAAGCCATGTCGCGACATATGGTGCGATTCATTCTCGCGGTATACCATCGCGTATTAGAAGAGATTGTGTGTTTATTGAGCAGGTGATACCAAGGTTTATAGCTCAAGATTAAAGTACGATCGTTCGAGATAGTGAGATAGGCTCTCTTATGATTTAGGTTCGATTAGTGATCAAAAATTGGGCAGAATTTGAAATGAAAACTTTGTTAGCGGCGTTGAGCACTTTTCTTTTAATGGGTATAAAATGTTAAACTCGCGTCAGGACACGTGACCTGATCGAAAATTCATAAGACGTCGGGAAACGTGACCTGCTCGAAAATTTGTAAGACGGATGATTCAAAAATGCACAGCGTTAATGTTCAAGTTTTCACTTCTGCCGGCACTCCCGGAGTGCAACACGTTGTTTTTTTTTGGCGAGATAGGCCTCAAGGCCTTTTCTTCTTTTCCGGATAATTCATAGGAACTTTACCTAATACAATTATTAGGAAAAAGTAGACTTTGAGAAGGGGGGGGGGATGGTGGACGCCCTTGGCGCTTGACGCGAGTAGCCTAGCGTTGGTCAGCATGGTTCGAACACTTGAAAGTTCGTTCCACTTCACAACTCACTAGGCGCCTTGCCTTACGTTCGGCGATAAGCGAGACACGTGAGAATTAGAATTAGCGCACATTCATCTATCAAAAATGTATAATACTCCTCCAGGCGTCGCCACAACGCCTTGTCATATGCGACTTTCACCAGTTCATGGGTCCACCTTGTGGGAGGCCTTTCAACGTTGCGTTGTCCAGTATACGGTCGTCACTCCAGACCTTTTCGGGTCCATCAACCATCTATGCGAGCAATTTTCCCTGTCGACTGCTACTTTAGTCTGGCGATCCTTCGGGCTATGTCGGTAACCTTGGTTCTTTTGCCTCCCTCTGATTCAATTACGCAAAAAGAAACTTCAAGCATTGCTCTCTCTATTGCATTTTTGAGTGACGTTATGTCTTCTGATGAGACAAAGGCATATATTCATCTACATGCATAAAAAAATATCCTGTGCAAAGCTCAAACGCGACATCACATCACAACAAAACATCGAATGAGATCAAATAATGGTATCTTATTAAGAATACTAGCTGACCCGCGCAACTTCGTCTGCGTCACATTTTCCATTAATGCTAAGCTCCTATTTGTCTTAGCGTGATGATATATGAGGAAAGTTTTGTTTATTTGGTCTCCTGCAACTTTGTTTTAAATATTGCTTTGACTGATATCTACAATGTTTTCCTGAAAAGTTCAAGAACTGTACGAAACCTTTAATATTTGCTCACCTTTTTGCAACTGTCAAATAACAAAAAAACAAATCAAATATGTTAAATTAGCTGACCCGTGCAACGTCGTCTACGTAACATTTTTCATTACTGATCCGCTCTTATTGGTCTTACCGTGATGATATATAGCCTATAGCCTTCCTCGATAAATGGGCTATCAAACACTGAAAGAATTTTTCAAATCGGACAAGTAGTGCCTGAGATTAGCGCGTTCAACCAAACAAACAAACAAACTCTTCTGCTTTATAATATTATATAGTATATTTATTAAATAACCCTCAATTGAGTTTTCCTAATCTCAATCTTCTATACTTATAATAAATCTGTAGAGAGGTCAATTCTGTACATGAAATATATTTCCAAAATAACTATCAGGGGGTGATTAGGGATCGATACTGATACCAAAAATGCAATCAGTACAATTTTTGTCTGTCTGTCTGTCGGTCTGTCTGTCTGTCTGTCTGTCTGTCTGTCTGTCTGTCTGTCTGTATAACCGTTATAGAAACAAAAACTACTCGACGGATTTTAATGAAACTTGGTACAATTATTATTCATACTCCTGAGCAGGTTATAGTATACTTTTCATCACGCTGCTATCAATAGGAGCAGAGCAGTGAAGGGAAATGTTGGGAAAACGGGAGAAGTTACTCCATTTTTTAAGCTTCCGTCGCGTGTGCAACCTTAATGGTGAAAGCTACACAGAAATCATGTATGACGGAAATGTTCTCCTTAAAATTATATAAAAAATATCCCACGACAGCATATGTCTATCTTTTATGATTGACGAACAATAACACATGTAACTCTCGATAGCTTAGCAGTTCGAAGCTTTTTGATTGTATTTGTCTACTCTTACGTTTATAAAACTCTCAGTCGTCCCTAATTAACATTAATAAAAGTTAAAATTATTAACTATTCCTTAAAAAAAGAATCATAGAGATTGGTATAGAAACACCAAAGTTATACATGAAAAACGCTAATAATAAGCCATCGCGCGTGAATACTGAATCATGCTATAAGGATTATTTTTGTGGTCGCGGAAAACGGCCTACGACAGTTTGCAATATCCTTTAATAATTATAATGTCGAGGGGAAGATGGTTATAATTTCGCTTTACACCAAACGAGTAATATTATAAATGTGAAAGTTTGGTTGTTTGTTACTCAATCACGCCAGAACGGCTCAACGGATCTTAATGAAATTTAGAACAAAGATAGATTATAGTCTGAAATAGCACATAAGCTACTTTTCATCCCGGGAATATGTTCCCTAGGGATCACGCGGGCGCAGCCGCTGGCAGAAGCTAGTATATAATGTTTATATAAGTTCGATGTTCTCAAAACTCTCTTTCACATACCGCTATTGCCCTTATGACTTCACCACATACAACTACATTCGTGTAGACCTACAACTTTACTTTTACTATTGATAGGTACACGTTTGAGCACTATCCCACCTGATGGTAAGCGATGATGTGGTCTAAGATGGAGCACACTTGCCTAGAAGTAACCTATTCACTCAGGAAACATACCATATAGGTACCTTCACAAATGCCAGCGTGAGGTATGTATCGAATCAAAGACGAGTGTGTATCAGAACGCTAGTCACCCGCACTGATGTCCTCAATCGTACTCAGCGAGCCAATCCATACCGCTCGAGCGTTGCCAGTTGCGAATACGTTGCTGCTGTGAGGACACAAGTTATAGGAGACAACTATCGATACATTTTTATAACGTTTGTTTTGTAAAAAGAATATAAAGTGCCAGACAGTTAAAAAAAAAAAACAAAAAAGTCGTCACAAGCAAGCGTATAGTGCTAACGTTCAAAGTATCACTACTTATTTTAAACAAAGTTCTCCAACCCGTCTGTCTGTCTGTTCGCGATAAACTCAAAAACTACTGCACCGATTTTCGTGCTGTTTTCACCAATGAATAGAGTGGTTCTCGAGTAAGGTTTTAGTAACTTGTCAAGCGGGCGAAGCCATGGTCAGCAGCTAGTTTACTAATATAGTACTATCAATACTCTATCTCACACAATCTTCCTCAGAAAATAAGCAATGTCTGGGTTCTCTAGGATCTTGTACTAGGACGTTGTAAATCGATGACATGACATGATGATATTTGGTGACAGCCATTTTGAATTTTAGTATGACGCCAATTGCAATCATAGCAAAAAATATAGCTTAGTAGTTTGTGCCAACGGCTTCGCCCGTGGGAGTATCGGAAATTAAGCCTCAAACCCACTGCGGTGCACGGTATCCACGTCTGCGGCGCATTTTAGCTGCGTGGATTCGTTTTTTTAACAACGTGGGTCTACGTTTTCACTGAAGTACAAGCTAAACGACCACGACTGCGTACTACTGTAGCGTGGCCCACCACGGCACAGGAAGAGGCTACGCACATTTTAGCGTTGCGCTACGTGAGCAAGCCAAGCGTGTGTTTATGACGTCCCTTGATTCGTTGCGTCTCCGTGGGTTTCAGTGGAAATAATCACATACATTTTCATGCAAGGCGAAGCCTCACACGTGCGTAGCCTCGACGTGCGTTGCGGTGGGCCACGCTGCAGCTATGTACGCAGTCGTGGTCGTTTTTATACTAAGGGGATTTGCTCCCAGGATAAAAAGTAACCTATGTGCTATTCCAGTCTATAGTCTACTTATCTCTGCGCCAATTTTATTCAGATTCGTTTTGCCGTGCTGGCGTGATTAAGTAACGAACATCTTCCTATCCATTCATTCATTTACAAAAGTAGTAAGGTTATACTTCTTTCTTTAACTAGCTGACCCGCACAACTTCGTCTGCGTAACATTTTCCATTATTGCTCCGCTCCTATTTGTCTTAGCGTGATGATATAAAGCCTATAACCTTCCTCCTTATATGGGCTATCTAACACTGAAAAATTCTTTCAAATCCTGAGATTAGCGCGTTCAACCGAACAAACAAACAAACTTTTCTGCTTTATAATATTAGTATAGATTAATTTAGTTGAAATTCAAGTCTAATACACCTCCACAATAACAAGCACAGAACTAGGCAGAAAGATTAATAAATCTTCCTATTCTGGCAAAAAGACACAACATTAAATCAGAATGAATTCAAAGCACCATTAGATCTGTGGTATATAAATTCAAATGACACCACATTACCATTCCAATTGGCAATTTAGGAGCTAAAGAGAGCATCTCCGTATGCAAACCATAAGCCGTTTATGTGACAGAGAGTGTCTTACTCCGCTATAGGTATCTATTATGGTTTCTCTTCAAACATAAAGCTGGTATTTAGACGACAGTTTCTTTGTCACTGAGTACGGACCCTTTTCCTGTCATGCGTGTTTTCGTCCGTAGATCCGGTCGATTCTGTAAACATTACGAAGTGATCACGAAGTGAGCTGTCAAATCATCTAAACAAGATAGAATGACAGTTCACTTGCCGTTCACTCCACATAAGTGTACACGATGAGATGTCATCAAAATAGACCGGCTGGTCCGCATGCGGGATAAAGCACGCTCCTGGCCACACGTAGGACAAAAATTTCGTTTGCCGCTGCAGTGTCGCGCGCAAAGAGTTGTAGTTTTCTGTACATATTTTAAATTTGGTGTACAATAAAGTATATATAAATAAATAAAGAGTATAAAAGACTTAGCACACGAGGTTGTCGACATGTGGAATGTGGACTCGGCACTCATGGTGCCGATTGTCGTTACGGCAAATGGCCTGATGGCCAAAAGCTTCGACGACCACCTGACGAAACTGACGTTACGCGTTTGGGTAAAGGGCCTGATACAGAAGGCAGTACTTCTCGATACGGCTCGTATTGTGAGAAGGTTCCTTTCTTTGGAGCCCTAACCACCGGTAGCTTGGACCCTGCTCCCGATGGTGACGCGTGTCACCGGTCGTGCGGGTCGCTCGCATGGTCATAGTCTACGACCATGCGTGCGACCCGCTTCACAATAAAAACAACACTGAAGACAGAAGAACGCCGCGCGCCGTTAAGAAACCTGTACTTGCATGAAAAATAAAATAGACTACAGTGACTATTGCTTATACTCGTAGCAATTGAAATTGTGGCTTTAAAAACATCCCTTCACACAATAAATTTTATCGTTTATAGGACACAAAATTATATTTTTCTGGATCTAAACATTGCTTCGTCTTTACTTTGCTTATTAAAGGGGAGAGACGACAATGACTTGGCAGATATGTTTTTAATTTTAATTCTTGAATACATGTGATAGTAATAGTAACATCGTAAACAGGTGATGTTTTAAAGTGTGCGTGGAAACTAAATGGCCAAATCCGAAACTATGAGGATTAGCAGAAGATATTCCAGGAGTCTCGAGCCATAGGTTTAGTCAGTTTAAAAAATAGTTACCTAATAAAAAATTGTTAGATTTGATTACTGCCTAGGAATACCGATTTTGAAAAAAACAATGAAGCAGTTTTAGTTATCATGATATGTTTTGGTGCAAAAAACTGTTTATGGTATAATTTGGATCTTGGTGACCGCGACGCGCGACCACAACCGACAGCCGCGACCCACTGCATTGTATGAATAAGTATCTAATAGAACACATATGGGTGCACGCGACCAACTTGTCATTGTCGCCGGTCGCGTTCGTCAAGATCGAAATTGCACCATCATACTAAATGCCGAACCGAATATTAAAAAAAAAAACAGTTATCCTGACAAAAATCCCCATCTATGCTGGTACATTTTCTTAATTTAGCTCTACAACGAACATTTCGAAAAACTTTATACCACATAAGCATTTATTACAAGCCTTTCTCCACTATTATTTTATTCTCCAACATTTCATACGCAATCCGCTACACCCTGCGACTTGCACGTATAAATTGTGTGCCAACGATGCACCGGAGCTAAATCGTCGTACATTTGTTCAAGTAACACCTCTATTTATTTTAGAAAATGCTACCGAAGCCCTGATCAAAACGGAGATGTTCCTGCTTGACATCTAAATGTGGGGCCATGTATTGTGACCTTATTTTCTGTAGCTGTAAATAGTTACTAAGGATGTTAGTGAGGGGAGCTCGCAGGGGTATTCATTGGGGCCGGTGCTCATTGAGTTTTATGTGAGAAACAATTGGATCGGAAGATTCAAGCATTATAATACCGTCAGTTAGTAATGTGTTTATTTTTTAAATTTAGTAGCAATAGGTTTTTCCTGCTGAATAACTCTCGTTGGATTTCTCTGAGTTGTCGAGTTTTTTTTCCGAAAACAAGTTAAGCCTATTGTGGAGTTCACTATCGCTGAATAGTGAACTTCCTCCTAAAAGCAAGTAATTTATATGTTGGATTAACCCATACCTAACTTGTTCACAAAACTACTGTAATCATTAGTATTGTGAACTTCAACTTCAACAATAGGGACAAAGTACTTTAGTACATAGGTACCTAACACAAAACATGAAACCCAACGTAACAACGCCCACCATCGCTACTATACAACGCCTACCATAAATCCTTCAAACTTCAACAAGCACTAGAAAATTTCGTAAATTATTTTGCCTAAAACAAAAAGCATAATAAACTGTCCTCTAATGATGTTTGCGTACCCAGGAACAAACAAATTGACTAGCAGAACCTGTCCACCATTGTTTTATACAACAATAGGCCAAACGTGAATAGCCGTTGATTGTCGCGATGCGAAGCAAATTTAATTTTGTTCTGAACTTCGGAAAAGGGTGTCTGTATGGCCTAGTACTAATTTTTCGCACGTGTGTTGAGAGTTTGAAAATGGAACTTGGTTAGGCATCACAATGGCTCACCCAATTTTATTTCCTACTTTCGCTCTAGCAGTTTTCATGAAAGTACCTTACGTCAAATTTTCTAAAAAAAAAAGAAGAAAAGAAAAAGAGTTAATTTGCGGCCAATATGACGCATACCAAAAATACACAAAAATTACAATAAATTATAAACATGAAAAGTTGGGAAGATATGCGTGAAATCTGCGCAAAGCGGCCATCTCTCAGCATAATGCTGGGACTGGGCAGCGCTGGTTTTCTGAATCCTTTTATTATACCTGCACAACTTACTCCGTTTTATTGATGTTCACACTTGTTGCAATAAATTATATACAAAATAATTTTAGGTACCTACTTTTCTCTCCGCCGGCGATCAGCGAGTAGCGAGTAAAGATTCAAACTCGAAACGAGTTGGCGAGCAGCGAGTTTGGACGCTCTGTTATAAGCGAGTGCTTTTTTTCGACGGGCGACTACTCGCAATACTCGCTCCGGCCCGCACTATAGGTAGAAAATACTGCTTGTTGGTGAGTTCTGTCCGCCAATTGAGCATCGTCAAGCGAGTGTCGCTGAGCGAGTAGGTACAGTCTTTGATAGCTCTTGTCGCTGCTATCAACTAGAGGTAAAAGCCGCTCGCCTGAAGTGTGAAAAGCCAGTTATCGACTATGAATGTTTGTTTCTCTTTTACTCATACCAGATCTTTATCTTTTGTCACTTTCTCTTCTTTATCTTTCACTGCTCCGTGAGGGAGAACTAATGCTCCCTCACGGAGCTTTGTAATATCTTCTGTTAACTACTGAAGTTTTTCAAAACTCGGAAAAAAAAAAACTACACATTGCATACGGAATCGCGGGCAAAAGCAAGTTTATTTAAATGTCTTTATTAAAAAAACAAAGACCTTAAACTTACAATTGGTCTCGTTTTTTTTTTAGAAAAAGAAGAACACTGTTTTTCATACTTAATTTCAACAAAAAAATACTAATGTGTTAAATGACTTTACTTGGCAACTACACAAAAATCCAAAATTTCCTCATATTTCTTTAGCTATCTCAAAAGGGAAAATATTTTTTTTTTCATTTGAAATCGAAATAATAAACTAACTACTGTTATCTTGAGTTTTATAAAACTGTAGAATTACCGTGCCTAGCAAATACGCATAACGCATATCAATAGGAAAATACTATAATGAAGAGGGATTGTTGTGGTTTATTATCAGTTCCTGGTACCAAATTTGGCACAATTATATTCTTTAAAATAGCTTATTTATCTTGAATACGTCATGGAATGATGACGATTAGTTCTAGAAAACTCGAGTTCGTCGCATTATTGCCACAATAGCAACTATAGACTTTAACTAAAATGTGGTTGTTTAAGGATCTTCTTCTGTTCTTCGCCATAGCACTTATAACAGTATCATGTAAGTACATTTTTTTTAACGGGGGAAAATCCTCCTTGATGTCCTCCACCCTGGGCCGGCCGAGGGGTCTGTCAGACTCTTACTGACTAAAACCACCCCGGTGTTCTATCTTCCACCTGCGCCGGGGATCGCGGGAACTAATGCGACTTCCGTAATCCCCGGCTGGTGCCAGCCCGCTTCCGCGGGCCATCTCGGGTCAGCGGGGGGAGTGAGGTGTTTGACTCCCCCCGCAACGTCATAGACGGGCACACGGAAACACCACGCCCTGCCAGCTCGGGTCCGGATGAATGGGAGGCGACAGACATTCCCAGGTCTGTTGCTCCTGGACCCAGTTAGGGAGGCCGGAAGAGGGCAGCGTATGCCCTCCTCCGACGCCCGGTGCGCCTGCTGCGGGTCGGGAGAGCGGTCGAAATCTCCCTTTCCCTTTCCGCAGCCTCCTTGCGCGCAATAACTGTTTCGCAAAAGGAGACCACCGCGATCATATAAGTACCCTAACCTAACTTCTTAACCTATGCCTAACTTTTAGTGCACCATAAATGTCCCCGCACCTATTGCTAGTCTCTGCATGGCCAAAATCAATCAGGAAGACTAATCATCATGACTATATCATAGTCATGATGATACAATGACTATAATTATTATAGTCATGATGATTATTATGAAAAACTAAGTTCTGCCAGCGTTTTCACCCGCGTGATTCCTAGGGAACATACACTCGGCTGGGAGGATTTTTAAAGTATGTTCATCGTCAAATCGGAAAGTTGCGAAAAACAACGGTTCGATTCCTGTGTAGGAATAACGATTTAAAAAAAATCCAATTCTGCAGTATTAGTTTTCATAAAAAGCCTATTCATTTCAAACAAACATACAAATATTTCCCCTTTATAATATGAATGTAGATTAGTGTACATGTAACAAAATTCCTGGAAACTTTATGAGCCTAATTTAATAAAATCACTTGGCTGTTTAGCAACTAATGAGCAGTTTTTAATTTAGACTCTGTAGTGTAGTTTCTCTATAGGATTGAATTAAACACATTAATTAGATTTTTATAAATAAGAGTTTGAGTGCTAGGGTCAAATTCTATTTAATAAAACATTCCTAGGTTTGAAAGTAACTTATTCAGTCCCGAGACAGCAATAGTTCGAGAGACTAAATAAGTTTTCATCCGAGGTAAGCACTGTGCTTTTCATTTCTCATTACAAAACACGAATTATCTAAAGAAAAATTCCATATCGGTATCTGATGAAGTCATCATGTTAATAAAATATCTGCTATACGAAAGTTTGAAAAAAACTCGGAAAAAATAAACAAATGAAGATCGGAATGCCGCTTTCCCGACTATTTTGTTTTTATTTTGTGACCGGCCAGCTATTCAGTATTTTTATTTGACGGCTGTCAGTTGAAAACGATTCCTCCTAGGGCTGCAAACGTAATACTTTCAACCCGGTCCTCAGGAAACTTCAGGCCTACTTTCCGAGTTAATACTCATAATGAAAAGTAATTTTATTTTAAAAATAGAGTAACTATCGGATTTTCATCGTAATGTTCTTTGGGGAGCAATCAGAAAGGATTTCCCGTAATTCCTATGGGAACAGGAAATGCGCGTTCGAAGTCGCAGGCAAAAACTAGTTTAACATACTTTATTGTAGAGCAGAATATAATACTATAGGGACACAATGGACACTACAAAACGATTAAAAAAAAACTATTTTAGATAATTATTATAGGCCAATATCTAAACTTGTTTATTTTTTATTGAATCCTTATGCCCCAAAATCACGTATTTTTTATGTTACAGTCGTGCAAAAGGACACTGGAGTTTTAGCCAAACCATGGCTTGGAGACTTTCCCGAAGCAAAACACCCAAGAAACCCGAGAAAACAATAATTGTGAATGAAAATAATAGAAATCTACACATCGGTAAAAACTATGGTGTCGACATTAGTAACCAATATTTACCTGTTGGTAATAATTATACTCGAGGAAACAATAACATGAAGAAACCGTAAAAATATTTTATTTCAAATGAATATATTTAAATTTTATTTTGTTTTGGTATTTATTTTAAATTGCAAACAACAAGTAGCTGCTTTCTATTAACATGCCCTTTGCTAAGATCACAATTAATGTTCATATTATGTTAAAATAACGGTGCAGCAAAAATCCAATTTCACAGACGTAAGAACGTCTTGTCCTTCGTTAGGAACATTTTGTCCTTAAGAATAGTTAATATCGGGATTGCTACAATGTACCTTTTTATTGATTAAGGTGCTTGCAATGGTGCCGAATTATCGGAAACTCGCAAATAAAAAGGTACATGGTAGCAATCCCGATATTAACTATTCTAACGTTAGTGACGGTGAAAGTCTAAAACAATATTTTGTCCTTTGATTGTGTGTCATTATGTCAGCCAATTGCCTCCCCCAAAGAGCGCCAACCATCCCAGTTCTGAGCAGTCCGCATCTATCTGTGAGTGTTACAACTCCAAGATATTTAGTCTAAGCTCCTGCAACCGACAGATCTCAGCATTTACCCGATATTAAGGTAACGACACCAATTCTCGGCACGTCTGCAAGATGCCAGTTGTTGTGTCATTAGTTTACCATGTCAAAGACGGACACTGGGTAGGGAATACCATGGGTTTAATTCGGCGATGTCTGGTGAAGCGTGAATGGTGTAATTGAAGGTGGGGTAAAATGAACTATTATTTGGTGAGGTAACATGAATGGGATCGTTGTAGATTAAGGTCTTGATGGTTTGTTTGATAGAGTTATCGAAGCCCCGCTTAATCGAAGCTCCGCCCACAGCGGGAGAAGACATTTGATGATTCCATGATCCCGTCAAAAATTAAGGGCAAATACATTTTATAAAAATAAAAGGAAGATAAAGCTCGCAGTTTGAAACGTACGCAAAATCCCCATGGGAAATATCTGTTTAAGGATAAAGAGTATGAGCAGTGATAGTATTTTGATTTCAATTTCATAATGATGGTGTTTTTGGCATATATTAAATACTATGCAAATCAAGAAATTATCTACGAACGTGAAGATTTTTAAGTTGATCGCGACACCATCCAATTTGTCAATTCAAGAGTATTTTTGGCGAGTTGTACAATTTTTTACACAAGAAACAATAGATCACGAATTCGATTTAGTCGTGATTGTTGTTATTTTAATGAAAGAAACTGATTTACTGTTTTAAACGTTGTTTTATTTTTAAGTAGTAGAAAATGGTTACATTCCAGTTACAAATCTATAACATCTATGGCTAATACACCGGACATAGTGTAGCCAACACACATAAAGAAAAACATAATTACATTGCTAGTATTCTAACAGTGATATAATGTGTTTCTGTGTCCCTAAGAAAAGAGCTGCCATCTGAAAAATACAAGTTTTAACAACATCAGAAAATATAAAACTGTTCCACAATAAGAACAG
This sequence comes from Ceramica pisi, assembly GCA_963859965.1. NCBI lineage: Eukaryota > Metazoa > Arthropoda > Insecta > Lepidoptera > Noctuidae > Ceramica > Ceramica pisi. Next base: position 22,070,056 of record OY982541.1, on the reverse strand, counting down.
GTTACAGTAATCTTATCCTATGTAGGTACGGTCCGTACTCTATTGTGTGTTGTCTGCAGTCTGAAGCGTTATAATATCGAGTTCCAGGATTCCGAGCGATGTATCCTATCGATTGTGGACCGCATTGTTTCACCTTGAGAGGGTTCCGTACGTGTCTAAATGTACCGGTAACATGTCATGGGTCGGATTAACAGTTGAATGTGGTGAAGAGTCTATGTGAATGCGTAGTCGATTGTTGTTCAAAGAAGAACTCAATCTTTGTGTTGGTATGCAGATGGATATCTCCGTAATTGCAGGGTTTACGTGTTTTTTTTATGCTATAAGCGTGACAGCAGAGGCCTGGGCTATGTTCATTTATATTGTTTGTTTTGGTTGCAGGACGATAATATACAAACACGGTTAAGGGGTTGATAGTTTTAATAAAATCGTTTTAATTTTCAACTTATCTATGTCGTACTACAGACATAGGCTAGGCTTTGATTTCCAGACACAATACATTTATTTTACGAAATTTAATCGATTGTGAACCCCATTGTTTCGCCTTGAGAGGGTTTCGTACGTGTCTAAATGTACCGGTAACATGTCATGTGTCGGATTAACAGTTCAATATGGCGAAGAGCCTATGTGACTGCGTATTAGATTGATGTTCAAGGAACAACTCTATATTTGAGTTGGTATGCAAGTGTGAATATTCTTCGTAATTGCAGGGTTTACATGACAGTCTGCTGTAAACAATATGAACGAACATAGTAAAAGGATCGGGATTGCTGAAATCGCATGTTTATTAATGTTTACACCATGTTTTGAACCATATCATCACGCCGGTTAGCTGTGAATGGGTACGCAGGTTAGGTACCTGCGTACCCATTCACAGCGAACAACGATGCAATAACAAACTTATGTAAACAATTAGTTTAACACAATCCAGATACAGTTTCCACAGATTAATATACAAGTAAATTAACCTAAACGTAAGAACAAGCAGAAGTTCACACAGTTTAGAGAAGTCACAATTTATTATTATATACCAAAACCCTATCATCTATTCAGTAAAACACACAACACTACCTACTCGAAATCTAAATTCTAGCTAGAACCACGTTTAATTTCAAAGACTCACAAGAAATCGTTATTCAAGAACTAAAGCCAGCACTAACCTCATCAATAATATTACACCAGCTACTTACACCGGCTGAAGTAGTGGAGGAGACAACTCAATTTACCTATTAGGAAGGTGGGGGGAGCGCCCTGAGGGTACGTCATTGGCCCTTAACGACGTTAGCTAAGGAAGAATTGCGATGCGAATGTCAATATTTGGTGTCGTTACCTTAGCTATAAATAAATAAAATATCCTATAATTCATACAGAGTCCATTATTTGGTTAGTATACAAAAACATAGAATGTGGTATTAGTACTATATATTACTACTGGAAAAATACATTTACGCGTTATCTACATCTTATAAAACAAATTCCTCCACCGCGTCTGTCTGTCTGTCTGTTCGCGATAAACTCAAAAACTACTGCACCGACTTTTATGCTGTTTTCACCAATAGATAGAGTGGTTCTCGAGAAAGGTTTAAGTATATAATTTTTCAAGCGGGCGAACGCAGGCATCAGCTAGTACTATTTTTTAACATATTTACACCATAGTCACATGTAGGCCTATCCAATGTCTCAGTATGGGGCTGTCCGCTATAGCTCTCAGGATGCTGTTGGGGCTGGCGCGTACCCGGCGCATGGTGGCAGCGTATTGCTTGCGCATGATGGCGTGAAAACCATCAATCTCCGCCTCCTCGAACATGCCGGATGCACTTAAACAGCGCGGCAACCTAATCAACACCCTGAACGCATTATATTGGACTCGCAGAGCGCTGTATGCCCTCTGCGTATAGTTAACCCACAGACTGTATGTATAAAATGACTTTTTTTTTTTTTTTTTTAGTGATGGGAAATCATCCAATGACTCCTCCCGCTCTGGGCGTAGCGGGAGGGAGTGTCAGACTTCTACTGACTAAAACCCATCCATGTTCCTTCATTGCCCTTTGTGTTCCGGAGCCACGGTGTCTCTTGCGAATAATCCCGCGACTCCGACAGGCGTCGGCCCTTTCGGGCCCCTCTGTGTGCTGACTCTCTTTGAGGCGCGCGTGGAACACTAACGCGCCGTCGACACGGCCTGTCGTCACTAGACGGACGGACGGCGAGCCACCCATAGCTCGCCGTCCACAGGCCCGGGCCTACGGTGGCCGGAGGTCACCAGGTGGCCCCCGATGCCCGCGGCGTCCACCACGGCGGCCGGGACGAGAGGGTCTCCTCTCCCTCTCCGCCACCTCCTTCGCTAGCATGACTGCTTCGCAGAAGGAGGCAACGGCGTCCCATTCCGTCTCGCTCCGGACCATGACTTGGACCAGGGCCGGACGCGAGAGGTTGCCGCCGATCGCCGTTTCGAGGACACGGCGGTGCGCCGCCCAAGCGGGGCACACCTGCACAGTGTGCTCCACCGTGTCCTCCGGTCGATCCTCACAGTGGTGACACCCGGGCGTTTCCTCCCGCCCGATTCGATGCAGGTACCTCCCGAAACATCCGTGTCCGGTGAGGACCTGCGTCAGGCGGAAGGTGAGAACGCCGTGGCGCCTCTCTAGCCACTCCTCAAAGAGGGGACTTATCGCCACTATCGTGGCGTGCCCTGCACTGGGTTGCGACAGTCGTCGTCTCCATGACGCCATGAGATCGCGCCGGAGGTCTGTCCGCTGCGCGACAATTTGCCGCGTCAGCGGAGTTTCCCCCCGGCGTAGTACCTCCACGCGCCAATCATGCATGTATAAAATGACTGACAATACGCTCGGATCAGCGTAGCCTTTACGCCAGTCGAGCATTTCGCGAATCTGCGAGCGAAAAAAAGATGAGATCATGAACCGTCCACTCGAGACTTCGATTTTTTTTTACTATTGTTAGGCATACGTTTGACCACTATCTAACCTGCTTTCAGGAAACACAGACTAAGTCCGTGCAACAAAAAAATGCAGACAAATATCGATGTTATACAATTTTCATTCAGAGTTCAAAGTCTGTATAGGCAAAACTCCTTATTTAAAAAAGGTTTTTAACTACCATAAATCTGACTATTTAGTTCTAGACCCAATGCGAATAATATTGTAACATCAAATATCACAACTTTAAATCCTATGATTTGGACAATTTTAAAAAGGTTGTATAATTTATTCTACTCAATATAGGTTATGTAGCACTATTGCGTAGAATAAATTTATTGGACCCGTTTTGCTTAACACTGAAGCTAGCTCGTTTTCATTACTGACAGTCGAACAGCTGGTTCGATGGCCAAAGCTTCATACGGTTTTTAAACTTACGTAAAATCTCGAGATTTACCTACTTAGTTACATAATTAATCACGCATGAACCTTATTTTATTTTTTCACATTATGGTCAAAGCAGCAGTTAAATCCGAAACGTAGTCTAAAGAACAGTACGGCCTTTAGATATCAAAGCTATTTATATAGATTGTATAGGTACTGTAAAACTGAACAAAACTATTTTCAGTTTAACAGTTTACGTATCTACTAAATTAATCATGTAAAAAAACCGACACTTGCTAATCAGGCTCCCACACGAAGGGTTATAGAAAAGAATAGAATAGAATAGATCGTTTATTTGCACAGAAAGTAGGTACAATATACAGATGTTTTTTTAATATTAAGCGATCCATATACTTTCTACCTTAACTAAGGCATGCAACAGTTTTATGAAACTTATCAATTCAATTAAACAATATTATTATAGTACAGTCATAATACAAGCAAAATTCAAGTACAATGTCAGAATAAATTAATAATTATATTCACAAATAAAAAATATTACAAATAATGTCAGAAACCAATTGAATTAAAATTATAGAAAGGTACATAAAGAATGTCAATATTAATTTAAAATTTATCATTCAAAAAATCGCCTATCGAGTAATAACATTTATTAGTCAACAACTCTGTCAATTGCTTCTTGAAAACTGGAACTGTCTGTGTTTTTATTTCATCAGGTAATTTATTAAATATGATTGGGCCCATACATAAAGCACTTTTCTGTAATAAGGCGGTGTCATAACTTCTCACATGCAGCATGTTTTTATATTGTTTTCGTATTGGCCTATTTCTATTATCAGATGCTTTATTAAAAAGATGCATATTGGACTTGACGAAAACAGCAATTTCAAAAATATAAAGAGATGGGAATGTAAGTAATTTTAGGGACTTAAACACCAAAAACAGGTTCCGTACCATAAACCTTGATTTTTATTATTTTTTGTTTATAGCGACAATAGAAATACACAATCTGTGAAAATTTCAACTGTCTCCCTATTACAGTTCTGGAGATACAGCGCGCTGACAACCAGGCGAACGACCGGACAGCGGTCGCTTAGTAATAGAGTACTGTTAGTTACCTTTTGGTACGGAACCCAAAAAAGAATTATAGCTTGAATAAAGGGTTTGAATGAAATTGTGTTGGATAAGCGTGTTGCTAGCCAACATCTTAGTCGGGTTTCTAGAGATGTTTGTACAAAGAGAATGTTCTTGTCAAGGCTCAACTAATAAGATGGATGGCTTTGTTAATTTATCATGTTTAAGTGATCTTACATATACATGTATTCATACATAATCCAGATCTTTCTTAGAATTTACACAGACGAAGCTGTTAAATTCACATCTTCAACCCGTCAACGCCGGCTGTCACTGAAAACCAGTTCTGTGGCTCTGTCTAGCACACGAATCACAGCATTAGGCTGCGTTTCCACCAGAGATGTGTGATGGAAAAGTGTCGTGCGAGGATGTCTAGCTGTGCTGTGAAAATGTGTGGATGTTTCCACCAAAGCTGTGCGATGAAAATGTGCCTACGAGGATGTGTAGCGGAGCTGTGAAAATGGGCATAAATGTGTGGTGCGAGGATGCGTTACGAAGCTGTGAAATGTGTCGACGGGGGTGCGTTGTAGTGGAAGCGGAGTAACGCGAACGCCTGCCTGCCGCTCACGTCTCGCTTTGCTGTCGTTAGCGCTTGTAGTCGTACGCATGTCGTGCGGTTGCGTGGCATAATGGAAGAAAAATTAACTGGCTGGTACAGTATGCGCAATTTTCGCAACACATCCTTCTCAACACACATTCCTCGCAACACATCCCTCGCACACATCCCTCGTACACATCCCTCGCACACATCGCTCGCTTGTTTTATATGCGCAAATCTAGCTCCGCTGAGCCGTTTCCACCAGAGCTGTGCTGACCGAGGCGAGGTAAATGAAGCGATTTTAGTGGTTCTTTACAAACAAATTCCTCGCTACATATGCTCGCACATCTCTGGTGGAAACGCAGCCTAATGCTGAGAGATGGCCGTTTTGCGCAGATTTGACGCATATTGACCGCAAATAAACTCTTTTTCTTTTTTCTTTCCATCGTAGTGTATAAATGTTTTGCTTTTAAGAGATATCTTATTATGAAAACTTCATGCACATATAAAATACTCTATACGCACAAATCAAATAAAATAAAATACACAAAACTTCATGCACATATAAAATACTCTATACGATTACGGATTTAAAAATCTAATTTCCAATTTCAGAAGACATTCCGTTAAAAAAATTGATTCTATTTAGGCCGTCGCTTCAGTCGGTTTATCGAGAATTGAACACTTATTTATTTTGCTTTATCAAATCAACAAAAATTCACGAAAATAAAACGCATCAAATGCCAATTTTAATAAGTTTTAAACAACTTTCGCTCTTATCGCAAACTGTCAAAAAAACCTTAATTTTCATACATTTTGGACAGATTGCGATTGAGCTGCGAATGCGAAAATTAGTAGAATTGGCACTATGGAGTCGACTATTGACATCAATATTTGGTAAAAAGTTTACAAAAATGTGACGTCACAGGAGTTTGCGACGCACTCTATCTTCTTAATTTTTTCTTTATGTGAAACAAGTTAAAAATAATTTGCTATATTTTTGGAAATTTTTCTCAAGGACAAATTATAATATATGTTTTAGTCAGTTCAATAGTCAGATAAATTTCATGGAAAATATGTCAAACAGCCATATTTATTCTTCAGTTCAAAATGATCTAACGAATGAAAAATCAGCCCTCAGTCATCTTTAACATATATTTTTTTACTTTGGCTTACTTTATTTCTACAAACGCACAAGTAAATCCAGCTCAAAATGACACGGGATAGTATTAATCAATCTTATACTTGTAAACAGTGCTAACTCAATATTCTTGAATCATAATATCATTGGCATCAACAACAAGGGAACAATGACTTCTAATTGGGTGTTAACAAAAAATGTGACAGAGGAATTTTATAGAAAAAAGAATATCCCTTGAGTCGAGCTTATAAAAGTAGATATAAAAATATGGCGCCAGATTTTGATTCGCTTTCTTGAAATAATTATGGGATTACGTTTTTTAGGGAAGGCAAGAATTTCTTCAATAAAAAATGGAAGAATGGCGTCAGGGGCGGAATTCGGTCGTCAGATTCAACGTTCCATTTAGTTTGTTCAGAACACCTCAATTTAATTATTTTAAGTAATGTTGGAAGGTTTTATTTAAATAATGTAAAACGTCGGTTTATAAAAAAATATTCACATTTTGTTTATTTACTAAAAACTTCATGCACAAAAATATGGAACATAATAACTACGGCTGGTACTCTTAAAGTCTATAATAACTTATAATCTATGCTATATATTATAGCGAAGTCTGAAAGCAGCTTAATACCATAACAAGTACATTGTCTCATGCACGGTTTCTGAGGTACTTTAGCGGTCGTTTATCTGTCCGTTAATTAATAGCTAACCAATGGCGATTTGACAAACAACGTTATGGACAGATTAATAATCGATAAAAAATCGAGCATCAGCCGTTGAAAGCAAAATTGGTATTATCAAGACAACATAATTTAAGTAATATAATTTTAGCCAAATAAAATTTATATGGTGGTGGTTTCGCATTATTATTTTTTTACGATAAAACCTTCTTCTTAAACAAACTCATTTTATACGTAGGTATCTACTTAATAGTCAGCCTAAATTATTCTATACCTAAAAAATATTAGTATAACTCAACTTTTATTACATTTTTCTCCTCAGAAAACTACTTAGAATTTCGCTTACAGGCATTGAAAGCTCTAACTAAGCTTTTAGAGCAAAAAAGGTCAAACTTTACGAAAAACACAACAAAGAAAAGATATAATTTACAGCATCCATTGCGCTACCAATTTAACGCTGTGATAACAAAAAATAACGCCATAATAATGTGTAACCTAACCTAAACACACACGGTTATAATGGTGGGCGGCCATGTTTGTTTTCGTGACCGTGTCAGACACGACCGGACGGGGATTATCCGGCTACTGAGGGCCAGTTGCGGGGAAAAAATTGACCGGAATATATATTACTGGCGATTTTGAATGGGTTTTTGCATCCATTTTTATTAAAATTTTGTGGTATTCGTTCGGATTATGTTTTGTTTTTTTTTGTCATAAAATTTAATTATATGGATTTAATACTTTTTGGCCAGGAACCTTTTTTATGAACTATATTTATGCTTTCGGTTATCAATTTATTTTTGTCTATTCTAACTTATATTTTAAACTAGCTGTCCCCTGCGGCTTCGCTCCCGTTTTGCCCGCATAGTTCCCGTTCCCGTGGGATTTCCGGTATAAAAACTAACCTATATCCGTCTCCTGGTTCTAAGCTACCTTCTAAGCAATTTTCAGCCAAATCGGTTCAGCCGTTCTTGAGTTATAAATAGTGTAACTAACACGGCTTTCTTTTAAATATATAAGGTAGATGTGAAAGATTGGATGTTTGTTACTCAATCACGCCAGAACAGCTGAACGCATCTCGATGAAATTTGGTACAGAGATAAATTATAGTTTGGAATAGCAAATAAGCTACTTTTATTCCTGGGCATATTTTCCCTAGAGATCACGCGGGCAAAACCGCTGGGAGAAGCTAGTACAGTAATAAAATCGGTGTTATATTCTATACTTACATCACATTACGATCATGCTGAATGAGAAACGCTTAAATCTTAAGAAAAAGCCAATAATAAATAAAAAAACCGGCCAAGTGCGACTCAGACTCTCAATCAAAGGGTCCCGTACCATAAACCGAAAAAAATACTGTCTTTAATGGTCCCTTTAATTTATAATGAAATATAAATTTTTACTATTTTTGTTTTGTTATATCAGAAATTTTTGACTGCACATTCTACGAACCTAACCTATCTTTTTACCTGTTACGGTTCTTCAAATACACCCGGCTGGTCGATAAGCGGAAGGACGAACGGCGGAGAGACAGACTGATGGACAGCGGAGCTTTAGTAATGGTGTCCATTAGTTATCCTTTGGGTACGGAACCCTAACAAAAATAAAAGCTCAATCCACTTAGTCCCAAGAGACATATCTCTTAAAACAGAACACAAAGAGAACAGAACTAGACGAAAGTAACACAAACTCAGACAAACATTTATTAATACTTCCTAAAGTCAAAGACAAAACTGCCTTTTTAATTATTAATACGAAACGGATAAAGCTTCAGGAGTAAAGCAATCAACTTCTTCTGTAACTGTCATGTATTATCAAATGCTAGAGCTTTCGGGGGAAAATACAAAGAAAAGTTTACAGACCAACATCCCTCTATTTTTACAGTCACAAGGTTGAGTTTTGTGTAAAATGGATGCAAATGAAAAGGTCAAAGAATTGGCTATATCTGATGTTACGCTGAACGTTAGAAAACAAAGAAAGTTCGCGGTAACTTTGATAGACATGTTCTATTTCAAAGTTTGTGCATTATTATAGTTTGAAGTTCCGGTTGTAACCGCCTCGTTCCGGATAGAACTGGCTTCATCCGGTACCAACTTGATATTTTTGTAAAATGTTTTTGATGGATGGATGTTTTTTCTTTGTAAATAAGTTTTATAGCAAGTTGTTTGTCTTGTTGAAACTTTCGACAATAATATTTGTATTTGCAAATTACTAATAAGCTTTATTATATCTGTCTGATATGTCTTAGGGCCAATTCTACGATCTTGCAATGTTCATCTTTGGTATAACTTGTAATGTTTGTTGCTTTATTTAGGTGAAATCTTACACGTTAATAACATAACCACTTCCTCTTATCCCACAGTTTACATTTAACCTGTTAATTTAGTCCCAATGACTTTTCATTTCAAGAATCATCGTTTAAACAAAAGTCCCTCAAGTTACAATAATACTTGAGAGGGATGGCCATTACTATCATAAATGGTAATAACCCCCATAACAAAGATGCTGTATTATCTCTGATAGGCTGCGTTTTGCTTGGGGATGCCTTTTTAACCGAACTCAAAAATGAGGAGGTTCTCAATTCGTCGGAATCTTTTTTATGTTTTTTAACCGGCTTCCCATAAAGGAGGAGGTTATCAATTCGGTTGTATGTTTTTTTTTTGTTACCTCATAACTCCGACAGTTATGAACCGATTTGAAAAATTCTTGTTTTATCTGAAAGGATAATTATACTTGCAGATTGGTCCCATTTAAATTTTATGAAAATCGGTTACGAACTTTGGATTTAAAATCGAAATAGCTGGAATTCGTTTTTGGATGATGGTTTTATGTCATCCAAGTAATCGAAATTGCGTATTTTGCTTTTCTGCGATTTTGCAGTGGTGTTGTTAGGTGTGGGGTACCACTAAAAAGTGAAAAATAAAAAACTTTTTACAAAAAAATACAACCGACTTCCAAAAAAAAAACTACAAAGTAAAAAATAACTTTAATTTCGGAAGTCGGTGTCAAAATACGAAGAAACTAACAAAAACACCGACTTCCGAAATTAAAGTTATTTTTTAGGGGTAGACTTCTGAAATCACCCATGTTCCTCGTGTGCGTGTGCCCGTTCCAGGTCTACACGGTAAATCTTTCAAACAAATTCCACAATAGGTTTCCTAATACTAGTACACTTTTCACAAATCAAAAGTGTTATGCTTAGGTTTGTTCCATACAACATACTGAAGTGAATTAAACCGAAAACGATGACTAAAAAACCTACCCAAATAACATCTCAAATGGTAAGTCAACAACAAATCCAATCACAATTTCTAGATTATTCCTTATAAGACGCTTAGCAATCACTTATGAAGCGACGACTGTTTTATTTTATGTACATTTTATGTCTACTATAAAATGTTATCAGCGACAATTACTTGGCCTGATTACTAGTTGATAATTACACAAGTTTATTGGCGACCCAACTTGAATGGCAATCGTGTTTGCGTGATTAAGGGCGGGTTGTTTCACGTTCACTTAACGCATGCGTAAACGTTAAAAATGGTGCTAGCTATCATTACTTAAATCCTTTTGAATTCCTAAATACGTCCAGTTCTTCTGATGACACAAATAAGTGGTGGAATGCAAAGAAAGCTATTTAGGTAGGACCCGTGTCAATAACTTAGCTATTGCGATGAGCAGGAATTTAGACCAGAATGATTTGAAACAACGCTTCTTATTTAACGAACGTTAAAGATCTTCCGTAATTGTTACTTTTTGACGTACGTATGTTACGTTAACCAACCGTTTGATACAACTCGCCCTAAGTGAGCTGTTATTAAGTTCAAGTGAGTCTCGGGAAAGTGGGTTTTTATCAGCAATATTAAGAAAATAATAGTCCTAGTTAAATAAGGTGCCATTTTAGTCGTCTTACAAAGGTGGCCGAACGCTAGGCAAGACTACTTTTTAAAAATAATTCATGAAGATAAAAAAAAAACTTTTTACAAAAAAAATACAACCGACTTCCAAAACAAAAACACTACAAAGTAAAAAATAACTTTAATTTCGGAAGTCGGTCAAAATACGAAGAAACTAACAAAAACACCGACTTCCAAAATTAAAGTTATTTTTTATTTTTCACTTTTTAGTGGTACCCCCCACACCTAACAACACCACTGCAAAATCGCAGAAACGCAAAATACGCAATTTCGATTACTTGGATGACATAAAAATATTATCCAAGTAGACGAATTCCAGCTATTTCGATTTAAAATCCAAAGTTCGTAACCGATTTTCATAAAATTTAAATGGGACCAATCTGCAAGTATATCCTTTAAGATAAAACAAGAATTTTGAAAATCGGTTCATAATTGTCGGAGTTATGAGGTAACAAACATAAAAAAACATACAACCGAATTGATAACCTCCTCCTTTTAGGGAAGTCGGTTAAAAATAATGCATTATAATTATAGAACACCCTGTTAATAATGTTTACGTATGTCACCGTTCCATTTCACGCCGTCCCCAAAATGTCACATGATCTTCTTATTGTGTGTGCAGTAAGGTCCCAAAGTAAACCCCACACACCCTAGCGTTAGAGTTTCTAAACCACCTCAAGGGCCTCTGACAGGGTTTATTTGACGACCGCTATTCGGCGGCCGGGACCACCGGCTTATACGTGCCTTCCGAAGCACGGAATCATCTTTTTATCGGAAAATCAGGTGATTCAAGCCTGCAATGTCCTAGCCAAACTGGAAACAATGTTACATGGTAAAGTGCTCACATTTTGACTTTTCAAAAATCATTATTGCTGATTCAAAGCAATTTTGTGTAGAGTCTAAAGTTTGTGAAAACGACCATAATGGTTTGTAGGTGGGGGATTCCGGTTCCTAGTAAATTGTGATAATGGCTGTGCCCTGCGAAACGTATGGTACAGGTGTATGCATAGGTAGGTACCACAGAAGATTTTTTTTAAGGGACTAGCCTACTCCCACACATTCCCAACCACTGCAACTCCTGAAAGCCAGAATCAACAGTGGCGACCACCAGAAAAACGCCGAGCTAATGAAGCCCGACGAGTACCGGAGAAACGATTCAACTGTCTTGGATTCCGCAACAAAATTACTCAGAAGAGTACAGTGGAGGAGTACGAAAAAAAAAATATCATTTCCACTTTAGAAATTTGTTTTGCTAAACAACATTCTAGCTGCTCTTGTCACTTTTTTGTGAGTAGGAAATCGTGAAATCATGTAATTTCAAATGCCCTTTGCGTTCCAAAAATAGAGATATACACATCATAACGCCTCAAAGTACTACAGAACACACAGTCATTTTTAAACACACGAGAAAACGGAAGAAAGGCATCCATTTTTGCAATCACAATGTTCAGTAAAATTATTACGGCGCCAACGTCATAAATATAAGGCTATGTACAGAACTCATTAAAAGTAAAGCTCGTGTGTTGGGAGGTGCTTCCTGCACAATTTATTGTGTGTCCCGGCCTAATGCGCCGATGGGAGAGTCTTTATTGCTAGTCTTTATGGGGGGAGCTGATGGCTTCATAGTCTTGGGTGGGAGTGTAGCTGTTTATGTATATCCCAGATTATGGGATTCAACTTCTATGGTTAAGTTTACTGTTCTGAGTCATATTTTGAGGAGTGTTTTATAGAATCTGAAGTCGACTTCAAAATTTTCTTGAGTTTTTTCTGACTTAAGGTGAGTTGGTTACAAGATAGTTGGCACTTGCACATGTTATTGGCTTTGCAGCATTTTACTGTATATTCTACCCGCCAGGAAGAGGGAGGCGACGAAAGCACAATATATTATCGGCACATCGGAAACCATACATAAAATCGGCCCCTAATGTCGTGTTTGGGCACATTTTAAGGAGTATATCAGCCATGTCTGACTGGCCTTATTTAGGTTTCTTTTTGGCTATCTTGTTTTTCCGGTGTATTGGATCTATGTCGTCAATACGTCTGTACTATTCAGCTGGTTGGTGATTTGTGTGGCTGACATCACTATAAATCTGGGCAACTCAGTTTTGCCTTGACATTTTCATTAGTCTACTTATTCCAAAGCAACGCTCGCATCTGTATTTCAGTGGCTATCTGTCAAAAATACATGATTTATTTTTTTGATAGATTGCTGGATTTGTAGTACTGGCTCAAGACATACCTGGACGGAATAATTTAAGTCAAGCTTTAGGCTTTGCTTTGAGATAGACTATATAAAAATAGCCTTGAAAAGCAAAGGGAATTAGGAGAAACACGGATGGGTTTTAGTCAGTAAGAGTCTGACTTCGCCGTCTTCCATTTCGGCTATAGCGAAAAAACCGATTAATGATTTCGCATAAAAATAAGTCATAGCATAGAGCTTATAAAAAACTCGATACTGAAAATAATGCGATTTTGCTAAGAGTACGAGTAAATTATTTTGTTAGTGTAACAACATAAAACAACAATAAACAAGTTTCGAACTGTATCTCGCAAACAACAAAATGAAACTTCCGTTTCAAAGGAAATATGTTTTAAAAACATATTCAGAGCCATGTACGAGGCCTAACAAATCGCATTTGTAACAGTTTATTATCATTTCAAACATTGTCTTTATTACCTGGCCATAAGGTTTCATTTCATGTGATCACGTCACAATCCAATTGAATTTTTATCTTTATTTCTTTGAAAGAAGATTGAAAATACTTTGATGCAATGATTTGAGGTAACTGGCAACCAATTTGAAACTGTATTTTATTGAAATAGAGTCCGATATTGAATGGAGGTTTTATATGTCGCATCCCACGTATGGTCAGTAAATTCGGATGGGACTCTTCCTGACCGGATCAACTATTTCAATGAAATACGAATGATATTGATAACACTGAAAGCATAAGGTTTCAGGGGTCACGCATTTATTGCCCGCACTATATCTTTTCAGGGATTCTACAGAAAAATGAGTGAGGTTATGTTAAGGGATAATTGGATGTTCACTTTTTGGGTGTTACTATGCCAAAATGAACAGACATTTATTTTATAATATTCGAACTTGAGCCTATATATCGCTGCTGAAAGTAGTCTTTTTAGGACAGACTATAAATGATATTTATTCTGTAAGTAGGTTGTAAGTAACTCTTTTACACGTCAATATTTTTTGGTCATTTTAAACTAGATGAGGCCGGCGTTTCCTAGCTGACTGCTCTGAGAAGAAACACCGAAACAAACTCAGAGGTCAAAGTCTCTATTAAAGTCCATACAATCGTACTGGTTAAATCATATGAGAACCTACATGGTTCTCATATGATTTGACCAGTACGATTGTATGGACTTGTGGTTAATGTCTGAGGTGGCATTTTGAGGAAAGTACCACACAGATTTGAGTGGACCTGTCCAGACAGTGCAGGCATTTGCCAGTTATCGTGTAGCTCAAACTTAGAACTTAAAGTACAGGCGTAACCTACCATTATAAGTTGGTCTCTTATTCTATACAAAATTCGCGTGACGCTAGACCTGATCAATGTCAAAGTGTAAACGGTCGACAGTATTTCAACTCAACCTTAAAGATTTTATAGATATAAGACTTGTTGTATGAATCCTACAGACATGATCCTATCCTATCCTCCTTACAAAAAATGCCTCCTCACTTATTAAAAATGCAAATTAAAAAATGTTTTTTTTTTTATTTTCGTTGGGTTTCCTCTTGACTCTAGTCTAGATTAAAGATGATAGAGACAAAGTCTACTATAGAGTGAGTTTACCCAGAAGTAGTCGGTTCACTCTAACTTTAAAAATATTAGGGTTTTGAGCGTTTCGAAACACAGACGGATAGATGTCTTTAGCTCCCTTTCACGTCAGAACGCCTGAAAGGACCTTTATGTTTGTCACAGAGGTAGATTATAGTCTGGAATAGCACCTAAGCTACTTTCATCCCGGGAATATCGATGTTCTAGAAGACAAACTTGCTAAGTGCAAAAATTTGTTTTTTTTTACATTTAAATGCCAAATGAACTGAAATGCTCATTTAGTACATTTGACATAAATCAGCGATGTTATGAATCAGGACATCACTATGGAGAGTATAGCACTTTCGTTCACTTTTGTGATGCATCATCATATTCAAACCCTTACCTCCAAGAACCTAAATGCTCATCCACCAAACCAAACATCCAAATAGCCGTTCAGATCAGTCATTGAAGAACTATCCTCATCACCACTAATTCGCTCGCGATGTCGAAACACACGATTCGTCGCCGTCGAATCGTCGCTGATTTGTCTCGGTAATGGCGTCATTTGTCTCGTGGTACGGGGCTGCCTGATGGCACGAATCAATTCTGGTGCCTATTGTCTCATTGTTTATCGGGTTAGGTTTTTCGAAAACGATTTCGTGAGGAAAATTGTTCTCTTTTCATGGAGTTTAGGGAGATCTTTTGGGATAGGTTCGATTAGAGATGTAATTTTTCGGAATAGATAGGTGAGATAATAGGTATCCGGGTTTTTTTATTAATAAAAACTTACTATTTTTAAGACTGGTCAGGCGAAATGACACTCTCGGCAATAGCGATTGTCGAAGAAAAAAATGATTTTTCTTCGCATGTCAATTAAAATCTACTTTTTGACAAGCGGTATTTTGTTATTAGAATGGCATTTTGTCTAGCAAGCTGTCACTCAGGAAGCTGTCTTGCTGAAATCGTATTGGATAGTCTAAACTCACGACTCAATGGGTCACAAAACAGGTCGAACCAGCATTGCCACAGACCCGCGTGAATGCTACTATCGTAATTTCAAAATATTAGTAATTAAACAGGTACTATTACGACTGCGTTTGTCAATATCATGTAACACTAGCTTTCTCGCACAACTTCATCTGCATCATGTTGTTCATTAATGCTCCGCTCCTATTAGTCTTAGCGTTATGATATATAACCTATAGCCTTCCTCGATAAATAGGCTATCTAACACTGAAATAATTTTTAAAATCGGATCAGTTGTTCCTGAGATTAGCGCAGCTTTACAATATTAAAGTATAGATTTGACGTTTTGATAATCGCTTTCGTCTAGCTACCAATCTTGTTGGAGCCGCTGGTGGAGATGACGGAATAAACTCGACTCCTTCGACAACGACTGGTTCTAAATAACCCTAGACAGACACAAAGAAGGCCATTATTTTAGTAGCCAGCAGTAGGTAAAAGTCATCATCTACCTAGCCTTTCCCCAACCATATTAGGGTCGGCTTCCAGTCAAACCGGATTCAGCTGAATACTAGTATTTTACGTATAGTGCCTGCCTACCAGACCTCCACGATCCATTAACTGGGTAACACGGTTCTCCTTGGCAAGGACTGGTGTCAGATTTTCTGGCTTCTGACTATCCGTAACGACTGCCAAAGATCTCCAAATGACAGCCGTGACAGCTTAAGGTCCTATCCGAGACATGGAGGAAACTCGGCAAGCGCTGCTTAACCTTGAAGATCGACCTGTGCGACTGTTAATATTTAGCCACGAGCTCCTCAGCAGCAGCAGTAGGTAAAATAGGCAACGAAATACTTGCTACTGGAATATCGCAAAAAATCCCAAGTGAAAACTCCGGACAGACACATAGATACAGCCAGAGTTATTTTCGCATTTACAATGTACAAAGCAGTAACAATGTATGTTTTTTAAGGCTCAAACTTATTAAAAATTTCATATTAGCAATTTATTTCCAAAATCTACGATAATATTATAAGGTTGAAGAGTTTGTTTATTTGTTTGCTTGCTTGAACGCAGTAATCTCAGGAAGTAATAGTCCGATTTGAAAAAATATTTCAGTTTTAGATAGATATTTATCGTGTAAGGCTATAGGCTATTTATATATATATCATCAAGCTAAGACAAATAGAAGCGGAGCATTCACGGAAAATGAAGACGAAGTCGCGCGGCTCAGCTAGTTACAAATATTATTTCACGGTAATTATTAAATCAGACATCATTTTATTTCACAGCCCCCAAGGGTGTTGATTTTATATTAAAACTAATCCTAAACTGGTTTTAACATCAAACATCTAACGTGGTTGAAGCTAAAGTCTTGATCAACAAACTTTGATGTGCACTAACCACTAGAGAATTCTAAACTTTGATCGGAGTGATTCAACTTCTGAGAAAATTTAATCGTTTTCAATTATTAAGGATTTAATTTTAAAATGTCAACTGGTCAATAAAGTTTTATTAGTTAGGCTTGAGAGCTTTTAAACTAATCAGTATCGATTTTTAAATCAAAATGGTTATCTTGTTTACGATTATGTAATGTTTTTAGATACTAACTAGCTTGTCTTATTCAAGAATGAAATGTTTTTATTGTTCTGTGTGGTATTTCTTAATTACATAGGTATGCAAGTTGTGTACGTACAATTTATTCGTTTACACGTATTAATAAATTTTAATTAAATCTCTAACTAAATCTTGAGAATCACATCAAAGTTACATACTTATAAACTTCAGGCGAGTCCAAAAAATAAATAGGTAGGTATTAGACGAACAATAAAGGTCACAAGGTAAAACTTGTGCATGATGATGATTATCTTTATTTTACACTAGCTGACCCGTGCAACGTCGTTTGCGTAACATTTTTCATTACTGCTCCGCTCCTTTCGTCTCAGCGTGATGATATATAGCCTATAGCATTCCTCGATAAATGGGCTATCTTACACTGAAAGAATTTTTCAAATCCGACCAGTAGTTCCTGAGATTTGCGCGTTCAACCAAACAAACAAACAAACTCTTCTGCTTTATAATATTAGTAAAGATTTGATAGGCACGCGTTTGACCACTATCTCACCTGATGGTAAGCGATAATGTGGTCGAGCTTGCTTAGAAGTAACCATTTCACTCTTGACTTTAAGACTCCCAAGTTATAGCTATCAGGAAACACAGACTCCGGGGGGGAATTCCACTCCTTAGCTGTACGCACTATGAAAGTATTCCCAAAACCTTTTTTTGCGTGTGGGTGGGATTTCCATAACAATGATCCCTCATTGATCATCAGATCTTGAGTTTATTCTGTAACTAGCTGACCCGCCGGAACTTCGTTCCGCCTAACATTCGATTCTTTATTTTTTTTAAATAAACATAGTCTAAGTTACTCCTTATTAAATCAGCTACCTGCCGATAAAAGTCCCGTCAAAATCGGTCCAGCCATTTCAGAGATTAGCCGGAACAAACAGACAGACAGACGACAATTGTAAAAAATGTTATTTTGGTGTGTGTACCGTATATATTATATTCGTTTACATGTAGTAAAAAACAATTATTTCAATATTACAAACAGACACTCCAATTTAATTTATAATTATGTATAGATGTATAGATAACACGTTACGTAAGAATTGTACAGAAGGGTTTTAATTTCGTCAACTGCCGGTCGATTTTGTTGACATCTCACCATGATCACTTAGGTGGAGTGAACGACCAGTGAGCTGTCATGCCATCTTGTTTGTATGGTTTAACAACTCATTTGTCGTTCACTTCGCCTAAGTGTTCACTACGACATATTTACAGAATCGCACTGCAGCATACATTATCTGCCTAGCCTTTTCCCAACTATATTAGAGTCGGCTTCCACTCAAACCGAATTCAGCTGAATACCAGTATGTTACGTGCAGCGGCTGCCTACCAGAACTCCATAACCCATTAACTGAGTAACACGATACACCTTGGCAAGACTGGTGTCAGATTTTCTGACTTCTGACTATCCGTAACGACTGTCAAAGATCCCTAAATGACAGCCGGGACCAACAGCTTAACGTGCTTTCCGAGGCACGGAGGAAACTCGGTATGTCAAGATGGTCACCCATCCACAGACCAACCTCGGCAAGCGTTGCTTAGCCTTGAAGATCGACCTGTGCGGCTGTTATTATTTAGCCACGAGCTCCTCTTTTAGCAATGCTGTTTACTAATAGCACATAAAAGGACAAAACTTGCATCATCTAAAACATTATTTAACTCTTTCCATATTCATAGCCCGTACAGATTTACTCAAAGTTAAGGTAACATATTCGTAATTGTATGCAAATCCCAGAATATTATGTATGTATGCCTCGCCTTAGTGACGCCATTTTCCTTCAGTCTATCCAAGCCAATAATCTTCTATCGGGTGCAGAATGTATGGAGGAGACGTTAAAAAGGTAAGACCTAGATCGAAGAAAAGCCTGACGCGTGAGAATATGTATGTATATCTTTTTTGATGTTCAGTATTTTTTTTTTTCGATGGACAAAGGCTCTGTGGTCTTTCTTAGGTAGTTGTTTTTACCCGGAAACAATTTATTTTTACGAAAAAAAGTTAATGTCATAATGTCAAAACGATTTTTGAACTGTGTTTTTGTTTGGAGTGCGTCTTTCGGTCTTTTTATGGATGGGAAATCTTCAAATGACTCCTTCCGATCTGGGCGGGAAAAGGACAAACCCGGAAATACATTCCCAACCACTGCAACTCCTGAAAGCCAGAATCAACACTGGCGAACTACAGAAAACCGTCGAGCCAATGAAGCCCGACGAGTCATGGAGAAACGATCCAACTGTGGCGGGGCGGGCGGGGTAAAAAGGAGTGTTAGACTCTTTCTGACCAAACCTTCCTCCTAATGCCCTTTGCGTTCCAGGGCCACGGTGAGTCCTTTTTCCGCAAATCTTTTTATGGTCTAGGTTAGGTTATCAAAAAAGGGAATGTTGAATTTATTCTATGGTTGCCTCAGCGATCATTTGTTTAGTGGTTGTATTATGATTTATTGATTGTTCCTATAATCCTTTTTAAGGCAGTGGCCACTATATTGCCACCAATTTTAGATTTTTTTCTCTAGCCTCTTTTTATCTTTTGGTTATTCATTTTTTATGTAATCGCAAGCCTGAAATGTCCTTTCAACGCATAATTTTTGTGTGTAGGGAATCGTCAGTCAATTGACACTATTCAAACTTTGAAATATAAAAACCGGCTATTTTGTGTAACGTGTAACAAATCTCTTGGGTCAAAATCTTGTGGGAAACTGGTAAAAACGAGTTCTGTAATTTATGACATTCGTTTTGCCAGTGTTGGAACACATAAACACGAACGTCTGCCAGTACCAACTTATCGGCGATTTCGTGTTTGCAGCACAAAGACTAAAAATAAAAGATCAAAAATTCAATGCTCCAGATGCAAGGTTCCTGTTTGTGTGGTACAATGTTTTGATATTTACCATGAGCAGAAATAAAAACTTGAATAAAAAATAAACCTTAAATTTATTTTTCATAGTCTTTTACAGGCAGCGCCAAATTTTCCAAAAAAAATCCCTTAAATTTTCAGGAAAATAAAAAATACATTGGGCATTAATACCATATTAGCTTACAATATCCGTTTAAATTAAATGCGCTTTCCTAGTTCCTTCTGCCTAAGGGATAATCTACTTTCTTTAATTTTTCATAGTACAGTTCTCCTGATAATCTCGTTCTTAATCCATATGTTAATCCCAAAGTTATCATACGTACAACAATAAAATAATTTATATATCATCACTTACAACAAAATGATCGCCAAATTTTTTTCCAACCCGTGTTGAGCAACCTGTACAGCTATATCATAGGCCTCGTTCAAATCTTGGATGGTACAGGTAGTTGTGCATGACGGGCAATTGAGGAGGAAACCTTCTTAATTATTAGAGAAAACTTTCAGAGCTGGTTTAGTCATTGG
The DNA here is from genome assembly GCA_963859965.1 of Ceramica pisi. Taxonomy (NCBI): domain Eukaryota; kingdom Metazoa; phylum Arthropoda; class Insecta; order Lepidoptera; family Noctuidae; genus Ceramica; species Ceramica pisi. Next base: position 22,049,558 of record OY982541.1, on the reverse strand, counting down.
GAGACCAGAGTTTGTGGAGAAAATGCCGTAAGGTTGAAGTTACCTAGTGCCAGCTGTCCAGGGAACGCCGGGCGTTTAGAATCGCAATACGATATTTTTAACGCCACTCGGGAGGGCTCCTTTCATCCAATATTCGTAAACAACCTTCATGTGTAGGTACATATTTGGAAGGAGGGTTAAAATCAGTTAGGTCGGCTATCTTCATTTTGATTGGTTGAATGAAAGCGCGACTACCTTCGTCGAATGTAATTTTTTTTTATTGTTCAGAAAAAAATACACATCATTAAAACAGATAAATCACTGGTCTCCACACTAGGATTCCCTGTGTCGTGGAGGCCAGTTTCTTTCATGGTGGTCCTAGTATATATAACAAATGAAAATTTAAACAAAAAACAAAAATTATAATTACAAATACAATGACTTGCGCACTGTTAGAACAATGTTGAGGTACCTATTAAAGGTAATGAAATATGTCGTGTGCTGTTTTGCAACAAAGGAACTCTTAAAGTAATAGGTATTCGAAGTGCACGTCTCTAATGGCTACTATTGATAATGGTGTACATTCTTGTAGCTAAGATGACGGCTGACAGGCTTAGGTACTGTGGACTTGCGCAGAGAAACAATATGAAGATTGCTATTCGCGATCTCTAGTGAAATAAAGTGATATGGCATTATGACGTGTAACAGAATAAGCACAATAGCTGAAAGGGGTCATTTTACTCATGATTATGAATTTTTTATTTTTACATATAATATTAAAACTTTTATATAAAGAACAAACTATATACACTTAAAATAGAAAATAAAAAAAAATAAAACTCCTAACTAAAATATGGCATCAAAAAGTTCATCCCCATCGCTATCGACTGGAAGTGAGCCCAAAAGACTGGCTGCATTGCCACGTTGTATGGCAATGCGTATCCTCTGTCCAAGGTAAAAGCCAGCTCTAGGACGCGAAGCGTCAACTAAGCGTTTTGCAAGATCTTTAAATAGGACGTGAGCACTCGGACCCCACGGTCCAAGAGTTTTAACCCCAAACGGCTCAAAAATGTAGTTGCCATTAAGGCTACTATATTTCCGCCGTTTGAGGTTTTCAGCAGCCGAAGCCGCAGAACCAGCACAGCACGACGAGCTAGGAAGATTGGAGGGCGCAAGAGTATCGACACAAGTAGCGTCCCACACTGATTATGAATCAGTTTTTCTATGGGACCAACACTAAAATAAATTAAAAAAAGAAACGGAACATTTTTTCGAGTTATAAATGCGTACATAAATGTATGGGACAGTCGATTTTCTTTTTTGCGATCAATGTCATAATATGTCCCTCTAAAAAAATTATTTTGTTTCTTTGTAATAAATATCTCTATCATTCATCATTAGTTTCATAAAGCGATACCCTCATTATTGACTTCAAAAAAGGAGAAGGTTCTTAATTTTTCTGTACATGTGTTTTGTGTACAGCCAAACAGCAAAATTATGCTGTTTACGAACCGATTTGGCTAATTATTATGGATATATTTTATCTACCCATTAAAACAATAATGGCAAAATTTCCAAAAAAAAAACAGTATCCTACTTAATTTTATGATAAACAGGTAGACTGAGCAATCCATGAATGTCATTCACAAGATAGAACTATTTTTACTCCAATGTGCGTACTGTTTAGCCCGATACCATAAACCTGTGTTAATCCTATCTTAGAGGTTCCTAGATAGTCGCCACACTTGATAAGAACCGCACCTGCAATGAAAACTGGTCAAGCGTTTGATTGCAATTTGTGACGTCAAAGGAGACCTTAATAAACTCAAGCGGGCCGGCACTAGGATTAAAATGACGGACTAGACAAAGGACTCGTATATACCTAGCCTTTAACGGGTATATGACTCGACAGATTGTAGATTTATGTAGAAGAGGGTACAGGATTTTCGTTTAATAACTGTCCATTTTGCATAGAGGGTTTGGTAAATACCTACTGTTTAAGAACTATTGAGAAAAGACTGTTGGAAACCCTATATTTTAAAGTACATTGCGTTTGATATATCGTATTTTGTAGTAATGTAACTGATATCGTCATCAGATTGCGTGATACCATGATACTCTACACAATACAATATATCAATCTATTCCTTCTGAATGATTTCGGTTGAAGCGGCCAATCTCAATGGAGACCAACGTCATGGGACATATTTTAGTGCACAAATGCGTGAACAAACACAGGTAACGAAGACTAGCCAACGGTGCGGGACATAAATTATTGTGTACAAAATCGTGACGGAAGAGAGAGTGCACCTTCATGTATCAGTATCATGGTGTCTAGTGGACTTCCTCCAGTGGCGTGGCTAGACTCAAAGGGGCCCTGTATCGAACATTTTTAGGGGCCCTTTTTAAGCGTATTTTTTTTAAGTAGGCCCTACTAGCTGACTGTCATGGCAGGCCACGAAAGAGACAGCGGTACTAAATGTATAGCTCTGCGTCCACACGTCAGGGCCCTTGCAGACCCGGGGCCCCGTATCTTTGATATGACTGAAACGGCGGGTAGCTACGCCTCTGACTTCCTATTTCATCAATCTAATATTCGGGACAGCAAATCGACACGACCGGAGAGAGATCTGGCGCAGGGTGTCACACCATCATTTTCCTAACTCCGGGCAGTCACACAGAAACTTCTAATGGAAAAACCAAATAACAATGTTTTTTGCCCGACCTGGGACTCGAAACCAAGACTCCAGGCTTGGCAGGCGCGCTTACAACGGCGGGACCATCGAAGTAGTACACAAATAAGAAGACGCTGAACAAGCACGTTTTCAATGATCGATGACTCGGTTCACATACAACATTGCAGGGTAAAACGGTCGGTTTACCCACATCTTCGGGGTTCTCCCAAGCCTTTAAGAAACTCATCAGGCAGTATAAAGCCTGTTTGCTAGATCCACACACTTCTGAACGTATGGCATGAGTTACAGAACTCAACAAACGAATACAACGCCCTATCGACTGACGAAATGAAAAATATCCCTGCATGCGGGCCTTATGGCATTTTTTATCAACCTTTATCGGCCCACTGCTGGGCATAAGTCTCCCGGTTTTTGCACGCCTAAGTGGTCACGCCAGCGGTCTAGGCCTTCCTCGGTGACGACTCCCGTACCTCTGTTGTCCTTTGCGGAACGACTCTGGCCCAGCAGTCTTGGGGCAATTCTACTAATTTTTAAAAACCTTTACCCCCCCCCTTTCCCCCTTTTGCCTTTTTTTTACCTTTTTTTTTGAAAATCAGTCGAATTGGCGCTCTTGATGTATTATCCACATAAATATGGCGTACGTTACAGTAATCGATCGTAACTTCTTTGTCGTGAAACATCTTGGTCTGAATCCAAAATAAGCTTAAGAGGTACCAGTAACTCCTCTACAATCTTAAAAGGCAAAAACGGTGCAATACAGAAATACCAAAAGAAACCGACGAATTATTAAAACGGACACACCCACAATACTATAGATTACAATAAAAGTTTACATCATATCGTGAGAAAGGTCATATTATACCGAAGGGAAGAAAAATAAAAGTGTATCCTTCTGAAAGACGATATTAGGACCCTCGCACATAGCCGACGTGCGTGTGGAATTTCTATTAGGTACCTAACAGAGCGTTTTGCTTTATGTTCTGTTTAGGAGATATACAGGGGCGGGTTTTGACGAGCTAAATTTAATAGTACGTTACTGTAGCGGCCAGCAAAACAGGCATTGAAAAAGGTTCGAAATTTAAATAAGACCTTTGATAAGTTACCTCCTCGGTTGTCATGTTTCGGAATTAAAGGTCGTTCTATTTTTAAATTAAAAGACAAATATGAGTTTAGTATGTTATTTTTTTGGCCGCAAAACAAGACAGATATGGATTTTCATACAATTTTTGCCGGCCATTGCTCGGCAAGTACAGCAATTTTGGTTTATCTCGAAGAATTTTGTTGAAATAATGCTCACGTTTCCAAGCATGTTTGAGAAAAAACTGTTAAAAAGGGAAAGATCATAAAAAGCCAGGGACAGAAATTAGTTAGTTCTAGGCAAGCAAGTACGACACATCGTCAATCACATGATCAGTTATCATCAGGTTGTGTGATAGTGTTGATATTCAATCATTTTGATGACACGCAGCGTTTCAGTAAGCAGCCGTAGTCAAATGCCGATTTGGCTTCCTTAAAGGAGATGTTTCAAAAAACTTTTTTACAAAAAAATACAACCGATTTCCAAAAAAAAACACTACAAAGTAAAAAATAACTTTAATTTCGGAAGTCGGTGTTTTTGTAAGTTTCTTCGTATTTTGACACCGATTTTTTTGTAAAATGTTTTTATTTTTCACTTTTTAGTGGTACCCCACACCTAACAACACCACTGCAAAATCGCAGAAAAGCAAAATACACAATTTCGATTACTTGGATGACATAAAACTATCATCCTAGTAGACGAATTCCAGCTATTTCGATTTAAAATCCAAAGTTCCTAACCGATTTTCACAAAATTTAAATGGGTCCAATCTGCAAGTATATACTTTCAGATAAAACAAGAATTTTTCAAATCGGTTCATAACTGTCGGGGCGCATTTATTTCAAGGTCAAAAAGGCATCAGAAGGCCAATTCTCTTAATATGAAACAACTTTCGCAACTGAATCGCAAACTGTCAAAAATGTATGAAAATTAAGGCTTTTTTGACAGTTTGAGATTGACATGCGAATGCGAAAATTTGTAGGGTTGGCAAACTGACTACGGTTGTTGTCTGACACTCTACATATCGTCGACCGTAGGTTCAATTGAGGTAAGGGACAAAATACCCAAAATGAGTTAAGTATACAGTTTTGTTCAGAATTTTTCGCTCTATCGAATGGTGTATATGAAAAAATTCTAGCTTAAGAAAAATGTCCCTTACCCTAATGATTTTTGGATCCAAATTTCGAATCAGCCCCATAATAACAATGTATCTGAAAAACTATGCAATATAGGAACTTGAAATGATGTAATTATTGCCGCCAATCCACTTGAAATAAGGTAAGGGTCTTCCCAATCAACGAATTACCATTACATGGTTTATTTTTGAAGAAACAATAATAAAACTGGCCTTACACTAATGTCTTTGTTATCTAAAAAAATTAATATCATCCATACTTTAAATGGATTGCACGAGTTTTGACATAGTTGTCCCTTACCTCAATTTGCATTGTCATACTTTAAGCAGTGTCAACGTTACACCAATTTGAATCGAATTATATTTTGGTTCGGTGTCCGTTACACTAATTTGCTGATGAGAAGTATTGAATTGTTTATCCCTGTTACCTTTATTTACACACACTTCTAACTTCATAACACAAGATAGCACGTACTTGCACTATTACCATCCTTTTCTATCTCACAACGTCTTTCTTTGTGCGAAAGAGAGGATGATACCAATGCGAAAGCAGCGCGCGGGCATCAAAAAAGTCGCTATCAGTGCGAGTTCATCTGTCGTTTGGTCGGGATTGTGCACGGTTTTTGACAAAAACAGTGTTAAAAATGGAAAAACAAAACCATTTAAACCAATTGCTTCGACGCAGACAGAAATTACTACAATTAGTGAATAAGATAACACAGTAAGTACATACATTTTGTTATACCTACTACAATCATTATGTTCTAAGCTGTCTGTGGGTTCACCTATGCCTATTGCTAATTTTGTTCGTTTATTTTAATAGATATCGATTCTTGTATGATAGTACCTAATATAAAATCATAATTTATAAAACTATTGAATGTTACCTAATTATTGTGTAATAATGGACAATAAATATTTACTAGGTACTCAAAGGCGCTGCCAAATGTTTACATTGATAACACTGTTTACAACTTATATTGTAATATTTCAGATCAAAAGATGAGGATGAGGAGAAAGAAGAAGATGAGACCAAACCTGCTAAGGTGATATCAATACCTCCAATGAATAAAAAGTAAGTTTCGCAAAGTATCTATATTCAAATACGTTATTTCAAGTTAAACAAATATCAACTTTATTACAATGGAAACTAAGTTGATTTCAGAGTGACTGTTGAAAAAGTTATAAAAATGTTTAAAGTTAAGGGGTTAAAGTTATCTTTCCATAAACTCATATTTGTTTACATTTTTGGCAAATAATAATTTTGTTTACATTTTTGCCTAATAATAATGTCGCGATTCAAATTTACGTGTTTGCTTACACGATACAAAAATAAATTAAACTTTGCGATTATAGGTTCTAGAGAAAACTTGATTGGAACAGTAGAAACGTGTTTTTTTTAGAATGACGTATCAAAATGATAACTAAAACTTAATGTTTGGAAGCGCTCGCGCGCCCTACGTCTTCGCTCTATGCCTTGTTCTTTTCCAAAATGATTGCATGTGAATTATAATTGTTATTAAATTTTCGTTCTTGAATACGAACTAAGTCTGAATGGAGAAGGATATGGGGTAGCTATCAAATATGATTTTAATTTTTACTTGTGTGCTTTGTAGGTCCGAGTCAACAGTAAGCTCTGAATTTTCTGAGAGTATAAATGACACAATTGAGGACAGTGATATTGACAACTCTAGAAATGACGAAACTTCCTTATCAGTCAGAGAACGAAAGTAAGTAAAATTTTATAAATAGTAAACATTTAACCTTTGCTCTTGTATTTCTCTGTTTGCAACTTGTCTGTTTTTCCTTATATTCTGTACAATTAAGTTTTAACTTACTTAATTGTACTTACATTTTCAGCTAATGATTTTGATAGTCACTAATACTAGAAATTTTCTAATTTGTTACTGTATCATTTTCAGATTATATTTGTTTGGAAAAACCGAATCCAATGCCTTCAACTCATCAAACCAATCTCCTGTCCAAGAAAAAGGCAAAAAAAACATAGTGGTGTATAGCAGTAGTGACACTAGTGATATAATTAACACATCCACAGTTTCTTTGGAATTATCTCATTCATTTTTCAATGCTTCATCGGATACGAGCACAAACTTTCAATTACCTGGACCCAATCAAATAGAAAGCTACATTTGTCATGAACAAACACAAGAGCCATTGAAAAAGCGACCTAAAATAACTATTCTTTCTGATGAGAAAGTAGATATCCTTAGCAATAATTTGTGTTTACCTAAACAGTCCATACAACCCACCATAACTGTAGATCACTACGAACCAGAAAAAGAGGCTATCTATTTCAATTTATGTAATGTCAAAGATGTCAAAACTACAAGCAATCTTCTCTGCAATCCCTCTCATGATTTGAATCTCACTCATGCTAAAACTGAGACTTCGTACTTACAAAACACGTCAGATGTTTCTCAACCAAATATAGCTGCTTTGGAAGTATCCGGCGCTACCAACTACGCGGCTGGCACCATCATTAGTGATACTTTGTCTTCAAACTTGCAAAAAGATGCAAATTCAGACGTATCTGGCACAAAAATTGAATTCAGCACCGCTCCCGGTATAACTTCAGACATTTGCATAGACGCTAATATTTGTAACTTGCAAGATCCAGCCTTGAAGTCTCATAGCTCACAGTCTTTCGCTGAATATATTTTCAGCGAAAATGTAAAGTCAGATGATAGTTCTCACAATAAAACTGAATCTTGGAATCGACCTGGCACTTCTTATGACGTAATTGAAGACTGGAATCAACCTGGCACTTCTTATGACGTAACTGAAGACTGGAATCAACCAGGCACTTCTTATGACGTAACTGAAGACTCAAATCAACCAGGCACTTCTCGTGTCTATACAGCGGCTGCGGATTTACTAGGATCTTCGAAGCCTGTTAGCAGTCCTGATAAGAACAAATCAAACTCTGAAGTAAAAAAGCGTCGCAAGAGAAAATGTAAGAAAGGATTTAAGAGAGCACATATTGATTTTATGTCGGATGATGAGTTCTATTCAAATTTTCCGGAAAATGAAGATTTTTCAGCTGGTAGTTCTGATGTGTGGTCAGTGAAAGAAAGCGAGGTATCTGATACATCAAGTAAATCACATACAAAGAAAAATAGCCGTAAGAAAAATATAACTAAACAGAAAACAAAACCGATCGAATCGAACGAGCAAGAGAAAACTGTTAAATATAAAAAGGAAAAACTGATTAACAAGCGAAAAATGATGAAAACGAAAAGAGTAAAGGGCGATGCTTACGAAACGTCATCTGGAAAACTTAAAGACGCTAAAAAACTACAGCCTAATCCCTGTCAACCAGGAAAATGTCCTAGGCAATGTTATGAGCTTTTAGATGAGAAGCGACAAAGAATTTTCGACCACTTTTGGAATTTAGATATTCAGCAAAAAAGAGATTGGTTAGTGCACTGTGCACTAAGAGTACCAATTAAACGGAAAAAGACTGATTCGACTGAAAGTAAAAGACAATGTACATACGAGTACTATATAAATGAAGGAGAAGGACGGAGACAAATTTGTCAAAAATTTTTGCTAAAGACTATAGATATTACACAGCAGTTTTTGTTATATACACTGTGTAATGCACAAGAAGAGGGTTTATCCCAAAAGGATAAACGAAGTAAACCAATTAGTAATATGAAATATGAAGAAGCTACTGTAAATGCGGCAAAGGAGTACATTGAGTCTCTTCCGGTACTACCTTCACATTACTGTAGGCAATCAAGCAATAGGCTGTATTTACCACAAGAATACAAAACTTTGACAAACTTATACCGCCTATACCGAAAATCATGCGAACAGAAAAAGATAAATTACCTGAGCGAACGTGTTTTCATTAATCTGTTCCATAAGGAATACAGCAACATAAGTATTCACGTTCCGAAGAAGGATAAGTGCAACATTTGTGCTAAACATGAAAACAATCCAAAGGAGGCAGAAAAGGACAAGGAAAAGATTAAAGATCACATGGAAGAAAAATATGCTACTTATGAAAGATTTACTAGTCATCAAAACTATTCTGTAAACAAGGACACTCTAGTGGCAAGCTTTGATTTACAAAAGATTTTAAATACGCCTCATGGTGATAATATTTTGTTATTCTATAGCAGAAAATACACTGTTTATAACTTTACGATTTATGAAAGCTCTACTCAAAACGGGTTTTGCTATGTTTGGGGTGAATGCGACGGGAAACGAGGGTCAAAAGAGATAGGGTCTTGCCTTTTCATGTATCTGAAAGATGTTGATGATAGAGGAATAAGAAAAGTTATCCTGTATTGCGATGCTTGCACTGGACAAAATCGTAATAGGACAATGCTGGCAATATTGCATTATTTTTTGTCAATATCCAAGAATGTCGAAACGATTCAGATTAACTTTTTACTGACCGGTCATAGTTACATGCCAGTTGACAGCATGCACTCTGTTATTGAACGAGAAGTGCGAAAATTGACTGTTTGGAGTTACACGCAATGGCCTAGTTACATGGAATGTGCTAGAAAGAATCCTCGTCCCTACGTCGTAACCGTTATGGAGCACAAGGATTTCATTGACTGGGACCCCGTTACAGAAAAACTGTTTCCACAAAAGACGAAGGACTTGCAAGTTACGAAAATTAGAATAGCTACGTTAAAGAAAAAAGACCTTACAACCATTTGGACTAAACACTCTATGAAGGAGGAAGCGGTTGTTTATGTCGTCAAAATAAATGGGGAAATGGCAGCCAAAAATATAGGGAGTAATCCAGAACGTAAAACGAAAAGTGGGAAGGGGAAGGGAAAAGGAAAAGGGACGGGAAAGGGTAAGGTTAAGAGTAAAACATCTGTTAATGTGCCGTCACAACTAGCAGACTCGCCTGATATAACAGTGGACAATAATTGCATAGAACTAAGACCTTTGTATAACACCAGGCTACCAATATCGTTCGCAAAATACAAAGATTTAAAAAAATTGTGTGTGAATGCTATGCCCAGTAGATTTCATCAAGATTATTTGAAGCTACCATATTGCGCTAAAGTGATTGACAATTTGAATCAAACGGACGAAGAAGATAATGTTGATGAAAAAAACGTTTAATTCTGAAACATTTATTGATCTCAATTTTATTAATATTTTTTTAATGATTATAATGATTAAACATTGATCTCATGTTGAAGGCTGATTAAGCGGTAAAGCGGTAGGTAGTAAGTAAAATTGATTATTTTAATTTGATTAACAATGCCGAGGCTCTATTAGGATAATTTGCAGCTACTTTTTTATTTGAATAAAAATTCAAAGTAATTATAGGTAAAATTGTTACCATTTCTTTTAATAATTTGATTACAATAAACATATTAAATGAAATATAAATTGTTTTATTAAATCTATACAAATTAGCTATTACAATGTACAAACATTTCATTTCATTGTACTATGTAAGCAACACATAAAAAACAGACACACGGTTCTAATACATTTTCATGTCTCTTAAATGATTTCTTGTAACAATAATAACGATTTCCAAATTTATGATATCTGTACGTCAAAAGTGTGTACTTCATTTTATGTCAAAAATCTCTTTACACTGTATTTTTTCCATAATTTTTTTCAACAAGTGCTTTACACTATTTTTTCATTAATAAATTGAATCCAACGCAAAGGTCAATTTAATGTAAGGGACGAGACTACAAGATACTTGGTCAGTAAGGGACATTACTAACAAAATACGTTGTTGTAAGGGACATCTATTTTCTTAAATAGCTAATTTATTTAAATAAATGTTACACGTGTAGATAGAGCACTAAAATACAAGATTATGTGTGAAATCAGACCCGAAAAAGGTTAATAATAAAAAAAGTTATAGGCGATTTAGTCCGAAAAAAAACTTTGTCGGCCGCTCCTGAAAAATCGTATTTTGACCCTTACCTCAATTGAACCTACGGTCGACGATATTATAAAAATCACTACTTTTTAACAGACTTCGAAAAGGAAGAGGTTATCCTATTGTTTAATTTTTTTGTATGTTCGGGCATAACTTTAAATTAACATGATAGTTTTTTTTCCGCATTTAAAGGAAAATGCCCATTTGCTTAGGAAGTTTTGGCCAAGTTGTGCCCATGGAAGAAATAAATGATAGGCATTAGGATTGACATCATAGATAAGGAAACAACCGCTATTTTTAACATAGAACTCGGTGGGACTTCATAAATCACAAATATAAACGAAACGATGAACGACTAAAGTCAGAAAGTAAATAGGTAAATAACTTACTAGTAGTGGTGCAATCCATTGCTGAATTATAGATAGCACCTCCACATTGGTTACGGTCAATCTCTTAAGTCTTCGTGTATTTACACCGCAATTGCAACAGAGATCGCTCCGTGGGAAACTTCATGTAAATCAAGTTCCATGATGGTGATCTTTCGTGAGAAACAGGTACGGTATCCATTGGCAATCGGTGTCGTCGTGAGAAGCGGGTACTGAATCCAATGTAAAGCCAAGGTCGTCATCAGGAGTGGTTTCAGGGTCCATAATCGTAAGCAAAGTCGTCAAAATATCCGATGTAAAACGCAAGAAAAAACACAAGTCGCTTTAAAACATCACCAAAATAACGAACTGTGATTTTTCAATGTCAATCAATTATTGACATTTAGGAATGTAGCTGTGAGATCGGTTTATGGACAAATCGATATTCTTGCGGATAACCGGAAACACGGCATTGCTTCAATGGATCGTATAAATCGATATAAATCCATAAACTGATAAACATTTTTGTTTATCCCGTAAGAAATAAAATTAATGATGTTAACATTTAAAAAAAATATTTGCCATATATCTACCGATTTTGGTAACCGGTATTTAGTGAATCGCCATTTTATGAAATTAAGAATTGCAATCCCTACTTCGACACTGCCAGGAATAGCCACCATTATCTACCTACATAATGCAATGAACGATTGAGTGTCTTATAAAAATCGGCTTTTGATTCCGGTGTATTCATTACAAACTGATAATAGCAATATTTAAGTTACTAAATTAGTATCTTTTTAGTCATTTTTACATAGATGGGCGAAACTTGGCCTAAAATGGGCGTTTCCCTTTCGTAAAGGTCTTGATATCATGAATAACACTTAGGAGTTAAATAGATATAGATTGGTTGGAAGTTTTGGAGAGTAGCGCAAAAAACAACCGATTTACAATTAAAAAAATCTGTATAATTTTTGACTCCGATATTTATATTATACACCACATTTGGTTACTTCGAATAACAAATTTAATATTCGCACAAATAACAGCTCGTATGTTTCCAAAATAGGCTCTCATCCTAGATCACGGCTCACCGTGGACAACGCAATATGAGATGAAAGGGATTGTTCCACAGTACGCGATAAAAATAACACGAATAACTATCCTTGTTGCGTATTTATAATATTGCGTTTCGCTTGTTTTTTGGCGTATTTCGGTAGTTCATGAAATTGTTGCGTTGCGTTGGTATCTCTAGCTAGTCTTTAATTGTTGTTTGGCATTTCATTTAGCAAAACCAGCCTTTCTGACATAGGCCTTCTTTATCCATGATCCCGTAGCCTTCAGACCGTAATTATTTTCTGAGAAAAAATAATACAAATACAAATACAAAATCCTTTATTTCAAATAGACCAGTTTACAGGCACTTTTGAATAGTCAAGGTATGTCAGTCAAATAGATGAAGCTAATTCTGCCGCGCTAGCGACAAGAGTAGCAAGTTATTCTGCAACAAATTAAACTCACCGACCCTATCTCCAGCGCGGCAGTTGCACGTTCCAAAGAGTAGATCCTATGGAGAAGAACGTGCAAGAAACTCCATGGACACTCTTTTAAACACTACCTTTTTACAAAATCATGATTAGATTATTTAATGAGTCTATACAATGCAAAGATAATCTCACAATCTTCAACAGATCCAACAATGTTTTCACATCTTCATCAAAGTTCGGGCATTTTAGTCGTTGTGGAGCGGACCAGCATTGAGCCAAGCATTTTTGTCGTCAATGTACTCCCCTAATTTATAATATGCTTGTTTGCATAGTGTGCGTTTTACACAGTTTTTAAATTTAGTCTCATTTAGTTCTAGTATATGTGGCGGTATTTTGTTATAAAACTTTAAACAGTATCCCATGAAAGATGTTGCTACTTTAGCAAGTCTGAAACCTGGTTGAACTAACTGATTCCTATTTCTAGTGACATAGTTATGTCTGTCGCCTCGTTTAGTGAAAAGATGTAGATTCTTTCTGACGTACATAATATTTTCATAAATATATTGACAAGGGACCGTCATGATGTTAGTTTCTTTAAACAGTTCTCTTAGAGAATCTCTCCGGCGCAGATGGTAAATGGCTCTGATGGCTCTTTTCTGCAAAATGAAAATAGACTCGATGTCAGCAGCCCGTCCCCAAAGTAAAATACCGTAAGACATTATACTGTGAAAATAACTGAAATAGACTAGTCTAGCGGTTTCAACATCTGTAAACTGGCGAATTTTCCTAACAGCATATGCTGCTGAACTTAGCCTTCCTGCAAGAGATGTTAAATGAGGACCCCATTGTAACCTCGAGTCTAGCCTAATCCCCAGGAAAACTGCTTCTTCGACTAATTCTAGTTTCTCCTTGTTCAATATTATGTCACAATTATTAATGAATGAAATCATGAATCGAATGCACTTCGTTTTTTTCTCATTTAACACTAGATTATTAGCAGTGAACCAATCATGTACCTTCATTAGAGCGTTATTTACATTGTCAAGATTGTTTGCATGTCTATTTACTTTAAAAATCAAAGATAGAATAAGATAGAAAAGTGTTTTAATAAGAGTATTAGTACTTTGGAAGTACGCATACCTACTAGCTTGGGCAATAGTAAGGTCTTTCTTGAGGAGGGTTCTGAGATCTTACTCTATCATGACTTCTCATTCGTAACTTCATTTTAAGGTAGCAAAGTCTGGAATGTAACATAACAAAACAAGCTTCTGTAAATACCTAAGCTTAAAAAAGTAAATAGCCGCGTCGTTGCTACGCCGTAGCCGACCCGAAAAAATCACCGCTACGTAGCTACGCCGTAGCACAAACGCTACACATCTAATCAACAGTGTGATATTAACGTTAATAGATATTTTGCGACTGTATAATTTCACAACGGTTTTAATTAAAACGGTCACTCTCAAACGAACGGTTTCTAATTATACCATTCTCTTATAAATACATTTCATCATCCCGCTGTATTTTTGGGTTCCTCTCTCATGTCCAACCAATTCCTCATAATAAATACGGCCTTTTCACAACACCAATTGTCTTTCTATATGCGACAGATTAAAATGGATTTTACAGAAAGGGTATACCTGCCGGTTTGAACAAAAGCTGATGAAATTCATCAGTTTTCAATTAACCCTGGTCCGGCGATCCGTTTGTTTGAAATAGATTATTTCCGGTTCAACGGGTTAAGCCGAAAAAGTTCAATTTCATTGATTATTGTCTATGGTGTATTGTTTTACAGGTTGTTTTCATGTAGTTTTGTTTGTATTTGAATTGTTAAACTTTGAATGGACGAACGGATAAAATTGATTGTTTGTCGGAATTATTGCGATTGTGTTTAGTTTAGGTATTGATGAGATTGTAACAAAATAAATTGACATGAATTTTTTTTTTTAACAAAAAAATACAACCGACTTCCAAAAAAAAAACAATACAAAGTAAAAAATAACTTTAATTTCGGAAGTCGGTGTTTTTGTTAGTTTCTTCGTATTTTGACACCGAATTCCGAAATTAAAGTTATTTTTTACTTTGTAGTGTTTTTTTTTGGAAGTCGGTTGTATTTTTTTGTAAAAAGTTTTTTATTTTTCACTTTTTAGTGGTGCAGTGGTGCCCTACACCTAACAACACCACTCCAAAATCGCAGAAAAGCAAAATACGCAATTTCGATCATCAAAGAATCATCTAAATAGTCAAATTCCAGCTATTTCGATTTAAAATCCAAAGTTCGTAACCGATTTTGATATGATTTAAATGGGACCAATCTGCAAGTATATCCTTTCAGATAAAACAAAAATTTTTCAAATCGGTTCATAATTGTCGGAGATATGAGGTAACAAACATAAAAAAAAAAAAAAAAAAAAACATACAACCGAATTGATAACCTCCTCCTTTTTGGGAAGTCGGTTAAAAATATAAAGTTTATCTAAAATTATACAAAAATATAACACTACCAGTAAAAAAAAGTGTAACACTGACAGCGGAATCAAAATTGCTCGAAAACCATACGAGATATTATAATTAGTTTAAACAAAAATATATCAGTCCCTCTCGTAAAAACGCTGTTTTAAATGGCAGCTGTATAGGTGCCATGGATTTTCCATATCGAACTTCTCTTTCTAATTGTAATCTTTGAAGCTTTATGACTTCATCGCTGATGAAGGTATTTAAAAAATAATTTCATGATGGTTTACCTGAGCTTATAAGTATTTCATTTTGCAAATAAAAAAATCACATGCATATTCCCTATTGAACTCTCCTAACTATGTGGAGTTGTTGAAGACTTACACTACTGCTCATTCACGCACTGTGTACGGTATATGTTGGAGATAAATAATTTGTTTAAGGTCTTGAGGTTGAACAGACCAGAAGTAGGCACATTCAATAAAATATTGGCTCAACCAAATAACAATGATGCGAAGAAGTTTTTTAAGTTGATGGCCCAGATTAGACTAGTGTGTGTACCTTGGGACCGGCTTAGGTACTCATTGCGCTTATTGATGTCCCTACATATATTTTTAAATGTTTTCCCACACTTGGAATTTCTCCTGTATCGTGGGTGCGTTCAAAAACATACAAACTAACGTAAACAAAAAGCCAGACCTAGAACAACTACATGCCGCGTGTATCTGACATCGACGCACAAACGATTTCCATGGGTCCAGGGCATGATTCTGGACACCCTAGACTTAAAATTTTTCGTCGGCTTTTTCTCATTTTTTCATTTTTTTCAAGGGTTTTTTTACTTTAGACTGCTCATAATCGTTATTCTGACCTAACCCAATGAGATTTTTAATAAAAAAATAATTAATTAACTACTTTCACTAAAAAGAGCAATCTGAATAAAACCACAAATAGATATCAGCTCAGCTGAGCTGATACCTACTTGTGGTACTCTTGAAAAAAATTAAAAAATGAGAAAAGAACTGACGAAAAATTCCAACACTATACAGGGAAATTGAAAAAATACCCGAAACCTCTTAGGCAGTGAAAGTACACATGATTATAAGCAACTTTTGTTTTGGTAAAACTCCGAAATCTCAAAAAAAATATCAGCTGTTTCATACAAAATGCAGTATTTAGCCAATGAAAATGTATGAAACAGCTGATATTTTTTTCGAGATTTCGGAGTTTTACCAAAACAAAAGTTGCTTATAATCATGTGTACTTTCACTGCCTAAGAGGTTTCGGGTATTTTTTCAATTTCCCTGTATAGGGTGTCCAGATTCATGCCCTGGACCCATGGAAATCGTTTGTGCGTCGATGTCAGATACACGCGGTATCTATGGGCCGTACAAATAATTTTTTCCTTGCGGAAATCGCACCCGCGACACGCAGTGCAGCAGCCGACCACTCAACGACTGCGCCAACCGAGTCGTCCCAAAATAAATAAATAAGAAAAACCTCCCCTCAGTGAGAGCGAGTAGCAAGTATTCCATGACGTAACAATTCTCTTGGTTCCCACCATAAGATCAAATACAAGTTCGATATTACCCACAACACTGTATTTTGTTTCTTTTTAAATCCATCCAAAGGTTCTTTTTAAATCTTGAAAAGATCGCTCTTAACGATAAGGCCGCCCTTTGTGTCGCCCTATGTAATGTTTTCTTCGTCTATTTTTTCTGTAACTTAGTATATGGTGTACATAAGAAAACGTCTTCTAATCTAATATTTTCTATTATATATTTTTTTCACCACATATAAGGGCACATTTAAAACGTCAAACGCTATTATAGTGAACGGTTCGAAATAATAGGGTAACCAGGGCATTGCTTACCTTTTTCGATAAGGTCTTTCTCCAAAATTGTTCCTTATCATTTATTTAAACTGTATGTGACGAAGGTGGACTCATTCGAAAAAAGTATTCTCTAGCATTGAATGGTAGAAAATTTGTGTCAAAAAGTTTAAGACGCATCGTCAGAGCCATCTAGCTTTGAAACTCATAAGATTTACAAACACATTGTACACGCAAGCATAACAAAGACATTATGTATTCTATGGTCAACTTGAAGTTAAACGTTACGTGTTTGCAGTTTGTACCTAGCGTGCATAAGTTTAAGGCAATTTCCATCAAAACTTGAGAATAACTGGGATTTACAAGTAAAACGTTAAGTTTAAGCTTTAGTTACAAACATTAATTAGTAGAAATAAAGTTAAGGTGTCAGAAGAGCCGTTAATTATTTCTCAGAACTAAAAGTTTGTTAAATAGGCTTTATTTTTCAATATAAATAGATATTATTTTGACCTTAACTCTTTGTAGAGTTTGTTAGAGGTAACATTGTATTTTTTGTTAATTTTGTGCTTAAAACTAACTTTTTAAAATGTTTTTGATTAGTATCAGCAGCTGATTATTAGAGTATTGTGTTTTCCAAGAATTAATAAACAGATCTATTAAGACTAAGTTAAACTAAGGAATATCAAGATACATAGAGATATCAAAGGGGCCAGATTTTGCAATAAAGTGCATTGCTCTTACCCTAATGTATGTACCCGGAAAATATTTTTTATTTGTTTTTATTACTAGAAAAAGGATCACGATAGATGTCGATTCAGGACATTTTTTTGTAATTGTTTATTTTCTGAATTAAAAATATCAATAAATGTAGTTGGATCAGTGACCGTTGTTGCAAATTTATCTCTAGTGTCAACCATAAATATGTTAGAAGAAAATACTTCACGCCGGCCACAATTGAATGACGATGATGATCTTCGAATCATCATCGTCACGAAAAAAAAACCATCATCCAAGAAAACAAATTCCAGCTATTTCGATTTAAAATCCAAACTTCCTAACCGATTTTGATAAAATGGGACCAATGGCTTCTTTCAGATAAAATAAGAATTTTTCAAATCGGTTCTTAAATGACGGAGTTATGATGTTTATAATAACAAATTGTAAAAAATACAACCGAATCGAGAACCTCCTTTTTGGGAAAAAGCTGATTTCTAAATACGACACCTTATTTTTACATCCAAGATATCTACTAACACTCACGCCTTCCTCCCAGAGGGGTAAACAATCAGAAAATACAGAACTCTATTGGATTAGGCTACCATGCACCCATTTACTTTCAAACATACACGCGCGCCAGCTGAAGTAGTAGTTGCAGATTTGTTCGAAAGAGTCACCGCGACCCTGGAACGCAAAGAGCATTAGGAGGAATACGGATGGATTTCAGTCAGTAAGAGTCTGACACACCATTTCGCTCCGCCCAGACCAGAAAAAGTCATTAGATGATTACCCATCCCAAAAAAAGCTGAAGTTTAGTAACAGGTAAGGCAAATTGTTATTGGATATTAAGTGTTATTAAATGTAATGATAACGTTCAAAAGTGCCGTTTAATAGCCTACTTGAAATAAACATTTTAACTTTTACTTTGAATTTAGTTTTATTCTTCTGTAATTTCTCAACATCACCAGTTAGATATTTTTTCATTTGTGTTGTGTTTATTTTTGACTCTAGTCTAGGCAAAAAATGACAAGGGTAAAGTCTACGATGGAATAAAGGAAATAGACTCGTCCAATATTATATGGGATTAAAAGCATATTTGGCTAAATGTGGAGGTCTGTACATCTCTGCTTAACCTTTTGAGGATGATATTATATTTTGATTGAACACATAAATATCCGTTTCTAAGTTTATTCCTATACATCGCGATATGAAACAAATTCTAATAACCTCAATACATTAAACCGATATTTCGCCACAATAACCGATAACCCCTCAATCGTAACCAGTCTACTCACGTAACCGTAAAACCGTAGATTCTCAGGAGCTCGTAAAATTATTACTGCCTTCTGTCAATACTGATATTGGGAATTACGTTCGCGACGTCTAACGCAAGACAAAAAGATTAAACGACATTTTTGCTTCACAATTCGGAGATTTCGAGGTGCTGATATTTTTTGAGGGAATATAGCATTTTTTTTGGTTAATACGTTTTTACGGAGGAAATCAGCGGTGGAATCCAGTTGGTGCAGTCAGCGGCAAAAATGATTTTAGCTGTGGTTTTTATTTAAATGCAAATTTTAAAAACATTTAGGCTTTCTTTACTGTCTTAGGGCGGTCTCAAAGAGAGTCAGCAACACAGAGGGGCCCGAAAGGGCCGACGCCTGCCGGAGTCGCGGGATTATTCGCAAGAGACACCGTGGCTCCAGAACACAAAGGGCAATGAAGGAAAATGGATGGGTTTTAGTCAGTAGAAGTCTGTCACTCCCTCCCGCTACACCCAGAGCGGGAGGAGTCATTGGATGATTTCCCATCCCTAAAAAAAAAAAGAGGCGGATTTCATACCGTGGCTCCGGAACACAAAGGGCACTGAAGGAACATGGATGGGTGATTTACCATCCCAAAAAAAGGGCGTATTTCATTAATCTGAAACTGAACGCGATCTACATATGAACCACGCTTACGAGCTATGGAATTTTGACACTGACAACTCTTGAACGCAGCTTGACCGCGATCAGTTGCATTGGTGAAATCCACCCTTAAATGCAAAGAAAAACAGAATTCCGAATCATTTCATGTTGATTAAAC
The DNA here is from genome assembly GCA_963859965.1 of Ceramica pisi. Classification (NCBI taxonomy): domain Eukaryota; kingdom Metazoa; phylum Arthropoda; class Insecta; order Lepidoptera; family Noctuidae; genus Ceramica; species Ceramica pisi. The sequence continues at coordinate 22,029,835 of OY982541.1, read as the reverse complement.
TGAATCCAAAAATAAGTGTTAAATTCTTGTCACGGTCCGGTTATTACCGGTGTCTCAGAAGTGGGAACAAATTGATTTTTTAAAGATGACAAATCATCAAATTTTGTACTCACACCTCATTTTACGAAAAATCGTTTGTCGAAGTTCAGCTTTAACGCGAATTTCGGCTTTCGAGTAAAAAAGCTACGATTGACGCGGAATGGTTACATTAGTTGTTCATGATCGCCAAAATTGTTTTTAGTCTTGAAAATTTTTAGAAATCCCACTTTCTGTAATCTTTCTGGTCACCAGAATAATTGTGACCCGCAAACATTAAACCTTTTTTATTTCTGACTTCTCATAACAGTGTAGGTACCTAAAGACAAAACAGCTCAGAGAGCCCACTCTACAATTATGAAATACATAAAAAAAACAACGGGTTGCACTCCGGGAGTGCCGGCAGAAGTGAAAAATAGAACATTAACGTTGTGCATTTTTGAATCATTCGTCTTACGAATTTTCGATCAGGTCACGTGACGCGAGTTTAAAATTTTAAACCCGTCCCAAGAAAAGTCCTCAACGCTGCAAAAGAAATTTTCACTTCAAAAATAGTAAAAAGTTGTTAGCGACTCTACCACTCTTCTTTAAACGACTATCCATTTTATCTGTCACCACAGACTAAATCACAATCAGCCAGAAAGCACTCAATACAACTCATTTTCTTAACCACTGCAAAGTATCTTTACCCACTATTTCCTTTACTTTCACAAATCCTCGCTCTGCTCCGCTCGCTTCACCACCGCTCCCTAGATCGTTATCTTAAAACTGCGGTAATGGCTACAGAAACTCAAGTCAAAGTTAGTAAGTTACCATTTTAGAGGCTTGTATTTAATATTACTGTTGAATTTTGAATAGTGATTTTGTGTTACTTACACTTAATGGGTAGAACTTCAAGTAATGGTTGTGTACGTTGTGGATTATTGGAACCAGCATTAATTTTCCTCTCTGGGACACAGGTTTTCTCAATGTCAGGTGTGAGTTAAAATCTAGCATGCAGGTCCCATAACCCATCGTCGGGAGTCGCAGGGGGATTCTCGGCCACCGTAGGCGAGCGTTGGGTGGCTCGCTGTTCGATCAGAACCAGGCCCCGGTCGACGGCGCCTCCAAGAAATGTCAGTATAGTAGATGGGGCCCACTAGGACCAGTGCCTGCCAAGGCTGCGAAATTCATCATCATCATCATCAGTCAGAGTCATCGCGGCCTTGGAACGCAAAGGACACTAAAAGGAACACGGATGGGTTTTAGTCAATAAGAGTCTGACACTCTCTTCTGCTTTGCCCAAAGTGGGAGGAATCATTTGATGATTTCTAATACATAAAAAAGCTCATATATCACATGGACACGTTACCTTTCAATTCTCGGCTCCTGCACAGGCCGATTTCGTCACCACATTTTCCATCTCTGTTTCGTTAGCAGTGGTGATAAATATGAATAACACAATAACAGTATGTAAACAAACAAACATGAAGGATTCCACCATTTTCTACCAGGTAAGAATTGAATTGAATTGAATTGAAAAAACCAAATAGGTAGGTTTTCATGGTTCACCCTTGTTTGGTATAACAAATGTTGATGTAATGTTTCTAATTCGAACAACGTTTAAGAAAATAATCAATTTGCATACATAATATCGATTAACATAATTTTCATTTCATCGAATATTTATTTGCGATAACAACACTATTGATCAAAAGGTATAATGTTCATTTGATGTAATGTTCAGGTGGTATAACTCGTATTTTATTACGAATCACTACCTAACTAGTTTTCTTTTAATAAATAACCCCGCCTAACTAGTTCGGTTCTCGCTAGCCTACTAAAAATAATCACCTTTTTCTATATAATCTAGTCGTAATATTCGAATCTTTCGACTAAATCATTATTAATCTAGTGAAACATTAGTTTAAATAAAATTAGTGCATTTGTAAATTCGGGCTATATCTATCTAAAATATGCTAATTAAAAATCTACCAATTGATTACTAATTCGGTCAAATTAATAATTATACGAAATGACTTTATTGTATCTCAAATTAGCCGGAGTGATTTAGGGTGAACCGGTTTTCACAAAATAACAAATCATTAAAAAAAATATGTTTACAAATCAGATTGGCACATCTCAGTTCAAACCTACATTACGTTACACAGGTCCATGACACCTGAACCACAACAGCGAGTCAATTCTGTAAACATGTCGAAGTGAAGACTTGGGTGAAGTGATCGACGTGAGCTGTCAATCCATGACATTTTTGTAAAACATCACATGATTTAAAAGAGTGTCCGTGGAGTTTCTTGCACGTTCTTCTCCATAGAGGTCTACGCTTTGGAACGTGCAAATAGCTTCAATTTTTCTTTTAACTGGCCGACCTTGACATTTCAAAAGTGCCTGTAAATGGTTTATTTGAAATAAATGCTTTTGAATCTTTGAATCGTGTAACCATGTAATCAATGTGGAACGATAGCTCAATTCGAGATCACCTTAGGCTTCACTTCGAAGTGTTTATTAAATCGACCGACTGATCGAGTACCTCTCGCTTATAATCAGAAACTAAGGTCTATTCAATTTTCTAGTTATATCTACAGGAAGTCTTTGGAGATGTAGTATTAAATTAAATTTAAGTAGCTATAAAGACCCAGATTGTGGTTGTTCTTATTCATAGAACTAAGTAAAGGGTGTCGTAAAAGGAGAGTAAAGTCCCTTGGTCACCTTTGCAAGATGAAGGTACCTTTAATATATACGAGTATTTGGTATGATCCTGGCACTGTTATTATTTAGACGGAAAATAACTGATTCATACTAAAGTTAAAAACCGTTGATTGAACCAGTAACCTAATTCTACGGTGGAGGTCTGCCCTGCTTGGGCGAAGCTCTTTTTTCCTGCCTGAGTCTGTTGCCTGATAGCTACGAGCTGGGAGTCTTTAGGTCAAGTGTGAGTAGGTTACTTCTGGGCAAGCGTGCTTCATTTTCGACCGTAACATCGCTTACCATCAGGTGAAATAGTGGTCAAATGTATGCCTATCAAAAATAGGAACAAAAAATAAAATAGCAGCGCCGTGTCATCGTAAAGAAATGTAAACTAAAATACATAATTCCTGAATTTAGTTTCTCAACAAGTCAATGGAGCTACCTTTAAGCGGTTATGTTCTATTAATTATAAGTTGGCTGAGCTTGTTGCAAACTTCGCATTATGCCGCAATTAGCGCCCTCTGGCGGAATGTTGGTTTTTATCCGTACTTCAAGAGATACTGAACTGAAAGTTTTATGGACTTTTTTTGGAAAAATTCAGAAACTCCAGCTTGTTTAGGTTAGTTTTAGGAGGTGTTTGTCTACCATGTTTTCTTATGATACGGGCCCACCATATATTCCCAACCACTGCACCTCCTGAAAGCCAAAATCAACAGTGGCGACCACCAGCAAAACACCATTACAATGACGCTCGATGAGTCTCGGAGAAACGATTCAACTGTCTTGGATTCTCGTTGTCGATCAGGGTTGTGGGATTGTTCGAAATATTACCGCAGCCCTGGATGCTCGCTTGGTGGACACTCCTAGAGGCGGAGCGGGAGAAGTAATTAGTTTTTCACTAGCTGTGCCCCGTGGCTTCGCTCCCTTCAACTGGCTACCTTACCTACCCATTTTAAACCTTCTATGTAATCTTGCGAACTAAATAAAAAGGGAATTACCGAAATCGGCCCAGCCGTTTTCGAGTTTTAGCGAGACTAACAAACAGCAATTCCTTCTTATATTTAAAGACCAGCTGTCCCCCGCGGCTTCGCTCCCGACGACTGCAGTTTTTTTTTCATTTTTTGTTTCATATAAACCTTCTCCTGACAGTAACAAACACAACAAAATGTTTACAAACAAAAAAAGAATTAGCAAAATCGGTCGAACTGTTCTCGAGTTCTAGCGAGAGTAACGAACAGGCATTCATTTTTATATTTAAGATTACTCATGCTCGGAAAGTAGGCCTGAAGTTGCCTGAGGAGCGGGTTGAAAGTATTACTTTGCAGCCCTGAGCAGAACCGTTTTCAATTGACAGCCGTCAAATCATAAAAAAACAATGATGAAAATGTTATGGCTGAATAGCTGGCCGGTCACAAAAAAAATTGTGGGGAAAGCGGCAATCCGATATTTTTTTTGTATTTTCGAGTTTTGTTCATACTTTCGTATAGCAGAGATTTGTATTAACACGATGAGTTCATCAGATTCAGATTCGTGTTCTTATTTTTACTTGCCTTGTATTCGTAATAAAATGCACAGTTTTCACCTCGGGTGAAAGACCTCGGAACTGAATCAGTTACTTTCACCCCTGGATAACAATGTACTATTGATGATTTTGTATCCAGAAAAATATTAAAGAGGCGTTTGTGGTCCAAATAATAGTTGCACTACGTTTCACTTTGCTACTCACCAGTTAACTCTCCAGGATCTGGGGGCTCAGCAAGCCGGCTCGGCTATAAGTGCACTTTTGGCAGCAGCCTTCTTCAAAGTTAAAGTGAATAGCCGGTCAATTCTGTCAACACCTCACCGTGATCACTTAGGTAGAGTGAACGACAAGTGAACTGTCATTCCAACTTTTTCGTATGGTTTGACGGCTCACTTCGTGATCACTTCACCCACGCCTTCACTTCGACATGTTTACAGAATCAACCGGCTGTCATGCCATCTTGTTTGTCTGGTTTGACAGCTCACTCGTCGTTCACTTCGCCTAAGTGTTCACTTCGACATGTTTACAGAATCGCACTGCTGGCTCCTTCTGGGTAAGCTCGCTCCATCGTAGACTTTGTCTTTATCATCTCTGACCAAGACTAGAGTCGAGAGCAAACTCATCACAAATCCTTATCGCGTAGTACAAAATTGAATGTAATTTTTTTTTTAAACTCAGCCATCGCTTTTCGCCAGGCAGATGTTAAAAATTTAAATTATTTCGACAGATAAATGCCTAAAAGGGCGAGTTACTATCAAAAATTAAATATTCAGATATCACTGTGACGGTTAACACACCGTATTAGATGTTAAATGTTTTATACCGCGTGTATCTGACATCGACGCACAAACGATTTCCATGGGTCCAGGGCATGATAATTGATGAAAAACTACCCGCAAGCGCGCGAGCGAACGGACGTGTTACGAATCCTGTGTATTGTTAAATTATAAAAATATTGTAATTTGCTATCCTGCTAATTAAATGGGTACGAAATGTAGCGGCTGTGACGCTGCTTTGGTTGATTCACTCTATATGGAGTGTTCACAAGAACGATGCAAGAAGAAATTCCATCTCAAGTGTCTGGCTTTAACAAAGGAAAAAGTTGAAGCTTTTACGCAAGAGTATAAGGACCAGTGGATTTGCCCTGAGTGTGTTTGTATAATGCCGAAAGGAGGTAATACAAACACGCCTGTTCGAGGAACTACCAGTATCAGCAAGACGTTTTCACCGAGCAGCTTCGTGAACACTGCTGATCGAGGCAGTCGTCGAAATACAGGCGAAATAATAGTGAATGCAGAGATTCAACTCCTGGATGAAATACGGGAGTTTCGTTGGGAAGTTAAGAAGCAGCTGGAAGAGCAACGAAATGAGTTTATTTTGTTGCAAAATAGATTTATAAACACAGAAACTGAGTTGAAAGAATTGAAGCAAATATTGACGGTAGTGCAAGAAAAGGCAAATAAGGTTGAGTTGCTGGAAACAAGAATAAAAGTTCTTATAGGGAGAAATGAAGAACTGGAAGCTAGTCTGAAGAAAAGTCAGGAGCCAAATCAGGCCGAAAAAGGGTCTAAATCTAAAAACCTAACATTATCTTTTGCAAACGCAGTCAAAGATAAACAGGTAGTTAGAAATAGTGTACCAAAAGAATGTGTGGCCACAAAATCGGCGATAATTACACTGAATAAGGAACAGACGCAAGTAATAAATAATGAAAAGAAGACAAAGAATATGGTGAGCGTAGAAAAGGAACAACCTGAAAAACAGGAAAAGTGGATTACCGTTACCAGGAAAAGAAGCAGATTTTCGGCCAGCGAAGTGAAAAAAGGCGGGAATAAGAGTGCTGTTGATATACAGGGGACGGAAAAGAAGAAATATTTACATGTATGGCGTTTGCAGAAGGAAACGACAGCCGAAAGTATAGAAAAACATGTAAAAAATATATATACAGAAGAAGTACCAGTTAAAGTGGAGCAAATCAAACACAAGACGGAAAGAGACTATGCATCCTTTATAATAGGAGTTCCTGAAAGTAAATATGAAAAGTTGTGTCAACCAGATAGCTGGGCAGTAAACATTGAATTCGCGGAATGGGTGTGGTTTCGAAGAGCAAGCAACCCCAGAGATCCAACATAACTCTGTAGAAATATTATACCAAAACGTACGAGGGCTGCGAACCAAGTTTGAGGAGTGTTACACAAATATTTCAACTGGAAGTGCCGACCTCTATGCCATAACGGAAACAGGTTGCAACAACTCTGTCCATGATGCAGAAATAATTCCACCAGGATACACCATTCTCCGATGCGACCGAGCGGACGGACGTAAACAGGGGGGCGCGTGTCTCGTGGCCACACCGCGTTTTGAGTTGCGGCGAGTATCGGTGCCTGATGACGTGAACGTTGACAATCATGTGTTCGAACTGGTTTGTGCTACTGTGTACCTACGTAAAAGATTTTTGTTTATGATTTGTGTAGTTTACATTCCGCCAAATAGTAATGATAATGAATACATATTATTGTTTCGCATCATTGAACAGTATTGTAGTAAGTACGAGAATATTTTAGTTATAGGAGACTTTAACTTGTACTCATGTTCTGTAGCCGTACGTGATTATTACGAATATTTTCAAGCTTTTTGTGAATTCACTCAGAGTAACACGGTGGGAAATTGCAACGGTCGTTGTTTAGATTTAGTTTTGAGTGCATTAGCGGAGGGCGGGCGTGTGAGCGTGCGCGCGGCGGAGGCGCCGCTCGTGCCAGTGGATGCGTACCACCCGCCGCTCGAGATAATGGTAAGTACTCGGTCGCGCCAGCGGCAGCGTCGGCTCCCAGGCTCAGCGGGCTCGGCTGCACCCTGCTCAGCGAGCTCAGCCCCCGAAAAAAGTTGGAATTTCAACAAAGCCGACTTTTTTCGTCTTTATTATTCAATTGCAAACGTTGACTGGACTCCTTTGTATAGCTTGGACTTAGAAGCAGGGCTAGATTATTTCTATAGTATTGTAAATTCTATCATAGATGACTGCGTACCGAAAAAAAAGCGAAGTAGTGTAAACTCAAGGTACATTTACCCTGAGTGGTACACTAGTGAAATAATTCGCGACATAAAATTGAAGGCTTTTCTGCATAAACGTTACAAGGCAAGCGGGTTGAAAGTGGACTACGAAGCGTTTTCTAGGTGTAGGATGCGCGTTAAAGGGTTGATTGTAGTCGCCCATGAACAATATCGTGACCGTGTTCAGAATCAAATGTTGAGTGACCCTAAATCCTTTTGGAATTTCGCCAAATCCAAGAGGTGTAGGAGAAGTCCGCAGGAGATTTTGAAAGATGGGGAGGTATTGTCTGGTCAGCGGTGTGTTGAAGAGTTTGCGGAGTATTTTTACTCGGTTTATAGGGCAGAACCACCGGTGCTGGATGTGGACGCGGCTATAGCTAAAGCAGGTACTGGAAATGGAGCGGCGCGAGTACACTTGGACCAATTAACGCTGGTAGACGTATGTCGTGCGCTCCAAGACCTGAAGCCGAAGCGATCAGCAGGGCCTGACGGCATTCCCCCTTTTATCTTTAAAGATTGTCGGTCAGTGCTAGCGAAGCCATTGCTTCACATTTATAATCAGTGTCTTAAAGCTGCCGTGTTCCCGGAGAGGTGGAAAGTGACTCGAGTTGTTCCGGTTCCCAAGGGGGGGTCAGCAGAATCTGTAGATGGGTTTAGGCCAGTTGCAGTGTTGTCGACGCCGGCAAAAGTACTGGAAACTGCTATTTACAAGAGCATTTATTTACAGGTGAGCGCTCAGTTTTCGGACGCTCAGCACGGGTTTCTACCAGGAAGGAGTACCACCAGTAATCTTCTTTGTCACATGGCTCATCTGATACCAACGGTGGATAGTGGGGGACAAACTGATGCTGCTTACTTCGATTTCAAAAAAGCATTTGACTTAGTCGATAATGACATGTTGCTTACGAAGTTAGCTGGGGTTGGTTTCACCCCACATTCACTACAGTTTTTTGCTAGCTATTTGAAGGATAGGCGACAATATGTGGAATATGTGGGGTACGTGTCAGATCCATATTTCACGCGATCAGGAGTAAGTCAGGGTAGTAATCTTGGACCTTTGGGGTTCCTCCTTGTGGTGAACGACTTACCAGAAGTAGTCCAAGATGCTAACTGCTTGTTGTTTGCCGATGACCTCAAATTATCTCTCGCAGTAAGAAGCGGTGAGGACTGTGTAAGGTTACAGAGAGATATTGACAGGGTGGTGAGCTGGAGCAAAGACAATCTCCTGCAGTTCAATAGCTCGAAGTGTGTGACAATCACATTTTCTCGTGCACACAATCCCATCGTGGGTAGCTACCATATTGACGGGTTGCCTATGGTGCGGGTCACAGAAGTCAAGGACTTGGGGGTCAATTTTAACACTAGCTTGACTTTTCGTGATCACGTCATGCGTTGCTGCAGAAAGGCTTTCAGAAATTTAGGTTTTATGCTTCGTACGGTAAGAGGGTTCACGAACGTGAAAGCTATAATTGCATTATATAACGCACTGGTTAGGAGCCAGCTAGAATGTAACGCAGTCATCTGGTCTCCGCATGAAGCTAAATATAGTCTCATGCTGGAGAGAGTACAAAATAAATTTATAAGATATTTATATATGAGGTATTATGGTGTCTATCCATTTTATCCGATTATGTATCCCACCTTATTTATTTTAGGTATGGTGGGATACAACGAGTTAAGGGTTAGGAGGGATTTAGCACTCACCTCACATATCTTCAAAATTTTGAGAGGAAACTTGCACAATGCAACTATTTTAGGGCAGGTGAACTTATGTGTCCCTGATAGGTACGTGTGGCGACGACGGCGACCGCGCTTGCTGGTGGAGCCACGCAGTCGGACCAACCTTCTAAGGGAGGCGCCGCTGACGCGCGCAATCCGCACGCTCAACCTGATTGCTAGTGAGACGGACCTATTTTGTTGTACTCTGGGTGAGTTCACTAGGAATGCATTATTTGTAATTAGTTATAGATGTTAGAATAAGTTAGGATAAGCGCATTTATCGCATTGGTCTAGGCTATAATTATAAATGTAAGATGAAATAAATAAATAAATAAATAAATAAATAATGATTCTCGAAAAATTAAAAAATGAGAAAGGAACCGACGACAAATTCCAACACTGGGGCTGTTGGAATTTGTCGTCGGTTCCTTTCTCATTTTTTAATTTTTTCAAGAGTACCACAAATAGATATCAGCTCAGCTGAGCTGATATCTATTTGTGGTTATATCTATTTGTGTAATCTATGTGTGGTTTTATTCAGATTGCTCTTTTTAGTGAAAGTAGTTAATTAATTGTTTTTTTATTAAAAATCTCAATGGGTTAGGTCAGAATAACGATTATGAGCAGTCTAAAGTAAAAAAAAAACCCTTGAAAAAAAATGAAAAAATGAGAAAAAAGCCGACGAAAAATTCTAAGTTTAGGGTGTCCAGAATCATGCCCTGGACCCATGGAAATCGTTTGTGCGTCGATGTCAGATACACGCGGTATCAAAAAGGATTTAATCAAAGCAAAAGCACCAATTCTTCTCACTAAAACCTTATCAAAATCCGCACGAGCTAGTCTTCTCACTAAAACCTTATCAAAATCCGCACGAGCTAGCTAAAGCCTAACACTATACCACTAGGCAGCCAAATTTAACGGCTACTGACCATCTGCAGTTAGCAAGTGGAACAAAGTTACTGCGTCCATATAAAGTTCTGCCCAGACCGGTGAATTTAGTCCACAGCTAAAAGCTAGATGATCACTACTAGTTATGACTGTTTCATTGAGTTTGGTCGTCGTCTGCTGATAATTCTTGCTATAAATTGGTGTATATTGATAAGCTTTTGAACAGATTCTTGGTTTGAGAAGTTGGGATCGGTTTGAGTTTTAACTGATGTTTTTGGGGGTGGTGACACAGTCCCAGTAAATAAATAACTTTATGTAGCTCCATCGCGTGTTATCCACCCTAGCAACTTTCTCTAACATCGTGCACAGAAGTTTCTCATTACGAAAGCTTGCTAGGGCTGGACGGCATTTGGAATAGAAGAAATGATACAGCCAGTGCCTTGCATTACAGCCTTTCAAATTTCTAATTCTAAGAAGGGTCAAGCCATGCCAGATATTGACTGTTCATATCAATCTTACATAGCGACATAATTTTACTTCTCGACATACAAGCGAACGAAGTCGCGGGTAATAGTTAGTAATAAGTACGCCAATTATTCATACAACAAATAATTATGAAGCAACATGGCCTCTTAACATATTCCCCCTCTCTATCGCGTGGTAAAAGGCGTTACAACCCCGTAGACAGTAGTCGCAACCGGCTTTCGACCAGGTTTTCTCAGCGGTTTTTCTGCCACCTCGGCCATTAGGTACCTCTACAACAAAATTAACAGCATCTTACGTATATACGACCTTAACAAGATTAAATGTAAAATGAAATTAACCCATTTATAACGACCGATCATTTTAAAGATCAAAAAACAGTTTAGGGAATACCCTCAATTTAAAAATAATAACGAGCGTTAAACTTTAACGTATTGTTTACCAATCGCAGCAGTGATCGTTTGACACTGTTTCGGTGCATAGATAATTATCTTATTACTATAATTTTGAAGTGCTTTTTTATTATAATTCTTACAAGCGTAATTAACTTTCACTATGTCTTCAAAACGGTAAGTGTTTACAAATAAGCTTGTGATTGAAATTTATTTTAAGCACGTTTTTTATAAATTTATAACCAGTCTAACAACACTGTGACATAAAATTTGATCTTATCATATCTTTTATAAGAAATAAATGATATTATATTTGATGATCGTTTTAAAGATCGGTAGTAATTTGGGGATGTATTTTTGTTTGTATGTTTGATGACTGTGTTATCGAATTATTAGTCAAATATACAAATATTTACCTACACAATTCAAAAGAACAAAGTGGGCAATGTGTCAACGAGTGAAATGAAGTGTTTCCTTGCTATACTTCTTTTTAGTGGATATATCGTAGTTCCCCGAAGATACATGTACTGAGAGAAATCTTCAGACACTGATTTTTGTATTATATACTACGCCATGTCCAGGCATAGATTTACATTTATCATGACTCACCTCCAGTGTTGTGAAAATGCTCTGATAACTACTGAAAGTGAGAAATTTGCAAACTTGAGACCGCTTTTCGGTACCCTGAATAAAATCCTGAATATGGCTCTTTTAGAAGAAATGTACAGCATTGACGAGGCTATGGTACCTTATTATGGAGGACACAGCAGTAAACAATTTATATGTGGAAAACCGATTAGATGGGGATATAAGTTCTGGGCTGGAGCGACTTGATTGGAATACGTACCTACTATGATTTGGTCTGTACCAAAGCCATGCAGCGATTATTCCACCGGCTTATAGGCAGTAAGGTATGGGGGCTGGTATGATTTTGCGTGTTGCTGATCAATTACAATTTCGTCACCCAGGTGTGCCTTGTCATTTATTATTTGACAATTTCTTTTCTTCTATTCCACTCTTCCACGAATTGAGTAACTGAGGGCTCAAAGCCACTGGAACAATTCACGAGGACCGTACAAAAAAGTGTCCTTTGCCGTCCAATAAAGAATTCAAAAATACAGAAAGAGGCACATTCAAATACAAGTCTAGCCAACCAGAACATATTTTGGTTTGCAAGTGGAATGATAGTGTGGTGTCAGTAGCATCCAATTCAGAAAACATTCAGACAAACATTCCTTTTCCCACTCCTAAAACTTACAGGGAAACTTCATGCTACGTTCGATTTGATCACATAGTAGAGTGCAATGACTCTCAGTTTCGCTTTGCTTTCAAAAATGTCAAATCCATTTGCACCCCAAAACATGTTTTGTTAGTTACCATACTCCATACACTTGTTTGTTAATTTTCAATTAGATAATAAAGCCTTTTTCATTATAATAACTAAATTTCATTTATATAAAATAGAGTACAATCGATAAAGGGGTAGTTATATGAGCATTGACCTACCTGCTTATTACTACTGATCGTTAAAACGATCCAGATTTTCCGAGCTTTTCAGAAAACTCAGATTTTTTTTGGTATTTTTATATGTTTTCTATATAAATCAAGGTCAAAAATAGTTTCAGTAACAACTGGGTTAACTCGTTGGCTTCAGGAAATCAGCTACCTTTAAGTGTCTCGGTGTAGTTACTGATTTGAATAATTTTGTTATCAATTGATATGTATATTATATTCATCAATATTTAAAATGTCCAAGAAACAGATAATTCTACATCCTCATCACACATGAACACGCACACAACCAACACTACACTTTCCTTAATTCCCACACTATACTAACCGTACTAACACTATATAGATATAGAAATTACATCTTGAGTTTTTGTTATTTACTCACGACCACTGTATGCTAAAATAATAAATTAGGAATTAAAAGATACCAGGAGAACAGAAACATGTTGAAGTAATATTGAAGCTAAAAACATGAGCGCCAAAGATTTACAATACCTGGAAACATGTTGAAATTTTTTCGGTGCTGAAATTGTGTGCAGTTAGGATTCAAAAGTAACAGGAGAACAGGAACATGGCGAAGTTTTTTCCGGGCTGGAAATATGAGAGCTAAAGATTTACAATTACCAGGAGACCAGAAACATGTCGCAATATTTTCGGGCCTAGAATTGTGAGAGGTTAGGATTTAAAAGTTCCCGGGGAGACCAAAAACATGTCAAAGTATTGCCAAGGCTGGAATTATGAGCGCTACAGACTTACAAGTAGATACCAGAATACCAGACAATTGATGTATTTTTCGACCAGAATCATGAGCGCTAAAAATTCACAAGTACCTTCCAGGGGACCACAAACATGTCGAAGTAATTTTGGGACTCACTATCTGGATACCAGAGTCATGAAGATGCAATTACAAGAATGAAAATATGAGGCAATTAAGTTGCACACCAGTTCTAAAGTCTACGCAGACGAAGTCGCGTAAAGAAGCTAGTAATAAATAAGGAAGAATTTTATGCAACCTAAGGGGTGGAGACCTGGTGTCCTGACATACAGGCCTCGAGCCTAATTTAGGCACCAGTCTCCCACAATATACTAACTGTGTACTATTGTTCCTTGTAAAACTGGTTTTTAGGGTTCCGTAGCCAAATGGCAAAAACGGAAGCCTTATAGATTCGTCATATCTGTCTGTCCGTCCGTATATCATAGCCATTTTTCTCCGAAACTATAAGAACTATGCTCTTGAAATTTGGTAAGTAGATGTATTCTGTGAACCGCATAAAGATTTTAACACAAAAATAGAAAAAAAACAATAAATTTTGGGGTCCCCATACTTAAAACTGAAACTCTAATTTTTTTTTTCATCTAACTCATACTTGTGGGGTATCTGGGTATCTATGACCTATTCATAGATACCCCACAAGTATGAGTTAGATGAAAAAAAAAATGTGTCTTCAAAAATGATATTGAGGTTTTTAATATATATTTTTTTCTAAACTGAATAGTTTGCGCGAGAGACACTTTTATAGTGGTAAAATGTGTCCCCCCCTTAACTTCTAAAATAAGAGAATGATAAAACTAAAAATATGATGTACATTACCATGTAAACTACCAGCGAAAATTGGTTTGAATGAGATGTAGTAAGTATTTTTTTTTTAATACGTCATAAATCGTAAATTGCAACTTCTGCTTATAATATAATACCTACTGGTTTGTACGGAATCCTCGGGGCGCGAGTCCGACTCGTACTTGGCCGGTTTTAATGTATATTCTGGTGAGAAAAAAAAATACTGTTCAGCCCAGACCATTTGAGTTTTCAAATTTCCGTTTGAGCCGCCATATTGAAAAAACCGGTAAAGAGCGAGTCGGACAAGCGCACCGAGGGTTTTGTACCACAATATAAAAATGTTTTTAAATTTCAGTGGCGAGGCCTATTATACGTCAGAGAATTTTATATGCGATGTATTTTGTAAAACATATAAACACACTTCCATTTATTGTCTTTTTTATTTGCAAAATAGTTGAGTTAACGTCATCTAAAACTGTTACAAGTTTTAAGCTTAAGTTCTTGAGATATGCAGCTGTGACAGATGGACAGACTTGGTCACACCGTAAGGGTTCCTTTTTACCATTTTGGTACAGAAACTTAAAAATTGCGCCAGAAATCAGTATTTTGACAATATCTTCCTGCCGAATCATTTTCGATGTACAAGCTAGGAAATAAATTAAGCAATAGAAAATAACGTAATTAATAATGTTAACTGAATAAAACATTTCAGAAATGAATAAAATCAACAATTTCCAGGTAAATCTTTTAATGAGCAAATGTGCGAATCCCTACACGTAGTCCCCGGGTGGTGCTAAACATGTGACGCTAACCGCCTCCGTGGTCTAGTGGTTATACCACTCGATTCAGACCCAGAGGTCCCGGGTTCAATTCCCAGTGGGAGCAAATTTTTTGTTCGGTTTGGTTAGTGGTAGGACTTCTAAGTCCGCCTGGTAAGCTACCACCATCATGTCTAAGTCTGTCGCCATAACAACAATGTTAACAGCATTGTTGTGTTCCGGCAATTAGAGGTATGATAGCCAGTTCCTTTAAGTTAGAGGGTTCCGGGTGAAACTCGCTTCCATCTTCGGCCTAATCATCACTTTCCATCAGGTGAAATTTGGGCCAAGAATTTCCCCGTTTTGAATAAAAAAAAATGTCATCTTTGACTTTTCATTTACCTTAAAAATAATGGAAATTTTTCGATAATCGGGAGGATATTTCCAACACGGACTCTTGTTCCTTCTGGAAAGCTAAAAAACTTAAAATTCTATGAATATCTAAAAATTTAGGCCGTATCTAAACACGACAGCCTTAACTAAAGTCACACAACACACACATTATACAGGGTGAGCCAGAAGTGCACCATCCGCCTTGCCTTTCCCAACTATATTGGGGTCGGCTTCCAGTCAAACCGGATACTTACAGCTGAATACCAGTATTTCACTTGGAGCGGCTGCCTAACAGACCTCCACAACCCATTAACTGGGTAACAAGGTACTCCTTCGAAAGACTGGTGTCAGATTTTTTGGCGTATGACTATTCATAACAACTGCCAAAGACAGGCGGGACCAACAGTTTAACGTGCATTCCAAGGCACGGAGGAAACGCGGTATGTTGGGATGGTCTCCCATCTACAGACCAACCCCGACAAGCGGTGCTTAACCTGTGTGACTGTTATTATTTATCGAGCTGGCTGGGTGTGCCAGAAGTGCGTGGTCATATATATAAGGGTAGAGTTCTGTTTCTCATATACAATCGAAACATAAAAGTAATGACTTTTTCCAAAAAACGACTTGAAAAGTTACGAAACAATTTTAGTATCACTTTTTAGAAAATCAGTAACAGAGTAGTACAACTGCATAGCCATGCAATAAAAAGTCCATTTATTTTTGCTTGTTTTTTTTTACTGAAAATCAGTTTCAATTGCATCCGACTTCAAAAAAGGAGGAGGTTCTCAGTTCGATTGTATTTATTTTGAAGCTAACTGAAGGAGTTACTGGTATTTATTTGTGTTAAATCTCACATTCAATGCCACCGACTGCATCAGGGTGCTCGAAAAGTGTTTTTTTTTTTTTACTTTTTAGTAGTTTGGAGTTTTTGCAAAAAAAATACAAAAAAGTATTTTGATATTGTTTCTTTACTCTAAAGTAGCTGTTACTACAAAATGACACATGAACCTTAAATATGTCTATGCGATTCAGCAAGTGGATTCTGTTGACATCTCACCGTGATCACTTAGGTGGAGTGAACGACATGTGAGCTGTCATGCCATCTTGTTTGTATGGTTTGACGGCTCACTTGTCGTTCGCTTCGCCTAAGTCTTCACTTCGACATGTTTACAGAATCGCACTGCTGGAACATCCCGTATGAACACATCGACGGACAAAAGGTTTTTGCTGAAGCGACGCATAATTTCCATGTGTGATCATAATATTTATAACTAGACCTAAGTAAATATTCTCCGTTTGTTTTGGAAATGCGAAACCAAGATTTTTTCGTTCATATAATTTTTTATCGAAATATTTCAGGGGATTCGTATCTGTTATGTTAAAGTTCTTGGTTCTGAATGTTGTTGTTTGAAGTTAGTTGTTTATAACTTTCCTTTTATGATAACGTAGCCTTCAGAACCAGTATCCAAGTATTTAATACGGTACACGGCGTAGATGAAATAAGTGCCTTGAGGAGCTAGTGGGTAAATAAAAACAGCCGCACGGGTCGATCTTCAAGGCTAAGCAACGCTTACCAAGGTTGATATGTGGATGGGTGACCATCTTAACATACCGAGTTTCCTCCATGCTTCGGAAAGCACGTTAAGTGTCCCGAATATCACTGGCTCGAGTCTTGCCATGAAGTACCGTGTTACCCGGTCAATGGGTTGTGAAGGTCTGGTAGGCAGCCGCTCCACGTAAAATACTGGTATTCGGTTGAATCCAGTTTGACTAGAAGCTGACCCCAATATAGTTGGGAAAAAGTCTAGGCAGAATAGATTTTAGGTAAAGGGACTTCACCAGCTAAGCTAAACGAAACGTCTTATAGAACCATTATTTTTCTATTGAAAATAGCAGTATTTTCAGGGTTCCGTATCTGAGGGGCTACGAATGGAACCTTATTACCAAGCCTCCGCTGTCTATCCGTCCGTCTGTCTGTCAACAGCCGGCTGTATGTCAAGAACCGCAATAGGCAGACCGTTGAAATTTTCATACAGTGTGTGTGTTTTTCTATTGCTGCTGTAATAACAAATAATAATAATTATTATATTAAATGAAACTAACAAGAAACGTGCTTTTTTCGGTTTAATCTATTAGTGATTAGTGGTTTAAACCCGGCCAAGTGCGAGTCGGTCTGTCACAGACCACAGAGAAAGTTTAAATTGAATCGACGCTTAACCTCAAACTCATCACCAGCCTCAATCACGACGATGCTTTTGCCAATTAATCTATCTTCTTCTTCTATAATATACAAATGAATCGCTACATATGTTGGTAAGCGCATAACTCAACAACGCCTGGACCAATTTGGCCAATTCTTTTTTTAGAATATTCCTTGAAGTACGAGGATGGTTCTTACGTAGACAAAAATATAAAAATTGCCTGAAAAAGACTAAAAACAACACTTTTCTATACTCCCATACAAAAGATTCGTAATAATACTTAAAAGTCAATTTGAACTTTAATACCATTCCATAAAGTTTAAGTGATAGTGGAGAGGTTCCGGGAAGGCAAAACAATTGAGTGACGTTTGTATCGTATAAATATTGACATTAGTCAAATACAAATTGTCTGTGAGTAAGAGTAAGAGAGTACTGGGGTAGGTAGGTAGACAGTTGACGGGAGCGAAGCCGCGGGGTACAGCTAGTTAATTATAATTTTATCTAAACATCTGTCATATTTTGTAGGTGAAAACAACTTTTCAACATCTTGTTCCATATCTCTTATTCCCCATGGATTTAGTCGGAGCGACTCATACTGTGTTAAAATCATTATTCCTAAATAGTTTTGGACTGGTCTAATGAAGTTTATTATTTTTCGAAAGTTTATTACTGAACCTCTGCTGTCCGTCTGTCCGTCCGTCCGTCTGTCTGTCAGCAGCGGGCTGTATCTCAAGAACTGTAATAAGTAAACAGTTGAAATTTTCACCGAGTGTAGATTTCGGATGCGCCAAAGTTCACCTAAATTTTCAACTCCGATAATTGGAAATCCGAATATGTTCTTCCTAACATTTTTCATCCTGACAATTCCTAACTACTCTGTCTCTAATGTTCATAATTCCGAAGCATTCAACTTCAAAATGTCAGTAGCAATAAACTTCAATTATACTTTTATTTATTTTCCTATATTTCATTACCATAACCATCTTTTACACTATTATTCATATCTTTTTGTTTAGTTTTTTTTTATTTATAGTGGTGTGTACCGTTAGGTGTGGGAATAAAAACGTTATGATAAAAAACAGTAGGAAATTAAATGTATTTACATTAATAATTAAAATTTTCGGAAACATGAGTGTTATGAACATCGCCGGTAGCACTACAAATAGTATGAATGAACTTTAGGATGAAACATTTTAGGAAGAGTGACCATTCGGATTACAAATAATTTCGAAGAACAATTTCGGGTAAAGAACTTAAGGTGAGCCAATATGGACCCGTATATTTCTTGGCGCTATAACAACAAATAAAAATTAAAGGAGGCTAACACGCGTTATTTTTGCGGTTTATGGTACGGAATCCTTCTTGTGAGAGTCCAACTCGTACTTAGCCGGTTTTCAGCAGTATCCATTTATCTACAGTTTAAAATTACCAATACAAAATGTCACAGTCATTTATCAAGATTTATAATTCGTAAAGTTATCTCCAACGTGTCCATTAATCAAATTGCTTTTGGCATGCAACGTTTTGATATTTTTTCAATCAATCAAAACGAATTAGTTTTATGTTTATCTTCAAATTATTTTAGTAATTGAAGTTAGCATCTGTGAATAAGTGATAAGGAGAGTCTGAGATATAAGCAACGTACGTGGCCTTTGGGAGGGCTGAAATTGCACTAGAAGTAGACAGTCTAATGAAGTAAATAAAATGTGGTCTTCCTTGTCAAGATGTGGACATCTTTGATGACGACACGGTTGGCGCAGTGGTTGAGCGATTGACTGCTGCGCAGAATGTCGCGGGTTCGATTCCCGCACGGAACAAATATTCGTACGACTTACATGTATTTGTTCTGAGTCTGGGTAGTTTTCTATCTATAATATGTTTGTACTTACAAAAAAAAAATGTATATAAGTAGTTTATCAGCCATATCGTTACCATAACACAAGCATTAGGTTGTTTAGCTTGGGACTACATGTCGTTGTGTGAAATGGCCAAGGATATATTATATATATATATATATATTTTCACATTTTATACGTACATACACAATAGGCTAGATTCCATCATCCACAAATTGCAAAACTATTTAGTCCGTCAGTTAGAGTATTGAAAAATAATGGACATGTATTTTTTGTTTTTGTAAATCAATGAATATTGACAAAGATAAAACGCATCAAAACTCGGGAGTGGGGGCTCGTGACGTCACGACTCACTAAAAATTATGCAAAGGTGTGACGTATTGAAAATTTTAAAAGCGTCGTAACTTCGTCAGTTTTGGTTCCCGTAACAAAAGAAAAAACACGGGTCAAATATTTTTTGATAATCTAACTGACGACCTAATTAGATTTTTTCAGGACACAAGCTTATTCGCTCACAATGAGCCTCATCAGAAATAGCAGTGGGCAGGACATATTGCTCGCAGAACAGACTGATGGTCGATGGGTCGATTAGTTCTGGAGCGGCAACCCTGTACTGGAACATGGAGCGATTGAAGGCCTTCCACAAGGCGAACTAATGACCTGGTGAAGGTCACGGGTAACCGATGGATGAGAGACGCTGAGGACTGGTTATTGTGGAAAATCTTTAAAGTTACGTAAACACAAACGCTATGATGCAAAACATATTGTGAGAGAAAGGTCCCGTGGATTTATTACTGTACCACGCTAGGTTTTGATGGGGTTGTTTTTGTTTTTTTTTTTCTTTTTCAAACCAGTGAAAAGAATACTAATTACGTTTTAAGTGTTGAGAAACTTGTATTATGAAGGGATAATACTAATTCTTGGTAGGAGGTTATCTCTGGAAGAACGATCAATTGTCAAAAATACACCATTATTTCACATAAAGAAAGAAAGACTATTGCATAGTGTCATGGACTAGTCCTACTTTCTATGCAGGAAAGTAACACGATTTACAGTTACATATGAAGACGATGGGAAAAATTAGCCGTGCTTTAATCTGTTCTCAAATATTACACGATTTACAGTTACATATGAAGACGCTGGGAAAAATTAGCCGTGCCTTAATCTGTACTCAAATATTCTATAAAATCTTATTCAATTTTAAAGGTGTACAAGACCACAAAAGACATCAATCAAAATTTTTCATTTTACAAACAAAAAATATTAACTAACATGAACAATAGAACGCTCACCCATCAGTCACCTTTCAAACAAATTACAGACTTTACACGCGTGATATTCAGCCAAAATCGGGGCTCAAAATAAAGGCATTACGAATGAAGCTCCACAAATAAGGCTATCTCCGAACGATCATGCCAGAATAATCAGTCTCATCGTCCCCAGTCTATTTTTAATACGAAAATCTTGTGATTTCTATTCCGGGCATGTTTGAAGGCTCGAATGCCCCGGAGTCTCGTCACCAATACCGTATGACAATAGACTTATAAATCTCATACATTTTTATAACACAATTTCAAATAATTTATATGGTTTTTGTGATAGTTCTTCTCCTTCGAGATTCTTTTGATATTCTTGTGGCCTCGCGTGTTTTAGTTGACTTGGTAATATTGAGTTCGTTTCGTGAGGAAATTGTGGTCTATGTTTGAACGCTAAAAGATATTTTTTAGATGTATAGTGACCACCATTTTTATGTATATCTTTGATATTGTGTTTAACTTTTTAGTGTGCATAAAAATAAAATATTGTTCATCTGGGTCCACATTTTAACATTACTACCCCAAAAGTAAGGTAATGATTTTCGAGAGTATATTTGAAATTTTTAATTCTTAGCCGCACCCTCTAACCCAATGGTTCCCAACCTGTGGTCCGTGGACTACTGGTGGTCTGCAAGGGCTAAATATGGTCCGCGGAAGCTTTCAAATTTCAATCTTTTCACCTCAAGAATGTAATTGATGCAAACTGACTCTAATTTTCAATCAGAAATCAGTGTTTTCTGTATTAATACTATTTACTTTTGACTTCAAAAACTAGCTGAAGCTATGTTATAGTAGCCGGCAAGAGTCGTGAGCACAGATGAATCAGCGGGGTGATCTCGCCAATGTACGGTGGGCGAAAAAAAATTGCAAGCCCAATAAGTAAAAGTTAAAAGTTTAGGTAATTTTCTTTTTGATATCTCGTTCCTGCTAACCGCAGAGAAATCAAAGTGGTCCCAGGTCAAAATAAAGGTTGGGGGCCAATGCTTTAGCCTAAACAGCAACAAATTAATGAAGTTTATTAAGACTCGCTCAAAAATGCGAACTGAAAAAAAAAAAATTGAAAAAGTTACAAGACGGGCAGATAGGCGATAATTTAATGCAGTTATTTTTTCACGACATTGGCATGAATCAAAATAAAAAGCTTGAGAAGTTGCTGTGTTTAATCAAGCCTATAAAATTGAACTTAAATAAATGCCACCAAATACTACAAGAAAACTCATATTTTTTTAAAGAAATTTGTAATTTTTGCGAAAGTGTTTTAACAGCTGCGTTTACAAGAAATTTATGAATCGATTCAGGTGAATCATCTTCATATTGACTAGCGAACCGATTTAATCTAAAAAAAAAATGTATTTACATAGATTGACAAATACTTTTTTAATAAGAACAGTCAACAGAGCCGAATCCTTAAGTAAATATTTTTACATGAATATACAAACAAGCAACAAGATTCAATAATGTTTTCATACATTAAACGTACGTATATGTTTATTTTCTTCTTATAGATCACACAGTAAATATACTCTGAAAACATTATTGACGAATAATAACTTATTAAAATGCATTGAATATGAAATATCTGTTAACTTCGACATTTATTCGCTGATATATTTATTATACAATCGGTATGACGTGGTTTTTGAATAATAGTATGTACAGTGTCAGTAGAAATGAGTTCGTCAGGTTTGCGTCTGCTCTTGTTTGTCCAATAAAAATTAATGATTTTCATTATCATCTGTTCAATTGCCTTAGAATTGTCATGGATGCCAATGTTACTTATTGACACTAAGTAAAACAGATCTAAGTGTGCCATCAAAGTTTGCATTCGCACCTCAGGTGCAATTTGTGTGTGTGATTGTTTTTCATTTTTGTTGTTTTGTTGACTGGTTGAGAATGCATTGTTGCATTAAGTCCGCCCATGTACCACTATTGTGCATAAAGTTTAAATAAATAAATTTGTAGCCTAAATTTCCATGTTTTTTTGATAAAATTGCAACTGACATGTGAATGCAAATGTTGTTTAAAAATTATTCAAAATTACCATCTGATTGATATTTCAAGAAACGGCCAGAGGACCAATTCTACTTTTAAACAATGATTTTTTTTTTTTTTAATTTAATTCTAATTTTAAACAACTATCGCATTCAATCGTACAGTGTCAAAAAAGATTTGGTGCTAATGCGATGCGAATGTGGAAATGAGTTTAATAATGGCACACTGTCCATTTAAAAGTCTGATTTATTTATTTATTTATTTATTTATTTATTGGCCTATCTACAATTGTTACACTGTTTATACTAAAACACAAGCAATAAATACAAGCATAGTCAAAACTTGACATTAGTTAAAGATTGATGATAATCAGCCTCCGTTTCGCTGCTTATTTCCGTAGCTTTAAAATATATATGTTTTGACTTGATGATACAAAAATATAATAATAATAAAAACATGTATTTCATAAAACAAGAACATATTGCACTGCATAAACCATACATTGTCAATAATATTATTAGTGACAATGTATGGTGAACGTGTCTTTAACAATGTATGGTGCGCGATATTGGTGTGCTATGAGCTATATATTATATGCTATTACATTATAGCGTAGTCTGAAAGCAGCTTTATGAGTGTGTAGATAATACAGTCGAGTCGATGATACCTTCGTCAGATGTGCTTATAATGTGATATAGTACAGTACAGTACTGTACTATATATTATTGACAATGTATGGTGCGCACTATTGTGAGCTATATACTCTATGCTATATATTATAGCGTAGTTTGAAAGCAGCTTAATGTGTGCTAATAACCAGACAATTTTGTGAATTCGTTTATCCTACTAAATTATAAATGCTATAAAAGTTTGTGTGGATGGATGGATGGATGTTTGTTACTCTTTGCCGTCAGAACGCCTGAAAGGATCTTCATGAAATTTGGATTGAAGTATATTATAGTTTGGAATAACACATAGGCTACTTTTTATCCCG
This sequence comes from Ceramica pisi, assembly GCA_963859965.1. Classification (NCBI taxonomy): domain Eukaryota; kingdom Metazoa; phylum Arthropoda; class Insecta; order Lepidoptera; family Noctuidae; genus Ceramica; species Ceramica pisi. Next base: position 22,006,476 of record OY982541.1, on the reverse strand, counting down.
GGAGTGTGTTCCCTAGAGGTCACGCGGGCAAACCCGGTGGCAGAAGTTAGTTAGCTTAAAACAGTACGTTTTAAGCCTGTATTTTCAGTAGCATTTTAAATATTTTCCTGATAAATTCTGTAATCATCTACGTTCGTGGTTGTTTAACGTACAATTTATAATTAATGTTATCTTGTGCGTCATAAAGAGCTTTTCAATTGGAATTTCACTCTTGCGAATTCCGAACTGTATCGATTGGAAATGACGTCGCTTCACAAGAGTAGACTGCGACCATACGTATTTATGAAGATGTAATTATTTCTTATTTACTGTTTATAAACGTTTGCTCTACTACTTGTATTGAGTTGGGATCGTAACATGTACTCAATCTGTGTGTTATTTATGTATAAAAAAAATATATATTTTTGGTGTACACTAAAGTCATAGGCCAGTAAGCTGATAACTATGAGAATAATAAATAAAGAAACACACATTATCTACTAACAGATAAAAAAAAAAAAAAAAAAAAAATGAAAATTTTCTCATAGAAATATATTAGCGTCAATGCCCATTTATTGAAATGTCTTTTGAAAATAGAAAACTTTTTTTTCATACAATTTGACATAGGTAAACAAACGTTTAAGCTAACGTGATCGAGTAAGCCCTAAGAGTTCTAGACTATCACAGAGTGCCAAAGACTCTATCTCAAAATACATCTCGATCCAATGTATATGTCATCGAAAAATGGTAAACTCCGTAAGATTGTGAAATATCGCGTGAAATTGTAAACTTTTTTTTAATAAATAAGCTACGTATGTATTGAATTTGGATAGGATATATTATATACAAAGCGATTTTTAGAGCTTCGTAGCCAAATGGCAAAAAACGGAACCCTTATTAATTCGTCATGTCTGTCTGTCTGTCCGTCCATATGTCACAGCCACTTTTTGTCGAAACTGTAAGAATTATGCTGTTGAAACTTGGTAAGTAGATGTATTCTGTGAACTGCATTAAGATTTTCACACAAAAATAGAAAAAAATAACAATAAATTTTGGGGGTTCCCCATGCTTTGAACTGAAACTCGATTTTTTTTTTCATCTTCAAAAATGGTATTGAGGTTTCTAATACATTTTTTTTCTAAACTCAATAGTTTGCGCGACAGACACATCCAAAGTGGCAAAATGTGCCCCCTCCTGTAACTTCTAAAATAAGAGAATGATAAAACTAAAAGAAATATGATGTACATTACCATGTAAACTTCCACCGAAAATTGGTTTGTACGAGATCTAGCAAGTTACAATCTTACGGTGTCTGGCGCTTTCCGGTGACATATACACCGTATCTTCATACACATAACCCGTCTGCCTTCAAAGCAAGAGTGAAAAGGCATCTTCTGGACACGCTCGCTCCATCAGGCGTGATTGTGGTCAAGAGCAAGCCATTACTTAATGGAGGGCAGGCACACTGCGTTATGATTAATGGTAAATATTGTCCTTGTGAAGTTGCTATTTCTTGTACCTACTTAATTAACTTTATTATTATTATTTTTTGTTGTTGTTTGCCATGTGCGATTACACTTTGGACCATAATCAGCTCAAAACCAATGATGATTGTGTATTTGTTATTATTTTTTAGTTTTTAACCGACTTCCCAGAAAGAAGGAGGTTCTCAATTCGGTTGTATGTTTTTTTCATGTTGTTACCTCATAATAACTCCGACAATTATGAACCGATTTGAAAAAATCTTGTTTTATCTTGCAGATTGGTCCCATTTAAATTTTATCAAAATCGGTTACGGACTTTGGATTTTAAATCGAAATAGCTGGAATTCGTCTACTTGGATGAAGGTTTTTTGTCATCCAAGTAATCGAAATTGTGTATTTTGCTTTTCTGCGATTTTGCAGTGGTGTTGTTAGGTGTGGGATACCTACCACTAAAAAGTGAACAAAAAAACTTTCGGTGTCAAAATACGAAGAAACTAACCAAAACACCGACTTAAAGTTATTTTTTTACTTTGTAAACATCAACAACATCACACAACACCTACAAACAACACCACAACAACAACCACCAACAACACCACCACACACCTAACATCTACTTATGTATTACCCATATTTGCAAATAAATGCTATTCTATTCTATTCTATTTTTGTAGTTTTTTTTTTGAAGTCTGGGTACCAATTCTACTAATTTTCACATTAGCATCGCATTTGCATCTCAGTCGCAATCTGTCAAAAATGTATGAAAATTTAGGTTTTTTTGACAGTTTGCGATTGACATGCGAATGCGAAAGTTGTTTAAACATTATGTAGAATAGGCTAGTTTCCAACATTCACAAATTGCAAAACTATTTAGTCCGTCAGTTAGAGTATTGAAAAATAATGGACACGTATTTTTTTTTTGTAAATCAATGAATATTGACAAAGATAAAACGCATCAAAATTCGGGAGTGAGGGCTTGTGACGTCACAACCCGCTAAAAATTATGGCATATTGTGACGTATTGAAAATTTAAAAAGCGTCGTATTTTCGCCAATTTTGGTTCCCGTAACAAAAGAAAAAATACGGGTCAAATTGAATTGGTTATTTGAATTTTACGTGTATTAGATATTTGCACACCTTATGAGGTAGAATATGGCGTTAAGAACTTATATGTTATTTGAAACACCTTATGTATGTACCCATATTAAAGCAAATAAATTATTTGTATTTGTATTATTTTTTTGATAATCTAACTGACGGTCTAATTAGATTTTTTCAGGACACAAGCCTATTGGCCCACTGTTGTAAGTTGCCTTGTGAATACATAAATAAAAGAAAAATACACCACAGCAGTGCGTAAAAACGGCCAGTCTGTTAAAAAAACAGGAGGTCTCTACTCTCCCATTTATTCAATTCAATAAAACAATAACAAAGAAACAAAGCTCCTCAATTAACGATCTAATGCAAAAATAACTGAAAATTTTCCATTTATTTCGTAACGCTTGTCCAAATGTTGAACATAATCCAGCCAATCGGCCCCATCTACCCTGGAATGTTGACTGACTTGACAACATTGCCAAAGTAAACACAATTTGCATCGCCAACACCTTGCCGATCCGAAAATTTCAATATTTAGCTTTTCGGCCTTCGAAAATATCGATTCTATTGGTGGGACTTGATTGACTGCTTTTGTTAAAAATGTGTTGAGTGTATATAACGCAGTGTGGTTATCTTTTTATTTCACTAATTAATTTATTTGTTCTAGTAGAGTTACTTACAAAACAGCGTCCAAGTGCGAGTCGGAGTTGCGCACGAAGGGTTCCGTACCAATAATATAAAAAACCCTTTAATATTTATTTTATTCTGTTTTTTTTTGTATTTTTAGTTATAGCGGCAACAGAAATACATCATCTGTGAAAATTTCAACTGTCTAGCTATCGCAGTTCTTGAGATACAGCCTGGTAACAGACAGACAGACAGCGAAGTCTTAGTAATAGGGTCCCGTTTTTACCCTTTGGGTAAGGAACCCTAAAAAACATAAATAATATATAATATCTTCTGCCAAACTGCTGAGCTGTACAGTTTGTCAGCGATGTTCTCGTGGATACAGTTTTGTGGTCCAGGTAAGTACTTATAGACTAATTTATACTAGGTAAACAAAAAATAATAATAATAACTGACTGATGTCTGTCTGATTATGTAGTTCTTTGTAATAGTAGAAGTACTTGAGATTTCTATTAGCCACTACAATGGAGCACCAATTTTAGACAGCGATAGTAGGGTCGAGAACATTGACCGCTTTTGAAAGCTTTGGCTTAATATTTTGTGGAATTATAGTTAACAATGAAAGTCATTATGACGAAAAATATAAAGCTCAACAAAATGTATGGGTTTTGAAGTACACACTATATAAAGACGATGCGTTTTACGTTACAAAATAAGCTTGTACTTTAGGAATTCAAGTATCTACTAGTGATGTGTAATCTATTTTAATTCAAGACCTCCTTCTTCCTTTTCCATAAAATTCTGCCAGTCAATCCTGTAAAGATTTCGAAGTTAAGGCTTGGGCGAAGTGAACGACAAGTGAGCTGTCAAACCATACAAACAAGATGGCGTCACAGCTCACTTGTCGTTCACTCCACCTAAGTGAGGTGAGATGTCAACACAGACCGGCTGTAAAGATGTCGAAGTGAAGGCTTGGGTCAAGTGATTACGAAGTGAGATGTCAATCCATGAAACCAAGACGTGATCACTTCACCCAAGTCTTCACTTCGACATGCTTACACCAAACCGACTGGCAGTATTCGCACTGCTGTTTTCTCTATAAATAACCACTAGTCTACAAAATTTAATTTTCTTATTGCCCTTAAGATAAGACGCAAAATTTCTTGTAAATTTTTTGACGCTGAATCTAAATCCGGACAAAATTGTTCTAGTAGTTCAGAATTTTGAGATATTATTATGCCAATCTCAAAGTGCTTAAAACACGGGTTTTAGCGATATTGTCCAAAGATATATTTTGTTTGTTTTGCTGCAAGTTTTATCTCTCAAGATATTAATTTTTAGCTACGGTACTTCGAATTATTTATATTATATTTTGTATTTTAGTACTTGCGAACTGCATCATGAAAATAAAATGTAGCGAAACAAACAAAAATGGGTCCAAATACAAATACAAAATCCTTTATTTCAAATATACCAGTTACAGGCACTTTTGAATAGTCAAGATCTGTCAGTCAAATAGATGAAGCTAATCCTGCCGCGCGAGTGACAAGAGCAGCAGGTTGTTCTGCAACATAACACACTCACTGACCCCATCTCCAGCGCGGCAGTTGCACGTTCCAAAGAGTAGATCCTGTGGAGAAGAACGTGCAGGAAACTCCATGGAGACTCTTTCCAAAAGAGAAAAAGTAGTTCTAATGGATTCTGTATGTATAAATTACCATAAAAAATCTGTCCTCAAAAAAATACTTTAAATATCGCCAAAAACCGTGTTTAGTGCACTTTGAGAATGGTATATCTCAAAATTCTGAGCTACTAGAGCAATTCTGTGTCCGGATTTAGTTTAATCATCAAAAAATCTTCAAGAAATGATGTGTCCTATCCTAAGGGCAAAAATATTGTGGACTAGTGATACAAAACAACATTCAAGTCCTTACAAAAACAGTCACAATACAAAATCCCGCTTTTTACCGCGCGACCTAAATCTCGGAAACTCCGCGTGATATCAGAATCTATAAATAAACTAATTAAGAAGAACTTAGGCTGGGAGATAAGGCGTCGAACTTTGCGAAATGGTGCACAGCAAAAACAGGAAACGCGGCAAAACAAAATAGGCTCCTAAGCTGACGCTCGAGCGGTTAAACGTTACTGAAGATGGCAAGTTAAATTTTAATAAACAGAAAATATTATGCAGAGTGTAGTGGAAAGGTGCCCATACCTTTCCGCTACACTTTAATATATTTATAAAAATGGCTTCAGCTCATATTTGTAGGGTAAAACCAGGGGCCCGAGTCTGCTATTTTTATAAATTTGTCATTCCAACACGATCCCATTGTCATGCCATTGTCATTTTGCTAAAAGTTCGTAATCTTAAATTCATAATGTCACGGTTACTGGCACGTCAGTGGCCGGTCAACGGTACGGCAATGGTCTCTTAATAGAATTGCGGTAGGAATGCCGTATTGTCACTATTATAAAACCGAGCTAAATTTGAGCATTTATACATGCCAGATTTTATTTACATTTAGTTTTTCGTATTATTTATTATTGTTATAAGCAATCTGAAGTAGTGAGAAGTTCATAAATACTAAATCTGTCATTATGTACGAGATTACCATTCATATGGCTTTCTTTCAATGGCGTGTCAGTGGTTGATCATTGGAATGTCATAATGACGCCATTATGATGCCATTGTGTTAGTAGATTACCAAACTTGTCTAAATCAACCATTTTGAAATCAGTGATCGACCATTCTGACACTATTGTAATAGCAGACTCGGGCCTCTGGATAGTTGCACCAGGGGTAAATAGTTGCCGTAATTTTAATTACACTAGTTTTGCGAATGAATTACATTTATTTTATTTTTCAATCGAGAGACTCTACAACTACCACTAAGTTGCACGTGTCTGTGCAATTGCAAGGGAAGGCAAGATACGATCTAAGTCTTTGCGAGATAAAAGCCTTATTCCTCGACGGGGCATCATACTCTTCACGATCATCAGATGATGATGGTGAAGAATAGAGTATACTCGTAGCATTTTCCCAACTATGTTGGGGTCGGCTTCCAGTCACACCGGATTCAACTGAATACCAGTATTTTACATGGAGTGGCTGCCTACCAGACTCCCAAAACTTAGAAACTGGGTAACACGGTACTTCTTGGCAAGACTGGTGTCAGATTTTCTAGCCTCTGACTATCCATAACCACTGACAAAGATTTCCAAATGACAGCCGGGACCAACAGCTTAACGTGCATTCCGAGGCACGGAGGAAACTCGGGATGTTAAGATTGTCACCCATCCACAGACCAACCTTGGTAAGCGTTGCTTAACCTTAAAGATCGACCCGTGCGTCTGTTTTTATTTAGCCACGAGCTCCTCAGGCACTTATTTTATCGACGCCGTGTACCGTATTTAATACTTGGATACTGATTCTGAAGGCTACGTTATCATAAAAGGAAAGTTATAACAACTAACTTTAACCTCGGCCACCGTTGCTTAAACTTGAAGATCTACCTGTGCGGCTGTTATTATTAACCCACGAGCACGTCTTTAGCCCCAAACATAGTCTTTCCTTCATCAGCTAATCAAAATTAGTATTTTTACATTTTTTTGGGAACTAGCCAAGACCCAGTTGAACGAATTTGTTCATTTATATGGCCAGAAGCAGTATCAAAAATATGCCAAAAATATGCCCACACCTTTACATTTAACGATGTGTAAGTGTGATTGTATTAAAATGCAATGGCTTTTCTTAGTCTTTTCATTAGAGCTGTTTTAAAACCAATTATGAGTTCGAAACGATGCTATTTTTACGAATTCAGCCGGTTGATTCTGTAAACACGGCGAAGTGAAGGCTTGGGCGAAGTGAGTGACAAAGTCAGCTGTCAGCGATGCTAGGGATAGACGAAATGTTACATTTCCAATCTTATCGACATCGACAATCGAGTTTATCAATAATAAAAATTAATTATTTTATTTACAAGAATTTCATGTTACCTATAAGTAGCTATTGAATATTTTACATGAATTCAAAACTGCTATTTACGAGTCTAAAAATAAATAGGTAGGTACCTACTTAAGATAATTTACTTCTAACGGGATTTCATACTAGCTAATCTTTATTCTTGGAAATTATAATAAACCGATTTTAAAATTGAACTATCCTCATTTTGCGCATGCGTGGATATTAGAGCAAACAGCTGCTTAAAAAAGGAATTCCAACCAAACATTTTTGAATCGCGGATTGTATAGTTAGATGTTACTTATCTACTTTAGTGAATATTATGTATTGTACCAGCCAAGTTACTTACCCAATCGTTGCCAAAATTACTTACTTATAAGTATTGTTGTGCTCATCCTCACCAGTCACCACATAATTACATTGTTTGTGCACATCGCCGTAAAAAAGCATGTTAGATCTCAATGCAAAGTGCATCAGCATTGCGCATGCGTAGAGTGACAATTGAAACGAGCGAAGTGTTCCCTTCACCGAATTCCGGTGACTTTAAGGCAGATCGGATGTGAGGTGAGGTGTACACGCGATCGTTCCCCCTAGGCATTCTTTTTTTAAACGTTGAATCTTCCATGATAGCTAAATGACAATTCAAATGCGGGAAGTGTTCCCTTCACCGTATTCCGCTGACTTTAAGGAACACGCGAACGTTCCTTTCACCCAACGGGTGCCCACCCGTTGACAGCGCGGGCATTTTTAAATCATTGATTACCTACCTAAAGGCATAGCGAATTTGTATTCAAAGCTTTCGAATCGTTTACGGTATAAATGTTATTTTGATAATTTTAAATGGGTAGCCAATTTGTACCAAGCTACTTTTTTCCAAAAGCAGGCAATAAATAAAGGGGGTGTGTGTTTAAAACAACAAATAAGATTTTAAAACTCGGTTTAGTGGAATTAAACTCGTCAGATTTATGCATGCTAGCAATTACTGAGATATTTTAACAATTTAACCAACAAAAACTTTCGGACGCCTACCCATAGCACGCGTGGCTGACTGACGAAGTGAGGACCATGCGTGTGTTCCGAAATATAACTCAGTCATGAATCCAACGCCAAATATTGTTTGTACCGGTGAGACAAGTGTGACGTAAATAGTAGTATCCCTTCTCCTGACATTAACGGATACAACAAAAAGTGAAAGGGGCCGAACCGATCACGCGTGATGCGATGACCAAAGGAAATAGGGATCAATCTATATATATATATATATATATATAGGTTTGTAATATTTACAATAATGATTATTGTAAACGAGCACAAACACTATTCTCAAGATGGCGTCAATTTATGACGTCAACACACTTGCCAGCATATTTCGGAACGAATCAACAGTAGGTATGGCTTCGTATTCATTTCGTCATGAGCACTGGCAGTACAATGGGTTATGTTATTATTTCGGGACACACGGGTGACCGCACTGACAGCACAGTCGCCAGCACATCACGCTATCCGAAACTGTCAAATTTTCTAGATCAAATTTGAACCCAATTCCTTTATAAAATAAGGTTGAAAATCTAACAAAGAAATTTGTCAGATTGTTGTACCTTGATGTGCTGGCGACTGTACGTGGCGCTCACTCGGTGAGTGATCAAACCATAGAGTAATAAGGGTATTTTGAATAATGGATAGTGTACACAAACGGATCCACAGACAAACTTGGTGTTAGTATGCTACAGCGTGCAAACTTAGCGAAGATACAATTCTAGCTGCTTTTTATATGGCTTTCTGATACACATACGTTTAACTGATTAATAAAAAAGACTGATTTCATATAAAAAAAGCGGCCGCACCGTGATTTCACTCACGGTAACTCTTTCTCGTAGTCTATGGAAACGCGTGAACAGACTCACATTAAATACCTAAATCGTTATTCACCGACAGAGGTCTCAAAACAAGCGTGAGAGAAAAATAGTTTACAATAAAATTAATAGTTTGTTCGAAGTATGGTTTTTAACGGAACTTCGTTCAATTTGTGACGTTTTATGGGAGGTATAGTTACATCGTAATAGAACGCGCGAGCAGACACAAATGAAAAATGGCTCAAGTAGGATCAAACCAAATGCATGATGAACTGAAAACAAGCTTCCAGATTTTACCACTAACACAAACATTAATGTGCTTTCCGATCTGGCTGACTTATTTGCAAAAGCGGTTCAAATTAGAAGACGACATTTTGGTGGACAATTTTATTATTTAAAGACGACCCACTGACCCAACTGGCTTAATATTTATGAACCCAGAAATAGTTAGTTATGTGAAAAACAGACTGTTGTTTGTGAAATATAATTTGCCAATCCTAAATTTTTATTAGGTACCAACTAGCAGGTAAAGTTTGTATTTTTATGAAAACCTATTTGAAACAAAGATTTTTCACTTTCCATTACCTATTTCAAAAAATCATAATTCACTCTTTCCCGCTTTCATCTCCATGTTAACTAAGAAGGCCTCAATTAGGTAGGTACAACTTAAATGGCACATTGTTATTTTGTTTATCAAACTGCCACTTAAATAACTGACATTAATGTTTAGAAGAACATTGGCAACAATTAATAATTACACTACTCAAACTCAACAAGACTTTGCCACAGGGAATGTGCTAACTAGTTTTGAATTACCTAGGTACCTACCTAACATCACAAAACCATATTTATTTTGTTCTAATAAGTTCTAGTTTTGTGTTATAGAGCTAGGTACTAAAAGTGAAACCATTTTCGGATTTTTATTTTTCAATAAATTAGCTATTTTTTTTTTCAGTTTACCAAGTTATTATAGTCTATATAATGTGGAAGAAGTGTTCAAAAGATCCTAACAAAATAATGTCATTACATTTATGATGAAATTATTATAATTAAAAAAACAATGTGAACTTTATTTTGGGATTTTTTGAGTTGAATGGGTATTCTGACATACCATCTGCTGCATAATCAATCCTTTAATTAACTTGATATTTTCCTGTATAAGAACCACCTGAAAACTTTAGTTTTATCCTCAAAGCTCCACTTGAAAAACTATATGACTGTGTATCTTTAATTAAAACTTTATTTCTATTATATGGAGTGTAGGTCATCGATGCCAACTTCTTTTGTATAGGTCATCGATCACTAGTTTTTCATTAGTGATTGATGGTATAGGTACATTAAATAAAACCTTATCATGTACATGTATAATTATTAAGGACCATAATCTCTTATCTGGTTTACATCAACCTTTTTCAGATCAAAACAATATTGCCTATCTTTTGTGCTTGGTGAGAACAGAAATAAATCAATAACTGGCGATATTACAATTTTTCTCATTTTTGTACACATCAAAGAATACTAATAAGTACATCTTTTGGATTGAGCCTTCTGCATGCTGAGTCTTCATATTCTTGAATTTCTGCTGAGGTGACAATAGCAAAATTAAAAACATGTCTGGATAGGTACATGGGGTTGGTGGCTGCCTCTAGCTGAAAACAATGCATTAACATTACTGAATAATTATTATTCAAATGTATTGGAATTGCTTGAAAAAAAAACTTATTTTTATTATCATTGAAATACCTCAAGTTAATGCAGTTCTTAGATTTAATTAATACAGCAAAACAAACCCACTGCTGGAGATAGGCCTCTCCGAAGCATCCCCACAACAACCAGTCCTGTGCGTCTCGCATTCATCGGCTACCTGCAACCTTCACCAGGTCATCAGTCCACCTTGTGTTGGCCCTATCGACCATCCATTCTGTGAGCAATTTGCCCTGCTAACTGCTACTTTAGTTTCCACATCCATCACAAGTAACAATGTTATTCCTAGATTGGATTTACAATAATTTTTCTTAGGTCTCCAATGCATGGTGCATGAAAGTACATGTTTTCTCACCTGCTGTTAAGCGAAGATGGAGCACGCTTGCCTAAAAGGAACCTATTCACCCTTGACTTACAACACAACTACGTTGTAGCTATCAGGAAACACAGATCCCGGCAGGGAATTCCACACCTTAGCTGTACACACTATAAATATGTTCCTCAAACGGTTTGTGCGTGTGGGTGGGATGTCCCCCATGTACCGGTGGCGCATCGCCGTTCGTCTTGCTTCACAGATCATCGTCTGAAAATCATAACACATAATAAGATTACAATCGTGGCAAAATACTTTATTTTATGCTGAAAGCCATGCATGTCAAGTAGTGTGCACCTTGCGTGCGTACTTACCTATAATCTAGATTTGAGCGTATCCGTAGCCACAATAATTCCTTTCCAAATATTTGGCTTAGTACATGAACCACGATCGAATGTAGGTACAATAAATTATAACATCTAGGAAATTAGTGTCGTTTCGATTCGGTTTTAAACACATTTGCGAACGTCACACATTTGATAGTGATTATCACTTATAATCATTAACCGTTGAAACTTGGAGAACTGAATTCTAAACTAATTCATTTGTTTTCTTTAGTTAGATTATAACACAGAACACTATAACCTAGCGGATTGTAACTTTCATCGCAGTCGCACCGACGGACATTTGTTTCGAAAGTAAAATTCGAAACTTTCATAACAGCCAATCAGCGACGAGTAGAGATTTTTTTTGAGATTTTGCTGTCTTGGCTACTAAGGTCTTTAAGCATCTATTTTTTTAATTAATTTATTTTTAAACGACTTCCCAAAAAGGAGGAGGTTATCAATTCAGTTGTATGTTTTTGAAATTTACATTTTCAGTGCATAAATATAGTATAGTATTAGTAAAAAATAGAATATCATATTTTATTTAATGAAAGATTCTACACGCATTTATGATGCTCACACATCTAATAAATAAATCCGAAACTCGCAGGAATGTTCACTGTTTTCTTTAAAAAAAATATTAATGCAATGATCGAATGATCCGCGGCCATGGATTCAGGAAGTCACTGGAATAGCTCGAAAAAATAAAATGATCGTAATATTACATATTTTAAAAAAAAGTTGCAACGTGTTCTTTTGGCGTTCTTTTATTCTTGTGAGCGGTTGAGCAGCGTGTTCGCGCCAATAATTGAATAAAAAGTTGCAACATGTTCTTTTATCGTTCTTTTATTCTTCAATCCCGTAAAAATGGAGTATGTATGCATTTTCGACAGATTTTTACAATACACTCATAAAGTTTTAAGAAATATTGCAATAAGTAGGTACTAACCTACCTATAAGATTGTTGGTTGTTGTTTGTTTTTTGTTTTTCAATACTAATAACTTCATTTTAATGTATATATTTTGTTCTTGTTCATCTCGTTCATGTCCGGCAACCGAGGCTCAATTTGTGGCCTATAATAGTGATAATGGAGGCCGAACCCGAGATCGCAAGAGGGCACAAAAACATCGCCAGTGCTCGTTTCAATACCAACGGTTTTGGGAAGAAGTAACGTCCAAACTGAACGGTTTGGGCGGTGCTACTAAAACCAAAAAAAAAGTGGATAAAGGTATGTGTTTTTATTCTAATAATTTATTAAATAATAATTTTCCTAATAATTCTGGTTTGTGGTACTTACTCACAAAAATCCACTGTGAAACAAAATAAAAACTACACCCCAACTACCAACTAAAAATAATTCAAAATCTGTACGATCCAATCCACACCCAATCAGATTGTAAATACCAGTCTTATCGTAGTACTCTATGGTAAATACTTTCGTTATTAGAGGACGGAATTATTATGACAGAAGGCTTCTGTCACAATATTTTGGCTGCTGTCAGAAGCGCAACAGACCAGTTGGAATCAACAAAGCGTAGTTAAAAAACAAATCGTAAATACAGTATTTATAAATAAAAAGGACTATGCAAAATAAAATGATAAAAGTCTAAATAGGTACAAACAAATAACTCTTCAACTGATTGAAAAAAAAATATATTTAAAATCAGTATTTCGCTTTTAGTACGTTTTCGATCCTCCTTTTACTATATATTACATCTATGCATATTCTAAATATTCGACATAATTTAAATGTCATCCATTAATTTATTAAGTAGTAATCTTTATCCGATAACTGTATTTTTATAATTCTGTGGGAAAGGGCATAAATTAATTTGATAAAATTAGATTCTTAAAGACCTTAGTAGCCAAAACCGCAAAATCTCAAAAATAAACTCAGCCCGTCACTGATAGGCTGTAGTGCGATTCACTAAGGCAGAACATCTTTACAACCAAGAAATCATCGTTGAAACATCTGATGTGGCATACATTTATCAGATGTTTCAACGATGATTTCTTGGTTGTAAAGATGTTCTGCCTTAGTGAATCGCACCGCTGATATCACAGCACAGCTGATATGTAAGTTTCGAAACAACGTCGGCGCGATGCTAAAATTTTATAAAAAACAAAATATGAATCAGCTTAAAATTCAGTTCTCCAAGATTGGATTGTTAATGACACTGAATGATTATAAGTGATAATCACTGTCAAATGTTAGATGTTCGCAATTGTGTTTAGAACCGAATCGAAACGACAGTAATTAATTTCCAAGATGTGATATTATACCTACATTCAACAGTGGTTTAAAATAATGTACTAAGCCAAAAAATATTTGGAATGGAATTATTGTGACTACGCATACGCTTAAATCTAGATTATAGGTACGCACGCAAGGTGCACACTACTTGACATGCATACTTTCAATTCAAACAGCATATAATAAAGTATTTTGCCATGATTGTGATCTCATTGTGTTATGATTTTCAGATGATGATCTGTGAAACAACGAACGGCGATGCGCCACCGGTACCTGGTGGCGGCACAAACCGTTTTAGGAACATATTTTATAGTGTGTACAGCTAAGGTGGGGAATTCCCTGCTGAGATCTGTGTTTCCTGATAGCTACAAAGTAGGTGTGTTGTAAGTCTAGGGTGAATAGGTTACTTTTAGGCAAGCGGGCTCCATCTTCGCTTAACAGCAGGTGAGGAAACATGTACTTTCATGCACCATGCATTGGAGACCTAAGAAAAAATGTAAATCCAATCTAGGAATAACATAGTTCCATGTGATGGATGTGGAAACTAAAGTGGCAGTTAGTAGGTAAATTGCTCGCAGAACAGATGGTCGATGGGGCCGACACAAGGTGGACTGATGACCTGGTGAAGGTTGCAGGTAGCCGATGGATGCGAGATGCACAGGACTGGTCGTTGTGGGGATACTCTGGAGAGGCCTATCTCCAGCAGTGGATTTGTTATGGCTGATATGATTATGATGTGATGCATAGATTTGGATCAGACACTGATAATGTGTGTGACTGATTTGCTGTATTTATTAAAACTAAGAACTACATTAACTTGAGGTATTTCAAAGATAATAAATAAGAGTTCTTTTTTCAAGCATTTCCAATAGATTTAAATAATAATGGTTAACACATTTTTTTCAGTTTGAGGCAGTCGCTGACCCCGTGTATTCAGATATGTTTTTGCTATTGGCACCTCAGCAGAAATTCAAGAATGTGAAGACTTAGCATGCAATCCGAAAGATGTATTAGTTTTCATTTTTATCAATTCTTTGATGTGTACAAATATGAGTAAAATTGTAATTTCGCCAGTTATTGATTTATTTCTGTTCTCACCAAGCACAAAAGATAGGCAATATTGCTTAGATCTAAATAAGGTTGATATAAACCAGATAAATGATTATGGTCCTAAATAATTACCTATGCATGTAGGTACATGATAAGGTTTTACTACATGTACCTATACAAAAGAAGTTAGCATCGATGACCTACTACATATTATTATCACAGAACTGAAGTTAGAATTAAAGATATACAATTAAAGTTTTCCCGAAATGTATTTTTCAAGTGGAGCTTTGAGGTGAAAACTAAAGTTTTCAGGTGGTTCTTATACCGGCGAATTATCAAGTGAAAGGATTGATTATGCAGCCGATGGTACCTACGTCAGAAGAACACCCACTCACTCAACTCAAAAAATCCCAAAATAAAGTTCACATTGTCACCTTTTTGTAGGTGATGAGGTAGGTAGGTACCTAACTGTCACTGGTCACGCGTTTCCATAGACACTACGAGAATGAGTTACCTTGAGTGAAACGCATAGCCACGCATTACTCATGCTTCGGCCGCTTTTTTTTATGAAATCAGATTTTTTTTATTAATCAGTTGAACCTATGCGTATCAGTAAGCCATATAAAAAGCAGCTAGATGTGTATTTTCACTAAGTTTGCACGCTGTAGCATACTAATACCAAGTTTGTCTGTGGATCCATTTGTGTACACTATCCATTATTCAAAATACCCTTATTACTCTATGGTTTGATCGTTCACCGAGTGAGCGCCACGTACAGTCGCCAGCACATCAAGCTACAACAATCTGTCAAATATCGTTGTTGGATTTTCAACCTTATTGCTAAAATGGTTGGGTTCAAATTTGATCGGAAAAATTTGACAGTTTCGGATAGCGTGATGTGCTGGCGACTGTGCTGTCAGTGCGGTCACCCGTGTGTTCCGAAATAATAATATAACTGTGATATAACCCAGTATACTGGCCAGTGCTCATGACGAAATGAATCCGACGACGCCATACTGTTGATTCGTTCCGAAATATGCTGGCCAGTGTGTTGACGTCATAAATTGACGCCATATTGAGTGAGAATAGTGTTTGTGCTCGTTTACAGTAATCATTATTGCAAATATTACAAACCTATATTTAGGTAGATTAATCCCTATTTCTTTTGGTCATCGCATCACGCGTGAACGGCTGGCCACTTTCACTTTTTGTTGTATCCGTTAATGTCAGGGGAATGTTCTAGGGATAGCTATTGTTCCAATAAAAAAATGCTCAAAGTCTCATGCACACAAGCACGCTTGATATAGGTACTACTATTTACGTCACACAAGACTTGTCTCACCGGTACAAACAATATTTGGCGTTGGATTCATGACTGAGTTATATTTCGGAACACACGCGTGGTCCTCACTTCGTCGATCAGCCACGCGTGCGGCCGACGTAGGCGTCCGAATTTTGTTGTTGGTTACATTTTTAAAATATCTCAATAATTGCTAGCATGCATAAATCTGACGAGTTTAATTCCACCAAACCGAGTTTTAAAATCTTATTTATTGTTTAAACACACACCCCCTTTATTGATTGCCTGCTTTAGGAAAAAAGTAGCTTGGTACAAAAGTGACTACCTATTTAAAAATATAAAAATAACATTTATACCGTAAACGATCTGGAAGCTTTGAATATAACTTCGCTATAGGTAGGTATTCAATGATTTAAAAATGCCCGCGCTGTCAACGGGTGGGCACCCGTTGGGTTGGGTGAAGGGAACGTTCGCGTGATCCCGACCCTGCCTTAAAGTCAGCGGAATACGGTGACGGTGAAGGGAACACTTCACGCGTTTGAATTGTCATTTAGCTATCATGGAAGATTCAATGTTTAAAAAAAGAATGCCCACGGGGAACGATCGCGTGTTCCCCTCACCTGCCTTAAAATCGGCGGAATTCGGTGAAGGGAACACTTCGCTCGTTTCAATTGTCACTCTACGCATGCGCAATGCACTTTGCATTGAGGTCTCACATGCTTTTTTGCGGCGATGTGCACAAAACATGTAGGTAGGTAGTTATGTGGTGACTGGTGAGGATGAGCACAACAATACTTAGGTACATGGGTAATTTTGGCAACGATTGGGTAAGTAACTTGGCTGGTACAATACATAATATTCATTAGATACCACCTATACAATCCAGGATTCAAAAATTGTTATTTCTTGTGTCTTTTATTAATATTAAAATGTAGGTATTTAGATGTAGCATTAAATTCAGTAAACTCAAGTATCGATATAATTCTCTGATATATTAATCAATCACTAGCATTTTTGACATCTAACTTCATCCCGTGGTCACTACACCCAAGCCTTCACTTCGACATGTTAACAGAATCGCACTGCAGTATTGTTTGCCGATATTTTATAATTTTCATTTTCGTTTCGGCCCATATTACACGGAACTAAAAAATCTGTGAATGTTCTGTTAATGTGAATGTTCTTTTGAAAAACTTTAGTTTAACCCTTGGAAGAATACAAACTTCAAGTTGTTTAATTATGATTTCCCTTTCAAATCCATCCAGACACCAAGCATCCACCAATTCTGTTCACGACAAACATAGACTGACGGCAAACCCTCAATTCAAATGAAACATAACTCCTGTTTTCTTACATCCTACTCTCATTCTCTTCCAAACTTCCATGAAAGCCTCATAGTTGCGTCAAACAATTCTTTATCGCGTAACACAATTACAGCTTCGCAAATTCTATCGGCATCGCTAACCTCGTTTCGAGTTTGAGAGCACCGCCAGGAAATAAAAGATTCCCCTTACAAGAGAGTAATCCAAGAGCATGTGCTGCGAATGGCCGGCAAGATAAGGCAGCTAATTTATAGCGTTTCAATACCTCCTCGTCTAAGATTTGGCGGGAACTGGAAGAGGTGTGGGTGTTGTTTGTTTGTTTCGTTCTTTATTTTAGAAATTATTAGTAATATTTCGTGTATTATTTCTCGTGGCTATATAATAAAACGCCATACGGGTCGATCTTCAAGGTTAAGCAAGGCTTGCCAAGGTTGGTCTGTGGATGGGTGACAATCTTAACATCCCGAGTTTCCTCCGTGCCTCGGAAAGCATGTTAAGCCGTTGGTTTTTGTAGATTTTTGGCAGTCTTTACAGATAGTCAGAAGCCAGTAAATCTGACTCCAGTCTTTCCATGAAGTATCGTGTTTACCCAGTTAATGGGTTGTGGAGGTCTGGTAGGCAGCCGCTTCGCGTAAAATACTGGTACTCAGCTAAATCCGGTTTGAGAGGAAGCCAAAACGAATATAATTGGGAAAAGGCTAGGCAGATGATGATTGGTAATATTTCGTATTGGTAGTTGATTGCTACACAGTGTGGGTGTTATGGGTGTCCTGTAGCCAAAATACAAAAAATATCAAAATTTTTAAATGTGTTTGGCTCCTGGCTGTGGGGAGGCCTATATCTAGCTGTAGGTTGTGGAGTCTTTTGGATAACAAGATGACCAGAAATGAATTCTTCGATTCTTCTTCGTTTTCATATCGAATATTTTCTTCGATTCGTCTAGTAATATGTATATAATATATTATTTTAAACTTTCATGGTCACTAACATTAGAATAGTTAATACCGGGATTGCTACCATGTACCTTGTACATGTTTTATTTGCGAGTTTCCGATATTTCGGCACTGTTGCAAAGGTACATGGTAGCAATCCTGGTATTAACTATTCTAATAATAGCAATATGTATTGCTTCCTTAGCCTTTGATCAGTGCTATAGCGGCTGTAGCAACTTTATATACTGATATGTTTATATTTGTGAAAATACCATTTCATTTCTTGAATACAGCCCTCAATTTTTCAAGATTCTAAAAGCATTCACTTTATTCAACTTAAATCTCTTCCCAAATTCGTTCAAACAGTTGTCTCTTCCAGTTCACATACATCATCGACCTAAGCCCAGAGGTCAGCAGCTGTTGAGAATTTAGTTGTGTTATTCTTTCTCAAGTTATTTGTGTCTAGCGAGTCTTCTACTTGTTTCGTTATTATATTATTTGCTTCTACACGGTGTGAAACTGATATGTTTCTGTGTTTGAGAGCTAGTTTCGATAGCGTTATTGTGAGTTTTGAAACAAAAGTGTCAAGTTTTTTACAATATTTTTATTAAGTACCTTTTTTCGTGTGAGTTTCGGTTTTAAATTAATGATCAAGTTTTCGAACACATTCTAGCATCTGAGTTAACTGAAACTTATAATTAATATCTACCAATAAACCTCAAAGTTCATGGCAATTTTAACAGTAAATTATTTTCCTTTAGGCTTGTGGCCGCACATCACATCTTACGGGAGTGTATTCTTTGGCATACTGAACGTAATATTATGTTAGATAGCATTCAGGTTACATCTGGAGTAGTTTACTATACGGACCTTGTAGAAACCAGAACAAATTTCCGTGCGTTCAGGCGATTTTGCCATACCTATTACTAGAATCAAAAGTAGCTCACAATTTAGGACCCATTAGTTTCAGTATTAATATATAATCCGTGGTACTTGGCAACTGGGCCCAACCCAGTTGTACATGTCCCTTGGTGCCTATTGGCCTAGCTCTAATCTGTCTCCTGCTTGATAAGGAAGGAAGTGGAAATTATATTTATTTTTCCTACTCCTCCTCTGTACTCTTCTGATTAATTTCGTTGTGGGATCCAAGACAGTTGAATCGTTTCTCCGGAACTCGTCGGGCTTCATTAGCTCGTCGTTTCTCTGGTGGTCTCTCGCCACTGTTGATTCTGGCTTTCAGGAGTTGCAGTGGTTGGGAATATGTGGCGGGCTTGTAAACTTCAAAGCTATATTATTTGAATGACATTGTAAAATGATATTATTATAAAGCTGGTTTGATGATGGTGGTGGAAGGAGGACAAAGAAATTCCTTATTCAATCCAGAACCATTGGGTTTGGGCTCATTGGATCTGTATTATCATTTATTAAACGGACAGCTAAAGTGTGGTCCTGTCCACATATGTCTCGTCTGCCTTCAAAGCAAGAGTGAAGAGGCATCTTCTGGGTACGCTCGTTCTATCATAGACCTCATCCATTGCTTTCCATCAGGCGTGATTGGTCAAGAGCTTGCCCATTGCTAAATAAAAAAATAGTGTATCAAATTGTATTTTGTATTTGGCACTCTGCGTTAGAGGGCCGCGGTGACTCTTTCGAACAAATTCCATAACCCTGGATAGCTGTCTACCCCTGCAGGTAATACTAGTAAAGTGTTATGTTCTAGACAAGATATCATTGTATCATTCACAGGAGTAGTATTACCATTGTATTTGTATACCACTCAATTACGTTATGTCAGAGTACTCAGAGCCTGTTAATTTACTAAGTTTCTGCGAATCCGTCTCAATTGTTGCTTTAGAAAACAATATAGAACTCTTCTGCCTTCAAGATATGGTTTTAATTACCGTTTTCAGTTTGTTTAAGAGTAGTTACAAGAAAATATAAGTGAGTTTTAATATAATCAAGCCGGAATTCGTTGGAAATAATGTCTAAATGGACGGTTTGTAATGACTTTTTGTGATGATGGATTATTTGCCCGAAATATGCCTGCCATTTTCGCCAAGTTCTTTGAAAATAATATCTTCGTTTGTCTCAGCTTAGATAGCCGGTTTTTTTTACCCGACTGCACCAGAATTTATGGGGTATTTATATGACGGCGTCATTGACGGCTGAGCAATGGCACCGTAAACTTTTAGATTCATATCGGATTCGTCGTAGAATAATCTAACATCTAACATCTATACTTATAATAAATCTGTAGAGAGGTCAATTCTGTACATGAAATATATTTCCAAAATAACTATCAGTGGGTGATTAGGGATCAATGCTGATGCCAAAAATGCAATCAGTAAAATTTTTGTCTGTCTGTCTGTCTGTCTGTCTGTCTGTATAACCGTTATAGAAACAAAAACTACTCGACGGATTTTAACGAAACTTGGTACAATAATTATTCATACTCCTGAGCAGGTTATAGTATACTTTTCATCACGCTACAATCAATAGAAAAAATGAAATGTGAAAGTTTGGTTGTTTGTTACTCAATCACGCCAGAACGGCTAAACGGATCTTAATGAAATTTAGAACAAAGATAGATTATAGTCTGGAATAGCACATAAGCTACTTTTAAACCCGGGAACATGTTCCCTAGGGATCACGCGGGCGAAGCCGCTGGCAGAAGCTAGTCTATCTATCTTCTATACTTATAATAAATCTGTAGAGAGGTCAATTCTGTACATGAAATATATTTCCAGAATAACTATCAGGGGGTGATTAGGGATCGATACTGATGCCAAAAATGCAATCAGTACAATTTTTGTCTGTCTGTCTGTCTGTCTGTCTGTCTGTCTGTCTGTCTGTATAACCGTTATAGAAACAAAAACTACTCGACGGATTTTAATGAAACTTGGTACAATTATTATTCATACTCCTGAGCAGGTTATAGTATACTTTTCATTACGCTACAATCAATAGGAGCAGAGTAGTGAAGGGAAATGTTGGGAAAACGGGAGAAATTACTCCATTTTTTAAGCTTCCGTCGTGTGTGCAACCTTAATGGTGAAAGCTACACAGAAATCATGTATGACGGAAATGTTCTCCTTAAAATTATATAAAAAATATCCAACGACAGCATATGTCTATCTTTTATGATTGACGCACAATAACACGTGTAACTCCCGATAGCTTAGCAGTTCGAAGCTTTCTGATTGTATTTGTCTACTCTTACGTTTATAAAACTCTCAGTCGTCCCTAATTAACATTAATAAAAGTTAACATTATTATCTATTCCAAAAAAAAGAATCATAGAAATCGGTATAGAAACACCAAAGTTATACATGAAAAACTCTAATAATAAGCCATCGCGCGTGAATACAGAATCATGCTATAAGGATTATTTTTGTGGTCGCGAACGCACAGGCAGGCGGCTAGCTTGGCGCCTAGAGGCTAGCGAGTAGCTTCGGAAAACGGCTTACGACAGTTTGCAATATCCTTTAATAATGTCGAGGGGAAGATGGTTATAATTTCGCTTTACACCAAACGAGTAATATTATAAATGTGAAAGTTTGGTTGTTTGTTACTCAATCACGCCAGAACGGCTTAACAGATCTTAATGAAATTTAGAACAAAGATAGATTATAGTCTGGAATAGCACATAAGCTACTTTTCATCCCGGGAATATGTTCCCTAGGGACCACGCGGGCGAAGCCACTGGCAGAAGCTAGTCTAACATTAAATGTAGTACTAATATATTATAACCATATTATACTATATTATGGCTTCAACCTGAGAGTCTTTAAGTTAAGAGTGAATAGGTTACTTCTAGGCAAGCGTGCTCCATCTTAAACGGCATCATCGCTTACCATCAGGTGAGATAGTGGTCAAACGCGTGCCTATCAAAAGTAAAAATAAAATAAAATAATAACCTTACTTTATTAACTGTGGTCATAAAATTAAACTCAAATAGGTAAACCGATGGTTTTATTCTGGAGGAGTGTCCTGGTTGTTGTCTCGAGCCAAAGTGCGCTCGGCAAAGTGCTCACTCTCGAACACGACTCTGTCCACGTGCCGCCATTACAGCTGACGTCACAGCGTTTACTACCGTAGTACTATGTGGAATAGGTACTCAAATCAGCAGCTAATTTATTTTATTAAACGATACTGTTATCCACGACATATTATGTTATAATATTTCTTTGGCACGCTCTGTAGCCTAAACGTTTTTTTTGCATTTTAGCTTGAGAAGTGTCGTTAGATTTGTCTTGATTGTGACATTGACACTTGGTTAATAAACCGCTCTGCACGACAAGATTTTGACATATGACACACCAGCTGAGTCGACGGGATTTTGCGAATTACGTCATCAAATTCAGGAACGATTTCAAATTTCAACATATCTTTTAGGTCCAATTGGTACTAATACCGACCCGGTGGAGGTTCGCCTGTCAAGGTCCAAATGGTACTACTACCGAACTGTACGGTTAAATGGCCGTTTTTTGACGACATAAATGTAGTGTCAAGTCACTTTTCAAGCAGCCTGATGTAGTTGGCATAAAATTAGTGAAAAAGTTAAATAAATGCCAGCAACTGCCACAATCTGTACAGCTAAGGATAGGAATTCCCTGCCTGATATATATAACCTGGGAGTCTTTATGCCAAGAGTGAATAGGTAACTTCTAAACAAGCGTGCTCTATCTTCGATCACATCATCACTTACCATCAGGTGAGATAGTGGTCAAAAGTATGCGTATCATTAGTAAAAAAGTAAAGAAATATAATAAAAAATTGATCTATTTACCTTGCTTTAAGTGATGTAACGGTATCAGCCATTTCAGGGCTAATTCTACTAATTTTCACATTCGCATCGCATTCGCATCTCAATCGCAAACTGTCAAAAATGTATGAAAATTAAGGCTTTTTTTTACAGTTTGCGATTGACATGCGAATGCAAAAGTTGTTTAAAAATTAGTCATCACGGTAATTTTAAATACCAATACATCATATACGCTCCTTAATCGCCGTAACCATTATAAAACACTAAACCTTAACGATGAAAACCTGTTAATAGCCAACCATTTTAAAATAAACGGCCACAAGTCTGCAATGCCAAGTACATTATTGCACCAACATTATAAAAACTAAGCAAGCAGCTGTATTTCATGTTGGTAGCCGTAATCTTTATGACCTAAACGCCAGAGAGTGGGATAAGCACTAAATTTATGATATCTAAAGGCCTCAGCAGACATGCAATTTTAATTATCAACGATTACCTATTTTCGAAAGTTAATGTTGACGTGACAATACGATGGATGGATTTTGTGAGGGTGATATAAAAGAAAAGGAAATTAGTGATAGCGTTACGGCTCATAGAGCAGAATGGAAGAATAAAATTCGTTACGCCGACTCCAAGTAACACGGGATGAGGGCAGGAAGATGATGATTTTGACGATATATTCAAGATGATATGGCTAGAAAAGGGCTGACCAGTATGATGGCGACTAAAAAAGAAATGTGTTAGAAGAAAACATGTTGGCCAACACTAAATCATTTGGAATAAATCCAAGAGAATTGTGATTATGTTAGAATGTCAGGACGTTTGTTGTCAAACTAAAATAAAACTAGTATACTCACTATAAGCAACGAAAATTATGAATCCAATAAAAAATCAGAAAATTATGGATTCAGGATTACAGACGGATAAAAAATGTCGATTCCGGTCACAAATTCAGCAAGGTCAAACCTTCATGCAGCAATGATATTATGATGAGTGCAAAGAAGCAAATGATGAGCAAAGGAGTGGAACTCTCTGCCTGCGTCTGTGTTTCCGAACGCTTACAACCCTAATCTCTTCAAAGAGTAAACAGGCTCCTTCTGGGTAAGCTCGCTCCATCGTAGACTTTGTCTCTGTCATCTCTGACCAAGACGTAATTCAAGAGCAACTCCATCTCAAATAAATAAAATAAAAATGATGCACAATCTTACCATCACCGTGTCACCTCGTCGCAAAAACGCTCGTGATTAAAGTAGCACGTCTGACAACGCCTTTAACTCTCTCAGCAGCTTTGTTCTGTGCTGAACAACCTTTAGCCAAGGATTATGGTGAATAACGGTAGTCAACGGTCATGCCACAATAAGTGGGAAAGTAATTGGGAATTTCGGAAGTTTAGAATTGAATGGTAGCGCTTTGGTAATTAGTTGTGGGTTTCAGCGTCAGGAAAGGTGTTGAGCTAAAATATTTGGTATGATTTGTGTCGAGTTCCGTACTGTTTTTATCGGTAGACAAGTCACCAGCTGATCTCAAGAGATCAGGGTTACGCAGACCACTTATAGGGTACGGATATGTGGCTCAGATTTTTCATTAATTACCTACATCGTACGTACGTATGAGGAGCTCGTAGCTAAATAATAACAGCCACACAGGTCGATCTTCAAGGTTAAGCAACGCTTGTCGAGGTTGGCCTGTAGATGGGTGACCATCTTAACATACCAAGATTCCTTCGTGCCTCGGAAACCACGTTAAGCTGTTAGTCACGTTAGCTGTCCGCTTGGGCGCACCTTGTGTTGCTCCGCATCGGTGTCATTGCGGAGTTTCTGTCGACAGCCTCGGACACCATGGCCTTTCCTGCTGCAAGAGCGCAGGCCGCATAGCGCGACATGCTAGCATCAACGATATTATTCGTCGGGCTCTTGTCACCGCCGGCGTACCGGCAGTATTAGAACCTAGTGGCTTGGTACGTGACGATGGGAAGAGACCAGATGGTATGACGTTGGTGCCGTGGAAGATGGGTAGGCCTCTGGTGTGGGATGCAACATGTGTCGACACCCTTGCGCCATCACATGTTCCAAGTACGGTGGGCTGTGCCGGCGCTGCCGCTGCGGCTGCTGAGGCCCTCAAGCGGCGCAAATACTGTAACCTTATCGGTAATTACAGTTTTGAGCCGTTTGGGGTCGAAACGCTTGGGTCATGGGGTCCGAGTGCGCGTCTCCTTTTTAAGGAAATATCTCGTCGACTAATCGACACTTTGCGTGACCAGAGGGCTGGCTCGTTCTTTGCTCAAAGAATTAGCATTGCCATTCAACGTGGCAATGCTGCCAGTCTTCTGGGCACGTTTCCGGATGACGACGATGCGGAGGAATTCTTCGACGCCTAAGCGTATCTTGTTTTTGTATATTTATTTGTATATAGTTAGGTTTAGTTGTTAGCTGTTAGTCCCGTTTGTCATTTGGAGATGTTTGGCAGTCGTTACGGATAATCAGAAGCCTGAAAATAGAAAGAAAGAAAAAGAGTTTATTTGCGGTCAATATGACGCATATAAAAAATACACAAAAATTACAATTACATATAATTATGAAAGATTAGGAAGATATGCGTCAAATCTGCGCAAAACGGCCATCTCTCAGCATAATGCTGGGACTCGTGTGCGAGACAGAGCCACAGCGCTGGTTTTCAGTGACAGCCGGCGTTGACGGTTTGACGTCGATCGGAGCAGTATAGAAAGTAAAAATAATGAAATAAATACAATACGTCTCGTGTAAAAAGTAATAATAATTAAATAAATAAACAAATATAAAATAAAATCTGACACAAGTCTTGCCAAGAAGAACCGTGTTACCCAGTTTAATGGGTTTTGGAGGTCTGGTAGGCAGCGGCTCCACGTAAATTACTGGTTTTCAACTAAATCCGGTTTGACTGGAAGCCGACCCCAGTATAGTTAGGAAAAAGCTAGGCAGAAGAAGTACGTAGTGAACTTGATGCGCTTACAAAAATTTGTATTAGAGTTTGGTCTGACGCTGAAGAATCAGCCGCTCATGTCGTCTTGAAATGCGGGGTCGTGGGTACTCAACGTCAACAAATCGTTGGTACGGTGAGGTCACTCTGCAACGCCTGTGAAGTCCCCAAGCCGCTTTTGTGCTTCTAGGCGTGGCTAAGCTGGCTAACTTAGTCAGCACACCCACCCACAATAGAACGGACACTTAATGCGGATAATAGAGCCCCAACTAATAGTGACTGAATTTAATTAAGGTATCTATTTATAATATAGAATTAGAATATATTTAAATAATTGTAATGTTTATTTTGTATACAATAAGTTATAACACCACCTTGAATCTAACTTGAAAGGTGTTATAACTATTCAATGATTAAATGAATAAATCAAATAAATAACTCTACTCTAATAAAATTAAATTTTCGTCAATTATGTAAATTCAATAACTTTATAATTAAGTAGAGCTACTTGGCTAAATTAAATTTGAAAACACACTTCCTCCTTCAATCTCCAAAGAAAAACTTTCTCCAAAGAAAAGTAATCGCCAATATACAAAAACAAAAAAGAAATTACACCGTAAACCGTAGACATAAACTTCGAAGCACACCTTCCAGCGAAAATATTCCAATGACGAGGGAAAATTTATTGAGCTGTAGAGAACTAAGTAGACCCGTATAATCTCTACCGAAGTTACCTACAGAATGTATACGGGGAATCGATAATGCAAATTTTATGTAAAGAGACTGTGAGAGGGCAAATTTCAGTAGGGGAGCTCCAGCCGATCCAATCAGTGAATCTTAATAATATGTATCGAATGTTTAGTTTTCGCAGGTTTACATTTGCCCCTACTATTGGAACTAGGGTATGAGAGTTCTTAGAGTTTTTCATGGCACTAGTAAGCAGTTAGTTGAATCTTCAAATGATGAAGATAAAGACTTAACAACTACCAGGAGACCAGAAATATAAAGAACTAAGTGTTCTTACTAAATGTATGTACAATTAAATAATAAAAAAACTCTTTAACTGACTAAAACTAACATACGGCGTCGAAAAATTCGTCCGAATTGCTAGCCACTGGTAATGAGCCCAGAAGGCTGGTAGCATTGCCACGTTGTATGGCAATATACTGAACTAAGTGTTCTTAGAGTTTTTCGTGGTGCTAGTAAGCAGTTAGTCGACTCTTCAAATGACGAAGTTAAAGACTTTAACCACTACCAGGAGCCCAGAAATATGTATAAAGCACTAAGTGGTCTTAGAGTTTTTCGTGGCTACCAATAAGCAGTTAGTCGACTTTTCAAATGACGAAGATAAAAACCTAACAACGACCGGGAAACCAGAAATATAAAGAAGTATTTCCGAAGCCAACGACTATTGCAAGATAAATTTTCATGCATTTAGTAGCTTTTCCTCGCAATTTCGTACGTGTTCTCCGCGACTTCGTTCGCACCTATCCCGTTTTCGAATTTTTGAGAAATCCCTTCTCTACTCCTCCAGAAACATACACCCACAATAATTTCTCTGTTTTCTATCTTTTTTTAGAATTCAACATTAATTCTGATTTCTCTCAGGATTTAATTCTGGAGTCTACGAAGTCGATGACTGAACCTAATGAGCAAATTAAAAAATGAGACTATTAATTCATTTAAGACAAGTATTGCTGAAGTTATACTTAAACTAAACAAGATGGCAAGTGTATCGACGACCATAATATCTCAATCAAAAGTGCTACTCCCACACCCACCTCTTAATGTAATCTTTTCACTACTAAATACTAGAAGAAAAAACACTACTAAAGAGACAAAGGTAGATATAAACCTAATTGTTTCTACAGTTATTGTGTTCCAAATGGATTGAAATCGGGCACTAAATCTATCGCGGTCGGTCTTCCCTCGCAAGTTGTAATTGTCTATTGAAATGAGAGTGGGTGCCATGATAACGTTTGTTTTGTAGCGTTTGAATTAACGTAGAAACTACATATACATTTACACTTGCGTACAAAAGAAATCAACCCACCCCTTGAGGTTAGAGTACCTAATATTTTTTTTAATTCTCGCAAGTGTAAATGATGTATATTTGGACGTATGTGTCTGTCATCGTTGAACTAGACTAGAGTCAAGAGCAAACCCATTCCAAGTAAAAAAAAATGTACAAAAAAACCGGTCAAGAGCGAGTTGGACTCGCGCAACGAGGGTTCCGTACCTACTTACTATACAAAATATGAAATGTTTATAAATTTTCTCCGACGAGGCCTATATTTGTCATGTAATTTTAACACTGAAGTAATTATTGCAGTTTTAGATTAGTGTCATCTCTTGACCGATAGTGGAAGAAACGTAAAGTTGTTGATGATTTCTGAAAAAGTTTTTTAGAGATATTGTTTTAATTTTCCTGTAATCTTTACATAAACTTCTATAAAAAAAAAACATATTTTTTTAAAGCAAACTTGGGAGATAAGGGTGATTTTTTTTACTTTATTTGTCAAAAGTTGAAACCATGCGGCCTAAACCTAACACACTGAACTTATTATGGATACATTTTCAACTAAATAACTTAATACTCAAAATCTTTGGTGTGGAGTGTTTTAATAATATCAGGAATAAAGTTTACAGCTTTTAAACCGATGTACAGTAAATGGATTATGGGATACAAGGATTATTAATGTTTTATTCAATCTAATTGAAATTATTTTTATTTTATTTTTATACAAAACGGGGAAACTCTTGGCCTAAATCTCACCTGATGGAAAGTGATGATTAGGCCGAAGATGGAAGCGAATTTCACCCGGAATCCTCTTACACAGAGGAACTGGCTATCATACCTCTAACTGCCAGAACACAACAATGCTGTTAACATTGTTGTTATGGCGACAGACTTAGACATGATGGTGGTAGCTTGCCAGGCGGACTTAGAAGAAGTCCTACCAACAACCAAACCGAGCAAAAAATAATTGCCCCCGCTGGGAATCGAACCCGGGACCTCTGGGTCTGAATCAGGTGGTATAACCACTAGACCACGGAGGCGGTTAGTGTCACCTGTTTAGCACCACCCGGGGACCACGTGTAGGGATTCGCTGAAGGGTATTCTCCTATGGACGCGGGTGACTCGGCCCCCAAAAATTTCAATAATGGCTTTATCATTTGCTGTGGATAGCAGAAAACACTATCTACTTTTTATAGTTTCCGCAGCTAAGTAGATTAAGGATTCTACAATTTAATAATTGCAAGTTACGTAGGAATTAAAACTGATTATTTCAGTAATTAACATCGAATTACCGCTTTAAACAGAAAAAAAGCATCCAAATAGAAAAAAAACAGTGTTAGGATAATGAATACACTAGCTACAGTCAGCAAGGAAACACCGGCCTCATCCAGTTTCAAATGACCAAAAAAGATTGACGTGTAAAAGTGTTATTTACAACCTACTTACAAACTAAATATAATTTTTCATTTATTTATCATTTACAGAAATACGATGACCACGATCCTTTTCTAGTCCAGACTCTTTTAGTTTTTAAAATTTAAGACATTAGAGCAATAGCCAATAAACACGACGCATTATATAGAACTATGTTTGATAAAATATTACCAAAGCACTTGGCTTTGTAAATGCTTAGTCAAAGAGAGACCATGCATTCTAGTATCACGTTATATACCTTGCTAATAAACATACCTTGTAACTTTGTCTGCCAGTTTATTACCCACCTCATCACGTCTTAACGGCTGAACGGTTTTGGATGAAACTTGAGATACAAGTAGACCGTGTCCCCGAACAGATCATAGGATAACTTTCATCACGGTAGTATGTCCCCTTAGGATGAAAAGCGTCTTTGATGGGGGTGAAACTAATGATAGAAGATTGTTTCCTTTACATACAATGTTGGTTTAATCGCTCTCATGGCTAAATAATAACAGCTACACCGTTGATCTTAAAAGTTAAGCAACGCTGGCTGAGGTTGGTATGTGGATGGGTGAACATCATAATATCCCGAGACTCCTCCGTGCCTCAAAAAGAACTTTAAGCCATTGGTACCGACTGTCATTTGTAGATCTTTGGCAGTCTTTACGGATAGTCAGAAGCCAGAAAATCTGACACCATTCTTAACAAGGAGTACCGTGTTACCCAGTTAATGGGTTGTGGAGGTCTGGTAGGTAGCATTTGACAGGAAACCGATCCCTTTTTTGTTGGGAAAAGGTTAGGCAGACAGAAAATATCAATGCGACTTCCAATCGAGTTCTCTTAGTAAGCTTCTCAGTTAATATATGTAAACGTGGGCGTAACACATTGAATAATGTTTGTGTACGTTTGTTCTGAGGGCATATCAATATCCTCCGTCAGCCCTTTAGCATAGTTCGCCAAGCGGAAAGGTCGCTAGACCCCTCGCATTAACTGTTGCAATGTTTGGCATTCCTGCCTTGAGTTGGGTGGTAAGTATTTGTGCTCTGCTTTTAGGGTACAAAAACGCAGGATAAGGAAACGCATTTAAGTAAAAGAGTAATCAAATTAAATGTGGATGGATGGAGAGGGAGAGGAAGGCCAAAGATGGATGAATTGTGTGAGGAGCGATCTGAAAGAAAAGGGAGTTAGTGAAAGTTTGACGGCTGATAGAGTAGAGTGGAAGAAAAAAACGTGTTGCGCCGACCACAAATAACATGGGATTAGGGCAGGAAGATGACGATGTTTAGGGTACAACAATAATCGTAACAATTGTTACTACTTGTGCGTTATTTTTTAAGTGTGTATTCCGTCCACTAGCGCCGCCAATCGTTTTTTATTGTTTGTGGTAAATTTAAGACACGTAGATAAAAAACCGCTCTGTAGTGTACTGAAGAAATGTTTCTATTATTTTTCGACAGCTATTTTTAATACATAACTCATGGCTAAATAGCCAAAACGGCAATTATTGCTAAAAGTGGCCACTTTTAGCAAAAATATCGACTTTGGCAATTATTTATGTTTTAAAGTACAAAACATAACTCTCAAAACATAATAAATACATTTCTTCAGTACACTACAGAGCGGTTTTTTATCTACGTTTAAATTTACCACAAACAATAAAAAACGATTGGCGGCGCTAGTGGACGGAATACACGCTCTTAAGTGTGTCAATTAAAACTTCTTAGTAATGTAGCTCATCATAGTATAAAATCAATTTAACCAACAAACATATAATAAAATAACAAAAAATTAAATACTAAATAATAATATTAGCTTAGCCCCTCAATCACAAATCCCCACACCTAACGACTATTGCTCACATACCACCAGACAAGTTCATTTAGCGAACCACTAAATGTAAACTAACTTACACCAATGGAATCTCTGTAATAACTTTATAACACGTAACTATATGTTATTGGGTTAGGGCGTGTCAAATTGGTGCTAACTCGGGGCAAAACTTGAGACTTCGCATTTGACAGAAGTGAATTTGTAACTCGACTTGCCCCTTGGCGATGAGTTGTGAATGTATGTTGATTGTGCATACAGCCTTATAGTCCATAGCCGTCCCTAGTTCGTGGATTCCGTACAGGATTTATTGGAAGTTTGTCCGTAGGTATTGGCGTGGAGTGATCAAATTTTCAACACCGTTCGAATTTGGTAACGTTACACTTATGGCTGGTTTACACGGTGCGAGCTAGTGTGCGAGTCAGCTTGCCGTGTAGCTTCAGTGTAGTAACTCGCATTGTATGACCGTATCTAATGAGTTACTGCCACATGCAAGTTGCATAGTAGGTCACATCCAGCCTCACCTAGTTTAAAATGACCCAAATAGATTGACTTGTAAAAGTGTTATTTACAACCTAGTTACAGAATAAATATTTTTTATCTTTATCATTTATCCGAGATACTTCAAATTTTTTGTTTTCACTCGCCTGTTTCCCTGATAGTTACTCGCACTTAGCAGCAGCTCGGGCATCACTCGCATCGTCTGAACGTATTCGTCAGTAGTCTAGGCTGCCAGTTAGTTGCGAGTGGAATCTGTTGTTTTTTGTGTGCTGTGCCTCGCAAGAGACTGGACGACTGCTTTACCTAATAGTGTAGACAGCTAAGGTAAGTCGAGCTGCTGGTTTTCGAGTAGGCAATTCCAGTGTCTGTCTACTCTCTCGGCAGCCGCTTGCACTGTGTAAACTAGCCACTAGTTAGTTACAGTAAAAAAGTCTAGTTAAGAGTGTGTATTCCGTCCACTAGCGCCGCCAATCGTTTTTTATTAATTGTGGTAAATTTAAGACACGTAGATAAAAAACCGCTCTGTAGTGCACTAAAGAAATGTATCTATTATTTTTTGACAGCTATTTTTAATACATAACTCATGGCTAAATAGCCAAAACGGCAATTATTGCTAAAAGTGGCCACTTTTAGCAAAAATATCGATATTGGTAACTATTTATGTTCTAAAGTACAAAACATAACTCTCAAAACATAATAAATACATTTCTTCAGTGCACTACAGAGCGGTTTTTTATCTACGTGTCTTAAATTTACCACAAATAATAAAAAACGATTGGCGGCGCTAGTGGACGGAATACACGCTCTTAATACTGTTATCAACACTGTATTTTTCCAAATATCATGTTTCAGTTATTGTTTGCGAATTGACGCAAACTTTACGCCTCCGTGTATGAATTAATTTTTAAAAAATTGATGAAAGCGGATTTTCATCGGATTAATAATATGATCACAATATTTATAACTCGACCTATTCTTACGAGAAAAAAAAAACAGATACTCCGAGAGAACCCAATCAATCACGAATCAATTTAATTGATAGTCTGATCGACATCATTGACCGCGGGCCCCTAAAAGAATTCCACCACGATATCCATATTTAGCGAACACAAGAGGCGTCTGATTCCGCAACAGAGAAACTTCTCGATTTAATTTATACACTTGTTTGGTTTCACTCTTATCGAGTGCGGGGACCAAGTTTGTAGGAATCAGGAGAAATTACCGACGCCATTGTGAGTTCTCACACGGAAAAGTTTCGGAGTCGGAATGATCAAGTTTTGAATAGGTCTGTATTTTAGATATTCGATACTCCAATACTGCGAGAGGTTTGTAGCAAGGATACCATTGGAACGGAAGTTATGAGAGTATTTTTGAGCTGCTCAGTTTTATTGGCTTTCGTTTTGAGTTCAAAGATAGATGAAAAATATAATACTGATGTACGTGATTGTTGAGAATGAATATTTTTGTCAATTAATCCTGGCTCTTTGAAGTATTTTATATCTTATTTATTAATGACATGAAGATAGTACGTCAGTGAATATACATATATCTACTCTTTACTAAAGTTTACCAATCACCTCAGCACGGCTGAATGGGACATCATGAAATTTGGCGCACAGATATATACATTACTGGCAATGAGATTACAGTCTGGAATAGCACATTAGGAATCTTTTTATCTCGGGAGTAGGTATATTACATAGTAATAATTTTGCGTAAGGCTCCGGAGGCAGCTAGTAAACAAGCCTTTAAGAGAAAACGGATTAAAAGACCAAAAACTTGAGGCCACATTAATACTTCTCCAAATTCCGAAGTCTAAACTTAACAAGATCTCAAAGTTGGAAGTTTAAAAGACTTGTGACTATTCAAAGTTAATAAACAAACAATGGTCATTAATAAAATTATTCAAAATATCTCTAACTGTAAATTTTAAACTAGGCGAGCTATTCGTTAAATAGTTCTCGATAGAACTTTCCTTTAACCAAACTCAAAACGTTCCTGTTTAGTATCAAAGTAGAAATCCAAAATCCCTAAAGCCGTGTTGGCAATTTACAACCTTGTTTATGTAAATCTTTCATTACAAAATTGGTCCTTGTGACTATAGAACCAAGGTCGATATTGGCGGCATATTTAACGTTGTTTTGCAGTAAATGTGAGCGAATCCAACTGCTAACTTTATTTTCAAGCGACAATTGCCCAACTAGGTTTTGGCAACTAATTGTTGAGATTACAGTTCACTTCGCTTACTAACTTGGCGTTCAGATATTCGGATTTAATCTTGTTTAGGCTTTCTGCTCTACCAGCTCCATGGCTGTAAGATATTTGGCAATTGGAAGGCAAAGTCTAAGTCTGCGGTGTACCTAGGTAATCCTAGAAAAGGTACAAGGTTTTTTGGGGGCCGACTCACCCGCGGCCGTAGGAGAATACCCTTCAGCAAATACCTACACGTGGTCCCCGGGTGGTGCTAAACAGGTGACACTAACCGCCTCCGTGGTCTAGTGGTTATACCACCTGATTCAGACCCAGAGGTCCCGGGTTCGATTCCCAGCGGAGGCAAATTTTTTGCTCGGTTTGGTTGGTGGTAGGGCTTGTTATAAGTCCGCCTGGCAAGCTACCACCATCATGTCTAAGTCTGTCGACATAACAACAATGTTAACAGCATTGTTGTGTTCCGGCAGTTAGAGGTATGATAGCCAGTTCCTCTGTGTAAGAGGATTCCGGGTGAAACTCGCTTCCATCTTCGGCCTAATCATCACTTTCCATCAGGTGAGATTTGGGCCAAGAGTTTCCCCGTTTTAAATACAAAAAAGGTATGTTCTGAGGATGAGAGATTAGGTGGCTTGTTGATGCTTCAACAATTTTCTGTGCTCTGATACCATATTTATTTGTGGGCAGCCATTGCCACGTCACATTGTCGGTCAGTAAACTTCGTCATATCATCATTTTTGATTCGATCACGCAGGATAACTCAAGCATTACCCTCGTCATTGCTCTTTGAGTGAAAGTCTTCTGATGAGGCCCATTGTGGCCCATTGAGATGCAGAACAGATGGTCGATGGAGCCGAAAAGTTCTGGAATGCGATGACCCAGCATTGGAAAGCCTCCCACAAGTGGGACCGATGACCTGGTAAAAATTGTGGGTAGGCCTATGTGGCGCTCATGGTGGTCCTGCTGAAAACAGCGTGACTACCGCAAGCGACAAGCGAACGAGTAAGCTCTTTATTTGCATGTAAAAATTGTAATTAATTCTTTTTGTATGCCTATAATAGGCTGATCATAGCGCACATTAACCTGAAACATGTCCAACCACTGTCTCTATGTATCACAAATAAAATATTTATGATTATGATTATAAAGACCAACTTCGAAGTCGATTTTCTCTAAAACTACAAAGATTGGATTTTTTTGAGTGCTAATTAGTATTTATTGTATACTAATTATTTACCAAATATGGAAGCGATTGGCGTCGGTAATCCTGCGGTAGATACGGACATCTTGCCGTCTTCGCAGCATATTCAGCGGCGTACGCAGTAGATAGAAGCGTTTCAGCGGAGGTAGCACGCTATGACGGCCTTTCTCATTCTTACGACGCTGTACGCGGCTGATAGAAGCAGACCTGTATAAATGTGACCAAAATCGTTCAGCAAAACGCGAATGGAGCTGAATAAATGTGTTTAGTCCCTAAATCGATGAACGCCGGCTTCACGCACGAAAAATAAATGTGTTTAGTCCCTAAATCGATGAACGCCGGCTGCACGCACGAAAAAGGATGACTCATTGTTCCGTTACGCTCATTGTAACGTTATAAGTGTTGTCACGTTAAACTATCTTACATAAACCGACTTTACAGACAACCAATTTTTTGTTTTTCAAAATTATTTAATCCGTTTTTTCCACGGATAAAACGGTATTGTGTACGACGTTTATTGAGCTATCATCGTCTTGAAGCAGAAGTGTAATCTTTGGGTATGGATTTTTCCACCCAGCAGAGGACGTCTTTCCGCTGATATGACGATGATGATGACGAGTAACATATTTTACTTTAGCCATTTTTTTTTTAATATTCGCTCTTTGCACACATTGCAACTTTGCACTTTGCACACACACAGCACTAGGAATTTCTCCTGTATCGTGGGTGCGTTTACAAACATATAAAGTCACATACACAAACAGCCAGACCCGGTAAAACTATCTGTAGGCCATACAAATATTTGTTCCGTGCGGGAATCGAACCCACGACACGCGGTGCAGCAGTCGATCGCTCAACCACTGCGCCAACTGTGCCCATTGCTTTAGCAGTGTTAATTTCAATTTCCATTCTGTCTTCTGAACGGCTGGTTGGAATAATCCTGTTCACGAAATCTCCTCACCAAAATGTATGTTCCCTAAACAGAAATGACATTTGTCCTCTCCAGTAACTGTACAATTTGCTTTGCTTCCACTGCTATTTTGGTGTTAGTCTTATCTTCTTAACGTCAAGGTGCAGCACAGTGCCGTAAGCCTCATTATTCATTCAATGTTTACCACTCAGTTCAGACTTGGCTTAAGGGTGTGTTTCCATCAGAGATGTGCTAGGGATGTGTTTGTTAAGGACTAATATAATCGCTTGTGCTGAGCGAAGCTAGGTAAATGAAGCGATTCTTTTGGTTACTATCAAATACATTGCTCGCTACTGCGTCTTCGCACATCTCTAGTGGAAACGCAGCCTTACTGGGTCCAGTTCCTCTCTATACAGAACTAGCTTTTCAATGGAACAAGAAGAATTGGTTTTCGAAAAATAGGTCGGAGCATTTATCGAGAAGAGCTGTGGACTAAATATGTCATAGCTATGAGGAATTCTCAGCTTTTTTCGATAAATATGCTATTCAATATATTAAAAAAATCAATTTGATCCAGTAATTCTTGAGATTAGCGCATTCGACCACACAAACAAACTCAACAACGCTTTATAATATTATTTTAGATGCTAGCTGATGCCCTTGGCTTCACCCGCATGACAAATTGTATACTAAAACCTTCCTCGAGAACCACTGTATCCGTTCGTGAAAACCACATGAAAATCGGTGCAGTAGTTTTTGAGTTTATCGCGAACAGACAGACAGACAGACGCGGTGGAAGACTTTGTTTTATAATAATTATGTAGTGATGAAAGTTGCTACCTATTCAATCAGAATTTCCACACGCATTATAAGTACGAGAAAATTTAGTTTCCAAACAAACATTTCCGAGTACCTTGAAATGAAAAGCGGCAACGTTTAATATTCACATAAAGATATTTCTATGAAGATGGAGTACAACGACGCGCCAGACGGTAATACTGTTGATGCTGTAAAACAAATTAAAATGCATTCTTACTGCAGTAATAAATTACTTCACGGGCCATTGGGGCACAGGATTAAGTGTGAAAGGTTTTTTTAATTAGATTTTTTTAGTATTTATTTATTAAGTGGTGAAATTGATTAATCTTTAAACTAAACGTTAGTAAACGCCTCACAAAATATTATTTTTTCGATGGCCAATTTATTCTGCAAATTGATGGATCCATTTCGTGGGCTGTAGTGTCCAAGCGTAATTTGTTTTCTTTCGAGTGAAGTGGAAAAATATAAAAGGGTGGCCAGTTTTTGGGAAGAATCAAAAGAGCTTGTAGAAAAAGTAACCAATAAAAATGCCTAGCCCCAACTGCTTCCAGTCAAACCGGATGACTACCACATCATCGCTTAACATCAGGTGAGAGAGTGGTCAAACGTATGTCTATCAATAGTGAAAAAAATTTAACTGAATACCAGTATTTTGCATGGAGCGTCAGTTGCCTATCCAACCTCCATAACCCAGCAGGTACCTAGGCGATACCCTTTGGTGAGAAAGATGTCTGATTTTCAGGCTTAATTTTGGAAGTTACTTGGTAGCAAGCCCGTTATAAACTATTCTAATGTTAGCGACCATGATAATTTTAAACAATATATTATTAATTTCGGAAGTCGGTGTTTTTGTTTTTTGACACCGACATTCTGATAATAAACAAAGATGCAAAACCAAAACACCGACTTCCGAAATTAAGGTTATTTTATACTTTAAGTGTAAAAGATTTTTATATTTCACTTTTAGGTGGTGATACTTGGACAAAATCTTCGTCTACGCAGAAATTGAAATAAGCAAAAGTGCTCATAAAATAAATACTACTGATCCAAACTGAATAAAAATTTTGCGTGTCCAAATAGCAAATATCATCGAAGAATCAAACAAATCGAATCAGAAACTTTGGAGTTATCGGTGTAAACACATTAAAAAAAAATATCACCGGAATTGAGAACCTCCTCCTTTTTTGGAAGTCGGTTTACAAAATGATGACAGCCGAGAACAACGGCTTAGTCTGTTTTTCGAGGCACGGAGGAGTCTTGGCATATAATGTATGGTCACCCATCCACTGACTGACCTCTACAAATGTTGCTTAACCACAGAAATCGTTCCTTGCAGCTGATATGATTCAGCCACGAGCTCCTCATAAACAAAACAAAAGAACACTGGAAGCTCATCGAGAATGTTAAGAATGTGAGTTGCGTGCATACTCGTACAAGCGTTCTCATGTTAGCAGTAAAGGGGATGAGATTAGTCGCGAGCCGGTCTTGTCGCTAGCTTCACGTGACGTGGCGATACCATCACCACTCACGACATGCAGCTCTAGGGATGAGACGATGTCGATGGAACGTGCTTTGTTTTTCTAATCAGTGTTCTGTTTTGTGGACTACTCATGCTTGTCAGCCATGGGGGAATAGAGGTAAGATGTTATGCCACGTTTTCATCTTTTCTCATCAATAAAATCAGCTGATTAGCAAGGTAGTGGCAATTTATATGGCTTCTGTTCTGACAAGAGTATTGTCGTTATAGGTAACTGAACCTTACAGATTTGATAGGATGCCTTGACCGAACTATTTAAAAATAACGACATTGTGCATTTAAATTTTAAAAAGTACAACATTTTTTTTCTACTTTTTTCGTATTGAAATTACTAAGTTGGCACGCAAATAACCAACACGCTCGTTCAAAAAATAATTTAAACTAATTAAACTTGCAGCAAATGTGAAACATCCGGTTTTATACTATTTTTGCACACGTTTATCGGACTTCCTAGTCCCAAAATTCGCCGTTCGTAACCAGCTGCGTAGTGGGGGCATTATAACATGGCATCATATGCTTCCGTCACGGCATAAGAGTTTTACTGCCAAAGCCCGCAATAGATTTTTCACATCAAAAATTTATAAAAACACACCGGGAATGCCGGCAGAAATGAAAACTTGAACATTAACGTTGTGCATTTTTGAATCATCCGTCATACGAATTTTCGATCAAGTCACGTGTCCAGACGTCAAACGAATTTTCGATCAGGTTACGTGACCTGACGCGAGTTTAACATTTTATATCCATCTCAAGAAAAGTGCCCAACGCCGCTAAAGAAGATTTCACTTCAAAAATTTAAAAAAAAAATAATTCTCCCTGAAAAATGTTCAAGAATTATTCCTCTCACTTTATCGATAAACGGCCAACACTAGCAGACGCGCTCAAGGTAAGTGTCGGGGCTATCGCGACGGATCGCTCTAAGCTCTACTCCGAACAACAGTCAGAGATCTGATTACAAAGAGGGCGCTTGAAGCGGACCATCCATTTACCTTTATTCTTTTTTTTTCATTCCATTTTGGTGTCATGCTTTATTAATCGTGTATCGTGGTGTGGGCTTTGAATTGGATCTTAGTTTTTCAGATTAGGTCCTTGTCATGGGAGAATTTTCTTTTGTGGAACGTGTGAAGTGGCTCTCACTTATACCTGTTTATTTTGTCTTAGTTTTCTTTAAATTTTCACTTCAAGACTGTTATGTATATTTGATGATTGTTGGTAGCAATATGTTATCTCATATTGTTAAAAGCAAAAGTGTGTCTTTTCATAAAAGATAATGAACTTGTATTAGGTGTTTTTTTGAAATTAGAATATTATCTCGGCTAGCAACAAATAACAGTAGCACAAAAATATTTTTGGAAAGTAGGTTTATTAATGACTAGCTTCTGCCAGCGGCTTCGCCCGCGTGATCCCTAGGGAACATATTCCCGGGATGCAAAGTAGCTTATGTGCTATTCCAGACTATAATCTATCTTTGTTCTAAATTTCATTAAGATCCGTTAAGCCGTTCTGGCGTAATTGAGTAACAAACAACCAAACTTTCACATTTATAATATTACTCGTTTGGTGTAAAGCGAAATTATAACCATCTTCCCCTCGACATTATAATTAAGGATATTGCAAACTGTCGTAAGCCGTTTTCCGAAGCTACTCGCTAGCCTCTAGGCGCCAAGCTAGCCGCCTGCCTGTGTGTCGCGTTCGCGACCTTATACAAAAATAATCCTTAAATTATAGCATGATTCAGTATTCACGCGCGATGGCTTATTATTAGCGTATTTCAATTATAACTTTGGTGTTTCTATACCGATTTCTATGATCCTTCTTTATGGAATAGTTAATAATGTTAACTTTTATTAATGTTAATTAGGGACGACTGAGAGTTTTATAAACGTAAGAGTAGACAAATACAATCAGAAAGCTTCGAACTGCTAAGCTATCGGGAGTTACACGTGTTATTGTGCGTCAATCATAAAAGATAGACATATGCTGTCGTTGGATATTTTTTATATAATTTTAAGGAGAACATTTCCGTCATACATGATTTCTGTGTAGCTTTCACCATTAATTTAAGGTTGCACACACGACGGAAGCTTAAAAAATGGAGTAATTTCTCCCGTTTTCCCAACATTTCCCTTCACTACTCTGCTCCTATTGATTGTAGCGTAATGAAAAGTATACTATAACCTGCTCAGGAGTATGAATAATAATTGTACCAAGTTTCATTAAAATCCGTCGAGTAGTTTTTGTTTCTATAACGGTTATACAGACAGACAGACAGACAGACAGACAGACAGACAGACAGACAGACAAAAATTGTACTGATTGCATTTTTGGCATCAGTATCGATCCCTAATCACCCCCTGATAGTTATTCTGGAATCATGTACAGAATTGACCTCTCTACAGATTTATTATAAGTATAGATATAGATATAGATAGATGATAGTTATTCTGGAAATATATTTCATGTACAGAATTGACCTCTCTACAGATTTATTATAAGTATAGACAAGATCAAGAGATAACAATGTTCTAATCCATTTTTTCTGTAATCCGTCAATTAACGTCATTGGACCGAAGGTTCAACTGACAGAGAATCTAAAAAACTTCCCTAAAATCATAAATTCTTGAGAAAATAACACGAATTTTCACTACCCAACTCAATATTATTAAGACTCACTTTTTAAAATTAAATGATCAATTCGCAAATTGGGAATTCGATACCTGTAGCTGTTCTCATCGTTAACATTTTTCGTTGGCTACTTTTTTGTGCTTAAGAAATTACAAATATTTTTTTTGAGTTCCTTTGTTTATTCGAGATTATTATGAAATGATTTTATTTTTATACTTTTCCCGGGTCGGCTTGTAAAAATGATCATGCTAATAAAACCTTGTTGATATGTTTTATTGAGGCCTCAATAAAACATATCAACAAGGTTTTATAAAGCACATAGCGTATTTTTTATAATCGCGGCGACACCAACGACCGATGAAGCGCGTTTTCCAACCGCACGTTGTTGGCGCTATAAACATGACCAAAAAACAGTAACTCTGCGTCTGACTTTCATTTAAAGCGCGTTAGCGCGTCAAATTTGCTTCGTCATTACGTTGAAAAACGCCGTGTGCTATGGCCCTTATAGTTCAAAAACACGAAAGTTGTTGAATGATCTCTATGATTGTTATATTACTACATAATATTATAAAAACTTTTTACTAAAAAATAACTTTAATTTCGGAAGTCAGTGTTTTTGTTAGTTTCTTAGTATTTTGACACCGACTTCCTAAATTAAAGTTACGTATTTTATGTATTTTTTTGTAAAAAGTTTTTTAGTTTCCACTTTTTAGTGGTACCCCACACCTAACAACACCACTGCAAAATCGCAGAAATGCAAAATACGCAATTTCGATTACTTGGATGACATAAAACCATCATTCCAGTAGACGAATTCCAGCTATTTCGATTTAGAATTCAAAGTTCGTAACCGATTTTGATAAGGTCGAAGCCGCGGGAATCAGCTAGTTTATTTATCGATAAAGTTATCAGTTTCGTCCCAAACTATGTCGTGCCAACTCATGATGAAAAAAACTATACAAAATGTTTTTAATATTAAAACCCATGCGTTCCAGGCAGGAAACATTATGAAAACAAACAAAATACTTTCGGCATAGAGCTAGAACGATATTTAATTTGGTGCAGCGGTTTTGTAGGCCCCCAAGGCTTTATGTAGCTTTCGGTACCACGACACCGCGGAATGTGAAACAACGTGTGAGCAGAATAGAAAGAGGTTCCCACCCCGAAGGTATAAAAGGATTTGCCGATGAACAAATTTTTATTGAGGATTTGGTGAAAGGATTGGAATTTTCGGATTCTGTGCGTGCTAATGTTGGTGGTTTTATGTGTGACCCAAGACTAAAATTGCAATGCATTTTTAGGTAAATATTATCTGTCTACACTATTATTATATAGCTGAAGAGTTTGTTTGCTTGAACGCGCTAATCTCAGGAACTACTAGTCCATTTGAAAAATTATTTCAGTATTAGATAGACCATTTATCGAAGAAAGCTATAGGATATATCATCACGCTTAGAAAATTAGGAACGGAGCATTAATGACAAATGTGACGCAGACGAAGTTGCGCGGGTCAGCTAGTCTGTATAAGAAAATTTGTAAAACGGCGGTTTGCAGTTTCTTTTTTGATCGAAAACGGATAACAGAAAATCATGTCATAACATTTTTTTTAGGTGATTCTGTAGTAAAGGTTTTACAATTTTGTAATTAAACATACACTACACTAAATTAATCTAAAATAAACAGCTGCAATTGGGTGTCTAAAACATTTGGGGTAAGTCTATAAAAACATTTTTTTATTGTTAGCCTATACTGAGTCCCACTCCCCCACTGCTGGGGCTAGGCCTCCTCTTTGGCCTTCCAACCCTCGAGCTTCTCTGATATTATTTAATTTATTTCTTTATTTTGTTCATCAGCAAATTTACATTTGTGTCGAACATGGTTTTAACAATGGTCTTACAAAAACCTAATTATTTAACTTAATATTAATTCAAAATAAATATAAATTCAATTCAATAAATTTATGTCAATAAAATTCATTCTTAATGTCATAATACAATGTTGGATATCTATTTCTTCTTAATACAAATTATAACTAATAATTTAAACTACAATATAATTAATTATTGATAGATTATATATATATAAATAATTTACTGTTGTTACACGTTTGACCACTATCGCACTTGATGATAAGCGATGATGCGGCCAAAGACGGAGCACGCTTACCTAAAAGTATCCTATTCACTCTTGACTTAATAACTTCCAGGTCTCCCAGGTTGTAGCTATCAGGAAACACTGACTTTGGCAGAGAATTCCACTCTTTAGCTGCACGCACAATGAATGTTCCCAAATTGTTTTTTATTGCCAAGAAAAATTACATGAGCATCTCACACTCTCAACCAACCTTCTAAAAGAACAAACAAACTGCGCCAACTTACAAAAAAATAATCCGACGAAAAGAAAACACAACGACAGAGCAATAAATAAAATCTATCATCTCCAAATATTTTCCGGGTTTCATGTACGGCAATTTGGCT
The DNA here is from genome assembly GCA_963859965.1 of Ceramica pisi. Taxonomy (NCBI): domain Eukaryota; kingdom Metazoa; phylum Arthropoda; class Insecta; order Lepidoptera; family Noctuidae; genus Ceramica; species Ceramica pisi. The sequence continues at coordinate 21,962,951 of OY982541.1, read as the reverse complement.
GAAATATGTTTCATAAGCGTGGCCCCTGGTGAGAGAAACAAAACTGATAGACCGGGTTTTTATTACTAGCCGTGAGGAGAATTTGCTATACAACTGCATATTGCAAGGCTTTTCATGGCTTGACCACACCCGCTCCGCGAATTGCGGTGAATAAAGCAATGGAAAGGAATAACTTTGGGGATGTGAAACAGAATTTTGTAGGTTTTTCTGGTTTTGGTTTTAGCATTTGTGGTTTGGAGTTTATGGCATTTGATTAGCTTTGTGGTGGAAAATGATCAACTCACCCGTGCCAAGAATGTCTTATGGTATTTTATGTTTGCTTGAAAGATGGAAAGATCTGGACACTGTAATTTGGATCTTGTTTTTTGAATTACACAAGAATATATAGTCTATTTTTGTGACAAGAGTATAGATACTAGATATCGCATTGCAAAACACTGACGGATGAAAAGAGAGCTATACTCACTCATACTGCAAATTTAATTTGTTGGTAAAATTTTAAATTGTAGTTTAAATAACTCGGGACCCCGGGGCTTTCAAAAGTCGCGTGAGGAGCCGACCCCGTCAAATGTTTTCAATATTATGCGGCACCTTGCTAACAAGTTGTTTTTGTTGATTGAAAATAATAATTACGACACGTTAATTAAAGGAAAAAAACAAACGTATAGAGATAAAAACATTTATTTACAACACCAATCTACCACATAATTGTTCAACATAAAAATAAACTTAACCAACTAACCTAAAGTTATAGTTCGACTCCTAACAGGCTTTACGTGCTTCGTGTAATTTGTCTTAGTTCTAGAAATAATCGGTTTATACTTGAATTGTATTTGTTTTGTCGTTGTTATTACTTTCAATCCTTCGGTCGTAGGTGAAGCATAGTTTTCGTAGTTTTGCGCATGACCTTTTTTGTTAAAACCAGATTGCTCCGCCATCTTCCTCAGCCATACTTCGAAATTTGATAGCTTCATGCTTGTCTTCTTCAGTGGAATATTGTATTTCTTCGACTTCCCCTTCTTCATTACACTATGCTTCTTCGAATGGTGTTTCTCATTTGGGTTCTGTATCTCTACTTTGATCCTGTATAAGATATTCATGTTGTCTTGTAACGCTATTGCTTGGATTCGTTCGAAATATTTCTGGAATTGTGTGTTCGCATCGAAGCCTTGTAATTCGAATGATTTTGGTATTTCTTTATTATGTGTGCCAACTTTTGAGTCGTGGAGATCTGGAAAAAAAAAACGTTGTTAAAATAATTAATTTTGTTTTTTTAAAACTTTAGTTTTTTTAATTAATTTATTTAACGCCCTTAGATGTTGAACTTAATTAACGTTAATTTTAGGTCCTGTGTTGTGGTAAAAAGTTATATGTTTATTTTGAACTAGTACGTCAACAGAATATATTATATTATATTTATTGCACACTAGCTATCCCCAGCAGCTTTGCTGCCGTAAACTGCAACTTTCTTATTTTTTTTCTTTTATAGGATACTTCTCCTGATAGAAACAAACACAACTAAAAAAGAATTAGCGAAATCGGCCCAGACGTTCATAGATGATGCGATGCCCAAGATAAATAGGGATTCATTTTTAAATTATAGATTAATTATGGAAAATTTAGAGATATGAGTTGTAATGTTGGTAAATACTGGTATTCAGCTAAATCCGGTGTGACTGGAAGCCACAGATACAGTTGAGAAACGGCTAGGCTGATGATGATGAGTTGTAATGTTGGTTTAATAAAACACATTTATAATTTGAATATCTTCCTCAGCGATGAAGTTATAACGCTTCAAAGATTACTTTTAGAACGAGAAGTCCGACATGGAATTTGACGTCACGTTACGTGACGTCTATACATCTGCCATAGAAAACAGCGTTTTTGCGAGAGGGACAGATATATTTGTTTAAAATAATTGTATCTCGTTTGTTTTTCGAGCAGTTTTGATTCTATTTCCACTGTTAGTTTTTTTTTTTAAGCATATTCCCTATTATGTCAACGTTGAAATAAAAAAACGTGCATGCAATAAAAACAAAATTAATTGAAACACATAGCAAAAAAAAATAAAAGTTATCAATGAAAAAATTAATAAAATTATTATACCTACAGTAATTTATATTGTATTAAATTGTATTTAATTTAAATTATATAATTTAATTTTTTTCATATAATTATATCGTATATGACTCATAATAATCATCTTCCTATCGCTTTTTTCTTCTTTTCTGCCTTATCAGCCGTCAAACTATCACTAACTGCCTTCTCTTTCATATCGCAAAAGCATTCTTTTATAATATCCGACTGTCCGATCCGATAATTGTACTACCACAGGTTAATGCAAACAAACAAACTCTTTAGCTTTTCATATAGTAGAAGGTATAGGTACATATAAAAATTAATCCCTATTTCCCATGGTCATTGCATCACGCGTGAACGGCTGGGCCGATTTCGCTAATTCTTATTTTGTTCTGTTTGTTACTGCCAGGAGAAGGTTCTTATGAAAGAATAAATAAGAAAGTTGCAGTTGACGAGAGCGAAGCCCCGGGAGACAGCTAGTAGATAGATAAATTTGCTCTTCCAACTAAATTCCAGATCATGTCATAACATCACTACATATTTATAAACATACACAAGAACTTACTTTCGATATATTCCTGTGCATTAATCCAACTTATCGTTAGGATGAGAACAAGTAATTTTACTATAGTGCTTCTCGCCATCTTCTTTGTATCAAGTTCAGTTGACTACAGACTAAAGATCGTCAGCACAGATGGCTTATATCCAGTGAGAATTAAAAAAAATGTAGTAAAAAATCCGCAAACGTTCACACTTGTCGCGGCGCTAAGCCTTTTAACCCTGCATACGCTGTCGTGTTTTATTGAAGCCAAGTGTTCGAAAAGATTAAATTTTTGTTTTCGGAATAATGCATTCTGAAATATACGAAACGATTATTATGATATTATATTTATAACAATTACTTATGAAGCTAAAAAGTTTGATTATTTGTTTAGTTTTGACTGCGCTAATCTCAGAGGGAACGAAAGAGGTTTGAATAAAAAAAACAGCTCATAGTTTATCGAGGAAGACTATAGGCTATAACATCACGCTACGACCAATTATTGGAGTGGAGTATTAATAAAATATGACGCAGACAAAGTTGTGTAGGTAAGCTAGATATTGACATGGCTTTAATTGATGGAAGATATACGAGTATGCTAAATTTATGTAAATTTGGTAAGAGATTTATTTTAATTTAGTAAAAAGCATTGTGTCCCTTTTCAGGTAGGTAATACGCATAATAAAAAATAGTATGTCTTTAGATTTATTTTATGCAATGGTGATTATTTATTTTCATTCCATTTTCACTCTCTATGTTCCGTTTATATGTAACGGTATAGTAAAAAAAAAATATTAAAGTAATTATACGGAGATAAATTTATAATTACAAATTCAATGCCAGAAAAAATTAAAAAAGGAATATTGACAATACTGACAAAGAAATAATTAGCTTCATATATGGTTCTCAATATTCCACTATTATATAAAACACTTATTTTTTGATTTTGTATGAAAAATTAAACCATTAATTTAAAATTAATTTTGTAAGGCCGTTGAACTTTGACACATGTACCTACCATCTAGTTTTAGAACGTAGCATACTTTAAGCTACAAACATGAAGTTGGCAGCTTTCCTAGAAACCGTATAGATTATATTCAGAATCGTTGTGTGTATAATGTAGCTTCATACAGTGAAACCTACAAACTATAAGGGTATGTTTCAACTAAAGATGAGAGAGTAGCGGAGCTGTGGAACAGAATGTCTCGATCTTCATCAGAGGTTTAAGAACAAGCTAGATAATGTGAGACTAAATAAGTAAATAAATAAATAATATTTTTATTTCCATCAAGGTAGGTACAACAATTTCTTAATCTAGTAACAATTTAAAATTTAAATTGTTACTCGATTACCGGTATATTATGGTACCGGTACTTTTACCTCTAACCGTAACCGCTTTCAGTCCCTGATTTAAATCTTAAGTTTAGAAGTTGTACACTGTCACATAGAACTATGGGATTCTCTTACTTCTAAACTAAGTCAAGTTTGTATTATAGGAGCTAATGAGCCGTTGTACGTTGACTTGGTTTTTCGAATACGAGGTCAACAAAACAGCGTCGACGTACAGACCACACTCGATTTTTCGATATACGACAGCCAAGATTACCGATTTTTGACTTGCATAAAAATATTTCTACTGGTCACAATACATTGAAGATAACTGGTAAAATCTAGTGTAAACCACCTCAAGGAAGAATTTCTGTCTGGTCAGCCCAAAAATAAACACCAATGAATATAAATGCTACCGAAGCTCTGCATGCCACTAAAAGAAAAAGCAAGTGGAGTAAAGATTTTGAAACCCTGTTGTGGTCTCGACTTCTAGGATTGAGGAAATGACACAGAGATGAGAAGGTTGTATATTTCCTCGCCCAATCAGGTTCCACCCAGAGCTGTGCAGTGCGAAGTTCTGAGAAAGTAAATAATCCTGCGGCCTAGTTGCACACATGCGCATCTTAGCTACGCATCTTCGCTAACGTCTGGTAGAAACATACCCTTAAGACAGGTTACTAATTGCAGTCAGCAAACAACTTGGAAACCTGGAGTAGAGTTCGGTATAATTATCAATGTTACAAGGTAACAGACACTGTGTGAAGTAAGTTTCTAGCTGTGTTTGAACGTTTTGTAAGATTCGTTTGTGAGGAGAATTGAATCTGAACTTGTTTACATTTTCATCCGCAGTCCGATTTGATATACCGCTCTTTGTATTTGTCACCGGAAAATGGCAGTAAGATTATAAAATATCGCGTAAAATTATAAACTATATTTTTCTAAATAAGCCAGATATCAGAAAAATTTATTTGCCAGAAAATACAAACAAATTACAAGGAAAGATCTTTTAGCCTAAAAGTCATTGTATTCTGCCTGCAAGCATGAGTGCAAATTATTAACTTATGCCAATGTATAGGAAACTATTGAATTTTTGCAAGATTAAAACAATCTTATGGAGCCTGCTTTCCGGTGACATATACGAGTACCTACCTTCATTAAATTAGTACGCAATGGATCGTACTAAAGCTGTCATTTGTAGGTCGTCGGCAGTCGTTACGGATAGTCCGAATATCTGACACCAGTCTTGCCAAGGAGTACTGTGTTGCTCAGTAAATGGGTTGTAGAGATCTGGTAAGCAAGCAGCCGCGGAATCCTGTTTGCCTAATATAGTTGAAAAAGGCTAGGCAGATGATGATGGTCTGTGTGGCATGGTGGCTGTGTATGCTCAAAAAATGTCTGTAAGTCATTTATAAATAGCCTTCCTCGTTTTTTCTCCCTCTTGACGTACGTACATATGTAGCCTAGCATATGCTGAGACGGTAACCCTTTCGGCATGGGCACGCTCAGCACAATTATCTTTTGTTTTTTATTTTTGTACCTAATTGCTTTTTTATGTTTTTGCCACTCTTTTTTTTATAATGTGTTTTTTTTTTGCTGTGTCTGTGTCGAATGTTTTCTATTCTATTCTAACAGAGTCACAGTGGCCAAAGCATTTTTTATGAGACCAAATCTAGCCAATGGTACTTCTCTTTCTCCTTTTTAGGGTCCCGTACCCAAAAGGGTAACCAACGAAACCCTGTTACTTAGCCTGCGCTGTCCGTCCGTCAGTCCGTCCGCCTGTCTCTCAGCGGGCTGTATCTCAAGAACCGTAATATAAGACAGTTGAAATTTTCTCATAACAACAAATATTTGAACATTTTTTGTTATGGTATAATTAAGGTATATGGTACGTAACCCTTCATGTGCGATTCCGACTCGCTTTTTGCTGGTTTTTAGCATATTGAGGGGAGTTTCAAAATATGATTAGACCAGTATTCAGCGAGTGAAACAACCCCATTTGCAGATAAGGTCCTGTACCTGTACGGGTTACAGAACATGAGATGATTGGCCCATGGTATGCTGAGAGAGTCACTAACTGTAAACAAACGGAAGAAATTTTGTTATCTCATCATAATTTGAAACTCTTTAAAATTTTACATTAGATAGTCATAAACCCTCATCATAATCAACTACATAAACTTGTCATGCGAAAATGACAAAACAGCTAAAATCAATCCTTTACTTTATGCACAACACGTTACCAATCATACTATACAGCCAATTCACAATCACATAAACCGTCCATGGACTCAAATTCAGCCATAAAATAGCCATGAACACCCCATAAACCTTGTTTAGAACCGTACCTCATAACTCGAAGCAAATCAATGGCTTCGTAAATGAAACTAGTAGCGTCGTTATATTGCACCATAGAGTAATGAAGCGCCTTCGTGGTCAAATTCAAATTTTGCTGCTCAACACAGTACATAATTTAAAATTTCCAGGTGAATGCACAATTCACTGTGTTGTTCCAAGTGAATGCACAGTTCACTGTGTTGTTCCAAGTGAATGCACAGTTCACTGTGTTGTTCCAAATGAATGCACAGTTCACTGTGTTGTTCCAAGTTAATGCACAGTTCACTGTGTTGTACCAAGTGAATGCACAGTTCACTGTGTTGTTCCAAGTTAATGCACAGTTCACTGTGTTGTTCCAAGTTAATGCACAGTTCACTGTGTTGTTCCAAGTGAATGCACAGTTCACTGTGTTGTTCCAAGTGAATGCACAGTTCACTGTGTTGTTCCAAATGAATGCACAGTTCACTGTGTTGTTCCAAGTTAATGCACAGTTCACTGTGTTGTACCAAGTGAATGCACAGTTCACTGTGTTGTCCCAAGTTAATGCACAGTTCACTGTGTTGTTCCAAGTTAATGCACAGTTCACTGTGTTGTTCCAAGTTAATGCACAGTTCACTGTGTTGTTCCAAGTTAATGCACAGTTCACTGTGTTGTTCCAATGAAGGTATGCTAGTAGAGACGGTATTGTCAAAACTTAGTATACAAACGAGCGGGGGTCACTATTTACTCGTACAAATTGATGGCTCCTGTAATTTCTGATATTTATACAGAGTGAATTTCAAAGTTCAAATCCGAAACTATGAGAAATATCGAAAAACACCGAAAGGAGTCTCGACCCTGATTAATGAAAATAAAAACTATATCATTGGATTTTTGAAAAACTAGCAAATTAAGAGCGTGTATTCCGTCCACTAGCGCCGCCAATCGTTTTTTTATTATTTGTGGTAAATTTAAGACACGTAGATAAAAAACCGCTCTGTAGTGCACTGAAGAAATGTATTTATTATGTTTTGAGAGTTATGTTTTGTACTTTAGAACAGAAATAGTGGCCAAAGTCGATATTTTTGCTAAAAGTGGCCACTTTTAGCAATAATTGCCGTTTTGGCTATTTAGCCATGAGTTATGTATTACAAATAGCTGTCAAAAAATAATAGATACATTTCTTCAGTGCACTACAGAGCGGTTTTTTATCTACGTGTCTTAAATTTACCACAATTAATAAAAAACGATTGGCGGCGCTAGTGGACGGAATACACACTCTTAAGAAAAAAAAAACTAGAAAGTAAAAATCCAATGATGCAATTTTTGTTTTCATCAAAATCAGGCTCGAGACTCTTTTCAGTGACTTCCGATATTCCTCATAATTTCGGATTTGGCCATCCACGATTACTTAAAAAAAAATCTCTCTTTATACAGCCAAAATTTGAGCTCAAGGCACATTGCGAGACCGTAATTGTTATTGGTTTAAACTAGCGTCTCAGGCACGGAGATGTGATCAATGATGTCATTGTGAAAAATCTGACGTGTTCCCCAGTTACTGGTTTGTGGAGGTCAGAGAGACGGTTGCTCCATGTAACTTACTGGTATCTCTGGGCTCAGCTTCCATTCAAACCAGTCGGTTTGTTAAGCTCACACTGTTTGCCTGGGTTGCGGAGTTTGTTTGAAAAAGTCACCGCGGCCCAGGGAACGCAAACGGCATTAAGAGAAAAACTGATAGGTTTTAGCCAGTAAGAGTCTGACACTCTCTTCTGCTCTGCCCAGAGCGAAAGGAGTCGTTTGATGATGTCCCATCCTTAAAAGCCTTCTGGTCATCCTGTAAGAATGGAAGCTGACCACAATTTCATTGGAAAAATCCTCAACAGATTGATTGGCGTCTCCACGACCATTCCGTACTCTGTATGTCGTACTGAACCGGTATCATGAATTACAAATGGGTCAATATAATTACCATCTCAAGTAAACGGCTACTGAAGCCGATAATTAGGTGTTAGGCCTCATTTGAATAACGGGGTGTTAATCGGGCATCGATTTTGAGGCCATGTTTAATTAAATTAGATTTGGTTTTAAAGTTCTGACTTTTGAGCACCACATTTTGAATAGTTACCAATAAGCTGGAGAAGGGGGTTTGGGTACTTCAACAGCGAGATGGATGCATGTCTGGTGACATTTATTTTGCCAAGTGTTGATATTAATTATACTAAAGCCACATTTTGTATAAAGATGCGTGTTCAGTTTACCGCGTCTATTCAGTTTTTGCGGCATATCATATCATACTGCTATGGACTTACTACTTACGACGCTGTACGCGGCTGATAGAAGCAGAACTGTATAAGTGCGACCAAAATCGTTCAGCATAGCGCGAATGGAGCTGAATGAGTGTGAGTAGTCCTTAATACGTCTAATACCATCGATTTAAACCACCCAGTTCCTGAGAAAAAACAACAAAACAAACTCAGAGGCTTAGTCTCATTTAAATCGATATTATTGGGAACAGAGCATTCGTAACTAGGGAAGTATAAGATAGGTATTTTAGCTCTAGTTATAGCATAGTTATTATAGTTCCGTCAGATTATCTACACGCCAGAACACCTTGCAGCAATCACACGAATAGATTTATGATGCCATGACCAGTCAGATAAAAAAATATTACTAGCAAAAGTGACAGCTCAGGCTTTTGAAAAAAAGGTTTTTAACTTCAAAAATGGTGACTCTGTTATTTTATCTACCCTTAGACCGGTAAAAAATTGAGTCCGAAATACATTATTAAACTCGGTCAAAATTCGAACCTTACATGAGCATTAATCACAATAGCATTGAAGTGTTAAAATCTCTTTGAATTAGGCTCCTTATCCGTCGCTATTGTTCCGAAGCAGCTGAACACAAATGTTTTAAAAAAATAGAAGGTTCGATGGAAAATTCTCATTCTATACCAGTTGATAGATAAGAGACATCATAGACTTATCTATGGGGTTAGAAAAACATAGGATAATTCCATAGCAGGTGTGAGGGTCAAAAAATAAACGACAATATAAAATACACATAACTGTTTTGCTTTCTAGGTAGGCAGTGACTGATTGGCGTTCAAGTACTACGGTAGAAGATATTTAGTCACTCGGCAGTGTGATGGGCAGAAGACATCGTTGCCATCGCGGGTGGAACTTTATGAGGAATTGATTTTAAAGGAAGGAAGGAAGGAAAGAAGGAAGGAAGGTGGTTTTAGGAATATAACAACACATAACAAAACAAATTACGTAGATTGCGTAGGTCAAGATTTCTCATTACATAATACTAAATGTCAACACGCTTTCCTTCGTTTGGCAGCCATTGTGGGCGTGCACATTGCAATATTGCATGGATTTTTTAGTTTTGTTGTCTGTGGTGCGCAAAGATAATATTATATTTTAACTTTGTGCGCGTCACTATTGGTTGCCAAACAACGTCTGCGCAACAGTCGTCAATTTTATCACTTATGTTTTTATTTATTCGTTTATTATTTGTTTATTTATTTAATTATTATTACTTTTTATGTGAGACGTATTGTATTTATTTCATTATTTTTACTTTCTATACTGCTCCAATCGACGTCAAACCGTCAACGCCGGCTGTCACTGAAAACCAGCGCTGTGGCTCTGTCTCGCACACGAGTCCCAGCATTATGCAGAGAGATGGCCGTTTTGCGCAGATTTGACGCATATCTTCCTAATTTTTCATTTATATAATTGTAATTTTTGTGTATTTTTGGTATGCGTCATATTGACCGCTAATAAACTCTTTTTCTTTCCTCTAATTTATTGAGAATGGCACAGGAGCATTGGGCTCAGAAAAAAAATGCCTTTCTTTTAACTTGAGATGCGTTTGCTTTTGACTCTAGTCAAGATCAGAGTTGACAGAGACAAAGTCGACGGTGGAGTGAAGCCTGTTCAATACAACTTTGAAGAGATTAGGGATGAATGCGTTCGGAAACACAGACGGAGGTAGAGTTCCACTCTTTTGCTGTGCGCATCATAAAAGACGTTTGGAAACGCCCAGTGCGAATTGGTAGTAGTAAGGTAGAGATGGTTACTTGCAGTGCGTCTAGATGTCCGACGTTAAAAGGTGATGGGGTTAGGTTGCCTTTAACCTTTTTTTTTTTCGGCTGGGAAAAAATGCGTTACGCATACCCTCTCACTCGGGGGAGTGGGAGGGGTATGTGGGACTCCCCGGGCAAGCCCGGTATACCCACTAAAACAACCCAGCACTGAAATTCCCGCAGCGTCTTAGTGGGGGTGGACTGGGAGATCGGCGTAGCCTTTACGTCCAGTCCACAGGTTGCCTTTACCCAACCGCGATCAAAGTTGGGCTGTTCATGATGAGGTGTCAACGCGACGCGACAAAGATTTGACAACCGAGCGACATTTTTCATGTCTATAGAACACATTGTATGGAATGTCGGCTCCCATCTGGAAAAAACTTGCTCGCAATGCGCGTCGCACTGCCTGCGGGAGTCTTTAAACATGCTTTTTATAAGTACAGCATTTTTGGTATGATCGAAATTTTGAAAACATTGCGATAAGTAGCGATTACCAGAGAAACTGAAAGCCAGTGTGGGTGTGGTAACAGTTATATCACCTATACTCGTGGTTCATGTTATGTTGTTTCACATAGTTTGTTAATAGTGCATACTGTTGTGAAATCTCCCAGACTTTCATTGACACATTTAAAAAAAAATAATGATTCCCACACTTTTTGAAACTACTTTATATCTGTCAGTAGAAATAGAGTCAAAAAGAAAAATACTATTTGGGTTTTGGGTAAGTGCTTCGATTATCTTCAAATTGTGAAATTAAAAAAACGTTCTCTTTGATAATTCGAGAGTTTCGGTGATTTTTTCGGACCTCTAAATTTTGTGCCAAGTGTCTCGTATATTATGGGATAATATAATTTTGATTTATCTATATAAATTACATATAGGATTGATGCCCCCTTGAGAAATCGACGCCGAGTTGCTGGCCTGTCGGTTTTCTATCGGTTACATTTTGGGGAGTTTGCGACGGAATTGCATAACTTAATTCCGCCAAGCCCGTTCCACCATCGGACCACAAGACGTACGGCGATGTGCCACCGGTACATGGTGGACATTTTATTTGTCTTTCCGCTAAGTTACACTTGCTATATTCCGTATCTATGCAGACACGGTGATGCCAACCTAAGGCCGATTGGTAGAAAATAAATTATATAAGGTTTTATTTAAGCCCTTCTTTGTACGGTGTATTTTTTACAAAAAATGGAAAAATAAGATAATTATTAAAAAGGTTCATGGATTTTCAAGTAAGCATTTTACTTTTTTCGTAGTACTTTTTTTATTCGAATTCGTGAAATACTTAATCAAGCTCGTGGCTAAATGATACCAGGCGCGCGGCTCGATCTTCAAGGTGAAGCAACGCTTGCTAAGGTCGGTCAGTGGATGGGTGACCATCTCAACATACCGGGACTCCTCCGTGCCTTAGAAAACACGTTAAGCCGTTGGTCTCGGCTGCTATTTGTACATGTTTGGCAGTCTTCATGGATGGTCACAAGCCTGAAAATCGTGACTCCAGTATTGCTAAAAAGTACCATGCTACCTAATTAATTGGTTAAGGAGGTCTGGTAGGTAGCTACTCCACGTAAAATACTGGTATTCAGCTGAATCCAGTTTGTTGTTGTTGTTTGTTGAGTCGGACTCGCGCAAGAAGTGTTCCGTACCGTTTTCTTTCTTTTTTTTTTAGGGTTGGGAAATCATCCAATGACTCCTCCCGCTCTGGGTGTAGCGGGAGGGATTTTCAGACTTCTACTGACTAAAACCCATCCATGTTCTTTCAATGCCCTTTGTGTCCCGGAGCTACGGTGTCTCTTGCAAATAATCCCACGACTCTTCCGTAACATCTATACTAATAATAATATTATAAAGCAGAAGAGTTTGTTTGTTTGTTTGTTTGTTTGTTTGTTTGTTTGGTTGAACGCGCTAATCTCGGGAAGTACTGGTCCGATTTGAAAAATTCTTTCAGTGTTAGATAGCCCATTAATCGAGGAAGGCTATAGGCTATATATCATCACGCTAAGACAAATAGGAGCGGAGCAGTAATGGAAAATGTGACGCAGACGACGTTGCGCGGGTCAGCTAGTTATCTGTAAAAACGGCAAAAAAATCAAGTTTGTTGTATGGGAGCCCCCTTGAATATTATAATATTAATTTTATTATGTTTTTTAGTATTTTTAGTTATAGCGGCAACAGAAATACATTATCTGTGAATTTCAAGTGTCTAGCTATCGCGGTTCTTGAGATACAGCCTGGTGACAGACAGACAGACAGCGAAGTCTTAGTAATAGGGTCCCGTGTGCCAAAGTGTGTCAATGTCATGCTTTTATGTCGACGTAACACGTACACACCTAATGCTATACATTGAATACAAAACAAAAAAAAATTAAACAACATTTTAACAAAATTCAACCTCCTTTTAAATTCCCAGCAGCCCCATTACCCTTTCAATTTCGATTCCATATCGGCGTGTAGCGATATTAGATTTCGATACACATTCGATAACAATAGCGTTTCACTTCGAGTGCTCAAAATCGGTAAAGTTTAATCCGTGTTGAAACCAGAATTCTTGATCCTGAACAACTTCAGAAAGGGGTAATAAGAGAAGGGTACGTTTACACGGGCAATGAAAATGGATCAATAATTATAATAAACAAAACTATCGTTTGTAACGTCACAATATACAGTAGTACAGCAGCAGCAGTATTCTATTTTATTCTATTCTAGTCTACTAAGTAATTAACTCTCTCTTTAACTCTGTCCTGTTCTCTGGGAGAACTCCAGAAGCGTGGCGAAAGAGTTTGGTCGTTATTTTCTTTAAGAAGGGCGATCAGACCCTTTTAAAGAATTACAGACCCATTTCACTCCTTAGCCACGTATATAAGTTGTTTTTCAAGAGTCGTTACGAATCGTCTAGCGCGAAGACTCGACGAGTTTCAGCCACCGGAACAGGCCGGGTTTCGAGGGGGGTACAGCACCATAGACCACATCCACACAGTGCGACAAATTATACAGAAGTCCGAAGAATATAATCGGCCCTTGTGTCTTGCCTTTGTGAACTATGAGAAAGCTTTTGACTCTGTCGAGACCTGGTCTGTTTTGCAATCTCTGCAGCGATTCCAAGTCGCCTGTCGCCGATATATACAAGTACTAAGATGTCGTTATAAAAACGCGACAATGGCCGTCCAAATTCAGGACCAGCGAACTAAACATATCCCACTGCGTCGAGGGGTGAGACGAGGGGACGTAATTTCACCGAAATTGTTCTCAAACGCATTAGAGGATGTGTTTAAGACGCTGGTCTGGGAAGGACGCGGCATTAACATCAACGGCGAGTACATCTCACACTTGAGATTTGCAATCCAATCCAATTTTTCCAATTTTTCGAAATGTTTTCCAATTTTAATTTTCAACGATATTGAAAAACTAGATACTTGGGCAAGGCCTATGCCCAGCAATAGAAATCATTCGGCTAAATTGATTATAAGATAATGATTTTAGAGTAACTCTAAGAAATTGAGCAAAAAAATAAAATAAAAAAAATGTAGCAATAATAAACAATATTGCGCAAAACATTACTCATTTTATTGAAGTGTCTGCAGATTGCTCCACTATAAATAAATAAACACAGAAAACAATATAAATTATAGTCTGGTAAAAATATTGGAGCAATATTATAAACAACTAGCTGACCAACGCAACTTCGTCTGCGTCACATTTTTCACTCATGCTCGGCTCCTTTTAGTCTTAGCGTGATGATATGTAGCCTTTATCCTTTCTCGATACATGGGCTGTCTATTACTGAAAGAATTTTTCAAATCGGACCACTAGTTCCTGAGATTACCCCCTACATCCAAACTTACAAACAAATGTTACCTCTTTATATTATTAGTATAGATATTGCTCAAAACATTACACATTTTATTGAAGTGTCTGCAGATTGCTCCTCTAATGCCCAGTTTCTGAGGTACTTTATCAGTCGTTTATTTGTCTGTTAACTCCTAACCATCCAATGTCATTATGACAAATAGCTTTAACGGACTGATAAAGTATCTTAGAAACCTGACATAATTTTCTCACGAGTCTCCGTGGAGTTTCTTGCACGTTCTTCTCCGTAGAGATCTACGCTTTGGAACATGCAAATAGCTTCATGTTTTTGACTGACCGACCTTGGCAATAGGCTAGATTCCATCATCCAAAAATTGCAAAACTATGTAGTCCGTCAGTCAGAGTATTGAAAAATAATGGACACGTATTTTTTGTTTTTGTAAATCAATGAATATTGACAAAGATAAAACGCATCAAAACTCGGGATTGGGGGCTCGTGACGTCACGAATTACTAAAAATAATGCGAAGGTGTGACGTATTGAAAATTTTAAAAGCGTCGTAACTTCGTCAATTTTAGTTCCCGTAACAAAAGAAAAAACATGGGTCAAATATTTTTTGATAATCTAACTGACGGACTAATTAGATTTTTTCAGGGCACAAGCCCATTTAAAAGTGCCTGTAAATGGTTTATTTGAAATAAATGGTTTGAATCTTGAATCTTGAGATTGGTCCATCTGGTTTGCCGAGCTTAGTAACTTGCCTGTGTGAGCGTACCTTTAGAGTTTCATTTGAAATATTTCTGGTCTATGTATTAGATTAGTTTGCTAGATTTCAGTTTAATATCCTTCTAGGCCTCGCTACTTTGAAAAGTTTATTGGTTTGAAGATAGTGGTTGTAAATCTTAAACTGTACTTGATTTATTTGTTGGCTATTGTTCTGAGAATTTTGGGGTTTTCAGTCCAGTTATTTTGTGTTAACTGCGCTACTTGCTTTTGTGTATCTGCTTGAGATCTTCGTGTATAATTTTTAAGACTGGACATATGGAATCAATGGTTATTTCGAAACACGTAAGTTTAATTAAAATTAATATTCAAACCTGACTCACTGACTTATTATATATCAACGCACAGCCGAAACTACTGGTCGTAGAAAACTGAAATTTTGCATGTAGCTTCCTCACACTCCCTAGGGGTGCACTATGAGAATTTTCCGAAATTCCCACGGGAACGGGAATAATCTGGGTATGCGCGTACCAAGTCGCGGGAGAAAGCTAGTCAAAGTATAAATTCCTTCAAAATCAAAGCGGTCTTAATGTTACATTACTGCAAATTGAACTCAGTAATAACTTCCACAAAATTCCATCGTCTATAACGTCCAACTACAAAGTAGCTTCTTCAATATTTTCTCGAAAAATTATGACGGAAAGCAGTGTCCAGTCAGTGAGCAAGTTCCTTCTAAGTTATCACGCTCAATCAATACTTATTGAGAAGTTGCCGCCACGTTTTACCCGGTTGCATTTCCTGATGTGGCGCCCCCCAGTGGCGGCAAATAAAACTTATTTATTGAAGAGTTGCTCCGAAGTATGGGCAGTGTTTGGTTCAAGTTGTTGTGGCTTGTTTTGACGTGTGTCCCGCTATAAAATGAGTGGATAGTGTTGCAGTTTGTGTTGTGTTATTTCTCACTTTGTGATGGTATTGTAATATTATAGTCGCAGCAAAAGGCTGCGAATATAATATTTTAGAACTAAGCTGTGACTTTTAACGGCGTTATATGTGATGGTGGTCTGCACCTGGTTGTTTTGAGCTTGGAGTTTCTGTTTGGTCTTGACCCTCACGAATTATTTTTCAGACGGTTTTTTTCCATTTCTATCGGTCATTGGCAGTATTTATGACTTTGTAGACGTTTTGGGTGGTGCCACAGATTTTATCTGTCCAGCATGTACTTTACCTGTTAGTTTATTTATTTTACGTATGATCACTATATCACTTGATGGTAAGCGACGATATGGTCGCACGCTTGCTTAGAAGTAACCTATTCACTCTTGACTTAAAGACTCTCAGGTTGTAGCTATCAGAAAACACAGACTGCCAGGGAATTCCACTCCTTAGCTGTACGCATAATGAATGTGTTACCGAAACGTTTTGATGATTCTGGCCAGAATTAACAGTGGCGACCACCAGAAAAACGCCGAGCTTAAGAAGCCCGACGAGTCCCGGGGAAACGATTTAACCTCCTTGGATCCCGCAACGAAATTAATTAGAAAGTACAGCGGAGGAGTAGGAAAAAATAAATATAATTCACAAATACATAGGTAGTTGGACTCTTATGTAACCAATACTTTAGAGTTCAAGTATTGTTTATGTTACAGTCCAACTAACATAGCAACATCCGCATTTCCAAGACAGAAAAATAAATAAAGATTTCTCAGCCAAATAAATATTCTATTTTTATATAAAGGTCACGTCACGTCGTATCCCTAATTTAATATAAGCTGACCCTTAATTGCCGTTTCAAAACCCACACGTACATAAATGTATACCCAAACTAAAACACGGTCTTAATTGATAATGTCGCAGTCAGATTAATTACTAGTTCAGAAATCCGATTAACACGTTAATTTACTTTTATTTTAGTTTCAACTTTATTTGTTTACGCTTGAATCAAATTGAATTTCGTTCATGTGTTCAGAGCTTAATATGTTTGGATATTTTGTTATAGGGTAATGATTTACGGTGTACGAGTTTAAGTATATTAAATGGGTTTAATATGCAAATATTTAGTTAAAATGGAGTCTATTTATTTATTTGCTACTCAACATGTCAACAAGAGGGAATATACATGCGATTTATTTATTTGCAAAATGCAATACTTACTCTAGTAAACAATTATGAAATTATTATTAAATAGGTATCTTATTAAGTGAATAAGTTATAAAGCTTCAAAGATTACGATTAGAAAGAGATGTCCGATATGAACTTTGACGTCAAAGTCCATGACGCCTATACAGCTGCCAAAAAAAAGGGCGTTTTCGCGAGAGGGACAGATATATATGTTTAAAATAATAATATCTTCTTTGTTTTTCGACTAACTTTGATTCTATTTTCGCGGTTTGTATAATATTTTTGTATAGTTTTGATAAACTGTGTGGATAATAAATATTTTTTCAAGCATATTTCCCTATTCAGCAGTCGACGAGTCAGTGCTGGTGATTGAATCTCTCGCACTAAGAGTGTATCTAAAATAAACTTTTAGTGTGCGAGTTATCCTTCATTCGTAGAAAAATCTAGAAAAAAAAAAAACAAAAAAAAAAAGCTAGAAAAATTGACTACGGTCGTCAGTGAGGATTGGTGCGGTCCGATCCAAAGGTACTGGCTCGAAGTTTACCGGAGTGCCATCCGACGCTAATTATGTATATCGGGTCCAATAAAATTGGATTGGGCGAAAAAAATAATTAAATTGTATTGAATTGAATTAAATGTAATTGAATTAAAATGAATTTAATTATATTGAATTGAGTTTAATTAAATTTGTTGGTAGTTTTTGTGTCTTTACTTAATTTTAATATTGGGACTTGGTGCCTTAATAAAGAAATTTTCTTTTATTTTTTTTATTAATCATCTTAAATATTCCAATTTCGACGAAACAAAACCGTTTTTATAATTGGCAACGGCCGGCAAAACCCTTGAAACCAAGGATTTCATGGACACTTTTCTGGTTTATATTTTTAATAGTGATATGACAGGCACGCATTTCACCATTTTCTTACCCGATGGTAAGCAATGATGTGGTTGAAGATGGAGCACGCTTGCCTAGAAGTAACCTGTTCACTCGAGGTTGTAACTATCCGGAAACACTGACTTTGGCAGGGAATTCAACTCCTTAGCTGTACGCACTATGAACGTGTACCCAAAATGTTTTGAATAAAAAAAAAAAAACGAGAGATAAATCAAATCCCAAAAAATGTCTACCTATCAGCAGTAAAAAAAATATGAAATAGGCTGGTCATAGCAATACTGATTGATTCCTCGATCCATTGAACAGATAAGTATATTGAAAGTTTATAAATAAAACCTCATTTTCTATTAACTATCCCAACAAAAATCAAAAACAGACACGTCACTATCCGAACCTCCCCACAAAAATCAAAAACATCATTATTTTCAAAAAAACTTTAACATAAACACGATAACTATCCGTCATTTTGTATAGGCTTGTTTTCAACTGCCCCTAAATGTGAATAGTTGATTCGGAATGGTCGAACTCCACCCATTATCCTTTGGCAAACAAATAAACGAATAATATTTGGTGAAATTGATCGAGAAATGAATGTATATTGGTAAAGTTAAGCAATTATTTACTTTATACTTAAGTGGGGTTGATGTTAATGATGATTTAAGTCATGTATCGGAGTGTAATTAGGAGGATTTATGTTGTTTTGTAGCGGTTTTTAACCGACTCCCCAAAAAGGAGGAGGTTCTCAATTCGGTTGAATTTTTTTTTATGTTTGTTACCTCATAACTCCGTCAATTATGAACCGATTTTAAAAAATCTTGTTTTATCTGAAAGTATGAACTTGCAAATTGGTCCATTTTTAATCAAAATCGGTTACGAAGTTTGGATTTTAAATCGAAATAGCTGGAATTCGTTTACTTGGATGATAGTTTTTAGTCATCCAAGTAATCGAAATTACGTATTTTGCTTTTCTGCAATTTTTTACAAAAAAATACAACCGACTTCCAAAAAAAAAAAGAACAACAAAGTAGAAAATAACTTTAATTTCGGAAGTCGGTGTCAAAATACGAAGAAACAAACAAAAATAACAATGTACATATTAAATGTTTGCTCTCTTACGTCATACTTGGTTTTGTCGGCGACTTCGTACGCGCAGATACATTTGAAAAACATTTTGGTAGGTATTATCCTTTCTTACACTTTCCAAGGAATCTACTAGCCAGCTTTCTACGACCAATAGTTTTGAATGTGCGTTGTCTGTGTGTCACTCAGTTAGGTACGGAAGAATTTCATTTATATCGATTTTATTTAAACTCAATAATAATCGTGTCTACTACTTGGTAGACACAATAATCGAGCTTTTCAAAGCCAACCGTTTTCTTGTTTAAATAACCACTTACCAGCTGATTGATATGTGTCAAAGCCGAAAATTATCCCATAAGCAGTACAATATGTACATAATAAAGAGTATTCTATTCTATTCTATTCTATATACTCTTACAAATGGGATTTAACAACCTTCTGGGGCAGTTGGGAAAGAAGCTACATTATGTGTTATTGATGCAGGTAGTCCAAATAAATATAATCTAAATCAGCTCAGACGTTGAGTCGTGGTTAAAATATTTTTTTCCTTTCTTTTATTGCTACTCCTCCGATGTAATCTCTGATCCATGACAGTTGAATCGTTTCTCCGGGACTCATCGAGCTTCATTGACTTGGCGTTTTCTTATGGTCAAAACTATTGATTTTGGCTTTCAGGAGTTGCAGTGGTTGGGAATGTAACTGTTACGGGTTTGTCCCAATAATAAAAAATATTTAAAAACATCCAAGCACATACGAATTTTTTAACGACGAATTTTCTTCGTGTCTCTAAGAAACAACTTGACTTATCTAAATTGTAGCTCACTAAGATGAAATATTATTTCTAAGAAAAAACATTACACTCCTTCTAAAGCAGTCGGCCAAAATTAGGCCTATAACCTTGATAATTTGCAATGCAAACAAGATCACAATATTATCTAAAGTCTCGTCGAACAAAAGCGTAACTTGCGATACAATATTCCACGAATTGTACTGAAACTGATCGGAATGCTCCTGAATCATTAATGTTCGTCGAATTTCCATTTCTGTTCTGGAATTTTTTGCGTACAAAATTAGGTAATATTCCATGTGAAGTAGTACCTAATTTGCACGTGTATGCATGTGCCGTCAATTACTACATTGTACTGCTTACTTTACTTGCGTGATCGTATCAGAAATGTAGAGACCGGAGGAACTTACCTGCGCGCTGGACATTTATTTGCTTGCAGAATGAGAGTCGGACGGTACCAAAGGGTTCCATGCCACCTTACGGTGTAACTTTGAAAGAACTCGTTTTTTATGGATGGGAAATCATCAAATTATATTCCAAAGCCCTGGCAGGCACTGGCCCTAGCGAGCCCCGTCTACTATGCTGACATCTCTTTGAGGCGCGCGTGGAACACAAAGTGCCGTCGACCCAGGCCTGGTTTTTGATCGGACAGCAAGCCACCCAACGCTCACCGTCCGCAGGCCCGACCCTACGGTGGCCGGGAATCGCCCTGCAACTCCCGACGCCCGGAGGTTCTTCTTCTGTTGCGACGGCTGGGGCGTGAGGTTTCCCTCTCTCTCAACCGTTCGGCCTCCTCCTTCGCTAGCATTACTGCTTCGCAGAAAGAGGTGACCGCTTCCCTTGCCTCCTCGCTCCGGACCATAGATTGAACCAGGGCTGGACGCGAGAGGTCACCGCCGCCTATCACCTCGACTAGGACCTGGTGTTCTGCCCATTCAAGGCAGACCCCACGTAAGGACTCCTGCAAGGTAGATAGATGACCCGCTGAAGACTGCTGAAATGAGCTGTTAATAGTCTTAAGTGAAGCCGATGTCCACCGTTGGATGCCTTTAGATCCATCGACTGGGTAATATGAAACGGCTTGGCATCCTCTTTGCTTCAATCAATGGCTTTCAAATTTCGTAAATGTGAGTATCATGGAGACTCATATAATTTTATTTTAGTTGTAGTTTACTTGTGTCACATGGACGGACATGGTGGTTGAGAGCGTGTCATGCTCACGCTCCTTCAAAGTTAGTACAGACGAAGTCACATAACTTATTTTCCTTCACTATCTCGTGAACATTTTTCTGATTACAAATATAAACAGCTTTTTCAACTCTTGTTAGTTTTTCTTATGATTAAGTTTGCCGTTGGAACACAGTTTAACTTTCTAGAGAACACTCCGGGACGACATTTTGCATTTTAATATTAGTTTTACAAGAGTCATAGTGGAAATGGCTGACAGAATAAATACACTGAATCACTTTTGAAGATAGAAAGGAACAGGGGGTCTAAGAAGGCCACTTTAGCAGAATCAGAATGCACATCAAGCTACCCGTCACTGTCAAATTTTCCCAATCAACCTTGAACCTAATATGTTGGCGATAAAGATGAAAATAAAATTGCACAGATTGTTGTGTGTTTAATATTATGATTCTAATATGATTCAGCTCGTGGCTAAATAATAACAGCCACATGGGTCGATCTGTAAGGTTAAGCAACGCTTGCCAAGGTTGGTCTGTGGATGGATGACCATTAACATACCGAGTTTCCTCCGTGCCTCGGAAAGCACGTTAAGCCGTTGGTCCCGACTGTCATTTGTAGATCTTTGGCAGTTGTTACGGATTGTCGAATCCCGTAAATCTGACTCCAGTCTTACCAAGAAGTACTGTGTTACCCAGTTAATGGGTTGTGTCTCTTGTATCTACATATTTCTAGTCGTGTTCAAGACTAAAGTTAGTATTTAAATGACAATATTTCTACTAATTTAGCTCAGTTCACACGATAAATAGAAAAGTGACATTGAACATAGATACGTTTAGTGTATACTAGACCTTCCAATTTTCAAGTATTTTGGTCGAAATATATACCTACAAACATAAACTTACTCTTTCTTTCAATGTGATAGTCGAGAAGGCAAAAACATGAAGGCTATATTGTGCTTATACCAAAAACTTCACGCTATGTTTAAAATCTGGAATGGTAAAACTCTCAGTTGTATTACAGCGCACAAGAAAAATCCGTATACCCCTTTTCTTGTAAAAGAAATTCCATACAAGAAATATGAAACGCACACAATCATACCTAGCAATATATTTGACGTCTCACGTAAGTAAAAATCCTTGGGGAACAGAGTTATGTAACAACCCTTGAGCAATGGACTTGCAAGGGGAGGAAAGGGTGAAAAATGCTTCAAAGTTAGCTTGATGAATCAAATAAGTAATATTGGAAAAAGCTTCAACTTTTGCCCCAATGAAGCTGAGAAAACTGATGCTTGGGAAGTGACTTTTTTGAAGCAGCTATTTTTATGGTTTCGTAGCCAAATGGTAAAAACGGAACCCATATAGATTCGTCATGTCTGTTTGTCTGTCTGTCTGTCCGTCCGTATGTCACAGCCACTTTTTGCCGAAACTATAAAAACTATGCTGTTGAAATTTGGATGTATTCTGTAAACTGCATTAAGATTTTCATACTAAAATAGAAAAAAAAAAACAATACATTTTGGGGGTAATAATACTTAGAAATGAAACTCAAAAATTTTTTTTTCAACAAACCCATACCTGGGGGGTATGGATAGGTCTTCAAAATTGATATTGAGGTTTCTAATTTAATTTATTTTTTTTTTAACTGAATAGTTTGCGCGAGAGACACTTCCAAAGTGGTAAAATGTGTGTCCAGCCCTGTAATTTCTAAAATAAGAGAATGATAAAACTAAATCAAATTATATGATGTAGGTACATTACCATGTAAACTACCACCAAAAATTGGTTTGAACGAGATCTAGTAAGTAGTTTTTTTTTAATACGTCATAAATCGTAAATCGCTACTTTTGCTTATAATATGTATATACCTACAGGTTTGTAAGGAACTCTCGGTGCGCGAGTCCGACTAGCACTTGGCCGGTTTTTTTAAGTTTACAGATTCAGAAATCAAGAGTCCTGTATCATTTTATGTGAATAATATTTTAGTTTCAATGCTGCCAGTGTTTTGGGCACTTTCCCATTAACAAAAATGTGGATTTTTTTTTGATACCTACGGAGTTCCAGCTTTCTTCTGTTTAGGGTTCCGTACTCAAAGGGTCCAACGGAACTTTTGGAGTCTCCGCTGTCCATCCATCTATCTGTCAGTGGGCTGTATCTCATGAACCGTAATAGGTGTCGACAGTTGAAACTTTCATCGAGTGTGTATTTCTGTTGCCACTCGTTAAAATAAAAAATAATAAAACAGAAGCAAAATTAAAAATAAAAGTTGGCCCCAATACAAGAAATATGTTTTTTTGGTAAATGGTACGGAACCTTTCGTGCCAATGCAAGTCTTACTTGCACCATAGCCAGTTTTGTATACGAGCTTTTACTTATTTACAGTTATTACCAATTGTGTGTAAAATTTATGTACATACCTATTATAATAGTGCAGGATATTATTAGCGTACCTAAAGTTTAGATGCAAATGCGCAAAATTGCTTAAAGATTAGAGACAAAGACGCAACTATTCTAGTCCTCTCTTATTCGTGAGGTAACAAAATTTCAAATATTATCGTTATCAGTGCGATTCTGTAAACACGTCGAAATGAAGGCTTGGGTGTAGTGATCACGAAGTGAGCTGCTGTACGATTCTGTAAATATGTCGAAATGAACACTTAGGCGAAGTGAACGACAAGTGAGCTGTCAATCCATACAAACAAGATGGCATGACAGCTCACTTGTCGTTCACGCCACCAAAGTGATCACGGTGAGATGTCAACAGGATCGACCGGCTGAAGTTCTACTCTGTCGACATCTCACCGTGTTCACTTAGGTGGAGTGAATGACAAGTGAGCTGTGATTCCATCTTGTTTGTATTGTTTGACAGCTCACTGCGTGATCACTTCACCCACGCCTTCACATAGACGTGTTTACAGCCGGTCGATTCTGTTGACATCTCACCGTATTCAATTAGGTTGAGTGAACGACAAGTGAGCTGTCAAACCATACAAACAAGATGGAATGACAGCTCACTTGTCGTTCACTACACCTAAGTGATCACGGTGAGATGTCGACTGAATTGACCGGCAGAAACCCACGGCCGTCATTCTATCTTGATTAGATAGATTGACATCTCACTTTGTGATCACTTCACCCACGACTTCACTTCGACATGTTTACAGAATCGTACGGCAGTCGTCTTAACAGAAATCTGTTGCCTATTACGCAGCGTTAGAGCTAAATATAGTTGATGGACTGTTTAAAAACAATAGCTGATTAGCCACCTATTGGTTTAAAAAAAAAACTCTACGGAAAACTAGGTCAAAGCAGGCTAATGTAATCAGTGAGCACAGGTGACGCTGAATTTATCAACAAGTTGTAAAACGAGCGGTGGACCCGCCTTATCGCTGCGAATGAAACTACTCTTGTTGTAAGCGTTCCGTACTGAAAAGGTAACCAACGGAACCCTATTACTAAGCCTTCGCTGTGCGTCCGTCCGTCTATCTGTCTGTATGCGGGCTGTATCTCAAGAACCATAAATAGGCACATAGATGAAATTTTCACAGAGTGTGTATTTATATTGCCGCTATAATAACAAATACTTAATATTAATTGAAATTAATAACTAAAAGGTGCTCCATCAAGGAATGTTTTTTTTTTTGTTTATAGCACGGAACCCTTCGTGTGCGAGTCCGTCTCGCGCTTGGCCAGTTTTTTGCTTTCATTGTTGATTCAGAACCTTTGAGGAGCTCGTGGCTAAATATTAACTGCCGCTCGGGTCGGTTTTCAAGGTTAAGCAACATTTGCCGAAAACGGTCCGTGGATGATGACCATCTAGAAATACCGAAGCTCCAGCTGTCCAGTTAGCTTCGGTTGTTCATGTGGATCATTGACAGTCCTTATTGGAAAATGGAAATGACGAAGTATTTTTAACCGACTTCCAAAAAAGGAGGAGGTTCTCAATTCGGCGGGTTTTTTTTTAATGTATGTACACTGATTACTCCGCGATTTCTGGTCCGATTTGTGTGACTCTTTTTTAGTTCAATACTGGCCATTTAGTCGCGTAAAAATTTTATTCAGTTTGGCTCTGTTATTTTTATTTTGTGAGCATCTTTGCTTATTTCAATTTCTGCGTAGATGAAGACGGCGTCCAAGTATAGCCACTTAAAACTGAAAAAAAAAAACTTTTTTTCCAAAACAAAATAAAACGACTTCCAAAAAACACTACGAAGTATATATTTTATATTTTGTAGTGTTTTTTGGAAGTCGGTGTTTATTTATTAATTAGTTTATTGTTTTTGGATTTGTATCTTCGTTTTATAACAAAGTTATAATATATATATATATATATATATATTATAACTTTTATATATAACAAACGTTTTTTAAGTTTTAAGTAATGCGTTTTTATTCAATTTTTATTGTGTCCAGCGAATGGGTAAATAAAAAAACTTTTCATGATAACAATATCACTTTTATCATGTAGTTACATTGTAATTACACTATTAAATCAAAAAGTACGAGCAACTGAAACAACAAAACTATTTTCAGTTTCCCATTCAATCCGGAATGTCAGTCGTTAATAAAACATTACACTGCATCATAAAAACAGAAAATGATACAGAATAAAAATAAAAAAGTACTAACGAATGAGGCAAATTCAACTTCGTTTCGAAATAAACAGGAAGTTTATAAAAACGTGACGAAAAAGCCACAATGGTCCGTGACGGGCTCGATAATGAAGAGTACGCGAAATTGAGTCATAAAAGTTTTATCGTACACTGTAGTGGCAGCGAATGCTTCGCTCGTGTAGTGCTGAGCGGTACTGCTGAGCTCTGGATCAGTCGATCGATACCAGGACGTCATGTTACTGGTATCGATTTTCCAGGTCGTGTAAAGTGATACTTTATTCCTTTTTATTTTAAACTACTTTCATGGTTTAAATTATGTTTTTCTCTGGAACTAACTACCCTCTTACCAGGAGCCGGTCGTTGATAGCTGCGCCACATTTACTAACTTTTGCAGTTATCATCGTTTAACTATTATAAGAATGTATCTGTTTTTGTTCCAAATAAACGATTTATTTATTTATTTATACTGAGTTTTTATTTTAGTAATTTCTCAGTAGCAGCTGGATTTGGATCAGAGCTAGGTCAACCGATACGAGGTCCTTATGTTTACTGTTATCGATTTACAGGTCGGGCAGTGATACTGATTTTTAACAGACTTTCCAAAAAGGAGGAGGTTCTCAATTCGGTTGTTCTTTTTTTATGTTTGTTACCTCATAACTCCGTCATTTATGAACCGATTTGAAAGGAAGGATATACTTGTCGATTGGTCTAATTTAAATTTTATCAAAATCGGTAAAGAAGTTTGGATTTTAAATCGAAATAACTGGAATTACTTGGATGATGGTTTTTTGTCATCCGATTTTGCTGGTGTGGGGTACCACAAAATGTGAAAAATAAAAAACCTTTTTTCTCAGTTGGATTTTTTTTGTTAAATGTTTTTTATTTCTGTTAAGAATTACACATCATCGCTTACCATCAGGTGAGATAGTAGTCAAACGCGTGCCTATCAACAGTAAAAAATTCTAACTCAGTAGTAGCTTGGGTTTGGATTAGTGCTTGGTCAACCGATACCAGGTCCTTATGTTCCTGGTATCAATTTCTAGGTTGGGCAAAGTAATACAGAGTCTTTTCACTAAGAATTTCTAAGAAACAGTTTGGACCACGATTAGCGCTCAGTCAATCGATACCCAGGACCTCATTTTCCTGTTATAGATTTCCAGGTCGGGTATTTATTCAGTTCTTTTTACCATTACGATTTTTTTCACTACAGCTTGGGTATTAATTAGTGTTCAGTCAATAGGCTAGATTAGCTGTTTAGTCCGTCAGTTAGAGTATTGAAAAATAATGGACACGTATTTTTTGTTTTTGTAAATCAATGAATATTGACAAAGATAAAACGCATCAAAACTCGGGAGTGGGGGTCGTGACGTCACGACTCACTAAAAATTATGCGAAGGTGTGAAGTATTGAGAATTTTAAAAGCGTCGTAACTTCGTCAATTTTGGTTCCCGCAATAAAAGAAAAAACTCGGGTCAAATATTTTTTGATAATCTAACTGACGGACTAATTCAATTTTTTCAGGACACAAGCCCATTGATACGAGGACCTAATGTTTCCTATTATTCCCATAATTATTTCCAGGTCGCAGGTGAGGGTCCCAGGTACGATGTTGTTGCGGAAATATTTGGAGGAAGCCGCTGTGCAGCAGTGAACTTCTTTCGACTGATCATCATAATTTCACCCAATTGCCATCCGCTGCTGCCAACCATCCCGGTCTTGAGGCAGTCCATATCCATTCACTGCCAGCTACCTTCTTTAAACCATCGATCCATCGTGCTCTAGGTCGTCTAACACTACGTTTACCCACACGCGATCTCCAATCCAATCCATGTCTGCTCTATCGTCCGTTAGTCTGTCTTCAGACATGGCTGGACCACTCCCACTTCAGCATGCTGATTTAATGCGCAATATTACTGACTTTAGTTCTTTGCCGAATGACTTCGTTGCGAATTCAATCGACCAGAGAAACCCCGAGAATTGCTCTCTCCATTGCACACTGAGCAACCTTGTTGTGGATCAAGCCTATGGTGCATTTCCACGTTTCTACTCCGAAAGTCATTACAGGTAGGAAGCATAGATAGAGATAGGCCCTGGTTTTAAGGGGTTGTGGGATCGACGATTGAAAAATATCACGCAGCCTCCTGAATGCCATCCAGCCCAAGCGTATTCTTCTGGTCGCCTTATTCTCTTTTGACTGATTGATGATGATATTTCCAGGTCGGTCGGTTCCAGGTTGGATTTACACACCTATGTAAACTAAACCGCATTTCGGTGTACCTACCTTGGTAAGTACAACGAAATGCTGATCACTGCGGAGACAAGAGCTGTGATGGTACGTATGTACAGGCCTCGTAAATTATATTTATATGTAACGTGCGTAAAGGATATTTGTATGTTGTGTTTTGTTTAAATAAAATTGTGATATGTGACGTACTAGAGGCCGCCCGCGACTTCGTCCGCGTATAAATTCTCGTTATTCCCGTGTAAATCTCGATCCCTTGGGAACTCCGTGATAAAAAGTCCTAATGTTATAAAAGCGTATGTGTTATTCTGGGTCTTCAGCTACTTACATACCAAATTTCATCGTAATCGGTTCAGTAGTTTTTGCGTGAAAGAGTAACAAACATCCATACATACTCACAAACTTTCGCATTTATAATATTAGCAGGATTAGTAGGATGTGATAAGGAACAAATTAGAAAAGCCGTGACGTAACATGTAATAATTACTTGTACCTTCTAGGAATTTCATCTATAATTGATGAAATTGGAATGTTAAAATGCATAAAGTAGGCGTCAGATAAACTAGCAAAAATATAAATTGTCTAACCTAATACCTTTCCCTCGTAGTTACCTTAACACTTGACCCGAAAAAATATTATGATCCATTTTTCATTACTAGGAAACGTAGCATCACGATAGAAGTTAGAAGTCGATTCAGGACAGCTTTGTCTTTATTTCTGTTTTTGATATTAATAAGGTCAATAAATTTATGTGGGTCAGTGACTAATATTGCTCGTTTATCTGGTGGCTACCATACCTACATAATTATCGAGTCTGCGTAAAGCATATCACTGTATGAAGGAGATTGTAAGTGTCAGTTATGCCCGCCCTCTTAAGTAAGTAACCTTGGCTTTTGGTCGGTAGTTTCTTTAAAACTTTTTTATCACAAGTTTAAAATTCTAACAAAATCTGATGCCCAAAGTTCGCTTTAAAATTTTATGTTCTTCTAACGTAAAACTAAGAACAAAGTAATAAACTTGTAAATCTCGTCCCTTACAAAATTAACTAGATAATTTTCCTTCTATATTTCCGACAAAAATCACCAACCAAAAATAATAATCGAGAGCCATTCGAATCGAGTTCACAACTTGTTCGCAAGTTCCGAACTTGTCAAAATAACAAAGAACTAATGAAAAGACCGCTATCGAGTGTCAACAGAGCGTATCGATAAATCGATAGTATCGAATCGAGACTAGAGTGGTCCTCGTACGGGAAAAATATCGTTGCGGCGAGTTTCTTGTTCAGAGAGAGGTGTCAATCGGGTAGTAGATTACGGGTGTTGCTAGAGAAGTGCTTTTCCGATTGTAGTTTATTTTATTTTCTCTTGAATTAATGACTTTAGTGGTGATTGTATTACAAACTATAAAGAAATAGCGAATGAAAAATATTGATTTGAAAATCGCATAGGACAAACAATTAATAACTTATTTAAAAAAACTGTGCGGTGCAAAAAAGATTTTCTTAAAGTTGTCTCAGCAAATTGGGCTATATTTAAAAAAATGAGTAACAAGAAGTTTAACAGTTTGTTGATTTTTGAAGAAAACCTCAAACCACACTGATTACACTATTCCAAAAAAACTAGATAAAGAACGAAGGTAAAATAGGCATCCCAAACTACCTCGAACCATCAAAAAAGACTTTCCATATCTACCCGCAAAGACATCGTCTGGCTTCAAAAAGTTGGTCGCTCATAAAACAGCGGTTACCCGGGTATTCATATACGACGGAGTTGATGGACCGTCAAGTTGCTCGGAAAACATGGCGGCCAAGTTTCGTCTCCGCTTCAGTAGCGTCTAATGACGTCACGATATCAGTGTGTGTTTTGATGTGAAGATGTGGGGTGCCTTAAGTGTGGAGACATTTTCAGTGTTACGGTGTGAATTTGGGAAAATGCTTTTGTTGATTTGTATGGTGGTTCTATCCTAATTTTATGACCTAGAAATCGGTCAGTAAGCCGGTCATTTTTGTGATTCTCTTATGAGTAGTAGGTTTGCATGTGTTTTATCCAGCCGCTGCTATCCCACTGCTGATATATTTCTCCCACGCTGTCTCAAAACACTGATATAATTATGAAAATTATTTAACAAATTAAATGTTGTCAATATTGCTGAGTGGGGTTACTTTTTAACCCCGAAATTGCATCGTTCTTTTAGAATCTACAAGAGTAAAAAATATTTTCCAGCCCAGTTTCGGCTTCTGTAGTTTCTAATGACGTCATGAAATCAATGTGCTTTTCAAGTGAAGATGTAGTGCCTTAAGTGTGAAGACATTTTCAGTGTTACGGTGTGAATTTGTGAAAAGTTTGTTTATGTTTCTAATACGTCTATCAGAATAAGCAATACATGAAAAGGTCATTGCTCACATTATTATGAACAGCTTTTACTATGGGTGATGTCTTAAGTGTAGACTGAATATAGTGTGAATATGGAAATGATTTTTGTTGATATACAAAGTGATTTTAAGTGGGTTTACTGTATTTAAGAAACGAACATTGGTCAATAACTGGTCATATTAGTCCTAGTGAATGGTAAAATACCACAAGAGCACTCACTTAACTCACTAGAGTATCTTCATACTCTCAAAAAGTGTATTTGTATTGTGCTATAACAGTAAATAATAAAAATTATTTAATGCGATGATTTGATATTATTGCATAATGAAACAATCATTTCACCCATAACCTAAAGGTGCATCTACACCGCAGTTACGTATTGTGGAGCAAAATAATGCAACGCGATAATATTTGGTAACATTCTTCAACTTATGACAAACTTATATACTAACAACAAATAACTTTTTGGATATTGCCCACTAACACTTGAAAACATTACTCCACTTTTGCTGTCATGACAAAATTCTACCTGTTTACACAACAATTTCAAGCAGAAGACAGTAACTTAAAATAACTACCACAATTTATAGCCATCCATCTCACTTTCTAGCGCCAGAAATATACATCAAAAGCATTTAATTATGCAGCTCAACAACCTCTTCTACTCTATGTCAGTGGCTCCGAACCTCTGTTTGACACGGGATCACTTTGATGCATTTGTAGCCTAAGCTGGCTAGAAATAAAGAAAAAAAAAAAAACTGTTAATCTAAAAATAAACTTACATCATAAATAAAGACATTCAAAACTTGTAGCACTATTTTTTGTAATCAAAAGTAAGGCATTGGCCTATTAAACATAACAGTTGGGCATCTTACTAGAAAGGAAAATAAAAAAAAATTAGATTGAAAAAAAAAATTGGATGCGTATTTTTTGTTCTCAAAGTTCAAGAGCGCTCTTCAACTTTGAGTTAGTGACGTCACGTCGCTAGGTAAAATTGTTTATCAATCAATGAAATCGTTGATTGCAATCCATAATGTACACATACAAGTGGTAATATTAATAAAAATTGAAACAATTACGGACCCTATCGGGCACAGCAAAACTTTAAAATAATTAGGAGAGAGGAAGAAATTAGAAGAGTTCTTTATATACTTTTCTTGTAAAATAAATGTTTATTAATTCCTGTCCAACTTGTTTCTAATGTTTTTACATAATTATAATGATTATTATTGCCTACTAACACTTTTATTTTTGGATTAAATTAGATAATAATATTTATTTGATTTATTGTTTATTCGGTTGCATTTTCTGCATTTGTATGTTTAATATTATATTTATATTTTATAATATGTTAGTTACGTCAAACGAGTTTCCAATGAACTCTATCGTCTTCATGTTGTTCAAGTAACATATCCCATGTTACTTGGGGTTGTTATTTTATTCTAAAGGCAAGAAGAATCAAATATTTTAATTTGTAGAACCAACAAGAACGGTGTCAATAGATGATAGACTAATTAGTTTTTTCATTAAAATATCTTATTACATTATTGGTGTGAAAAGATTGAAATTTAAACTTTAACCCTTTCGCGGACCAAGTTGGAAACCACTGCTCTATGACATATAAGCAGAACGCGGTTGGATTTCGACGTTGGATTTCGACGTTTCATTAGGGAACGAGCAAATCTTTTAGCAGACCGACTCGAACGGAGGCGAATTTGATTTTGTGGTTAGTTATTTTATATTCCTCAGTCGTATGAATACTGTTCATATTATTTAACTCATAAACGGTATGTCTGAAACGTTGCTATGTTGATTTTAACGATATCAGTGCCAATTCTAGTAATTTTCACATTCGCATTGTATTCGCATCTCAATCGCAAACTGTCAAAAATGTATGAAAATTAAGGCTTTTTTTGACAGTTTGAGATTGACATGCGAATGCGACAATTGTTTAAAAAATAGTAGAATTGGCCCTCAGTTTAAGTTTCTCGGTGCGATGGGTTTACTGGTATTGATTTTCTTATCTTTCGAACATAGAATACATTATTGAACGGATGTTGAACTTAGAGTTTCGACTTGCTGCTAATAAAAAAATAAAAAATATAAAGGTTTTAGAAAATTAGTTTAAAAAATCTCTTTCCTATTTTTCTAAAGTTATGAGATTAGCTTTTGCTAACCATTTTCGGGTCGGCTTCCAATGTAACCACCTGAAAAGCACCTGAAAACCAGCTGACCAGAGCTAAGTTCGCCAGCTTCATTCACTCACTCTAGCTCCCTTCATCCCATTCGAACTTAACCTATCTGAGTCGGGGTGCCATAAGTTCCCTCAAACCTTACCAAAACGAACGTCGGCCACGTCATGAAACGGCCTAGACAGATACACAAAATACACAATTTACGTGAGCAAAGCCGCGGACTCTGCTAGTATTATGCAAGAGAATGTACTACGTAGTAATGAAAACCTTATGATCTTTAATTGAGATATCAAAATACTAAACAGCTTTTGTCAAGGACTCTATATTCTCGTAGTTATATCGACGTAATATGAATCAAGTGCTACATAAACAGGAAAAAACCTGTTATTTCAATAAAGCCTAAGAAATTGCTTTAAGGAAATAGAATACCTTTTGTGTACATGAATCGTTTGCGATTTCCTTCGTTTATCTCGTACGGAAAGTTTTCCTTAATATCTTGGCTTTTGGCTTTTACTGAGAATTGGCTAAATACGTAGTAAGTATAAAGAACCTATTTAAGGCAGACTGTCCACAGGAGCAGAGAGTAGAGCATAACACCTTAGTGGCCGACGCGGAGCGGAGATTTTATGCAATTCCATCATCTGCCTAGCCATCGGATAGATCCGGCTTGACTGGAAGCCGATCCCAACCACATTGGGGTCGGCTTCCAGTCAAGCCGGATTCAGCTGAATACTAGTATTTTACGTGGAGCGGGTGCCTACCAGACCTTCACAACCCATTAACTGGGTAACACGGTACTCCTTGGCAAGACTGGTGTCAGATTTTCTAACTTCTTACTATCTCTAACGACTGCTAAAGATCTATCTCCAAATGCCAGCTGGGACCAACAGCTTAACGTGCTTTCCGAGGCACGTAGGTAACTCGGTATTTTAAAATGGTCACCCATTCACAGACCAACCTCGGCAAGCGTTGCTTAACCTTGAAGATCGACGTGTGCGGCTGTTATTATTGGGGATAAATATAATGACCACCATAAAATGCTTTGATACCCTTAGTTTTGTAACCAAAAATATTTACTTAACACCAGAAAAATAGTCACGACTCCACTTTAAATTGTATTCGACTACCAAATTTAGTAAATGATCACCAAATCTTAGCGAGCAAATTAATATTCAGTTAGTCTAATATTCAAATTCTATATTAACGTGTCTGCGTCAGATCCCCTCTATGGCTGGTGAAACATGTGGGTTAGGTTAGGTTAGAACCATGACCATTAGCGCGCGAAGGCGAGCGTGTCGCGGTAGCGGCCGCCGAGCGCCAGATTGGTTTCTCATGATTTACTTGGAGTCATTTTTCTTAAATAGGATAGCAAAGTGTTAAAACTTTGGTTATAATTTTACATTAAAATGCGAGTTTCATTTTGGTGATCATTTACTACTTTTGTCTGCTATTTGTTACTATATCTGGTGGTAAGTTAAACATAAGCCGTTATTATTTAACCACGAGCCATTGGATAATATTTCCTCTTCTCTTCGCTCCAGTAGAAAGTCAGCCCAAATAGTCACTTTCTGGTTCCCTGTAGGTTTACTAGGAGAACGGAGAGAGATTATAGAAATGCTTTTTATTCAGTAACAACCGGTCAAGTTTCTATCAAACTCACAAAAGAAGGGTTTCTTTTCATTATGTAGCTTTGGTTCTTGCAAAATTCCATTATTCTACGTCAACTGCAGTGCCAAATAGGTTTTGCGAGTATCAAAATGTTTTGTTGATTTCCTGATAACTGAAAATATCTCTAAGAATCAAAGTGTTTTATTTTTCATTTAATAGAAGTTACTACTTGTGTCGATACTCTTGCGCCAATTTCATTTTCCTAGCTCATTGTGCTGTGCTGGTCTTGCTGCTGCAGCTGTTTAAAACCTCAAACGGCGGAAATTTAATTACTTTATTGGCCGTAATACTTTTGTGTCGTTCAAGTGTTCATGTGTTATTTAAAGATCTAGCAAAACGCTTAGTTGAAGCTTCGAGTGACCCAAGAGCTGGCTTTTGCCTCAGATAGAGGATAAGCATTGCCATACAACATGGGATTCCCAGCAGTCTTTTAGGCTCACTTCTAGTAGAGACGCCTTATTTAGTAGTATTTAAACAAAGTTTCTATAAGCACTAGAGCCCCAAAAATAAATAATAATTAAAAAACGGAAGTCGGCCTTTTGCTTGTTTCTTCGTTTTTGACACTGACTTTCAAAATAAAGGTTATTTTATACTTTGTAATGATTTTTAATTAGATGTCGGTTGCTTTTGTTTAAAAGAATTTTAGTTTTCAATTTTTAGGGGTACCTACTTCACAACAAAAAAGTACAACCGACTTCCAAATGAAAAAAAACACTACAAAGCAAATTTCGGAAGTCGGTGTTTTTTTAGTTTCTTCGTATTTTGACCGACTTCCGAAATTAAAGTTATTTTTTTACTTTGAAGTGTTTGTTTTATTTGGAAGTTGGTTGTATTTTTTTGTTAAAATCTTTTTATTTTTCACTTTTTGTGGTACCCCACACCTAACAACATCACTGCAAAAACGCAGAAAAGCAAAATACGCTATCTCGATTACCTGGAAGACAAAACCATCATGCAAGTAAACGAATTCCAGCTATTTCAATTTAAAATCCAAACTTCGTGACCGATTTTTAGATCGAGAATTTTTCAAATCGGTTCATAATTGACGGAGTTGTGAAAAACATACAACCGAACTGAGAACCTCCTCCGTTTTGGGTATAAAATAATACCTAATAATTAATTAAATTATTTTCGAAGGAGGAGGATTAAGGGAGTTTAAGTCCAGACCAGCTCATACTATAAAATCTACTTTGTTTTAAGTTCGACCTATCTCACTTTTGTGTTACAAAGCTATGGCCGAATAAATAACCCCAAAAACATGTTTGACTTGTACACATCTGCGTATCCCTTCACAGCGTACTGGCGTGAGGTTACGTTATAAACTGGTGTAAACACTAAGCAGTTATACGATTTCAGCAATCCTGAGAGCTTTATCATCGTTTGTTAAAGAGTTTAGTTGCATATTTCCAAAGATCTTCATCTGAGGGTCAATTCTACTAATTTTTAAAAAACTTTCGCATACGCATGTCAATCGCAAACTGTCAAAAAAGCTTTAATTTTCATACATTATTGACAGATTGCAATTGACATGCAAATGCGATGCAAATGTGAAAATTAGTAAAATTGGCATTCAGATCTTCACCTAACTGAAATGGGACCAGTCCGGAAGAATACTATTCCAAACGAAAAAATAATCATCCAAATCGGTTAACAGTTGTCGCAAAATATCGCTGAACAAACAAACAAAAAGAACTGTCGAATTGAGAACCTCCTCTTTTTAAGAGTCCTATTACGAATCGTAAATGCTCGTTTGCAATAAACGAAGTTACGTTGGTCTGCGTTGGGAGTACATCTATAGTCCGCGAAACAATTTTGATACTTACATTACTTACTTAGTCTGAATAGGATTATAGTTTATTTGGGCGCTCGCGCGAGTCAGAGGAGCGCGCGCGCTGAATTGACGCAGAATATATAGAACTTTAATTTTAATTATTGTAATTTTGTTTTATTATATTGACAAACGAAAACTTATGAAACGTATTCATTGTAGATTGAAATTTTATATCATATTAATTTATTTGATAAAATTGTTTTTATTTGGAATATAATGGACGCTGAATCAAGACATTTCTGGCTTAAATTAGGATTTCTTTACGTTTTTTTCCCTGAAAATTCAAGGAATTTAAAGAAATTCTAGAGCTCCATTAAACAAGTAAAACATTCAGCTTACCTTTTAGTAATTTCAGCTTTTAAAAGAATTGATTGTAACAATGTGAATTAGACCGCCAAAGTTCCATCGCCGACATTTTTTCGTACAAACTGAGTTCGTAAAATATTTATAGTAAATTACACGAAAAAAAAAATGAAAATCTGTAACTCTAACTTACAAGAAAGAGACTGGCACTATCGTTATTCAGGATCAAATAATTAAAATATCTTACTGCTGCTGAAAATTACAGCGTCAAACATCATGAATTTCCGTAAAAAATGTAATAGGACTCTTAAAAACCAAACAACAACGGTAGGGTCTGTAAGCTGTAAAAATGCACGACGATTTTCATACTCCTCTGAAGTACATTATTTTCCCCATACAAAATGGCTAAATGTCCAAAAAATTATAATTCGGTATTCTACAGGCTATGGGCTTTTGATAAAAGTTTTAATATTTAATATCTTTTTGACCTGATTTCAATATTGGAGATTATTTATTTTCGTAGCCGAAGGCGATTCAACTTTGATTAAACTTATAACCTGGAAACTAAGCAGATAGGCAGAAGCCTAATTTGCATAAATATCAGTACCTATTGATTTTGGAGGCACAAGAAGTTTGTTTTCCTGTGAAAGATACGATTAAATAGATATTTTCCGATAAGAATGTTGAGGAGATTTGTTAGTTTGTCAACATTTCACGGCCCGTAATTTTTCATCTTAGATGGTATACACGTGTGGATACCTAACAAGCGCCTTGATATAATAACATAGCATCCAAAAAAAACTAAGTGTGAAATTGTAAGTTATCTGTTTTTTGTTGAGTGGGTAAGTAGGTATCCTAATATATACAATTCTTTCCTTACCGTGTGAGCTGTTTTTGTTGAATAGGTAAGTAGGTATCCTAATTTATAATAATGTAAAATTCTTTCGTTACTGAATGAGTGAAGCTGAAATTGTCATGTAGGTTCCTTGGGGAATGTAGAGGACCACTAATAAAAGATATCCCGAAATTCCTACGGGAACGGGAAAACGGGATAAG
The DNA here is from genome assembly GCA_963859965.1 of Ceramica pisi. NCBI lineage: Eukaryota > Metazoa > Arthropoda > Insecta > Lepidoptera > Noctuidae > Ceramica > Ceramica pisi. Next base: position 21,925,719 of record OY982541.1, on the reverse strand, counting down.
TGCGTATGAAATCGCGGGAAAAAGCTACTTTAATATATTTTGGTGTACTAAAACGCGTTTTCTGCTAATCTGATCTGTATAAACCAGAACTGAGCAACGCGGTACTTCTTGCAAAAACTTGTGTCAGATTTCCTGACAATCTGTAAAGACTGCCAAAGATCTACTGGTGACAGCTGTAACCCACGGTATAACGTACTTTCTGAGGCATGGAGGGGTTAAGTATGTTAAAATGATCACCCATTCATAGACCAACCTCGGTTAGCGTAGCTTAATCTTGAAGATCAACCCATGCGGCTCTTATAACTCACGAGTTCCTAACAATAGGCTTGTTTACTGAAAAAATTTAGTTAGTCCGTCAGTTAGATTATCAAAAAATATTTGACCCGTATTTTTTGTTTTTTTACGGAAACCAAAATTGAAGAAGTTACGACACTTTTAAAATTTTCAATATGTCACGCCCTTAGAGCATTTAATAAAATATGCTCTAAGGTCACGCCGTGCCATAATTTTTAGCGGGTAGTGACGTCACGAGCCCCCACTCCCGAGTTTTGATGCGTTTTATCTTTGTCAATGTTCATTGATTTACAAAAACAAAAAATACGTGTCCATTATTTTTTAATACTCTAGCTGACGGACGAAAAAGTTTTGCAATTTGTGGATGATGGAAACTAGCCTATTTCATTGTCATCAAAAACTCGTCAACAAAATATCTCAATTTTCAACAAATTCAAAAACAAAACAAAACAACATTCAACATTAACAATTTCAAGTCGAATACACCCCAAAAACAAAACAACGCTTAACCCTCGCATGATCGAGGCAAGTTTTTAATATAATCCACCAGTTTATCGGATCTAGTAATTGTAACGAACGCCAACCGTCTCCAAGGGACTGGCTCCATTCAGTTCCATTAGAAAAATGGAAATTTATCCGCTTTTCTCGTTCCAGAAAGTAATTTTCGATAAAACAATTTGTCCCCGGCAACGTTTCACACATCTGTGCTATGCGAGCCTCAATTTTTCCACTGCTACATTTGTGTGTGCTAAGTTTTTACGTATTTCTGTTATTTTTCTTGTTGGTGATGAAATTGGTTCGCCTGCAGACGGAGGGTTGGAATTGCAGGAATTGGTAAATTGGAACTTGTTTGTGATGTAGTTTTAGTTGAGCGCGATATCTGAGGGCAAGCCTCGTAAGAAATGTTTCTATTCGAAGCTCAAATTCAATCATACCTAATATGTAAAATTCTTCCGTTAGGTACTGAGTGTAATAATAATAAGGAGAAGGATGTATAATCCAGTAAGATGCTGGTAGGGATCTTGACCGCACTTCCGGGATTGTCCTGATAGCCGTGGTATACCTCTCCACTCCTCTAGCACCTCAGGCTATGTTGCCTCCTTGGCGCTACGTCACTTTGTGCTAGCGACCGTTTTCGGGGGCCCATTCATTGAGTGTGCAAGTCACCCCCTGCCATTTAAAAGCCGTGTATATTGTTAGTGGTCAGGCAGGGGCCAATAGTTCTATAATAAACGATTATCAGTCCACTAAACCGCCCAAACCCATAGCGTTTCATCTTTTTTTTTTTCCATATTCTGCAATATTCTTGCTCCAACCGGGGATTGTCCTTGGGAATACTTTCACAGTGCATACAGGGATAATCGCCGGTTGGTGCCCCATTACATTTGAAATTTCTAACGGGGCCTCTGCGAGTTGGTTTCGGCCCCTCGTACGCCTACCAAAGGACCGGGTCTCCAGAGACCCGAGAAAGAAAACAAAAAAATAATAATATGTTTATTTAAAGAAACTAAGACATAAGTTACAAAATATTTTGACAAGCTATTTTAGGGCAATATAAGTGGTGTAGTCATCTGTAGTCGAACTAGGCAAAGCCTGTATTTCGACTATCAGCGCCAGACCCCTCGAGTGTTAAATATACATTAAAGCCAGTAACCTTTTTTATACATAGTCTTTATAACAGATTTACCTTACTTAGGCATTAGGGAAAGGGAAAATGCCAATGAAAAAGGTGTAGTGTTTGCATGCATGGCCTCTTATTTGTGTGAGATGGGAATGTACGTGTCTGATGTGTAAGAGGATGTGTGGGTGTTGTTTAGTGTTCTGCTGAGTGTAGTGATGTGCGTGGGCGTGCGCGCTTTTGCGTGTGACAGACAATGAAGAGCCGAAGCTACTGGTCGTAGAAACCTGAAATTTGGCATGTAGGCTCCTGTCGGACATGTAAGAGAGCACTAAGAGGGGATTCGCCGAAATTCCTAAGAGAACCGAAAAACGGGCACGACCTTTGCACCTATTTTTAACCGACTTCCCAAAAAGGAGAAGGTTATCAATTCGGTTGTATGTTTTTTTTTTTATGTTTGTTACCTCATAACTCCGACAATTATGAACCGATTTGAAATTTTTTTGTTTTATCTGAAAGGATATACTTGCAGATTGGTCCCATTTAAATCATATCAAAATCGGTTACGAACTTTGGATTTTAAATCGAAATGGCTGGAATTTGACTATGATGATTCTTTGATAATCGAAATTGCGTATTTTGCTTTTCTGCGATTTTTCAGTGGTGTTGTTAGGTGTGGGGCACCACTAAAAAGTGAAAACTTTTTACAAAAAAATACAACCGACTTCCAAAAAAAAAACACTACAAAGTAAAAAATAACTTTAATTTCGGAAGTCGGTGTCAAAATACGAAGAAACTAACAAAAACACCGACTTCCGAAATTAAAGTTATTTTTTACTTTGTAGTGTACTTTTTTTTTTGGAAGTCGGTTGTATTTTTTTGTAATTCTGTTTCCTTCTTCTTATGTTCTTATTAAATGTGTGTAGGTGCATGAATCGTTAAATAAACGGGATATGTGCATGCAAAGTCGTGGGTATAAGCTAGTTTTTTCAAATAATCCTAGAGTATTATTGAAAAAATGTTTTGAGTGTAACGATTATCGCTTAAGTAAGACCTTAACTTTAACGATTTGCGATAATGGGCCTTCTGACAGTGACAATTGCTAATGAGTTTGATGTCCATAAGGTGGCAATAGCTTTGACCCCAATTACAAGAAGCATACCTACTCCTATCTTGACCTATGTGTGTCCCAAAACATGCAACCAAAGTGAGCTATGTGTTAACACCAACGATGCTGTGGAAGTGACAATGTTTTGGGACACTCTAATTTAATACTGACCTGCCCACGACTCGAAGAAAAGGAAGACAAAATAAAAAGATGTAGATGCACTTAAAGGTGCACCTACACTTAAACTGTCAAAGTATACACACAATTAAATAAAAAAATACAGGTTTGATGAGTCTTGTCAAACAGAGGTGAAGTAAAAGGAGCTTTTGAAAGATTTAAATTATAACGTTACAAATCCCATCTTAATATTATAATTGTGTATGTAAGTTTGTTTGTTGATGAGGAGCTCGTGGCTAAATAATAACAGCTGCACAGGTCGATTTTCAAGGTTAAGCAATGCTTGCCGAGGTTGGTCTGTGGATGGTTGACCATCTTAACGTACCGAGTTTCCTCCGTGCCTCGGAAAGCACGTTAAGCTGTTGGTCCCGGCTGTCAATTGGAGATCTTTGCCAGTCGTTACGGACAGTCAGAAGCCAGAAAAACTGACACCAGTCTTGCCTGAGAACCGTGTTACCCAGTTAATGGGTTGTAGAGGTCTGGTAGGCAGCCGCTCTAATTAAAATACTGGTATTCAGCTACTTTCGGTTTGACTGGAAGCCGACCCCAATATAGTTGGGAAAAGGCTAGACAGATGATGATGAAGTATGTTTGTTACGCTTTCACGCGAAAACTACTAAACCTATCATCATGAAACTTTGTTCCCCTTTTTCTTGGGGGTATTAGAAATAACATAGGATACTTTTAACAAAAAAAAAAAAAAATTACACGAGAACGAAGTCGCGGGCAACAGATTGTAGAAAATAAAACTCCTTACAATATGGCGTCAAAAAAATCGTCAGCATCGCTGTCGAATGGATGTGAGCTCAAAAGACTGGCGCCATTGCCACGTTTTATGACAATGCTGCATTATTGCTGCGGTAATTGTAATTTAATTATAATAGAAAATAAAGTAGATTTAGATGTTTTAGAAAACGAAATATTGTTTTAAACTTTCATGGTCACTAACATTAGAATAGTTCTTATCGGGATTGCTACCATCATGTACCTTTTTATTTGCAAAAGTACAAAAATTTCAATCGTGAGGATGGGTTTAAATTGTCAAATGTCTGGAATACAGTGATTCGATTGTGTAAAAACCGGAGATTTCAACAAAGTGTTACTTCGCGGTCAGATACGGTAAGTGTTGTGTGACGAGAACAGTTGCGGGAAAAAAGTGAGTTTGTGGACAGTGGTACCGAAGATGGTCGTAATAAAAGACTACGAAAGAGGGTAGACCGAAACGTCTACCAATAACATCCCACCCGCAGGATCTTCAGTTACTCCGTGATCATGGCGCTTGCAACAGTGCCGAAATATGGGACAATCGCAAATAAAAAGGTAAATAGGTCAAAGATGGAGCACGCTTGCCTAGAAGTAACCAATTCGCTCTTGACTTAAAGACATCCAGGTTGTAGCTATCAGGAAACACAGACTCAGGCAGGGAGTTCCACTCCTTAGCTGTTCGCACTATGAATGTGTTTCCAAAACGTTTTGTGCGTGTGGGTGGGATGTCCACAATGTACCAGGGGCGCATAGCTGTATGTCTTATAGTTAATTAATTTATGCAATTCCATCGCACATTCCCCAAACTGCAACCGCTAGAAAACCGACAGGCTAGCAACTCGTCGTCGATGCTCAAGACTTTGGAGCTTCGACTCGATTAGTTAACTGAAAACCACATTATGAAAATGAAGGCGGTTAACAACAGCATACAAATAGCTTTAAGGTCAGTAGTATTTGAACTGCGAAAACCTAACTCCTAACACAAACACATGTTATTGTTTACATTAGTTCCAAGTTCAAACCAGAATATTATTATGAACAACAAACAATGTTCATGGCTCTTGGTTTATTAAATCTATACCTACATAGTTATTAAGTAGCTTTTCGAGCCTGTGTATAGTTTTACTAGCTGACCCGTGCAACGTTGTCTTCGTAACATTTTTCATTAGGTACTGCACCGCTTCTATTGGTCTTAGCGTGATTATGTATAACCTATAGCCTTCCTCGATAAATGGGCTATCTAACACTGAAATAATTTCAAATGGGACCAGTAGTTCCTGAGATTAGCGCGTTCAACCAAACAAACAAACTCTTCTGCTTTATAATATCAGTATAGATTGAGGAGAGTGCACAATGAAAACGTGTTGCGCTAAATATAGTAGCCGGAACGAGTGGTGAGTACTCACTACACAGATGAATGCAGCAGGGTGATCTCGCCAATGTACGGTGGGCGAACGAAACTTGCAAGTTCAATGTCGATAAGCATTGACTGACGAACCAATAACGTGAAGCGTTCGAAGTTTTGAGTGTCACAGATTCGTGATACAGTGATTAAGAGCTGTCGAAGTCAAACCGAACAATGGAGTGTGTGCTCGGTTATAATAACAAGGGAGATGATGATCTACTATTATTACAACTATAACTAGATGTAAATTATTATGGAACTAGCTGACCCGCGCAACTTCGTCTGCGTCACATTTTCCATTATTGCTCCGCTCCTTTTTGTCTTAGCATGATGATATATACCCATAACTTTCCTCGATAAATGGGCTATCTAACACCGAAATAATTTTTCAAATCGGACCAGTAGTTCCTGAGATTAGCGCGTTCAACCAATTAAACAAACAAACTCTCCTGCTTTATAATATTAGTAAGATAGACACGCATTTCATGTATGTCTGTGTGTCCATAGTTCTTCTAAATCATGCACCGATATCTAACGCGGCTTTCACCAATATTTAGAAAGTTCATACCGGACGTCTTATAACATTTCAGTGCTCATCATCATCATCAGCCTATAGGCCTCTCCTAGTGCACACTATTCAACTCGATTCCCGGCATCTCTTATCCAGCTGCTACCAGCTACTCTGCGAAGGTCGTCGCTCCTCCTAGCCCGAGGGCATCCTACCTCACGTTTGCCAACTCGCGGTCTCCACTCAAGAACTCGCCTACCGCAGTGGTCATCAGCACTGACTCGTCGATATCGGCATAGACATAGCAACCATCGCTTGCACCTGTAATAATAATATCTTAATTTTAGTTATTTTTAGGTGCCTCGGAAAGCACGTTAAGCCGTTGGTCCCGGCTGTCATTTGTACATCTTTGGCAGTCGTTACGGATGGTCAGAAGCCAGTTAATCTGGCACCAGTCTTGCCATGAAGTACCGTGTTACCCAGTTAATGGGTTGTAGAGGTCTGGTAGGCAGCCGCTCCTCGTAAAATACTGGTTCTCAGCTAAATCCGGTTTGACTGGAAGCCGACCCCAATATAGTTGGGAAAAGGCTAGGCAGATGATGAGTTATTTTTAGTTGTTTTAAATGTACGTTTAACGTATTTCTGTAAGATATATGTATAGTTTTTGTAAATGACTAATTTAGCACATTTAATTATTTTACAGAATATACCAGAACGCTAAAGGGGCTAGGATCAACCTTTTTTCTATAGTGGCCAGTAGGGTTTCTTCTTCTTAAGAATGTTCGTCCTTCTCAAGAAGAACGTACCGGAGCCAGCAACCCATGACAGAATGTCTTGGTACCGAGAGATAAGGACAGGCCTCCAAAAATGGGAAAATGATAGGAAGTAGAAGATTTTAGTCTTTATGGTTTGAATTTTCTGATGCAAAGTTATTCTGAAAATAAATAGCAAGTTGCTAGTATCTTTTAAATAAGGCAAATATCGAATGAAATTGATTTGAATTACACTAATACACACTACTAGACAATAATGGAATCTCACTAGTCTACAAGTGAGATTGTATTAATGTGTCGCCTATTCAGGGAATTCTTCTGGAGAGAGAAAATTGAGGAACATTTCTGAGAAACCTAAACTGATTTAGGTTTTTCAGGAATGTTCCTCATTGAACAAGAAAATTGCGAAATAGAATCGTGGGGTATTGTAAGATTGTTAAAATATAATTAATTTGTTTTCTATACGTTACGTATACCTTCTTAGATACCAAATAGTGGTGATTTCAGACACAAATGATTGCATTTTGTGCAAAATTGGAAATCCCAATTGCCCAACTGTATTTAGACCCATCCATCGATTCTCTCCGTACCCTGAACCCATCAAATGTTAAACATCAATAATCTCTAACAAAAATCCGCCCAGTAATCAACCCTTCCACACTTCATTTAACTCGGGCCGATAGATCTTGTGAAAAAACTGTGGCTAAAAGGCCCCGATTATCGCAACTTGGGGTAACTTTAACGAATGCTTGTCAATGGGTCGAACGGCGAGTTGAGTGATTCCTGAGGGCCCGATAAGGCCGGAATTTGGAATAGGCGGAAGCGGGTCGATCTTAGTTGGGTTTAGAATGGTAGTGCGAAAAATCTTCTGCTAACAGACTCGATTGCGACCAAACATAGAGATTGTTCTGAGTATTCATCAGTGCAAATTTGAATGCCAGGCACAATCAGATAACAAAAGACTAGGTTCTAATTAAGCACATTAAATATTGATTGCAATTGAATTATAATAACAATATTTCGAATTACAATAAAATTAATTTTAATATATTTTTTAAGCACCCCACATGAATTGTAAGCGTTCGTCAAGCTCAGAGACTTTATTGAAATACGTTAAATACGACGTTATGGAAAGCGGTGGATTAGGCCTATGACGGATGGAGCGTGCCCAGAAGATTCCTGTTTACCCTTGCTTTGAAGGCAGGCATGTTATGTGTGGAAGGGAATAAAACGCCAGTAAGCTAGGCTGTGGAGTTTAGCCACCAACGTCTCGTCACCTATAAGCCTTTTTGCTCTGCGTTCCACCGAGTCCAATGTAGCAAGCTGGTATTTTGCTAACATCCCTTATGTGGCTTTTGGATGTTTTTTTTTTTACAAATACACACAAGGATAATCTTCAGTAGCAAAGGGGTTGTACACAAAGTGAAATTCTATCAGCGATAACGACTGTCGGAAAGTCAAAAATTTAAGGTAGGTATTGTTATGTGTTGCCATGCTACATGTAGGTAGTTTCAACCATTTTGGTATTTCGACAGTTTCTGTAGCCAAATTTCACGGCAACAATTTTCTATAGCTTCTTTTATTTTTTTATTTTTTTCATTTTGAAGTCGGTTGTATTTTTTTAACTTTGTATTGTTTTGTAAAAAGTTTTATATTTTTTGCTTTTAAGTGGTACCCCAAACCTAACCTACCTTTTCAGGAGTTGCAGTGTTAAAGAATGTGTGGCGCGCATCCAAGTCATGTCTGGGTTGATTTTTGACATTTCATTTATAAATCGTAACTAAGTTAATAATTTCCAACACTTTCACTACCAAAAAGGTAGGCACTCATATCCTAATACATCAAATTCTTCCATTACTGGTGACTAAGTGAGAGACTGACAAACGGTATACCGCCGTTTACCCGATTTTTATTTGCCATAATAGTCAACAGCCATAATATGATACGACATAATACTCATTTGCCCTACTTTCATTTGCCATATTAGTCACGTGCCAGAATCATTGTTTCCCATAAAGTCACTTACAATAACATCATTTGTCATAATCATTGTAAGCCCTAATTATCACATGCCATAATTATGATATGCCATAACATAATTTGCCATCGACATCGGGTGTGTAACGGTTGTTTATATCAAGAGAAATTGGATGCAATTGGGACTTTAGGGCACCCCGACTCGGACAGGTTAGGTTAAAAGGGGATGGCGGGGTCGTGTGAGCGAGCGAAGCGAGCGAATAGACCCCGCCATGCATAAGTTTATTGCGGGGCTTAAATATTTGTCTAATACTTGTTATGCCATTTAAATATTATGCCATTTTAAATATTATGTCTAATAATTATTATGGCACATAAAAATATATATTATCTAAAATTCGGGCAATTAAAAGTATGTCATATGTCTTTTAGGGCAAATTAAACATTCGGGCAAATGAAATTCGGGTAAATGAAATTCGGGAAAATGATGATTATGGCATTTAATCTTCGGGCAAACAATAGACAACCCTGACAGACAAGTAAGCTGATTTTTTTTTTAGGTTCCTTGGGAATTGCAGGGAAGCACAAAGAGACGGTTTCCCGAAATTCTTACGGGAACGCGAAAAACGGTATATACCTATGCGTTTACGAAGTAACGGGTAAAAGGTAGTTTTTTAATAAAGTTAAGGAAAAAAAACCCTAAAATAGTATCAGGTAAATGGATACTAACCCATCCCAAAACATCGCCCCAAATATTATAATTTCAAACAAAATTCGAAACAGCAGTTTTACATACATCCAACGCGATGCATACTACATGATGTGTTACTTTGACGTCGTAAATATAATTAACAGCAGCAAAAAAAAAACTGTTAACAGATGAAACTGCACAAACCGGGGTGCCGTTTAAAATTTCGAGTTGTTCATCAAAACTGCAGCATGATTTCATCCCCAATTAAGCTCGTTATTTATGCATTTGGGTAAATTTAGCAAGCCCGTAGCAGTAGTATTCTGGTTTTACTGAGCGCGATAACTAGGCGATCACTTGATACATACCGAACCTCTCCGTGACGTAAAAAGATCGTCACGCCGTTGATTCGGCTATCGTTGTTTATTGTTCGTTAGATCGTTGAGCTCCTGAAAGTTCTAAGTTTGATCTACTCGCAGTTATAGTGCGTTACAAAATGCTTGCACTATCAGCCGGTAGATTCTGTTGACATCTCACCGTGATCACTTAGGTGTAGTGAACGACAAGTGAGCTATCATGCCATCTTGTTTGTATCGTTTGACAGCTCACTTGTCGTTCACTTCGCCATAAAAACTTTTAAAACAACACCTTATTGTAATCGAAATACAAGCCTTGATTCACTGGAAAATCTATTAATCTATTTTTGTTAACTAATTCACGAAACGAGTTCCACAATTTTCCATTAATTGTTCTGAAAAATAGGCCGCTTGATTAGATCTGCACTAGAAATTCTATCGAGACGAATACCTACTGGAGGCCCGTTGATTGAATTTATGAAATCTTCCCGAACCCTTCACAATCCATTAACACTTATCTGGCCCAACAATTCTGCCGAAAATCGGTTACAGACGATCGAACCAATCATTAAAGTTTATTTACAAGAGGAAGTTTCTAGAGGCGAGAATGTCCTCGTCCTTGCTAAAAGTACAAGGTCATTTTCGTTTTTTTTTTAAAGAATAGTGAAAGAACACTATCTTTCCTTCTCGTCATAGTTGCATAAAAGTTTTTATTATTATTTATTATATAATGTAATCTAGTATGTTATTTATATATTGAACGTTATATTTAAAATTTACTGTTCTCATTTAGCTATTTATAACTTTTACACACAATTTCTACATCTCTTTTTACTCTACTCTCCTTTCGCAGGTATGCTGAAAAAGTTTTCTTAAGAAATAAGCATCACTTTTGTACCTATTTTTCTGTTTCTTTCTATGTACTTATCTTCGTATTAAATGTGTGTATCTACATACATTGGTAAATAAATAAATAAAGTAGCCAGCCAAGTGATTATTGTTCTCGTTTGTTTTGACTCTCACGCATAACAAACACGGAACCTTCAATAGGTAGAAACAATAATTATGACTACAGAACTTGAAAGGTGTTTTTTTGAAGTGAAAACTTCTTTAGCGGCATTGACTGCTTTTCTTGGGATAGGAATAAAATGTTAAACTCGCGTCAGGTCACGTGACCTGATCAAAAAAAAGTACGACGGATGATTCAAAAATGCACCATGTTAATGTTCAAGTTTTCACTTCTGCAACCCGTTGTTTTCTTTTTAATTGAGATAGCTTGTGACTCTAGTGCAGGTCAGAGATAACAGAGACAAAGTCTACGATGGAGCGAGCTTTTCCAGAAGGAGCCTGTTTACTCTTGACTTTAAAAAGATGAGATTTGTAAGCGTTCGGCAACACATGCAGGCAAAGAAAGTTCCACCCCTTTGCTGTGCACATTATACCGAACGTTTGGAAACGCTTTTTCCAAATTGTTGGATAGCGTCTCGATGTCCGATGGTAGAAGATGAGGTGGCGGAGTTCTTGGGCACACTCACATAAGTACAATCTGTAGAAGACAGACACGCAGGCAGCGTTGCGGCGATAAGCCAAGCAGTATAACTTCCAATGAGCCTATTAGGTCTGCGTTCCATCGAGTCCAGCACGGCAAGCTGGTACGTAGTTGAGCTATCCCAAGGGGGCTGCAATACTCCATGCCGGATAGGGTTTAAAGTTGTGCAGACCTGAAGTATCACTTCATTCCATTTAGGATACCCAGATTTTTGGCCGCAATTTGGGTTTCGTACTTTGGTGGCGCCGAAGGTGGGACACGATGTCAACTCCATGCCTTTCTAGGCATGTAGTTGAAATCCAGTCTCAACTCGAGCCATCAGTCACAGGAAAAAATGTTCCCCGTAGAGTTGGAGTTTGGTCGACTCTTTTTTGCGATAAAAGCTTAAAAAGACACGCCTGTATTTTAGTGGTTTTAAAGATTCCCGAAGTATGACGAGGCCATGTTTTTGGAATCAAAATGAAGAATAAAGATTTTCTAACTGTACCACTGTGTTATACATATATAGCAAATCAAAACAAAGTTTTAATTTGTTTTTTGCCAATCCCTGAACTTCACGGCTATTGAGCATTGTAATTAAGAGAAATAATTTATTACTATTACAAGAAAAGCTTAAGGAGCCTAAACAGGTATTTCTTTTAAAATAAAGAATGCCCGAAAAGTATCATAGATTTCATTTTGGTTTAGAAAATCTCTCTGATCGATATCGTAACGTAACCTACCATCCAGAATACGGCCACTACCATTCAGCGCAGGAAGCTGAGTATTTGGCTCGCCGAGAGCCGTCGAGAGCCTTGTATCATTTTAAATGAGTCGGGTAATCGGTACGATACCGCCTTTTTTAAATAGTCGTATCATAGCTGCAGTTTGATTAATTTTTATTAGACTTTGAATGTTCAACAGTAGCGTTTTGTTAAGCTTGTTTTATGCACGTTTGAGTTTTATTGGATGGTGGTTCTAAAATTGGGTGGGAAACGTGGAAATTCAGTGTTTTGGTTTAGGTACGTGGTTTATAAATTCCAAACTAATAATTATAAAAGCGAACTTACTCGATTTGTTAGTGTGTTTAACTTTTCATGTCTTATTGGTGGAACGGTTTTTGATAGAGTGCTTCTTATGTCTTGACATACTTTTCGACTATAACACAGGCGAAGCCTCTGGTGGCCTTTGGCTAGATTTTGATATATTCGTGTAATTTAACTGCACTATATTACTATACTAAAGCTGCTTTCAGACTACGCTATAATAAAATAGCATATAGTATATAGCTCATAGCATAACGATATCACTCATCATACATTGTCAATAGGTAATATATAGTACAGTACAGTGTGAACGACTCACCATACATTGTCAATAGGTAATATATAGTACAGTACAGTGTGAACGTGTCCATAACAATGTATGGAGTGCGATATTGTTGTGCTAGTGCTATATGCTATTATATTATAGCGTAGTCTGAAAGCAGCTTTATAGAATAGAAATCACAACCCTAATCTTTTCAAAGTTAGAGTGAACAGGCTACTTCTGGGTAAGCTCGCTCCATCGTAGACTTTGTCTCTGTCATCTCTGACCAAGACTAGAGTCAAGAGCAAACTTACTTCAAGTGAAAAAAAAAAATACAAGACAACAGCACAAAGACGTTATAAAAAAAGATAAAAACAAAATTAACAATAGGTACAGTAAAATTGTGCTGAGCGTGTCTATACTGAATGGGTGTTCAATGGTACCTTTGGACATTGACTCAGCACTCTGCCCGGCTCACGCGCGCCCTACTTAAAATATTCATTTGGTTGCATTTTACACGCATAGAACACAAACATTTTGTGTAATAGTGTGTGTTAAGAAAAAGTAGTATTTAAGCTGGAACATATTGTAAATAAATCAGATTTGAATTTTATATTCTTGTCTCATTACCCCTCACTGTGGCCAAGACACCTTTAGCCATCTTTGATCAGTCTCGTGAGTCTGCGGGACTGGCAGTGAGTGTACCCTTCCCGAACCTGGAATTCCTGTCTACTATCCGTCTGTAACCTTAGGTCGCATGGTGCAGACTTCCTGAACGTATTTATATATGTATTTATCACGTACTAGGCATATGATAGGTTAGGGCTGCAGGGCTTATAGGGCTTAGGGTCGTAGGGACTGTTAGGCTTGTAGGTCTTAGTAGTTCTCCTTCAATTTGTCATATATTTCATGTACTGTCACATCCTTAGCAGTTTTGCGGCCTCACGGAAAGTCTGCTAAGGTGGATGTACAATGGGTTACCATCTCAAAATAAGCTGGGCGTCAGACACTTAGCGCTGGTTTTCAGTTGGCATGGACGAGGGTAAATAAAATAAATACCTACGATGCTACGAAGAAGATCGAAAAGATATACTACGTCTTTCACAGTAAGATCCCAGAACCCCTAGACGTTTATTTTTTCTCAGTAACAAAATGAGGGGTTGTTAGTTGTGGAACACGTGTACCCATATTTGTTCATTTGGTTCGATATTCAATTTAGCGGTGTAATCCGCGCGCAATCAGAATGGGATGGAATTTTGTCAAAGTTTATCAAAATGAAGATTAATTTTATGATAGATCGTAGAAATAACTAATTTATTATCAATATTCAGAACATTTTTGCTAACGCTACTTGATGAAAGAACTGTAATTTTCGATTTACTTTGACAAAGTTCAATCCCATTCTGATTGCACGCTGATTATACCAGAGGGCTAATTCACGTAACGTTATGACGCACCGATTAAGTTTTAGTGCAGTTGCAATTAAGTTCAAGTTCGAGTGATAAACGGTATTCTTGTAATCTTTGATCTGCGCGTAAACTGCACGTGAACTGCACGTGAACTGCACGTCAACTGAACGACAACCAAACTTTATCAAACTAACTGACGGCGAGAGAAAAAATTATATTCATTAAATAATCGAATAGAAAGAATAAATTTCAATGAATAAGACGTTATTATATTATTAAAAATTAAACTTAAGCTTATAAGCTGTCATTTTGGCACGTCAAACATATAGTAGAATACCGATCATGTTACGTTCCGAAGCACGCACCAAAGACGCGCAACAGTAGAATACCGTTATTGCGCTCACGTGACGCACACTTGACGCGTGTGTGTCTGACAGCGGTAGAGAATACGAAAAGCGTTATTTTGATCGAAACTTAACTTCAACTGCACTGCAACAGCACTTATTTAGTTACGTGAAAACTATCTATAGCCTACTGGTTCTAAAGATCATAACATACTTTTCATAAAGGCGATGAACTGCTTTATATGTCTTCATTCTGGGATCATATCTTTGACTGATTCTTGGAAAAATTTATTGGGTTAGGCACCTTGTATTCTTTATCACTTACAAAGTACCTACAATGTGAAAACACTCCAAACCAATAACTTTTCAATGGCTCTAAACCCACTATCGGTAACTCCAATTAAATGATCACTATCTGTCTACTTACAACAGAGCTTTACGTAATTTCTAACGCACCGACCAATCTGCTCCGGAACTAACCATAGTTTAATTGAACTCATGTAAGCCCCGTATTTGTGTAATCCTTCAGAATTCATGATTAGATTATGGCTGCCTATACTATGGATTATTATGTGGAGATCCGGAGAATATTTCATTGAAATTACTGCGAATACAGCTTCATTTTGTCCAGTGAATTCACTGGTTGGTGTTATAGGTAGGTAGTCTGAGTTGATTGATTGATAGAGAGTCCATAAATCTTTCAATTTCATGGGCTATCAACGTTTAACATTGAATTTTTCTGCCTGCTTTTTTGGTCACCATGTGGTGGGGATAAAAGTATTTTCGTTAAAAAGTTTTAAAGTATTAAAATTATACGACCTTTATCTTATAATGATAATTAATTTATAATTAATTTCTGCATACCAGAAATTTTCCTGGTGTATAATAAACTTCCTCCTGACTACGGCTATCCCAAGACAACATACTATCTTTGTTTATTTCAGATGGTGCGCTCGTGTGCCAAGATTCATCCAAAATCCAAATTTCAAAGAGGTAAACAGCCAACAGATACTCAGTCAGAGTTACTCTCCCATTTATACAAACCTAAAATAATAGTATAAATAAATAAAAAACTCTTCAACTAGTACACAACAAGCCAAAAAAAAAGACCCCACATTGACATTCGACAGCACATCAGCAAAAAAAAAAGTACTTACCTTCAAAAAGTAACCCCTGACATATCACGTAGCCAACTTAGCAACACTCAGAGAGTACATGATGAAATCCTTCGTTCTTTGAGACACGGTGAAACGAATCTGTCCATCATAATCTGTAAGCATTTGTACAAGACGGCCCCAAAGATGCTTTCGCACAACACTTGAATACTGATGACTTATTTTTTATTTATATTTAGGTATTTTTTTTCGTAGGGTGTGTTTCGAGTGGTTCCCTTTTTATGGCCGTATTTGGATTTTGTTTTGAGTGAAGTGGAGGGTATGTGAATTGTTTTTTGTAGTGCAAATTGGTGTCTAGGTACTCCAATTTACTTTTTTACTGGCTTTCGTTTCCCGCTAAATTAATAGACCGTACGAAAAATTAATAGTCAGGGCTCAAACAAGTTTGAAATGAAAACCTCCATACATTTATGTCTGCACTAGGTAACCCGTGCCCACTTTGCGGAGCGATATTTTTCGGGTTAATATATAGCCTGTAGATCCGGAGAAAATCTCCTACAACCTCGCAAACTTTACCTTTATAATGTTAAGGACGGCGGGGTTGCAGTACTTTTTAAGATTTTTGAACGTGTGAAAATCTTATTAATTATGAGTTTTTTAATAAATAAAAATCATTACATAAAAATTAAACATACCCTCAAGTAAATCGTAAAGATAGAAACGCGATTTAGAATGATTGGCTCTATACTTTTTTTAATCAAACATGACACTAAATTACAATTTTAAACGTGTACTGCTAAGAGATTTCATCACGAATATATATAAAAGTTATATCAATAGATAGAACTTTTTATTTTGAAGTAAATGTTGAAACCAGATTGTGTAATTTCTTTATCAGTTTTCGCCAATAAGAAAAAACAATCAAAATTTAGGCATTATTTCGCTCGCCGGACAGTCGCTGTTGTTCGTCAAAACACAGTACTGCAACCTCGCCTTAAGTAATATAAAGATTCAAGCTTAAATTTTAATGAGACTGAGATGTCCAGGGACGTCGCGGTACACCCAGCCGAATACAGCGGATCGGGCTTGACGCCCATTGACAGGATTTGTCCACACTTGTCCAAAGTGCTGGAATTGAAGGAAGAAGATCATTTCTCTGCATTGAGACGGAAAAAAAATACTATTTATAATTCTAGGCTAAAATTATGTAGCTGATAATTCTGTTTGTTTTCTGTGAATAGCCCATTTATCGAGGAAGGCTATTATATAGGCTACATAATATCACACTACAACCAATAGGAGCGGTGCATTCATGTAAAATATGACGCAGACTAAGTTGCGCGAGTTAGTTGGTATAAAAATTACGACTACCAACTTATTTATACAAAGCATGTTGTTACAATTACCCTTTAAGAGGTTTTTGAATACTTATTTACAACTTGTTTTATATCTATAACTAGCTGACCCGCGCAACTTCGTCTGCGTTACATTTTCCATTACTGCTCCGCTCCTATTTGTCTTAGCTTGATGATATAAATAATTTTTCAAATCGGACCAGTAGTTCCTGAGATTAGCGCGTCCAACCAAACAGGTTCTGGTCCTGCTTGAAAATTTTTATCAGTGTTAGATAGCTAATTTATCGACGAAGGCTATCTAAGACAAATAGGAGCGGAGCATTAATGGAAAATGTGACGCAGACGAAGTTGCGCGGGTCAGCTAGTTTATCATAAAAAAGATTAGTTGCACAACATGACCGAGTCTTTAGATTCTCATCAGAATTCAGTTTTGTATTGCTTTTCATTAGTTCAAATGGAATGCCATTTGTTATAATCAGCGTTATTCAGGTAAAATAATCAGGTTTTTGTTAAATGTATGTTGAATAACGTGATGGGAATTTAATTTTTAGTGTAAAGCTGTCTGATATGGCACTTAAGTGATGATTTATTGCGTAGTTAAACAGCTAGGTATGTTTCAGAATTGCTTAAAGGTTAATTCACATATTCTGGCCATTCTCACTCAACTCTTAGGGTGAAACCAAGATAGTTTTTTTTTTTAACCAGTATAGTGTCCACAGGTGTAGTTGCCTCGATTTGAATTACTCTAGTTTCGTGAATGAATCACATGTTATTTTTTTTATCAATCGAATCAAGTCTCTATAACTACCACTAAGTTGACCACGTTGCATGTGTTTGTCCGATTGCAGGGGCAGGCAAGGTGCGATCAAAGTTTTTGCGGGACAAAAATACTTTTTCTTGACGGGGCATCAATCCTTTATGTAATTTATATACATGAAGCAACTATGCCATATACAGGACAGTCAGCACAAAATTTAGAGGTCCGCAAAAATCGCCGATACTCTGGAATCACCAAAGAGATCGTTTTTTAATTTCACAAATTTGAAGATAATTAACGAAAGCACTTACCCATTACCTAAAAATACAGTATTTTGCTGTTTGTTCCGAGATAAAAAAGTAGTTTAAAAAAATGTGGCAACTATCTGGTTTTCACCCTACACCAGTATCCGGGCTGTCCTCGGGACACGTCGGACCACTTTGTGACAAACCTTCGATGTCTCGGCCATGGCACGCTTATGGATGTATCAACCTTAATAATAGAGGCCATATAAAGATCGAGTCGCCTTGCTTTCTTTTAATATCCGGGTTCCGCAATTTGACAATGAAATAAAATTTATGTTTGTAATGTATGTACATTTTTGTACAGACAATCTGTTCAAAAATCTACATACATTACAAACATACATTACATTTTATGATGCCTGAGATGCGAGTGCGAATGTCTGCTTAGAAAAATATTAGTTTTTGCCCGCTCAGATTATCTCCTAAAGACAAAAAAAAATTAAATTCCTCAGCTACAATTTAAATAAAACATCCAGGAACGAGCTCTACGCCAGCTTCCCGAAATAAAAATCACTACGTACACAACATTTGAATAAACTAATGAAGTATTAAACAGCATTAACTTATTCACGGCCAAATAAAACCGTCGATCAAAGGCGAGGCGTAAACAAAATTCGCCACTTACACGTTCGGCAGGCGCTGAAGGTCCAACACCATAGAAAATATAATAACACAAGGCCAACACCATTCAAAGATTGAAAACGCGCATAGACACGTTTCACGTATAGTGAATGTAAGCGCTCTCGCGACTGATCCTCCTAGTTCTGTGATGCATATTTCGTCAACGATGACCTGTAGTGTAGGTAATTCACGTAACTAAATAAGTGCTATTGCAGTGAAGTTGAAGTTAAGTTTCGATCAAATGCGCGTCGTTGGTGCGTGCTCGGAACGCAACATGATCGGTATTCTACTATTTGTTTGACGTTTCAAAATGACAGCTTATAAGTTTAAGTTTTTAATATTATAATAACGTCACATTCATTGAAATGTAATCGATTCTATTCGATTATTTTGTGAGTAATATTTTTTCTCTCCACCGTAAGTAAGTTTGGTCGAGTTTAGTTGTCGTGCAGTTCACGCGCAGCTTACGCACAGTTCAAAGATTACAAGAATACAGTTTATCACTCAAACTTAAAAACTTAACTGCAACTGCACTTAAACTTAAACAGCGCGACATATAATCACGTGAATTAGCCTTCAGTTGTTTGTTTTTTTTTTCTTCTTCGCAATTTTCAATTCACAACGGAGTCATTCGTCAGAGACATTATGTCACCGACTTTGCACGTAGAATCAGCATGTTGAAGTGAAAGTGGGTCGGCCATGTCTGTAGACGGACAGACGGTCGATGGAACATGTGTTAGAGCGGAGACCGCATATGGGCAAACGTAATGTGGGACGCCCTGCGGCACGATGGACCGATGATTTAAAGATGGTGGCTGTAGCGGGGGGATGCGAACTGTTCAAGACCGGGATAGTTGACGTCTTAGGGGGAAGTCCAACATTCAGCAGTAGATGGCAATTGCTTGTTTTTTTAATGGTAATAATTTTAACCTGATGGAAAGTGATGTTTAGGCCGAAGATGGAAGCGAGTTTCACCCGGAATCCTCTAACACAGAGGAACTGGCTATCATACCTCTAACTGCCGGAACACAACAATGCTGTTAACATTATTGATTGCTGTTGCCTGTTATGATAAAACACGTATTTATACATGTCCATGCGCCAGTCTTTGCCTGTTGTGTGTAACCAACCTTCTGTCCCCACCTATCTTATGACAAAGGCCCAACACCCTCCATTGGGCGTAATTCGGTCTCAATGATTGACACTTTCACTTCGCCACGCTTTGAACGCTCGAACCAAGAAATTTCACACCCAGTTAGCTCTACCAATTACATTGGCACAATGGATTCGTTCGCTTTAATTTCTGACTTGAGTTATCTCTCCTTTCCGATTCACTAATTGTTGGTAGCTAGGAATCTAGTTTTGATAAGATTAGTTTAGGAATGTAGGTAGAAAGTTCATTGTTTTAATGTTTGGGGTCTATCATTTTAACCATTATTACAAATTATATTTTTTAAGAATCTAATAAGTTTTTAATCGCTTATTATGTGGTTTATCGAATTTTACTCATGCGTACTGTTTATCTGTTTCAATATTTATTTAAAAGGGGTTAATAATGACGGCAAACGTAGAGGAATCTCCTCAAAATACAAGTTGCATTATTATTTATTATTTCTTTAAAACGTTGCCCCACACTAGGATTTCTCCTGTATCGTGGGTGCTATTTGTTCCGTGCGGGAATCGAACCTACGGCACGCGGCGACGATCGCTCAACCACTGCGCCAACCGTGCCGTCTCATCTAGGGGAACTGTCCTCTGAATCAGGCCTTCAATCAAACTACGCAGCTAGATCTTCAATGTACGATCGTACCATAAGGGGGCCCATCGCGCTAATTTTAAAAGTTTAGGTCCGCTTGCAATTCGTTTCCAATTCAGTTATGGTTATGATCTAGTTTCGATTCACCTGTAAGGAATTTGCTAACGCGCTAAAGTTTAAATTTCAACCAAAGCTGCGTTGTCAAAATTTTACAAATATTTTCTTATTTTCGTCAAAATCCAAACAACACAATGCGAACGATTGAGTAAAAAGTCAAGAAAAAAGCACTGTTTCAACTTTTTGTTTGACAGCGGTAACGTTACAGTTGTGATGCAGTTGCGTTCCAAGTTTCTGTGTTTGTTGAATGTTTAAAAAAGTTGTGAAATGGCTACAGTTCAGTTGCGTTCCAGCCGAATTTTATTAGCGCGATTGCCCTCCAGGCCGTATCGACAATCGGCACAGTGACAGCCGAGTCTACATCAGGTTGACTGTCCACTATAGTGGAGAGGAGAGGAGAAATATTAACCACCGTGACTGTCATTAACGGTATTGAGTTTTTTTTTTTTTGAGATGGGTTTGCTCTTAACTTTAGTCTTGGTCAGAGATGACAGAGACAAAGTCTACGATAGAGCGAGCTTACCCAGAAGGAGCATGTTTACTCTAACTTTTATGAAAATCCATTGGTAAATTAGCCTGACACGGCAATCAGTCTTACATTTGTATATAAGTTCATGTGCTTAATCGTCGCTTATTCTTATCGTGTGGTCAATAAGGTCCAACGACCCTAGCATGCGGCCTTTGACATTGTTTTTTTGACGATCGCCATTTCGAGGCCGGGACTACTGGCTTATACATATGAAGGCGTCAGCGACGGCTGAGCGATAGCGCCATCATCGTTTGGGTTTGGTGGTATCAGGATCATTGTAGAATAAAACACTCAATACTGTACTAAGCTCTCTTTATTGACTGTGGCTGAGTGCTAGTACTTTACAAATAGACGGTCCCCCAAAACGCCCACCCGTTACCACTTCCTAGTGTTTTAGCTATGGAGAAGACGTGGCCAACAAACTCCATAGCAACACATCTGTCTTTTGAGTTAGAAGAACTCGCATTTATAACATTATTAAAAAAGTCTGTTCAATTTAATTAAAATAGGTAAACCGACAGTTTCGTTCTGGACGAGTGTCCTAGTCGGTGTCTCGAGCTTAGTGCGCTCGGCAAAGTTCCCACTCTCCAATACGACTCTGTGCACGTACCGCCATTACAACTGACAACTGACGTCACGGCGTTTACTACTACCCACTACTACTACAATACTCAAATCAGCAACTAATTATTAAATGATATCTTTATCCACGACACATACATACTAAGTCGTTGCTGAAGAATATTAATCAGCACATCACAATATCTGCCAATGTATTTATGTTCGTTTATTTTACATGAATAGAAAACACCAGATCTAAGGACTAAAAACCACACTGACACTACACCTAAACGCCTAACAATATAAAATAAAAATCCAAAAAATATTCCTGTACAAAAGCGACGCAATCGCTTCCATTCCGAAGCCATGTCGCCGTCATAACACAGAAATAGATAGGCACAGAAGGTCCACATGAACGTTTGTGTTCTTGTGTTTTGCAAAACACACGCACACGTAGACACGCTTCACATATTAGGGCCAGGCCATCGCAAAAATCAACACAGCAAGCTCATCTTCATCGCATAGCTGTGCAATGTTGTTTTTGCGATGCGACGCCGCAACGCACTGTTGTGGCCTGGCCCTTAGGCTCTAGACAAAGTGACAGCGGACGCGAGTGGCTGAATAGCAAAATATTTAATCACGTGACATTTTGATAGCGTTTGTCAATCATTTATAGGGTTTGTCACAACTGGATATCTCAAGAACTATGTTCTTGAAAAACGTGGAAAAGCAAAACGTTGCTTTCTTAGTTCCTGCGGTAGTAAAACATATTTTTGACTATAAACTTCTTGCTGTACGTGTGAATTCGGCAATTAATTTTCTTTGTTTCCATTATATATCTGTTACTCAAATTGCAAGTATACAAAATGTGTACAAGTCATCGAATAACATTTGTTTGAGATCGACGTACATACGTACGTATTTGTATGTTTTTTTTTTAATTTGAAATGGGTTTGCTCTTGACTCTACATAGTCTAGGTAGACAAAGTCTACGACGGAGCGAGCTTACCCAGAAGTAGCCTGTTCACTCTTAATTTGAAAATATTAGAGTTGTAAACGTTTGTTTACGCTCATTGCATAGAAATAACCTTCTATACCAATCTTTTCTGTGCCACAGCCGTGTCGCCTCTCTAGTCTGCATATACCGGACAATAATATCGATGATTTTCAACGGTAACGATCCACTTGTACCTGGTGCATTGTCTCTGGCGATAGGAGCTTGTGGACCCGACGGTTTTGATAGAGTAGTGCCGTTCTGTGCACCGTTTACGATGAATTTGATTCAATAGTAAGTGGGTTCTATAACAGCTGGTTACGGATTAATTTTAGGTGAAATTATATTTGTTATGTATTCTGTTTGAGGAGTATTTGCATGAAGCAACTCAGTACTAGGGTTGATTGCTCTGGATGAACCTGTTTAAACATTATTTAAGTGAATATACTTGTAAGTAGAGCATTTTGCATGTGGTGTTTGCCTGTAATTGGTTGTGCAGTTAGATTTAAGACATTATTACTAATATATCCCTATGTGTATAGTATCTGTAACAACTGTTGGTGAACCTTAATTAAATAAATAAGTACATAGGCTCCAACATAATATTTCACTTAAAATTAAACTTCAAATATGCCTGTAAACTGAATTCCCGTCACAGCGGCAACAATTTCAGTCGAGACTAGCGTTCGGCGCGGAAGTTATTATAGGTCAAATTGTGTGCATAAACACAGGTACGCTCTCTTTTCCTACAATCTCTTTATCTGATGGAACTACAATTTGACATAAATGGAAAGTGATCATTAAAACACCGCAAAGCCTGCCAAACTCTGCCACTGAGAAGTTCTAATGGAAACATCCTGCCCGAACTGGTTACTGACTCCACAACCCCACGTTCTGCAATCGCACTTGCAACAGCAAATAAAAAAACAGTTAAGTAGCAAACAGGCGAATTGAAGTGCGAGTAGTGGAGGTAAGAATAATTTAATTCTACAAAGTCTGTTCCATCATCGGAGCACAAGACGTACGGCGACGCGCCACCGGTACATGGTGGAAATCCCACCTTTACGCACAAAACCTTTTTGAAGCACATTCATAGTGCGTACAGCTAAGGAGTGAAATTCCCCGCCTGAGTCTGTAGCTACATCCTGGGAGTTTTTAACTCAAGAGTGAATTGGTGCAGGCAAGCGTGCTCCATCTTAGACCGCATCATCGCTTAACATCAGGTGAGATAGTGGTCAAACGTATGCCTATCAATTGTAAAAAAAAAACAACGGGTTGCACTCCGGGAGTGCCGTCAGAAGTGAAAACTTGAACAGTAACGTTGTGCATTTTTGAATCATCCGTCTTACGAATTTTCGATCATGTCACGTGTCCTGACGTCTTACGAATTTTCGATGAGGTCACGTGTTCTGACGCGAGTTTAAAATTTTATACCCAAGGATAAAATCGGGTCAATTATTTTTTGATACTCATCTGACTGACTATAATATTTTTTCAGTGGACAAGCTTATTACTAACAAGCGTTAGTCTCGCTCAAACTCTTAAAACATCTTGGACGATTAAATTTTTTTGTTATTTTGTTCGTCTCACAGCATTGTCAGTATTCAACCAAGTGTGACAATCAAACCAATTTTAATTAGTACAAAGATACGGATCACCTAAAAAACGATATTAACGAGAGAATTTATGAGCAATTTATCACACACTAGGCATAACGTGTGGTTTGTGGTCAACACTGATTATAATATAATTATTATCTTGTCAAGTGTCTGTAATTACATTTACCTACATGACTTCGTATGGCTAATTGAGATTATACGACGGATTGCATGTAATCTGTCAATCTGCAACACGTTGTTTTTTTTCTCTGTCTTTTTACACAGTGTCCACGTTTCTTATCCCACTTTTTTGTCGCAGTTGGTCTGCTGAAAGAATAGTCTTGTGTCCATCAAAAAATATATGACCCGTGTTTTTTGTTTTGTTACGGCAACTAACATGACGAACTTACGACGCTTTTAAAATTCTCAATACGTCACACCTTCGCATAAGTTTTAGTGAGTCGTGACGTCACAAGCCCCCACTTCCGAGTTTTGATGCGTTTTATCTTTGTCAATATTCATTGATTTACAAAAATTAAAAATGCGTGTCCATTGTTTTTCAATAATCTAACTGACTGACTAAATAGTTTTGCAATTTGTGGATGATGGAATCTAGCCTATTGTAAATGAAAACGTCAATTGCTGGACAGAAGCCTACTGAACCGTCTCGATATCGATATGTCCTGTGCGTCTCGCTTCCAGTAGACTCATACGTCTCTCACCAGGGTATCTTTCTACATGCAGGAAACATTAAAACCTTTCAACGTCATCGACTTTCTGTTCTGCGAACTGTGTGCTCACTGCGAAATAAGTTCAGAGATTCTTCGGGCTATATCGAAAATCTTGGTTTCCCTGCAGATATTTTTATTTCTGAATCGAACACGTTAGGAAAATCCAGCTTTTGCCATTGTCTTTTGAGTGACTTTAAGCCATCTGAAGAGCGCGTTTGTGAACCATTTTAGTTCCATAAGTCATCATCTTCCTAGCCTTTTCCCAACTATATTGGGGTCGGCTTCCAGTGAAACCAGATTCAGCTGAATACCAGTATTATACGTGGAGCGGCTGCCTACCAGACCTCCACAACCCATTAACTGGGTAACACGGTACTCCTTGGCAAGACTGGTGTCAGATTTTCTGGCTTCTGACTATCCGTAACGACTGGCAAAGATCTCCAAATGACAGCCGGACCAACAGCTTAACGTGCTTGCCGAGGCACGGAAGAAACTCGATATGTTAAGATGGTCACCCATCCACAAATCAACCTCGGCAAGCGTTGCTTAACCTTGAAGATCGACCTGTGCGGCTGTTATTATTCAGCCACGAGCTCCTCCAGTAGTACTTTTAATAAATACAAGGAAATAAATGATTCACAATCTAAGTTGATAAACCTATAAACTTCACGATTACTAACGAGGTCAAGGCAAGCATACTACCCTACCTCTAAGCCCATAACAGTTATTACCAAGTCTATTAAACTAAAGGAAACTTATCCACACTAATCCTCCAGAACGGTTCGTATAAAAATCGCTGGATCCATTCACGGCTGGAATGAGTTACGAGTACTATCCGTAGCGGCTGAAGGTACACCTGTGGTACACCGGGGTTATTAATATTTTTAATTGGGGTTTAACCCTTTTCTGTTTTGTAATCTTTGTGAGGTTATTTGTATGCGACGTTGTAAGAGTACTTTGAGCTGTTTCTCTTTGCAGGAAGTATATTGAGATAATAAAATTTGATTGCGAGGGTTACGTTAGCCGCATGCACTGTGACCGTTGGGCAAATGTCGGGCAAAAGTCTCCACACATTGGGAGCCTGAAGATGGACGGCACCGCCGAGTCCGGCTGGGATAGAGTTGGCGAGCTGACCTGAACGCTCATCGTAAGTACTGCTATGAGGTGGCGAGGGAAAATAATATTTTCAGGACTTGGGGAAACCCTATGCCCAGCCGTGGAACAGCACAACTTACTTTGTATTATCATTTTGAGATGTCCAACATATCTGTGTTTCGCCAGTTAATTGATTGTTAACTTTACGAAAAGCTTTTCTAAACTTGAAAATTCAGTTAAACATGGTGTTGCGGCTTGAGTACGCTCCAGAATCTGAAGTTGCGGGACTATTTGAAAGAGATTCCGCGGCTCCGGAACACAAAGGGCAATCAAGGAACATGGGTGGGTTTGAGTCAGTAAAAGTTTGACACTCCCTCTCGCGCCGCCCAGAGCGGGAGAAGTCATTTGATGACTTGCAGAGTTTGAAGTTCCTTTTATTTATTATGTACAAAAACCTGTATACACTCAACATAAACACATAAATATCTAATATCCTATGAATTTTTGACTTTGACTTTGACTTTGACCTTGACCTTGACCTTAACCTTGACTTTGTCCTTGACCTTGACCTTGACCTTGACCTTGACTTCGACTTCGACTTTGACTAACGAATTTGAATACTGGCATGCTTTCTATAAGAGAGAGAGAGAGAGAGAGAGAGAGAGAGAGAGAGAGAGACAGACAGAGAAACATGCGCACGCCGCACGGTTTACAATATTATACTAGTAGCTTACTATAACAAAAAGTGTCGTGCCAACTTTTCGTGAGGATTTTTTCCGTCCAGCCCCCTTTCACAACGCGCGATAAGGAACTTCGTTCCAATTTCTTCGTTCGTTCGTTATACGCCCCAGAATACGGCCTTATTCATCATCACTCAACGCCCGACGGTGCCCACTGTTGAGCATATAATCTATTTTATTTATATAATTCCCAAACTTTTGTGGCAACCTTCTTGCCAATTCTACTAATTTTTACATTCGCATCGCATTCGCATCTAAATCGGAAACTGTCAAAAATGTATGAAAATTAAGGCTTAGACATGCGGATGCGAAATTTGTTTAAAATTAGTATGATTGGCCCTCTTATCTAGGGTAGAACCTATAATAAATATATGGGTAAACCCATGTTGACAACGCCCATCTCACCTGCCAGAACGGCCAAATTTAGATAAAATTCAATCTAATTGTGCGTACAGCTAAGGAGTGGAATTCTTTGCCTGAGTCTGTGTTTCCTGATAGCTACAACCTGGGAGTCTTAAAGTCAAGAGTGAATAGGTTACTTCTAGGCAAGCGTGCTCCACTTTAGACCGCATCATCGCTTAACTACAGGTGAGATAGCGGTCAAACGTATGCCTATCAATAGTAAAAAAAATATCTAATTGAAACTAGAGAGGTAACAGTAATTTATCCCGTTAGCCTAAAATATCTGGACTCTATCACCGCCAAGTACCCTTGCCCCGAATAGCCGGGACACCTGCGTTTTACGGGGAATTATTCTCAAATGTCCTGGATAAAGATTTTAGTGGGTATTAAAAGTAATTTGGTAATTACTTTCTGAATATTTTTACAGGACTGGCTGAGTGAGATTTTCAGGGACGTTTTGAATTTTCTAGTATAAGAGTCAGTAGAGAGGATGGCTTAATTCGATTTGGTCTAATGTTGGAGATTCTAGCGGAATTTCGATCTAGTTTTTGTTTGATTATTTTATTCAGTTTCCCTAAATCCTTCAGATGTTTATTTCCAGTTCTAAGGGTTGGTTCGAGGTGCTTCTTCCACTCATGCAATGATGCTTTGTAAAATGAGGTGACGAATAGATCTTTTTGTCACCTCATTTTAGGCAGGTGAGCGCAACAAATAAATGAATTAAAATGGTTTGTATTGTGTCTGTAACTAATATAGTTTTTTTGGGGGCCGAGTCACCCGCGTCCGTAGGAGAATACCCTTCTGCGAATCCCTACACGTGGTCCCCGGGTGGTGCTAAACAGGTGACATTAACCGCCTCCGTGGTCCAGTGGTTATTATACCACCTACTTCAGACCCAGAGGTCCCGGGTTCGATTCCCAGCGGGGGCAAATCTTTTGCTCGGTTTGGTTGGTGGTAGGACTTGTTCTAAGTCCGCCTGGCAAGCTACCACCATCATGTCTAAGTCTGTCGCCATAACAACAATGTTAACAGAATTGTTGTGTTCCGGCAGTTAGAGGTATGATAGCCAGTACCTCTGTGTAAGAGGATTCCGGGTGAAACTCGCTTCCATCTTCGGCCTAATCATCACTTTCCATTAGGTGAGATTTGGGCCAAGAGTTTCCCCGTTTTGCATAAAAAAAGCAGTGTGTATTACTAACATCATAATTATGGATCAAGGTCTGAAATAAAATTATTATTACCTATTATTATTTTAGGCCAGTGTTGGCTATTTTGATCCACTAGCACGCACGGTCAGTGTGGTAAGTATACTATTGGTAAATGTACACAAAAATAATAATACACAACCGAGTTATGTAGTATTTTTTCTTAGTAGTGTTTTTTTTTTTGGAAGTTGGTTCTATTTTTATTTTTTTTTGTAAAAAGTTTTTCTATTTTTCACTTTTTAGTTGTACCCCACACCTAAACCACGGCAAAATCGCAGGAAAGCAAAATACGCAACTTGGTTTACTTGGATGACAAAAAACCAAAGTCCAAGTAAACGAATTCCAGCTATTTCGATATAAAATCCAAATGTATTAACCGATTTTGATAAAATTTAAATGGGACCAATCGACAAAACAAGAATTTTTCAAATCGGTTCATAAATGACGGAGTTATGAGGTAACAAACATAAAAAACAAGCGAATTGAGAACCTCCTCCTTTATGGGAAGTCGTTTAAAAATGATTTTATACTTAAAATAATTCTCACAGTATATAATATAGTAACTTGTTAAGCATTTATTTGCTTCTGAAACAGCTATAAAATAAAATTATATACTGCAACACAAGTAAATAGTGCATCGTAAATAACGAAGAGTTTAAATGTAATGAGGTTTTAAATACACGGGATTCGTCGGAATTGGTAGGGTTTTAAAATGTAACAGCCATGTACTGGAAATATTCACATGTCTTTGTGGTTGGAAACATTTCAGGAGATGCAAAAGTATTATCTCGACGCCTTTAATATTGATTGAGTCTCAATTTTTAGATACCGTTCTTTATAAGAACGGTATCTTGCTAAGTGCTCCCATAGACTCCCCCCCCCCGCCTCAAACTTGCCGAATTTCGGCATCCTCCTTTTTGGGAAGTCTATTAAAAAGGGGGACGGGCCCTTTTGTATTGTGTAATTTTTTTCACTTGTCACTAAATTGCCACATCCCAATTTTTTCACACATCTCATCAGCATGTCTGTTCCTTAAATGCATCTCTATTATCCGTCATCTTAACGTAGTCATCTACTTTCTAGTAACATTTAATTATGTTGTCTTGCACACAATCCATCCATCGTAATACTAAAGTTTTTTTTTTATTGTTCCCTGAAATTTACAGGTTATTTGGAATTGATTGCAAAATGCGATAAGGCCGCCCATTGTACATAGACATGTGTATAAGTTCGTAGTTTTCTTTTATTTTTATTTTCGGTGTACAATTATGTATATAAAAAATAAATTGTGATAAGGATTGTCTTCAAAAGATCACTTTATATGGCGATATATGGCGAACATAATAATGAGTATTTAAAGGAGGATGGCGAATTTGGACCCACATTATTTATAAATTAACTAAGTGTCATTCACTTGCAAGTTCATATTTACTATAACTAAGAGTTTGTTAAAGGATTATATAAAAAATATTGAGTAACTGGGTGATGGGAATTAAAAGTTAGAAAAGATTTTTATTTACATAAAAATAAGTCATCATGCAGTTACTAAACGCACCGTGTTTCATATAACATTCCAACCTACTCTTTCATTACCTACATGATTTACGTTCTGACACTTGTTTATGCTTGTCAATTATTTTTTTTAAACAAAACTTGTAAAATATGAGAAAATCATACAAAAGTTAATATTAAAATGCATTTACATTTATTATACAAAAAAGTACAATATTATAATTATTACGATTATTTGTGATAACGTAGAATGGAACGTTACGCTGTCAATTGGAGTTGGCTGTCAGTGTCAAAACAATTAGTGTTTGTTTTCAGCGGCTAACGTGGGATATTTATTATTTTCTATGCGATTTTGTGATTCTTGACAACTTAGCTTTACCTTTGGACTGACTTTTCTACATACCGACTAAGACAACAGCTTTTACCTTTGGATTGCGATTTGAAAGTGGTTTGGACTTAGTTACCCGTTAAAATGCGTTGTGTGAATTGTCAATTGTACATTGCCCGATTACTAATTATTACATCTCCCAACCTCTACGACTTACTGCCCATTTGCTTTTTTGCTAGTTTTATATAGTTCTACATCTAGTTAAAAGTTTCCATACTGTACGATACTCCTAACAGTGGGTCCCATTGTACATGCAACCTCGCCATCCTCCTTTATTCTATTAAAATAGTAGGCACTACGAGTAAATATTCCTGAACTCAACACAAATCTCATAGCGCCACCACCCTAACGACGTGATGGCCACCACTATTCAGGGCGTTGAATCGACATTTTAATTGATACGGTCTGCGCGTACTAACGATCTCATGTACAGCGTTTAGATAAAATATTATACGAGCATTTCCAAACTGAATGGAACTTTATAAATATGCCTGAAAGATTTTTGATGCAAATATTTTTTGCGTGTCGAGAGTTTGGGTCTTATAGTAGGATTTGTATGCATCAGATACATTGTTCTTTACATGTAGACAATCTCGTGGCTTTTATAATAACAGCACGGGGGGATTTCAAGGTTAAGCAACAATTGCCGTTGATAATCTGTGAATTTGTGACCATCTTAACATACCTAGACTCCTTCGTGCCTCGGAAAGGACGTAAAGCCGTTGGTTCCGGCCATCATTTTTAGATCTTTGGCAGTCGTTGCGGATAGTCAGAAACTAGAATATCTGACACTAGTCTTGCCAAGGAGTTCCGTGAACCAGCAGGAAATGATCATCATTCAATCAATCAATCATGGGTTCTATTTTTTTTCCACTACTAACTTTCATTTATAGACTGGTGGATGCCAAGCTTCACAGTTTGGCTCATCGCCTCAAGGTTGCCTGCTTGTCGGTCTTCTACAGATTCTACTTCGGTGAGTGTGCCCAAGAACTCCACGACCTCATTACACCGGCCCCCTTCTACCACCGGACATCCAGACGCACTGCAACTTACCATACCTACCTTGTTGCTATTCCACGAATTCGCACTAAGCGTTTCCAAACGTCTTTTATAATACGCACAGCAAAAGAGTGGAACTCTCTGCCTGCGTCTGTGTTTCCGAACGCTTACATCCATCAAAAATCGATATCGTATATGGATATCGTTTATCAGCCATCTCGTTACCATAACACAAGCATTAAGTTGCTTAGCTTGGGACTATATGGCGTTGTGTGAAATGTCCAAGTTATTATTATTATTATTTATTTTTTTACTTTCTCGGGCCCCTGGAAACCCGGTCCTTTGGTAGGCGTACGAGGGGCCGAAACCAACTCGCAGAGGCCCCGTTAGACATTTCAAATGTAATGGGGCACCAACCGGCGATTATCCCTGTATGCACTGAAAGTATTCGATGTCGGTGTTGTTCGATTCCCGCACGGAACAAATATTTGCACGACCTACATGTATTTGTTCCGAGTCTGGGTGTTTTTCTATCTATAAAATGTATGTATTTACAAAAAAAAAATGTATATAAGTAGTTTAACAGCCATATCGTTACCATAACACAAGCATTAGGTTGCTTAGCTTGGGACTATATGGCGTTGTGTGAAATGTCCAAGGATATTATTATTATTAATCCCCGGTCGGAGCAGTACTATTGCAGAATATGGAAACAAAAAATGAAACGCTTTGGGTTTGGGTGGCTTAGTGGAATGATAATCGTTTATTATAGAACTATTGGCCCCTGCCTGACCACTAACAATATACACGGCTTTTAAATGGCAGGGGGTGACTTGCACACTCAATGAATGGACCCCCGAAAACGGTCGCTAGCACAAAGTGACGTAGCACCAAGGGGGCAACATGGCCTGAGGTGCTAGAGGAGTGGAGAGGTATACCACGGCTATCAGGACAATCCCGGAAGTGCGGTCAAGATCCCTACCAGCATCTTACTGGATTATACGTCCGTCTCCCGAGCACGTATGCTCTAGCGAATCTCTACTCAGACCGGCCAATTAAGGCAAGGGAGAGGTAGGAGCGATACTGCGGTAGGGTTATTATTATTATTTTTAGAAATTTCAAATGTAATGGGGCACCAACCGGCGATTATCCCTGTATGCACTGTGAAAGTATTCCCAAGGACAATCCCCGGTTGGAGCAAGAATATTGCAGAATATGGAAAAAAAAAAGATGAAACGCTATGGGTTTGGGCGGTTTAGTGGACTTATTATTATTATTATTACAACCCTAATATCTTCAAACTTAGAGTAAACAAGCTCCTTCTGGGTAAGCTCGCTCCGTCGTAGACTTTGTCCCCCAAGTGTTGCCACAACAATCAGTCCTGTGCGTCTCGCATTCATCGACCCCGCGGCCATATTCATATTCAAATCTTTACTACGTCTTACGTTTGTTTGTTTGGTTGAACGCGCTAATCTCAGGTATACTGATCCGATTTGAAAAAATATTTCAGTGTTAGGTAGCCCATTTATCGAGGAAGGCTATAGGCTATATATCATCACCCTAAGACAGTTAGGAGCGGAGCATTAATGGAAAATGTGACGCAGACGAAGTTGCGCGGGTCAGCTAGTAATTCATATTTATTTATTTGCGTTCTACAAGGTACAAAAGATGTTAAAAATAAGCTTATAGCTAAGAAACCGTTGTAGACCATGTTGGGGCACAGCAAAAGGTATTGTTTTAATTATAACTAGGTAAGTACATATTACTATTTGACCAGTTCTTCGGTCCACCTTGTGGGAGGCTTTCCAATACTGCGTTTTTTGGTACGAGGTCACCACTCCAGAACTTTTCAACCTATCGACCATCTGTTTTGCGAGCAATGTGCGCTGTCTACTGCCACTTCAGATTGGTGATCCTTCAGGCTACTTACGTCTACCGACACCGTGGTTCTCCTGTGGATATATCATCATTAGCTGACCCGCGTAACTTCGTCACATTTTCCTTTAGTGCTCCGCTCCTATTTGTCTTAGCGTGATGGCATATAGCCTATAAGCTTCCTCGATAAATGGGCTATCTAACACTGAAATATTTTTTTAAATCGGACCAGTAGTTCCTGGGATTAGCGCGTTCAACCAAACAAACAAACAAACTCTTCTGCTTTGTAATATTAGTATAGATTCCTGATATACTACGGCTTTTTTTACTGTTGATAGGCATACGTTTGACCACTATCTCACCTGATGTTTAGCGATGATGCGGTCTAAACTATTTACTCTTGACTTAAAAACTCCCAGGTTGTAGCAATCAGGAAACACAGGGAATACCAATCCTTAGCTGTACACACAATGAATGAATTCCGAAAACGTTTTGTGCGTATAGGTGGGATGTCCACCATGTACCGGTGGCGCATCGCCGTACGTCTTATGGTCCGATGATGGAACGGGCTTGGTGGAATTAAATTATGCAATTCCGTCGCACACTCCCCAAAATGCAACCGATAGAAAATCGACAGGCCAGCAACTCGGCGTCGATGCTCAAGACTGCTGTACATAGCCATAGCTGTACATAGTCCTTTACTATTGTAGGCTGTAACTTTCGATTTACCATATTCCTCGCTGTTCCCGGTATATGGAATTGCTTCTACAATTTACCTAGTTCGCATGTATTAAACCTGGGCAGACATAAATCCGAAATCCAATCTGCTATTGAGAACTGTTTAATAGATTCTGTAGTAGGGAATTGTTCCTGGAATCATTAAATGACGGGATCGGAAGATAGGATCTTTTGACAACCGGCAAATTGAAGTGGTTCATTTAAAACCGTTCAATGCATGTCAGACGCACGTTTGAGAATTCAGAAGACGCGTCTTGGCGTGGACAAGCTAACTAGAGAGGTTTCAGAATTTCGAAAGGATTATATTTGACCAATGTGGACAATACACGGTGGTCAAATATTTTCAGTTTACATATATTATTGGAACAATTTAATTTAATTTACTTGAATAATTGTATTGTATTGGAATAATATAATTTAATTTAATGTACATATTGATTTTATTATAATTCTAATTTCAATTAAATTTTCTGAATACGTTATTTTTATTTTGTATGTAAACCTTACCCTAAAGTTATATAATATGCATTCTGTGGTCTCCCAAATGAAAATTAAACAGTGCTGGGTAACGTGATTTGCTTTCTGATTCTGCTAAAGTGGCCTTTTTAGACCTTCAGTCAGAAATAATTCTGGTTGTTATCTGTTTACACAGAATGAGGGTTTTTCAGGTTTAATTTTTCTTTGTGTTCCGAAAACGGTTTTCATTTGTCTTGAAATCTTATCAGTGACTAGCTGACCCGCGCAACTTCGTGTGCGTCACATTTTCCATTAATGCTCCGCTCTTAATTGTCTTAGCGTGATGATATATAGCCTATAACTTTCCTCGATAAATGGGCTATCTAACACTGAAAGAATTTTTCAAATCAGACCAGTAATTCCTGAGATTAGCGCGTTCAACCAAACAGGTTCTGGTCCGGCTTGAAAAGTTATTTCAGTGTTAGATAGCTAATTTATCGAGGCAGGCTATAAGCCTAAGACAAATAGGAGCGGAGCACTCTATCATCGGCGGCTATCAGCGGAGCACTCTATCTAGCAATCTAACACTGAAATAATTTATCAAATCGGTCCAGTAGTTCCTGAGATTAGCGCGTTCAACCAAACAAACAAACAAACTCTTCTGCTTTATAATATTATAGTATAGTTTAATTACCAATTACAGGTTAATACCTAATTAATTACGTATCAATCACTGTTAGCAAATACCTTTGGTGAGCTATTTGGTTCTAGCTAATGATATAATGATATTAGCAGGATGATTATATTTGTTTAGAAGTAATTAACACAATGTGTAACATAATAAACGTTATATCTGATAAGGGGTAAGTGTACTTATAATTATGCCAACTATAATTATGGGATCAACCCTTGAGTCGCAACAAAAATCAGCTATACAGTACAATATTTGTCGAGTTATGCGGACATAAATGACCTACGGAACCCTTAAAATTGACTAATACGGACCAGTCGATTTTAAGGGTTCTGTAGGTACCCAAAGGATAACCAACGGAACCCTATTCCTAAGCCTCCGCTGTCCGTCCGTCCGTCTGTCTATCAGCGACCTGTATCTCAAGAAACGTAATAGATAGGCAGTTGAAACTTTCACAGATTTTGTATTTCTATTTCCGCCATAACAACAAATAAAAAAAAATTAAGTTTGTGGTGCGGAACCCTTCGCATTTGGCCGCAATATCAGTGTAGGTCTCACAGTAAAAGTTGTTCATGCTTTTTTTTATTCAACTAGTTACAGATGCCTCAGCATAAATAAGCAGCAGGTCTATAAAGGCCTCTTTATTAGAGTAATATTGGAATCATAATATTAACCACAAAATAATCTGTTAAATTTCATCTTTATTGCTAACGCATTAAGTTCAAGGTTCATTGGGATAATTTGACAGTGACTGGTAGCGTGATGTACTTTTTGATTCTGCCAAAGTGGCCGTTTTAGACTCCCTGGAACCTCTAACTATCAGCTAGAGGAACTTATCATTAAATAGAATAATGCTTGGTTAAAACTTATATAACGTGTTTTCTGTCTTTATGCGACTTCGCTACCATAAAATAATCGTAGTTTAATGATTCGTTAAGATAACTGCACTTTTATGAATGTGAGTTCTTTATGACGATAAAATCTACACCACCACTACCTTTGTCTCCGTCATCTCTGACCAGTTAAGTGAAAACCCATTTCAATTTGATAATTATCAACAAATATAAATCTTGGCCTGGAGCCTCTAAAGTGGCGTGGAATCGCACTGCAACTCCCGACGCCCAAGGACGAATCCATAATCCTTGGATGGCAACCGTGCGTAACCACTGAAATTAATTAAAATATAATTACACTTATCCAACGCTTTTAATTGACATGAAAAACTTAATTAACTCACCATTCTTTGTTAGCATAATTGTGAAAATATGTTACGAATATTATTTTTGGAACAAAAATGCATGTGAAAGTAATAAATTAAAGTACTTGCCAACCTGAATTCACACGTGTCACATTTTCTTTATAAAAATGTCATGGTTACGCACGCAGTTTTTTTGTGACTTATTTCGTAAGCATTGGTTATTATTATAATAATAATTGGTGCTTTTACATTTCGATAATAAATATTAAAATTATTTCACATTGCACTTACTTAAAGTGGATGATGTCTCCCTAACATATTTGATTGTTAAAATTTGTGTATTTGGATATTTGTAAATCAATGACAGAAGACAATATTGATGGAACTTGGTATACGTGTATAGAACATGACCGGAATCAGAAAAAGTATAAATTTATTAAACCGGGTAAATGGTTCCTTTTGAGTTAGCTTTCCATCACGAATGTTAGTTGCTAAATAACATCCTTACTAAATAATTGATTGGTTATACTTTTGTAGCGCTCGTGGCTAGATAAAAACAGCCGCACAGGTCGATCTTCAAGGTTAAGCAACGCTTGCCGAGGTTGGTCTGTGGATGGGTGACCATCTCAACATACCGAGTCTCCTCCGTGCCTCGGAAAGCACGTTAAGCTGTTGGTCCCGGCTGTCATTCATAGATCTTAGGCAGTCGTTACGGATAGTCAGAAGCCAGAAAATCTGACACCAGTCTTGCCAAGGAGTACGGTGTTACCCAGTTAATGAGTTGTGGAGGTCTGGTAGGCAGCCGCTCCACGTAAAAATACTGATATTCAGCTGAATCCGGTTTGACTGGAAGCCGACCCCAATATAGTTGGGAAAAGGCTAGGCAGATGATGATGACTTTTGTAGCGCCTGTTACTGAAGCCTAGCTACCGCTGCCTCCTATCTGCAAATAGCAGACTAACTGACAAGGGGCGGATTTCATCAAGAAAACTGAACGCGATCAGCATATGAACCACGTTTACGAGCTGTCAGTGTCATTATTTTCTACGAAAAATTGACACTGCGAGTTCTTGAACGCAGTTAAGATGTACTGATCGCGTTCAGTGTCATAAGTGAAATCCGCTCTAACTATACATTTGGTATTGAGGAGCTAGCGACCGACAACAGTTAATTAGTCGTGGAGCGTAGCGCTGTAACAAATTAGTATCTTTCAGTACCTACCTACTTTAGACTTCCTAGAAACATTTCAAGAATGTCCCGCCATCGCGAGAAAGACCACACGTTGTAGATCCCCTCGTGATCATTCCATTAATCTCGTTTGGTACTTTTGTTAAGGCGGATTTTATCAATCTGAAACTGAACGCGATCAGCATATAAAACACGTTTACGGACTGTCACTGTCATTATTTTCTATGAAATATTGACACTGACAACTCTTAAACGCAGCTTGATCGCGATTAGTTTCATTAGGGATATCCGCTCTGTTTATGTAACTATAAATGTGAAAGAAACTTCTTCTGTGGTTTTGCCGCAGAGTTCCGACAGATTTAAGAATAAACATTACCTTTCTTCTGGGGCAGTTGAGTTAAAACTAAGAGAATCTTCAATGAGGGTAAGCCATGGGCCTAAAGTATCCTTTGTAATGTGGATATCCATCGGCAGTGGTATTAAAAATGGCAAAAAATAAAGCCCACATGGTGTAGTGGCAGAGGTGCCATATTTAAAAAAAAAAAGTGAAATAGCTTTCCTTTACACCCTGCCATAAATTCCACTATTCTCACATATGGCCGTCAAACCTGGTCTGACACAGCTCAGCAGACTGAAGTTGAAGCTTGAGGTTTGCCAGCGAGCAATGGAGCGTAGCATTCTGGGATTCGGATAAACGCACCGCATTAGAAACACAGTCCTGCGCTCCAAAACGGAAATCGCCAACGTCTCTCAAAGGCTCTTACGCTCATATGGGACTGGGCCAGACACGTCTGCCGCATGTCAAACGATTCATGGGCCAAAGCAACCACAATGTGGGTCCCAGAAAATGTCCGGCGGCATCGCGGCAGACCTAGGTGAAAGAGGCGGGACGAGCTTGATGCCTATCAACAAGATTGGTCCACATTAGCCCAGAGCCGAGAAGAATGGAAGAGAGAAAGGGATGTGTTGGGGCAAGCAACGCCATCTGTCGGGCACGGCGTGCAACAAATGAACAATCGATGGCCGGGAGCTGATGGCAACCTCTATGGCGCAAAATTGGCAGCGCCCGCCTCGCATCTCGAAAATTAGGTCCCCCCGCCGCGAAAAGTGCGGGCAGCGCGTCTATGAAAGCAGTGTCGCGGGTACACGTACATAATTTGTAAAAATGAGAATACAATTTCTTTTTCTTGTAATCTTTTACATTATTGAAGAGACCCAGCAACCCCCCAGTCTTCTTTGCCAAAACAGGAGGCTTTTGCCCTGCAATGAGAATCAATCAATATCATTATCAATCGGTATAAAATTCTTCCGTTACTAACAGTATGACTGACAGACAACGCACATTCGAAACTACTGGTCTTAGAAATCTGAAATTTGCCATGTAGCTTCCCTACACTTCTTGAAGGAGCACTACGAAAGAATTTCCTGAAATTCCTGCGGGAACGGTAAAAAACGTATATATGTACGAAGTCGCAGGCAAGAGCTAGTGCCATGTGCCTAATATAAATCTTTAAAATGACCTCGACTAATATTTTCCACATTTTTTTCATCGAATTTTTCTACATCCCTCCAAGTGGCTCCAGTGATTGTACATTTACGCCACACGTTGCCCAACTAAGTGACTTTCGATAGAACATATTGGTAGAGCCGACCTTTTGAGGCGGGATGGGGTGGTTTTAGCATTTTTTCTTGTAAATTCAGTTCCATGTTAGGGGTAACCGACGACCCGGTGTGGTGCGAAAATTTGTAAATTGTATAAAATTGCTGCCACTGATGGAATAAAGTTGTATTTTTTGGTGGAGTGTTTAATATTATTTCTTTTGGGTTATTGGTATCGTGGGAATCGATTCGAAAAAAAATATATTTTATTAACAATTGCCATTGTTTGGCAGTATGTAAATATTATGAAAAAAAACCGTTTGATTTTTAGGCCTGTCCACTGAGCGTAGAGTTTCTTGCACCTTCTTCTCCATTGTCAACAACCACCTACATAACATTTCCCTGTCTGATCGACTCGTTCCCCAAACAAAAGTGAGTGTAATAATATTCAAATGCTTTACTTAGAATTTGAACCGGTGAATAGTAGTTATCACGATAACATAATCATGAACAGTCACATTTTCATCTCTCATAAATACATATACTGTATAGTATAATATATGAGAGGTATGTATTAATTTATTATAATTATAAATTGAAATTAATCTATTTGTGTAATTTTTTGGTAGGTATATTTATCGTAATTTTTTGGTAGGTATATTTATTGTAATTTTTTGGTAGGTATATTTATCGTAATTTTTTGGTAGGTATATTTATTGTAATTTTTTGGTAGGTATATTTATTGTAATTTTTTTTTTTTTTACTAGCTATGGGTTTGCTCTTGACTCTAGTCTTGGTCAGAGATGACAAAGTCTACGATGGAGCGAGCTTTTTTTTTTTTTTTATGCAAAACGGGGAAACTCTTGGCCCAAATCTCACCTGGAAAGTGATGATTAGGCCGAAGATGGAAGCGAGTTTCACCCGGAATCCTCTTACACAGAGGAACTGGCTATCATACCTCTAACTGCCGGAACACAACAATGCGCTAACATAGTTGTTATGGCGACAGACTTAGACATGATGGTGGTAGCTTGCCAGGCGGACTTAGAACAAGTCCTACCACCAACTAAACCGAGCAAAAAATTTGCCCCCGCTGGGAATCGAACCCAGGACTTCTGGGTCTGCATCAGGTGGTTTAACCACGAGACCACGGAGGCGGTTAGTAATAATAATAAATAATAATAACATCCTTGGACATTTCACACAACGCCTTAGAGTCCCAAGCTAAGAAACCTAATGCTTGTGTTATGGTAACGAAATGGCTGATAAACTACTTATATACATTTTTATTTTTGTAAATACATACATATTATAGATAGAAAAACACCCAGACTCGGAACAAATACATGTAGGTCGTACAAATATTTGTTCCGTGCGAGAATCGAACCCGCGACATGCTGCGCAGCAGTCAATCGCTCAACCACTGCGCCAACCGTGTCGTCAAGTACGTGGCTGTCGCTGCGACCCCCTAGAGGGCGCGGCAAGCGGTATCGGGGCGAAGCCCCCTGACCGCGGTTGCGCTCCTCGGCCCGTTACGACGGACCGGTCATTTTGTTTGCCTCTTGTCGGCATGGAATGTTGGCGTGCGCCTGCCATAATATAATAGCAACGCACGCCTGTGGTGTATCTGTTGTGTAGTTATCTGTAGGCGCGTCGCGACGCTGTTAACTCAGCGCCGCCTCTTCACGGCACCTACGGCGGTCAGTCCCCGCCGAGTGAGACCCCCAGTGACCCGGGGGAGGCCCAGCGAGAACGACCAGCGACGAGGGTGCCGACTTTGGTGACACACCTACAGAGTAAGTATGTGGCTCCCGTCCGTCTCGATCTCAGAGCTAGCCGATCACGATCCGGACCGCAGAGCCGTCTTATGTTTGTGTGTGGGCGGTCGTGTAGTGTGAGTACTACCGC
Source organism: Ceramica pisi (assembly GCA_963859965.1). Classification (NCBI taxonomy): domain Eukaryota; kingdom Metazoa; phylum Arthropoda; class Insecta; order Lepidoptera; family Noctuidae; genus Ceramica; species Ceramica pisi. The sequence goes on along the minus strand of OY982541.1, from coordinate 21,885,028 downwards.
CCAGTGCGTCTGCACCGAATAAGCCTATATTAACTTAGAACAAATTCGGTGCGTGAGTCAAGCGCCTGTGGAGAAATGCGTGTGTGAGTTTACGGAACGCAACTTGCCTATATTAACTTAGAACAAATTGCGCGCCGCGGATGCGAGTGGGGTGAGCAGTGTTACTGTTTGAGTAGGCCGCGTGTAGTCTGGGGCGACTTACTCAGGCGTCAAATCCGGTGCGACGGGGCCGTCTACGTCCCCGAGCAGGTCGCGGGGCAGGCGCCTCGCGTCGGGCGGGCGCGCATGCCTTGTGTCGTCAAGTGTCACCTGTTTAGCACCACCCGGGGACCACGTGTAGTGATTCGCTGAAGGGTATTCTCCTACGGACGCGGGTGACTCGGCCCCCAAAAACTTTATTTTACTTAGAATTTGAACCGGTAAACACGATAACATCATCATGAACAGTAACATTTTCATCTCTCATAAATACATATTACTGTATATTTTATAGGTATGTATTAATTTATTATAATTATACATTGAAATTAATCTATTTGTGTTATTTTTTTATATTAACTGTAATTTTTTTTGTACTTATTAAGATAATAATATGTTTTAGTTTCGTTACTACTTATAGTCTGTTTTAAGTTTAAGTTTCCTTCTCTGTTTCTTGACACTTGAAAAAGCAGTGGGTACCTTTTGTGCTCTATTCTCTGTACAAAATTATATTTTTAAGTAAATACTTAATTTGATTAAATTTATTTGAAGGAAAAAGTATATTTGCTTAAAGAAAATAAGACTCCCAACTAAAATATGGCGTCAAAAATTCGTCCCCATCGTTATCGACTCGAAAAGAGCTCAAAAGACTGGCGGCATTGCCACGTTGGATGGATGCATATCCTGTGTACGAGGTAAAAGCCAGCCCTTGGGTTACGCGAAGCGTCAACTAAGCGTTTTGCTAGGTCAAAAGTAAATCAATTAAGTAAAAATAAATTTACTCATTAATCTCAAAAAACATACTCTGCCAACCCCTTCTCAACAAAAGCGACATAATACTAAAATGACACAATAAACTCAAAACATTCAACATAAAACAGTTACGGCATTCGATGACTAAATAGATAATAATTAAAAATCTAAGAGCCGGCTTGTCGATAAATTTTTAATTGGACCTACTGAATTGTATTACATTTAATTGGACTGTTTTAAACTTAATTGTATTTTGAGGCCATAGAATACGGAATCATAGGAGCGGCTAGTGATTGAGACGGCATTGTCAAATACAATAGGATTATCAACGGAAGATATCCGCAAGGGAACTATGGTTACGACATAGCCCGAAGGATCGCAAAACTAAAGTGGCAGTGGGCAGAGCACATTGCTCGCAGAACAGATGGCCGAAGGGGCTGAAAAGTTCTGGAGTGGCGACCGCGTACTGGAAGACGCAATGATAACTACCAGTTAGTCACCTTTTAGCTATCGGTACACAAACTAGGACAGGTAATTCTTCACCTTAGCTGTATTTAGTATGCATACATATGCCATGGCCATAGAATACGGAATCATAAGAGCGGCCAGTGCTTGAGACAGCATTGTCAAATACACCAGGATTACCAACGGAACCCTGTTAAAATTTGGAATCAGAAATGATGATATCCGTAAGAGAACTAAGCTTACCGACATAGCCCGAAGGATCGCAAAACTAAAGTGGCAGTGGGCAGGGCACATTGCTCGCAGAACAGATGGTCGAAAGGGCTGAAAAGTTCTGGACTGGCGAACGCATACCGGTAGACGCAACGTTGGCAGGCCTCCCTCAAGGTAGATCGATGTCCTGGTGAAGGTCGCGGGTAGCCGATGGATGCGAGACGCACAGGACAGGTCGTTGTGGTGACGCTTAGAGGTGGTCGTTGAATCAATAAACTGTTTTTTTAACGACTTTTCATTTGTCAACGACTTAACTGTTTATCATCAACGATAAAACAAGTTGAATTATAATAACTGTTAATTTTCGTCAACGGCTCACGGATTATTTCAACTTAATTTTATTTGTTCATTTCTGAGAATCAACTGGTCTGGTATGTGAATGCGAAACGATTAAGCCTGGAAAGAGTACGAAGGGAATGTAATTTCTTATAACAAATCAGTAATCTTCAATGAATATCAATTTATTATTTGCAACATTGTCAATCATTGAAAACGTTGACATAAATTGACGTTGACGCTAATCGCTACCGTTCAAAACCTGTTAATAATTTAACAGTTTTTTCAACCAGTTGACCATTGACGATTAACAGTTAAATTACGTTAACCAGAAAACCATCAATGACCCATGCCTAGTGACGCTTGTGGGAGGCCTTCCAACGTTGCGTCTTCCAGTACGCGGTCGCCACTCCAGAACTTTTCATCAGCCCCATCGACCATCTGTTCTGCGAGAAATGTGCCCTGCCCACAGTGCCCCAGCAGTGGACATCTTTCGGCTGATATGATGATGATGACATAATGGTAACTACCGGTTAGTTACCTTTTAACTGTCGATTCACAGACTAGGACAGGTAATTCTTCACCTTAGCCGTATTTACTATGCATATCTTTGCAAATGAATGGTGTGGTTTGGAAAAAAACGTGTCAGTGAATTGAATTTGCACCGTATAATCATATAAATTGATTGTCTGTACTTCGACCCTGTTCCCGGTACCGGTGGGCTACTATTTTTTTATATTTTATAATGTTTTTTTTATGGAAATATTTAGTAATGAAAATTAAGAAATATAAAATAAGACATTAACAAATTTTGCACACCAACAGTAAATGGCTAAACATTGAGCCAAGCATTTTAATCGTCAATGTACTCACCGATTTTATAAATTATGCTTGTTTGCATAGTGTGCGTTTAATACAGTAAACGTGTAAAGCCACCCTCTACCAACCATTGAGGCGCGAAGCTGCGGTCTGTTATCTACTGGGCTGGCTGCGTGCAGTCATGGTTCGCGTTTACTGCAAAAAGTCAATGAGTATGAATATTGATGTAGAGGATAAACTACGAACACTACCGGCCCCGCTTGCGTATAATCCTACTGGACCCCACGACACAGGGAATCCTAGTGTGGGGCCCAGAGATATGTTGTTTTTTTGTTTCAAAACTAATGATGTACCTTATACGTGTATATACTTTGAACTAATGTTTGTATGAATAAAGATTTATTATATTATTTATTATTATATTAATCGTCTCGAAGGACCAGTCTGTCTCTGTACCATAATCACTACATATTACAAGACAAAGTCCTCCGCCGCGTTTGTCTGTCTGTCTGTTCGAGATAAACTCAAAGACGACTGCACCGATTTTCATGCTGTTTTGCTCACCTATGGATAGAGTGGTTCGCTAGTAATTTATAAAAATCAAAACCGGGAAAATGCGAGTCGGGCGTATCGAGGGTTCCGTACAAACCTGTAGGTATATATTACAAGCAAAAGTTGCGGTTTACGATTTATGACGTATTAAAAAGAACTACTTACTAGATCTCGTTCACACCAATTTTCGCTGGTAGTTTCCATGATAAAAGATAAAGATAAAAGATCATTTATTTGTCAAACATGCGTTTACATACACTGACTAATCAGACATGCAAGGTATTAAATAATAGTATTTTGTGAGCGTCCATGTTTTGCCAATAACGGCGTACCTACAAAATTTGTTGGTATAAAATTAGGTAGGCATTTAATTGCATTTACATATTGTAGTCATTTTAAATTTCATTACAAAATACACAAGAAATAAATAATAATTGATGTCAAGGCTTTATGGTATAAGTATATTATAGTCAATAAAAAAAAGTCTATTGATTTTAAATGGTAATATACATCATATATTTTTTTTAGTTTTTATCATTATCTTATTTTAGAAGTTACACGGGGGGGGGGACATTTTACCACTTTGGAAGTATCTGTCGCGCAGACTATTCAGTTTAGAAAAAATTATAGTAGAAACCTCAATATCATTTTCGAAGAACTATCCATATAATAATATATCCCACACGTATGGGTTTGATGAAAAAACAAATTTGAGTTTCAGTTCTAAGTATGGGGACCCCCAAAATGTATTGTTTTTTTTTTTCTATTTTTGAGTGAAAATCTTAATGCGGTTCACAAAATACATCTATTTACCAAGTTTCAATGGCATAGTTCTTATAGTTCCGGAGAAAAGTGGCTGTGACATACGGATGGATAGACAGACAGACAGACATGACGAATCTATAAGGGTTCCGATTTTCCCATTTGGCTACGGTCCCCTAAAAAGCGAAAACTTAACGATCAAACAGGGAAAGCATACTTTGTAAAGTGGTTTTCCAGTTTGGTTAGGACTTTACAGGCTTGAATCACCTGATTGAATGATAAAAAAGATTATTCCATGCTTTGGAAGGCACGTATAAGCGTGGTCCCGGCCCCCGAATAGTGGTCGCCAAATAAACCATGTCGGATGCCCTTGAGGCAGTTTAGAAACTCTGGCACTAGGGCGTGTCGGGTCGATAGACCTTACTAATCACAAGATAAGAAGAACAGCATCCATTTAGATTGGAAGCCGGCCCCAACATAGTTGGGGAAATGCTTAGCATTAATAGTATGAAACTCACATGTCTATAACTATTTTAAAATAAAACCCTTAATTTCCAATAGTAGCAGTGAAAAAGAAAGTTCCAGTCTTTAAAATACTTTTGAAATAAAACCATTTAAAGAACATTAAGAAATCTGAAAATCGTTTCAAATACCTTGAATTTAAAGAAAAAATATAAACCTTCACAGAAACATCATACGCTCAACTATAAACGTCTTTCACATCGTTCCAAAAAGTCTGCAAAAATCCAAGAAATTCATCGCAAACCGAATTTCCAAAAGAAAATGCACTGATCCTCGCAAACGCATTCCTACTCAAAGGTCGACCTCATATACCATTCCTTCATGAGCGTAAAGACAGGTTCGCTGTTCCCCAGCGCCACTAAACCTGGTATTACCCTGGGGTTCTAATAAACCTGTAGCGGTAAGGTAAATCTTTTTGCCGTACTCGTAAAAGTAGAATTTTACGATGCGTTTACCGCGTTTTGTGTAGGAGGTACAAACATAAGTGTGGGGACACACGTGCTGAAAATTCGTTGCGTAATATTACGCTAGAAATTTTGCTTTGATGTATTTGGGTGCTAGCGCCAAACTAATCAGTCAGGCAACTACTAGTCGTCCAGTATTTTGTTGAACTGGCACTATTTGGCGTAGTCGTGAGGCACACAATGATAAAGATTTAAAAATCGTAGTCTCACCAGTTTTATTTCTATATCAGTGTATGTAAAATTAAAAATGATAATATACTGTAAGTAGGTAGTAAATAACACTTTTACACGTCAATCTTTTTAGGTCATTTTAAACTAGATGAGGCCGGTGTTTCCTAGCTGACTGCTCTGAGATGAAACACCGAAACAAACTCAGAGATCTAAGTCTCTTTTTAAAGTCCATACAACAGTACTGGTCAAATCATATGGGGACCATGTAGGTTAATGTCTGAAGTGGTATTTTGAGGAAACTGCCTCACAGATTTGAGTGGACTTGTACAGACAGTGCAAGCATTTGCCAGTTATTGTGTAGCTCAAACTTAGAACTTTAAGGAACTCAAATTAATATGTTTCCCTTATCAAAACTTACCGAAAATAATCCGCTAATATTCATACGACTTTTTGCATATTTTTGACATGACATCTTTGCCAGATCTAATTTTGTTTATTGGTAATTTAAAAGCACCGCAGCAAAACACTCGATGTCTTTTTTGACATCACTCTTGGCAGATGTGTTACTTTGTTGTCATTTAAGAAAATGTTTTTTAGTGAGAATTTTATGGGCAGAACTAGACTAAAGCTAGGGAGGGTTGGATGAGAGATTATCTGGCTAGAAAGGAGTCACCTCTTTTGTAGCAATCACCTTTGCATTAACAGATAAATCAAAACCCGCCAAGTTTGAGTCGAACTCGCGCACGCAGGGTTCAGCACCATTTTCAATAATAAAGGCAAAAAATCATGTTATATTATGTGATATTTATTTTACTTTGTTTTTTAGTTTTTGTTGTTCTAGCTGTAACAGAAATACATCATCTTTGAAAATGTCAACTGTCTAACTGACTAACATGAGATACAGCTTGGTGACCGACGGACACACATACGGCCGGACAGCGGAAACTTATTAATAGGGTCCCTTTTTACCCTTAAGGTACGGAACTCTAAAAATAAAACCAGTAAAGTAATCGAAAATCTTCGAACAATTGCGTGAAAACTCGACGCTATTTCAGTAGGTGTGTAATACACTATGGAAAATCCCCGCGTACGCTGCGGGGTACAATTAACAGGGTTCTAGTAGTGATTATTTTTATTGATATTTTATGAATGCCAAAGTTCCCCCAGTATAATGGGTACTTGATGTTTGTGAATAGTTTTTCTAAGAATTTCTTTGTTTCCATGTAGACGTATTTCGAAGGTCACCTTTGAAATAAAAGTAGGCAATGAAAAATACTTCAATGTTTTTCGTGTGAAGGCTTTTTATTTTTATTAGAATACTATTTAGCCCTCAAAAGGCGTTGGGAAATTCAATTTCATTTATTAGTACTACTTCAGTAGGTAGGAATAGGAATACTAATAAACGAAATTGAATATTTGACGTCGACCTTTAAATCGTCTTGTGGTCTGAATTGTAGATGGAATAATGATTAGGTTTTGATTGTATTTGTTTGTTAGAAAATGGATGTCTTTGAATTTGTCATAAAATCTAGTACATTTTTAGTTAATAATCAAGCTTTTTTATGAACTGTAACAAAGATAATTTAATAAATCCTGAATTTTCTCGACACTGCGCCACTCTCCTCTTTTTGGGAGAATTATGTGCTAAATTTCAAGCCACCCTTTTTATAATGGGAAATCACCAAATGTCTGTTTCTGCTCTGGGCTGTGGACTCTTACTGACTGAAATCCACTCATGTTCCTCCAAGTTACTTTTGAGTTCCAACGTCGCGGAGACTCTTTCGAACAAATTTCGCAAGTTCAACCCACCCTGGGTTGTAATCAGCTTGATTCCTGCAGTGCTATTCTGTAACAACATTTTCGTGTCTCGACAGCGGAATCCGAGGTGAGTTTCAAATTCGTATAAATATAAGACCTTATGATGTGTGAAATAAAGTTCACTTTGTAAGCTTAGTCACTCAGGTGAAGTCGATATCGAAATGGTTATTTACAGAATAGATCTGTAATCTGTACTGCTAGAGTACAGATTACAGATGTTTCATTCTTCGATTTTTTGGTTCTTGGAAATTTTAGTTGCCACAGGATTTTCTTACGTCATCTTAGAGCAGTAGTTTCAGAACCATATCAGAGGCCCTTGAGGCGGTTTAGAAACTCAGACACTAGGGTGTTTGGGGTCGTTAGACCTTAGTACTCACAAGATACGAAGAAGAGCAAACTACGCAAAGTGAAGCGCCTGCTTAAATTCGAATATATCACCTACGTCACATCGTAAGTCAGAACCACATTGAAGAGCTGGGATCGCACAATTTGTTGAAGTTCTCAAAAGAGTCAAAGTGGCCCTGGAACGCAAAGGGCATTCGCAGGTACACGGGTACAGTGCCGGAGTTGCGGGACTATTCAAAAGAGATACCGCGGCTCCGGAACACAAAGGGCAACAAAGGAACATGGATGGGTTTTGGTCAGTAAAAGTCTGACACTCCCTCCCGCTCCGCCCAGAGCGGGAGAAGTCATTTGATGATTTCCCATCCCTACAAAAAAAAGGTACACGGGTGGGTTCTTGTTGGTGTGACACTCCCATCAGCTCTTGATAGAGTGAAAACAAGCCCGCCACACATACCCAACCACTGTCACTCCTGAAAACTAGAATCAACAGTGGCGACCACCAGAAAAACGCCGAGCTAATGAAGCCTGACGAGTCCCGGAGAAACGATTCAACTGTCTTGGATCCCGCAACAAAATTAATCAGAAAAGTACAGTGGAGAAGTAGGTAAAAATAAATATATTTCAAATTATATTTTAAACTAGCTGTCCCGCGCAACTTCGTCTGCGTCACATTTTCTAATAATGCTCTGCTTCTAAATAATATTACGACTATAAATTGAGATGTAAGCTACCCTATCTTTCAAATTGGATCAAACTGCACACGGTGTGTAAATTTGATTAAAATTGGTTAAGTAGTTTAGGAGTCCATCGCGGACAAACAACGTGACAAGTGATTTATATATATTAAGATAGAGTAAGTTTCCATACATATGGAAAAAAATAAATAAATGTATGGAAACTTACTCTACGTTTGATTTATTATTAGAATTGTACATCGAACAATTTCACAATATTACCAACAGCTTGATATATACTTACGTCTCATTCAACCATTATCAAAAATAAATGAATGGAAACAAAATTCCTATCTATAATCTCGCTTTGTCTTATAAAATAAAGATGATTGAATCAGCCAAGCAAACGGTCCCGTTAGCCCAATTAAGTTTTTATTGCGAAGCGTTAGGTAAGCACTTAGACATTTTATTGAAAATATTTCCTCTTCAAACAGTTTTCTGAACGGTCGATTTCTAATCAGAGAGTCGTTAGTCCAGCCTTCCGTGATGATGAAGAGAGAGTCTTTATGATTCAGAAAAACTGTTAAATCTTTCAAAATATACAGATGTGTTATTTTAGGGCATCAATGTGCCATTTTCATTGTTGGCGTTCTTACTAAGATGGTAAACGTGTGGTATTAAAAGTGTTATGAGTGGAAACGTACCTTTTTTAGGGTTCCAAAGCCAAATGGCAAAAAACGAAACCCTTATAGATTCGTCATGTCTGTCTGTCTGTCTGTCCGTCCGTATGTCACGGCCATTTTTTCCGAAACTATAAGATTTTTCATCAAACCCGTACGTGGGTATCTATGGACGTCACTATGTTGGACGAGTCTAAACGAAAGCATCTGAATCATTCTAAACTAATATTATAAAACTGAAGAATTTGTTTGTTTGCTTGAACGCGGTAATCTCAGGAACTACTGGTTCGATTCGAAAAATTATTTCACTGTTAGATAGTTCATTCGAGGAAAGCTATAGGCTATATATCATCACGTTAAGACATTGTGCGTATTGGAGCGGAGCATTAATGAAAATGTGACGCAGACGAAGTTGTGCGGAACAGGCTCCTTACCTAACCTCCACAACCCAATAGAAATCGCACACACCGACTTATGTAAAATTAACGACATACTAAAATAAATATAAGTCGAACTTAATGTTACTCCAAATAGATTACTTTTACATTAATTTTATTGGGCTACGTAGTTGAAGGTCATTGTAACTATGTAAAAAATCATCATCTGCCTAGCCTATTTCCAACTGTATTGGGATCGGCTTCTAGTCAAACCGGATTTAGCTGAACATAATTATTTTACGTAGAGCGGCTGCCTACCAGACCCCCACAACCCGTTAATTGGGTAACACGGTAGTTCTTGGGATTTACTCGCTTCTGACAATCCGTAACGACTGCCAAAGATCTACAAATGACAGCCGGGACCAACGGCTTTCCGAGGCACGGAAGAAACTCGGTATGTTAGGATGGTCACTCATCCAAAACCAACCTTGGCAAGCGTTGCTTAACCTGGAAGATCGACTTGTGCGGCTGTTAATGTTTAGCCACAAGCTCAGACGACCACTATATAAAAAAAACAACAGTCAAATGATTAAATTATGAGTTTGAAAAAAAAAAGTACAAAAGGAAGTCAATCTTGCTACTTGATGAAGAAGAGAGGTTTCTGTTAGCGTTCAGTCATTCGCATTTTTTCAAATCTTACAACTCTAGAAACAGGGCCGCTCTACCAATCATGAATTAATCAATTTGCGTGGACTAGCGAGAATTGAGTCCGGCGCTCGCCACTGCCGGTCTTCTCAGTAACAACGGACTCCCCGAGTTTATCAAAGAAGTTAGCCCCTGTATACAAACTGCTGTGAAAACTTTAATATCGCGATGCAGACCTCGGCCTGTGATTGGCTGACGATTCACGAAAGTGAGCGTGTCCGTTCCACTGAGTGAGCATACGTGAATCAATGGAACAATAGCTGCAATTAAATAAACAGTAGTTCTACGATGCAATCAATACATTCATTCGCAATTTTTTAATTTGAAATTAGATTTCAATATTGAGCATTCTTTTTAATAAGGTACGTTGAGTTATTGCAGGCAGCTTATAAAAAAAGACAAAAACGACAAAAAGTTCAAACGTGTATTATAGTGAGGTGTATTGTTCGATAGTATTACAAGAGTAAAAAATAAAAAATACAAGGCTTTAGTTATTCAGCCAGTACTTACTCGTGAATTCCTTCCGGGGTTATTGACATCTACAATAGACTTCTGTATTTCTTTTGCATTCAGCATTACCTTTGTTGCCCAGCTCTAATAAGAATCGATATTGGTTGTAGGATGTAATATTTTGATATATTCAGCACTAGCTGACCCGCGCAACTTCGTCTGCGTCACATTTTCCATTACTGCTTCGCTCTTATTTATCTTAGCGTGATAATATATAGCCTATAACCTTCCTCGATAAATGGGCTATCTAACGCTGAAATAATTTTTCAAATCGGACTTGTAGTTCCTGAGATTAGCGCGTTCAACCAAACAAACAAACTCTTCTGCTTTATAATATTAATTATAGACTAGCTGACCCGCGCAACTTCGTCTGCGCCACATTTTCCATTATTGCTCCTCTCCTTTTTGTCTTAGCGTGATGATATATAGCCTATAGCATTCCTCGATAAATGGGCTATCTAACACTGATAGAATTTTTCAAATCGGACCAGTACCTAGTTCCTGAGATTACCCCCTACATACAAACTTACAAACATACAAACTTACAAACAAATTTTACCTCTTTATAATATTAGTATAGATATAGGCTGATTATACCGTTTGTTTTTATTTTATCATGTTATTTATTCATTTGTACCGCGAACGAAGGATACATGATTATAACATAATTCGAATCATAATCATTATCATCATAGACATAGGTCTCCACTAAGCGTCGCCACAACGACCAGTTCTGTGCGTCTTGCATCCATCGGCTACCCGAGACCTTCACTAGATCATCGGTCTACCTTGTGGGAGGCCTTCCAACGTTGCATCTCCAGGTACGCCTTCGCAACTTTTCGGCCCCATCGACCACTATTCTGCGAGCAATGTGCCCTGCCCACTGCCACTTCGGCGATCCTTCGGGCTATGTCGGTAACCTTGGATCATCATTCCTGATTCGATCACGCAAAAAAAAACTCCCAGCATTGCCCTCTCCATTGCCCTTTGAGTGACTTTAAGAGTCCTATTACATTTTTTACGGAAATTCATGACTTTTGACGCTGTAATTTTCAGCAGCAGTAAGATATTTTAATTATTTGATCCTGAATAACGCCAGTCTCTTTTTTGTAAGTTAGAGTTACACATTTTCATTTTTCTTTTCGTGTAATTTACTATAAATATTTTACGAACTCAGTTTGCAAGAAAAAATATCGGCGATGGAACTTTGACCGTCAAATTCACATTGTTGCAATAAATTCTTTTAAAAGCTAAAATTACTAAAAGGTAAGTTGAATGTTTTACTTGTTTATTGGAGTTCTAGAATTTCTTTAAATTCCTTGAGTTTTCACGGAAAATAACGTAAAGAAAGCCTAATTTAAGCCAGAAATGTCTTGATTCAGCGTCCATTATATTCCATATAAAAACAATTTTAACAAATAAATTAATATGATATAAAATGTCAATCTACAATGAATACGTTTCATTAGTTTTTGTTTGTCAATATAATAAAACAAAATTACAAAAAATAAAATTAAAGTACTATATATTCTGCGTCAATTCAGCGCGCGCGCTCCTCAGTCTCGTGCGAGCGCCCAAATAAACTATAATCCTATTCAGACTCGTAAGTATCAAAATTGTTTCGCGGTCTATAGATGTACTCCCAACGCAGACCAACGTAACTTCGTCTATTGCAAACGAGCATTTACGATTCGTAATAGGACTCTTAAAGCCTGAGTAAAGTATGAGCATTGTTCATTTCATAAATCAAATTGTTCATTTATACTAGCTGATTCAATTTACCCATTTTGGTATGTGTCTCAGGAGACAATAATACGTAATTGGGTGAAAAAAATAGTATTCGTGACGGGAGGGTGATTTTGGGGGACTGTCTTCTTGTAAACGTTGACGTTCGAAAAGTGCTGGCACTCAGCCTAATTTGAATAAATTGACTTTTGATTTTGATTTATTACACAGTTTAAAATTTGAATGGATTAAAATTACTACCCGTTTGAATGTATTGTACATTCAAACGAGTAGTAATTTTAATCCAATATATAAAATTCTTCCGTTACTGATTGACTAACAAACAACGCATAACCTAAGCATAAGGTAGGAGTGCATAAGAGAGAATTTCCCGTAATTCCTACGGGAACAGGAAAGATCAAGATCTGCTAGTCTATTCTGTAAATAACCACTTCGATATCGACTTCACCTGAGTGACTAAGCTTACAAAGTGAACTTTATTTCACACATCATAAGGTCTTATATTTGTACGAATTTGAAACTCACCTCGGATTCCGCTGTCGAGACACGAAAATGTTGTTACAGAATAGCACTACTGCGCGTATGAAGTCATGGACTAAAGCTATTAACGTTATAAGTTACTAAATTCAAGTTATTAGAAACCAAATACTAACTTTAGTAAAACTCAAAATTTGTATTTTGACTTTTAATTTTTTGACTGTCTTGACTTTTTTTCCTTTATTATCAACTAGAGGCCACCCACGACTTCGTCCGCGTATAAATTCTCGTTATTCCCGTGTAAATCCCGATCCCTTGGGAACACCGGAATAAAAAGTAGCCTATGTGTTATTCTGGGTCTTCAGCAACCTACATACCAACTTACATTGTAATCGGTTCAGTAGTATTTGCGTGAAAGAGTAACAAACATCCATACATACTCACAAACTTTCGCATTTATAATATTATTAGTAGGATTAAACAAAAGAGTACAGGATTATTCGTATTTCATAGCAACCAAAAACCACTAAAGTGTAAACTTGTGCTATTATGAGTATTTAAATATTAAAAAAAAAAACACTTAAAACCAAATGCATACTATCATTACAACATAAAACTACAATTTATAAACGTTATTGTTGAAAACCAATAATAACATCAAAAACATACTATAATAATATGTCTTAAATGAGTTAACAAACTTTTCTAAGTAATCTTAATAATACTTCCATTTCACACTAGAAAAAGATTCTAAATACAAAATATCCAAAATAAAATGAGTCAACAAAAAAAAAAAAAACATTTAATCCTGACCGTACATTAATCTATGCAGCATAATTCCTTGCGTTCAGAGCATCGAAGCATGTCTTTCCTCATTTCACACTAGAAAAAGATTCTAAATACAAAATATCCAAAATAAAATGAGTCAACAAAAAAAAAATCATTTAATCCTGACCGTACATTAATCTATGCAGCATAATTCCTTGCGTTCAGAGCATCGAAGCATGTCTTTCCTCATTTCACACTAGAAAAAGATTCTAAATACAAAACATCCAAAATAAAATGAGTCAACAAAAAAAACAAAAAAACCTGACCGTACATTAATCTATGCAGCATAATTCCTTACGTTCAGAGCATCGAAGCATGTCTTTCCTCATTTCTACATGGACTTTCCCTTTCAAAATTATCGGAGCTATCTCTTCATTCTACTTACGATCTGGGAGCCGAGATTCTGCACATTTCACTGAACGCCACGCCGGCATTCCTACTGGATTTATTTTTTATTCATGGGTTTTTATCATGTATTGCTACCGAATGAAATGCAACGGTTTAGTCGGAAAAACATCATATTTATTAGTTTATTATTTTAGCATAATATATATGTATTTTATTAGTATCGTTATGATATTATTTGTGTAATGAATTGTATTGAAATGATTCAATTTAAATGTTTTTATTTTTTATCATTTGTTGTTGTACACCTATCACAATGTAGTCTTTTTAACCCAAAGGTTGACTGGTAGAGAATGCATTGTTGCATTAAGTCCGCCCATATAACACTATTTTGCTTTAAGTTTAAATAAATAAATTAATAAAACGGACATTTTTAGGGTTCTTATCGGAGCTTTAGAAATAAATACCCTAATAATAATATTAGGGTATTTATTTCTAAATCTCCGCCATCCGTCCGTCAGACTATCTCATAAGCCGTTATAGGCAGACGGAAGAAATGTTCACACAATGTGTATTTCTGTTGCCGCTGTAACAAATATAATAAAAATTATTTATTAATGAAAGGGCTGTACAAGAAACATGTTTTGATTAAATTATAGTAGGGAACCTTTAGTAGTCTTTCTCATCTTTACTGTTTAAAATGTGACGCAGACGAAGTTGCGCAGGTCAGCTAGACCCGCGCAACTTCGTCTGCGTCACATTTTCCGCTCTTAAATAATATTGCAACAAAAAAATTAGATGTAAGCTACCCTATCTTTCAAGTTGGATCAAACTGCACACGGTGTGCAAATTTGATTAAAATCGGTTAAGTAGTTTAGGAGTCTATCGCGGACAAACAACGTGAGACGTGATTTATATTTATTAAGATTAAGATTACGCACTTTTTCTTGATGAAACAACAAACTCAGGGGTCAAAGAATCTTTTTCAGTTCACGCGAAAAAACAAAACCATGTGAACAACAATTTCATAACATATAGGTAGATATTTTTTATTCAAGACTAGCTGACCCGCGCTACTTCATCTGTGTCATATTTTTCATTAATCTTCCATTAAGCTTATAACCTTCCTCGATAAATGGTCTATCCAACACTATAGTAATTGTTCAATTCGAACCAGTAGTTTCTGAGATTAGCACGTTAAACCAAATAAAAAAAAACTTCAGCTTTATGACAATAATTTAAGTATAGATGGTATATTATAGAATTTATCCGAGATATAAGAAAATAAACGAAAAACATTCCTGCTAAGTTAGCTAAATGAGTTCTCAGAATCAACTAACGAAATATACCCCGAAAAAATAACACTTGCCTGAAGTAATAAAATCAAACCTGTAATAATTTTCGCCATGTTTGAATATCTTCTTCCCATATCCTAACTAGTTAATATTTTAAATGCGAACGTGAGTTTGTTTGTTGACTCTTCACGGCTGTACAGATATTCAATAAACTTGGCACACGGGTAGTAAATGTCTTGGATGAGTATGAGATGTTATTACTGTTGATAGGCACACGTTCCACCATATCCTCTTATAGTAAGCGATGATTTAGTCGAAGATGGATAGAACGCTTGCCCAGAAGTAAACTATTCACTTTTGACTTAAAGACTCCCATGTTCTAGCTATCAGGAAACACACACTCCGGCAGGGAGTTCCACTCCTTTGCTGTACGCAATATGAATGTGTTCCCAAAAAGTTTTGTGCGTGTGGGTGGGATGTCCACCATGTACCTACCGGTGGCGCATCGCCGTTCGTCTTGTGGTCCGATGATGGAACGGGCTTGGCGGAATTAAATTATGCAATTCCGTCGCACATTCCCTAAAATGCAATCGGTAGAAAACTGTCAGGCTAGCAACTCGGCGTCGATGCTCAAGACTTTGGAGCTTCGACTCGACGAGCTTATGTCCCAATGTCTTTAAAAGTTTATATAGTATACATAGGATGGTTTTGATCTCGGAAGTATTTTTCCTTGGGATTATAGAATAGAACCGACGATGACGTACAGGACCGGTTGATGTGGTGACACTGGGGGTTGCCTTTGTCTTTCATCTAATATTGTGTAGATGATGAATAGAATAAGAAAACTATTTAATAGTAAAATAAAATTAATTTATTTCAGGCAATATATTGTAATAAATATGTTTTATTGTGGGTGTTAAGATAGGCTTGTGTTCTCCTAATAAAAAAAATAAACTATGATTCAATTTCGGGCGCCGTGGAGACCACTTCAAAATAAATTATGCCGGAAAGTATCTATCGGAAGAGTTTGAACATTTAATCTGCCGGTGGGTAGCTGAATAGAAAAATAAAACAAATTAAACTCTTTTGTCTTTCTCTATTCATAAGCCAGTAGCTTCCTAATTACAGGGCTTTGTAAGATTTAAAACTAATCTTATAGTAAAAGTCACTTAAAGTTTTAGACTAGATATTATTGATTAGGGATAATAATTACTAAGGATAGTATTGAATATGGATACTATTGCATCTTCATGTAAATGTTATTGAAAATAAATTTAAATTACATACCAGATTACTATTTATAAAAACAAAATTATTAAGTTAACCACAGGTGAGTTTCCTCTTGGCATGACAGCACGGTTCAGTTCATGTCATGAAAAATCCACAGGAAGAAAGAGTCTCCTGTTGGCATGACAGCACGTCTCCGTTCATGTCATGAAAAATCCAGTAGAAAAACCAGTCCATAAAAAAGGAAAACCGAAGGAAAAGAAAACGTAGGAAACGCCAAACAAATGTGCTGGCTGAAACAAAAATACCAGATTAGCCACCAGAAGATCACCAATATAAAAACACGTGGCTACGTGCGCTTTTTGTACAAAAACTTACCGTTTCCTTATAAAATCGTCACGCAATCACCACGCGCCTCCATATAGGGGTTGTGTGCGTTGTATTAAAGACAACAATATCTGAAAATAACAATTTAATTCGTAATATACCCGTTGGGGTTAGGAACAAGACATTTCGTCTAGAAGAATTCTATCTTACCACAAATTACGGCAATTTCTCCATAGCGTCATCCTGGGTAGCTTGTTTAAGCTTATTGGACGTTAAACTGTCCCAAAATAAACAGGATTCCATAAGATTAATTAAAATTTTGAAAACATGACATCTTAATACAAGGGCAGGTCGGAAAGTGAAACGTCAAACGATTATGATTTATACGTCAGTGCAAACGATACGACTCGCATACCACAGATTATAGAATAAAAACTAGAGATGTGCGTTTGGAAATCGACTAAAAAACGCGGAAGCATGTGACGAGACAAAAAGGCTCGTTACAATACCCATACGGAGAAAGATTCAAAATAAAAATTTCACATGAAAGAATCCATTACTAAAAATCGGACGGTATGTCTTTATTTCCATGGAAGATGGGTAGGCCTTTATTGTGGGACGCTACTTGTGTCGATACTCTTGCGCCATCCCATCTTCCTAGCTGGTCGCGCTGTGCTGGTTCTGCCGCTTCGGCAATAGAAAGATTGATTCAAGAGGAAGGGTTATATTTATAATTCGCCCCAAAATTCGTTCGGAAAAGGGAAGTATGGGATATACACGCACGAACTCGTGAGCAAAAGTTGGTAGACAGATATATAAAGGAAGGTACATTTCTGACATTAAAGTATGAGCGAGCGCAGGAAATAAAATGCATCTCTGAAAGGTCAAGCTTCGCAGCTTAGTCAACGCCAGACGGTTGTACTTAGAATATGGTTTATGCATGTATGGTTGGAGTTTGATATATTATGTATAGGTTTAGCCACGTGAGAGATTTTGGTTCGGGACGTGTTTTGCAGTGGTGTTTTCTCTAGAATAACATTACTTCGATTCTTGAAGTTTAGAGATGTGATGGACGATGTCTTTGCTTAGTTAGAAAGAAAAGAAAAGAAAGAAAATTGTGTTTATTGGCATTATTCAAAAAACGATCTGTAACGATTTTTTCCATGAAAAAACGTTCTCACCTGCAACCGGGTCATATTTTGCAAGTAGCATAACATTATATTTACCGAGGTGTGATTTGGTCAACAGCTCAATCGTGCCCACGATGTAATTATGTCGCAGTAAGATAGATAAAGCCGTAATATAGTTACATCCCTAGGGATATAATTATATACCCTAACGTAGTTATACGAAAGCGGTTCTTTACTATCTCACTAGGAATATAGTTATAAAACCGTCGAAGTTTAGTGATATACTTATATTACTAGACTAAGTTCAGTGTTATAAATATATTAGGGTTTGTCTCAAAAAAAGTCATATTGTATCATAAATTGTCATCATATTGTAGTCTATTAAAGCTTATTAAAATTTATTGTCAAATTTTTTTTGAAAAAATTCAAAAATTTCAAAAGTGTGCCACTTTTTTGAGACAGACCCATTACTTGATTAAGTTTAGTGAAATAGAAATCTACCATAATTATATAATTAAATAAAACAATTTTTTTTTGGTTTTGTCTTTATTAATAAATGAACTTTATAAATTAACCTTGGCCACCAAAGCGCGACAATTTTTGGCATATTTCTCTCAGTGACCAGTTTCAAAGTAAGAGTAAGAGCTCCCCACTCTTACTCTTACTTTGAATGATCCTTAAACACAACGAACCCCTCCTCCGCCGCGGGGGAGGCGGCGCGCCGCCTGCGCCACACACTCCGAGCTATTTCACTAAACTTAATCTAGTAATATAAACTGTATATCACTAAACTTCGATGGTTTTATAACTATATTCCTAGTGAGATAGTAAAGAATCGCTTTCGTGTAACTATGTTACGGTATATAATTATATCCCTAGGGATATAACTATATTACGGCTTTATCTATCTTACTGCGACAATTACACTTTCATGTGAGTTGCTTACAGAGAAAAGCGCGACCGTGAACTATCAGTCTAGCTTAAGGTTACCTTTTTTTTAGGGATGGGAAATCATGAAATGACTTTCCCCGCTCTGGGTGGAGCGGGAGCGAGTGTCAGACTTCTACTGACTAAAACCCATCTTTGTTTCTTCATTGCCCTTTGTGTTCCGGAGCCGCGGTATCTGTTTCGAATAATCCCGCAACTCCGGCAGGCGTCGGCCCTGTCGGGCCCCTCTGTGTGCTGACTCTCTTTGAGACGCGCGTGGAACACGAACGTCATAAGACGGATGGACGGCGAGCCACCCATAGCTCACCGTCCAAAGGCCCGCGCCCACGGTGCCGGAGGTCACCAGGTGGCCTCCGTCGCCCGCGGCGTCTACCACGGCGGCCGGGACGAGAGGTTCTCTCCCTCTCCCAATCCGCCACCTCCCTCGCTACCAAGCTTAAGAGTACCCACAATTCACTACAGGCTCACTTTACCTTCAAATTTTGTACAAAATAGAACAGTAAAACAAAAGAATTTTGTAGCTGTTCACTTAATAATAATTGCGCATAATATTTTTAAGAATTATTTTTGTAAGTTATTAGTATAGGTCTTCATCTATCCATATAACTTTTGAAATAACTACAGTATCGAATTCAAAACAAGCACGAAAACATAATATCTAACGATATAAACCTAAAACGACATAAATATTTATGTAAATAGCAACACCCGTTCACAACCGATGCAACACTAAAGTTGAGATAAAACCCGACGCAGCATTTGTGCCGTACGCGAAGTTGTACGAATTAATATTACGTTAAACTTTGTTCACAATACAGGGGGACTGGTTCAACGAGGGTTATATTGATATAGATGAAGGTATTTATTTCATACCTAGTCATAGTAGATGTTCGCAGATATCAGCTACTACTACACCTAGTTTCGCAGTACGATTCTGTAAACCTCTTACCTTGGAAGTTTAGGTGAAGTGAAGATGTTCGCAGATATCAGCTACTACCACATCTAGTTTCGCAGTGCGATTCTGTAAACCTCTAACCGTGGCAGCTTAGGTGAAGTGAAGATGTTCGCATATATCAGCTGCTACCACATCTAGTTTCGCAGTGCGATTCTGTAAACCTCTTACCGTGGAAACTTAGGTGAAGACGATGAAGTGAGCTGTCAATCTTTACAAACAAAACCAAAGACAGTTCACTTTTAGACAGTTTACACAGTGAAATACTGACAGAATAAACCAGCAGCAATTAAGTAGTGTTACAATGGTTTCAGTTTGAACAATATGATTTGTGGTTGCTACGTTTATTTTTTTTGATGTAGGAAACCAAATCAATATATTCTGTAACGCTTTTCATTATACAATTTTGATACTGTATATGTTTAGTTTAAATACTTGTAAGTATACGTATCTAGAGACCTGAGAGATTTTTAAGCAACGTTATAAATTTCAAAACAACAAAGTAGGTATGTTACATTTTTTCATTACATGTTTATAAAAAAAATCCGTTACTGACATATTGATTGTGTGACAAAGGGAATGACAGAAGACGCACAAACGAAACTATTGGTCTCAGAAAGCTGGATTTAAGCACAAAGTTTACCAACACTCTGTAAGGGGAAATTATTTCCCAAAATTCCTATGGCAAAGTGATAAAACGGGAAGTTGCGGCCAAAAAGCTAGTTCAGTATAATTAGTTTCTTAAGCATAAATACCTACTCAAACCACCCTGTATATCGGCCATAAGTAAATACTATGCAGCATGGTTAATGTTATAGTTAGAATTAACTTTGTTTTGATAACGTCGAAGTTCATTATGGCGGCCAGTGGAGGCTGCGGGCGCTTCACTGTTTCCGCATAATTCAAGCATGTTTATGCATATATTATTATAGTTAACATTATTTATATTATAATAGACCTATTTATTAAGTTTATGGACAACTTGTCAATAAAATTTTACAATGATAAGAAACTTAGTTTTTATACAATGCGAATTATCGGGGTGACCGATGTGGTCCACGAATTCAAGGTTGCTCAGCGTGCAATGGAGAGAGTTCGCGGTTTCTTTGGTGGTTGGTCGCTATGTTGAACGCAAGACATCATATCATGTTCTTTTTTATAAGTAGTTAGTTTATGACAGGTTACATTGTGTTCATATAATATTGTTTTTATTTTTATATTAATTTTTATTTATCTGACTCTGTGGGTTGTTGGCATTGATATATAAAAACCCTTAAAAAAAAGGTTTTTTTTTATATATCAGTGGTTGTAGGTCAATCTTTCTACAAACGTCAACACTTGCTTGAGTGTTTTTTGTTTTATAGTGTCATAGTGTGCTAGCTTTTAATTTTTTTGTTTTGTGTCATGTATTAATTACTTTGCATTCTAGTCATTGTATAAATTCTAGTTCCTGACATGTAACAGACAGATGTGTTGCTGGGGAGTTTGTTGGCCACTTCTTCTCCACACCTAAAACACTAGGAAGTGGTGACGGGCGGGTTTTGGGGGACTATCTTTTGTAGAACTTGACGTTCAAAGAGTGCTAGTTCTCAGCCTAATTTGAGTAAACGACTTTTGAATTTTGAATTTTGGATAAAATTTGCAATGAAGTCATTAGCCAGAGAACTAAATTCGGAAAATCATGTCTTGAAATTCATGCTCCTAAGGATATAGCAGTTTTGTAAACAGTATTGAAATAAATTAAGTCTACCCTGAAAATTCTACATACGCAATGTAGATTTTCCAGGGTAAGGTGGGCGCTATCATTTGGCCATAAGTTCTCTTAAGTCGACCTTAAATTTTAATTACCTCTACTTCTATTTCCATTAAACTCATAAAAAATTGTTCATTACGGACAAAATTGTCCCAGAGCAATTTCGCAAAAGCAGCTCCACAGCCTACTCCATAATAACGATAAAGCTAATGGTTAAACTGCCGATCGGGCACCGATTAGTTACACTGTGGCTAAACTGTGACTTTATCCGTATTGTGTTAGTTTAGCGAATTAGCTTTGTTTTGATTACAATATTTGCAAGTTAATTGTATGCGTGAACATTTTGAGCCGTGGGCGCTTATCTGTTTCTGCATTATTCATTGAACCTTCCTACTATATCGAAGTTTAGCTGTTCTGGAATATCAGCTGTTTGTTATGATTTATGGCCATGTTGCTTCAAGTGGGATAAGTTTGTTGATTATTGTTAAAGAATACACAAAGAACTCGCTTCCCAATAACAGCCGTAGGCAACACAGCAATCTTTGCCGAAGTCGCCTGTGAATGAGTCACAATCTTCACATACTGAGATATCATCGCGCCTCCAAAAGCACGCTCTGATATTGGTGCTAGGGTTAGGGACGTAAGAAGCCAAGAAATTTAGATGCGGTCTTGGCAAGGGCCAAGTTTTTCCCAGTTACTGGGATGTGGAGCTCATATACATAACAAACATAAAAAAATATAATAAGGATTCGCACACGAAGGGTTCCGTTCCATACGCCATTAAAACCACATTTCTAATGCTTGTGCTTTTGTTTTTAATTTAATTAAATTTTATATTTGTTATTAGAGTGGCAATGGAACTACGTATTCTGCTACAATTTCAATAGGTAGAACTATTACAGTTCTTGGGATACAGCCCGCAGACAGACAGACGGACGGATAGCGGAGACTTAGAATGGGGTCCGTTGGTTACCCCTCTTTTTTTAGAGATGGGAAATCATCAAATGACTTCCTCCGCTCTGGGCGGAGCGGGAGGGAGTGTCAGACTCTTACTGACTAAAACCCATCCATGTTGCTTCAGTGCCCTTTGTGTTCCGGAGCCGCGGTATCTCTTTCGAATAGTCCCGCGACTCTGACAGGCGTCGGCCCTTTCGGGCCCCTTTGTGTGCTGACTCTCTTTGAGGCGCACGTGGAACACGAACGTGACATCGACACGGCCTGTCGTCAGATGACGGACGGACGGCGAGCTGCCCATAGTTCACTGTCCACAGGCCCGCGCCTAATGGTGGCCGGAGGTGACCAGGTGGCCTCCGACGCCCGCGGCGTCTACACGGCGGCCGGGACGAGAGGTTCTCTCCCTCTCCCACTCCGCCACCTCCTTCGCTAGCATGACTGCTTCGCAGAAGGATGTCACGGCGTCCCATTCCATTTCGCTCTGGACCATGGCTTGGACAAGGCTCGGACGCGAGAGGTCGCCGCCTATCGCCGCTTCGGACAAGGCGGTGCTCCACCCAAGCGGGGCACACCTGCACAGTGTGCTCCACCGTGTCCTCCGGTCGATCTTCGCAGTCCGTTGGTTACCCCTCGGGTACGGAACCCTAGTAAGAGATAGACCAAAAATAAATTCTTCGAAATGGTAAACAAGTTACACTGCCAAATGTCTATAGATACAGAATACCTCCCCAGAGTGCCAATTCTAATAACTTTCACATTCGTATCTCAATCGCAATCTGACAAAAATGTATGAAAATTAAGGCTTTTTTGACAGTTTGCGATTGACATGCGAATGCGAAAGTTTTTTTTTTAATATTGATAGGCATACGTTTGACCGCTATCTCGCCTGATGTTAAGCGATGATGCGGTCTAAGGTGGAGCACGCTTGCCTAGAAGTAACCTATTCACTCTTGACTTAAAGACTCCCAGGTTGTAGCTATCAGGAAACACTAAGTTGTTTAAAACTTAGTAGAATTGGCCCTCTGAATATCTCACGGCCTCAATGTCCATGAAAAAAAGATCTTCACGAAAGTTTCACTTAACTAAAACTTCACAACATTACCATCATTCTTTACGAACAACTAAGTAATTACCGTAATATATCTTAAAGGAAAGTCAAAAGTTTCGTTCAAGAACTACTTTGAATGTAAACAGTTTTGGAATTGAAATAAAAGAGTTTTGCAGGCTTCTTTACTGTAGTAACCTTCTTTAGAGCAGTTTCTTTAGAGGTTGTGTGTTACACCGTACAGGTAAAAGGCAATTTCATTTCAAAATCTTTTTTTTTTCATTTATAAATACAGTTTGTTATTATAAAAGTTGATCATGCCGTTTTGGAGGCGCTCAGTAACAAACACTGTGACACGAGATTTTTATAATTTAGAAGATTATAAGCGTACCTATCCTGTGCCCTGTTACAACGGAGCGAGGTAGCGGAGCGGAGAAACGGAGAAAATTATTCAACGGAATTGCATAAAAACTCCTGATGAATTGCATAAAATTTTCATTGACGCACCATGAGAGTCACTGATATTTTGATAGTTATATGTATGTATGATTGGCATTGTTGGTTAATATTTTTTGATATTTATATGTATATTGTATGATTGGTTAATATTTCTCCGTTTCTCCACTCCACTGCGTCGCTCCGCTGTAATGGACAGGCAACCTAAAGCTGTAGAATTTGTTAGTTTAATTGAACGCGCTATTCTCAGGACTACTGGTTCGCATTGGAAAATTCTTATAGTGTTAAAATGGATAGCCATAAAATGGATGGCTATAAATCATTACGCTAAGACCAGTAGTAGCAGAGTTGAAAGATAAAGCAGACGAAGTGGCACAGGTCAGCTAGTTATTGGTACACGTCGGTGTGACAACGGCCCAACTATTCAGGTTGCAACGGTCCAGCTTGATCGCGTAAGACTTGAACGAACTCCGCGCCCGCCTTCCACACCAACTACTTATACTTTCATGTTTATTTTAGTTCAAAATTAATGTTTTCACCTATTTAAATTACACGTTTTAGGGTTCCGTACCCAAAGAGTAAAAACGGGACCCTATTACTAAGACTTCGCTGTCTGTCTGTTGATAGCTAGACAGCTGAAGTTTTCACAGATGATGTATTTCTTTTGCCGCTAAAACAACAAATACCTACTAAAAAGAGAATAAAATAAATCTTTAAGGGGGCTCCCATCCAACAAACTTGTTTTTGTTTGCCGTTTTTATAGATAATGGTACGGAACCCTTCGTGCGCTAGGCCGACTCGCACTTGGCCAGTTTTTATTATTTCATTTATTTAAGAGGAGCTCGTGGCTAAACAATAACAGCCGCACGGGTCGATCTTCAAGGTTAAGCAACGCTTGCCAAGGTTGGTCTGTGGATGGGTGACCATCTTTACATATCGAGGTTCTTCCGTGCCTCAGAAAGCACGTTAAGCCGTTGGTCCCGGCTGTCATTTGTAGATCTTTGGCGGTCGTTACGGATTGTCAGAAGCCAGTAAATCTGACTCCAGTCTTGCCAAGGAGAACCGTTTTACCCAGTTAATGGGTTGTGGAGGTCTGGGAGGCAGCCGCTCCACGTAAAATACTGGTTTTCAGCTAAATCTGGTATTACTGGAAGCCGACCCCAATGTATTTGGGAAATGGCTAGGCAAATAAGTTTTTGCTTCATGTGACATATCAAATGAAAGGACTTACGGTGGGGGGAGTTCATTATATTTCATTTTTATAAGATTTTGAAATAAATCGTTTTGAAGTTATTCAAGACAGCCTAAAAATGACTATTACTCCCTTATCTGCCTATAAGAAGACGATATGTTAAAATAAAACGTTACAAAAATTAAATTAGTTGGGAGAGCCTTTGGCATGCAAGTCCGACTCGCACTTGGCCAACTTTTAGAATCTCAACTTTGGTGGCTTTTTATAAATAGGTAGGTTGGTGCTATAGTTTGATTCTTGCAGTGATGGTGGCCATTGGAATCGTTTTAGTAAGGTAAGAATCTTGCTCTAAATACGGATAATCAGGATTTAAGTAAGCGTAAAAAAAATATTGCTGTTCTTCAACCTTTTCATCCTCTTTTTTTTTTTTAGGGATGGGAAATCATCCAATGACTCCTCCCGCTCTGGGTGTAGCGGGAGGGAGTGTCAGACTTCTACTGACTAAAACCCATCCATGTTCCTTCATTGCCCTTTGTGTTCCGGAGCCACGGTGTCTCTTGCGAATAATCCCGCGACTCCGGCAGGCGTCGGCCCTTTCGGGCCCCTCTGAACCTTTTCATCCTAAACTAAACTTAGGACAAACAGTTTTCTAAATCTTTTTAGGGTTCCGTTTCCAAAAGGTAACAAACGAACCCTATTACTAAGCCTCCGCTGTCCGTCCGTCCGTCTGTCTGCCAGCGGACTGTATCTCAAGAACCATAATAGGTGGATAGTTAAAATTTTCACATAAATGAAATTGTATTTCTACTGTCGCTATAACAACAAATAATAAAAATTAACATTTATGGTACGAAACCCTTCGTGTGCGAGTCCGACTCGCCCTTGGCCGGTTTTTTTTTTGTTATTCACCAAAAAATAACGATTTATGAGCGACGTCACACGCCATTTGTGCTGTCTCTGTTTATCACAGATTTTAAAACGCTGAAGAACCGCCATTTTTTGAATTTTTTAAGTAATATATTTGAACTGCATCATGTCTGGTCTCTAGGTTTTGTGAAATTAAAAAAGGTAATCCAGTAAAAAAACCTATTGAATCTTCTATAATATAAAAATGAATCGCTGAATGTGTTGCTAAGCGCAAATGTCGAGAACGGCTGAACCGATTTCGCTAATTCTTTTTTGTTGTGTTTCTTATTACCAGTAGAAGGCTTTTATGTTAAAAAAAAGAAAGTTGCCTGTTGACGGGAGCGGGGGACAGCTTTTTATAAAAAAAACTAACTGTTGCCCGCATTTTCGGGAGTTTTGAGAAATCTCTTAGTACGGCTCTTCAATCCCAAAGGAACCTTTATTATGCCAAGTTTCAGCCTTCTGCAAACAATAGTTTCGGCTGCGCGTTGTCTGTCAGTCAAACACTCACTCAGTAACGAAAAAATGTTATGTATTATGATTGTACTGCTTTTTGCTCACAATAGGGTATATGCATGAAAAAAGTATTTCTGATCTGAACAGTTTATCTAAAAGTATTGGAAAATATAACACTAACTGTGAAATTAGAATCTAAATTGTTCGAAAAACGAACGAGATACAATTATTCTAAACAAATATATCTGTCCCTCTCGCGAAAACGCTTTTTTCTATGGCAGCTGTATAGTCGTCGTGTAATTTGACGTCACATTACGTATCGGACTTCTCTTTCTAACTGTAGTCTTTGAAGCTTTATAACTTAGTAAATGATAAAGGTATTTAAAAAATAATTTCATGATTGTTTACTAGAGCTAATAAATATTTTATTTAGCAAATAAAAAAATCGCATGCATATTCCCTATTGCTTTAGTTTCTCGCATACCTTGAACTGCCCTGAACGTTTGTCCATAGTAACAAAACTTACTCTTTATTTGTCCTTACCCAAAACAAACCCCTATAATATTGCACTGGACCCAAGGTCAAAGTTAACACTAAAATATTGCTAAAACGTGCCAAACCCTATTACAGTAAAGGTCAGCTAAAGTTGTACAAACAAGTATAAAAACGGATAAAATATCACCAAAGAATTTTGACTGAAAAGACTATACAAGGTTTGAACAAAAAATTATTCGACTTTTTAGCTATTTTCGCATCCATAACACTGTTTCCTACTAAAAATATATGTTTATGTGGAAATGTGTGAGTCAGGATGTTTTTACATCACGTCTCTACAATTTCAATGGAATGAGACACTGTTGATAGGTAGGTACGCGTTTGAAAGAAAAGAAAAAAAGAAAATTCATTTACTCCGCCAGAAGCGACACACGAAAACAATATTATAAATTACCACCCACTTGACCTTTGAATTTGACCACTATCTCATTTGATAATAAGCGATAATGCAGTCTAAAATGGAGCAGACTTGCAGAAGTAACCTGTTCACTCTTTACCTAAAGACTACCAGGTTGTAGCTTTCAGGAAACAGCCACCGGCAGGTAAGTCCACTCCTTTGACCATGGTTTTTTTTTTTAAACTTTGCTGCTTTTAATCCAAATAAGTGACACGTTACTTGGTGTCAAGCGATGCTGTGTTGTACGGTGGAGAATTTTTACCTAGTAGTATCCGTCTAATGCTTGACTTAAGGCGAGGTTGCAGTACTGTGTGTTTTGACGAACAACAGCGACTGTCCGGCGAGCGAAATAATGCTTAAATTTTGATTGTTTTTTCTTCTTGGTGAAAACTGATACAGAAATAATACAATTTGGTTTCAACATTTACTTCAAAATAAAAAGCTCTATCTATTGATATAACTTTTATATATATTCGTGATAAAATATCTTAGCAGTACACGCTTAAAACTGTAATTTAGTGTCATGTTTGATAGAAAAAAGTATCGAGCCAATCATTCTAAATCGCGTTTCTATCTTTACGATGTTCAATTTTTATGTAATGATTTTCATTTATTAAAACACTCATAATTAATTTGATTTTCTTAAAAAGTACTGCAACCCCGCCTTAAGATCAGTAGCTGATGCTCGCGGCTTGTCCCGCTTGACAAATTATATACTAAAACCTTTCTCGAGAACCACTCTATCCATTGTGAAAACAGCATGAAAATTGGTGCATTCGTTTTTGAGTTTATCGCGGACAGCCATAAAATCGCGGCGGAGGGCTTTGTTTTTAACCGACTTTCCAAAAAGGAGGAGGTTCTCA
This sequence comes from Ceramica pisi, assembly GCA_963859965.1. NCBI lineage: Eukaryota > Metazoa > Arthropoda > Insecta > Lepidoptera > Noctuidae > Ceramica > Ceramica pisi. The sequence continues at coordinate 21,856,815 of OY982541.1, read as the reverse complement.
ATTCGGATGTTTGAATTTTTTTTTTTTATGTTTGTTCGGGCATAACTCCGTCGCTTGCCAACCGATTTTAAAAATGACTTTTTTGTTGGAAAGGGAATACTTCCCAAATGGTCCCATGATAAGGAAACCAGGATTTGATGATGGCATCCCAGAGAAGTCGAGGGGAACTTTCGAAAATCGTATGGGCAACTAGTGCGTTTGTATTTTGCTTTCCTGCGATTTTGTAGTGGTGTTTTAGGTGTGGGGTACCACAAAAAAGTTAAAAATAAAAAACTTTTTACAAAAAAATACAACCGTCTTCCAAAAAAAAAAAACACTACAAAGTAAAAATTAACTTTAATTTCGGAACTCGGTGTTTTTGTTAATTTGTTCGTTTTTATAATAAAGTGATAGTGAAGGGTAGACCACGATCTGGATTAGAACATAGGGTAGATACTAAAATTGAATAGAGTCACTTAAAATGGATCTTTTCTTTTCGAACTATGATTATTTATTTTAAAACTTGGTGCTTGTTTCCGTCTGTATTTACGAAAATACAGACAGAAACAAACACCAAGTTTATACAAAGACGGTATTTTGCCGATATTACAGAATATGCGCAAAATAACGTCTTTGTATAAATATTGCTTTCTGCCTAATTGAAATAAATAAATTCGATTTTGTGATACTTTTCCGATACCACATACCTGTGTATTAATATCCGAAGCACCGCGTATATCCGCAGCCCAAACCTAGCCACAGCATACAAAAGACAGCCACCCAGTCCCCACTAAATCTAAGGCTTGCGCCAAATCAAGCGTCTGTCAGCTAATAACAATAACTGTGTCGCAGCCGCCCTGGACGCCGCGAGGATTAACGATAGCCGTTTGTTTTGCGCAGGTGCCTGCGATAGGATTACTTGCGGTCAAGCTGCGCCCAAACAAACGCGGATGTGGAAAGGGACTTAGGTAGTGGGTGTGGTAACGTGAAATTGGGATTATAATTTTTTTGGGTCTTTATTGCGATACCTGCGCAACTCTGCTGAAGTGAAGATTGTTGGAATCGATGCGAGACGCACTGGATCAGTCAAAATTTAGGGCGGCCTATAGCCAGCTTTCAGCTAAAATTATGATGATAATTTAACCTACCGGAAATAATATTCTTAGAAAAACTAAAGAAAGTATTTTCATTAGTTTTTTATTAGGCTTTATACAGCTTTGTTTCAGACAGTTCTTGTCTTAGAGCCGCGGTTTCTAAATGGAGTATTAGTTGTTCAAAACTTATCAAACCATGCTTTAATCCTTTTTTTCAGTTTGACAGATTTTCATGTTAATGTACACAAAGCTCTTAGCTCGAATTGTTCGGAATTTAAAATAAATCGTAACAAACATAGAAATAAAGTATAAAATCAATTGCGTCAGGTGGAATCAGTGGTTCCACCGCCGTATCTAATCGGTTAAACTAGGCGTAACTAATCCTCTACATTCCTGTCATTTGGAAAAAAGCCCAGAAGACCGGCAGCATCGCGACTTTGAACAGCGATGCTTAGAGTGAAGCCAAACGAGCGTAATTTTGTCAGTTGTGAGATGCGTAAAATGAGTCGGCGGAAATGTTGCATTCGGTTTCATACTGAGTCCTGTAGTGCTATTCTGTAACAATATTTTCGTGTCTCGACAGCGAAATCCGAGGTGAGTATCAAACTCGAATAAACATGACACCTTTATGTTAAGTGCAATAAAACTCAGTTGATTCTCGATATCGAAATAGTTATTTACAGGAAAAACTAGCTGTTTATGCCACACGGTGACGCAAATTGAGTTGGACTTTAGTATGCAACCGAATTCGGCCGACTCATTTTACGCAACTCACAACTGACAAAATTACGTTCATTTGATCTCACCCTTAATTTTTTACATAAGATATTTTTTTCAGATTTTGAGAAGTTATAGAACAGTATTTTTCAAATAGACATTAAACAAAACACAGAAAACCAAACTCCCTGTTGCCACCTCCAAACTTTCCCACAGGCGGATACTTACGCCTACATTGGAACAATGGCGGAAAATTTTCAGAACGCGCCGTTCTATTTACTTAGTCCTCTTACAGTTAAATGAATTTAACTTTTATTCAGAACTTTGTACTCTTTGATCACAGGGCACAGGAACCTGAGATATAAGATAACTGCGTGAAGCAACTAGGTAGGTAGGGATGAGGATTTTTATTGGAGATAGAAAGAAAAGCAAAGATAATACAGGGTTATTTTTTCAGTCATCTGCCTAGCCTTTTCCCAACTGTATTGAAGTCGGCTTCCAGTCAAATCGGATTTAGCTGAATACCAGTATTTTACGTAGAGCGGCTGCCTACCATACCTCCACAACCCGTTAATTGGGTAACACGGTACTTCTTGGCAAGACTGGTGTCAGATTTACTGGCTTCTGACAATCCGTAACGACTGCCAAAGATCTGCAAATGACAGCCGGGACCAACGGCTTAACATGCTTTCTAAGGCACGGAGGAAACTCGGTATGTTAAGATGGTCACCCATCTACATACCAACCTTGACAAGCGTTGCTTAACCTGGCAGATTTGTGCGGCTGTTAATGTTTAGCCACGAGCTCCTCAGGGTTATTTTGTTCAGTAACCACTTTATTTTTTTAGGCATCAGCCACATTTTAAGCAAAATTGCAATCCCAAAAAAAAAACCGTTCACAGTACATTTTTGTTTGCATAATCAATGCCAACGTTCAAATAATAAAAGTGAAGAGCTGATTTTTTTTATGTCCCATAAAAGATCTTAACTCCGAAGGTTTACGTAGAGGTGTGTTAGTTGTTCCATCCATCGGGCTCAAATCTGAACTCCAGAATAAGGCAGGTCTTGATTTGGTCAACCATAACCAATCACAGTAGATCACAGCGTCATATAGGTACTTGGTACCTTTAAAACACTGCCTTGTCGGGAATAACATACCTATTTTCCAGTTCGTGAAAAAATATCCATTACAATACTTTATTACATATCAAACAACACATTTTTGACCGTGTGGCTCGAACATTCCCAACAAAAACCTAAAAAGGTCGGTCATTCAAATTAAAACCAATACTGCCCCCAAGTTGTCAAAGCCAAAATTGTTGGAAATTAGTCCTAGAATATCCTATTTAAAAAAACGCACTCAATTACTGGTAATCCTGAACTTCGTTGCGGGATACAGGAAAAAAAAAAAAACATTTTTTCGAAATTTGTCAAGTTACCATTCCTGGGCACTTTTCTAATGATTGCAACTGTTGATTCTGGCTTTCAGCAGTAACAGAGCTTGATAAATGTTTGTTAATTTCCAGCCAATAACATAAAATGAATTCTTACATAACAAAATTATGTAACTTTTAAAGCATTAAGCACGGGATTCGTCGGAATTGGTCGGGTTTTAAAATGTTTCAGCCACGTACTGGAAATATTCACACGTCTTTGTGGTTGGAAACATTTCAGGAGATGCAAAAGTAATTTCTCGATGCATTTAATATTAATTTTCAGATACCGTTCTTATAATATTTGAGTTTTGTTATATGTAGTTAGTTATGTAAGGTAAATAGTATAAAACGTTATATTGTGATATTTTCTCTTAGGTAGGTATGTAAGGTTATGTAAGTTATTTTTATGTAGAGTACTGTAAGTCATATCATAATCATAATCATAAATTCATTTATTTGCAAACAAGTGGCACTTTTACATAAAGCTCTGCCTCCTGAACTAGGTAGTTAACCTGTATCTCAGGAGACAGTTCCCTTCCATAATACATAAGTAATTCATTTTGTTTACATGCATGTTAAGGTGCTAAAAAGACACAAAAAGTAATATATAAACATGTGATTTTAAATTTAAAAAAAAATACTAACAACATAAAAAGAAAATTGAAAAATGTCAGATATAAAAGTAAAATTTAAAAATATGATTGCCCATGTGATGTGGTGTGTTGTGCATGTGTTGATAGTCTAGTGTTTTTTTTTTTTTTAAGTAGTTTTTATTACATTATTTTATGTACTATAATTAATCTTCCTAGTTCATCGTGTTGTGCTGGCGCTGCCGCTGCGGCTGTGGAAAACCTCAAGCGGCGTAAATATCGTAACCTTATTGGTAACTATATTTTCGAGCTGTTTGGGGTTGAAACCCTAGGGCCGTGGGGCCCTTGTGCTCATAGCCTTTTCAAAGAAATTTCGAAACGGCTGGTTGACACTTCCCGTGACCCAAGAGCTGGCTTTTACTTTGGCCAGAGATTAAGCATTGCTATTCAACGTGGCAATGCCGCCAGTCTCTTGGGTACATTACCAGCTGACAGCGTGGAGGACGAATATTTTGATGCTCTACTTTAGTCTTTTGTTAGTTTAGTATAATTTGTAAATTTAGAATTAAAATGCTCTTGTTAAAAAAAGTTTTAATTAAAAAAAAAAAAGGGCAACCTTCTTATAATTAAGAAGGTTAAAGAGTCTACACTGTCGCATTAGGTTATAGCCTGTAATGATAGTTGTAAGGAGATAAATATATAAATAAACTAGCTGACCCACGCAACTTCGTCTGCGTCACATTTTCCGTGAATGTTCCGCTCCTAAATAATATTGCGACTATAATTTGAGATTTAAACTATCCTATCTCTCAAGTTGGATCGAATTGCACATGGTGTGCAAATTTTATTATAATCGGTTAAGTGGTTTAGGAGTCCATTGAGGACAAACATTGTGACACGAGATTTATATATATTAAGATAGCTGACCCACGCAACTTCGTCTGCGTCACATTTTCCATGAATGCTCCGCTCCTAAATAATATTGCGACTGTAATTTGAGATTTAAACTATCCTATCTCTCAAGTTGGATCGAACTGCACATGGTGTGCGAATTTTATCATAATCGGTTAAGTGGTTTAGGAGTCCATTGAGGACAAACATTGTGACACGAGATTTATATATATTAAGATAGCTGACCCACGCAACTTCGTCTGCGTCACATTTTCCATGAATGCTCCGCTCCTAAACAATATTGCGACTATAATTTGAGATTTAAACTATCCTATCTCTTAAGTTGGATCGAATTGCACATGGTGTGCAAATTTTATTATAATCGGTTAAGTGGTTTAGGAGTCCATTGAGGACAAACATTGTGACACGAGATTTATATTTAGTAAGATAAAATATCCTTGCTAAGTGCTCCCATAGACCCCCCCTCCCCCCGCTCCAAACTTACATGTCAAATTTCGGCTTACTAAGACCACTAGTTTCAACTTTGCATTGTCTGTCAGTCTCTCAGTAACGAAAGAGTTTTATATATTACTAGCTGTCCTCCGCGGCTTCGCTCCCGTCAACTGGCAACTTTTTTTTGCTTATAGACCTTCTTCTGATAATGACAAACACAACAAAAAGTAATTAGCGAAATCGATTCAACTGTTCTCGAGATTTGCGCTTAGCAACACATTCAGCGATTCATTTTTAAATTTTAGAAGATAATGATTATAGATCGATATTTTTAGTCAGGACCTCTTTAAAAGGCTAGGAATTTAATGGCACAATAAATAAAACGACAAACACCAATTCAATTTCATGACAGACGCACGTCAGATGGCTGTCAAATCATTGGCGGACTTAATTCATAAGTAAAAAGTTATTAATTTAAGAGGAACGTATTATTGCCTGTTCGCAAACAACTCTAATAGTACTGTGGTTCCTCAACTACGAAAAGTTAAGGCACCATCACCTAATTACTACTAGAAATAAAAGGAAAATTTGGATCTACATAATAATGATATTGAGGGATCTTGCCCGATTGGAAACTAATCCAAGATACTTTCTAAAAAAACAATCAATTTACTTTCTTCTAATTTCAAACCTATGCTAATCTTTTTAATTCACCCTTACAAAGTTTTATCGACTGGCCAATACGAACCAAGCCAAACCAAGGAGGTTTACAGCGCCACGCTCCATTCCAACAGTACATAATGCTTCTCGAACAACTGTGATGGGTCCCTAAATGCTTTATCTAAGCGGTCTTAATAAAACCCACATGATCTTCACAAACCCACCAAAAATGGCCACTTCACAGATAATCACAGAGGTAAAACTTAATGAGTTTTTAATTAGATAGCAAGCGTCGCTGAACCGATCCGAAGCTATGTGGTTGTGGATTAAAAAGAATGCTGTGTGGACAGCGCAAAAAACAAAAAGGAAAATGGCCGCGGATAAGCCTGTTAGCCGTTAACTGTAAGTGGGTCGTATGTAGAGATAAATGATAAATACGAATGCGTTTTGTTTTGTAAATAAAGGATTCTGATTCTGAAATAAAAAGTTGCAAAACTGTAATTGTGTTGTATTGTTGTTTTATTGTATAGTTGTTTCTTGATTGCTACAACTAGGTCCTGAAGTCGAGAATGAATAGGTTACTTCTAAGCTAGCGTCCTTCGTTGTCAGCCACATCATCATTTTCCTTAAGGTGGAAGCTCCAGGGTAGCCCGCTAAATTAATTTTTTTTTATGTTTTTTGCAATTCGCCGGTCAGTGTGAAGCTGTAAAAGATTTGAATTTCGCGGGCTAATCTGGTGCTTCCACCTTAAGGTGAGATTGCTGTCAACAAGCATGACAAATAAAAAACTTTTTACAAAAAAATAAAACCGACTTTCAAAAAAAAAAAAAAACACTACAAAGTAAAAAATAACTTTAATTTCGGAAGTCAGTGTTTTTGTTAGTTTCTTCGTATTTTGACACCGACTTCCGAAATTAAAGTTATTTTTTACTTTGTAGTGTTTTTTTTTTGGAAGTCTTTTAAAGAAAGTTTTTTATTTTTCACTTTTTAGTGGTGCCCCACACCTAACAACACCACTGCAAAATCGCAGAAAAGCAAAATACGCAATTTCGATTATCAAAGAATCATCTAAATAGTCAAATTCCAGCTATTTCGATTTAAAATCCAAAGTTCGTAACCGATTTTGATATGATTTAAATGGGACCAATCTGCAAGTATATCCTTTCAGATGAATCAAAAATTTTTCAAATCGGTTCATAATTGTCGGAGTTATGAGGTAACAAACATAAAAAAAAAAAACATACAACCGAATTGATAACCTCCTCCTTTTTGGGAAGTCGGTTAAAAAAGCGTAGAATGGATATTTGCGAAACATAATATGGAATACTAGCGTAAGCCAGCGGCTTCGTCCGCGTGATCATACCCCCGAAATACATGAAACCTATTTACCCCCATAGTTTACATTCCCGTGGGGTTACCGCGATAGAAATTATCCTATGTCCTTTCTCGGGTCTCAAACTATCTTTATACAAAATTTCATCCAAATCGGTTCGGTGATTTATGCATGAAAGAGAGACAGACAAACAGACAGACTACTTACTTGCGATTGGTCGGATTACTTTCGCATTTATAAAATTATCAGTAGGGATGTTAGTCAGACTTTATAGTGTGTCTATTTATATAATTAAGAAAAAAATTGTCCTTAAACATCTTACGGTGGGGGGTACGGGGTTATGGAGTTGCAAAAAATCAAAGGAAAATTTTATCATCAAAATTCAAAGATAAGTTACCAAATTATTATGCTAGAAATATAAAACATGCACACTGTAAATGAAATTCACTGTTGTTCTCAAAACATTGAAATGCGCCCGTATTATACAGTAAGTTTGACTTCATCAAAAGCGTCGAGTTGAATAAACACAAAATTCGTAAACAGTTCTTCAGTGAAAAACAGTTGTTCTTCCATCCGAAATCAGAAACGGCTCTGAAATATTTTGTAAAAACATTTCACTCCAAGCATCAACTTTACTCAAAAATAATACGAGATAAACGCCGTACGATACAATTTAAACATCATTTTGGTTGCACGGAACAATTTTGGGAAATATAAACTTTATAAAACTGATCAAACGGGCCCACGGGCCTATTGTCCGAACGCAATTATGACGATTTCGTTTTACCGATTGTTGATTTAATAATGAACATGGCGGGGAATGTTTCTCGCGCTTTCAATACTCTTTAACAATATTAAATAGGTTATCCGCCAATTATAATAATATGATTATCATGTACAGTTTAAAATATTTAAATACGTCGGAGTATTGATTTCACTGTCGGATTATTGATGATGCATTCGACAGTTAATTTGGTTTTCAATTTGGAATGTCAGATAAAATATCAGATGCGGTAGGACGTACTTAATTAATTTTTGAAGCGATTGGTCGGATTAAAATAAGCAGTTGTAAGTATCAACTTAATTTAAATTTTATTTATTTATTAAAACTTTATGCACAAGTAAAGACACTGTACAAAGGCAGAGTTATTTCCATTGGCATTTTCTACCAGTCGACCTTCGGGTGGTGAAGAGACAGCATGGTAGGTGGAAAAAAAAACCGAAACCTATTACTAAGCGTCCGTTTTCCGTCCGTCTGTCCATCTGTCTGTTAGCGGGGTGTATCACAAAAAACCGTAATAGGTGGGCCGGTAAAATTTGCACAGAGTGTGCATTTCTATTGTCGTATAACAAATAATAATAATAAAAAATGGGGCTCCCATACAAGAAACGTGTTTTGTTTTCGGTTTGTTTATTTATTGATTTATGAGGTCAGCCAACAGTTGTTGACATATAAAAAATACATTGCGATGGACAGATATACATTTGCAAGTGGAACAATCACTAATAGGCTAACACCACATGCACAGTTAACGGTTTAATATGTATATGAAATGAAAGATTTAAACAAAGATTTCGGTTATTTTTGTTCATAAGATTAGATTAGTTATAACACACGAATTAAAAAAAATAAAACATACATGAAAAGCAATCATAAATTAATTATTAAAAGAAAAATAACATCAATCAATATCAATTACATAAATTAACATCATCATATTTAAATAAAGTAATATGAAATTGAATTAGGTACATAAATTAAATTTATTGATTTATTGATGGTAAATAATAAATTATTACTTAATTAATTTATTTTTTATTTTGATGATTCAAGTTTTTTGTGATTATGGTACGCAACCCTTCGTTTGCGAGTCCGACACGCACTACTATTTTAATTTCGCAAAAATCTTTTAAAGCGACAACTTTAATGGATTTTCCTCATATCTAACTTCTTAACTCAATATGATTGTCTTTAACTTACCTCACATATTGCGATTTGCATAAACCTTAGAAGACGGTCCTTGCATAGGAAATGAGATACCGTGACATCTGAACCGTTCTAAGGTCCTGTTCGCACTGTGATTTTATACGGAAATAATTCCGCACCACATCATCGCGTACATTTGCATCAAATCACAGATTTTTTACCGCCAGTGCTGATAATTGTATATAATTCAATGTGTTTCAGAAAAATCGCAGTGCGGGCAGGGCCTAAGAATACCAAGCGATTTTGAGGGTATCGGGGGAACGGCATCGTGTTACCCAGTTACTGAGTTGTGGGGGTCATCATTATTGGCAGGCATGTTATATACGGGTACGCAGGCAGGATCCGAATATGTTTCATTCGAATATAGTCAATTGGAAATCGAATCGAATCGAATATCGGAACCGATAGGCGGTTGAACCGCCAGTACGTCGGAAGGCTTAAAGTTTTCCAGCAATTTTTGGTTTCGATGCCTTTGCAGTTAAACTACATACCTACAATTTCCTGTTCTGCCCTCGTAACAGCAAATGCAGTACTTGCAAAATGGCGGTTTCGAGAAAAACGCGTCTAAGCGTTTTAATTAAATCTCTACTTTCACTGATATAAATCAGTGAAAGTAGAGATTGTGTATGTTTTGTTACGGAAAAGGTATATAAAAATACAAAGTATTATTCAGTTTAGTTTTGATGTTAATTTTTCTTATGTAGGTCTTTAAAAACTCGAATACTGCCCTTAATCCTTGTGTCTCTAATAGTAATAAATAAAAGAAGTAAAGTGAAATGCAGTACATGTGTTTGTTACTGCATTTGTATCAAGGAAATATATTGAATGCATTATGCACTAGCAAAGTTAATTACTGAATATATGTAGAATAAAAGGCATAATGCAGTGTAACAATGAGTTGTTAAACATTTAAATACAAAAAAAAGGAAAAACATGATTAATTATTAAAATCTTTTTATTTTATAATTTAAACAGTCTTTTGGCACATATAGTAATAAAATATATTGTACTGGGTACGGTGCTTAAGAGGAAACGTGGACGGAGAGACTTTGTATGTAAATAGTCATAATTCAAGGTTTGGCTCTCGCCTGTTTCCTTCTTCAATATTGGACAGATTTAAGAGATATTTCATGAACTATATAAGAAGAATATATTTTGTGTCGCTATATTGTTTTCTTTTTTGATGATAAATTAAATGTAAAAGCACTAGGACCCTCAAAAGATGCTCAAAATTGTCCAATAAACTGCTGTCAACAGAGCCTTACTGAACAAGTTTGGCAACTATTAAATGAATAGAGAAAAAGATAGTGGCACAGTTTATATCCTTCTTATTCAGCTTGTGTAATATCTATTGAATCGATTTAATATTGGAGGAGGAAACAGGCGAGAGCCAAACCTCGAAATATAACTTTTTACATACGAAGTCTACAAGCCCACATTTCCTCTTAACTAAAATTATATAAACGGAACACTGCTTTCATAAGAAACTAAAACCTTTTTTTTATGCAAAACGGGGAAACTCTTTGCCCAAATCTCACCTGATGGAAAGTGATGATTAGGCCGAAGATGGAAGCGAGTTTCACCCGGAATCCTTACACAGAGGAACTGGCTATCATACCTCTAACTGCCGGAACACAACAATGCTGTTAACATTTTTGTTATGGCGACAGACTTAGACATGATGGTGGTAGCTTGTCAGGCGGACTTAGAACAAGTCCGACCACCAACCAAACCGAGCAAAAAAATTGCCCCTGCTAGGAATCGAACCATCTGGGTCTGAATCAGGTGGTTTAACCACTAGACCACGGAGGCGGTTAGTGTCGCCTGTTTAGCACCACCCAAGGAACCAAGTGTAGGGATTCGCTGAAGGGTATTCTCCTACGGACGCGGGTGACTCGGCCCCCAGAAACTAATCGGCACTTATGTAAAACGCAGCATGCGCTATAACACATCACATCATGTTTTACATATTTTATTTCATGATACTAGGGTCAATCGCAGTGTAAACCGTTACTGCATTTCACCTTAGACAACATAGTAATAAACTAATATACGAATGTACAAAATTAAAACGCAGCCAAAATGGGAGTACTGCGTTTCTTACTAGTATTTAGATGAATACTACATTCTAACTTGGTACTAATTAAGTGATTACTGCACTTTAATCTGGTATATGATCATTGCTGTATTTATGCTAACAATATCAGATAATTTCTCACGAAATGCTGCATTTTTTCTTATTATTTCACCATGTTCCAACCATAGAAAAAAAAAAAAAAAAAACCACGTATAGCTTGAACTCTCCTAATGTCATTTTTGATAAAAACGGAAAATCGTTAAAATGTCGATTACTGCATTTGTTGTTACGAGGGCAGTGTTGCTGTACGTCAGCTTAAAAAAATATTACGTACGGCCTACGGGAACCTTTAAGCAAGTTTGACTAGCACTTCACCAGCTATGACCATTCATGCACTTCGACAAAATACTGGTACTCAGCTATCTCCGTTTATACTGGAAGTCGACCCCCACATAGTTGGGCTAGGTAGATTGATTTTGACGGCAGAGAGAACAGTTTTTCATGAAAATTCTGCATTCTTGCCAATACAAAATTCCAACAAGCACACGGCTTCAACCGAAATAACATTTTAATATCGTTCCACCTGTCAATCAAACCTATTGTCACCAAAATCAAATATTAGCTTCCTAAACAATAGCTAGAACCGTATCGTTCTAATAAAACAAGAACTTGAAAACGGCTTGTAATAATTGAGCTTTGAAAACTTATTGTGAAAAGGTTCTATTGTCGCAAAACCAATAACAGAGCTACCTTATCCAATTTTCACTTCATTCTGGGCAAGCACTTTGTTCTTTGAAGGATAGGTCGAATCGCGAGTGGAATACTAAGAGATACTCACTCTCCTCTACTCTCAGAAAGTAAAAGATATAGTATATTATGGTAGCTAGGTATGCCTTGTTGTGTTTTTGCTTGTGATGGCTAAAGAGCATCGAGCATTGACCTTGGTAATCTTTTCGTAGGCTAGTTTCTGAAATGTTCATGGTCAAATGAAATCGTGTAACTGAAGGCCAACTGTCGTATTTATAAGCGTTTAAATTCAAGTCGCAATATCACTGTGCGACAAAGTTTTTATCGAAATATAAGAATTAGTGGTGTTTTAGATTAATGGATAAGCCCACCTTATCTTCTAAAGAAATAAGAAAGATATTAAAAAAAAGAAACGATAATAATTCTTTACTCATAATTTACAGGAAAGCCTGTGAGCAGTCTGTGGTCTAAAAATTTATAAAATTATTATTTGTTGGAACCCTTTCGCTCGAGTCCGATTCACACTTCTCCGGTTTTTAATCAAATACAAATATTTATTCACCAAAATAATACACACATATTAAAAACATTTCAAAATGGACATTGTACAACTAAACATTGGCTTAGGGTTTGTAATACATACATAGTTTGGGACTTTTTGCATCCGAACTAGGCGGTTGCCTGTATCTCGGATTGCATTTCATCCCCTCATACAAGATGTGCACCTATAGTAGCCATTGAAAGAATTTATCCAATTAGTTTGACATGTCATGAGTAGGACCGTGTAAGAAAAAATGAGAACAAATGTTATGTACCTATTTGGTGTTTAGTGTGTGTGTGTGTGTGTGTTATGTTTAACTAGAATAGGACGCCTGTTAAATAAGTGTGACGGTGTATTGTGTCTAGTCTTTATTAATCTATATAGGTATGTCTAAAATTGCTTCTGTCATCAAATCATTTATCAACTTCTTTCCGTTCTAGGCAAAATCTTAGGCCTTACTCCAAAAAGAGTTACCACCCCACAAACCTACTAAAAAGGTATTAATACACTTCTTTACCACCCAAACACCAAACCGAAAATATTATCAACATCATCACCCAACATCACAGTTTATGCACAGCAGCTATTGATACGAACAAATAACATTTAAAATTAAAATCTGTTCAAGTTCTGCAGGAATTTTTGGTTTCGATACCTATAATGGCATCGCAGTTCGATTATATACAATAATATTGCTGTATGTCAGCTTAAAAGTAATATTCAAGTTCAACTAGCATTTCACCAGTTTTGATCATTTATGTATTCCTTTTTTTCTAAGCCTGACCGTAGTCTTAACTTCAAATAGTTACAACCTCAAAAAAGTATAATAAAATAGCCAAACAGCCAAACCCATATCAGCAAACATTATTAACTGCATTCAACATCATAGTTCATGCACAGCAGCAATTGATGTAAACAAACATAACATTTGGCATGATGTTTGTCTGTTACAACTTGTGCTGCAGTAACAGCTACAGTAACAGTTCTTGGAATGTTAATTATACTTGTTTCCCTTTGGGAAGGAGTTGCTGTAGCAATATTAATTACGTTGCTGGTATTGAAATAAAGTAATGTGAGACTGTGTTTGTAAAACGCTTCTTTATACATAGCGTGTAGGATATTTCAGATAATTTTTCTCTTACTCGTTTATCGTATGTTTTTATTTATGAAAACAGTTTCAAAGTCCGTTGCTTGGTTTAGAAGAACAGAACAGTAAATTTCGTTTACGTTGTTTTAAACTATGCACAGAAGAGAATTACATAGTGAATTTCAAACCCAGTTTTAAACTTCCAAGTTTTTAGATTTCTGGCAGTAAATAATGATGATGAAGTGTACTGTACACTTCATCATCATTATTTTAGCTCAAACACATGCATTTCACCTCCCCAAACGTCTATTTAGCTACCGGTCCCGTGGAACTCGTGTCTAACCGATTCTCGGGGCTATCAAAATTCAGGCTAGGGCTAACCAATTTGTTCGAAAGAGTCACCGCGGCTCTGGAACGTAAATAACATTAGAAGGAACACGGAAGGGTTTTAGTCAGGAAGAGTTACACTCCCACCCACTCCGCGCAGAGTAGAAAGAACAAATTTGATGATTTCCCGTCCGAAAAAAAAAAAACAGTTCTATCCTGAAAAACGCCACACTTCGCCACTCCCTTTAAATCATTCCTCAGTAAAACCATCTCTCTCACCTTAATTAATATCATTTATATTTCGGAATAAACAGTCCCTAAACGTCATTTTCTGAAACAATATTCGTACTTCGGCTAATAAAAACATTTTCACAAAATTAAATTACCCTTTCGCCCAAAAGTGCGTCAAAAGCCGTTATTTACTGCTTCACTAAATAAAGTAAGCTGTGCCATCCCAACTTTTTGACACGACTCTTTATTGTCTCTTAATTGCTAAAATTCTTAACAGACCGAAGAATCCCCAACACAGGAACTTGAACAAGAATCTCTTTGAAATGCATAATTCATTGTATTAAAAAGTTTGACTCGAATTTGTACGGTTAACAAGGAAATTGGAGAGAGTGATCTTTGATGATGGTAGGCAATACACCTGTTTAACTTTGGTATTGCTGATGTCCATAGACAGCAGTGGCGAAGGGTCCATACAACTCGATTCCTATCGGCTTCCCTTTCGAAATAATAATATGGCAAATACTAGTATGAAATTAATTTGTTTTCAATTATCATATAAACAAATAATTATTTACGAAGTTACATTGCAGGTATAACATTTGCTTATAAAAGTAACAATCAAAGAATCAATCTATGCCTAAAGTAAGCCGGCCGCTCGCACCGGAATTCAGTACATTTAGTTCATAGTCTCTTGTAGCGATCGTGACCTTGAGGCCACAATATAACACTGCTAGATTTAGGCAGTTAGCAAGCCGGAATTTGTCGAGTTACGATCAGGACAGAGATAGGAAATGTGTACGCCAGAACGAGATGGAATGATCCTGAAGTTGTAAATCGAATTTGTTCGGATAGTAATATTTGGATGACAGATCCACAACAGAGTTCTTTCCAGTGTTGCCGTTTTAGCCACTTTGTGTTTTTGCCAAAAAATAATCCATTTTAGCCACCAAAATAAATCTAGCTACTTCTGGCTGCTTTTTAGATTGAAAAATAAATTAAGAAACAGACTATGTGCATTAACACTTAATTCCATTATTATGATTAGAAACCAATTTAAAATAGGTATGTTAGGCCACCTGAAATTTTAACAAAAGTCACAAAAACGGTCAAATCAGTAAAACAAACCGAATCCACTGACGAAGATATTACAGAATTTTTAATAACATTGTAGACTTTCATTTATTGATTTTTAATTTTTTGTTGTAAATAGGATTAATACATTTTTAACTTTGATGTAGCCACAAACAAGATTGTCCTAACGGCAACACTGGTTCTTCTTTCGCGGTTCGCGCTTGTTTATGTGTCATGTCTAATGATTTCACTTGTTTCATTTGTTTTGTTATATTCGTATCATAATATTTAGAATCCTGTAGCATTACTCGTGTATTATTGTTGAAATTGAGTTATTTGTGTAAACTAGTGATAGTTTTGCGTAGTGAAAACAAGGTTAGTGGCGTTGTATTGTTTGGTGATCGTCTATTTAAATAGGTATTTAGGTAAGTTTATAGTTTTACTAGAAATTAGTTATTTAAGTAGTGATTTTGTTATTATAAAGTAAGTTCGATAGCATGGCGGCATTATTGAACATAGTATGCTGTCTGACAGATTATTTGTTGACTGAGGAAACCTTTTCAAAGTTGAGTTTTAAAAATAAAAAACATGTAATTCAGATAGGCCGTGCTCGCCCTGACATGATTATAAATAATAAACGACGCGATGGTTTTTTCAAACATTTTAACAGTTCTTTGTACCTACGACAAATACCCGTGGCTTACGGAAAGTTGTAAATTAGATAAAATGTTTTGTTTCCCTTGCATGCTGTTCAGATTCTAGTAGCTTATGGAGCCACACGGGATTTAAAGATATTAATAATCTTTCAAATTCGTCCAAAAAACATGTTCAGACCGAAAAACATATATCCGAAGTTGTTTATCTTTGCATGATTTCGGAAATCGTAGGATAGAAACATTTTTTGCTAATACGTAAGAAGTTCATAATAGAAAAGTAGATCGGAATAGAAGTTTAATGAAACGGTTCATCGACACAGTAATTTTACTAGGTAAACAAGAATTAGCTTTTCGCGGCCACCACGAAAATCCGGCATCCGATAACCGCGGTAACTATATCGAAACGTTGTTATATTTAAGCAAGTATGATACTGTAATCGATTCGCATTTGGAACAATGTTCCTCAACACAAAATCTCACATTCTCTGGCCTTTCGAGTGATAGGTATACAAAATGATTTAATGCAAAGTACCTATCGCATTCGTTTTACGCGAATTTTAAATTAAACTTGAAATAAATAAAGCTCAGTTTGTATCGGTCATGAATAGTCATGATTGATGAAACGCCCGATACAGGGACCAGCTGGAATTTACGCATCACACTTGAGCAAGGTAAGCATTTTTTGGTCCGGCTTCCCTTTTAAGAAAATTCACCCTTCGCCACTGATAGACAGTGGTGGTAACCATCTATCAGGACTGGAATTGTGTATCTATCCATATTATTTATATCTTTAAATATTCAGGGTGTAAGGGACAGCCTTCCACAAATTAACAGGGTGCAATCAGCTCCTTATTTTGTATCATATTCCAGTGGAAATTTCCTCAGGATTTTTTATTATTATTATTTTTTCGATTTTTCATTTTTTTTGCTTTATTTCAATGTAAAGTTACATTATCTGTATGCAGAACTCCATTAATGTAAATAACACAGCTAAAATGAAAAAAATAAAAAAAAATAAAAAATCTCATGAACGACGCATGAAATCAGCTGTTATAAAACGTAGCACGGGCGCAGCTATCCTTTCGAAAGCTCGCTGCGCTGCCGTTCGCTGCGTGCGTTTTGCAGAGGTAGCGATACATTGCGAGTGAGGTAATTAAACAAATCAGTTTTATTGGATTCTCATAAAGTTCCTGAAATAATTTCATGTACCGGTCAACTTAGTACGATATACTGAAATCACCCTATCAGTTTGAGGAGGGCTGTCCCTTACACCCGTTATAAGCGGAAACTGACTGACAGATTGATCAACGAACAGCCGAAACTACTGGTCGTAGAAATCTGAAGTTTGGCATGTAGCTTTCTTTACAATCCGTAGAGGTCTGTGAGAGGATTTCCTGAAATTCTTTCGAGGACGGAAAAAACGGAATATGCGGGTACGAAGTCATTGGCGAAAGCTAGTTTGACATAAAAAAAACAACGTAACCTTTATCGTTCTCCTTCGTCAACTACGTATATTGACATAAACCTATTTGATAAACTACTTTTTATCATAATTATTGTAAAACATGAACTACGCATACTTAATTTAGCTAAAAACTTAAATCCCAATTGTACGGTCAGCAATACATTTGTGACTGTTAGTAGAAATGCATTATTTGCCGCATGTACTAGTATTCCTTTTGAAGATTCTATCTCCTACAAGCACGTTGGTGACAGTAAACAAAATTGAGTCCAGCTAATGGTGAAAAGAAAATCGAAATAATCCAAGGCAAACTGCAAAAATTCTCCGATAGAAAAGTAAAACTTTATGTAGTACTTTTTAATAATTAGTTATTTCTATTAATAAATAGTTATTTTAATATTTTGCCTTTTTTGTGGCAGTTAGGGGGCGCCTTAAAATTCTCGCCCAGGCCTAACAGTAGTGCTAAAACCAGCACTGTTGATAGTTAGTATAACAGAACAGACAGAGTCGTGTTGCTGGGGAGTTTGTTGCACCATTTCTTCTCCCTAGCCCAAACACTAGCAAGTAGTGACTGGTGGGCGTTTTAATGGCTGTCTATAGGCTTTGAAAGAGCTGGAGTTCTCAGCTCTCGATTGTAGTACCTATATATTGTATTCATCATCATCATTATCTGCCTAGCTTTTTCCCAAGTACATTGGGTTCGACTACCATTCAAACCGGATTCAGCTGAGTACCTATATGTATTAGATTTTTAATTTATATTCTCTAACTGCGACCACTAATTCGGTTAGATACGAACATTGTGTCTTACAGATGTACTTGTTGTACAAAGAGTGTGCTTCCTGGGGTTGGGTTGACCATATCTCTCATATTTTACATTAAGGACTGTTAGGGACCACGTCCTATATGAGCGTGTTGCCGACGCTTTGCCGCTGAAAAGCCGCTGGTGTCACTTAAGGAAGTGTTGCTCTAAGTGCTATGGGTGCAGATGCGAGGTATCGTGTAAGTAACTATTGACCTTATACCAGTTACGCTAGAGCAAGTGTTTCTCATACGATCTATTAGAAAGTAAAATATAGTAATAGGTTTTTTATTATTATTATTATTTGTTATAATATTAAAAATAAAATGAACTGTTCTTTCGTTTATGGTTCCGAACATCCGGTAAAAACGAAATGCTTATGGGATCATTCCATCAAGCCAGTTTCTTAGATGACTTTGCTCTTGATTCTAGTATAATTTAGAGATGACATTAGTGTTCTTATTTATTTATTTAACCATTTATGTACACACATTTAACAAGAACAAGAGAAGAAGGAAACAGAAAAATAGGTACAAAGGTGATGCTTATTTCTAAAGAAATCTCTTCCAGCATACCTGCGAAAGGAGAGTATATAAAAAGAGATGTAGACATTGTGTGCAAAAGTTTTAAAAAGCTAAAATGAAAAAAGTAAATTTTAAATATTATGTACGTACAATACATAAATAACCAGCTAATATACATATTATACTAAATAATATTAAAATATAAATATTAATATATACTTATATGCAACTATGACGAGAAGGAAAGATAATGTTCTTATTCTTCTTATTGAGAAGGTAGCAAAAAGTTAGTCTAAAATAAATACAAAAATGTACTTTTGCTGACCCTACAGCCCAATTAACTCGTGATTATTATTGCAGAGTCAAGTTTCGTCTCCGGAGTTGCAATTCGTAAATATTAGTCCACATTCAAAGCCGGACGTCTGAATTATTAAACCAATGAAATATAACTGTTTCAAACTTAGTTTGACTTAGTGATGTTTGCAACAGATTTGTTTTTGATGATAAATTGCTCGTGAGTTACAGGAATTTGTGGAAGGCGAGTAGTTTGAGATCAGTTGGCTTTGTCAATTAGAGCTACGGTCAGGAAGGGATGTTTGTTGGAGAATGACTGAAACTGAGGGGGTTTATTGAGGAGAAATCCAGTATAAAATCCGCTCGGAAATGTTTCCTGAAGGGTAAGAAGTGTGCTGATAGTACATCCATATTTCGCCAGTTCTGTGACAGTCCCATGTAAAATTTGTGCGAGTCTACTGCCTTTAAGACTCTGGGCTGCTACTGACAAATAGCGTTGACAAAAAAACTTTTTACTAAAAAATACAACCGACTTCAAAAAAAAAAACACTACAAAGTAAAAAATAACTTTAATTTCGGAAGTCGGTGTTTTTGTTACTTTCTTCGTATTTTGACACCGTTTTTTTGGAAGTCGGTTGTATTTTTTTGTAAAAAGTTTTTTATTTTTAACTTTTTAGTGGTGCCCCACACCTAACAACACTACTGCAAAATCGCAGAAAAGCAAAATACGCAATTTCGATTATCAAAGAATCATCTAAATATTCAAATTCCAGTTATTTCGATATAAAATCCAAAGTTCGTAACCGATTTTGATATGATTTAAATGGGACAAATCTGCAAGTATATCCTTTCAGATAAAACAAGAATTTTTCAAATCAGTTCATAATTGTCGGAGTTATGAGGTAACAAACATAAAAAAAAAACATACAACCAAATTGATAACCTCCTCCTTTTTGGGAAGTCGGTTAAATACCCAATAACATTTGGCCCCACCCAGGAGTCGTTCTCGGGGCCTCATGCTGTTACGTAATTTTTCCAAAAGAGTATGTGTATGTTAACCAATAGAATCGCTTACGCTGAGCGAAGCTAGATAAATGACGCGATTCTATTGTTTCTTAACAAACGAATCCCTCGCTACGCATTCTCGCACATCTCTGGTGGAAACGCAGCCTAAGAGGAACACGGATGAGTTTTAGTCAGTAAGAGTGTGACTATTTCTTTCACTCCACTCAAAGCGTGTTGGTTGCGGAATTTGTACGAAAGAGTCATCGCGGCACTGGAACGCAAAAGGCATTAGGAGGAACATGGATGGATTTTAGGCAGTTAAGGAGGAGTCTGACACTCACTCCGGCTTTAACCAGAGCGGGAGCTTAAAAAAAAATATATATACATATATAAATATGTAAGCAGTGGCGCTGTCTTAAACTAAGTAATGTTCGCAATAGATTTGCTTTTGACCAAAAATTGCTCATGAGTTACAGGAATTTGTGGAAGGCAAGTAGTTTGAGTTGAGTTGGCTTTGTGCATTAGAAATACGCTCAGAAAGGGATGTTTGTTGGAGAATGAATGAAACTGGAAGGGGTTTATTACGGAGAAATGCAGTACAAAATTATGCTTATCATCATCTGATATTTCGCAAGTATTGTGAAAATTCTACGTAAGAAGGCGCGACTATACCAATACAGTGGGCACAATTGCAAATTCTGGTCGCACAAAATTCTGCTTATAAAACACATGAAAAGTTTTCTCCTAGCAAGACCTCGTTCTTAGCAATGACGATTGCGACTGCTAGAACAACCAACTAGTTAGATAACCTCCAATCTTTTGAGGTCTGGCTGTAAAACTTAATTATATTCTATTTTTAAAAGGTCGTATAAAAGTGTAGAATAATGATGCACGTTATGCACGTACGAAATAAGCAAGCAATCAACCAATATCATTCCGAAATCAACTTTCAATCGTCACCTTAACAGTACGTGTCTCGAATACTCTGGTCGAAGAAATCAAAGGTTTTTTAATGTTGATTTAAAGAACCTTGCCCGAAAACCTATTCAATCAATGTATACCTACAGTTTTTAAAGACAATTCGCGAACGCAATGAATACTAAACGTTCGACCTTTTCCCCCGTCTCTCCCTAAATTAGAATTCGTTCAAATCAACTTTTGCTTTACACAATGGATCACGGGTATTAAGTACCAATAAAGCTATAATAATAAAAGTTTTATTCAAACCTAATATTTGCGTAAGATTCGAGGTCCCAGGGGAGATCGGGGCGAACTTAACAACCGACAGGTTTAATTAGGGAACGAAGCTAATTCCCAAGTTTTGATGAATGCGATTTCACGGATACAACCCCATTTCACCCTCGGCGGGAGTAGCATAATTTGAAATTTTGATTTAAGACCCTGTTTGGTTAATTGCTGTTAATACTATCTGTGCTCGGTTATGGTGACCAAAGTCATCGTAACCTTTCTGAGATTAATATCGGAATGTTTGCAGAATTTTTGATTGGTTTCTTCTTGTGTAAATGCTGGGATTGCTGTATAATTGGAGTGTAGGTCTCTAAGTTGTTAAAACTAGTGATTTGAATTATATGGATGAACAACTGTTCATCCGTCTGAAAAGAAAGAAGAGAAAATAGGTTGAACAGGGCAAATGGAGTTTGCGTAGGTAGACTAGAATAAAATCAATCAATCAAATCAATCAATTTATTCGCTGTAAGTGTTGGTACAATTTCGGTCTTAACATAAATTATTATAGATCCATAACACTTAGTCATAACAATGTGTCATGCAAACATTTGGGTTAATTACTAATTTACGGTTAGACACATATTATTACAATTATAATAAAGACAAAAGATAAAGAAGATAAATACTCGTATAACTCTGTTTTTGTAACCGACTCTACAGTCGGGTAAAAAGAAAAAATGATTCATAGTAACAATACAAGCAAGATTAAATGATAAATGATATTTATTTTGTAAGTAGGTTGTAAATATCACTTTAACACTTCAATCTGTTTTGGTCATTTTAAACTAGATAAGGTGTTTCCTAGCTGACTGCTCTGAGAAGAAACACCGAAACAAACTCAGAGGACAAACTCTCTTTTAAAGTCCATACAATTGTACTGGTCAAGTCATATGAAAACCATGTTGGTTAATGTCTGAAGTGGTACTTTGAGGTTTTGAGGAAAGTACCACACAGATTTCAGTGGACCAGTCCAGTCAATGCAAGCCTTGGTCAATAGTTGATTAGCTCAACTTAGAACCAATTAGGAGCTCAACGACCCGACGAACAATGCCAGTGAAAGGACATTTGGGTAGACCACAAAAGTACTCAAACTGCCAGACATTGAAACCAAATCATGTATGTATGGAAATTATTACACCGTCAATCCGGCAGTCTTTATTCAAATGATAATGGGACATTTGAAAACTGCTCAAAAATAATTAAAAATACATAACAAAGTAAAGTGTATAATTTTAAAAAAGGGCGGAGACCTGGTGTCCTGAAATACAGGCCTAGAGCTTAGTTTAGGCACCAGTCTCCCACAATATTAATTTAAGTTGTCTGACGTCTGACTCTGATAACCTGTAATATGTACCTGTATTTTAATATTGTGGTGAGAAATAAAATTCATTTTTCATTTACAAACCATCCGTTCAGCGAGCAATGTGCTCTGCCCATTGCCATACCAGTTTGTTGATCCTTTAGGCAATGTCGGTAACCTCGGTTCATAAATATCATCATTACTGATTCGATCATGCAAAGAAACTCCAAGCATTGCCCTTTGGGTGAATTTAAGCCTTCTGATGAGGTCCATTGTGAGTGAGTTATTGTTGATAGTCCTCAATAAATAAGTATTAATCGATAAATAAATAAGCTTACCTTTTCAGCCAATTCTAAGACAAACATTTTGCTAAATAAATATCGAAATCGCACGACAAATGAAAGCAGACATAATTAATTAAGAGTCAGTCACTTGATTTCTGGGTCACTAACGATTCTATTATGAACGAGGGGTAATATGAGTCTTACTTATAATAAGGGATGATTAATGCTCTTTTGGATTATTATCTTTGAATATTATTGATCTAATGTTATGTTTTATTATTATTGAGTGCTGATTTTGGGAATAGAGAAGAAATTAAGAGTATATTCTTATTGGTATTATGCTAATAGAGAGTTAGATTTCCGCAATAAGTCGACGAGGCTTTATTGAGGACTAGCTGACCCGTGCAACGTCGTCTGCGAAACATTTTTATTACTGCTCCGCTCCTATTGGTCTTAGTGTGATGATATATACCCTATAGCCTTCCTCGATAAATGGGCTATCTAACACTGAAAGAATTTTTCAAATCGGACCAGTAGTTCCTGAGATTAGCGCGGTCAACCAAACAAACAAACTCTTCTGCTTTATAATATTATATAGTATAGATAGGGAATCATCAAATTACTCTTTCCGCTTTGGGTGGAGAAAAAGAAAGTGTGAGAGTCTTATGTACTGAATAAAACCCATCCGTGTTCCTCCTAATGCACTTTGGGTTCCAGGACCGCGGTGACTCTTTCGAACTAATTCTGCAACCTTGGCAGGCACTGGATGCTGGTCCGTTCCACAGCGACTAAAGTGCTCGAACTTTGATGAAGATTTCAAAACATTGTTGGACCTGCTGAAGATTGTAAGATTATCTTTGCACTGTATGGACTCATTCTCTTTTGCATTGTATAAATTTTACTCATAAATTCTACTCTACTCTTTGAAACGTGCAATGAGTGTGTTTTGTTTTTGTTGCAGAACAAATTGCTGCTCTTGTCGCTAGCGCGGCAGAATTAGCTTCATCTATTTGAACGACAGACTTTGACTATTGAAAAGTGCCTGTAACTGGCCTATTTGAAATAAAGGATTTTGTATTTGTATTTTCTACTGACCGTAGCGGTGGTACATGGAACATAACGCACCGTTGACCCGGGCCTTATCGGACGGCGAGCCACCTAGTGCTAGCCGTTCGCTACCCCACGCTTACTGTGGCCAGGAATCGCCCTGCAAAATCCGACGCCCCGGGTCTATACAATATAGGTTATTTTGTCTGTACAGACATTGAAATCTGAAAAAAAAAAACTATCACACCGAAATTTGTCTATATTGCTTTGTTGCAGACAAAATTCCACTGAAGTTTACGGAAGTCTGAATCGTGGGGATGCACCGTTAAGTTGGTACTGGGTGAGTCACACAGATTTAATTTAGCCTTTACCAACTACTACATTGGGGTTTGTTTCCAGTCCGGATTTATTATTATTATTATTCCTTTATTTACATGGCATGAAGGAAACTCGGTATGTTAAGATGGTCACCCATCCACAAATCAACCTTAGTAACAGTGGCGAAGGGTGAATTTTCTTAAAAAGGAAGCCGGACCAAAAAATGCTTACCTTGCTCAAGTGTGATGAGGGTTTTTTAGAAAGCCACAACTTTCTAAAAAATAAATAAAGTGTAACTTTAATTTTTACAACTTATACAAACAAAAACATGCATGTAAATATTAATTACTAGCTGACCCGTGCAACGTCATCTGCGTAACATTTTTAATTACTGCTCCGCTCCAATTGGTCTTAGCGTGATGATATATATGCCTATAGCCTTCCTCGATAAATGGGCTATCTAACACTGAAATATTTTTTCAAATCGGACCAGTAGTTCCTAAGATTAGCGCGTTCAACCAAACAAACAAACAAACTCTTCTGCTTTATAATATTAAGTACTAGCTTCTGCCAGCGGCTTCGCCCGCGTGATCCCTAGGGAACATGTTCCCGGGATTAAAAATAGCTTCTGTGCTATTCCAGACTATAATCTATCTTTGTTCTAAATTTCATTAAGATCCGTTAAGCCGTTCTGGCGTGATTGAGTAATAAACAACCAAACTTTCACATTTTCATTTTTTTTTTTTCATTTTTTCTATTGATTGTAGCGTGATGAAAAGTATACTATAACCTGCTCAAGAGTATGAATAATAATTGTACCAAGTTTCGTTAAAATCCGTCGAGTAGTTTTTGTTTCTATAACGGTTATACAGACAGACAGACAGACAGACAGACAGACAGACAGACAGACAGACAGACAAAAATTTTACTGATTGCATTTTTGGCATCAGTATTGATCCCTAATCACCCCCTGATAGTTATTTTGGAAATATATTTCATGTACAGAATTGACCTCTCTACAGATTTATTATAAGTATATAGATAGAAGATAGATGATTAAAATTTGATGCGAAAATCGAACTCGCAATATTTCGCGCAACGGCGAATTGTGACACACGAAGTGTGAGGCAGGTCGTTAAAATTATAAGAAAAAGGAGAAATAAAATATATATATCTACTTTACTGTTACACAATTCTTTAAACTAACTACTTTTCTACTTATACTCTATTCGTCTATTCTTTTTTACAAAATGTGCTATATGTAAAAAATTAAAAATCAACCCAGCTTTTATGATATGTTATGATATATAAAGCTGGGTTGATTTTTAATTTTGAAAAGGATATTTCCTCAGTCAACAATGATCCTTCAGACAGCATTCTACGTTCACTAATGCCGCCATGCTATCGAATTTACTGAATAATAACAGAATCACTACTGTAATAACTACTTTCTTATAAAACTACAAACTAAAAAGCTATCTTAGTAATCCTTACTTACCTAGGTAAACACCTACTTATTAGACGATCACCAAGCAATACAACGCCACTAACCTTGTTTTCACTGCACTATTACTAGTTTACTCAAATAAATCAATTTCAACAATAATACATGAATAATGCTTTAGGATTCTTGATTATGATACGAATATAATTATCAAATCAAATGAAAATAAACAAATGCAAACAATAAATAAGCGCGAAAGAAATCTGTCAATTGTCATCCAAATATTACTATCTGAACAAATTCAATATACAACTTCAGTATCATTGCATCTCGTTTTGGCGTACGCATTTCCTATCTCTGTCGATATTATAACTCGAAAAATACCGGCTTGCCTCCGCTCTATATCTGGCGGTATTATGTCGCCTCAAGGTCACGATCGCTACAAGAGAAACATGTACTAGGATTCCTAAAACGCCGGCCGGCTTAATTCAATTAATGTCGGCGTTGATTTAGTTCTTTGATTGTAACATTTGTAACTTTCATAAGCAACTGTTATACCTGCAATGTAACTTCGTAAATTATTATTTGTTTAAATGATATTTGAAAACAATAGATGCTAGTATTTGCCATATTTCGAAAGGGAAAGCCGATAGGAATCGAGTTGTATGGAGCCTTCGCCACTGCTTAGTAACCTTAGTAAGCCGAAAAGGCCGACGCCTGCCGGAGTCGCGGGATTATTCGCAAGAGACACCGTGGCTCCGGAACACAAAGGGCTATGAAGGAACATGGATGGGTTTTAGTCAGTAGAAGTCTGACACTAGCTCCCGCCACACCCAGAGCGGGAGGAGTCATTGGATGATTTCGAATCCCAATAAAAAATAATAATAAGGGAACTCGGTATGTTAAGATGGTCAACCATCCACAAATCAACCTTAGTAAGCGGTGCTTAACCTTGAAAATCGAACCGTGCGGCTTTTATTCTTTAGCCACGATCTCCTCAGACAGGCCTCACTTAGGATGTATTAAAAAAGGCATCCAGTGTGATTCACTGGATTGTCATACAGTGACCGCTGGAGGAAAGGCGTTGAAACCGAGCCAGGCCAAGTGTGGGCCCCCAGCAACGTTTGTTCAGCCTGGCATTCAGTTTGATTCTGCATAAAGACAGATGGGTTAAGGTCAGAACAGAGTGACTGCTCGAAGACGAGCATTGTAAGAGACAGGCCAAAGAAACGGCTCAGCGATTTATACTCATGCCTGATGTATTTCAAACTCAAATAAAATAAAATAAATTATCTATTTTTATTATAGCCTCTGGTCAAAATAAAAACCAGCTCTTGGGACACGAGAAGTGTCAACCAACCTTTTCTAAATTTCTTTGAAAAGGCTGTGAGCACAGTGGCCCCACGGCCCGAGGGTTTCAACCTCAAACGGCTCAAAAATATAGTTACCAATAAGACAGATTTTTTTACAAAATATACTAAAGAATGACGTCATTTGCGCCGCTTGAGGTTTTCCACAGTCGCAGCGGCAGCAGTTTTGTTAATTAATCTATACTAATATTAAAAAGAGGTAACATTTGTTTGTAAGTTTGTGTGTAGGGGGTAATCTCAGGAACTACTAGTCCGATTTGAAAAAATCTTTCAGTATTAGATAGCCCATGTATCGAGGAAGGATATAGGCACATAATTATATCATCACGCTAAGACTAAAGGAGCTAAACTAGCTGACCCTCGCAACTTCGTCTGCGCCACATTTTCCATTATTGCTCCGCTCCTATTTGTCTTAGCGTAATGATATATAGCCTATAGCATTCCTCGTTAATAGGGCTAAAACCAATCAGTGTTCTTCCTAATGCCCTTTGAGTTCCAGGACCGCGGTGACTCTTTCGAACTAATTCTGGAACCTTGGCAGGCACTGGATGCTGGTCCGTTCCACAGCGACTAAAGTGCCCGAACTTTGATGAAGATGTGAAAACATTGTTGGACCTGCTCAAGATTTTAAGATTATCTTTGCACTTTATGGACTCATTCTCTTCTGCATTGTATAAATTTTACTCATAAATTCTACTCTACTCTTTGAAACGTGCAATGAGTGTGTTTTGTTGCAGAACAAATTGCTGCTCTTGTCGCTAGCGCGGCAGAATAAGCTTCATCTATTTGAACGACAGCCCTTGACTATTGAAAAGTGCCTGTAACGGGCCTATTTGAAATAAAGGATTTTGTATTTGTATTTTCTACTGACCGTAGCGGTGGTACATGGAACATAACGCACCGTTGACCCGGGCCTTATCGGACGGCGAGCCACCTAGTGCTAGCCGTTCGCTACCCCACGCTTACTGTGGCCAGGAATCGCCCTGCAAAATCCGACGCCCCGGGTCTATACAATATAGGTTATTTTGTCTGTACAGACATTGAAATCTGAAAAAAAAAACTATCACACCGAAATT
The DNA here is from genome assembly GCA_963859965.1 of Ceramica pisi. Classification (NCBI taxonomy): domain Eukaryota; kingdom Metazoa; phylum Arthropoda; class Insecta; order Lepidoptera; family Noctuidae; genus Ceramica; species Ceramica pisi. The sequence continues at coordinate 21,828,765 of OY982541.1, read as the reverse complement.
TGTCTATATTGCTTTGTTGCAGACAAAATTCCACTGAAGTTTACGGAAGTCTGAATCGTGGGGTTGCACCGTTAAGTTGGTACTGGGTGAGTCACACAGATTTAATTTAGCTTTTACCAACTACTACATTGGGGTTTGTTTCCAGTCCGGATTTATTATTATTATTATTCCTTTATTTACATGGCATGAAGGAAACTCGGTATGTTAAGATGTTCACCCATCCACAAATCAACCTTAGTAACCTTAGTAAGCCGAAAGGGCCGACGCCTGCCGGAGTCGCGGGATTATTCGCAAGAGACACCGTGGCTCCGGAACACAAAGGGCAATGAAGGAACATGGATGGGTTTTAGTCAGTAGAAGTCTGACACTCCCTCCCGCCACACCCAGAGCGGGAGGAGTCATTGGATGATTCCCAATCCCTAAAAAAAAAAAAAATTAAGGAAACTCGGTATGTTAAGATGGTTACCCATCCACAAATCAACCTTAGTAAGCGGTGCTTAACCTTGAAAATCGAACCGTGCGGCTTTTATTCTTGAGCCACGATCTCCTCAGATAGGCCTCACTTAGGATCATAGAGTATATAACCACTAGAGAGCGTATAGGCCGATTTCTTCTAAGTACGCGGCTCACTACAGCGGGCCGGGGGACGAGGAACAACGCGCGGCTGCAATTGGTCCGTTCAAGGTCAAGTTGCATAGGTAGCCTATGGTTAGTGGTGGTACTACTTGATTAAAGGAAAATAGTCGATATCGATAAAATGGATTTTAACATTATAAAAATACTCAATCCAAACAAACAGCGCTATATCTTGTTTAAACAAAGTTTCCCTATTAACCTTATCTTTCCACTTTTATTTTAATTCTGAAATCTTCGAAAATCTAAAATGAAAACATATATGTCAAACACACAGATGAAAAATCTGAGACCCTCCTCCTATTTTTAAAGTCGTTTAAAAGTAGTTACGTGTTTAATGTAAGTATGTGAATTGATTAAAAATTGTATTAGTTGTAATTTTATGATCATCGATAAATCGACTTCAATCATCAAACGTAACAGCACATATTTTTACGATAAAAATACAAAGGGGAAGAAAGGGATAAAAATATAAGTATTTCCTAATGAAAGAAAGAGACTTTTCCAAAAGACATCAACGCGCGCTTCTTACAGTGTGCTCGTTCACCTAACCACCATTTTATATAGACCCCTGCAGTGGCTCATCATCTGATTCAAATCAAAAATATTTTGCGTAGTCTTTACTCTCCGATGAAAAGTTATGCCATCATTTTTGTAACAAAAGGTCTAGGAATGTTTCCCACACAAATTCACCGGGTATGAAGGCATTTTTATGCGTTATAAAATTGCATAAAAATTAAAACGATTTGTAAAAACTTAGCATGCCCACAGGTCTAACAATTGGTTACAACTAAAATGGTTACTAGTGCGGCTGTCTAACATCTGAGCAAAAACACTAATAGTTTTCGTGCGTCGGGGCACTGTATGCGCAGTCAAGTGGTTTAATAGTCTTTGCTTAGGATATATTAAAAAAGGCATCCAGTGTGATTCACTGGATTGTCATACAGTGACCGCTGGAGGAAAGGCGTTGAAACCGAGCCAGGCCAAGTGTGGGCCCCCAGCAACGTTTGTTCAGCCTGGCATTCAGTTTGATTCTGCATAAAGACAGATGGGTTAAGGTCAGAACAGAGTGACTGCTCGAAGACGAGCATTGTAAGAGACAGGCCAAAGAAACGGCTCAGCGATTTATACTCATGCCTGATGTATTTCAAACTCAAATAAAATAAAATAAATTATCTATTTTTATTATAGCCTCTGGTCAAAATAAAAACCAGCTCTTGGGACACGAGAAGTGTCAACCAGCCTTTTCTAAATTTCTTTGAAAAGGCTGTGAGCACAGTGGCCCCACGGCCCGAGGGTTTCAACCTCAAACGGCTCAAAAATATAGTTACCAATAAGAAAGATTTGTTTACGGAATATACTTAAGTTTGATATTTGCGCCGCTTGAGGTTTTCTACAGTCGCAGCGGCAGCAGTTTTGCTAATTAATCTATACTAATATTATAAAGAGGTAACATTTGTTTGTATGTTTGTATGTAGGGGGTAATCTCAGGAACTACTGGTCCGATTTGAAAAATTCTTTCAGTATTAGATAGCCCATGTATCGATGAAGGATATAGGCACATAATTATATCATCACACTAAGACTAAAAGGAGCTAAACTAGCTGACCCGCGCAACTTCGTCTGCGCCACATTTTCCATCATTGCTCCGCTCCTATTTGTCTTAGCGTAATGATAAATAGCCTATAGCATTCCTCGATAAATGGGCTATTTAACACAGAAACAATTTTTCAAATCGGACCAGTAGTTCCTGAGATTACCCCCTACATACAAACTTACAAACAAATTTTACCTCTTTATAATATTAGTATAGACTAGCTTTTACCCGCGACTTCATATGCGTTTCGTCCCGTTTTTTCTCGTTCCCGTAGGATTTCGGAAAATCTTCTTTTACTTATCAAATCCCTTACACTCTCACCCAAGGAAACTACAAGCCAAATTTCAGCAGTGCTATTCTGTAACAACATTTTCGTGTCTCGACAGCGGAATCCGAGGTGAGTTTCAAATTCGTATAAATATAAGACCTTATGATGTGTGAAATAAAGTTCACTTTATAAGCTTAGTCACTCAGGTGAAGTCGATATCGAAATGGTTATTTACAGAATAGACTAGCTGCTCTCTATGACCAGTAGTTTCGGCTGTTTGTTGTCTGTCATTCACACAGTAACGGAAGAATTTTATTTAGTTACTAGCTGACCCGCGCAACTTCGTCTGCGTCACATTATTCATGAATAATATCGCTATTAAAAAATAAGGGTTAGTGATAGAAGGGTAAAAAATTAGGGTTGTATGTATTTTTTAATGTCACATTATAAAAAAATGACAAAAATGACAAAAATTTTTAAAAAAATGTTAGGGGTGGACAACCCTTATCACTGAGGGGTATGAAAAATAGATAGTAGCCGATTCTCAGACCTACTGAATATGCATTTAAAATTTGGTAAAAATCGGTAAAGCCGTTTCGGAGGAGTAAGGTAACTAACAATGTGATACGAGAATTTTGACTGATTAAATTGCTGTGCCCGACATGGTCTATGTGAACAGAAAAACTGTAATTATTACATGTTAAACACATTGTGATAATAAAGATTAGAATCGAATCGATTTGAGTTTTAGTAGATCTCTAGTTTTTTTTTTTTTTTAATAAATATTTTGATGGTTAATTTTTTTCTCAGCTGGTTAAGACAAATTACTTTTATTATAAATAAAAAATTGCGTCTAAGCCGCCTTTGAAAACACCCACTGAAGTCTACAATAAATCCATTATCTTACAAGATTTTAATATTCCCGGTACTAAATTGTATCTGTCTTCCTGGAATTTCAATATAATTTTAAGCTTTCGTTGAAATTCTGTTTCAAACTCATTAGTATAACAAATTATAATAAATTTTTACTTGATTTAGTTTATTCTTTGAAGCGAATTTAGTCTATTTTTTGAGGCATTTTGGCTGTTTATTAATTAAGTACGAGACAAATAACCACCTCAAATATGTCTAACAACATTACTTAAGTTAACGTAATAAAGTTTTTATCATATTTTTTTACTACTTAAACGTTTGTGCTCTTCTATCCGTATACATTTTTCTTTTATAAGTGTTTGGTGTGTTCTTAAAAATAAAAGAAACATAGAAGTACCTACTTGATTTCTGTAAAAAATATGAGATTATGAAATAAAAGTAGCATCATAAGTATTTTATCTTTAGCCCTATTTATCTGAAATCGGTGGACAATGTTTTTTTCTTCCATTCTTGTGTAATTAAGTTTCGTTTCTTGTTTTTCCTTACATTGGGTGTATCTATTTGTGTCATATAAATATGTTTTCTTTGTTTCTTTGTCGTCAAGGGCTACTACACCCACTTTCTATCAATATCACATTTCAAAAATTCCATCCATCACTTCATATTTCCTGACTTAACATTCATACTAAAAACAAAACGAAAATGAAATATAAGAAACGCTACAAGCACAATTAACGTTTTATTAATATTAATTTGGGCCAATCTTGAAATGGGCCAACTAATCGCGTTAAATGAAAAATACGTTTCGGTTAACTAATTACCTAATTTTCGGTTTCAGAACAAAATTATCGGGCCTCTGCAACATTGCGGATTTAATAAGGTTTTACTGCGTAAAAGGGAACTGACAATTATAATGGGAGTTGGTTCAAGTTATGCGGGTCTAATCGGCGAATGTGAAAATTAAAGTGATTGCTTTTCGATGAGGTTCGTTATTTAAAAGTGAAGTTCGCAATTTAAAAAATATTTATTCGAAAAGTTTCGTCGTTTTCTTGCGGTTTTACAATGAGGTTTTAATAAATCTTTCCGTTTCGATCGGGGATATAATGTAAAAGATGATTAGATGGAGAGTTAAAGACATTCTGACTGCGAGTGGCTTGTAGTGGATTTAAACATCTCTCAACCTACCTGGGTATTTCTTAATATTTTGGGATGGGCTTTTTTGTAGAAATGGGCTTACTCTTGACCTCGATAATGCCCGATGGAAAGCGATGGATAAGGTTTATGATTGAACACGTGCCCGAAAAGGCCTGTTTACTCTTGCTTTGAAGGCAGACGGGTTACAATATGGGGAACAGAATAAAGACGCTGGCAGAGAGCGCCACACTCCGGCTGTGCGTTAATAAATGTGGCGGAGAAGCGTTAGTACGACTAGTCGGTGTATCGACCAAGTGCGGATGGTAATTCCAGTCTGACATGACTTCCAGTCTCTTTGACTGCAGCTAACACCAATATTGCATAACCTATGACATACCAGGGGAGAGAGATTTCAGGCTCCAACTGTGAACTGCAGAGGTTAGAAGCTTGATCAATTGTTGATCCTTAGAAAGAATCTACGTGAATTTATACTTAACGTAGTTGGAAACTATATAGTGCCAAACGATTTTAAAAGACACTAAAGTTGTAGAAAAAACCAAGTCCAAGTGCGACTCGGACCGAATAAAAACACGGTTTATGAGTGGCGAGCTTCCTTCAAATTTTAATGTTATTTAATTTTTATTTTTTGTTATAGCAGCAATAGAAATATATAGTTTGTGAAAGTTTCAATTGCCTACCTACTAAGGTTCTTGAGATACAGCCCGCTGACAGACAGGCGGACAGTGGAGGCTTAGTAACACGGTTTCGTCCTAAGGGTAAGGAACCCTAATTAACCGTAACACTACATATTATAAAACAAAGTCCTCCACCGCGTTTGTCTATCTGTCTGTTCGCGATAAACTCAAAAACTACTGCACCGATTTTCATGCTGTTTCCACCAATGGATAGCGTGATTCTTGAGAATGGTTCTAGTATATAATTTGTCAAACAGGGCCAAGCCGCGGGCAACAGCTATTGTGATATAATTATATAACTGACATTATTTTCTATAATCATTATTTTATTTTGTTGTGTTAAAATCCCAGTGACCGATATTCAAAAGGCTACACCTAAAAAGGCATAAAACTCTTCGTGCAGTTAGCCTTTAATGCACTTGATCCGGACAAACCGGTTCGTTATTTCACAGAATAGCTGAATCGTACAAAGTGACGTAGACATGCTTTAGTTTCTAGCGGATTTATTACTGCTGACGTTCATAGTTGGAGAGTACTAAAAGAATTTACTGTAGGAGTCCAGTTTACCCGTGACGCCGGTAAGTTAATGATATGTCATAATTCTGAGATTTTAATAGTTTCCTTCGATTTAAAATGGTGGTTTGATGGGTAGGGGTCTTTCAATCAATCAATTTGTAGATCTATTCGTCTGTGGATTGAAGATTTTCTTTGGCTAATGATGTTTCTGATATTATAGTCAAACCTGGGAAATTTCTGTGCGTTCAGGCGATTTTGCCATACCTATTACAGACTGGAATCAAAAGTAGCTCACAATTAAGGACCCATTAATTTCAGGGTTAATATATAATACGTGGTGCTTGGCAACTGGGCTTAACCCAGTTGTATATGTCCCTTGGTGCCTATTGGCCTAACCCAAATCTGTCTCCTGCTTGATAAGGAGGGAAATGGAAATTATGTTTATTTTTTCCTACTCCTCCGCTGTACTCTTCTGATTAATTTCGATGTGGGATCCAAGACAGTTGAATCGTTTCTCTGGGACTCGTCGGGCTTCATTGGCTCGGTGTTTTTCTGGTGGTCGCCACTGTTGATTCTGGCTTTCGGGAGTTGCAGTGGTTGGGAATGTGTGGCGAGCTTGTCCCAAAAGAACCTGGGAAATATTGATGATTAAAATACAATCAAATAGATTTTGTTTCATAGGAAATACTAACCTCCGGCATAATATTTGAAACAAGTCCATATATGTGGCATTGCACAAAGATGCTTTGTAGATAGCGTAGAATTCCGTAACCTTTCAGGTATTAATCCATATGGCAGCTCTACGCTTCTACGTTTTCCTATTTGTTTGCGTATTACTACAGCTACATATATTATAAAACGAAGTCTCCCTGCCTCGTCCCTTTGTCTGTGCGCGGCTTTGGTCATTCAGTAGTTTTTGAGTTTATCCGGTTTTGACCAACGGACGAAGTCTTTTATGTGGTAGATTTAGGTGTATGTGCGCTGCCTAGCTTTTTCCCAACTGTATTGGGGTCGGCTTCCAGTCAAACCGGATTCAGCTGAATACCAGTATTTTACGTGGAGCGGGTACCTACCAGACCTCCACAACTCATTGACTGGGTAACACGGTACTTCATGGCAAGACTGGAGTCAGATTTCTGACTGGCTTCTGACGACGACGACGTAACGACTTCTACGGAGGCTACGGAGGAAACTCGTTATGTTAAGATGGTCACCCATCCACAGACCAACCCTGCATAGCGTTGCTTAACCTTGAAGATCAACCCGTGCGGCTGTTTTTATTTAGCCACGAGCTCCTTATATATTAGATTTAGGTGTATAAATTATATATTTTTTTATGTTAATTGTCTTATGTATGACGATGAGTGTTAAAGATGTCGGATAAAAGTATGCTGTCTCTTAAGCGGTCGTCATATTCATCTTTATGAACATTTTTTAGAATGGGACAAACACGGAAATCGCGAAAAAAAATTTGCTGCTCACAGTACATTTTGTCGAGGTATGCGCACATAAATGTATCTGTAGTCGATGTTTCTTTCGCGATTTCAGTGCCGGTCTCATATGTAAAACTTGTTCATAATGATGAAAACAATGACTATTCAAGATTGTTGTTGTGATGACGATGTTTATTCTTTTGTAAATTATTAATGTCACCGAAAAATAGCAAACGCCGTAAGATTGTAAAATATCGCGTGAAAAAGTTAATTATTTTTTGTAAGTAAGACTCTGATGTATTGGAAACTATTGTATTTGAATGGAATATATTATTTTAAAAACGATTTCTTTATAATATTTCGAGACATTAAAAATTAAATCAAAATTTATTATATCTAACGGAGTCTGCCACTTTCCGGAGACGTATATATACCCGTACAAAACTGAGATGGGTTTCTTGTTTAACTTACTTTTTATCACATTTATTGGCAGAAGAAAAAAACTTTTTACAAAAAAATACAACCGACTTCCAAATTAAAAAAAAACTGCTAAGTAAAAAATAACTTTAATTTCGGAAGTCGGTGTTTTTGTTAGTTTCTTCGTATTTTGACACCGACTTCCGAAATTAAAGTTATTTTTTACTTTGTAGTGTTTTTTTTTTTTTGGAAGTCGGTAATGGGACCAATCTGCAAGCATATCCTTTCAGATAAAACAAGAATTTTTCAAATCGGTTCATAATTGTCGGAGTTATGAGGTAACAAACATAAAAAAATATACAATGAATTGAGAACCTCCTCCTTTTTGGGAAGTCGGTTAAAACACATTTAACATTCTGATAATTTAAAACTAAAAACCGTAAGTACATTTAAGTCAAGCACTCGCTGTAAAACTTAATACTCAATGTGACCTAAATTTAAGACAACAAGGAGATTTAAGTCTTGCTCGTAATAAAGTTGATCATAAAAGTTTGAAAGCAACGATGAAAATAAAATATAATACGATATACGCGGTTCTTTGGGAGATGGCTTAAATTATTACTGAGATTGTACTTAAGTTGCTATTTAGATCTTTATCGTAGGATTTAAAGCTAAAAAATCCTGTATTTTTGTTCAAAATTCAGCTTTTTATGGGAATCTTTCTGCCGAGCCTTTTTCCAGGTTGGAGTCGGCTTCCAGAATTTGACAGTCGTGCCGCAGCTTTCCGAGGCATGGAGGAGTCAATGGTCACCTATCTGCCGATCATCTTAGACAAGAGTTGTTTAACCTTGAAAAATCCTTGGTCCCGTATAATTATTACTTGCCCACAAGCTCCTCAATAAAAAAATAGCTTCTCATAAAGATGATTTATTATTTCTTTTAATTTGAAATGAAACAAAAGCCTACACAAAATAAACACTATCACGTAAGCAAATACACCCCACGCTGAAATAGAACCAAATATTCAATAGCAACTCGTAACAATTTACCCAACTTTCCACCCCATTTTAATCATAAAATTCCATCTCTATGGCTCACCATAAAATATTAAACAAACCCTTGAAAACACAAAAGCCTATTACGATGATATCAAACGGCTCCACCGCTTCACCGGTCCGGAACACCTAAAAACTGGATTGAAACATTTATCTTTCGATCCCAAAACATTCACTTTTTCAGTCACCATTCTTCGTATTTTAAACTGTGACACTTCGCTTTAATAGTTCTCTCTAACGATCCCAGGGTACATAAAAGATAAGATAATACTGGCTATCGGAACGATGAACGGAAAATTTCCACCGTATTTGATCGCCGGGGCGCGGATAAAAGGACCATGGTTAAATTTTAAAATTCTCATTTTGATCTTTATTCTTTCAAGCTATTATCGTGCACGTTAAACGTTAAAGGGAAAATATATCATAGCTGTATTCCCTTGTGCTTACTTTCTAAAATTTTATGTTTTAAAAGACTCGTAAAAGTTGATTGACGGAAATATACGGAAGGCCACGGTGCTTGAATTCGGGACGTGCACTTTGCAGTTCGGGACACGAAAATGCACGAAGAGTACTTAGTTGGTAAGATGAGCGACAAGGACGGCAATAAACTTGTAAGTTTTAATGTACTGTTTCGCTGAAATTAACTCATCATCGTCTCTTGAGGCTTTGCTTTAATTAAAGTTCTTGACAGTGTTTAGAGTGATCTCTCTATTGCTCTGTGATGTCAATCAGTAGTTGAAAATCGAATCAAACATGGCACAACATAATTATCAATGTATGTATTTTAGGCTATGTCTGAGTATTTTTAGGTAACCTTCCATATTTATTTACACTCCATCCTGCTATGCTATTCTCTAAAGATTCAGCCTTGCGCACAGCGCTGCCGCAGCGGTGAAACTCAGTTTTGTATTCACTAAGCCGCGTAAAGCTACACTAGCGCTCAAGGCTGTGACGGCCGTGAGTTAAAACTTCCCAACGAACGAGCAAATTGACACTTTTGACAGTTCTTCATACATTTTGGTATTCCCTACGAAAAAACAGCGACGAAGTCGCTTACAGCCTCGCCCACAGCCTCGTTTCGAACTGTCAAATCCAAAAGCTACAAAAATCGCGCGTTCGACTCTTATTTTTAACTTTTTTTTTCCTTAAAAGTATATGAAAATAGCAGCTCGATTGATTATAAAGCTTCATTTATTAGAAGAAGCTAAGAAAAGTGACGATTTTTCGCTCCAAACTCATTTATGTGGCATTGCACAAAGATTTGTGCAATGCCACATTGTTTTTTCATTCTAAGTAACCTAATATCTCTCCTTGTGCACGGGAGGGGAACGCACTGGTATGCTTAAAATACACAATGTTCCGTCAGAACAAGCATTATACCGCTAGTAACGTAATTTTATTAACATCTCATGTACCTATCGTAAAATATTAATTGTCCAACTTATATGTAATAGCCACATTTGATACATAAACAGTGAAAATACTTTTTGTAATACTCACATTTCAGTAGGGTTATTTATTTATCCGATTGGTCACAGAACTAGGTATCTAAAACTTTCAAAACAATATCTGCTGATACTGACACAAATAAAAGTTTTGAAACTATAAACTCAAGTAGTTTAGTTAGCGAGTCACGTCTGTTGTTTTTTGTTTACGTTCGTTTTCGTCGTCGCGTTGCGTTGCTCGAAATAGGCAAAAGAATCGCCATGAAGCCTTAAAATGTAACAATTAATAAGCTGTAAATTCTTTACAATACTTTAAGATCATTTATTTTAAATTCTTAACCCCTTAAAATTCTCAGCCGAGATTTCTCGATTATGATTAAAAGATTCGTTCTCAAGGCTATATCTCAAGGCTGGCTCGTCGACGAGCTCGCCGACGAGCCAGCCTAGACATCGACCGAGCGTGTAGCGCTGATTCAAACTGTATTCACTAGCGTGGCTGTGCTCGTCGACGAGTTTCACCGCTGCGGCAGCGCTGTACGCAAGGCTGAATCTTTAGGGAATAGCATAGCAGAGCGAGCGGCACTAGCTCGCGCTCACTCACTTGTCCCGACAGCTGAGCATTTGTTCGTTTTCCGAGTGGCTGCCTCCAGTAGCTTCTAACATGCTTGTTTCTTTACGATTATTTCTCACAATACTCAAATTGATAACTCATGCTGCTGAACAACTGAACAACGTTGACCATAAAAATTAAGAAACGCTCTTTCGACTAAGCGTCTTTTCACGGGGTACTTCTTTTCAGCTCGCTGTGTGCCCTGTCAACGAATAGACAGCTATTCGTTGACACTGGTAGTGGGTTACTGTACAATTACAAGGAGGAAGTAGTTGCAGTAGGTAGCTAATCAGTAGAAAGGTGAAAGATAAGGAAGGATACTAATGATTTAAACAGCTAGGTAACTATAGATAACTGTAGGTATGATAGGTGCTAAGTCGTGTCTCTTATACTTTTTTTTTTTTTTTTAGGGATGTGAAATCATCCAATGACTCCTCCCGCTCTGGGTGTAGCGGGAGGGAGTGTCAGACTTCTACTGACTAAAACCCATCCATGTTCCTTCATTGCCCTTTGTGTTCCGGAGCCACGGTGTCTCTTGCGAATAATCCCGCGACTCCGGCAGGCGTCGGCCCTTTCGGGCCCCTCTGTGTTGCTGACTCTCTTTGAGGCGCGCGTGGAACACTAACGCGCCGTCGACACGGCCTGTCGTCACTAGACGGACGGACGGCGAGCCACCCATAGCTCGCCGTCCACAGGCCCGTGTCTCTTATACTATCTCCTGCCTAGGTTAAGAGGGGCCAGCACGAATATTATTGACATACAGTAACGAAACGTTAAATTTTACCATAGCTACAATACTCGTTTCATATAATATTTGAAACTAAAAACTCAAGTAGTATAGTTTTACTGTATTCTTTAAAATACTTAAAGAGTCGAGATTGATCGATTATGATTAAAAGAATTTGATTCAAGGCCCTACTAATTCGTCTACGAAACAGCGACGAGAGGCTACAGCTTAAAGTTCGTCGACAAGCACAGCGACGCTAGTGAATACAGTTTGAATCAGCGCTACTCGCTCGGTCGATCTCAAGGCTGGCTCGTCAACGAGCTCGTCGCAGCTTACAGCCACGAAATTGTCTTTTAGAGAATAGCACTGCTGAGCTGATTCCACCATATCAAGGCCATCAGACGTACTGCTGGGTATATGCTGCACTATTCATTCATTAGCACTTGTCGACAATCATAGTGCGTACATTCTATGTGGAATACTCTGTGCCTTTTGCTCTGCATCTGTCGTGTCTTTCCTCCTTATAACTGTGGCGTTACCTGAAAAGAGGTCTAAGAAGAAGTCCCATTCTATCAGCGAATTCGACTGTCGAGTTTCTGAGTGACTCAGTGAGTGACTGACACAACGCACAGCCGAAATTTCTGGTACTGGCCTACACTACGTATGGTAACACTAAGAGAGCATTCCCCGAAATCTCTACGAGAACGTATGAAGCGTGCATCGGGCAAAACTAGTGCCAAATATAAGGGATTAATCATGTAGCATTTCTTTCGACATCGTTTTTCAATCCTATAAACTATTGCCATTTTGATAATCGCCTCTGCAACGCTACTGCTATCAAAATATGTCTTGTGTAGGGTCTTTGACCTCATTCATCACATTTCACAATGTGAGATAAAGGTTAAAACCAGCTAATTGTAAAAATAAAGTTGGAATACACGATTCCACTCGCTAATTTTCATAAACGCTACTCATATTCCATTCCCAAAACATGAGTAGATAATCTCTTACGAACAAACAGAATAGCAATTAGAATAAAATCTCTATATTACGTGCTGAACCGAACTAGTCGTTAAGTGTAGTTGAGTAAATCCAAATGAAATGAAGGGTAGCTTGTCTAATTACAGTGGTATTACGTGTAACGATCTCTAGACACGGAATGAGATCACGCGAGCGCGGTGCAGCGGACCAAAGAGTATGGCCGAAGACTGGACAGGGCGTTATGAGGATTCGGAGGAAATTATTTTTCGACAAATTTGCTCATAAAATGCATTTACGAAGCCTGTATACATTGTTCGAAAGTTCAAAATTACGGACCATACAATGGAGCGTGCGGTAAAGTAGGTACTCTCACCTAAGTACCTACTTTACCGCACGCTCCGATGTATGGCGCCGTGCGTATTCTTTACGGTATTTTTTTGCTGTCCATAAACAATATAATTATAAGAATTCAATCCGTCTGCATCCGTCAGCCAAAAATGCTTCCATCTGCGTCCGTTCCGGAAGCGTTCCATACGCGTTTTTTTTGCGAAGAACTTTTTGTTCAGAAGGTTTGTAGCACTTTAATATTGAAGAAAAAATCAGACAATAGATGTAGTTCTAATTACCCGACTGTTACACTTATGTTTCTTTCGAGTGTATTTATGTATGATGTCATATTTCTTTGGCACACTGTAGCCTAACCCTGTGGATTCATAGATTTTAGCTTGAAAGTTGTCGTTAGATTCGTCCAAATAGTGATAATGATACTGGATAGGTATATAAAAATTAAAATATCTGCCGGCAGATTCGGTGCCATTTTAATGACTTCAGCTTTTTAACCTATCGAGTGGGGTATCCAATTTTAAGGCTCGAGGAGACATATTTAAAAAATGTAACTTATTAAATAAATGATTTTGTCAAAAAAATCCGATTGGTACAAAATATAATACAATTTAAAATATAATAATACATAATTCTACTAAAATGTTTCACGCAGACGCAAACGGAAGCGCGTTCTTATTTTAAAAACTCTACACACTATTCCAAACACACACTCCCCATTTGCAAATTCGCGCCATTTTCTATTAGAAACGTCAAAGATAGTTGCGACTTTTAATTATAGTATTAATTAGAATATGTGTTCAAGCCAGGAATCAGATATTTAATAAATGTGGAATCTACTCCACCTGACATCTTGAATGAGGCGCCAATTGCAGAAAATGGTCTCTTGCCGCCAAAATCGCGAGAACGCTATTTAATGATTAACAATAATTTTTAAGAAAAAGTTTGTTTAATTATCTATACTAATATTATAAAGCAGAAGAGTTTGTTTGTTTGTTTGTTTGGTTGAACGCGCTAATCTTAGGAACTACTTACTGGTCCGATTTGAAAAATTCTTTCAGTGTTAGATAGCCCATTTATCGAGGAAGGTTATAGGCTATCGATATATAATCACACTAAGAGAAATAGGAGCGGAGCAATAATGGAAAATGTGACGCAGACGAAGTTGCGCGGGTCAGCTAGTCTATTTATATAATGTGTCGAAAAACGTTGTATGACACACGAGCGGATATTGGTCTTTACAAACTCGTGACTATGGTAAACCCTCGACTTCGTCTCGGGCTTACATTTGTCTACTCGTTTGTAAAGACCAACTTACCGCTCTTGTATCATAAATAACTATTATGTTCCTTTTATTTATTGAAAATAAAACATTTACTTTTTTAAAAATGAAATAACGAAGAAATTTTTTTTTAGTATAAATAATTATAGTAGCCTACTGGGGACGGGATCAGTGGGGCCACTCTCTAAGCCCAAAGTCCGTCAAAAGTTTCATATAAATCGATCAAGCCGTTTCGGAGGAGTTCGAAAAGAAATACTCTGACATGAGATTTTTATATTTCAGAATAACATCCTTTTTATAAACTTTTGTCCGAATATTTTCAATTTAGAATAGTCTTAAAATCACACAACACTCTAGGGACACTGCCGTCATCGCCCCGCCAGGGGTTGTTATCCGGTTTATCGTATAAATATATGAGACGATGTCGTATTTGCGCGATGATCGCTTTTGATGACATCTAAAAGTTCTAATAATATCATTTACAGAACTCCAAAATCACAAACAATCCTTAAAAAACGAAAGCCTGCAACTTCAATCATCCGAGCATGAAGTATGCTCGCCACGGTGATACTACACTGAACGCATAGCTCACAAGCTTGTCCGGTATTCTGCTAGCCATACAGAACATTCTACCCGGGAACAAAACGTCTCTATGGGAATATTGCCATTATCGCGGCGCTTAGCAGACTCTGGCCCAGTGCAGTGCGCTGTTATTAATTTTCTAGTGGATACTGAGCTGTCCGTTTAGCTCTAAGAGATTTAGTTGTTGAAACTATCTAATGTCGAGCTGAACTGACAATATTGTGCAGAAGTTCACGTTTTTTTGAACTTGGCTTTGCGAGTTACCAATCGGCAGATTACTATCGTTCTGCATTATCTAAGAATAGTTTTAGTAATAGACGCAAGTTATTATGAAAAACTTAATGTGTCCTAATGTTTTATGGAATAGAAGAAGTTTCCTTCTAAAGATTAAGACGCTTTTTGCCTTGGTGCTTATATGGTGTACCTACATAATAAAGAGTATTCTGTTCTATTCTGTTCTATACGATCTTTTAACATAATTTCTATGTGTCTACTGGTGTTAAGAAAACTACTCGTCCATAAGTATTTTAGAACAAATTGTGACCAACAAAGAAGTTGGCATAAAAATGCGTTTAAAAGCTAATGCTATCACGCTATATAAATTATGTTCCTAGACACATTCAAGACCACTTAATTTTCTTAAGCCTGCTAAATCACCTAATCAAATGGCAGTGGACATTCCAGAACCCAGCTGAGCGTGTCAAAACTACGCAAAAAACCCAGTCACCTTATGAAAAGGAAATATCAATCAAAAGCCAATTTGTCGTGCTAAGCCCTCACGATGGGCGTCAACGTCGATATTTTGTGAGAAACTAACGCATGCCCGCGTGTTCACTCGTGCGGTGGTAACTAGCTGCGGAAAAACGGAGAAAAAAAGTGGGAATACACACCACGATGTTATGTAAGTGGTGCGGTTTTGTGACTTAGTTGAAATGAATACAGCTCTGTGGTATAGCTACGCCTATTGTGCAAAAGACTGTGCCTGAAAACTGTAACATTGTCGGTGACAGTCAAAATCCGCGGTACTAACATTGGACACAATACGTATCTGAAAAATGTAGCCATGTTTATTTATTTATTTATTCATACTATATACTATAAAGCAGAAGAGTTTGTTTGTTTGGTTGAACGCGCTAATCTCAGGAACTACTGGTCCGATTTGAAAAATTATTTCTGTGTTAGATAGCCCATTTATCGAGGAAGGCTATATATCATCACGCTAAGACAAATAGGAGCGGAGCAATAATGGAAAATGTGACGCAGACGAAGTTGCGCGGGTCAGCTAGTACACAAAAAAGGCACGCGGAAATTCCATCTTGAATATTTTTTCCAGGTGTATATCTTCGAGAATAGCATGAAATTCTTGAGCATCAAAAATAAACGACACTGAATGACACTTAAAAAATCAACACCCTTGTTCAATATTCCAGTCTCACGCAACTGATACCACCTTTATCTCATACATTGTTTACAACGTACATTTAATTCCTGCAATGTTTTAATTGAAACACGCGCGCAAAACGCCGCCTGCATTTATAATACGTTTTAAACGGTCAAACTTTACAATTTTTTCCGAATAATGAAAGCGTATTAATGTAAAAAGTTTTAAGAGCTTAAACATCGCTTTTTTGGTTGCAACTTTTTTCGGAGATTCCATTTTTAATTTAAAATTACTTGGGTGTCTTATTTATGTCGTTCGGTGAGGTCGCTTATTGTTTTTTTTAATATTCAAAGATGAGTTTTCTTCAAGGTAAAATAGAATTTTGAATGTTATCTTTTTCATAAAATGTTTGTAAGTTAAGTGAATTTATTAAAAAAAAAATATCTTAAGGGTTAAAATGTATAACCGAAATGTTACTAGATGCTCGTGTCAATCAATTTTTCAAATTCTGCCTTTTTTCAACCGTGTTTGGTGATAGAATTACACTTTAAGGCGAGGTTGCAGTACTGTGTGTGTTTTGACGAACAACAGCGACTGTCCGGCGAGCGAAATAATGCCTAAATTTTGATTGTTTTTTCTTCTTGGCGAAAACTAATAAAGAAATTATACAATATAATTTCAACATTTACTTCAAAATAAAAAGCTCTATCTATTGATATAACTTTTATATAATATTCGTGATGAAATCTCTTAGCAGTACACGTTTAAAATTGTAATTTAGTGTCATGTTTGATAAAAAAAAGTATCGAGCCAATCATTATAAATCGCGTTTCTATCTTTACGATTTACTTGAGGATATGTTCAATTTTTATGTAATGATTTTTATTTATTTAAAAACTCATAATTAGATTTTCAGACGTTTAAAAATCTTAATAAGTACTGCAACCCCGCCTTAAGTAGAGCTTTGTGTGCAATATTATATGCACACACTATTATATAAAAAGTATTTATTTTTCAATAGGCATTTTCATTATTTAGGAACAACAAACCAGCCCTACACCCATCTCATGTTATAAAATAAAACATATTCAAAATAGAAATTATAGCGTATCCTTCTTCTTCCTATCGTGTGTTCAGTAAGGTTTAACAACCCCACACACACTAGTGTCAGAGTTTCTAAACCGCCTCAAGGGCCTCTGACATGGTTTACTTGACGACCACCATTTGGCGGCCGGGACCACCGGCTTAAACTTGCCTTCCGAAGCACGGAATCATCTATTTTTCAGACAATCAGGTGATTCAAGCCTGTAATGTCCTAGCCAAACTTTAAACAACTTCCCGTAGGAATCGAACCCACGACCTCCGGGTCACAATCTCTAGACCACGGAGGTAGTTGAGTGCAATCAGCGAAAAGTAAACACAAACAATAATACATAACGTTACCATTAAATTACTCCCTACCAATCACCCAGTACATTATATAATACAGTCTTGAATACATTTTCATTAAGTAAGTATTCCAATAGCACAAGGCCACAATGTTGATGTACTTACCACTAAAATAAACTTATTCGCTTCGAACCTTTTAAATCTATTTGCTTTTTGCTCAGTAAATGTTATATAATTTTTCATATTTGATGACTGAACTAATATCCTACGTTCGTTGTAAATACTTGTATGTACTTCACATCTCTGCTTTTGGATAGAAATTGTCTTTTTATTAACACTTCTGGGCGGAGCGGAAGGGGGTGCCAGACTCTTACTGACTACAACCCATCCGTGTTCCTTCTAATGCCGTTTGCGTTCTAGGCCCGCAATGTTACTTTCGAACAAACTTCAAAACCCTGGCAGGTTGTAACTTATCTTCTTTCTTCTGTCTTTTAGGTATGTTTTTTGCGCATTTTTATAGGTAACTAGCTGACCCGCGCAACTTCGTCTGCGTTACATTTTCCATTAATGCTCCGCTCCTATATGCCTTAGCGTGATGATACATAATATAGCCTTTCTCGATAAATAGGCTATCTAATACTGAAACAATTTTTCAATTCGGACCTTAGAGTTCCTGAGATAAACGCGTTCAAACAAACAAAACTCTTCAGCTTTATTATATTAGTATGAGCTCGCATTTAGGTATGACTGTCACTTTAGGGCAAGCGATGACATGTCATGGTCGTCGTCGATGGAGTACGCTTGCCGATAGTCCCCCAGGTTTTAACTGTCAGGAATCAATAACTATAAGGATTCACTTTTTAGTTGTACGCACATTGATCCAACCACATTCATGCAAAGTCGTTGTTATGAATGTGGTTGGATGACAATAAGACCTAAAAACTGAAGGATATGTCACCGGAAAATGGCAAACGCCGTAAGATTGCAAAATATCGCCTGAAATTGTAAACAATTTTTTGTAAAATAATAACACACAGATATTTAAGAAACCATTGAATTAAGATGAGATTTATTGTATACAAGATGATTTTTTCATAATACTGTATCTAGAAATCATTATCTAATAAAGTTGGATTACAATCTTATTAATCTGCTATTTTCCGGTGACAGATATATTTAGGACAGTGAAATGTTTTTTTTTTTTTTACTAAGGAACAGGCATACTCTTGATCTCGATTACGCCTGACTGAAAGCGATGGATGAGGTCTATGATGAAGCGAACGTGCCTAGATGTCTGTTCACTCTTATTTTGAAGACAGATGGGTTACCTATAATATGTGGAAGAGAACACAGACGCTGGCAAAGAGTTCCACATTTTGGCTGTGCGCTTAAAATAGATTTGGTGAGAAAAAGGATAACTTCTGAGATAGAATATCATTTAATAGCATAAAATATGATACATAAAATATGGACCTTAAGTAATAACAGTATCACATATTTTGCTTATTAATTTTCAGCATGCAAAAAAAGGAACTTAATATTAAGATTAAAACTAACAATTATTACTAGGATACTTACTGAACTATTTTTAATTTTAGTATATGGTAGTGAAATTATGAAATTATTTGTAACTTAAAAATTCACTTCTAGCGTAGAAAACCTGGTCGTAGAGCCATTTCTTAAGTATATATTTGAAATATTTTAACGGAAGCTCTCTTTTTTGTTTTGGAATTCGATTGTAGATGATAGACAAACATGGAAGAAAGATACAGATCTCGCCCAATTCAGACACATTGAAATAAGAATTAATTAATGAAGATTTGCAATATAGAGTAAATCTTTGTATGTGTCAGAAACAAAACAATTAATAACACACTCTATAGACTGCAACGTAAAAACTTAACTCTAAATCAGAGGCACGAATATTTTTGACGTATAGTAACGTAACGTAAAATTTTACCATATCTACAATAATCGTTTTTTACATAATATTGATTTGAATAAGATATTATATTCAGATTTATAAATTATTTAAATTGTGTGTTCCATAAAATTAAACCAAAATACTATGGGGTTGTTGTTTTTTAACCGACTTCCCAAAAAGGATGAGGTTCTCAATTCGGTTGTACGTTTTTTTAAAATTATGTTTGTTACCTCATAACTCCGTCGATTTGAAAAATTCGTTTTATCTGAAAGGATATACTTGCAGATTGCTCCCGTTTAAATTTTATCAAAATCGGTTGCGAAGTTTGGATTTTAAATCGAAATAGCTGGATGATGGTTTTATATTTTCCAAGTATTCGAAATTGCGTATTTTGCTTTTCTGCGATGTTGGAGTGGTGTTGTTAGGTGTATCCCACATCTAACACTAACCACTAAAAAGTGAAAAGTAAAAGACTTTTTACAAAGAAATACAACCGACTTCCTAATAAAAATAAAAAAAAAACATTACAAAGTAAACAATAACTTTAATTTCGGAAGTCGGTGTCAAAATACGAAGAAACTAACAAAAACACCGACTTCCGAAATTAAAGTTAT
This sequence comes from Ceramica pisi, assembly GCA_963859965.1. Lineage (NCBI taxonomy): Eukaryota > Metazoa > Arthropoda > Insecta > Lepidoptera > Noctuidae > Ceramica > Ceramica pisi. Next base: position 21,808,867 of record OY982541.1, on the reverse strand, counting down.
TTTTTCGTTTGTAGTGTTTTTTCTTTAATAGGAAGTCGGTTGTATTTTTTTGTTACATGCAAAATTCACTTACGTTAACGTTACTTACTATACGTCGAAATATTCGTGCTCGCCCATCTGAGCTGCAAGCGCAAAGCTATTTAAAACTAATTAACTATCGATCAAGTCCAACCCACATAGAAAGTTAAAGCCAATAGAGTGCCATCGAGGCAAATGCAAAATATGCTCCACGAAGGTAAAACAAAAAGAAAAACTTCACATAAGTGTTTGACGTGTTTTCCAATACCGGAGGAGAACTAAGTTCTATAACTTCGAACGGTCCGGTCCGGCAAAAACGAGTCGAAGTTTTTAATTTAAGTTTTGCACAGATTTTGTAGTCTTGCTGTAATGTAAACATTATTTTCTATGCTATTAGTCGTTGTGTCATTAAAAGTTGAGGCGTACGGTACAAGTGTTGTTGGTTTTAATTTCCTGTGTTTGGAGGGGTATTTTTGTTTTTAGTTGTTTTAAGAGTGTATAGAATGAATTAATTTTGAAGAGTTCGCGGCTAAATAATAACAGCCACACAGGTCGATCTTCCAGGTTAAGCAACGCTTTCCGAGATTGGCTAATGGATGGGTGATCAATGATCATCTTAAAATACCGTTTTCCTCCGTGCCTCGGAAAGCATGTTAAGCTGTTGGTCCCGGCTGTCATTCGGAGATTTCTGGCAGCCGTAAAGGATAGTCAGAAGCCAGAAAATCTGATACCAGTCTGGAAGCCGACCCCAATATAGTTGGGAGGCTAGGCAGATGATGAGTTGCTTTAAGAGTGAAAAGAATAATTATTTTTGTAGCTTGGGGTCTACTCTTGCAGCATTGTGAAAGAAGAATGATATGCTGGACCAGAATAGGTACTGTAATTGGGGTCCTGTACCTTAAAAGGACAAGCCAAGTACAATTTATCAAGCATCTACCGGCTACGGCAGGAAGTCTCAAAATTTGGTAATGCTATCCATGGATCATAATAAAATTATCATTGATTTTGACCGCAGATCGTATCCGAAATAGGATATTTCATTTAAAAAAATCTAATTAGATACCACGTCAGATAGACTTCCAAACAATATAGGACATGTATTTATACTACTTCACGTAAACATAAAATGAAGACACAGACACACAGTGTGTTGAAAACACGCCTGACGTCACTATGATGATAAAATTTCTACCAGTGATGTCACTCGTCGAAACGGCCCTGGCTCGATAAACACTTGGCCGGTTTTTTAAGGTTTTTTGAATCAACTCGCACTAAGCGTTTCCAAGCGCCTTTCATAATGCGCACAGCAAAGGAGTAGAACTCTCTTCCTGAGTCTGTGTTTCGGAACGCTTACTACCCTAATCTTTTCAACGTTAGAGTGAACAGGCTACTTCTGGGTAAGCTTGCTCCATCGTAGACTTTGTCTCCGTCATCTCTGACCTAGACTAGACAAATAAAAAAAAACAGCATTACAAAAACACCCCAACATCTTCCCTAAACAAAATAATTATCAAAACGCATACCACTTTATCACATCCTTCACAACTGAAACTGCCCATTCCCAGCAATCAATTACAGTCACTACACTATTAACTCACTTCACCATACGTGAAATATTACCATACGATAAATTTCAAAAAGACCATTCAACTTATCCACGTTGAGAGCTAATATCAGTATATCACGAAAAAGAAATATGGCAGTACAAACAATGAAGCTAGATAGTTTGGAACCCCCTGGAGTCTCGACTTCCGCACGAGCATCAACAAAAATGTAGAAAAAATGCGAGGTTTTTGATCGCAATTGCTTGGATGTTATTGGTAAAATATGTTGGAGTACGCTGGTTATTTATTTGTGCCTACTTTTCTGTATGTTTGATTGTTTATTGTATGTAGAGGAGATTAGGAGACTATGTGATATTTGTAATAGTTCTGGATAGGTCCCATAAAAAATAGAAGAACCTTCTGATCTTCTCCTGTCTGAATATGTAGTAGTTTTTTTTTTAAATATAAAAACGTTGCCCCATACTGGGAATTTCTCCTGTATCGTGGGTGCGTTTACAAACATACAAAGTCACATGCACAAACAGCCAGACCCGGAACAATTATCTGTAGGCTATACAAATATTTGTTCCGTGCGGGAATCGAACCCACGACACGTGACGCAGCAGTCCATCGCTCAACCACTGCACCAACCGTGACGTCTATTATTTATGGTTAACTAATTAAAATACTAGTGTTTGTCAACCACATCTCATTTCATATCAATTCGAAATACCTTAGAATTACTGCAGTGTAATTCTGTTAACATGTCGAAGTGAAGAATCAAGATAGAATGACAGCTCACTTTGTGATCATTTCACCCAAGCCTTCACTTTGACATGCTTTCAAATCAAATCTCAAATTGTTTATTGCAATCCATAATGTACACATATAGGTGGTAAAATAATAAATAGAACAAATTATGGACACTGTCGGGCACAGCAAAACTTTAAATAATCATTCAACCGGTCGATTTTGTTGACATCTCACCGTGATCACTAAGGTGAAGTGAAAAAGTGAGCTGTGAAACCATACAGACAAGATGAAAAGACAACTCACCTTGTCGTTCATTCCACCAAAGTGTTCACGGTGAGATGTCGATAGAACAGAACAGCTGTTTATCAAGAAGACTACTTTGAAATGAAAATATCTACCAATAACACGAATTAATGTAACAAAATAATAGGTTAGTACCAACTTAAATCATTATCATCTGCCTAGCCTTTTCCCAACTATATTGGGGTCAGCTTCCAGTCAAACCGGATTCAGCTGAATACCAGTATTTTACGTGGAGCGGCTGCCTACCAGACCTCCACAACCCACTAACTGGGTAACACGGTACTCCTTGGCAAGACTGGTGTCAGATTTTCTGGCTTCTGACTATCCGTAACGAGTGCCATAGATCTCCAAATGACAGCCGGGACCAACAGCTTAACGTGCTTTCCAAGGCACGGAGGAAACTTGGTATGTTGAGATGGTCACCCATCCACAGACCAACCTCGACAAGCGTTGCTTAACCTTAAAGATCGACCTGTGCGACTGTTATTATTTAGCCACGAGCTCTTCTCGTACCAACTTATATACGAGAAATTAAATAGGTATAAATGATATTCACAAATGTTTCGTTTTAATAAAACGACTCCCGGCTTTATAAAATTCGTCAGCAATTTTTCTTCAGCTTTTACTTACCCTAAAAATATCTCGTATTACCTAAACCCAGTAAATAGGCGTAAAGGTCACATGTTACAAATACATGGAATAATGTTTTTTAATATAAACGAGGAAAAAAATATCACACTATATTTTTCCAAGATTTTCATATCAAGTTTATGCGTAATATCGTAACGTCTACTAACAGAATAAACACGGTGAGTGAAGATCTCCGCCTGTCGAGATATTTATCTTAGACAGACCTAAATGGACTAATATTTCAGCAAATTCTACAAAAGATGGCTGAAGATGTGTTAGGGCTTTTGCACGCTAGAGATTTTCTGACGTCGAATTTATCATATTTGAGCATTACGTTTTCAAGTAATATTAAGTTAAGAGGCTTTCGACGAAGTGTCATTCTGTCATCTGTGATAACGATTGCTGGAATTTCCAAAATATTAGAAATCCAATATTTATTTATTTATGTACACACAATATACTTAAAAAGAAAATTTTGTACAGAGAAAAGAGCACAAAGGTACTGCTTATTTCAAAAGAAATTTCTACCAGCAGACCTGCGACAGAAGAATTTAATAAGAAATGTAGGTGTGTCGAAAAGCAGAGAAGGAATCTTAAAACAAACTATAGGTGCTTACTAACTTAACTAAAAAAAATTATAATCTAAGTAAATACACAATAATATTTTTACTCTTTGACACGGTGAGCCACCCAATCGCCGTCCGCAGACCCGCGCCTATGGTGGCCGGGAATCACCCTGCGACTCCTGACACCCGCCCGGGGCGTCTTCTTCTGCTGCGACGGCCGGGGCGTGAGGTTTCCCTCTCTCTCACGAGTCCGGCTTCGTCCTTCGCCAGCATTACTGCTTCGCAGAAGGAGGTGACCACTTCCCAAGCCTAGGCCCTCGCTCCGGTGACATCGTCGATAGGATGTCATTTTGACTTGGTATTTGGTATATGTTTAAGTGTAAAATTCTTCACGAGTGTGTTTCCAGTTTTCGCAACGTCGTCGCTCATAATTTGCCCGGGATATTTCCAGCTAGCTATTAAATATAGTGGGCGTAAATCAGCCTTGAAATACGTTGTTAAATCACTTGTGTGACACTGCCCTTAGGCACTTCATATAGCAGTCGTTTAGTGTGATTCAAAGCTAGACTTTATTACAACTTAAGTCATTGACACCATTTTAAATAGACTTCAAAAAGGAGAATGTTATCGATTCGGACGTTTATGTCACCGGAAAATGGCTGACTCCGTAAAATTGTAATTCATCTTGATTAGATTATTTATTTTCTCGATATATTATGAAACAATCGTTTTTTAAATAATAAATCCCATCCAAATTCAATAGTTTCCTATCTATTCGTGCCTTATTTAGAAAAAAGAAGTTTACAATTTTACGCGATATTTTACAATCTAAGGGCGTTTGCTACTTTCCGGTGACATTTATACCACGTTTAAGAGAATAAACGCAATAACCCGTAACGGTTTTTAGTACTCATCATTATGAAAAACTTTAACTACTTACGAGACACGGAGATCGCAAAAAAAGCAACTGACCGATACATGTGCGTATAACACAAAACAATGTACTGAACAGCCTTTTTTAGCGATTTCTGTGTTGATAAAAGGTGTTCATAATGATTAGTACAATGACACCTTAAGTAGTATTGCGTATATTCTGTTACAAATAGTTTATACATTTAAACATCGATTTGTCGAAAATTTTTTTGGAACAATTAAATTTATTTCCCTTGGAAAATCGTTAAATAATGGGCAAAGTAGCACAAAAACCTGCCCACTCATAAAAGCCATTTTACGGGCCATTCTGGACCACAGAATGGCCGATTACAGGGTACAATGTGTTTTCAGAATCACGTCACCATCTCTGCAAGCTATTAAAAATAAATATTATGTTTAAACATTTTTGGGTTTAAAAACGGCCTCGTGCTAGTCGGATTAGTACGCAAATATTTTAAAACCAAGTATGTAAAAACAGGTTTTCTGTAATCTACTTTACTTTTTATTAATTAATTACGTAAACTTTAAAAAAAGTACCTAGGTGTGGTTTCTTTTCAAAGTTTCAGGCTCCGTTGTTTTGAAACTAAAGGCTTTTTCAGAAAAAAGAAAGATAATTTTTTATTCGGGACTCGCACAATACACATAAAGGTAAATAAATATGTAAAAGTTAACTATTCACAATTCCGTGACTATTCAAAACTGCCTGTAACTGGTCTATTTGAAATAAAGGATTTTGTATTTGTATTTGTAAAAGTAACTGTTATAAAAGTAAGTATTTCAATAGATACTTTTATCATTTTAGCATAATTTAGTTTGAATAATTACATAAATCATAGAGTCCCATAGGTACAATGAGTCTTTTCATTTCATATATCTCCCGGCACAATTACAAAAATAAAGTGTTTTTTCTACCTTGAAAGGGACCCCGTAGGTACTTAAAATAATTTAAGTTACTCTTCCGCGTTTGGGTACTAAAAGGTTTGGGTACTAAAATGTATGTCAAATTTGAACTGACTCTATCCACCGATCCTATAAGGAAGCCAATTTTCCATACTGACGTTGGGAACCCTAATAATTACGAGTAGGTATGGCCAAAGTGGTTAGTTGCTGGAAAGCTCTCACGAGGCTTTGAATACTCTGAATAATTCAAAGTGCTTCAACCCTTCAGTTCTTGTTAGCATTCAAACGACTACCGGCGAACATGAGATACCTGATTGTAACAATTTAGACCGATTCCATGAACTGATGTGCGTTGGAAGTCATGGAAACCGGTCAACGATCTCTGTTTGGTCACGAATTGATTTGAAATGCCACAATACTTCTTATATAATATTGCCATGAGCCTGGCATAGTTTCTGGCATTCTGTTGAATAGCTGGTAAACGTACACATTTTATAACATGGCCCCTATTTTCAGGACCAAAATTAAATATTATTTTCATTTCTAAAACATTACGGTAGAAAAAAAAATATTAAAACATAAATAAATGTTTAAAAAAAGGCCCTGGAACGCAAAGGGCACTATCCTCATAGTGCCCTTTGCGTTCCAGGGCCGCGTGGATGGGTCAGTTAGAGTCTGACACTCCCTTCTGCTCTGCTCAGAGCGGGAGGAGTCATTTGATGATTAATAAAAAAACATACCCAAAAACAGAAAATAAAAAAAAATATTATTTGAAACTCGTACTGGAAAAATTAAATATAGTAAATAATAAAAACTGATTATCACAACAAAGACATAAAAGGTTACAACTTAAAAGACCTGTGCGAGACCAAAAAGGCTCCTATCTAAATCTTATACTGCGTTGTTTAAAAACTACCTGACTGCTTCTAAGCTTCTATTTTTAAATCTTTCAAATCCACTGTTACCGAGAAGCCACAGAGTAGCAGAGCACGCCACTTTGTACACAGAACCAGTCTTGTTTTTCGCATTGGCGTACTGCAATATCGAATTTTGAGGTGCCGACTGGCGTATCTCTGCAAAGCCAACACAATACCACCCATGTTCACTGTTTTAACGTAATTAATGAATCACTGACTGTGTTTTAGCCATTTTGAAATTCGAATGAGAGCTCTGTCGTATCGTATAGCAGGACACGGATTCCTGATGGCGTTTTCTGGGTTGATTCTTTTTATTTGTAAGTGACGAATTTTAGGTTCTAGAAGATGCATTTTGTATTTTGAATTTCTTACGAGTAGATTATCGCAGGTATGTCGTTAATCGTAAAAGTACGATTTGGTCACATGACTGCATGCATATTTACTTTGTGAGAGCTCGCACTTGGTCGGTTTCTCAACTACAACAACAACACACAACAACAACATTATTTTGTTCTCCACCACATACTAATTGTTTTGAAATTCAAAACTAGGCCATTCAAACCAAACTGCATAAATCATGAGTTTTCCAATCACATTACTTTAAAACACATTCTGATACTAACTTCAGTGCAATAATTCTTCGAAATGAACATGTGAATATTGCGTAATTAAATCAAAGTAATGTTAATAATAAAATCAAAATGGCTTGATTATGAATTCAACAGTAATTTATTCAATAATTGAGGTCTAAACTTCGTTTCTAATTGCTCCTTTGTATGTGCAAATGACACCAATATTTTGTCGAAAGGCTCTCACGACAAAAGGTGGTATTTTTTGGAACAAGCCCGCCACGCATTCCGAACCAATAAAACTCCTGAAAGCCAAAATCTACAGTGGCGAACACCAGAAAAATGCCGAGCTAATGAAGCCCGACGAATCCCAGAGAAACGATTCAAATGTCTTGGATCCCATCAAAAGGTGATATTTTTCTTTTTTTTGGGACAAACCCGCCACACATTCCCAACCACTGCAACTCCTGAAAGCCAGAATCAACAGTGGCGACCACCAGAAAAATGCCGAGCTAATGAAGCCTTAAATAAACCTTAACTTTTATTTTTCAACCGACTTCCCAAAAAGTAGGAGGTTCTCAATTCGGTTGTATTTTTTTATGTGTGTTACCTCATAAGTCCGTCATTTATGAACCGATTTGATTTTTTTTTGTTTTTCCTGAAAGGAGATACGGTTAGGAAGTTTGTCTTTTAAATCGAAACAGCTCGAATTCGTTTACTTGGATGATGGTTGTCTGTCATCTAAGTTAACAAAATTGCGTATTTTGCTTTCCTGCGATTTTGCAGTGGTGTTGTTAGGTCTGATGTAGTTAGTACTAAAAATCTAATTTAATTAAATTTTATGTCTTACATGTTGTGTGTTGTCCATTGAAATTATGTTTTTATTGTATTGTCCAAATGAGTCTATGTTGCTTGAACATCAATAAATAATAATAATAAAAAGTGAAAAATAAAAAACTTTTACAAAAAAAATAATTTCGGAAGTCGGTGTCAAAATACGAATAACCTAACAAAAACCGATTTGCAAAATTAAAGACATGTTTTACTTTTACATTTAGAATTTTTTTACTGTTTTTTTTTTATATTTGGAAGTCGGTTGTATTTTTTACAAATAAAATATTGTTTTATAGCGGCTAAGGAAATACACAATCTGTGAAAATTTCAAGTGTCTACCTATTACGGATCTTGAGATACAGTCCGCTGCCAGACAGACGGATGGACGGACGAACGGACGGACACCAGAGGCAGTAATAGGGTTCCGTTGGTTATCATTTGGGTCTTCTTCATCTTCTCTTGTGTTACACTTTTGACAGAATGGACGTGGATCTCCAGGGGCGGTGGCTCCCAGCCGGAGTTGCGGGACTCCTGCCGGAGTTGCGGGACTATTCGAAAGAGATACTGCGGCTCCGGAACACAAAGGGCAATGAAGGAACATGGATGGGTTTTAGTCAGTAAAAGTCTAAATCAATCAATCAATCAATATTTATTTGTGAACACAAGTATTACAATATTGGTCTTATATAAATATTTTAGAAGAGCACTCCCTCCCGCTCCACCCAAAGCGGGAGAAGTAATTTGATGATTTCCCATCCCTAAAAAAAAAATAAAAAAAAATAAGGGGTAGTGGCTCGCTTCACAATCCTTCACCACGGGTCGCGCATCGCTACCTTTCTGGAACATTCTTGGAGAGGTCCACCCAGTGCCTATTTTATCTGGACCGTCCACCTCGTGAATGATCTGCCTCTGGCCCGTACACCTTCAACTCGTCCCTGTATCACCAGGCACTCAATTGATGACTCATCACGACGCGAAACGAGTCACTGACCTCTTTGACGTGTAAAAGTGTTATTTACGACCTACTTACAAAATAAATATCATTTATCATTTACGTGTCCGAAGAAGGTGAGTGTACAAGAATGCTTTGTCCTTTGTGTACGGAACTCTAAACAACAATGCTCCCACGATCAGAAGTGACGCGACTTACAACATCGAGTTCATACATAAGGATAGATTTTTACTCTTAATGATGAAAGTTGCATTAAAATATCACTGTTGCATCGCACATGCTTTGTGAGTTTATACATTTAAAAAACACGCTTTGATTTTAATTGAATCAGACTCTTTTTTTCTCAGTTAATGTATAACAGTTAAATTTAAAAAAAAAGTTGCCTTTTTTAGTTGTCATGTCGTATTTGATTTATGACTAAACAACCACTAAACCGTTCACTGTAGACAAAGCTAAGATGAAATATTTTTAAGACAAAACCATTTTTTCTTCAGTGAGAATCTATACTTATATCTATACTAGGTATTATATAAAGCAGAAGAGTTTGTTTGTTTATTTGTTTGGTTGAACGCGCTAATCTCATGAACTACTGGTCCGATTTGAAAAATGATTTCAGTGTTAGATAGCTCATTTATCGAGGAAGGATATAGGCTATATTATATCATCACGCTAAAACCAATAGGAGCGGTGCAGTAATGAAAAATGTTACGCAGACGACGTTGCACGAGTCAGCTAGTGAAAATATAATAGGGACATTTATGACGACTCAAAAATAAATCAATACAAAAAGAAGTTAATTTCAGTAGACATAAAAGTCATACCATGAACCTATGTGGCTTTCATCAGATTAACTCCAAGAACTCTGCTACTCTGACCGAATTATTCACTCGGTTAACTTCGTGTGGTCGTCGGCAATTTTCGGGAGATGACTTTACCTACATTAAATCGTGTAGGTCCTTATGGGTCCGTCTGTGAGCTGAAATTTAAGCACAGCGTTTTTATGTACGAGTCCGAAAATTGTTATTTTTTGTACTTTTTTGGGACGCTGATAAAGTGACTTTGACACCAAATATGTGTAGTATTTTATGAAGTAGGTATGCTCTATTCCACCATTAGAGAGACTCCTAATAGAGTTTTGTTCAATGTTCCTGTCAATTAAAATTGATTAAAAGTAGTAATTTTAACAATTGTCTGGCAGTTTGAGTGCTTTGTACGAGCTACCGAAATATCCTTTCTTTGGTATTGTTCGTCAGAACGTTGAGCTCCTAAGTAGATCAGAGTTGAGCTACACGACTACTGACAAATGCTTGCACTGACTGGACAGGTTCACTCATATCTGCGTGGTTCTTTCTTCTGAAGACCATCTAAGACACTAATCCGCATGGTGCTTTAATAAAGTATTGTAAGTGTGAGGACTACGTAAGTCTTTTTTTTTTAAGATTACTTTGGTATTGTTCGTCGGATCATTGAGCTCTTCAAAGTTCTGAGTTTAGCTGCATGGTAACTGATCAATGCTTGCAATGTCTGGACAGGTCCACTCAAACCTGCGTGGTACTATCCTCAAAAGGCCGCCCCAGACGTAAACCTACATGGTTTTCATATATTATTCACGATTCTATGGACTATAGACTATAAAAAATAAAAAACATTTTACAAAAAAATACAACCGACTTCCAAAAAAAAAACACTACAAAGTAAAAAATAACTTTAATTTCGGAAGTCGGTGTCAAATTACGAAGAAACTAACAAAAACACCGACTTCCGAAATTAAAGTTATTTTTTACTTGGTAGTGTTTTTCTTGTAATTTTTTTTTTATTTTTCACTTTTTAGTGGTACCCCACACCTAACAACACTACTGCAAAATCGCAGAAAAACAAAATACGCAATTTCGATTACTTGGATGACATAAAACCATCATCCAAGTAGACGAATTCCAACTATTTCGATTTAAAATCCAAAGTTCGTACCCAATTTTGATAAAATTTAAATGGGACCAATCTGTAAGATCCTTTCAGATAAAACAAGATTTTTTCAAATCGGTTCTTCTCGGTAATTGTCGGAGTTATGAGGTAACAAACATAAAAAAACATACAACCGAATTGAGAACCTCCTCCTTTTTTTGAAGTCGGTTAAAAAGAAACTATGACGTCTGAGTGTGTTTCGGTGTTTCTTCTCAGAGTAGTCAGCTAGGAAACATCGGCCTAGAATAATATGACCAAAAAATATTGACGTGTAAAAGAGTTAGATATATTGTAACCTATTTGAAAAATAAATATGATTCATGATTTATTTTTTTCAGATTATAATGCAGTAACTTTTCAGTTTAGACATTGATATTGGTATGGCTTGGTTAGGGTCGCGGTTTGCCGATGAATGCGAGAGGCATAGGACTGGCTGTTGTGGTGACACTGGGGAAGCTGTCCTGTAGTGGAAATCTTCCGGCTGGGATGATGCGAAGATATCGAAAAGCGTTAGTGATTATTTAGTTTACTCTTATCTTAACCCAAAAATACTATCAAGTAACTTAAGTTCCACCTTAATAAATAAATCTTAATGCAGGATAATATTAATAGCTCTCTCTAGGATGAGTAAGAAATCATATACTGCTACATCAAAGACACACGAAGAAACTAACGGGCACAATTCTGAACTAGGGCTAAACGGCATTTTGAACAGAAGAGATAATACAGCCAGTGCCTTGCATAACAGTCTTCCTAATTTTAATTCTAAGAGGGGCCAAGCAATGCCTGATATTGACTGTTTGTATATCTTATCGTATCAATCTTACATCGCTATGTGTGTGTCGCGTGAAAAGTAAAAATTATGTAGCGACATAAGTTTTACTTTTCGACATACACGCAGACGAAGTCGCGAGCAACTAGTTCTGAATAAAGGTGGATTCCATCACAAACGACCCAAGAATCCAGCAATTATTAAAAACTCAGACCATCAAAATATCAGTCCCCTTGACAAAGTCTCTCCGTTGAATTTAACTACATCGAAGTTCGAGCAAGCACATCGATTGAGTGTTAATAAACAATCTATTTCTATTGTCAAAGAGATCCCTGATGAAGAAGAATTTATTCCCAAAGCGCACTACACTGGTAGATAATAAAAATTCGATCAAACACATGTATTAAAGGCCCTTGTTTGTCGCAAAGTGCAATAAAGCCTTCGCGTCCCAAATGAACTTTTTAATTACACTTCCTCCTCAATTTCGTTGGTGTTTCGTATTGACATACAAAGCCGGCAATGGAAATTGTATTTTCGAAATGTTCGTAGTAACGTTATTGTTTTTTATTTTCGCTGTAAATAACTGTGATGCCTTTAAAATGTTGGATTAAACAGAATATTTTAAAATAATCCAGGTGTTTTCATGTGACTTTATTCTGAAAAAAAAATGAATTTAATTCTGCTTTAATAACTATACTTATAAATCATATAAGTAATTACTGGTGACCTTGTTGTCAAATTACACGAAAACTCTTTTGCTGTAAATTCTGAGTTCAGTTCCAGAAAAATGTAAATTAAATATTTATTTTTCCATCGAAAGCACGGGTTCATAGCAACGTCTTCTAAGACCGATCCGAAGTCTGAATCATTTTATTTTGTGCTTTGCGATGTTATTTTTTGAAGATTATTCAGTTTTCTTCTAAACGTACTTGTTATTAAAATTCATCTTTACTACAATTTATTTGCTTGTAAAAGCAAAGAATTACTTGTTAACGCAAAAAAAAAACTGTTTTTATATTGTATGTTGTAAGTTGTTTATTGAATGTTGTCTATTCTTGTTGTAAGCCTTATGGTTTATTTTTTAAATAAAACAAACATTGACATATATATAATTTGTATTAAATCAACAATATTCTTAAGTCTTTACATTCTTTGGCATAGTCAATAGCTCGTTAGGTACAATTAACTATTTTTCATTTAAATTCACAATTTCATCCGACAGTATCGAATACATCTACCTATTTATACTTTATCATTTATTTTATAATTTATACATTTTTTTATTTTATTTTAGGTAATGCCTAAGTATTGTTTGCCCAAACAATAATATGCAGTAATAGTAGAAATTGGCACACTTGTAGGTTGGAGGCAGACCCCGGTGATGTAACTGAAACAAAAATCAACTGTGAGTATACTTGAAATAACCGAAGGCAAATTGGGAATGGACAATGTCCAACATCATCAGTGAATATTCGGCTGAAACGTTGATTTTGTAAAAATAAAAGTATAGTTTTTAGCATAGTCTCAATCACTAATATAGGGATAAGTTAGTGACGAACACTATTGTACTTTATACTTCTAAAATACAAGTCCTATCCTCGTTCTAAGGAACATTTATATTGTCTGTAATCAGTGTTTCTCATTATAAGAGAATCATTGTATTCTGTTCTTTTAGAAATACATAAATACATTCCTTATAAGCACAAAAACAGTTTACAAAACAGTTTAACCCTGACTCCTGAACTAGGTAGAGTACCTGTATTTCAGGAGCCAGTGAAGCTTACAATTAAACACGTAAAAATAATATACTAGGTACCTATGGTTTGACAAATTAAAAATATAAATTCCAAGTTTACTTTAAAAACTAAGAAAAATATTACAATGAAGATTAGAAAACTTAAGTCGTCAAAAACAAAAGCATTAAATAAAAGAACTAACAATTAATCAATTTAGTAAGTTAAGGAAAGTTTTGTAACAATTTAAATAAATGTCTTAAACCACAAAAGTAGGTAAGAATCGCAAAACATCTCAAACAGTGATATTTTGCAAAACTCTAACAATGAAAACTTGGTGGATCCATCTAATAAAGATGGAATAGAAGTTCACTTCAAGCTAACTGCACTTTAGTTTGATATGATGTCTACAGACTATTCAAAGACTGGTAGTATTTGATGCAAATTCTATTAGAAAACAGGTTATTCTTAAGCTAAAGCTATTATGATCATCGCCATACATTGGTATGGCGTAGAAAAGAACGTTCACAGTTACCTATGTACCTTTTAGATTTTTGTGATTGGTTTTTCCCATACCTATATATGGCATAGTAAGCAAACTACTGTAAAATACAAGTAATTTCTACTTGAATCTGATTATCATAACTTGACCATATCTTTTATTTTAACGTTTGATAGGCACGCGTTTGACCACTATCTCACCTGATGGTGATGATGCGGTCTAAGATGGAGCACGCTTGCCTAGAAGTAACTTATTCACTCTTGACTTAATTTCATAAAAACCAATCACAAAAATCTAAAAGTACTCAAATGTGTCAATGAAATAGTAAAACCAATAACCATTTAGAACGAGCAGCACCCCTGAACCGGAAAACATAACGAAGGATAGAATCACTGGATAGACAAACGACATGAAGCTTGCGGGCAACCATCGCTTGCGGGCAACCATCGCTTGCAGGCGATACAGAGCACCTCTGTTAAAACTGACCACCCTGTAGATTGCTACAGTGAGCATATTATACGTATGGCAGCATTGGATGATGTCCAAACTATTGGGTTTTTGTTTGATGGTAAGGGCGATGATAAATTTCAGTGAAATGGAATTTTGGAACTTGATAAAGGTTGTAACGCTTTAAACGGTAATTTCTATCTACACAAGGAACTTTGGCTTGACAAAATGTAATCTATACTAATATTATAAAGCAGAAGAGTTTGTATGTTTGTTTGGTTGAACGCGCTAATCTCAGGAACTACTGGTCCGATTTGAAAAATTGTTTCAGTGTTAGAAAGCCCATTTATCGAGTAAGGCTATATATCATTACGCTAAGACAAAAAGGAGCGGATCATTAATGGAAAATGTGACGCAGACGAAGTTGCGCGGGTCAGCTAGTATAGTAATAACCATAGCCTGTTGATTTTGTCGACAGCTCAGCGTGACCACTTAGGTGGAGTGAACGACAAGCGAGCTGTCATGGCATCTTATTTGTAGAGTTTGGCAGCTAACTTCGTGATCTCTTCATCCAAGCCTTCACTTCAGCGTGTTTACACAATCTTACTGCAGTATTATTATTTTTATTTTTTTATTATGTTAGAGTGGCTTAAAGCTATTAATGCGGGGGTAATAGTAGGCTAATTCACAACAAGCTATTTAGAAGCCTCCACAGTTAACAATAGAGTAGGTATTGTTGTACAGTTGCAAAATTAATTAACTATTACTACTACTAAGTTTAACATAAATGAGTAGCTGCGTAGGTAGAAATGTGCAACCACTATAATTATTAAAAAATAACAGAACTCATATACTAATGAACTAATGGTTGCTAAGCTGCTTGCAAACAAATCTATTGAAAGCTGTTCATCTTTAACAATTTTGTTGATTGCTTTTGCTGACCGAATCTTGTAAGAGTTGCCACGATGAACTGAGCGAGCGTAAGGAGTATGGAGAAGATTTCTTAAACGAGAAAGTATTGCGATTCTATAAACATGTCGAAATGAAAACTTAGACGAAGTCAGCTCACCAGTTCAACAAGTGAGCTGACAAACCATACAAACAAGATGGAAAAATGGCTCACTTGTCTTTCACACCATTTAAGTTTACACAGAAATAACCGTTTTTTTTTTTAGTATGGTTATTCATCAAATGACTTCTTCCGCTTTGGGGGAAGCAGAAGGGAGTGTCAGACTCTTACTGACTAAAATCCATCCGTGTTCCAGAAAAAAAAAGGCACTGACCCTGGTGGGCCCCGTCTACTATGCTAACATCTCTTTGAAGCAGATATTACTGGCTAATTCTCTTTATTACGGTTAAAAGTCGTGGAACAAAATGCGTAGCACCAGTTCGTGTGGCGACATTTTTTTGGGGGAAGCCCCTGGTAATGTACTTCTTTCGGCTGAAACAATTATGATAAATGCTGTTTACCCATATTTACGACTAAATAAATTTGATTCTCTATTCACATTACAGAGCACCGTTGAAAATTGCATAAAGTTCCCCCTATTGTAACTTACATCTCCAATATAAGTTACAAATCACCAATATAATTTACAAACTCATTTAACGCAAAGTCTTTTAACTAAGCGAAGGAATACGGACGTAGGTACTAGCACCCCTTAATCACAAGAACACTTGGTTTCAACAGATTCTCTGGAACGAGCTCTAACACTAAGTTACGAAGGTACTCAAAGTATGTGGAATAGCAACGAGTGCCGAGGAACCCTATTTTGTGCCTTTGAAAGCCTTTACTAATTTAATTTGTGCCTTAAAGGTTTACGTATACGAGGAGCAGAAAACGCCAAGTGAGAGTGGAAAGTTGTGAGTCGTATTGTTTTCCTCCCTTTTTGTGCTATTACTGTTTTAGGTAGAAACGAGGTAGGGCGAAATGGGCACGGTAGCTACTTTTGTTTCTTTAATACTTTTATAGCTTCTACCATTACTGGTTATAAATACCTTCTTTTCAATTATTTGATTGGCAAAAGTTAAATTCTGCGCAACATCACTACATATTTATAAAACAAAATCCTCCGCCACGTCTGTATGTCTGTTCGAGATAAACTGGAAAGCTACGGCGCCAATTTTCAAGGTGTCTTCACCAATGGATAGTGGTTCTCGAGGAAGGCTTTAGTATATAATTGGTCAAGCGGGTGACGCGCGGGCATCAGCTAGTTTTAATATATTAACGAATTCTTTTTTTTTCATTTTAAAACGCGCATTATAAAATTATGAGAAATTTCGGAAACGAAAACACCACAACCATTTCGTGATTCCAGCTCAGTAAAATATTACCTATATTATTCAAAATCATGAATTCAGCTTCCATTGACCCTATTTCATAATCTTTCCTTGCCAAGTCTGTATCATAATTATATGAAATATTGAAAGCCACATTTCGGGCTTTTATCAGAAATTAAATGACCAGATATTTGTCTGTTCTTAGAACATGTAAAATTCATGTAGGAGGGCGTTACCGTTCGTCAGTGCGCGTGTTTCCTGCAATAAACGCTCGCCGTGTGCCGAAGATAAATTTATTATCTACCAACAAACGCCTCACTGTTGCCCTCAGAGGAAATTGTCTGGGCAAATGAGACGGGAGGCAATAACTCATTGAGCCCTCAATGCCCTCTTTGGTTCTCGTAATCTTATTAGGCGAGCTTCCTCTCCACGGATATTAAAGATATGCGGGCGTGTTAGCTGTTCTGCCGTTTTTGGAATTTCATGTTCGACGTTTTTGGCGCTTCCTGTTTTGGTTTTCTCTTCTTAGAAAGTACTTGCTCTTCATTTTCAGAATTTTTTGGTAAATTATTTAGAACATATAAACTTTCAGCGGGACTGAATGATAATAAAATAGTATCTTCTTTGCTGCGTTCATAAATGAACATTTATGAATTGAAATCCAATGATCTGTACTATTAAAAGTATATTAAAAAAATAAGTGTTTCATAATATTATTACACCGAATTACAAACACTTGCTTTGAGTGTATACATAATATTGTATGAGGGTCCTATAAATCATTTAATATACACCAACATATGTACCACTTGAAACAAAAATATGTGAACCACATACAATTTCCAATATAGAGCGTGATTTTCCGCCGCCGTTTACGTCACCCAACATAATGTTAAGTATATCGGGCATAATGGCAGGCCGTTAGTGCGTTTGACGATATAATCGATATCAATATGGAAGATGATAGGTTAATTTCAACGTTTATACAATCAGCGAATTACGCTTTACTAACTCTAAATTGCAATAACAATACGTTTGGCTAAGTGGCTGTGGCTGCGCTAATTCAAACGTTTGTGTTGATAATGAACGATATGGAATGGTGATCAAAGACGAAGCAACTTCATTAGATATTGTACATTAAAATTATCTAATTAATGATGAAAGGGAAGTAATAGATATCATGACATTGCTACAAATTCATGTGGTATGGGTGCTACGTGAAAATTTTGTTTAGTTGAACTGTCATTCAAACTGAAGCTGTAGATTGATATATCACTTGAGGTCAACTTAAAAAAAAGCTTTGGTGAGGTATAAACTGAAAAACAGATCTAAAAAGGCTACTTTAGTAGAATCATATAAGAATCATAATATTAATCACATAAAAATCTGTCGTATTTCATTTCTATCTTTACCGCTAATGCATTAGCTTCAAAGTTGATTGGGAAAATGTTACAGTGATGAGTAGCGTGGTATGCTTTCTGATTCTGCTAAAGTGGCCTTTTAAGACCCGCAGGCCGGCTGATGATCTTAAAAAATAAATAATAAACAATGACGATGAAATCTTAAATCAACATGAAGCTATTGTAACCACGCAGTAAAACTCTGGAATAAAACCAGCTGTCTTCATCGAAATCGTTAAAACATTCTAAGCTACTTCTCCAAGTACTCCAACTCTTTACAACAGTACTTAGCGCCAGGTTTCCATATGCCATGTGATAAAGCACAGATTTAATAATACGCGAACATTATGAGCCGTCATGAAAATTGCAATTATGCTTGAAGGGAACACCCTGTGAACAAGCCCTTCGTCAGAACATCGTAATGAATAAATTTCCTGAGAGCTGTTGGGTACTTTACATAATTTCACATTATGAATCCACCCTTGAGATTACTGGAATCTGGATTTCAGCGAAAAGTGTAATTCTAGTTGCGGAAATTCAAGCTATTGTTGTAATTGGTGTGTGTTACGTTATTACGTTAGCATTTTGGAGTTCAGCTACGTTTTCATTATCTTCGTCGGCTGTGTCAAAATTAATATTTTTAACATAATCACATTCTTAACTACTGTTATAAAATAAAATAAAAAAGCCTTTTATTTCTTTCAGAAAAAATGCCATTTTACAAGTTAGTTAGTTTTGTTTTAGTTTAGTATTTGGTAGTTACTGTTTTACATAAATATATAATTTTGGATGTGTTACTAACGTTGTTCTAGTATGCATATCCTACTAATATTATAAATGTGAAAGTTTGTATGTTTGTATGTTTGTATGTTTGTATGTTTGTATGTTTGTATGTTTGTTCGTCAATCACGCAAAAATGGCTGATGGGATTTGAATGAAATTTGGCACACATATAGTTGACATCCTGGAATAACACATAGGCTACTTTTTATCCCGATAAAAGGCATAGCTTAATGGCGGCGGAGGAGGAAGTGGAAATCAGTCGTTTCTGCTGTCTTAGTACTTCTGATTCACAAATACCAGGAGAGCATAAACATGTCGAAATATTTTCGAGTCTGAATTTGCGAGCGCCAAAGATTCTCGAGTACCAGGAGAGCAGACATATGTCAAAGTATTTTTGGTCAGGTTTTTTTTTTGCTGGAAAATAGATTGGCTTTCATTGCAAGCGTTCATGTTTGTATGTTTGTCCGTCAATCACGCAAAAACGGCTGAAGGGATTTAGATGAAATTTGGCACATATGTAGGTCACATCCTGAAATAACACATAGGCTACTTTTTATCCCGGTAACATACATGACTTAATGGAGACAGAGGAAGAAGTGGAAGTACAAAGTTTCTGCTACCTTAGTACTTCAGATTCAAAAGTACCAGGAGAACAGAAACATGTCAAAATTGTTTACCGGGCTAGAATTGTATTACGAGTGCTAAAAGATTCACAAGTACCAGGAGACCAGCAACATGTCAAATTATTTTTGAGCAATTTTTTTTTTATTAGCAGAGCAGAAACTTTTCGAAGTATTTTCGGGACTGAAATTCCGAGCGCTACAGAATCACCTGGAGAGTGGAAACATATCGAGGTATTCCGGTGCCGGAATTACGAGCGCTACAGATTCACAAGTACCAGGCAAGCAGTAACATTTCGGAAGTTATTTTGGGGCTTGATATGAGCGCTTTAGATTCACAAGTACCAGGAGATCAGAAATATGTCAAAGCAACGCTATACATTCACAAGTACCAGGAGAGCAGAAACATATATCGAAAATATATCGAAGTTTTTTCGGGGCTGGAATTGTGAGCCCTAAAAATTCATAAGCACCAGGAGATCAGAAACATGTCGAAGCACTTTCCAGGCTGTAATTGTGAGCGCTAAAGTTGTACAAGTACCAGGACATCAGAAACTTATCGACAAAGTACTTCCAAAGCTTTAATTGCAAGCGGTTAGGATTCAAAAGTACCAGGGGACCAGAAACATGTCGAAGTATTCCCGGCACTGGAATTGAGTGGTTATAATTACGAGCGCTACAGATTCACAAATACCAGGAACATGTCGAAGTTCTTTGGTGTTGGAATTATGAGCGCTATTAATTTACAAGCACCAGGAGGCCAGGAACATGCCGAAGTTTTTCAGGGCTGGAAAATGAGAACGCTATAGATTCACAAATACCAGGATAGCAGGAACATGTCCAAGTTATTTGGGGCTGGAATTATGAGCGCTATTGATTCAACGAGCGTTACAGATTCAGAAGTGCCAGGAGAGCAGAAACATGTCGAGGTATTCCGTGGCTATAATTACGAGCGCTACAGATTCACAAATACCAGCAGAGCAGGAACATGTCGAAGTTCTGTGGTGTTGGAATTTTGAGCGCTATTAATTTACAAGCACCAGGAAGCCAGGAACATCGAAGTTTTTCAGGGCTGGAAATTGAGAACGCTATAGATTCACAAGTACCAGGGGAGCAGAAACATGTTTAGGCATTCCGGGGCCGGAATAACGATCGTTACAGATTCAGAAGTACCAGGAGAGCAGAAACATGTCGAGGTATTCCGTTACCATAATTATGAGCGCTATTGATTCACAAGTACCAGGAGACCAGGAATAAATTTTTCAGGGCTGGAAATTGAGAACGCTATAGATTTACAAGTATCAAGGAAACCAGCAACATGTCAAATTATTTTTGGGAAAGATTTTTTTTATTAGCAGAGCAAAAACGTGTCGAAGGTATTTTCGAGACCGGAATTCCGAGCGCTACAGATTCACAAGTACCAGGAGAGCAAAAACATGTCAAGGTATTCCGGGGCCGGAATTACAAGCGCTACAGATTCACAAGTACCAGGAGAGCATAAATATCTCAGAAATTTTATTGGGGCTTAAATTACGAGTGCTTTAGACTAACAAGTACTAGGAGAGCAGAAACATGTCGTGGTATTCCGAGGCCGGAATGTCAAGCGCTACAGATTCACAAGTACCAGGACAGCAGAAACGTCTCCGACACTTTTTTGGGGCATTACGAGCGATTTAGATTCACAAGTACCAGGAGTTCAGAAATATGTCGAAACATTTTCCGCGCTGGAATTGTGAACGCTATATTTAACGCTATAACGCTAGGAGAGCAGAAACATGTTGAAGTATTTTCGGGGCTGGAAACTGTGAACGCTATAGATTCTCAAGTACCAGGAGAGCCACGTGTCAAAGTATTTTCGGGACTGGAAATTGTGAACGCTATAGATTCCCGAAAATAACCAGGAGAGCAGAAATATGTCGAGGTATTCCGAGGCCGGAATGTCAAGCGCTATAAGTTCACAAGTACCAGGAGAGCAGAAACATCTCGGATGATTTTTAGGGGTTTAAATGAGCGCTTTAGATTCACAAGTACCAGGAGATCAGAAATAGGTCGAAGTATTTTCGGGACTAGAATTCCGAGCGCTACAGATTCACGAGTACTAGGAGAGCAAGAACATGTCGAAGTATTTTCTGGGCTGGAAATTGTGAACGCTATAGATTCCCGAAAATAACCAGGAGAGAAGAAATATGTCGATTTTATTTTCGGGGCCGGAATTGTGAGCGGTTAAGTTTAAAAAACACCAAGAGAACAGAAACATGTAAAAGTTGTTGAGCTAAATGACTGAATTCTAAAGATTCACAAGCACCAGGAGAGCAGAAACATGTCGAAGTATTTTTGGGGCTGGAAATTGTGAACGCTATAAATTCACAAGTACCAGGAGAGCAGAAACATGTCGAAGTATTTTCGGGGCTGAATTTGTGAGTGCCAAAGATTCTCGAGTACCAGCAGAGCAGACATAATAATTATGTCAAAGTATTTAAGGTAGTTTTTTTTTTCTGGAAAATAGATGACTTTCATAAAAAATTCACAAGTACCTTCCAGGGGACCACAAACATGTCGAAGTCATTTTGGGACTCACTATCTGGATACCAGAATCATGAAGATGCAATTACAAGAATGATAATATGAGGCAATTAAGTTGCACACCAGGTCTAAAGTCTACGCAGACGAAGTCGCGGGAAGAAGCTAGTATATATATATATATATATATATATATATATATATATATATTTTTTTTTTTTTATCAATTATTCTGTAAGAACCCCTCTGCGGGTGAAGGCCTCCTCCAACTTGAGCCAGTTTTCTCTGGATTTCGCTCTTTGTGTCCAGTTTGGAACCGCTATGCGATCTGGCCCCCTCCATTCTGTCACTCTTTTTGTCCACCTTTGATCTTCCAGGCGTGCTTGTGTCCTGCCCACTAACTAACTACTGTTAGTTTTTTTTAATTCTAAATATTTATTTACTTTTATGCTTATCAAACTTTATTATAGTATCTTCAAACAGTCTAACTACCATCAAAAATCAGATTTAATACATTGTCAGTATCTCAACAAGCTCAATTTTAATTTATTTGTTATGTACTTGAATTTACACATGAGTACTGTGCTTTCTTCATTCAATCGAATTTACTAGCACCCACTCAATTTTGTAAAGCGCAAGCTCCGAATTTATTCTATTGAGATCACAGACATCTTAATCTTACAGCTTTTCAATAGTTTCTAGTTTTATAAATTCCAACTCACCTCTCTCAATTTTAGGGTCGCTATTCCCTGAATACAGTGCTACTGCTGCATCATCTCTGTAGAGGTCTCCGATCTTGGCCTGGCAGCGTAGTATAGGGGCTCCTCGTTCATAGTGAGCTGGCCACAGCTGGATTTGGACGTAAAGCTCCGAACGGAACAGACCCTCAGGTGCTGGGTAGACCTGGTGGGTGCCTGGTGTTACCTGGTGAAGAGAGAACTAGGGTGAATATGGTGATTATTTCTAAGAGGGGTTCAAGGATAATTTAACGATTTTTTCATCTAAATTTTCCTGGCGTACATAACTGTTCATTTAAAATGGTCTAATATTATATTCCGGGAAAAATTCTTTAGAAACTTCCTTCATAAAAATCATACAAACAACACAAGGTACTTCAATCAGTATCGATTCGAGAAGATACTTTTGAATACACCGAATAATTCAGCGAAGTTTTCCGTGCGCCAGTGCCCCGCTTCGTTACAACGTCGATAAGCTTCGTGACTTTATCGCGACTACGTCAACTCCATACATGAGTAAAATTACGAAAATGATACAATGCGAACATTTCACAGAGCAACTTTCACAAATTTAACAAATCAGCTTATCAAGGCGTAAGTACACGAGTCGAACAAACAAATTCGCACTTTATACATATTCATATAAAGTTAAAATTTGAATAATAGCGGGCAATGCAGATGTGATTAAATCTGAAGAACCCTCGTGCCAGACGAAGCTGCTTAACGTAGGAAAATTGCAAATATCAACACAACAAACAATGAGTCAACAATTGTTGTGTTCGCGCCGCAACGGATTCAAGCGACTGTTAAAGGGTGGGTACACACGAGAGTTTGTTTTGTCCGAGCTCGCGATAAGAGCACTTTTATTAATGACTAAAAGTTTTGATTTGATTTTTGTGTTATGAAAAGTGGTGTTTTTAGAAGTCGGACTTTTGATGCGATGACTGATTAATTTAAACATTCAACACAGTAAACAACTCAAACTCTTCTTCTAGCAGTTAAAATCCATTATTGTCGTATTCATTTCAGTTTGACTTAGGCTTACTTAATTTGATCCGAGATAAATAAGATACACTGCTTTCGCAATAAAAACTAAGGTCAGATTTTTTGAAAATTCAAGCCACTCTTCGTATCATTATCTTTTTATTATTATGTAGGAAATTACATTACGTCTTCTGAAATTGTCACAAAATGGTTAAGAATTATTATGATAAACTTTACATGGTTTTTCCTGCAGCATTGCTCATGTGTGGCGATAATGTAACTTTCTATCATTGAAAACAATTTGGAATCAAATCAATACTTTCCGAGTTTACTTTTTACAAACATGTAGACAAATTAAAAACTTTAGATAATTAACTTTTCACAAAAAAGTCCAAAAAAAATGCGCAGCCGATCAATTAACAACTATGACCTATGTTTTCATAGACGGGCAAATTCATACAACCGGTACTAAGTCAATATTTTGTTAAAACAATTTTATTCAGCGCCATAATGAGCAGTGGTGAGCAGTTTTCATGTTTAAGTCTATGATAATTAAGTTGTAGCAAAAATTATATTTTGTTCCACTCGTGTAAATATTTTAGAGTTTAGTACTCTAAAATATTATAAATTCGATCGTGAGCTTGTTTGTTATGCTTTTTCGCATATAATTGCTGAATTAATTTTCATGAATTTAAGTTAAATGAAGATGGGACCCTACAGTCGATTATAGGCTACTTTAACGCCAGCAAACCCGCGGGAAAATGCTATCCATTGCATATAATTATTTTTAATGAACATTACAAAATTGAGCAAGAAAAAAATGTCGATGCTATTAGCTTGTCGTTTGACAAGGCAGAACGGAAGAAAAAAACGTGTTGTTTAGATCCCAGCTTATACGAGATAAAGGTCGAAAAATAATGTAAATGACCATAGAAATATTACCAAAAGAAAACATAATCCAGACCCAATTAAAAATATCTCAAGATAAGAATTCAAAAACTCTCAAACCAAAGTAATTTAAGGAAACTTGAAACTAAAATCCATCGTCCCGTTTAAAATCTCTCACTAAAATCATAAAATCGTCAGTGAAATAGTTTGTTCAGCATCCGTCAAACAATGGCATCAGTCGACGTTCCAGATACTGAAATCTCAAAAGCATTCGCGGTGGGATCCACAAAATGTGAGACTGTGAAGGCATTAAAACTTGCCACTATAGAATTTGAGAACAACTGTAGCTTTCACGAAGTTATTTTAAGTTGAAACTCTTCGAGGACGCTGGCTGTGGAAGTGGGAGCGGATTTTGTAAACGGATTTGTGAGCTAGACGATGGGCGCCGGCTTGTCATTGCTAGTAACAAGTTTCTATAAAGTACGACATAGATTCACAATATTGCTTTACAACAACATACTTACGGTTTTTATAAACAAGATCACAAATAACATTTGGGCTTCTTGTATGTAATTGTCCTCCTATGTAACACAACAACTGTTCCTAATTAAAAAAAAAAAAAACAATTAGGCCTGTATTTTTTTATTTTTAGGCAAGATGCTTTTGTCATTCTTAAAAAAAAACGCCAACTTTGAGTTACTTTTGGATAGCATAATTCCTGATTCAATCACGCAAGTATTGCCCTCTTCATTGCCCTTTGGATTACTTAAAGCCTTCTGATGTGGCCCATTGTGAGTTCCATACAAAATAATCACTCTTGTTTTCTTAGGAAGGGTTGGGAAGAGTTACAGTAGTGCTATTCCGCGATATTCTCACCACGATAATTTAGGTAAAGGGGCATTGAAGTTTGACGGCATGGTTGGCGCAGTGGTTGAGCGATCAGCTGCTGCGTCGCGTGTCGTGGGTTCGATTCCCGCACGGAACAAATATTTGTATGACTTACAGGTAGTTGTTCCGGGTCTGGCTGTTTGTGTATGTGACTTTGTATGTTTGTAAACGCACCCACGATTCAGGAGAAATTCCTAGAGTGGCGCAATGCTTAAAAAAAAAAAGTGAGTTTCAATCTGAAACATTAATTGGAATGATAGCTCACTGTACTTAAGTATTCACGGTGAGTCTTTTTACGAAATCAATCGACTGGTAACAAAACATGCACGAGACACTTGTCTCATCACCGACGATCAGCGAGTAGCGAGTAAAGCTTGAAACTTGAAACTAAAGCTTGAAACTCGAAACGAGTTGGCGAGCAGCGAGTAGTGAGTGAAAAGGTTTCATAGTTTTGTCGCTCGGCTTTAAGCGAGTACTTTTGTGCGACGGCCGGTTACTAGCACTACACGCTCCGGCTCGCATTATAGGCAGAAATTACCGCTGATTGATGAGTTCTGACCGCCAAGCGAGCTTTTCTGAGCGAGTATATATTCTTTGATAGTTCTAGTCGCTGCGATCAACTAGTGGTAAGAGCCGCTCTATGGCAGGGTGAACAACCTGCTATTGACTATAAATGTATGTGTCTCCTTTACTCATACGAGATTTATATCTGTCCTCAGCGAGCAAATAGTCGATAGCTAATCGCTTCCTTGCCTGCAATGAGTCTAGTGCCTAACGCTAGGTATTTTATTAATAAGAGTTCACAACACAACCAACCAATCATCTGCAGTAAATACAAATACAGTAAAATTATTTCCAAAAACATCTACATAGCTATAATAGTCTGTTCCAGATTCTCCCTTGAATCTTTTATTTTTAGCTCTAATTTTAGCTTCCATCTCTCCAATACCATTGCCAAGTAGATCCTAACGGTAACCTCAAAACATTGTGCATAAACCATGCAGATACTGTGCTTGCCTGAGTAGTTGTTTATCGCAATAAATTGCGCTTCTGAGAAGCCATAAATACAAGACTGAATATTGCTTGGAATGTTTAGGATAAAGCATTTGCGGTAGCATCGCCGTTCAGTCTTGGCTGTAGCCGCAAATTTCCGGATTCGATGCCTAAATCTATTTAATAGGGCATAAGGTTAGAATAACTGGATTGAATTCTATTATAATATTGTAGATTGAAAGTTTGTATGTTTGTTGCTCGTTGGTCAAGTGGTTGCAAACCGCTACTGCTGCGCGTAACGTATTTATTTTTGAGTAGATATTTCTGTTACGAATTTTTCAGTAGTTGTCTGGAGCTTTGTAGGGAGTAGTGTGATCCACGGTATTAAGCTACCGTGGCCGGAAGTGCCGGAACTTGGTCAGGAGGTTGATGTTTTAATCAATAACGTTGCTTATGTTCAACAGATTTTAATGAAATTGAAACAGGGGTAAACCGTGACCTGGATTGGACCTGGACAAAATAATTTTTAGGGAGTGAAACTATGAGAAAAACTAGTTTACAATATTATGTTTGTCACGTAACTGACATCCTTTCATGTAAGAAATCGGAATTTCAAAATACAATAAGATATTTCATATTTTCTGTTGCTACTATCTCAAAAGTCCATCCTTTCATGTCGCCATAATGTAATAATAATCTTACACCGTTGGACCAACGTCGTCGTAGCTTGGATTAGAAAGATGGGGGGTTCCTCCGTTTATTAATATTATCAAGTATATCAAAGGCATTGGATCTAAACCTTTGCTGTTGCTTGGTAACAATAAATTAATGAGAGTGGACCATGGGTAAAGGGTTAAATTGTTTCTGGTGGAACAAAAAGTCGACAAAGCGAATCTGACTTGACAAGCGACACAAATAATAAAATAAATCTTAGTCATAAAAAAAAACAATAAGATTGAAGTGTTTTTAAGCAGGATCATAAAAATAAATAAAGTGTCTACCATACTAGATTCTGATGTGAATCATGTAAGCTTTTAAATGTCAACTAAAAATACCTTCGCTGAACAGGATCTCTAGCAGAATTAATTTTAGCTAGAAATAATATAGTGCACTCAATTTTTCTGAGAAATATAGTAAAAGAAGAAGCTCACTCCTTATATAAAAGCTGCGGTCAGAGTTAAAATAACTGTTCTATAATATTCACTGTTGAATACCTTCTCAAAACTGATTTTTATATCTAAACATTTATATGTAAATATGATTTAATTTCGACAAGCCCGTTCCATCATCGGACCACAAGACATCACACCCACACGCACAAAGGACACTCGTTTTGGGAACACTTCATTGTGTATACCACTAAGGAGTAGAATTCCCTGCCAGAATCTGTGTTTCCTGATAGCTACAACCTTGGAGTCAAGAGTGAATAGGTTACTTCTAGGCAAGTGTGCTCCAACTTCGACCACCTTATCGCTTACCATCAGGTGAGATAGTGGTCAAACATGTGCCTATGAACACAAAAAAAGACCGGCCAAGTGTGTGTTTTATACCTTTTTATTGTAGCGGCAACAGAAATAGACAATCTGTGAAATTTTCAACCGTCTACCTATTACGGTTTTTGAGATACCACCCACTGACAGACAGACGGACTGATGAACAGTGAAGGTTTAGTAATAGGCAATACTATAAAAATATTTCGGCACCATACGTAACTTTTCACTGGGCAACAGAATATTTTTTTTAGAGAAAAAACTCGGCTTTTTTCATCAACTTATACCCACGTCCTCATCTATTTTGAGATCTTCAAGGTCAAAATAATACCCTTCTATCATTTTCTCACCCACGTACCCGTTCGGTAGACAATATTTACTCATCCTTTTGGCTATATTGCCAGGTTCAAACGCAATCCTATGCAAATTTAGGATTGAAAAGGGTTATTCCTGGCAAATAAATCCTGACTATCAAACGGTTCGATTCCTAGATTAAAATGGATTGTCAATAAAGTTAGGTCGGAGTAAGGTGAAATTGGTACTAGGAAGAAGTGTAGAATTCACCTGATTGGACGAACTGATTTTTAAAGACATGGCGATTTTAGGACTTTGCATTATCATTGATCGTAATTATAAACTCACTCTTATGGTGTAATCATACACCCAATAGCGCTATATTCAACTCAATTTTAGTAACTATTGAGTATATTTTCCAATCATCAACAATGAAAACCTGCTCGAGCAATTTGCTTTTTCATCTCTGCTGATCTTCACATCATGATAGGGCCGGAGGGGATCATCAAGACAAAAATCAAATCAAATCCAGTATCACTTACATTAGCAATGCTTTTCTTTCTATGATAACTTTGGTGAAAACTTATTAGGTATTCTAACTAGATACATTCTTAATCTTCAATATCGTAAAACGTAGAACTCAAATGGAACTAGGCATGGCGATATGACGACAGGTGAAGTAATCGAGAGGACCTTGGTCCAAAGAAGTTGAAGAAGGCACACGTTTGACCACTATCTCACCTGATGGTCAGCGATGATGTGGTTGTAGTTGGAGCACGCTTACCTAGGAGTAACCTATTTACGCTTGACTTAAAGACTCTTAGGTTGTACATAGCTATCAGGAAACACAGGCTCCGACAGGGAATTCCACTGCTTAGCTGTACCGACACTGAATGTTTTCCCAAAACATATTGTGCGCGAGGGTGGGATGTCCATCATGTACCGGTGGCGCATCGCCGTACGTCTTATGATCTAATGCTGGATCAGACTTGACGGAATTAAACTATGTATTCAATTCCGTCGAACACTCCCAAAAATTCAACCGAGATAGACATTTGCAATAAAAAGTTGACTTGGACAGATGACATTGTTGCCATCGCAAAATAAGGACGCAAGAGCGTAGGGATTAGAACAGGAATATAAAGGGCTCTCTGCCTTTCAGTCAGGGACTTAGTGATAATACTTACAGGCATATCGTTGATGAAGAACGCGAGGTCGGACGGTGGACGACTGGGGCCTGATGAGCAGTTGGCTCGCAGGACGTCGCCCGGGATGTAGTAATGTTGACTGGTTTGTATCGTCGGTAACGATGGTGGGAGGGCTGTTCGGAAGAGAAATAAACGATATATTTTTACGGAACGGTTGGCGCAGTAGGTGAGCGATGGGCTGCTGCGCTGCGTGTCGCGGGTTCTATTCCCGCACGGAAAAAATATGATCTACAAATAATTGTTCCGGGTCTGGCTGTTTGTGTATGTGAGTTTGTATGATGGTGAATGCACCCAAGATACAGGAGAATTGTGAGGCAACGTTAAAAAAAAAACAAACCAATAAAACAAAGATATCAGTGGTATAATTCTACAGTGCAAAACTAAAAAAGTTTTGTTCAAGAAGTTTTGCTGTAGGTATCAGATTTAGTTAGGTACTGTTAGGACTTAAAATTATATTATTAGTTTGGTCTTGTCCTTACTGCTGGGACATAGAGACGAGCCTCTTATTTGTGACTGTAATAAGCCACCAAACAGCGGGTCTAGAAAGGCCACATTGGTAGAATTACAATCATCTGCCTAGCCTTTTCCCAACTATATTGGGGTCGGCTTCCAGTCAAACCGGATTCAGCCAAATACCAGTATTTTACGTGGAGCGGCTGCCTACCAGACCTCCACAACCCATGAACTGGTTAACACGGTAGGTACTCCTTAGCAAGACTGGTGTCAGATTTTCTGGCTTCTGACAATACGTAACGACTGCCAAAGATCTCCAAATGACAGCCGGGACCAACAGCTTAACATGCTTTCCGAGGCACGGAGGAATGCATGTTAAGATGGTCACCCATCCACAGACCAACCTCGGCAAGCGTTGCTTAACCTCGAAGATTGACCTGTGCGGCTGATATTATTTAGCCACGAGCTCCTCCATACAATATGAATTACAAAATGAATCATTAAACAATCTATTAAATTTGGTTTTCATCTTTATCGCTAAAGATTTAGGTTCAAGTTTGATTGGAAAAATTTGACAGTTTCGTATTATATGCTCTCTGATTCTACAAAAGTGGCCTTTTTAGACTCGCTGGCCTAATGTGGGATGGTGGATACTCTGATAAATCTTCAAATTCTTGGTTACATCAAGTTTTAACACGATATTTTTTATTGCTGAGATAGATCATTGCTTTGAGACTGCTTAAACAAAATTGTGTTTTTAAAGCAATATTTTTTTCTTCTAAATTGCTGTTTTTTTAAGAGTAAGTGCCACATACGGCGCACTGTTCCATAGAAGACGGGGCCCGCCAGGGCCAGTGCCTGTACGGAATTTGATCGAAACAGTCACCGCGCCCCTGGAACGCAGAGGGCATTAGGAGAAACATGGACAGGTTTTAGCCAGTAAGAGTCTGACACTCCCTTCTGCTTCAAACTGGGATGATTTCACATCCTTAAAAAAAACTGTTAAGCATAAAAAAAAATATGATTTAATAAAATAGTTGTGTGTACTTACCAACAACCTCCATAGTATTGGATACGATAGACGTGGCGAAGGAGGGCGCGTCTGCCGTTACCTCGCAGCTGAAGTTCCCGGACAAGCCGAAGCTGACCCTGGTGAGCACCACTTGGCTCTGATTGGACCGCGCCAACTGTTGGACAAACATAAGTTTAGTTTATGTTGGGCTTAGAGCTTTAGGGCGGACTTCATCAATCTGAAACAACGCGATCAACATATGAACCCCGTTTGCAAGCTGTCAGTGTCAATATTTTCTATGGAATATTGACACAGACAACTCTTAAACGCACCTTGATTGCGATCAGTTTCATTGGTGAAATACACTCTTAGTGCATCTTGTTCCGTGGAGATGAACTTGATAGGGGTCTCTATGTCCGAGAAAAAAACGGAACCATCACAAGATCACTCGTCTGAATCTCTGTCTGTCACAGACATTTCGCTCCGAATCTTCTCTCCCCAATCAATAGAAATTTGATACACATTTTAATTTTTGTGTCTTTATGACGGGCATGAAAAACAAAATATTGCCTTTCGAATTATTACTTCTCCACCAGAAAGATATGCTAAGAATTAATAAACATTCGCGCTATGCTATTCGTAATGAATTTAACAACTACAGTTTTTGCTCTTTCCACGTCCCTATTTTATTCTGTCCCATCTACTGCTCAGAAAGCTCTCATTTATAATACAAAAGGACTTATGGTATACGCGTTATAACGCGAAGAGTGTCATCTGACTTGCATAAAGCGGGGAGGTATTACCGGTGCGCTGTGCTGGCCATTTACCTACATAATCGCCTTTTCATTCGGGAAAGGCAAAAAATGTGGCGAACCAATTTCAGGACTCTCAAAAAAAAAATGGACAGCATTGCAATTTTTAATTCTGGCAACAATTTGAGATGTACTTCTTTATCGTGCATCTAATGAACAAAAGCTGTTGTGCTGTTATAGTATCAGTTGAAAGATTTCTGAACAAAAACAAAAGGGACTAGGACGGCTACTCCGTTATGTCTTCTGATGAGACACTACGAAGTCAAACTGTCTTTTGTAAAACTTGACGTTCAAAAAGTGCTTGCTGTTAGCCTGGGGGCCAATTCTACTAATTTTTAAACAACGCATTCAAATTCGCATGTCAATTTCAAATTGTCAAAGATGCGAATGTGAAAATTAGCAGAATTGGCACACTGATTTGAATAAATTACTTTTGACTTTGTGTTTATTTTTTACGAAAATTTTCGCATCGAAATCTGTCAAAATATCCTCTTAATTCCTACATTCTGACAAGTTTATGACGTCACTGTCGCTGAGATGATATTGAATTGAATTTAAATGTTTTTATGTGCGAGAATTGGCCTTCAGATCAAAGATTTTAATAATTTCTCTTAATTTTTGAGTAGCTATTTTAATCCCAGAAGTTGTCAAATGCATGAAGATCTCTTTTATCAAAATGACAATTTAGATAAATTCTCAAGACAAGCAACAGCAGATTACCACATGGGTCTTGAGTTTTTCGTCTAATCCTAGCCAAATCTTTAAACAAAGGCGTCCCTAATTTCTAGAAACCTTCGCAGAAAAGGGGATCGAAAAACAAACATTTAATTATCCTTACAAATGAACATCGTTTGTCTCGGTAACAAGTTAACAACGTTCTTTAATCTAATCCTGACCGAGATTCCGTTCAGATTCTAGGCTCGAGGTTCCCAAACTGTACATCGTGACTCCCCTGGGCGTCGCGGTGCTTGCCCAGAGGCGTCGCAATCTGCCATGGAAATGAAACGCAATTGCTGCAATTGGCAAATAAAATGGGAGTGTCCTGCTTTGACAGCTTTTTTGCATGCAAAAGCTGTAAAAGATTTGATCTGAAACAAAGTTTGCAAAAAATTGACATTGGTCGAATACTAATCGATCTTAAGCACACAATTTTATAAATGTGCGTACAGCTAAGGAGTGGAATTGTGGAATTCCCTGCCAGTCTGCTTTTCCTAGTAGCTACAATCTGGGAAGTCAAGAGTGAATAGGTTACTTCTAGGCAAGTGACGTTTTTGACCGCATCATCGCTTAACATCAGGTGAGATAGTGGTCAAACTTATATGCCTATCAATAGTATTTTTTTTTATTTTCAGTGAGTCTTAATCATAAAAGCAAATTCAACCATCTTATTAGTTGTACGTATCTACTGGTTTTATCAAATTAATGGAGCGACCACAAGTATTTTCTTTTACAAGGGCGTCTTAAAAGGAGTTCCACTACAAAAAAGTTTGGGAACCTCTATTCTAGACGATTAATTCTTGTACTTAGTACTTTTCTAGGTCTCCTGTAGCTTTTACAAATGGTGATCTATGGACAAAGGATCTTCGAGTTTGTATTTCAATTTTGTTTCGCTTAGGCCTTAATTTATTGTTATTTTTTGGTGAAAGTAACTTTTTTTATATTTTTCACCATCTTATTTTTTTGGCATTAGGGGGTCGAAACATAGGCTCATTGTTTTTATAGTTATGGATAAAGATGACAATTTTTTTTTGTAGCTAACCCACAGCAGGAGTAGAGATGACGGGGTAAACGTTGATGTTCAAATAGTGCTGGCATTCAGCCTAATTTGAATACTTTTTCAAATTCAGATTGATTGAATTTCATGATTAAAAGTATTAAAAAACCGGTTCATTTAAATAGATCGCTAAGATTAAAATTAACAGTTGGCAGTTTACATTCAAATGCAAAACAAAACCATAATTATGTTTACATATCTATGCGACCGATAAAGCTGCTACAAAGTTTTTCATTAACTACAGTCCAATTTACTAACCAAAACCCACTAAATTGGCATAACATTAAAACCACTAAATATGCATTGTATTCTAGGTGAATTTCCCTGTAAATTGGTCGAATTACCGCTGTCAGACGCCGAACAATTTGGAAGCGAGTTTCGTTCAAAGCCTGGCATACAATAAGCATGATCTATATTCTCATTTCGTCGATCAATTCCTCATTCGGACGCGTATTGTGTTATAAAAAGAAACGAATGTCGTTTTAGGCTGAATTCTCGGAAGAAAACCGGGATAAAAACGAAACAAAACGAACCATAGGGTTATTATCGCCCCGAGACTGCGAAATAAGAGGCAGTGATAAAGGGTTAGATTTATGAACACACGCCGCATAGAGGACGAGGAGAAATGGCTCTTTTCTAAGGAAAAAAATGTACAAACCGTTGCTCGGGACACGGGAATAAAGCATGTGAAAATTGCTTGGATTTCCCTTCATAGAAACTGAAGTGAATAGCTGATTGTTTTTTTAGGGTTGACTCAAAGGAATGAGAAGCAGCTGCTCCTAAAATTAACTGTAGGATTTGCCCGGGGTTTATTTTGTATGATAAAATAACATATTTCTGTGTTGAGCCAATTGTTCTTGTGTTCTGAGAGGATAGTGGGTGCGAAGATTTAATTTATTTTTATTGTACTTGCTCGAAGCATTTGAAATGAAGTGTGAACCCCAAGGGGTTGGAGAGGGTTTGAAAAATGTTTAGTGTTTTGGTATGGATATGATCGTCTAGTTGATAAATTGTCCAGCATTTTTACAACAGCTTGGAAGTAGGTAAATAATAATAACAGCCAAACGGGTCGATCTTTAAGGTTAAGCAACGCTTGCCAAGGTTGGTCTGGGGATGGATGACCATCTTAACCGAGTTTCCTCCTCGCCTCGGAAAGCACGCTAAGCCGTTGGTCCCGGCTGTCACTTGTAGATCTTTAGCAGTCGATTCAGTCGAGTCAGAAGCCAGTAAATCTGACTCCAGTCTTGCCAAGAAGTATCGTGTTACCCAGTTTACGGGTTGTGGAGGTCTGGTAGGCAGCCGCTCCACGTAAAACACTGGTATTTGGCTGAATCCGGTTTGACTGGAAGCTGACCCCAATTTAGTTGGGAAAAGGCTAGGCAAATAAAAAAGTAGTAAGTATACAAAACAGTGCAAATTCTAGACAATTTACACACAACATGTTACAGAATAAACGCATTATATCTTATGGGGTTATAATAATCATCATTATGAACAACTTTTACTATGGGACCAAAGCTGAAATCAAAAAAAGAAACAGCTTTTCTGTAGGTACATTTTGTCGAGTTATGAGTACAATAATATTTGGGGCATTTAAATGATGAATGATATTTATTTTTTGTAAGTTGTAAATAATAACACTTTTACACGTCAATCTTTTTTGGTCATTTTAAACTGCTCTGAGAAGAAACACCGAAACAAAGTCAGAGGTCAAAGTCTCTTTTAAAGTCCATACAATCGTATTGGTCAAATCATATGAGAACCATGTAGGTTAATGTCTGAAATGGTATTTTGAGGAAAATACCACACAGATTTGAAAGGACCTGTCCAGACAGTGCAAGCATTTGCCAATTATCGTGTAGCTCAAACTTAGAACTTAAGGAGCACAACGAACTGTCGAACAATACCAAATTAAGGACATTTGTGTAGGCCGCGTTAAGAACTCAAACCGCCAGACTAACATTAAATGAAATGAACCCCTAACACAGCAATCTCTAGGTTCTCAATTCACAATTCGTTATATGAGGAAACAGAGAAAGTTGCTCAAAAGAATGAGTAAAATGACCCGTGTAACGTATTAATAAAGAGCATCTGTCACTTGTACGTGCGCTGTATGGAGGGGGGCACTGCTCGACTAGCTCTCGCCTACAGCGGACGTGTACAGCAGTGCGATTCTGTTAACACGACGAAGTGAACACTCAGGCGAAGTGAACGACAATTGAGCTGTCAAACCATACAAACAAGACCAGAATGACAGCACACTTGTCGTTCACTCCACCTAGGTGATCACGGTGAGATGTCAACAGAATGGAACAGCTGTGCTCTTGGTGAACCAGTGTGTGGCTTTTATTAATAACCCATCAGCAAACCAGGACACCCCAACTCCTTAACATGTATTGAATTTATTCTGTTACACGTCGTATTGTAAGGTACAAATTACGTCAAGCAAAAAGCAGATTACTTTCCCGCCATTTCAGTCTGAATAAACCAAACAATTAGATCGGCGCAAATAAATAATGAACCAGCCTAAGCCTGTCTGGTCTAACTTGAATAATTAATCACCAAATACCTTTTGTTCAGCTTTGCCCCTCGAAAATCATGAACAATTTTTTGTCAAACCGTCAAAGTATACCCTTTGAAAATCAGTCATTCCGATGCTTAATTAAAATATTAATAACGTTTGAAATAAAATATCTATTATTAAAAGCTATTCAAATTGCTGTTTGTTAACTTTATGAATAGAAACTGTCCGAAACAAAACAGATCTCTATGTCCATTTGTTATGGCAATAGGTATAAACAATATTTACTTACATTTCCCTTTTGAATTAATTAAATTCCTAGTTATCTGGGTCTCCTTATTTTAAAGGGTTGGTTGGCGCTGCAAGTGACAGGCTTTCGCGATGATGATGACAACAGACAATATTGCATTTTAATTGACTTTCTTTGATAAATTGTGATGGTGTTTACGATGAAGGTGTTACGCTTTCATAAAATGTTGAGTTAATTTTATAAAGTTACTTTGACATGTTCACTGAGTTGCGCACACACCTCAAACAGAATATCTTACCTTACAATATGACAGAAAAATACAAAATTCAGTATTCTTTATTTACTTTTCAGATTGTTCCTTAAAACGCGGCCCCTAATATGGTTGTCTGCACTATTCTTTTTATTTTATTAATTCAGTTTTATTTCATTTCTTCAGTTTCATTTTATTTTTTAAAGTAACATTGCCTTCATTTGCCGATTACCTGCGTAAGAGCAGAAATCATCCCATAGAAACATACTTTCGGAATAAACAATCTATGTGTATATTATGTGGTATTGTATGTATGTATATATGTACCTATGTAAATCGGACTGGATTCCGCAACTCCACGACTAGGCGCGTATTTAGCGTGTAGGTGGAACAAATTTGTCATTCGATCCACCCCAGCTCCCCAAGGAAGGCCAGCAACGCTTTGGTGTTACCAACTATCTCATAGAGGGTACCTGGGTTACCGAAGTTCTTCGGAATTCGAATTCTGTAGTATTAAATTTAATCTAATTTATATATTAACTACATGATCACCAAGTTTACATTCATCTAAACCAACTTTCTAATTTTTAGTATTGGTACGAACTAGGAAGCTAATTTAACCCCTCATATAAACTAGTATACCCCACACACCTTTAAAACTACCTCTTATAAATCGCACCAGCCGCCGAGCCAGACAAAGCAACGCCGCCTCAACGCCTTCGAACAATATTCTATAATACATTATAAACTGTTATCTTTCCCCTTCCCTTCCCCCCTCTCACCATTGTTGGATGGACACACAAGCATTTAGATTAAACCAGATTAAACTATTTAATTGAAATCCCTAATTTTGTTCGCATAGTTTTGTCGTTAAAATAATAAAGGGGAAGATCTGTTTTTGGGTTGACATTTTTAATTAAGATTTTATTGTGATTGTTTGGAGACTGCGAAAGCGAAATACTAATTAAGTGTGAAAGTAGATTTTGGTGTGTAAAGAGTTATTGAAATGTGTGTAGAAAGTTTTCAAGGACACACGTGTTATTTAATTCTGTAATTCCGTACCTCAATTCCTAGAATTATTTCACGGTACGTAGTAGATTAGTACTGGTAGCTGGTATTCGATTAGTACGTACCAATTAATCTGCCTAGTCGTTTCCTAACTATGTTGGGATCGGCTTCCAGTCTATTACCGAATACAGCTGAATTCCAGTACTTTATAATGGACTGGTGGCTTATCTTACCTCTCTCCAACCAGTTACTGGGTAATACAGTACACCTTTTTTTTGGAACACATATCATGCGGCGGCTGGGGCGGCAGGTTTGTCCCTCTCTCACGCGTCCTGTCTCCTCTTTTGCTTGCATTACTGCTTCGCAGAACGAAGTGACGTCGCTCTAGTCTCAATACCGCGTGTATCTGACATCGACGCACAAACGATTTCCATGGGTCCAGGGCATGATTCTGGACACCCCAGTGTTGGAATTTTTCGTCGGTTCTTTTCTCATTTTTTTTTCAAGAGTACCACAAATAGGTATCAGCTCAGCTGAGTTGAGAGATCTATTTGTGGTTTTATTCAGATTGCTGTTTTTTGTGAAAGTAGTAATTTTTTTTTTTTTTTTAATCTCATTGGGTTAGGTCAGAATAACGATTATGAGCAGTCTAAAGTAAAAAAACCCTTGAAAAAAATGAGAAAAAAGCCGACAAAAATTTCTAAGTCTAGGGTGTCCAGAATCATGCCCTGGACCCATGGAAATCGTTTGTGCGTCGATGTCAGATACACGCGGTATAATAATCACTAACTAACCCATGCAACGTCGTCTGCGTCACATTTTTCATTAGTGCTCCGCTCCTATTGGTCTAAGCGTGATGAAATATAGCCTAAGGCTTTCCTCGATAATGTAGTGTGTG
The DNA here is from genome assembly GCA_963859965.1 of Ceramica pisi. NCBI lineage: Eukaryota > Metazoa > Arthropoda > Insecta > Lepidoptera > Noctuidae > Ceramica > Ceramica pisi. Next base: position 21,770,469 of record OY982541.1, on the reverse strand, counting down.
TCTTATTGTTTTGTACTTACGCTCTCTATAAACTTCCTAGATAAATTAATACATAGCTGCATAGCCATAACTTGATTCCTAGATTCTTTTTAACTTGTATTTTCTAAGTTTTTCTGCAAATTAACTATCTTCAATGCTTTGTTTACATTTCTTGTATTATGTCATTATGTCATTTAGACAGGCCTAGTTTTCTTTTTATTTCTATTCTGAAGTTAGCTAGGAGTTTTAGGTCGCATATGAAATTGTCATCAGACCTTCATAAAGTCCATTTTTCCTTTTCCATCAAATTCTAGAAACTCATATCAAATTCAAAATAAAAGCGAGCCTTCATCTGGGAGCCGTCGTAAAAAAATGGTCAGTCTACGTTTGGAGCTGAGATCAGCAAGAAGTCTGAAAAAGTTTCTTAAGAGTGACTGAGAGGTCAGTTTGCCTCCAGGGAACCAGAGAAGTCGCCCTCCCTCCTAAATTAAGAGTAGACTTAGAGGACGTTTCTAAGTTTACCTCCTCGAACCTGATAAGTTGGCCTCTCTCCTTGCCGCCTTTAAAGGACACCTTGATGCCTGGGCTGAACGAGCCTGGGAGGAAGACGTTACTCGGCCCATCCTCTCCAGCCCTCTGAAGAGTGACGACCCTTCAGTCCTCCGGTTCTTCAACGGACCCTGCCGGCCCTCCGGTTCTTCAACGGACCCTCCAGTTCTCCGGTTCTTCAACGAGGACTTCATTTTCATCTCACGTCCGCTCATCTTTCTCATTCATCAGACGTTCGTTGTGTAATTCATTAAATTTATACTAGTATTTAATTTGTCCTTTTTCCTTTTAGCACGATTCCCCTCCTAGGTAGGTGAGTGCTTGTGACCTCACATTTTACAGGCTTCCCCTGTAAAATGTAACGTTACAATAAATAGGCTACCCAACACTGAAATAATTTTTCAAATTAGACCAGTAGTTCCCGAGATTAGCGCGTTAAAATGAGAATATTAGTATAGATTGGCAGTATTGATTATTAAAGATTTACAAATGATAGCCGGAAACAAAAACTTAAGGCTTTTTCGAGGCACGGAAATAACACATATTATTTAAAGATCGACAACTTAATCTTGAAGATCGACCCATATGGTTATTATAATTTATCCAGGACTGATCAAGATTATGTTTTAGATAGGTATCTGACTTCATCAGTTACCCGTTTCCAGTATAAAACATCTGCCTACTCCTGTTATGAAAACAGATTTGCTGGTTCTGTGTTGTTGTGAAAAAGCGGCACATTTTCACGCGTGTGAATTATTTCTCCCCTTCCCTTTACGGGGAAAATATGTGAGATTTATGGGTTGACTACTTTATTGTTTTAAAAAGAAAGAGAGCAATTTTTGCAAGAAGGATAATCATAATAAAATTAAAAAAGTGGTTCTTGAAAAACCACGTTTATGTTTAGTCTTCAATGACTAAAATACAAGCTGTAATTTACGAATTTTCTACTAACCTTAATGTGTACTCAAACTAGTAATTATTGGAAATATATTTTAGTGTAAAACCCCGTGCATGAGACAAATGTCACCTCGTAAATAAAATCGGCATCACAAGTAGAAACATGGGTACCTGCTAGATATTTTGAGGCCGATTGGCAGAAGACTTACTTAATTTTAAAGAGAATGAAACAAAACTATTGAACGTTTTATAGATAAACTATCGCTAAAGTTTAGCTTGCAGTACTACTTAAATCTCTGCTGGCCCCTTCAGGAACAATAAGCATGACTTGTATCACCATTTGCAACCTATTCTCTTGTTGATGGTTGCCGTCATCCGACCAAACTGTCAATAGGGAGAGATGACCTTCCATACGTTACCTCTAACAGATGCGCTAGTAAATTGACGTCATAATGGGCTTAAACTGAGCGGTTTATTGGTGTAGGTTATGCAGAATATTTGCGTAAATTGACGGATAATATCAGCATATTAGTACCTACCGACTGAGCAGAAAACTCTTCTCCTGAAGAGAAGATTGAATCGATCAAGTTAGAGTTAACAGGCTCTTGCGTAAGTTCGCTCCATCGTTGATTTTGTCTCTGTCATCTTTTACCAAAACTAGAGTCAAGAGCAAACCCATCTCAAAATTAAAAAGAAATGAGCAATTATTACAATTTTCTGACTTGAGGTTAAATTTATATTTATTCTACTGATTTTCACATTTGAATGCAAATGCAATTTTCATACATTTTTGACAGATTTGTATGAAAATTAAGGCTTGTTTGACAGTTTGCGATTGACATGCAAATGTGAAAGTTGTTTAAAACTTAGTAGAATTGGTCCTCTGGTTTCGTCAGAAGTTTACCTGCTTTCATTTATGTGGTTAACTTAAAAACATTCTTAACATGAATTTAAGAAGTCACAACAGTCCTAGCCTGGTTTGAAAACGCGAAGAATTACTTTGACTATTCATTCTTCAGGCCTCGCTTTTCACTTTAAAGACGAAAATCTCATTGTTCACAGTGTTATACACCGTGTTTTTCACTTTATCCATATAATATCCTACTTTATCTTTAAACATACCAAATCCAACACAGGAAGTAGTACTTAGGAAAGCTTCGCTACAAATATTTGTAAGTAATTTCATTTAATTGAGCTATGCAGTATAAAAGGGTCCTAACGTGGCCAGCTATGTTGCCGCTTAGTGCAAATAAAAAAATCTATCAAATGCTATTTGAATTTCATTTGTTTTCGATGTAAATTCGGATAAAGACATACCTCTTTTCCGAATTGACATCGAAAACATTTGGGCATTTGAGGCGGTTGGGAGCTTTTTCTGATTGTGGCGTATGCGTTCAATTATTTGGCTGCATTCAAAATGGTTGAGACGAAGGGGCCTGGCGCATGTCATTGCGCCGTCAGTTGGGACTGGTCATTTCTCAGCTGCCATGGTGTATTTTAATTATTTCTTTGAATTGTTCCTTTTTTATTCCGGACGTTTTTATCATGCTCGTCACATCGTTCTCACAGGCATTAATAATTTCAACACGATGTCAACAAAACTTTGTAACAAATTATTATTTTTAAAAGAGTATCCGTGGAGTTTCTTGCACGTTCTTCTCCATAGAGATCTACGCTTCGGAACGTGCAAATAGCTTCATCTTTTTGGACCGACCGACCTTGACAATTCAAAAGTGCCTGTAAATGGTTTAATTGAAATAAATGTTTGAGTCTTTCCATGTTCTATACATCCGTTCGAAGTTTATTATCGTCCGGAACACGGTGTATATTATCTTCAATGCCTACGCAGGTTTTTAAACACTGAAAGTTTTTAGGTTTTTACCGTCAAAATATGAATAAACATTATTTACCAAGAAACTTGCTCCAGTAGAAACAATATTAAACCACAATATAATAAAGTCTTTAATGTTTCAAATGAAACTTGTACAATAAGAGCAAATACAAAATCGTTTTAAATAAAACTTCCACTAAATTAACATCAAAGAAAACTAGAAGTGTTTCAAGAAGGATCCAAGGTTTCCTTTTAATAAATTAAGCTAATAATGAAAAGAGACATCACCGCTAAAACAATTACGTGGCCCTTTTGTACTTAAAACCACTACTTTCTGAGTTCAGTTTCAAAGAGAACTCTTTCAACGAGTACTAAAAGCTTAGTTTGTCGAAATCAAATGAATTTTAAGAGCACTATGTTACCAAGTTACGATATGAACGAATTTCTTTGAAGTACTCGTCCACTTATACGTTTGAGAATTAAGATCTAGGTATGTACTTTACTTTGAAATAATACTATTCACTTCTGTGGATTCAAAGTGTTCAGCGTCTCTGCCCACTCAAATTAAGAGGGCTTAGAAAATACCAAACTTGAGAATAAACAAAATGATAAATGAAAAACATACTTAAAACATCAAACTACGAGTTATACAATGTTAAAGCTCTCGAGCAACGGGCAACTTTTACGACGAACCATTATTCATAAAGTCAACAAGTAAAAAATAATTCCAACTCATAAACAAAGGCCCCATTGTTAATACTCCAAAAGAATACCTCGGCTGGAGCACAACAGAACAGGCAGATTACAGAATTATTTAACCGCGAACATTTCGGAGATTTTAACAGCGACTCAACACGTTTCCCTTCCGCTAAACTGAATCAGTATATTAACCAAATTCCACACCATAAAATACATTGTTTCAACAGCTCAACAGGTAAAAATAATTGCTGGAAAGTTCCTCCGACGACAAGAAATATGGCCGCTAAAACCGCTTCCCCTGATATTCCACATTTTTCTTGAGTCGGCACTTGCTACCCCGAGATTCGCATATTTTCTCGCGGAGTTTTTACATTAGATATAATAAATCTGTTTTGTGAAATGAAGTTTTGAGCCGGTGTACACTGCGGGAGAGGGTAACGCGACTTTGATGCGATATAAACAAGTTTTTTAAAGCTGAAGATTATAGAATAAGTTGCGATTCGTTTTAAGTAAGATGAAGTGGTTTTTGAATATGTTTTGACCGAAGAACTTTTGAGATTTAATGTCTTGCTTTGTGCCTAGCTTCATAGAATTCATGATCATTATTATTTTAGCCGACAGGCGTCCACTGCTGGATATTGGCCTACCCCAAGTGTCGCCACAACGAATAGTTTTCTAGTACCTATCGGATAAAGCGGAATCCCGCAGTCTTCACCTGTTCACAGGTTCACTTTGAGAGAGGCCGTCTAACGTAGAATCATTGAGACGAAAATCTACAGAACCAACAGTAGCAAAAATAAATTCAACTTTAGCCACAAACCCACAAGAAATAACCCCGCACATACGCAATATTTTCCCATCTCTTCCAAATCATTTGACATTCACATCGAAGTTGGCACTGTCCCCAACATTCACGTTCCCGCGACCGATTCCTTGCTATATCGCAACGCAAACTCTTTGGATACGTCTCCTACTTTACTACATGCATTAACATGACACGAGCATCTTCCACCGCATCCTTGACAGTTCTGGGAAGACAAATCGTGTACAAGTTCCCAAGAATTCTGTGTATGAGGGAATTCATTTCAGTGACTTACGTACGTAAGCGTTAGCTTAAAAGCCCGTTTAGAATCTTTATAGGTGGATTTAATATGTGAAGGAGTTTATGAGTCGAGGTGATGGATGAAGTGAATTACTGTGACGTCATGTGCTTGATTTTTTTTATTTATCTACTGGGGACACGTATTTCAAAGGTGCTGATGGTGATTGGTGCTGTTTCTGTTAAATACTTTCGTGATTAGACTTTGGACTAGAAAATCTATTAGCGACAACTATCGTATAGATCAAAATGTTTGAGATTGACTACGCGACATTTCGGTACCGCATTTCAATGTATACAGCATTGCGATTCTGTAAACATGTCGAAGTGATCACTTAGGCGAAGTGAACGACAAGTGAGCTGTCAAACCATACAAACAAGATGGCATGACAGCTCACTTTTTGTTCACTCCACCTAAGTGATCACGGTGTGATGTCGACAGAACTGACCGGCTAAATCGACGGTCAGGTGTGTCTTCACTGATTATGTACTCATTTATGATTCAATATTTCTCATGCTATATCGACAGCAAGAATAAACGACAAATATGACGCCACTAAAATTCTGGTGATCTGTGACAATTTTATGATGGAATTGCATTATAAATTTAACGACCATCGCCAATCGAGTTACGGTCTAGTCGAATTTTATGATTTGCTGCGATAAGTACGCATATGTGTTATATTTTAGTATTTTCTCTCATAAAACGTCAAATTTTTACTACTAAAAATTTTACCAGTTGTGGAATCAGCTTAATGTTAAGGTTCTTTCCACAACTGAGATGAAACCAGCATTCGATGACGTTGATCAGTCGGTTCTTTTTGCGACGACATTTTTTCCTACAGATGTCAGTCATAATCTGCCTAGCCTTTTTCCCGACTATATTAGTATCGGTATCGGTATCCAATCAAACCGGATTTAGCTGAGTACCAGTAGTATCAGACAGCAGGGACCAATGGGTTAACGTGCTTTCCGAGGCACGAAGGAAACTCGCTATGTTAAGATGTTCACCCATCCACAGACTAACCTTGGCAAGCGTTGCTTAACCTTGATTATCGACGAGTGCGGATTTTCCTACAGATGTTAGTACTTCATAATGAAATTTAATTTTAAATTGAACCAGGTCAGGTCTTAAAACCAACCACTTATGTATTGTCTTTCCCAACGATCATGGCAGAAACTTTCTGTCATACATCATTCGTGTAGTTATAGCTGAATATCAGAAAGTATTTGATATCGAGCTCCTGTCTTCCCAAAACTACTAATTAGCATTTTTACAGTCGTTTGGAAACTTGTTCCACTCTACTAGACTTCATCGCTGTGATGAAAGAAAGACACCTTTGTTTAACATGAATACGTAACTAACAACGTATCATGTTCTTTGTGTTTAGTAGTTTTATGACAGGTTTATAATATGACTGTGTTCATATAATATATTTTTTTTTTCTTTTTATTATTTATTTGTCTGACTATGTAGGTCATTTTTTTATACTTATTTAATCCACATACCTCAACACTTGCTTAAGTGTGTATTTTGTTTTAGTGTCATAGTGCTAGTAGCTAACAAGTGATAAATAATGTTTTTTTTTTTTGTGTCATGTAAATTTTAGAAGGAATTTTGAATTACTTTGTGTATTAATTATTGTAAAATTCTAGTTCCTAAAACGTAACAGACAGTTGTGTTGCTGGGGAGTTTTTTGGCCACTTCTTCTCCACAGCTAAAACACTAGGAAGTGGTGACGGGCGGGCGTTTTGGGGGACTGTCTTTTGTAAAACTTGACGTTCAAAAAGTGCTGGCCCTCAGCCTAATTAGAATAAATGACTTTTGAATTTTGAATTGAATTTTTAACTATAACTGCACTTTTCTTCGGGTTTAGTGGAAGAATTGACTAAAAATTTGGACGTGACGCACTCGTCTGCCTAGCCTTTTCCCAACTATGTTGAGATCCAGTCCCAGTCAAACCGGATTCCGCTGAATACCAGTATTTTACGCAGAGCGACTGCCTATAAGACCTCCGCAGCCATCTAACAGGGTAACACGGTATTTTTGGCAAGACTGGTGTCAGATTTTTTGGCTTCTGGCAATCCATAACAACTGCCAAAGATCTACAAATGACATCCGGATCCCATGGTTTAACGTGCTTTCACAGCACGAAGGAATCTTAATATGATACCACCGAATTGAGAACCTCCTCCTTTTTAGGAAGTCGGTTAAAAATGGTCGACCTTAGCAAGCGCTGCTTAACATTGATGATCGAACCGTGCGGCTGTTATTATTTAGCCACACACACTACGAAATAATAACAAAAGCCAACTTACATCAACATTAATCCCTGCGAAAGGAAATATCTTCGTGGTCGGGCTCTCTGTTGGTGAGTAGCGGTAAAACTCGTGGCGCCCTCTATACCACTTCACGGAATAGAGAGGCGCGTCTGTCAGCTCGTACAAACACGCTAGAGTCGTGTCGTTCCCCCGCTGGACCACCGGCGGAGATATCCGAAGATCTGTTGCGCGAAGACCTCCTACACCTGAGGATAAAGAACTTTTATGAGTAATTAAGTATGATAATATATTAGATGAAGAACTTATGTCTTCTACGATGAATTTATATATCTCTGGGTATGAGACACATTCTTCGCGGTAATAGTAATATACCCATGGATTCAGGAGGATTCTGTTCAGTAAGTTGACCTTTCAGTAATATCCTTAATAACCGACTTCCAAAACGGATGTTTTACCCGCTGAATTGAGAACCTTCTCCCTCTTTGGAAGTCGATTAAAATACCAAAACTGTTCATGAAGTGACAGACTTGCCTCCTCAAATAAGATTAACCATAGGCATCGAAATTAATTGCCAATGCAAATGGATATCTTATGATCACAAAACGACCATTATTTGTTCAATTTGAATTTCAATAAATTGTGCCTAGTTCCATTAAAAGCTCTTTTGACAAGCAGGTTTATAAAGTCAACACGCCAAAACCAAACTTGGTAATATTATTGCAGTATGCTTCGTTCACTTCCGTTATCACCTAGGTCAACGCGAGTGACAGGAATTGAATGTACGTCAATTTACGCCTTGAATGGACCATGAATTCCCTGAAAAGACTGGGTCAGATGTTGTGCTTCCGACCTGAGAGTAATAACTATCCAAAATCATTCTACATGCTTTTGGATAGTTATGTATTTCGGAAACATTTAAGCATAGGTACTATAATATCCCGAATATGTATGCGTTTTTTTATTTTTTATAATCATGAAAAATATAACGATTAAAGAAAAGTCCGATATGAACTTTGACATCAAAGCACTTTTTCATGCATATTCCCTATTAGATTCAAATTCTTCTCATTTAACACACGTAAATGTCTGAACCTTAGCAAGTGGCGGAACTGACATTCATGAAGTGCCATTCAGACTAATTTGAATAAATTACTTCCGATTCTTATATTTGAGCTTTATTTAGGTATTTGGAAAGAATGATTATTTATAAGAGATTATAGTAATTGCCTAGCCTTTTTCCAGGTCGGCTTCCAGTCAAACTGGATTCAACTGAATACCAGTGTTTTACGAGGAGCGGCTGCCAACCAGACCTCCACAAGCCATGAACTGGGTAACACGGTACTTCTTGGCAAGACTGGTGTCAGATTTACTGGCTTCTGACGATCCGTAACGACTACCAAAGATCTACAAATGACAGGACCAACGGCTTAACGTTGTTTCCGAGCACGGAGGAAACCAAGTCTAAGGGCCAGTTTCACCGGTTACGGATAAAGTGTCGGTTAGTTATCTGATGGATAACTAACCGACACTTATAATACTATAAGGGCCAGTTTCTATTAGGAACTTATCTGGCAGATGAACTAAAACTTTTGGTTTCACAGGTGTCGGATAGCGATATCTGGCAGATTTATTAAGTATTTGAGTATTATAAAGTATTATACTCATTTATTTATCCGTAACCGGTGAAACTGGCCCTAATACTTTATAATACTCAAATCTGCCAGATATCGCTATCCAACACCTGTGAAACCAAAAGTTTTAGTTCATCTGCCAGATAAGTTCCTAATAGGCTAACCGACACTTTATCCGTAACCGGTGAAACTGGCCCTTAGACTTCTAAATCACCAAAATTGGCTTATATCTAACATGTATAATATATTATCCCTACATTATTGTCTTATTTCATATCCTTCCGTAAATGTTCTCCGTTAAACACGAGCTCTCCCAGCGGACCGGTACCGCAAGCTACAAGAGTATTGTTATTATAGCCGCCGTGGCAGGAAAATTGATGATGCAGTGTGGTATTATAAAATAAGGTAAATATTAAAACTGAAGTGTTTATATTCTTAAAGCAAAAAAAATATTGCCAATTTCTGTAAGTGACTGCACAATTATTATGAGAGTATTTATAAGAGGTGATGGATCGCAGTTATACAAATGACAATTATATTGACCGTTTGAAATTCTATTTGATAAGCCAGAACAGACACAAATATTTTCTCGTACTTTAGAAGGGATATCGAAGTAATGATGTTTGGTCAGACATAAAAGAAAAACAAAAGGTATCAGATATTTGTCTTCCCGCTCAGGTTTTAAGAGCTCACCCAAAGAAAATCATTGGTGTTTGTCTTAGTGAACTTACGGACAAGTTAGATGACCCAGATAAGAGAAACGGGTTCAAGTATTTTTGGAAGTTTTAAACTCTGATATGTACGAGTAATGGCGTTTGATAGTGTGTGTTCTTATAATCCCCATGGTTGGGTCACTAACCCCCTTGACTATACAACTAGCCGTGGATCAGTGCCAATTCTACTAATTTTCAGGCAATTTTCGCAATTGGATTTCATTTGCAATCTGTCAAAAATGAATGAAAAATTTTGACCGTTTGCAAAATCTAAACATATCTGGCGTTATTAAAATAAGCCCTTACTATGCACATTGAAATGATTCGTGTTTTAGCAGAGTAAGATCGAAAACGATTGGAACATTCGCGATCGTTTCGATTCACTGCTTGCCAGATGACAACCTAGACTCGAAGCTCTAAGCAAGCCACCCGTCAGTACGATATTTTGAATGAGTTTTAGTATCCAATACAATTTTTTAACATTCTGTTTCATAAATGGATAAGTTAGGTACTCATTTGTTTAGAGCTAGGAAGTAATCCCGAAAATACCTATTCCAGCTCAGATCAAGTTGCGAAATTTGTTAAAAAACGTCACCACGGCCCAAAGAACATTAAGAGGAACATGGGTGGCATTCAGTTAGTAGGAGTCTGAAACTCCATACCGCTCCGCCCAGAGTAGAAGGAGGCATTTGATGATTTCCAGTTCCAACAAAAAAGCTTAGATCAAAACGAAAGAGTTCACAATCCAAAGCTGACCTGCCCGCATTCAATTTCGTAAATTTTCGCTATTTCGTCCTACCCTCACTAAGGTCACAGGTGTGTCTTTCCCTTCTATTTTACAACCCTACCCTTTGTGTTTCACATCACATTTTTATGATTCCACCTTTGTTGCCCATTGTCTGTTACGGTCAAAAGAGTTTTAATAATACGCGTTCTGTAGTATTTTTTTTTCGAGATGGTAGCTAGGACGGTAGAATTTGAAATTCGAATAACAGTGACGGAATTGCAGATTCTCGTGATACGTATTATATAAATGTTTGGTTTAGGGAATGTTCACGTATGCTTTGATAATAAAGCAAGCTGCTATTTTTTAAATAAATTAAGAGCTTTTGGTTAGGTCATGCTTTTAATTATTTCTGTGTACTTATTTTTTGTTTTCGCTTTGTATTTTAATATTGCTGCAGTACTGTTATGATATTTTACGATTATGAAAAATATTTCTTAAGGAAGTCTGCACACCTATTCTTTACCCGGCTATGTTGAGGTCGGCTTATCTAACAGAATTTAACCTCGATAATCACACGACAACCGACACGCTGTCCTCTGGCACTACTGGTGTTATATTTTCTGGCTTTTGCAAACCCGTAACGACAAATATACCGGTAGTGTAGCTAGTCTCAAAGGGGCCCTTCATCAAACACTTTTGGGGGCCCGTTTAAGGAGTATTTTTGAAGTGAAAACTTCTTTAGCGGCGTTGAGCACTTTTTTGGGATGGGTATAAAATGTTAAACTCGTGTCGTGACACGTGACCTGATCGAAAATTTGTAAGGCGGACGACGCGTCAGGACACGTGACTTGATCGAAATTTCGTAAGACGGATGATTCAAAAATGCACAACGTTATTGTTCAAGTTTTCACTTCTGCCGGCACTCCTCGTTGTTTTTTTATTACTACTAGCTAAGGACTGTCTTGACAGGATGGAGATGGTCCACGAAAGAGATGGCGGGGCTAAATATTTTTTTTATAAATTTTCGTTATTCCCATGTAAATCCCGATCCCTTGAGAACTCCGGGATAAAAAGCCTATGTGTTATTCTGGGTCTTCAGCTACCTATATACCAAATTTCATTCTAATCGGTTCAGTAGTATTTGCGTAAAAGAGTAACAAACATCCATACATACTCACAAACTTTCTCATTTATAATATTATTAGCAGGATATATTTATATATTCTTGTAGCCCGGGGGGCTGTATCTTTGATACGACTGATACTGCGGTTGCTACGCCCCTGATACCTAAGACAGACAGGACGGAGATTTTAACGTGTTTTCCGAAGCACAGATCTTTCTTAACCATATTAATTACTTCTGATAAATAATAGAGACAAAAAATTGAATCTTTCGCGACAAAAAATACGACATCATTAGAAGATTATAGGTAAAAACGAATAGATTTATTTCGATGTTATTAAAGAGGAAGCCCCAAATAGCTGAATGTAGGTCAATTATTTATCTTTGATTCTGATTTTCCTGCTGTGTTGCTAGGGCGCCGGGCGTAATGGTCTTATTAGCGATTGTCATAATCATTTCTAATAAACAGTGATCGGTTATTGTTGTTTTTTCTTTGTTTCCTACGTTAATAGATTTTGATGCTCTTTTTATGTTGTTTTTGGCTTTATTATTGATAAATAATGAAGACGGAAGGGATTTTTGGAAACTCTCAAGGGACCATGTCTGTGATACATAGTAATAGGTTTAAAATTACTTAGTATTGTTTTGACGCTGCATCAATTATACGGATTATCATTATTGTAAATAATATATACAATTCTTCCGTTACTGATGACTCCTGATGAGTGACTGGCTGACACACGGTTTTCTACCGCTTGCATTTGAGGAATGTGCGACGGAATTGCATGATTTAATTCCCCCAAGTCCGTTCCATCATCGGACCACAAGACGAACGGCGAGGCGCGACCGGTACATGATGGGCATCCTACCTACACACACAAAACGATTTGGGAACACATACATAGTGCGTACAGCAAAGGAGTGGAATTCCCTGCCGGAGTCTGTGTTTCCTGATAGCTACAACCTGGGTGTCTTTAAGTCAAGAGTGAATAGGTTACATGTAGGCAAGCTTAGACCGCATCATCACTTAACTTCAGGTGAGATAGTGGTCAAAAACAAAAAAAAAAAAAAAACAAGACAACGAACAACCAGAACTATTATGAAATTTAGCATGTAGGTTCCTTGGAAAAAGTTAGTTTGTTAGAACTACTACATTTGGAATGCTGCTTAGATTTTATAATTATAGCAAGCAGAAAAATTACGTTTGCGAATTGAAAACGGTTCTCATTGCTCGGCCAACCTCCCTCTAGTCTAGTATCACCACATCAATCGATACCGTGTGCCTCGCAACCAATAGTTTCCCGCGGTCTTCATTGGTTCACCTTGGGGAGGTCTGAACGCTGCATCCGAGGTTGCCACTGTACAATCTTTTGACCTTATTCTATTGACCCCTCAATTCTACTGCAATATACCCTACCCACTGCTATCTCAGATTGCTTAGGATGATGATATCAGCTGAAAGATACTGCTGAACGTAAGCCTCCTTAAGTGGCACCCCAACAACCAGTCCTATGCATTTTGCATCCATTGGCCACCCATGACTCTCACCGGAAGACGTAGCGTTGGAAGGCCTCCCACAAAATGGACCGATGACCTGGTGAAGTCTTGGACACTACAATATAATATCCCCTAGAGCAACTAAATCTTTCAGAACATCATGAGCACCAAACGTACCCCAGAAACTCCAAATATTTATGCGATTTTTGACACAAATTTATGTCCCAACTAATAGTTCTTATCGGGCTAACTTTCAGGCAGATATTACCTAAGTTATCTGCAAGTTAGCGGTTCCTAACGCAAAATAGAGTAGTAAACAAGTTTGGCAAACGTGCAAGTTCCTGACTTCAGTTCAGCTTACTTTGTGTTTAAGCGTGGCTACACTTGCTTTAATTTTTAATGTGTCTTCCTAGGCTATAGTCGTTAAGTGGAGTGTGTTTGGACTAAGGATAATAATCAAAGTGTGCAATAGGTAGTTCTGCTTATCTCATTAAAGGCCTTTCTTGTGGATAAAAATACAACCGACTTTTGAATTAAAAACACTATAAAGTGTAAAATGACTTTAATTTCGGAAGCCGGTGTTTATCGTATTTTCATCGTTTTTTTTTTATTTTGCTTTGCTTAGTACTTTATCATTTTTCGTTATTCGTAATCACGACTGGAAAGCAATAGGTAATCCAAATAATATGTGTAGGTATGTCATAGTTGTTTTTCCAGCTATTTTATTTTGAAAAACTACTGAACCGATTTTGATGACGTTTCTATGGGACCAATCGGAAAATATATCGTTTCATATAAAAGAATAATTTTTGAAATCGGTTCATACATAGACAGATATGCGAGGTAACTACGTGAGTAGTGCTACTACGAGTAACTGGGGACCATTGGATAATAAACAAGTGGAACTCACCGACGACATCGAGCCTCGCTGAGGCTGTATAGTGTGGGTAGGAGGGCGCGTTGAGTATCACCTCGTAGCTGTAGTTGCCGCTGAGGTTTGCAACCACCCGTAGTAGCGCTACGTGAGTCTCATTGGATAATAAACAAGTGGAACTCACCGACGACATCGAGCCTCGCTGAGGCTGTATAGTGTGGGTAGGAGGGCGCGTTGAGTATCACCTCGTAGCTGTAGTTGCCGCTGAGGTTTGCAACCACCCGTAGTAGCGCTACGTGAGTCTCATTGGATAATAAACAAGTGGAACTCACCGACGACATCGAGCCTCGCTGAGGCTGTATAGTGTGGGTAGGAGGGCGCGTTCTGTATCACCTCGTAGCTGTAGTTGCCGCTGAGGTTTGCAACCACCCGTAGTAGCGCTACGTGAGTCTCATTGGATAATAAACAAGTGGAACTCACCGACGACATCGAGCCTCGCTGAGGCTGTATAGTGTGGGTAGGAGGGCGCGTTCTGTATCACCTCGCAGCTGTAGTTGCCGCTGAGGTTCGCGACCACCCTTAGTAGCACTACGTGTGTCTCATTGGACCTTAACCTCTGTAGAATAAGAATAAGAATATTAGTGTTCAATTGATATTTTTCATAACGCGTTGAATTATTGTTGCTTTGTTAAGAGGTTCTAGACATTATTTAAAGCTTTAACTCCTCACCAGGCCATAGATTGGACGAGTATTTTCTGTACAACGATTAGTTTAATTTTGAATCGATTGCAGTTACTTGAAGGAGGTTTAAATTTAACGATTAATAATAGCAGTGAAACAAATGCTAAAGGACAAGAAGAAGATAAATAATCGTATGTTTATATTTTACTTTACTGCTAGAACATTTTAAGAGTAGGGGTTGAATTTGAAACAATTCAGCTCTGAGACAAGTGTTTGCTTGCGTGCGTTGCACTTTCGGTCAATAAAATCTCATTTCGTCTTCAGTTTAAACATCAAACAGCACAAATTCACGTTGATTAAAACTTCCACACATGTTTACGTGTTGCAAATTTACATCTTAACACACAAGCACCAGCTCCAAACACATCTAAGATACTCACATCGACTTTAATCCCATTCACCGGCAACACCCTTGTAGTGGGGTTCTCCAAAGGAGAGTACCGGTAGAACTCCTGAGTACCCTTGTACCACTTAACGGAGTAGATGCCATAGTCATGAAGCTCGTAGAGGCAAGCCATGGTGACGTTTCTACCGCGCTGAACGACTCGGGGCGTGATACGGAGTTCCGTGGTACGGAGGCCACCAGCTCCTGTGGACAAGATTTGATTGATGTTAGAGGATTTTCGATTATATTTGCTGTTTTAAATAAGGAAGTAAGATATTCTTAATTTTTTTTATATTGTGGAAAACGCTAATACGCTACGCTATACGGGTGCTGAAAATAGATAAAAATTCTGTTAGTAAGCTATATTGTTTTACACAAAAGTCACTATTATATGCGAGATCACTCACAAAATATATAATTTGACTGTTATTTTACTAGAGTTTACTCATGATAATTTATGTCCTCTAATAATATAAATATCTTTAAAAGTATGGACGTTTGTTAAAAATTCACGAAACATCGTGTGGAACTCTTTGCCAACGTCTGTGTTCCCGTCCACATATAACCCGTTAGCCTTCAAAGTAAGAGTGAACAGGCATATTCTAGGCTTACAGGGAATCTTTTCAATTGGTGGTAAATCCTAAAATGATGCTTCCAAAAACCCTCAAAGTGATCACTGATCATTATGAATGATTGCCTAAAATGACTTTTACGCGGGTAAGTCAATACTATCATAAGACATAAAAAAGCCATAAAACATTTTAAACAGACCAAACAAAGACAGAATATTAAGCAGAGCAACTAAAACTAAGTCTGGAACGCTTGCAAGATCTCTGAACTCCGGCCAATAACTTGGCCAGCCAAACAAGAACTCCATTTATCTACCAAACGATTTCAGCCTGCCTAATAAATAACTTCGCAGCCAAAAAGCCGACAAACAAAACCACTTAGATCCAAAGCTATCATTAGCAGAATATCCTTATACCCATTTCTGGGTTGTTACTGTTATGTGAATTTTCTTTTTGTTCTAACGGTTTTTAATGTAAACGCTATTAGGACTTGCACGTTTTGTAATCCACCACGTTGAAGAGTTTGAAATGGTAAAAACAAATAGCTTTTTTTATTATTTTGTAAATTTTTTTATCGTGTACTTCATTATTCCTTTTTTTGAGTATTTAATTTTATATTATAA